>CM077116.1:492688741-493999366 GCA_039619475.1 Icerya purchasi
CTCTCTGCGCAATCTGCGTAATTTTAAATTATTACTAAGATGTCCGGTGTAAATATCCCTAGCAATTCTATATCATTAGTGGATTCTTTGACTTTTTTGTTCATTTTTTTTATTGTTCCTTCTATCGGGTTTCAATTACGCGAGTTATTGTATTTCGAACTTTCACTGGTATCGATAGTTCTGCCGGATTTAATTTGTATTCTTCCCAGAATTTCCGAATAATGGACACGCCAGTTTTTCAGGAAGTTCTGTCTATTTTCATATTCCTTAAGTTGTTATAATCGTATTTTTTTGATATTAATTTTATACCTTTTTTTTTTTTTCTTTTTTTGTATTTATGCACTAAACTATTTGAACTTCCCCGGGCATCGCGTCCTCCATGACGGCACTGCTCGAACGAATATTTTTAAGGCTTTTCTATACAATAATCTTTGTCATTTATAATAACTTCCGTATGCGCTTTGCGCTTTCCAAGTTAGACTATTATCTACGAAGCACGTTCATAAATTATCAGGTGTACAAGTATGAAATGCGGATTTTTTTCCGAAAAAAAACACGTTAAATTTGGAAGAATGATAAAAAGTGGTTTACTCAAAGTATGCTCCATCGCTAGTTAAACATTTTTCCCATCTCTCGGGCAATTTGTGGATACCACGCCAGTAAAAATCTTCCCCTTTTGCCGCTAACCATTCATCGAGCCATTTTTTCACGTTTTCGTACGAACTAAAGCGCTGCTCAGCAAGTGCGTGACCCATCGATGCAAACAAGTGCTAATCGGAAGGAGCCAAGTCTGGTGAGTAAGCCGCATGGGATAGCACTTCCCAGCTGAGTGCTTCCAACGTGTCGCGAACCGGTTTTGCCGTATGTGATGGAGCATTGTCATGGAGAAAAATTACCTTGTGTTGCCTTTTTTGATATTCTGGTCGTTTTTTGAGCAGCGAACGGTTCAAATCGATCAATTGTTGTTGGTAGCGTTTGGTATTAACGGTTTCACCAGGCTTTAATAGCTCATAATAAACCACACCCTTCTGGTCCCACCAAACACAGAGCATCGTCTTCCTGCCAAAGCGATTCGGTTTTGCGGTCGATGGGGATCGTGCGCCTGGATCTACCCATGATCTTTTGCGCTTGGGATTCTCAAAATAAATCTACTTTTCATCCACAGTAACGATACGATGCAAAAACGACTTTCTTTTGTATCGTTCGAGCAAAATTTCACTTGTGTTTTTGCGCCTCTCCATCTGCCTCTCGTTCGACTCATGTGGTACCCATCTGCCGACCTTCTGAATCTTTCCAATTTCTCGTAGGTGATTAGAAACAGCTTGTTGACTAACGTTTAATTGCTCTGCAAGTTGTTTTTGTGTTTGCGCATCGTCTTCATCTAACAATGCTTGCAATTCTGCATCTTTGTATCTTTTTGGCGGTTTTCCATGTACCTTGTCTACAACATCGAAATTACCACTTTTGAAACGCCGAAACCATCGTTCACACATATCCTGCGATGGAGTATGTTCACCATAAGCTTCTCGAAGTAATCGGTATGCTTCAGCAGCAGTTTTCTTCAAATGAAAACAAAAAATTAATGCTGTCCGCGAATGCTCTTTATTTGGCACAAATGTCGTCATATTAAACACACCAAAACAATACTAAGCAAACAGTTTTTCAATTTATTACTGATGTACGTTTGACACATGTTGATGGCGCAACAAAATTGCATATGCGTCAAATTTTTATAATACACATTGTATTGGTGAACATCTGGTTTTTCAAATCCGCATTTCATACTTGTACACCTGATAAGGTTCCTACCCCCCTGTAAAACCGGTTAGAATAAATTTTTGCGGTAGTGGACGTGGTCTTAATTTCTAGCTACAACATTAAAGTTTAAACTAGTCCAAACTGTAATTCTGTATGTTTTTTCATTTTTCGAGTTATGTAAATTAATCATGAGTGAAATTCTGAACGTTGTCGCAGACTTGGTTTTTGAACCATAAAAAAATTGCACCAATTGAAATTCATCGGTAAATAGTGAAAGTTTATGGTCCCCTGTGATGATGAATGTTCAACATGTTCTTAAATGGGGTGCCGTGAATTCTTCCGAGGAGGTAGAACGAATGTAGAAGACGAGCAGCGGAAGACCATCATCCGTAGTGTTAGACAAACTGGTGCGAAAAATCATCGAAGAAACTCTGCGATCCGATCGCCGACAAATCATTTCCGATCTTCTTGACCAGTTTCCAAGTGTATCGCGAGGTAATACATTGCAAAAAAATTCGAGACTGACGAGGAGTTGAAAAATTTCGTTTTTACCTGATTACACAAAATTTGAGGCGGCAGGTTCCTACGAGGAGGGTATTTATATATATTCGTCAAGTTATAAAACTTTTAAGTGCGCGCGTTGACCTGAGCAAGCAAACGATCTGCGGATCACTCAGAGCGAAGCAGAACACTAACTTGCTAGCGAAGCGATGACGATCGATAGATTCATCGAAGGAATTCATCAAAAATTTCTCCAAAACATCGACTAGACTCGAGCTGTCCGCGAACCCGAATGCCTTACTTGTAGCTACGTGTTACATAGTATTAAATTACGTTAACGATGCACCACAATGAGATGTATCAAACATAACCATCGTACACACCGACACATTCTCGTCCTCGTGCGACCACTATATACTTAGCTTCATCACCATGTGCCGATACTAATAACATAAGCAGATTAAATTTACGATAAATATTTCGGAACACAATAAACGAGCACAGAATTTCTTGATTATATATATATATCTAAAGAGTTACGTTACGGTACTGAAAATTCTAAAATACATAGAAAACAAAAGAATAAATATAAATACCTTTTAATTTTCATTACCTAATAAATACTTAAATAATTAATATAATTTCCGGCAATGCTACATTCGGATATTCACGGTTCACCACAGTTATATATGTATTAGCTGACCCGGCGAACTTCGTACCGCCTCAGAATCAATAAATGTTGTGTTAACTTATTAGTAGCTGAATTAAATTCGGTGCTTTTTGTATTAAGATAAATACTTAAAATGAATTAAGTTCAATAAATGTACAAAAATCAAAATGAAAAGAGTATTTTAATTACATTAAAATGAATGTAATTCACGTGGTAGCACGATTCCCCGTAATAAGAAAAAATCAGTAATAAACTTACTTTAAAAAATTGCAGGTAAATTACTTTAGAAAAACATATTTTTCGGGTTATATCGTTAGCTAACAACACAAAGTATACACTCAATTTATACTCTTTATTAAACAGAGTGTGTACTCTGTGTTGTTAGCTGATAATGGGCTAAACACGAAAAAAAAAAAAAACGTGTTTCTAAAGTAATTTAATTTCTTAATAATGTACGGAATGGAATCCGAATAAGATGGTTCAGAAACGACAAAAATATTCAGTTATACAATAGAGCTCGGAAACGGTTTGACTTAATTGGATCATAAATTACACAATTAAACTTCTATCTATGACAATTTACACAACTTTAAGCTAAACGATTACTCTAGGCGGCAAGAAACAGTCTAGAGTATATAATACGGAATTTAGAACGACCTCAAAAGTCACTGTTAAAAAATTCATAACTTATCATCAGATGACCTTTTAAAAAAAAAGAAAATTCAAAATATAAAACAAAACACAGAAGCCCTTTCATAAAATCCAGAAATTACGATTAAAAAATTATTTAAATCCCTCTTTTAGGCCAAAAACGGCAAAAAAAAATTAATTTTCTTCATAATTTTTTTTCTTTCAAATCCAACAAATTAAATATTCATTAAAATCGGTCCAGCCGTTCTTGAGTTATAAATGATGTAACTAACCCGACTTTGTGCTATATATATATATATACATATGTGTATACATCAAAGGCAACTGAATACAAGTTATAACCGATAATAACCTTAAGTTAAGGATAAAAAAAAACAAAACAAAACAAACATCAAAGAAGAATGCCAGCAACTGTTTCCATTCTTCTACTTGGCCGATTTCTAACAAAAACCCGACTCCTAGGGTTACTTGGTGTCTTTTCGGTGAAAAAACAGTTCCCTAATAATAGGGCGCTTGTAATTCCCAGGAATATGTATATCGTAATGACCTTACGCTATGAATTAAATCGAATTTTAAAGAAAAATATTCAATTTAAAATATTTTTTTTGCATTACATAAGAACAAAAAAAAATTATCGGAATTTTTTTGTTTTAAAATCCAACTATTAAAAAATTACACCAGTATAGAAAAGTAGAAAATTAGGCGGCCATTTAATTTCGGATTAATAATAACGTAACATATTCAAAACGATAAATAACGATAATTTCATGATGTATTCCAGTAACGTTATTATTAAAACAAACACTGACCTCTGAAAACGGAAATGTAGGAACACCTAAATTTTAGAGGGATTTTTTTCTTCTTTTTAGGGTACGTCAACTTTGGATATTAACCCAACACGTTTTAATTAATACCCGAACGAAACACTAACCGACGGCTGCGCAATAATAAGCTCGATAATGTTTTATTCAAATTTAAGTGTTTCGGGTATTTCTGATTGTTTTTTAACGGTTTATTTATTTTTATTTTAATAATTAAGCACGTGTAATAAATTTAATAACGATATAGAAGAAACGTGATAATTAAATTTATTAAATATGTACCTACTCCTTTTTTTTTCCCCTTTTAGAATTGTATTTTCGCTTCATCGGAAATTAATCGTAAAGTTGCGCTTGCTTTAGACAAGTCAATTTAGAGAACGAACTTGATACTTTACGAAAATATATGTCTCCTCCTTATTTAAGAGGTGTTCGCTCTTCTATCCGATAAACACCTGACAAAATAAAACTATTCTTTTATTTTGATTTTCTATTAAGGCGTCTTTTTCATCTGGTTCTTTTTGTTTTGGGTTTTTTCCCACTTTTTACTCTTTTATAATAATAATAATAATAAAAATTATTATTATTATTATTATATTATTATTATTATTATTATTATTATTATTATTATTATTATTATTATTATTATAATTATGTAGTCTGAAAAATACTCTGCCTTTATGAGAAGAGAGCTGAGACAAAAATAATGAACAGCAGCGTAACTTTGCCGAAGTACTTTGTATTATTTCTCGACCTACATTTAATCGGCGGGTCCCGTTGTATAAACTTTTGCAGATATTTTTAAATACGTAACGATTTAGTCTACCGTTGCGTAAAAAAAATTATTGCCAACATTTTCGAAATAAGGAAATTTCACATCGTTTTAAAGCGAAGAACAAAGAAATTTCAATATGTCTAAAAGAAAAAAAAAGAACCAATGACAAAATCACAAAAAGCTCCAGACCCTTATGAATGGCAATTTGTACGTGCATTTTCCGAGCATGAGAAACAAAAAGTGCGTCGTTTTCTAAATGACTTCAGGGGTTGAGAGGTGCAAAGTAAAATGCAAAGGAAATAAAAAAGGTATAAATGGGGGGAAAAGGAAATACTATTTTTAACTTTTTTTTCCATTAGTTAACGGTTCGTAGGGAAAGACGGGACAAATGTGCGAGAATAACGAAAATGGCGGGCATTTAGAAAAAGTCGAAAGTTGCTTGGCATATTTTTTACTGCGATAAAGAAGTTGCCGGTAGAAAAGGGAAAGGATTAATACTTTAAATTTAGCATTTTTAGTTTATCCCATTATCAGCTAAAAGTGAAATCCGTTTTATTCTTTGTTTTTTTTTTTTTTTGGCTTCTACTGTTGACGATGGTCTGGACCGGAAGGCGTGGAAGCATATTATTACATGCGGTTTCTGTTTTTATTTTCGTAATTATATTTAAACATTTTACAGTTCTGCTAAATGAATAGAATCCTCTATAATTAGTTGCTGTCTATTGCGATATATATGACAGCTGTTTTCGCGAGTTGGAACTACTGAAGTGTTGCGCAGAATAAAATGAGGACCTTCTAAATGCTGGCCTTTCATTTTTCTTAGATCGGCTACATTCTTCTTCATTCCTTATCAACTTTTTTTTCGTGAACGTACTACTGGAAAGTCTCTGCCAATATTTCGAAGCAGTTTTCACAAGTACCGTCTCAATTAGTAACTTCCGAGGAGGGGGGGGGGATGCAATTTAATCTTGTTTTTTCTTTTTCTTTTCTGAGATTTCAGTCGATTCGTCTTGTAGTAACGGGTTTATTAAAATTCGCGCTCAGTTATTTCCGTTTATTAAATTTTGAAACGCTCGCAAACATTTTTACCGGCTCTTTTTATGGCGGCCTTTATTAGCCATCAGAACTACACGATCCGAATTGGTGTATCAAAGTCGTGTGACCACATTTATTACCGTAGCGTGGATTTCTTTAATTATTTCAACTTCCGCTACTGCGAAACTGTGTAAAAGTCCTTTTGCAGTTTTAGGGCATGAAGTTGTTTTATTTACATTTAAATATTTTATCATTATATTATAATGACCATTAACTCACTCAAAGCAATATATATATATATATATATATATGCTTACTTTATTATTACAAAAGTTTATTAAAGTTTACAGCAGGCTGATTTACCTCTTCACCATTTAAACAGTTCAGACTTGTAAAATTTACCTTTGTAATCATAGGATTCAACCCTCCCAATACACTTAAATGCATAATAAAAAAAAGATTGTACGCGTTCCGTTGATAACGTACGGGCAATAAATATAAATTTTGCTTATCGTGAAAATAGAGCTGCCGTTAAAGTTTCCTAATCAAAAAATTAGGAGGCAAATAAAAAGAACAATAATTTATTCATTATCCTCACAGTTCTTTTATCTTGTCAATAGCTGACCGAATCTGCATTTAACTGATCCTTCTCCTTCGTGTCGTTTCTGGGCGAAGATCCTTTGTTGACATGCACAAGGGGGGGGGGTTGAAAAAAAAAAAATTTAATTGGAATTTTTCATTTTCTACTAATATTTTATTTTTCCTCGCTTCAATTTGTCGATTTCGTTATTGTGCAAGCGGAAGAACGTGTTTAAACTCTTGTAACAAACTGAAAAACCGGGAATTTAAAAGCTCGTTTTTAAAATGTCTATTTTTTTTCAAATTATGAAGATTATTACTTTTTGAAAAAGAAGAAGCAAAAAAGGAAACACAACCCTGTTCTTTTAGAGGGGTTTTAGGATTTTTAAAATCGATACTGTTGCGAATTCACGTTTTACAGGATTCTTCCTAATGATTACGAACCACAAAAGGGTTATTTTCGCCTTACATTTGTTGTTCTGTCGGCAGTTTCACGGCATGGTAATTATCAGCTTCATTCGACCACCACCACCACTCGCGTAAAATCAACACGGCAGAGAACGGGAATAAATAAAATAAAATAAAATAAAATAATGTTTATTTCCTTTTCATTCCTGTTCTCCCGGTAATTTTCCATACTGACCGCCCGGTGCAGATGAGTGAGTGAACGGACGCCCGTGTAAAGTATTTTGCGTGAGCCACTCGAATGGAGCCTTTTCGATTCTTATGCTAATCAGTGTTTTAACCTATTTGCTCAAACGGCGTGATAGAAGCAATTTGTCAAATCTATTATCAGATATCAGTCTACCATCAGCAGCAGTAGTAGCATTGTAGTACAGTAGAGCTACCGAAATCGACTACTCTTTCATCTGTAAACCCACTTTTGTTCCGGTAAATCCCGAAACGGTTTCGTACGAATGTGATGAAATTTCAACGCACAATTAACAGAGAATTCGGTAGATCGATTAAGTCTGTTTTGCGTTAGCGGATCTGCCAAATGACAAATTGCGATGAACACACTCTCGCAAATTACCTTGAATGTTTACTTTTTTCCAGCGATTTCGGAGCCACTCGCACATCGCAACGCCCTCGCCCGCTATTGTTAACAAATTAATAATTATATTAAAAAATATCTTTCTTTTTTTTTTTTTAATTTTTTTAAGTTTATCGAGTAATGTGACTTTATTTCCTTTGACATCAGTATCAAGCAGAGTTAGTCCATGATTTTTCTCGCATTTATAATGGAAAGTAACGTAAGACCTAGACCCAAAATTTGCGTTATAATAATTTTACATAGAATAATTTAAAACGATCTCTGTAAATGTAATCAAAAATGTTTAGGTTTTTTTAATAATGATGTGAAACAATTAAAATTTTCTAAATTATTTACCAACAAAAGAGGTGGTGCGATCGCATTCCATCGCGATTGTAAAGGAAAGCCGTAAACCCTAATATAGCTTTCATAATGAACATCGAGTTACGGTTTCTTAGCTCATTTGCCGTAGTAACTGAAAGCGCAACTTTCCTTTAAAACTTTTAAAACTTTTAAAAATTTTATTCGCCATTGATTATTTACTGACTGAGTTTTTCTTAAGCTCTGTGGAAGTAAAAATAAGCTGCGACTTCAAATGTAGCCGTAACAAAATATGAGTCGAAAGGGTAGCGTTCGGAAACACCTTACACACACGTTCTTTCATCGGATTTTGGTTTAAACATAGTGCTCAATGCTATTCCTCGTTTCCGTTTTTATGCGTTAATGTCACCCCCATCGGAGCAGACCTTTCCTTTGAGCAGCTCCTATTTCTTAATTGTTATACGGTATTTTATCAAAGGTAAAGGGGTTCTGCGCCGTAATCGAGCGAGCGAGCATTATAAGTGAAATATACACGATATTTAAATCTTTTTAGCGGAATTTCTTACAAACATCGGAATATTATGTTAAAATAAAAACATTTAATACTATCGTAAAGCTTCGATTTGCTACGACGCTTGCAATCGATAAGATTTACATGTTTTTTTGTTTTTTTTTTCTTTTTAATTTTCGAGCTCATCAACTAATCCGACGCCAGAGGAATTTATCTGTATCTCTTTAATTTACGGAATATCATGAGATCCTATTTGATTGGCTATTTATACAATTTATTTTAAATCAAAATTTTCATAATCCACGATCGTTGTTATTAGTGCGTACACATCTTTATAAAACTCGTACAATAATAATAACAATGAAATTATCAACAACAAATAAAGCGCCTAAATTTTTTACAGTGGTTCTCAATCATGAACATGAGAGTTATTGGGTTGGGGGGATCCTCATTTTGGATAATACCGACGAAGCATATTATGCATTACGGTAGTACAATTTATATGATGCTGAAGTTGAAACAACCCATCGAATAAAGTTTTTAGTGTCAGATCATCCTTAACATTGATTGCGGTAAATTAATACAAGTTTATATATATATGTTGCTTACGGGAATTAATTTCTGTAGCTGTAAAATCATTAAACATTTGAAAATTCTTAGTTACTAAGTGTTCCGCACTGAGCACTGAAATTCGATTATCGAAATACAATCGTTGATAGTGTACGGTCAATAACTGAAAGATAATTTTTGGTTACATATTTAAAAATTGTCTCGAAAGCGCATTTTTAATATTTTTTGGTATTCTGTTCGATACACGACTATGCACGAATATTAATTAGTTTTTTGCATTACACAATAAGTATATCCTATTCGCCTTTAACAAAATATTTTTATATATAAGAATTTTTTTTTATAAATATAAAAAAAATAAATTCTCCGTATTAACAAACAAAACCTAAGTATAAATTTCTATTAAATAAATTCAAATTAACGGCTCAATTTCAAGAAACCTTTTTCGGACTATATCATCAGCTAATGTTATACAGAGTGTATTCAAATAGTGTTTTTTTTTTTTAGTTTTATTTGAGTACACTCTCTGATGGTGGGCTACGCCGGGAAAGAACACGTTTCATGAAATTGAAGTATTTTCTATATATATATATATATATATATATGTAAATATAAATAAATAGGCAAAGACAAAACAATTCAGTTTTATTTTTTTCTCCTCCGCTTATTATTAGCTGATTATCTTTTCTTTTTTTTTTTTTTCTTGTTTCGTATTGACGATCTTTAGCGTTATCAGTACACAAAATTTTGGAAACAGTTTTTTTTTTTTTTTTTTTGATTTAAATATAAAAAATTAATACAAAAAATGAAAAATGAAATCGCAATAGCCAGTAATTCTTGTTAAAATGTTTTAATTTTTCTTAATAATCATCATTATTGTTTTTTTTTTAGAGTATATTAAATCTCTTAAGATGTCATGTAATATCAATAACTGAGGGGTCTTAAATTGTAACTTACTGTGTTATTTTATTGCATATTTTATTCAATTATAATGGTACTGAACTGTTTTATATTGTAAGTATATTATATAAAAGTGTATGTTCTCAGATATATACAATGAACGAATGTATAAGAGTAGAGAAAATTTTTTTTTGGAAATATATAAATTCATATATGTCTTGCTCGAATTTTTAATATAAATTATGGTCGAATACTAGTTTATTTTAAATATTATTAAAGTAAATTTATGCCTAGTTTGGTCTATTATTGAGGTATTTATTTATTTTATATTTATGAATACTAACAAACAGGTACGTCCACTTATCTACATAATTTCTTTTATTGAACTTGTAAAATATTCATCGATATCATTTTAAAACGTAAAGTTCAAAAACATATAATATATTCAAAACTTTAATATAAAACCAGACCATGATCAACAACTACATGAAAAAAAGTATGATCTAGATAATTGTATCGTGGTTATGGTGTATTATAAAATGTTCGGTGAAGCGTTGTAATGCAGGATACTTAATAACGCTATTTTTAATGTTATCTGATTAGTACAATAAAATACACAATTCAATAGTGACATATTCTGCGGGGATCTTGAAGTACCTATTTTCTAATAAAAGCGCATTTATCAACTGATGTAACAATATAATCCCGGCAATTACATACAGCACATGGACCATATAAATTTAGAAAAAAACAAAAAAGAAAAAAAACAATATTTACGGGGTCATATTTATAAGATTCCTCTGCATGGTATTGTTTATAAATTGAAAAATTAACTTGATCTCGGATAATGTTACTAGCGTAAGCTTTTATTTTAACAGAAATTACGTCATAATTTTAAATCGCTTTAACTGGTTTGTGTTTTTGCATTTCAAAACGCTTATCGCATACAAGCAGGTAAATGCTTTCATGTACCAATTTTCGTTTAAATTCTATTATTAAAATCTGTAATTATTGATAAAGAAAAAAAAAAAGAAAAAAAAAAGATACATTCACGCAGCTATATCTGTTCAGATTTTGATTGAATCTATTCGTATTAAAAATAAGTTTATTCGGCGATACACATTCGGTTACCGAAACAGATTTTTTGACATGAGTGTTGACCGTAAAAATTAAAACCGTGTTCTACTCGGAATGGATTTTGCGCGATACGCGACGAAAAACTTCAAAGCTGGACGACTTATGAGCTCAATAATATTTTTCATTCATCTCAGATCCCATTTCTTTTACTTTTACCCGCATGTCATTTTCGGTCTAGTCCTTTTATCTAACGAAGGCGGCTGGTGATTAAGAAAGTTTCGTGTACCATATTTTCTTCCACTACAGCTCCGATTTTAATTTGGCCCTAAGAAAGTGCTTTGAATGTCACACGATGTTTTGTAGTAATATAGAAGATAACGTCAGAGACGATAAACTGCTGGATCAGAGTTAGCGCGTGGGCTCCTTTATTACTAAGACCTTCAATCTGGAAATTCAAAGAGAAAAAAAGGGGGTTGTTCCTCGTTTATTAGTTTGAAAAGAGAGTTCTTCACATGTAGGGCCCTTGAAAACCGTTAAATAACTCGTCAGCCGAATGTCGCTTCTAATGAACCGAATGCAGCCAAAGTAAAAAATCAAACTATAATATTTACTTGGTTTAATTAATATAATAAAGGAATTAATTTCAAAAAATAACGATCCCCCCGTTTTTTCTAAACTAAATGCCGTATCTCACAAATTACAGAACCGATTTTATTCCTTTTTTCTCCAGCGGATAGAGAAACTGATTCCTGTCACAGATTGTGTAGTGCTTAATTTATAAGTTTCCGGTGTGATTTAACCGAGCTATGCTATGGGGAGGTTCTTTGTCAATGAAGTGCGGAAAATAGAAAGATCATATGATAAAAAATAAAAAAAAAATTTAATAAAATTTTTACTACGGTAAATATTTAAATAAAATTATTTTACCTTAGTAGATATAAATTAAACGCAAAAAAATTAAAATAAAATGTTTACAACGATAAATATAAATTAAATTTACAAATTTGAATAAAATGATTATTGTAGTTAAAATAAACAATTGACTAATTTCTAGTGAAATAAAAACACTGTGTTCCGTCTTACGTTATTGAAATCATTAAATCTCTGTGACAATTGCTGCACACAAGATCTGGGAAATTAAAATTTTTACTCCTACATTTTTACAGGGAAATAAAGAATCCGGCGACAAAAGTTTTAAGTGTTGCTACGAAAAATATTGTTTATATTCAAATTTTAAATTCTTACCAAACTATTGTAATTTTCTTCTGTGTGGTAATTGATTGATTTTTATAAAATGCTCGTTGACAGGGAGGTTGGAAGATGCAAAATAAAATGGTATATGGGTGGAGAACATGTTTTCTTAAATATGTAATTCCGAGAGGTTGTTACTCTATGTGACTATCACGCAACTGATTTATATGTGCGTAAGGTAAACAACTATGTGTTACAGTCGTTGATTTTATGTATTTTTAAAACGATAGCTGTTCATGATCTTTAGTTGAGCGAAACTTTTGAAATATCGAAAATCTTTAATTGAACGTGGAGGCGATTTTTGGTTGGAAGGTGATAAATATGTTTCTCTCAGAGAGAGAGAGAGAGAGAGAGAGAGAGAACGACTCTTTACATAAATACATTAATTAAAACAATTGGGCTGATCCGCTTTAGAGAGAAGGACCTATTTAAGAGAATGAAGGGGTGTGTATACAGAGCGGATGAAGGAAAATCGTTAAATAATAATTGCTTCCAAAGGTGCCATTTAGAGTTGACATACTTGCCACTAAGATTAAGGGAAGTGACAAGTCGATAGAAAACGAAGTACTTTTAACACGGGCAGGAAACCATCGTTAAGAATGATTAAGTGTCATTTTCTAAAATAACACTTTCCGACACGGAGAACCGTCAGTATTGCAACCATTGCAGTTCCAAAGAGGAGAGTGAACATTTTAATCGTTACTTATGATAAAAGGACATCTGAAGGAAACGCAACTGAAAACAGAAGTTACGTAAATCGTGGTTAGAAGGAAAGTTTAATAGTTTTGCAGAGTTATTAAGAACTAGAGATTTGGATCAAACGGATCACAAATGAGACGGGAGGATAAGATCGTGAGTTGAAAAATGTATACCATTTCTGATTAAAGTAGTCCAATCCCATATACATATATATATATATATATATATATAGGAGTGGGACTAATTAAAGAAAAGCCTCCGATATCAAGGTCAAAGGATCCACTAGAGTCACCGAGAGCAGTGCAATTATTGTAGTATTGGCTCAACGAGTCTTCGAAAGAATTTTTATTAGCTCTAAGGCTCCGACAGTTGTAATATTTTAAGTTGGCAAGACACGAGGGAAATATGGAATAGGAGAGATTCGAAAACGAAAATGAGCTAACGAGATCAATAAAAGAATAACGGAAACGACTCAGGTGTACGAATAGAGAGAATCAGAACGGTTCCCCCAATTTTATTTCGCTCTTTGTGGCTTCGACTTCAGAGCGAATGAAACTGAAACGGTGTTCGATATGCGCCTTGTTTAGTTCGCGGTTTGTGTCGTATTACTTAAATTCCGAATCCCTTCGAGAAAGTCGCACAGCACTAGTCCCGACTAAATCTTGCATATCGATGCGGTGTTTCCTCTGAAGCGGGTTTTTTTTTTTTTTAATACGAATCTGTTTGTGCGGTAGGCTTTTGCCATTTTTTTTATGTTTGTTCTTATGGAAGGTCCCCCATTTTTCCTCCATCCTGCTGTTCATTTGAAAGACTTAATCTGCGGCGCCAAAACTGATCATCTACATTTCGATCCGTTGTTGTCGCACTTCCCTTAGCCGAAACCAGAAATCCATTTCGAACACAATTTTACTTCTCATATCATTTAATTTTATGCTAATTGCTCCATTTTTATTTCATAACTAGCTACCAACCCCTTAAAGGGCTTAATCGCGTCCTTAATTGGACCGCGCGCCTGTTATAATAAATCAACTTTCAACTAAGCTCATAAGACCGTATATTCCTTTCGTGCTTCTTAATCGTAAATTTTATCCGAACGTCGGTAAAGTAAATTTATTATCGACGCGAGATACGGCGCGGTTATTGGTTTAATACGTAGAGTCATCGCTGTATTCGTAATTTGCGACTAATTCGGAATCGCCCTCACTTGCACTGTTGATCGGTGCAATTTGCATGAAATATCAAATTTACCTGCAATAAGCAATTTACATATCTCTACGGATATAGTGTGTACCGAGCTTGCGAAGCTCGCGATAGCGAATTAATTAATTCTGTGCAAAATTGTAATTTCGGCTAGCAGAATTACATTACGGACGCAAAATATAAGAATGTCGTGGAAACTCTTTACCTTTTAAACTTAACTAAATGTACCTTTTTCTTCTTTTTCGTCTAAAACGTTTATTACTTTTATTTTACCGCAATTTTTAACTTCCGCGTCGTCATCATAGGTAATAATATTTTGCCTCTACATTACTTTTACAAGGAATAATATTACTCTTTTAATCATTCGAAGGGTAAATGTTTTAAACTATACACTTTCCTCTCCTCTTCTCATTAATTTTCATCTTTCTCTCGTTTCCTGTTAGTTCAGTTATATTTCCGACCTTTTTGGAAATAGCCTGCTCCCCGCAATATTAATCAAAACATTTTCCTTCCGGCATCATCTCTGTACAGGCTTTTGAACACGCTTTTTTTTCTCTTTGTCGTTTTCCGATTATACGTCGCCTTCGTTTCATAGCTTTCTGCCTTTGTCCAATAATCGCTTTCATCACCCGTACAGTTTTATTCCACCGATTTAATCTGATGATAATTTCTTTGCAAGTTCTTCTACTCTCTAGAAGTTTTGGATTTTAATCACCCTATTCCGCATGATGCTTTTTATATTCTTCGTTTTCCTTATTCGCAGTTCCTATTTAAGACGATTTACCTTAACCTATTCCTTTCTCCGTGTATCTTTAAGTTGATTGGCTACTTTTGGTAGTGAAATAAGGAAATAAATAAATAAAAAAAAAAACAAAAAACGGTTACTTTCTGTGCGGTCAACAATTACAACAAAAATAACTTCGGCCGAAAAAATAAACACAAAAGGGTTTAATGACGGTCAAACAGGGAAAAAAAACCAGAAAGAAGTAAATAAATAAATAAAGAAAAATTCAATAATAAATAAATAATAAGAAAAAAAAGAAAACAATAGTGGTACACGGTTGGCTGGTTTATAAGTGAAAGTGGTATCCTTCGTTGGACGATCGACGGATATTTTCAAATGTAAATGTAAACACAACGGAGAAATCATGTATTGCGAGTAAAACGCAAATTGCAGCTATAGTACAGTTGAATGCTCTTGCACAATGCAACCGGTGTGATCCATTACTTATCAGCTGCGTCTCTGATAATGCGATTACAGGTAGAAGAAAAAACGACGATAACGATAACGATAAGGTAAACGACGTCGGCTATAATAGGAGAGTTTTGTAGTGATAGATAGTCAGGTAGAGGTTATGAACGAAGCCGCCATCGTAGCGGTCACAGGTTCGACTGGGTGACCTGGCAGATTAATTAAAATTACGGCGGCATAATGAGACAATGATTGGAAGAGGCCTTAACGTAGAGATAACGGTTGAGATTAGTCGACAATGTCGATTCTCGCTGCTAACTGCGAACCGTACCCCCTGATAATGGTGCATCGATTATATTACTGCAAAGACGCTATTCTTTGTTCCATTGTAATAATTACCCGCTAATTAACCATTTGCTATTAGAATATATAAGATAAGAAATCGAATTTCCAACCTTTTTTTCCTCCATGCAACCAGCGTATTTCAGCTAAATTCATGTCCGCCACTTTAAACACTTTTGCAATGTCGAGGTTCATTTGAAAACAAAACAAAACAATAAAATGCCTTATAAAGAGTACGATTAGAAGGAAAGCTAAAGCACGAAGCTGAAAAAAGTAGTAATCTTTTCAACATTTCGCTATTTCTTAATAAATATTCGGTTGTGTCCTTATAAAGACTGTTCTAATTTAACACAGATTGTTCCCATGCTTAGTCACTTTACTTGAAACACTGCGTGTGTATACTGAAACTGTAATCATGATTGTTTCGAGATTTATTTATTTTTCGCGGCACATGAGCTTTTTCCGGGGATGGTAGTTCTTCTAAAACACACGGCAATACATAAATTTCAATTTGACTTTGTAAAAAAAATGATAATTTACGGTTTTTGCGTGGTAGTGTTTCCGCTGCAACTTCAATTACATATTTTATAATGTTTTTTACCGACTTCGAAAAAAAAAGAAGGAGGTTAATAAATGTTTGAAGCTTTCGCAGTGAATGCTCATAATACATAAATTGCGGGGATACTAAAAAGAATTTTATTTGCTTAATGTTTCTTCGGACAGCTTACACTGACCATCATCAGATCTTTTATTAAGAAGGAGGTTCTTTTTTATGGTTGTTCGCGCATAATTGTGGACTGATTTTAATGATTCTTCGTTCATTCGAAAGCGAACCAGTCACAATAAAATAGATTTATCAGCGGGGAGGATTATGGAGAAAAGGATGGTGGGAAAGTAGGGACTTGAAAGCCTTGGCCATTCTCCAAACCTGTCTTTTATATTTTAACTTTATGGTTCCTGGTTACGTTCCTAACTTTAATGAATCATGTCGCATTCTGTCTTCTTCCATCTTCTCACAATTTCCGATCGCTCCCAAAATAGATGGTATTTCTGTTTTCAGGAATCTTTCTTAAATTAAACGAGGCAAAGTCAGTTCACCTTTGCTTTACGTCCAATGACACATTCGTCTACGCGTTTATATAAATAATATCCAGGTACCAATATCCAGCTCGGCTAAATACCTTGGCATCCATTTGAACACTCGTCTTACTCGGCAGCCGCATATTGAGGTTAAAAAAGAGCAATTAAAGGCTTAAGTAACTTTACTGGTTATTAGGGTTAAGCTCGGTCAAAGAACGTAAGCTACGGTATCACGTAATGACAGGTTCCAAGTACGAAATCCTGCGAGTCATCCTAGAAGGAAAAATAGCGGGCAAAAGATCTATTGGACGCCGGCAGAACTCCTGGATGAGAGATTTTCGCCGATGGCTTAACTGCACATCAATTGAATTGTTCCGGTTCTCCGTTGATTCAAAGGTCGTACTGACAACGTGGATCGCCAACCTCCGACGCGGAGATGGCGCGTGAAGAAGAAGAAGACTAATCTCTTTCGTGGATTACCGTAGGGTTCCTGCCTTAGCCTAACTTTGTTTAACATCTATTTCATCAAAATTGCTTCTCTGAAATCCTGTTCCTTCTTTTTTGCAGACGGCATCCTTATTTATTCCTTTCATCGCTCTAAAACTTTAAAACTCCTTAATTTCATTGGAAAATCTTCGTCTACCGGCAGGTTTCTTCCCGTTTTCTCCTCCTTCAATATTTCCCTTCTGTCTACAGCTGTTTGTTCCAAACTTTGATTTAACCCTTATGCCTCCTTATTCTCTAACCCAGATTCTTTTGCCTGCTTCAACCTTCTCTTCCTCGTTTACCCTGGTTTCTTCGTCGCTCTAACTCTTTGCGATTTGCCGCCTGCGCGTTTTCGGCGCAGTTTTCTTCGCTTTTCCGTTTTTCTCTCATGCCGTTTTCTGATTATCCGTTGCACCCCTCCGACACCCATTTTATTTGTGATGACCCCGATAACATAATTTAACTGTACAAGCTTGTTTTTAAATTTTTACACAACATTAATAACTTAGTTAAAGTCAGCACGGAAATATTGCGGTAATAATTAATAAATGCATTAAATATTTTCATTAAACTGTTCCTAGATATTGCAATTATTAACGTATAATAATCGTTATAAAATCCTTTTTAAGTTTCATATTTTGCCGCATAAAGGTTCATATTAAGATTAAAAGTTTTTAAGTTCATGCTTTTACTAATACTAAATAGTCACATTTCATGCGCGATCTCTGAAAGACATAGATCACAATGTATTTCTATACAAAAGGTAGAACTGTTTTTGTATTACACCGACGTGAATATGATTGTCATTAATATGTTGTTTTTTTGTTTTTTTTAGTTTGTTCGAGCGTAATTTTAAAGTATTTAGATCGACTTTAATGATAATCTCCGTTCATTCGAAAGTATACCGTTCAGTGATGGTACCATATAGGTGTATATCGATGAATACACAGTGGTCATTTAAATAAACGTTAAGAGAAGAGGAAATGGGGCTATTTAGAGAGGTCTTTAGTAGTACAACAAACGCTATTGTTATTTAAAATACCATCAATTTATCATGGAAGTGTATACCAGGTACGAGTTATTAGATAACGAGACTGGTTACCAAAAATATTTTTATTATTAGAATCAATCATCGTAACATTTCCCTTCGATACACGTCCCTCGACTATTTATACATCGTCGCATACATTTCTGTCATTCTTCTTAACGATGCCGGAACTCTAGAATGCCATTCAAAACTGCTGATGAATGAGCTTTAACCGACTACGACGATTCAAAATACCTTTCCGTTTAAGACAGACTTTACTTTCGGGAAAAGGAAAAAAAATCCAATGATCCGGCGAATACGATGGATGTTCAAGCACAGGGATCTGTTTACCAGCTAAAAACTGTTTCATGGACAGCACGTTATCCTAATACAAGATCCACGATTTCTCTTTCGAGAGATTCGCTCTTCTCCTCACACGCTCTCACCAAAAACACTTCCAAATAATAATGCTGATTAATTGTGTGACTTTCTGGCACCCATTTCAACATAATGATGACTCTGATATATCGATAAAAGCGAGCAGCATTAGTTTAAATTTAGATTTCGACATCCTCGCCTTTTCTTACACCGGGTGATGTGGGAGTTTTCCAGTGCATCCATTTCGGTTTCCACATTATACTATAAAATTCACGTTTACATGATTTTAGCAAACAAGCCAGGTTTAAGTTCGGAACGTTCAATGATGCGGCAGCAGGTTTGAAGTATCGAAAAAGCTTTTGATCTTCAGTCAAGTATTTTGGTACGAGTTTCGCGCAAACCTTGGTATCATTGGGCAACATTTTTTTTACCGTTCCTTTGACGAAATTTACCATTTCGGCAATTATGCGTGTCTTAATTCGGTTCATTTTTGCGATATTATCTTCCATTGAAGCCGTGATTGGTTGAGTTGGCCTCTAGTAATCTGCCGCGCTAGAAAATCGTCTTTGCCACTCTATCGGAGTTGATCACCGCTGACAGTATTGCAGAAATGTCTTTGAACCTCAGCAGTACGGGTCATAGACGATTCATGCCTCAAGCTGCTATAACGAATCTGGAAATGATGAAAAGTAGTTCTCTGAGAGTGGAACGGGGCAATTTTTTAGATTGGCGAAATCTTTTAGGTTGGGGCGATCTTAGATTGCTCTGCACCAAAATAAAGTTACTTTTGTGTAATGTTTCCTCTTCTATTCGGTGAATCATATAAACCAATCGAATGTCGTTAAAACAGAGGAAAAAACCGGAATAAGGGTATTAATTTGAGTGATTATTTTTCGAGTTTTCTTCGCGAATATGCATCGGGGTTTGACGGATAATTAACAACGCGCTGATTAGGTTTATGCTTTCTTAGGTCTACTTTCTCTGTAATTATATTCATATTTTAATTAGTGCTATTTTAGTGCACAATCTATGATCTATTTATAGCTAATTGCTAATAATAAACAGGCAGTGGTACGGAATAACGAGCGGTTTTCTATTAGATCAAAAGTGAAAGGATATCAGGAATAGAGCCTTAGTAAATTGAAATAACGAGTAAAGGTATGCGCTAACTCTGTGATCTCTCGGTGAAACTATAGACAAAAGAACAGGTATAATCAAAATGAAATTTTAATTTTGAAAGCTGAAAGAAAAAAAAACAAGAGACACGCGAAATAAAATCGAAATTATTTGTAGAATTTTATCGCGCAGATAATTTTCAGCCTAACAGGTAAGCCATTTCTGTATAGTAATTAAAATGGGCACACTGAAGAGTGGATAAATGGAATTACCAATTTATTTCTTTTCCGACATCTGGTTTCAGAGAAGGTTAAATAAAACAACGAACATGCGACTAGCTTAACACGTTGGTTATTTTATTCAATAAAAATGTCCGCTAAACGGTTATTTTAATTAATTAAATAATTGTAAAATATTAAATTGTTATATTTAAAGGATACTTAAAAATCGACGTCAAGACAGTTGTACTAAATCTTTTTCGTTTTTCCACCGTCAGCGTCCGTTCTCAGTTTTTCCATACATCTCCGATACGATATCTCTTCTTTCTGAAGAACGTTCTATTATTTTGAGAAATTTAAGATAAATGCTACACATTTCGTTTATATATCTATATTATAAATACTCAATCACTACCGCTACGGGAACAATCTCTCAGATACTGGCTTTTTATTATTTTTATAGAAGAGTCAGTTCCAGTTAACTCTGTCATTACTCGTAAAATCGAATTTATGTCTTATAAGTGTAAAGCAAAAAAGTTACCGATTTCGTTATAGGATTTATTATTACCGGCATAAGAACGCTTCTTTATTACGTCTATATATATATATATCATCATCGTCATCGGTGTTTCAGCTCGTATGCTGGTCCGCCCCATGCACCAATATCCTCCATGCAAGCCTGTCAGCTACTTTTTCCTTTAATGCTGCATATGTAGACATACCGGCTATACATATATATATATATATATATATAAACAATTCTATCCTTTAAACTTGGTAAAGAGCAAAGTAGGCTCCCGATTCTTCTATAACGCTTATACAAAAAGTTGGTGTTCGATTGCTCTGGTCGTTCTTTTATTTTGCTTTTGACAAAAAAAAAAAATAAAGGCAACGTTCAGTTTAAAATTTTGATCTTTATTAAACAACATTTATTTCAAAACGTAACAAAAATCGTTACAAATTTCATTATTGTTTTTTTTTGCATAATAAAATCGTCATTAATATATAAATTGGCATTTCTACGGTGCGAGATATGTGTATTTTTTTTTAACCGACTTCTAAAAAAGGAGGAGGTTCTCGACTGTATTTTTTTATTTATTTTTTTTTATTTTTTTATGTGTGTTACCTCAGAACTTTTTTCTAGGTGAACTGATTTTGATGATTCTTCTTTTATTTGAAAGCTGGTGCTTCTCATGTGGCCCTATTTAAATTCAATCAAAATCTGACCAGTAATTTTTGAGTAATCCTTAATAATGCGGGAAATTGAAGCTTTTTGCATGCTTTTCATTCGTGATTGATTTCACCGTCGAGTTAGATTTAGCTTCGTTTTGTTTTGCTTTTTTTTTTTAATGCGGAGGCGATTGACTTAAAATACTATAAATTTGCCAAATTACCATGGAAATGTAGCTTTTGATGTTTTTAGAGTGGAAATGCAGTTCAAAATAAAGAAATCGATTTTTTTTTTAAATATAAAGTATGGAGAATAATGTGAAAAATAATTGATTTTTAACGAGAAAAAAATTCAATTATAACGCTAAAAATTGTAAAATAAAATGTTTTTTTACAAAAAGTAAATATCGATACTTAAAGGTTTATTATAAAAATTTAATAAAAATGCGCTAAAAAGTAAAAAATAATTACTCCCGATTAGAAAATATATATCAGAGTGTGATATACCCTTAAAGGTGACATTATCGTAATTATCATACAAAACATTGATACCTTAATTAGAGTATAATTCATATTACATATTAAAATAATAATTAAAAACTGCATTAAATGTTCAATACATCGTTCCTAGATATATTGTAATATGTAATATGAATCATACTCTAATTAAGGTATCAATATTTTGTATGATAATTACGATAATGTCACCTTTAAGGGTATATCACACTCTGATATATATTTTCTAATCGGGAGTAATTATTTTTTACTTTTTAGTGCATTTTTAAATTTTTATAATGAATCGTTAAGTATCGGTATTTCTTTTTGGAAAAAAACATTTTATTCGATGAAACTTACTGTCAAGGTAACAAGGATTGAAATTTTGATCGGATGACAGATTTCCTTTGTTGTTGATGGAACGTCGGCTATCGGTTTGATCAAATTTTCTGCAAAACTCACTGGCAGCCGTTGCCGCACCGTTCGCGAAAACAGCGTAGAACAAAACTTTAAATTGCATTATCTCGAACTCGCGAAAGTCGTAAAAAAACCTCGACTCTACGGCGACGGCGCGTATTTGCCGAAAAGAGAAAACAAAACAAAAAAAAGACTTCGATGAAATAATTGGCAGGCCAGCGAACGGCGATAGATAGAAAAGGACCGGAAAAAAAAGCTCCGTAATTCTTGACTAGACTAACAAATTTTTCATGGAACAGGTAACGAAAACTTTTAAAATATAATCCGGTTCTGACACTAAAAGTAAGCACGTCAGCTGATCGACAATTACTTTTACCGGCTCTGAACAACTAGAAGTCTTCCAAACATTAATTGAAAACAAACACAAAATTAACAGAATAATTCGATGACAAGCTTCCCGCGGGAAAAATCTCTCACTGATGTTCGTCGTTAATGCTCGTAAAATTCCGAGTTACATTCCTGTATATGCATGACAAACTCCATTTGTGACCTAGTCGTACTACAGCGATAGAATTGCACACTTACACTGGGATAAAATTTTTTGGCCTAATTGGTTAATTGTGCTTCATTCGGGTAGGAGCGGGTTCGAATCCCATGACCGCATATTGTAACTTCCGAAAATTTCGCTTACGCTGTATTAATGTTACGAACATTTTAGGCCCAAAAAAAAAGAAAAGAAAAATCGGACAAACATTAGATTTTGTACGTGATTTCCCGATAGCGACAAGTGGCCACTATGTTAAAGCACACGCGCGATATACATAGGCTAGATCGAACTATAGTGAAGTATCTGTTATTCTCATGAAGTAGAGATGATTACCGCGATTGACCGATGCATAGTCCGACAAGGGGCGAAGTTGTGATACATACGATTACATTACTGTTGAACTTAACTCGAGCTAACTTGTTTTTAATAATGTACAAAATTTGAATTTATAAAATACATTTAAATTTTTTATTTTTTCAACGTATCTTAGCGTTGTGACTAATTTTTCCTCGACCATTATATGGGCTACATGTATCTTTCTGAGGAATTATTTCTAACATCTCGTTTCATTAAATTAAGCCCATACATACATATATGTTTAAATTGTTTAACATTTAACCGGAACAACTCCCGAAATTTTTCGTCATCCGGTATTAAATGACTTCGGAATTATAATATTCTTCCTTAATATCCGTGACATACTCGTAAATACCGGATGATGAATTTCAGCGTTCCGCTCTTCTCATAATTCATGCAGCGAAATCTCTCTTTATTTTTTTTTAAAAATAATATTAATACAAAATTGCGCTTAGCCATTTCGAATAACCGACACACTGATTTTAAAATATTTTTGGACAAATAGATTTATTTATTTTTTATGTACTACGACCATTGATAGATAAATCGCATTTTTTCTTCGAATATCTCGTGAAGAAATATTGAGTTATTAGCTCCGCGGTGTCCGGGGGCAGTTTATTAGCAATTTCAAAGTAACTGAATATCCTTTGGAAAAATAATCAACAAAGAGACTACTCTACACTTTCATTAAATAGCGCTTCGAGACTAATAAAGATTCATCCTTTGGCATAACAAGAAATCAAATCTTCGAAAACGTTCGTATTAGTATACATATATATATATATATGATATATAAACTCGGCCATTTTGGTCTCGTAAGGGGCTGTGCCCCTTGACCCCTCCTGCTTTCATTTCTGTCTCTTTCTCTTCTATACTTTATATAAAATGATCATAATTTACAACGTAATTCTTACTGGCATCAACACACACAAAAAATAACATAACCACAAAAATCCTATTCTAACATTTACCTTCCGTTATATAAAATTAAGTCATTTTTTCGTTACATTTTTCGTTACATATTTCGTTACATCAAATTGTGACATTTTTTAAATAACAATAACAAAAATCCTATAAAATATAACAAACGTTACATAAAATTTGGACATTCTGCGTTACATAAAATTGGGACATTCTGCGTTACATAAAATTAGGACATTTTTTTGAATCTAAGAGTTACGTTGTAATTAATATATACGGGTGTGCGTGCGGAGTGGAATTTTAACATTCACGGAATACTAACATTCGCGGCTTCATAGTGACAGAGTGCAAAATATATTCAATACGTATATTATATGGTTAGTTCAGTTAAATGCGTTATTGACGTGTTTTTTTTAGATTGCAACAAAAAAAAAAAAACAAAAAAAAACGCGCTAAACAATTAAAGTGATTCCTTCCGGTAGAACCTGGTTCGAATCCATTGAAAATATACAGAAATTTAATTTTCGTTGAACTGATATCCATAGTTGACCCCTCTACATAAAAAAAAAAAAAAAAAAAAAAAAAAAATTATCTACCAGCTCGCTGAATATTTTTTTAAATTTCGAACCGTCTCATATTCGTATGATTATTACATATGCACTCCTATTCAATATACGGTTAAAGTCTGTTCAAAGAATCGATCGTAAATGTAATTCTTAATTTTACTTTTCCATTCGAATGCACTTTTAAAATTCATCGTGTGTCGATGGGAGAAAATCGTTCTTGCTGCAAATGAAATTATGCGTGTAAATTATTACGACAAATTCGCCAAATCGATTGTTCCGGTGGGTAGCAGCAGCGAGTTGTAACGTAATTTTGTAATCGCAATAGTGTAAAAATAATTACAAACGCGACGAAACTAGTCAGAAAATTTATCGTTTTAAAACCCGAACCCATCGAGTAAAATTTTATTTTGTGTACAATCTTAGACGGCCCAGGGGGGGGATGAAAACTTTTAGTCGGCTAAGAGGCCGTCAGTAACGTAAATGTTATTCTTCAGCTCGCGAAACGAAGTGAAACATAATGGAAATAAATTATGAAAAGGGAAAGAAATACAACGCGTTCAGTTTGTATAAGAGGCATTATTGTTAAAATTTAATCGGGGGAGGAGGAAGACAAGGAGGGGGGGCATTTGTAAGAAATTCGCAGAAAAGAAAATTAACAGTAGTCGCAAATCGGTCAAACGAGCGCAGTAACTATTAACTTCGCTCCAGCTTGTACTCAAATGAGTACTACAGCAAAAGGAGCGGGGAACTGCTGATAGCGAAAGGGAAATACATATTCGCCGGCGAGGAGACGATGATAGGTTTATTGGAAGTTCAATTAAGAAACTTTTAACCGAACGCTTCGACGATAATAGGTTGGGTCCCGCGCCGGTTTTATTTAATCCCCCCCCCCGTCGTTAATCGCTGTAAATTTTTTATCGTTTTCGCAAAAATTTTCCAGAAATTTTCCGTATTATTTTAGTTCGAGCTTGTTTTCGTAGAAGCTGCTGTTCCGGCTCCGTGTGTTCTGTTAACGAATTAAATTATTCAAAACAACACTTAAACGTACATACATACATGTTCATATTATTTCAACGAGATGCCTAAAGCAATTAAAAATGAGTTTTTCCTTTTTCCGTTTCCCTTTTTTTTTGTCGTTTGTTTGAAAAAAAAAAAAGGGAATTAGAAATGTGCTTTTAATATTTCGTGCGTTATTGTTCAGAAACGATATGAGTTAATTTCATTTTCTTTTTTGATACCTCTTTTTACATTACTTTCATTATATGACTAAAAAGTTGGTACTGATTTTTCGATTACAACATTCGAACGAACTACTAAACGAAGAAAGTATAGGATGACTCGAGGGAAGATAAAATAAACACAACGAAAGAGAAATAAGAACATTTCCGTCACCAGTGACACTAGTCTTTGGTAGTTTAGTTCAACGTGCAAAGTCCTATTTTCTCACCTATAGTGTATGTATATAAATCGTGAGAACATGATGTGATTTTTCGTGGTTTACAGCGAAAACAGCAAGTCTTCTGATATTCCGGCTGCGCAATAAAATTTTTAATAACATCGGTGACTGGGCTATCTCACGCAAGAAGCCTACAACAACATCTGTGTTATCTTTCCGTCGGGTACAGAAGGACGCTGCGTTTAGACAACATAGAGCCCATTTCTGCTTTATTAAAAGTAAGATATTATTTTTGCGACTTGCACACGGTTGTCCTACCACTCGGAAGACTCAGATAGCATATTAAATATATTTAACATTCATCTGCGGGTATCCGGTAGTTCTGGAAATTACGGTTCCGTGTTTTTGCGGTCCATTTTCAACGAGACTAATCCTAAGAAACTATGGAGACAGTTTGCATAAGGTGCAATAGCCGAGTAATTTCTTGCGCTCAAGGTGTGATAAGTGCTGTACATTAGAAAAAGGAAAAAAGAACTTTTCCTATCTGATCGTTTTTCTTTGAAATGTTGTAATTTAAATTATCTAGATTCCGGCGATGTTATAAAATATCGGTACGAAT
Organism: Icerya purchasi; assembly: GCA_039619475.1. Lineage (NCBI taxonomy): Eukaryota > Metazoa > Arthropoda > Insecta > Hemiptera > Monophlebidae > Icerya > Icerya purchasi. Next base: position 492,715,418 of record CM077116.1, read on the forward strand.
TATACTGTGCCGATTACCGTTATTAATACCGTACTATAAATACGAGCCAGCGCATTCGCTCTACAATGTCTGTCTACAGAACATGTCCCGTAGTTAAAATACACCGCCATTTTTCGAAATAAATACGTATTAACGTGAATCCGAAAAAACAGTTTATCGAAATTTTCACGCAAATGGTGTAGTTCTAAAGGCTAGGTTTAAATAGCACAGTCTTATTGGCGCGGTTTATGTCGCAGATGGTTTAATTATTCAGAGAGACTTTGACTAGTTTTCGCCAGAATTTCTTGCTATAGAAGACTTATGTGAGTATATTCTCCAATGTCGCTAACGATTTCGCCAAGTATATGCTTTGTCTTTGTTCGTTATCTTCAATGTTCATTTAAACATAAATGCCACTTAACAACCCTATGGACGATTAAGAGAATGAATACACTAAAATCGTTCACTGCGGCGGAATAGAACGATTTTACCGTATACCCGGGGTCATGCTGCATGCAAGTGGCCCAGCTGACTGATTTCCTCTGAAGATATACAGAAGTAAAACCAACCTGGACGTTAGTAAAGGAATGATCGATGCAGGGGTACTATAGAATGGTTCAACGTGAACTCTTTTTGATTTTGTGGATTGTCCATCGGACTGATGCGTTGCACACCAACCTGTAACAATTAACATCATGAAGGATGCTAAGCAGATTGCGCTACCAGTATGCAAAGGTTACCGTGTAGTGCGGGTTTACAGCATCATTTATCATACGACGACCATATTTTGTCCAGGAGATGACGGGTGCTTTCCCGGTCTTGTTACCTGTACCGTTTCACTGGTAAGCGCTATGAGTGTCTTTTACGCAACCACGTCATTCCAGCTCTTCAACAGCGTGGATGTGTGGATGGGATCATTTTTATGCAAAATGACGCTCTTTCGTTCATTGCAAATCCAGTGAAGCAGCATTTCGGAAATGCTAGAATGATCAGCCGTCATTTCCCTACAGCAGCTCCTGGCCGTCCCGATCATCTGATCTCAATCCGTGTGAATTCTGGCTGTGGGGCTATCTGTTGTGTTCAGTGCTCCAATTATGCAAACTTAGCTGAATTGAAAGCATGCATTGCGCAACGCATTCTGAAAGGTGACCCCGGCAGAGACACTTCGATCAGTTGTGGAACATGCTGTTTCTCAATTTCAACTTGTTTGCAGAAAACGGTGGACAACATATTGAACATGTTTTGCGCCAGTCTCACGAAATTTAAAAACCGATTCGATTGATGCTTTTTAATGCTGTTTTTTTTCCCCTCGGGACAATTAAAAACCGATATGTTGCATAAAAATGCTCCCATCCATACATTCACGCTGTTGAAGAGCTGGAATGACGTGGTTGCGTAAAAGACACTCATAGCGCTTACCAGTGAAACGGTACAGGTAACAAAACCGAGAAAGCACCCGTCGTCTCCTGGAAAAAAGTATGGTCGTATGATAAATGATGCTGTAAACCCGCACTACACGGTAACCTTCGCAGAATGAAGCGGTACTGGTAGCGCAATCTGTTGCTAAAGTTAGATGCGGAATTAAATAATAATAATAATAATAATAATAATTAGAACTATTTTTTTTTCTTCTCATGCCAGTCGATTATCCAATTCTTTAATAATATTCCGTTCAAATTTGACGCCATTCTGATCAGTGGATCTTTTTTTATAACGTTTTGAAACTCAAACTTTAATTATAATCACCCTGTATGTATGTATATATAAATATAGCAGGGTTATGTTTTATTATAAAAATCATATTCTCTTCATTATTTACATTTTTATGCTGGCTTCGTGATTAATTGTTAGTTTTATTTTAAATTATTTAATTTGTGCGAAGAGGTTTCGATAGTTCTCTTTATTATATTTCACTGATGGTATTTTGGTTGTAGTTTATGATTTTTCTGTTTCTTCTTCTTTATTTACTTATTTATTAATTTATTATTTGTACTTTGCTTGTAAATGTGTATACTGCAGATGGTTTAATTGGTTCTACGTTGGACAAAAAAAAAATAAAAAAAAAAAAAAAAAACAAAAAAACACGAGCTTATTTTAGTTTAAAAGAAAATATACTCTTAAGTGCAGCAATGGCTTTAAATTTAAACAAAATCCATTATTTAACAAACACATTTTTTATTTATTTACTTTCCTATATTTCATTATCATTATTATTAATCTGCATAAATGTGTGCGCATGTGCATATTCATATCTGATGAATATATGCAGGTAATTTAAAATTACATTTTGTAATACTTAATATGCACGATTAAATAATAAATAAATGATAAATTAGATGGCATACGTGCTTGAATGTATGACACTGTATCTATTTATAAATAAATATTTACCATGCATTTTTATTTCTTACATATGACTATTTCGAATTATATGATTTCAGTTATTAGCGCATAACAATTACTATTCATTTTAGTTTCACGCCGGGCCAGAAAAAAAAAAAAAATATTATTCATTTATTTAAAAAAAAAAAATTGTTTCGTAAAATTCTTTATTTTTTTTTATTTTACCGCAGAATTAAAAGGTGTCATTTAGCAAGAATTTTATTTATTTACTTTTTTTCTTTTCATATGGTATTTAAATTTCACATTTTTACGAGTAAATTTGAACTAAATCGAGAAATATTAATTTGAAATATTACAATAAACTTAGAATATAATAGCGATATCTCCCGGTTTTTCAATTCTGTTTTTGAAATTAATATCAGATGATAGCCGTATTCCTATTGAATACATGCACACTTGAAAATCATGCCAATGAATTCACGAACGTGCGAACCACATAAATATTCTTTTATCCAATCGCCTACACAGTCTGCAACAATACTAGATTTAAGATAATTTTTTCTCCGCAGAGTGGTTGGTGGTATGCATTTTTTCCCAAATCTGCTGATTGCGAACTTTTCGGTGTTTTTAATTCAATAATCTTTTTTTTTTTTTGTTTTTTTTTTTTTTTTCGTTTGGAATAAAACGATATTTGAACACGTGCAAATAATGGCAGCCTGTTCTAATAATCGTATCTGGTGTGTGTCCGGGGCGTAACCGTGCATATTAATTGTTCGTAAAGTAAGACACAAGATCTCTTACATGGAGTTTACACACTCGGCCGAAGAATTCGGCTTTCGGAACGATAACTCTAGCAAGCTGGTCGTGAAGGTAGAAAGAACCTTCATCACGAAAAATCTAGGAGCAAGAAGTGGAGGCGCTGATGCCTGGCCAAGAAGGAAATGAATGGTCCCCGTTTTATGTAGATAAAACTGTGGCAAAATTGTTTATAAGGTCGAGATTTAGAAAAAAATTTATTGTAGAAAGTAAACGCGTCGGCAGTGACGATATTTTTACCGACTTCCAAAAAGAAGGAGGTTATACGTTGGTCACGTATGTTGTTTTTTTTTCTTTTTTAGGGTTTATTCGTGTGTAACTGTCATATGGACGACCGATTTTACTGATTCCTTGTCCATTAGAAAGTATACCATTCAGGGATAGTAATGAAAATCGGTGAACATAAACTGAATATTTGACAAAAAAAAACATGAAAAAATGCAGTGTAGCTTTAGATAATTTCTTTTTTAGTATAACAGAGGCGATTCGCTTAAAATACCATCAATTTGCCATATTACCATGGAAATGTAGCTTTTTGAATAAGGGATTATATATTTTGATGTTTTTTCAATCGGGGCAATGCAGCTTAAAATAAAGAAATCGATTTCTTTGTTTTTTTTTCTAAGCATAAAATATGGACAATAACGAAGCAGAAAAGTTGATTTTTAGCGAGAAAAAAATTCAAGTATAACTCTAAAAATTGTAAAATAAAATGTTTTTAAATAAAAAAATACCGGTTCTTTTATATGATAAAAATTTGATTATACCAGAAGTGGTGATACTCTATTATCGCAATTCTTGTACAACATTAATATAGCTTAATTGAAATAGGATTCGTATTACGTATAACAATAATAATTAAAAACACCGCATTAAATATTTATTAAATTGTTTCTAGATATTTTGTAATTTTAATTCGGTGCCGACTAATGTTGTATAAGAATTACGATAATAGTATCACCACACTTACATATATCACTCTGAAATATATGTATTTTGTATCGAATAATCGGTATTAATCTTTAAAAATTACGATAATTTTTATCCAATGATTATTTTTTACCTTTTAATGCATTTTGATTAAATTTTTTTATAACAAGACTTCGTCTTTTTTTTTTTTTTTTTTTTTTTAAAAAAAAAAAATAAACATTCTATTAAATTTAAAAAGCTCTTTTTTACGCAATCTTCCAATCAGCGCCGTTATATAAATATAAACACGGAGAATTTTTATTTGAAATTCTAATTTGACAGTCAAAGAAATTTAGTTAATTTCTCTTCATTCTGCTGTTACAGAGAACAGAAGAACGATCCGTACCGATCGCGGTCCGAGTACACAGGACGTTGGAATTGGCGGACGATAAATTTTACGTGATTACCTGCGGGAAATCCGGATTTAAGAATGCCAAGTAAGTACAGTAATTAGCGAAATTAAACGGGAATATTACGTCATCGCGGACACTAGTACGTGTCATCCGCGGTGACGTAATACGGTATTAACAGCGGATTTTCGCTTAATTTAAACATTAACGCCATCAGTAACCGCGCGCGTTTCGCTGCGACGAATTTATTCCGCGATAAAAGTGCGATTTAATAATAGTCACCTGTGTAACTTCTTCCGTAGAAACGAAACCTCGCTGGTCTCGCTGAAAGTGCTGGAAAATGGAAGGAAACAGCAGGAAGTCGTCTACGGACACGAGTACACGTTACGGGCCGAGATATCCAAGCCGGACGGTAATAATATCAGATTTTTCGTTAACATTAACCAGATTCGCACGATTATAAAATAACGAAAATGTAAATTAAACTCTGTACGTACTCAGCTTTTGAACAAATGTACACATAGTTTAAACTGACGGCAGCAGCTAAAACCATTCCGCTGTAAAAGGTTCTTAATAGTGATGTGTAGTTCGTGAACGAACTGATTGAAAGAACTGATTCATGAAAAAGAACTGAAAGAACTGATTTACAAAACTTAAAAGAACTGGTTCTGTATGAACTATTTCGGGTGAAACGCGAATGAACAGAATGAGCCGGAGCGAATAGCCTGGACGGACAAAATAAAAATGATTACAAAAATCACGCTTTTATCTCATTCCGTTCGGAAGATATAGCCCGGACAGATAAAATAAAAACGATTATACAGTCGCTTAGTATAGTAAGATTTGTTTACATGTAGATCTAAAAGATTTTCGAAAACAATCAGTTCTTTGGGAACCGGATCTTTGAAACAGTTTTTTATAGTGAACTAATCCACAAAAAGAACTGTAAAACCCATCACTAGTTCTTAACCATTTCAAATCGCCGAACGCGTTACATTTCCAGAAAGGAAAGAGTATCTCTAAGAGCATAAACGCGTTTTGTAATTAAAAAGACGAACGCCAACTGGTAACTTTATTTTAGGGTACACAACGCCGCCTCCGAATAATTGGTCAACTGGTAAAACCCGAGCGATACTGGCCAATTAGTAGCTACTGATAGTTGACCACCAAGATGCCCAACAAGTCCTACAAAAATGAATAAACCAGTACGTTTCTCAACTTCTCTACCTTATTATACCGGACAACGGCTAGGCAGCGTGAACTGTTGTCTATTTTCTCCTGACCCGTTGGTAAAAACTCGTTAATAAGTTCAAAAACAAAAGATAACAGTTCGAATTTCATCGGGCTGTGTTAACAAAAAAAGAAATTATTATACACTTCCGCAGAAAACGGTTAAACTATTAACCGCATTATCGCTCTGATATTTTTTTTTTGTATAATTGAGAACACACGCTAAATGTTTTTTATAAGAGAACGTTTGTAAGTTTAATTAATCGATGAGAAATTAAATTATTAAGAAATGGAAATAAAAATGAATTAATTAAATGTAATAAAGTAAGAACAATTGAAAATTTACATTTGCGTAATAATAAATTCGAAACATTCCTATTAAGGCCGTGTCGTCAGAGCGGGTTTTAGCCCCCCCACCCCCACATTAGAACTGAAATAGTTATTATAAATACACAAAAATCTGGAAAAAATCAAAAATTTAAAATAAATATTGATGATTTTTTATTTGACTTCAAAAGAATAGAAAAAAAAAAATATGCGCCATATTTTTAGGTGTCTATTTCATTAATATTTTATGCAAATTTTTTTATTACGAGTATAATCAATAACGTATGTAATTTTGGTAATCCATTTATGTAAATTATAACATAATCGAAATAGACTATTTATTATCAGTACCCTCGTGGAGAATATTACACTAGTCTCAGGATAAATTCCCCGTACGATGTGCGATTTCCTTTTCACATTTATGTGTTTGCTTCTAATGTATGTGTAGGCCTCAGATAAATTTGTCCTGATTTTTAACAATGGATTTCTAGAGGAAACCGTTCGCTTAATTTAATTATCCAACTTCAAAAAAGGAAGGAGGTTATACGATATTTGCAACAATATATATAAATCAAAATGATGGAAATTATTAATAGTACATGAATATTAGTGAAAAATGTATTGTTATTTATAAAATGTTCAACTCCCCACCTTTTTTTTTCAAAATTCTCGGCACAGCCAAGATTCCTATTTCGAAAATATTATCGTGATGATGTGTTTTTTCCGCATTATTCCTGTAAATATGTACAGCTATATATACGAGTGCTTAAAAATGTTTGCGGTATTATCGCTTTTCCTTGAAATTTTTTTAAACTCAAAAAGTTTTTAATTTAATATTTGCTATATTAATATCTATTATAGCGCTCGCAAAAATAGAAAAAAATATCTGATATTGATTTTTATTGTTTCATCAACAACATTTTAATGCGATTGTAAGAGTATATCGGTAAAATGTTGCCCGGCAAAATACCTTTTTTCTCCAACCCTAACTTCTTTTACCTTGGCCTATAACCCTCCCTCCTCCTGGTTTAATAATTTCCCCCCTGCATCAGCCGTTCTGTTACTTCTTCCATAGTTCGCCTTAATCATAGTCCGCTTCCTGCTTCTCCCTTTCGTTTTACTATCGTTCAGTCTCCTTTGTGTCGTCCCTTTTATCCTCCTATCCTTAATTTGGCCCGTGATGCAAATCACAGTCTATTCCAGTGTTCCTATATTTCCTCGGAACGTGCAAATTTTTATTCCAATCTGCTTGACCTTGGCCTCTCGACTCCTTTCTGTGTCCGCTACATTCTTGCTCTTCTATCTCCTTCTGTTTGTGTTGGCTGCCTTTATTTTTTCTATCTCTAATCGCTTCCTGATATAACCTGCCACTTCTTACGTCTCATCATTCTTTCAGTCCTTTGCGTTTGGATAAATGTCCTATATTAACGCGCCTAAAAAATAAAAATAAAAAAAAAAAAAAAAAGCTATAAATATGCGACATTACACTTTAAAATTACTTTACGTAAGTTTTCTTATTTGTTTTAGTTAATACTGGTTATTTACCGGTCGAGAATAAAATTATATAAAGTTTTTAATAGTTCACAGTCAAAGCATGATAACGGAAACGTTGAGAAGCTCCGGTCCGCAGATCATCAGGCCGTCGTCGATGATGAGTTGGCCCCTCCATGTGTTATAGTCGCAAAGAAGTTACCTGATTTTTTTCAGTTACGCGTGTCTTTCTAAATTACTTTTGAAATTCAGTTATCAGTTGGCCAATTCCCCATTAAAGAGAACCTTAGTTACCGCGATTACTTTTAAATTATATTTCTGTAGCGCATGTTATTACGAAACAAATTAAAATAGCTGCGAATATGATCTAAATTTTGTACCTGTGCGAGGCGCTATTTAAATGCAGCATAATTTTTTTTTTTCCTAGTACGTTTAAAGTAAGAACAATTAAGATAAAAATTAAAAATTTCATTTATTTAAACATTTTTACAACTTAGTGTCCTGTATTCTACATATTCTAAACGAATTTTTACTTATTAAATTTTAATCAATTCGGTACAACTCGTCAGCCAAAGTAGGAGTAATGTCCAAGAAAGTGAAAATATGTAAGATGCCCGATGTGGGGAGGTAGGAAGTTAATTAGAATTCGGAGCATAGAACTCTTGCGAAAGGAAAAGTGATATTAAAAGATCATCCGTGTCGCAAAAGTCACGGTCAGTAAGAATACTAGAAACAATTGTAAATCGAAAAAAAAAAGATATGAAGGAAGGCTTACGATTTAAACAGCGGCGAATTACGCAACAGGACAGAAGAATAAACCAAAGTTAAGATAGAAAGGAGAACTGAATTAGGCGGTTAAAGGAGAGGAAAATTAAAATAAATCCTAGCTTCCGAATATACTTACGGCTATAATTACCGACAGCCCAAGTCTTGTTTTCTAACCGTAGGCCTCAACACTCCGTAATAAATTTGAAAAGACACGCTTGTACTTTGCCCGGTAGTATTAATACGAATAATAAAATAGGGCAAACATTTTTTTTCCTTCTCTGTACTCCCAATAATGTCGTAAACAATTGAGGAAACTGTCTTTTGAACAGCTTTTAAATGTACCCCGTCGAAAAGGAATACCGTTTCTTCGGCTGACATTTCCTGTGAATCCTGAGCAACGAAAAGCATAATTTTTTTTCCTCCGTGTCGATAAGAACTTGAATTCTCCGATAATTTTAATAAATCTTTTGAAAAAATTACCGCATTCTGATCCTACTTCTTCTTACATTGCAAAAAATTTATGGAACTTGGCAGCGGAAATGTTTATCGCTCCAGTGTAAATGTTATCAGCTATACATTACATTTCATTACATTTACCGGAATAGAAATTTATGTTTCGCAATCCTTTTCTGTAATTGTTCAAAGCAGTTTTCACCTCTGCTTCAACTATATTCGGCACATAAGAATCTGAAAAAAGTGCCATTAACATTGCCATCTGATGTATAGTTTTCATGCGGCCACTATAATTATCCTGTTTTAATATGGCTGCTTATATATCCGTCGAGAGCTAAACAAAGGTTGCCTCTTTTCGTCAGAAAACTCCCTATATTCGAAGAATTCGCATTTATAGTTTTTTTTTGTTTTTTTTTTTTTAATATTTACTATGGGTTCGTCAGCGAGGACATTAGCTCAAGAAATGGGAATAGAGAAAAAATCAGATTTTTATGCGGCGTGAAACATTCAACAAGAATGTATCAAGCGCCTGGATGACAGAAGGAGAAGGAAGGGAAAGAATAAATGCAGCACAATAGGGGGTAGGAACATTGTTTGATAAGAGAGAGGAGTAAAAGGAAGATTGTTCAGATGAAAGTGATGAACATTCGAACATTATGAGGATCACATACATGTTGACTGTTAGGAGGATGTAAAGGACAATACGGAGATGCCGCGAGAGAAAATCGGAAAAGCGACGAGGGAAGCCAGCTGTGCCCAAAGCGGAGGCGGCATATTGCCGAGATGCTGGAGCGACGCATAAAAGGGAAGTCAAGAAACCAGGAACAGAAAGGAAGAGAAGGCTGGATGGACAAGTAAAAAGAATCCGGGTTTGAGAATGAGGAGCAGTAGGAGTTAAACCATAATTGGTTGTGCGCTGCAGAGGACAGAAAATTAATATTGACGGATGGAAAAGTAGTAAGGAACCTGCCGGAAGAAGAAGCTCGCCGAGCTAATAAGTCAACTGACTCATTTCCTTCTATTCCGAAGTGGCTAGGGATACAAAGGAAATTAACCTGGATTGCACAAAAAAGAAAGAGGTCATGGATCAAGGAACGTATAAAAAGGATTACATAATCAGTAGAGTGGGGAGGCAGAGGAGATGCAACAGCCTGTAGCACGCTTTGAGAGTCTGATAGAATAAGGAAATTATGAGAGACCTTCGAAGATCTGATGAAGAAAAGTGCATGGAGGATAGCAATAGACTCGGCACAGAAAGTTGAACAGAAGGAAGGAAGTGGACTCAGAGTGATTTAATGAAGGACAAAGAAAGGCTGCACCAACTCCACTTGGGCTCTTGGAACCGTCCGTGTAGATTGTAACGTGGTTAGAATAGTGGGAGTTTAAGGTATGTAAAAATTCCGATCTAACGGCGTGATGCAGAACGGGTGTAGGGGGAGTAGAAGAGTAAAAGCAATTAATTGGATGAAGAAAGGAGGAAAAGTTAAAAGAAAAATATGGGAGCTTGTCGTAAGTGTGAATGTATGGTAAAAATTGAAGGAGTCGAGTAGAAATAAGAGACAGAATTGGTGTTTTATTGGCACTAAATCGCCAATCCTGTAGAATGAGGGAATAAGAAGGAATAAGTGATGAAGAGGAGATAGGAAGACGTTTAATGAGGAAGCGGTAGCCCAAATAGGAACGCCGAATAAAGAGTGGAGGAATGTGGGTTTCTGCTTGAATAGCAGGGATAGGAGAAGATTTCTGAGCTCCAAGACAGAGGCGGAAGCAAGTATTTTGGACACGATCGAGCTTGGAGAGCAAAGACCTGGAAGAGTTACCATAAATAAAACAGCAATAATCTAGAATAGAACGGATACAGGATTTGTAGAACATGAGCAAAATGCACGGATCACCTCCCCAGTTCGTATGTGAAAGGGACTTAATAAGGTTGAGCCTTTTTAGTGATGACACATATATATAGTTAATATGCTTGTGGAACGAAAGACGGCTATCCAAAAATACTCCGTAAGGGAAATGGTTAGCCAGGGGGATCGGATTACTATTTAAGGAAAGACTAACTAAGTAGGGGTCAAAAGGACGAAGAGTAAAGACAACAGCAGAGGATTTCGTTGGAGAGATAGACAGATGAATATTAGATAAAGCGCTTTCCAAAATCGTTAAGTAATGTTGCAGCTGGGAATTAGCGGTGGAGATACTACGATGGGTGGAGTAAATGGGGATGTCGTCAGCAAAAAAAAGGGAAGATGAGATTGTTGACAGAGAAGCAGTTTTTATAAGGTAAATGTTAAAAAGGGTTGGACTTAGACAAGAGCCCTGCGGCAGTCCACGAAAGACCAGTCTAGAAATAGGTTCGAGCGGAGAAGAGAGAAAGATAGTCCTAGATTGGAAAAGGCTAATGAAACATAATGTAATTTAAACGAGACCATGTTAAAAACGGGTTTTTAAAGTTAAAGAATATTTTAAACAAACGATTAAGTGAAGCTAATAAGTAAGAAACCATGAATAAAATCTGTTTCGGCAATTGGCGAAACGAAAATAACCTTTAATCTGAACAAAAAAAAAAAAAAGTCGTTTGTTGTCTATACAGGTAAACAAGACTGGTTTCTATTGTTTTTTTGTGTTTTTTTTGTTTTAATTCAAACAATACCTTTACGCATGCAACCGTTTCATCAGCTTTGGTTGCGGTCAGCATGATTACTACGACTATGCAACCCCTCCCAGTGACTGTTTTTTTTTTTACAGTTTCGTAACGAAAAAATTAAAATGGAGGATGAAGAATGCAAAAACGGATGTGTAGAATTCCAATACTTTCCAGAAAAATAAGAAATAAAAAAAGAGGTGAAAAAATATAACGTAATCACCAGAAAAAAATGATAAACACCCTACAGTCGTATCGATGGTTCTTCAATTCCCCCTCCATGCGACGTTCAACCCACTCTACAATCTGACACCTATGCTTCACACACAGTTTTCGCTTCTCTCTAGCTCTCTTTCCTCCCTCCTTCCTTAAACGCTGATCACATTTTGTTTGAGTGCGCCTGTATCGCTTCCGAACATTCTTCTTTCTACTCTTCTTCTCTGTTAATTAGTCTTCCGACTCTTTATTATGCATCATTTGTTCTCTCCTTGTCATCGCCTTCGGTTATTCCGGCACTTGAGTCTTTTTTATCCTCCATATTTGATGGCGTAAATATCCGATTCCACCTCTCATCGCTCTGCTCGGTAGAATAGCTATGACCTTCTCTGACAACGCTCAGAACCGGGCCGTTATAGACTTTTCCAAAGAAGAGATAGTCCTAGTAATTTTAACGTACATAATAAAAAAAAAGCGATGGCGATTAATTTAAAACGGAAATGCCAGCGGAAATTATATAGCTGAAAGCGTAAACAAAAAGTGCGGAAAAATCGTTTTTTTGATTTTTTTGTTTTTTGAAAAGCAGCTCACTAAGAAGGAAGAATTTTAAAGTCTGATTCGGCTGGAAACAGGCAAGTAATAAAGTGACGGAAGACAAGGATAATAGGATGAAAGTTCGTAATTCTGAGCTAAAGTAAGTTAAGATGTCGTCGTAATAGCCTAGTGTTGCTAAAACGCTTGGCTCCCGTTATGGAAGTCACGGCTTCGATCCCGGGCGACGATAGAAATTATTACAAAAATTAAATTAAATACCCGCTAATAGTCACGTGCTAGGCAATGGTAAATATGCCATCATATGAGAGATAGTACACAGCAGACACACGTGGGATCGCATTTATAGCGTGCTAAATCAAACATTTAGAATTAGTTCCGAGTGTAGTCTTGCGCGGGTACACTAGCGTCGCATGTAACAATTGCCGTGAACGTACTGCTAGAGTGAACAAATAGGTATAGTCTCGAATTCGAACGGACGAAAGAATGATAATGAAGTCAGGATACGGCAGAGAGAAGACAAGGCCAAGCATTTAAAGAAAATGTAGTGTCGAGAATACACTCTCGGTTAACAATAAGGAAGTGCGCGGTAAGTGTGAAAAAAGAGATACGGTATTGAAAGAAGTAATAATTAAAGTAGAACCGACACATGGAAGAAATTGAGAAAAACCATCAATGACCTGGAATTCCGAATAGAAAAGTAGGAATGTGGACTGGAAAAAGCCGACGAATATGATCCGAGATGGAAATAAAATTAATCGAACTTAATCGATGCGTACGCTTTGGTAGGTCTTATCGTACTTGCCTTTTCCATCACATTTCCGCACGCGGCGTAAAACCTTCGACACACACACACACACACACACACATTCACTTCTAGATGGGGTATAATAGTATCGCGTATTATTAGAAAATGACTTTGCGTTAAAAATATCACTTTATAAATAACGCGTTTGATTTTTGTACTTTCAGGTATCCACGGAGTACGAGTCAAGTCCTGTTTTGCGTTTGGAAAGTCAAACAAAACGACACCTTTGATTAATGAAAGAGGGTACGATGTTTCTGTTTTTCTTCCGCTCGCATATATTATATAAATTTTAACACAAACACACGCACACACATATGTACTCTGATGAGTCTAGCGCTGTTAATAGAATATTTCAGTTGTTTGACAATGGTGTTAACTCGGCGCGTAATTAATCTGGATATCATATGTTATGATGTATATTCGTATTGAATTCGTAATTAATTCGTAATAAATAACAATGTAGATTTAAATAACCAAAAACGAATACAAATTGTGTATGTTATTATAGCTGCCCGGTTAATCCTCGCACTTTATCGATGTTTCATTATGACGAAAGTACCGGCTACGCTGACGCGGTCGTTTACTCGATGTTCCGATTAAACGAAACCAACGAAGTACATTTTCAGTGTGACGTATCCATTTGCAAAGGTAACAGCGATTATAATAACCTTTTATTATCCTAGTTAATAGCTATTATCCTAGTTACCCGGAATGCACAATGTCTGCAGTGTGAAACCATTTAAGATACCGTCTCTGCCCCCGGGGCCGAGCACAAAAATTAAAACAATGCCCGCTAAACAGAAGGAGGATTATTAAATGTGTGTAAAGTCCTTTAAGGGGAACTTAACGACGGTTAATTTTCGATAGCAACTACCTTTTCTGTAATTTGCGAAAATCGTAAAAGCGAGCCATCTGCAAACAAAAGACGCATATTTTTCACACGTATGATTAAAGTCGAGTCACAGCGTGTGAGATTGTCTTTTTAATGTGTCGGAACGTAATAGAATTTCAGTCTGGTTTTTATTTTTTTCTTCGCTTTGGTTCGTGTATTTTTCAGCCAGCAGTGCATCCGGGGGGTGTCCTCCACCGTGGAGGTGATTAACAGGAAATTCCGTAATGAACATAATAAACGTGGATAATGTGCTTCACAGAGCGGCGGGGAGCTAAGGTTAAAAATGTAGGAAAAAAAGGAATTAACATGAGACTGCGAGGTATTAATGCGCGTTGATTGGATTAATACCAACGGAGGGTAATATCAACGAAAGAAGACAAGAAACAAAAGCAGTAGGAAGAAAAAAGACATTCCTGGTTTAACGGTGAATAATATTTAAATATTTACGGAAAATAAACATTTTGAATGCTATAAGGGAATTTTGTTAAGATTCCTTATCAAAAGATACACGTTTCTGTTGCGAGATAACGGCGCAGCCTGGTAACTAAGGTTTATCTACCAGACCGGAACTATTATGGGTTTTCGGAAGAATTTCTGGATCCAAGCCGCTATCCCAGTGGTACATACGTAATCTAAAATTGAACACTGGTTAAAGAAAGGCGATTCCATCCTCTCGAGTGAAAACAGACTGACCCCAATATTCTCTGCAGATCCATTTATGTACATTATGAAAAGCTTAATTTCACAATCCATGGTATTTTCGGGGATATAAGGGGGATTTTCTTTACGATTTCTTCAGTTTTTCTTCTATAAAAGTACATAATAATACATAAAAATACATAATAGTACATAAAAATACATAAAAGTACATAAAAATGGATAAGAATGCATAAAAATGCATAAAAAAACATAAAAATTCATAAAAATAAACAAAAAAAAAAAAAGAATTGCATATAAATACAAATTTGTATTAACCGACTTTTCGCGTTGCTTTCCTCAGCCGGAAATCAAAAATGGCGAGTAGGTTCACATAAATACATTCTTCGGTAGCTTTGCCGTAAGATCGTTTGTGGGGTTCGATGAGCAACGCGAGAATATGGGGGCGCGCTACAATTGTCGTCATGTTCTTGGAATTACGCCGTTAGATTTCTTTTAATTTTTCTGCCACCTAGGAGCAAACAGCGCAGTAAAATGGCGATCATTATGACGGAGCGTTGCCACATTATAACGAACTGAAATATAAAATTTTCCCGATCAAGATGATGTATTTCCGGTTTTTTGACGGCAATGTTGTCAAGATATTTTAATTGACCCGTTCGATTGTAATTATGCAGTTCGGTAAAATGCGCGTTACTCTAAAAAAGAAAAAAAAAACATTTCATCAAACTAAAAACCGACCCGTTCAAAATGGCTCTCGTTCGTTTCTACAATTAAAATGGTTCAGAAAACGCCCGGTATGCTGAACTAGAAGGCGAAATCAGCGTTGTTATTTCAAGCCAATTGTGTAATGTAATGATACGAAATTGCCGGATGCAAATCGCTTTTTAATAGTGATACCTTTGCGCGATGGCGCTCGCGCTATTAAAAAACCATTAACGTCGCGTGAAACTCAGCTACGGCGGCGAGATTAAAGCGTTAGTGGAATAGTTTAAATTTTATACACGTCGTACCATCGCCTTTGCGAGTCATTCGTAAAGGTCGATTTAAGAAAAGTTTTTATTTTACCGGGATATACTCCACTATACGACATAAATTCGGTTTCTTGTTATCCTCCAGGTAAATGTCCGAGCGTTTCCTGCAGTCCCGATTTCGAACCATTAACGCAGGCTCAGTTCGGTTCGAAGGATATTTACAACGAAATTACGTCCACCAGCGACGAAGGTGTCGTGCCGGCTAGTACAACGGTTTTCGTTTTAGAACCTGGAACATTACCAAGTAAAAAATTTCAACTTTTATACTTACACATTTCTTTAAATGTATCTATGTACTCGTATATGTATATATGTGCATATTAGATGCTGTTAAATTTCTAAAACAAAAGATGCTTTTCAAGGAAATTTTTAAAAAAAAGGTTCGTTTTTCGAAAAATAATCGCTCGAGTTTTCATTGCAATCGCAAAAAAAGTACTGTGCGTTATAGGTTAAAACATTTTTCATTACCGATTAATAAAGGAGAATATAATTTCTAAAATTTGTTTACATAACAAGTATTATTATAAAAATCGCCGTTCTTTGGCAATCGGTTCTTTTCTTATATCTGCTACACTTCGGTTACTCTGTTCCTATTTTAATATTTCCGCTCATGGTCTTCTTTAAACCAGCGTTATGTTTACTCTTTTTCCGATTTCTAGTCTTTTTCCTTGCGACAGTCCTCTTAACTACTTGATCGCGCTAGTTCGAATTTCAAAAGTAGTTCGATAAAGAATTTAATAGAGAGACGGAACAAAGGATCTTAAAGTATATTATACGACGTTAATGGTTTACAGGTACAGGTCAAGTCTGTGACGAGGGCGGAATCCATCCTCCTTGGCTGCTATATTTGTGCATCGCATTCGGCCTCATGTTCCTCATAATGCTCATTATCAATGTATTCCTGTGCTCGGCAATGACCTGCTCTTGCGCGAGAACTGAAATTATCGAAAAAGAACCGAGCATAATTGAAGATTACGATCCGTACAGAAGCTGGCACGGTTCGCAGTATGGTTCTAGGTAAATTTTAACAACTTGAAATTTCATTTAATTACATCTTCTTGCTCTCTAGAGTATGTGATATTTCCGGTTGACAGAGACACTTACCTTTTTTTTTTTTTTTTTTTCCGGTTCGAGTCGATCTTTTCTAACGATTGCATACGGAAGTCATAAAACACTTACTTCCGCATGGAAAGAATACATTTCGAGAGGATCATCTCTCTGCACATGAGTTTAATTTGAACTTCATTATAATCAGGGAGTTTCATGTTTTTTTTTTCAAGCGGATAATTTAATTTTCTGCATTAGACACTTTTATGCTGTTTTTAATTAATTTTTCTTTAAGTTTCATTAATGTTATCATCACTCGTTCAAAACAAATGTTGATATTAACTTATTTAAAGAGAAAAAGGACGTACCGTTTCGTATCATCTATGGTACACAGAAATAGCACATTATGCTACAAAACGGTACGTTTTTTCGTGATACCTTCACGTATTTGTCCTTATTTATTATATAATTTAATCGAGCGAAAAAAATAATCATAATCCAGCTGATGAAACGAATTAAACGGATGAAATAACATATTCGTGATAGGGAAATGAATGCTGACCGTAGTATTCTATTTTATTACTTTGCGTATATTTCGGAAGCAACGGTTGCGCACCAGAGTTCCTAAACTTTACTGCGCCAGAACACGATATTTTACATAGCGGTAAAAGTATATGGCGTAGAATCTTGAAATGATTAAATATAGACCTACTCGGAAATACCGGAATATATACTTAGGACTCTTTAAATATCGCGTTTGAATGTATTAAACAACTAAACAGAATCGAGGTGCAGTTTCTTCTCGATTTAAAAAATAAATAAATAGTAAATTTAAAAAATTTAAGTCGGTAAGAAAAATAGGTGAATAACAACCGTATAAATCTTCAAAGAATAATCCGATAAGCACACTATAATTCGTTTCACCGCTGTGACTTTGAAAGATTATACGTAATTATAAATATTATCGCTAATTTTAAAATTTCTGTCACCTACTTCTATTTATCAGTTCGTCTTGACGCACATTGTAAGCACATTTAAAAGACAAAAAATAGCTAAAAAAAGAGACAACAGAACATTGAAAAAGAAAAAATCAAGTAATTTTAATCCATTTGCAGCCGCATATTCGACTGTTAGTAAGTTGCAACCGGCAAAAATAAGGAGACGGTTGGAAATATCGAAAAAAGTAATAATCAAGAGCTAAGTTTCTTTTTCGCCTAATTTTCATTCCGCATAATTCCCATTTCACCTAATAGTGAAATGGCACGAAAAAATAACAATAATAATAATTGAAAAAAATTGATTTAGCAACACGCGGGCATGTTTCAAAAAAAGGTAAAAAATCGGTTAGAAAAATTTAAAAAAAACGGTTAACAAAAATAATGCAATTAGTGGACACATGCGATTTTTGATGGTAGCGTAAGAAAAATATTAGTGCAAAACTTCACGAAAAAATAACTGCATCTCCAATATTTCAGTTTGATCATTCTTCTTCAATGTGGGGTAAATTATCACATCTATGCATCATCTAGTTTATATTAGGCTACTATGAAGCCGCAATTTGCTGTGATTTCGGACCCATACTGAAGGACATTCTGTTCTTCAGTCGCGTATGTTCTTGTCAAAATATCGCTTGCATAAAAAAAATTCTGAATCAGTTTATTATAATAATGGGTAGATCATTTATAAAAAAAAATTCTGAACTAATTTATTATAATAATGGATGTATTATTTATAAAAAAAAATTAAATGGACGCAGTTAGCAAATCAATTTTTAATTTAATATTAATTTCGAAACGAATTAACCACGGAGAAAACAGCCTGTTAAATATAGACCACAACATTCTAAATATGGAGAAAATGATTCAAATTAGTACAAAATTTAATTCAATACTTGGGCGTTACTTCTCATACTGTTTTCATTTGGAATAAGTATTCTCCTATTGTATTGCTATGCACCTTATTTTTTAACTAAAAGGAACTTTGTGGGTTTTTCAAATGTTATCATTATCTCGCATAAACATTTAACATTTGTTGTTTGCGTGTATTTCTAATTATAAATTTAATAATAATATTAATAAAGATTATCGTTGTTTTTCCGATGTAATTGTTATTAATTCTGATTTTTGTTCTTCTTTTTTTATGATGAACATGACCACTTTGAAACTATACGTAATTATAATTTCTTTTGCGTTGTAGAACAATTTTTCGTTGTAGACCATTTTCGTTTCTATAAAACAATCGGTTAGATGAACCATTTTTTACTATTTCTCGATATTTTGTAATACGTGATTTGCTCTCAAACATCCGATTATGCCAGTAATGGGTCTTGGTTTATTTCAGTTTTTACTGCATAGTCGATTATTTCTTATTTGTATACACCTACACCTTCCTGCTGTTAATACTATTCCTATTACTGTTAAAATTAATTCTTTAACATTTTCGCCTTTTTCGTTTTTTCGTTACACTATGAAAATGTTCTCTCTCGTCTAGCATAATGATGACTGATAAGTAAAGTGGAATTTGAGGACATTGAACTTTGGAATAATATTCCTTAATTGGAGTCGTCCTTTCGTCGGTTTACATTAAATGTTTTCAACAGTATTTTTTTACTTCTGCCGATGCTTCCGTTATTAAACGTTTTTTTCCTTTTTTCCGAAAAGAAAAAAAAACTTAAATAAACAAAATTAAATAGCACCAAAAAAATAAAATGCTGCATTTATAACTTTTTATGCCCGCCTAATGACCGCGGAACACAATCAGAATTACCTTTTTCGACCTCGGTCCGAATTTCGACATTTGCGACGCCCATACAAAATGATCATCCGTAGGCTTACCTGTATTTATTTTTTTTTATTTTCTGAATAAACGAAATCCTAAATTTAGGCAAAATGGAACCAAACCATCAGAGAGATACCTATTAACGTCATAACGTCTGTGCCGCGTAATTCTGAGAAAACTTTTTCTTCGATTCTATTTATTATTTACATGGGCGACCCGTTTAAAGTATAAAAACAAACAAAAAAAAAAGTCATATTCAAAAAACTTCCGACAAAACAACTCTCAATAAATGGTGACTTCTAATTTCATGGTATTCTTACCACAACGGTAAGTTAACACAATCGTCTACCTGTGGCGGAAAAAACACAACGAAATAAGTAAATGAAAATTACCGCAAACATTTGCTAGCGGTAATATTAAAATGGGCCTTCGTTAAGAGAATGCCGGAAGATGAGTTTATCACTAGAATTAGATTTTGCGTGTACATTAGCAGATTCAAAATTTCGCGCTGTGAAATGATCACTGGTAAACACTTTCGGAACGAGTTTCTCCTGGTCCAGTTCAATTAACTGCAATCGAAAGATTTATTACATAGACGAACGCTGTTTTGGGCGTGTTTTACAACGTAAATTACATTAGCAATATTTTTAATCGTTCCGTCTGCCGTTCGACTCAGGTTTAAACGGTATCCCGCCCGCATAGCAGACTACAAAATGTGTTACAGGAACTCCGTTAAATCCGAGGAAGATTTAGAGTTTCCTGTTCTCTTCGTTAATTGGATTATCGGGAATAGTTTTAAGACCAACTTCCCTGAATGCGGCGACTGTTATATCTTTAATTTGTAGAGCCATTATTTTTTTTTTTCTATACCGAATTTTACGATCAAATAAATTTAAACGAAAAGTAATCCGGAAAACATCTTTCGTCCGTAATAGATTTTGGTAATTTCACATCTTCAATGTTTCGCAAATGGATACTTTACGTCGAATTTGAAAAATGTTAATTGAAAGAACGGTGTGTTGTTTTCGCGAGATGCGAGCACAATCTATCAACAGCATTGTCAAAAAAGTGACAATTTTTTTTTTTTTAAAGAAATTTTTCTACGTAAAAACGTAAAATTAAGGAAAAATCGTGAAAATTGAATGTATAAAAACCGGTTTTGACATTAATTAATAACTGCTTCAAACGCAAAAAGCAGAATACAAGAAAAATACGTATTACCAAATATTTTTTTATTCCATCAAAATTTAGTATACATGGTATTTGTTAATTATTAATAAAATTAAAATAAAATGTTTATATCGGATAAACGAAAGATGACAAAGTAAAACATAAAGTGTGGATTCATTTACTGATGAAGATATGGGGGAATGTATTATCAGTGGAAAATTGTGTAAAGTTAAAGAAAAAAAAAGAAAAAAAAACAAGTAGAATATAATTCAAGACGGAAGCTGATTTAGTTATGTTGTTTAGTAAAATGAGAATAAGAAATCAGACTAATCAAAATCTTAAACGATATATAAAATAGGCAAAATCTTGACTTCTCCGTCATTTGAGGGGAAAAAGAAGAGGCTACTTAAAATAGAGTGTAATAAAAATTAAAAGTTAAAATGTGAAATTCGGACTTCTTTAAAAATTATTTTACAATAAAAATTAATCCAAAAAACAAAAAATACGACAATATTACTGAACACGTTACAAACAATAATACTTGATAAAACAAACAATTTTTGAAAACGAGAAGAAACAAAATGGATCGCGTTAATTATCGACGCGGTTACCAAAATGAATGCGAAATTTCAATTAAACAACAGATGACGGTATTACCGATTCTGCGAACCTGTGCGACTACAAATTAATTTGGCTAAAAACTCAAAAATGTTAACAAAAATACGCCAAAATTTCGCTAAAAATAAAAATCTCGACACATGGGCGTCGCCAAGGGGGGCAGGGAAGGCCGTTGTCCTGGAGCTTCGAAACTTTTTAATGAACTAGCCATGATGAGCATTAGACGCGTAATCACGGACATTCTAGAAGACTTTTATAATAAAATAGTAGAACAATTTACCAAAAACCCACGAAAATTGTGTTTTAATTAAGATTTTATTCTCGTTTAACAAAATATTAAGCCTTTGCAACTTATAAATTTTATTTTTCCCCTTAACTCATATCCTATTTCTATCATCTTGCCCCACCTTAGCTCATCGGCTGGCAACTTCCTTATCTCGACATAATTTAAAATTACCGAGAAGAAAACTGCTCGAACGATTAAAAAATAAAAAAAAATTGTAACCGCACATTTCTTTGCCTAAATCTTAAAAAGTTCTTTTTTGTTTATTTCTATTTTCTTTTTCGTCGAGTTTTTATTTCATACTCAAAAGAAACTGAAATTATGTTGTTTTTACTTTTTTTTTCTTTTTCTGTTATTAATATCCCACATTGTGATGCCTACGTCTCTGCTATGTCAATGTTTTTTTTAATATGTTGCAAACAAACTGTACATTTTTTTATGATCGCAGCTTCATCTTTCAGGCTATTTAAAAAATGGAGAAAAAAACATATACATATACACAATTCCAACGCAGCGCTTTTAAAAGTGCAGAAAAATTAAACGGGACAACAACAAGAGCCATAAAAGCACGCTAAAAACTTACGCCGCATCCTGCGACATCTTTTTGATGCACAATTTCATAATGAAAACTGTAAAATGTTGCGCATACGCTTTGGACTTAGACGTTTCTCTGATATGATATGCGAAATAGAATTTCCATAAGCGTTTAAATATGATTATAATCAACTTAATCGAATAAGTCTAACCTGAATAATTTTAACGTGACATAATGTGATTGATTCGATATGGCAACTCTTCTTCTTTGGTTTCGATCACTTTGTGCAATTATTTCATTTCTGCTTTTAGTAGCAGCATTCTTCATCTGGTCCCATGCTACAGACGGCGATTTTCAACCATATCTATGTTGCAACTCTATTTGCTACTAAGGTAAAAACGAGTGTATCAATCGTTTGAGAAATTTTAAGTAAAATTTAGCATATAAAAGTTCGTGGTTGGATCCAACATCATCTGCACACCTGGGATGGTCTTAAGACCCCTAAAATTGGGAATTTCTACAGCTTATGAATTAAAATAATGTCTGTCTGATTTCTCGCTGTTCCGTTCGGTGCTCGCCATGTATATGCTTGTACCATGTGTTCTTATTTTGCAATCGTATTCTGCGTTTGGCGAAAATTTTAATAAATTCTCTCCTAGTTAATTCAATCGATCAGATTATAAATTAAAACATTGTTACTCTTTTAATAATTATGTTATTATAAAGTATATTACAGCGCTAAGGAAATCGTGCATAGATTTTATAATTTTTATTTTTTAGTAATTGAATATTAGAGACTTGTCCTTTTATTAAAAAAGAAAATAATCGTATAATGGTAAGAATAAAAATGTTAATATATGTTTAACTTTTTATAACCATTCGTGTGACTGTAACAGCAAAAAGCTATAAAAAATATTTAAATATTTTTATACGCAAAAATTTTAAACATACTATAATTTACGTAGGTATTCGTTAAATGGCAAGCCCGGCTATACGTCTGGAGGATCGACCATGAATTCGACCAGGTCAATGTCCACAAATAGCGATCATTACGCAATAGTTCATTCCAGACCTGGAAGCAGGTATTCTCCATCCAACGGAATTGCTCAAAAATCTAATCATTTAAGACCTCCAGTTTCACATATAAATAGTCATTACAACGGTAAACTGTAAATACGGATGTGTAAATGTGTACCTTTCGGAACAACAAATTCAATTAAGATATAAAATGTATAGAATTAATATATTTTTTTGTATTTTACACATTACCATCTGTATAATGAAAAAAAAAAAAAAAAAAATATATTGACAAAGTAAAAAAATATTATTTAGCATTTATCTGAAATTATCATAATGCGTATAATAACTTAAATCGAATGTTATATCAAAAGTGTGTTTATATTTTATCTGTAAAATTAACTGTTGTATTATTTTTTTTTAAATTTGCTTTATCGATGTAAATAGGTATATAGTATAAGTTTAGTCATTAATGTCTTTTTTTGTTTTTGTTTTTTAGTAATTTCTGAAAATTACCAACGTTCATCGAGGGGCGTATTTTACTTTCAGTGATAATCATTTTTTCCTAATAGGATATAATATTCAATCGTTGAGCGCTTAAATAAAGAGTTTTACTTTTTTTTTCTTTTCATAAAAATTATGCATTTAGCCTTTTTGCAAATATTTCGAAACATGATCATTTGATCTAGTTATATTCCAGATAGAATAAAATCTTTCCGTACAAATTTGTTTAAAACTAAGTGTTATTTAAAATGATTTAGTATGTGCGCTTTAGAAGTGGTTATTTTACTTTTACTTCATTTACGTCTCTGTTCGGCTAACAGTATAATATATAGTATGATAATAAAGTCATTAACCTAAAAAAATTGCAGCTTTGGTTGTTAGAAAAATCGATTTAATTGATTTTAGTAATTTCTTTCTGTTCAACTTGAACATTTAGTACATTGAAATACACTTTACGTGTAATTATTTCCGGTATGTTTTTAAATGTTATTCTTTAACATTGCAATATGAAATAATTCGGGTTGGACCGAAAAGTTTTATTAAGTAAAACTATTTTTGGAACTTTCAAATTTCGTCAATCAAGAAATCCTCACGAATTTGTTAAAATGCAGCCGAGAATAAAAAGCACTTTTTAGTAATGTTACACGATATATGTATTCAGGGCCGTCTCTAGACTAAAATTTCGGGGGGGGGGCGAAAATATTTTTAAAATTATACATATATATATGTATATATATATATATATATATATATATGTGTGTGTGTGTGTTATCATGAAATATATTTACTTATAAATGGTACACTAAAAGCTTGTAGTCAATTATTGTATATGCAATATTTGAACACTACAAAGGAACAAATAAAAATAGTCGTTTCCGTAGAATTCATAAAAATTTTAATTTTCTTTTCTTTTGTCAAAAATTGAAAAGAAATAAATTTATTCTGAATTTCGGTCCATTTAATTCAAGCAGTTATAATTTCGCAGACATTTCGGGGGTGGTTTGAACCCGGAAAACCCCCCTCAGATACGGCCCTGTATGTATTTATATTTGTTTAACTTTTAATAACACGTATTTTTCTAACGTCCATTTTACAGCAGTCGTTTCATTGAACTCTTGACACTTAAGAGGGACTGCTTTTTTTGCTTCTGCGAAGTATTCAAAAGTGGTTCTTGGAACTCTATTCTCTTCTCAGTCTATGATGCAAATAAGGGATAATAATTGTTTAGCACGAATTAATAAATAAGTGAATAAACCTTGTAGGATAGAACATATAAAGAAATACGTTTTCGCTTATTTACTTTTAAAGAGTATCTTTATCTTACATTTCTTTTTTTTTTTTTTTGCAATCTATTATAATTTTTTATAATCTTTTATTCATGAAATGACAAAATTAGATTAGTTTTAACTGTGACTTTTTATTTTATATTTGTATTTTTTGTTTCTATTAAATATAAACTGTTATCCCACTCAAACACCCACTTAATGGTTAACGGATTTTAATGATATGTACTAAAACGGATTTGTTTAGAGTAAAAAGTAATCAGATCTGTGAGTGTGCAGATATAGTTAAAATAAGTTACATTGTATTTATTTCAAAATTGAAAAACGAAAAACTAAAAATGTACTTTAAATAAAAACTATTGATAACAGTAAGTATACGGTAAATTTGAAAATATCGATGTTTAAAGTAGCTATTATTTTTCTTATAGTTTTCAAATTAGAAAAATTTTAAATAAATTTCTATTTCATCACTATTTTAGTGAAATTATCAGTTTAAGTTTAAAGAAACAATTTATCTCATTAATGATAGAATTAACATCTCGTGTGGGTTTGAAATAGGAGATAATCTCTGTTTTTTCTTTGCCTTGTATAATATTATTAAATAAGTTCAAACAAATGGATGTGAATAGTTCCAGGCTAAGTGAAATTATCAATGTATATGCGTTTGTTCGAAAAGTGAAATTTTTAATTTCTGACAGTTTTAAGGAAATGCTTCATGTATTTTACTTATTACAAAATTGTGATAAAATCGTTTACACTAATTTCGCAACAAATTTTGCTTACAATCATTAGCAAAATTTTTTATTTTCTATCCCCATCGTAATGGCGTTTTTAATGTAATCATATCGATAGATCTTAACTAAATGTTCGTCTTTAAAATTATTAAAATAAATATTTATCTAACAAATAATAACTTACATGAAACGTCATCAACTATTTATACATGTGTACATTACACCGTAATGAAAAAGAAATGTAGATTCTGGTTAAACTTTAACACCGTTAATATTTACAGATTTTTGTAAGCGATTTAAATCTTTTCATTGATCAAACTTTCTATTTGAGAAATATGCTTTTAGTCGATTTATTAGAAAAAGCTCCAGAAGTAGGTAAAGCGAAAATAATAACATTCACAGTTGTAACATTATTGGGTACTTATTATTTTAATTACATTTCACTTTTTTTAGTGTCACTGAAAATTGTTTGAAAATGTACAAATTAGAAATAGAACGGATGATAAATATTGCTAAATTTGGTGTGAAAATTTTTCAAAAATATGTTGCATATTTTTCGTTTAAGATAATATATGTAGTTATGTAAATAACTTTGTAGAATATAATTTTATAAAGCTGATGTTTGATGGATAAATTAATATAAATACTGTACACATAAATATATATATATATATATATATATATGTGTGTGTATATATATATATAATTAATAGTAAAAATTGTAACATTTAAATGCAAAATTTACGATAATACGGATGTTTTTAATATAAAAGCAAACTTGATAAAACTGTAAACTGAAAAATTGTAGACTTTTTTATATTACGTTCGTAATGCAGACAATTTCAAATTTTTGGTGTAATTACGTGAGTAACTTGTATGTACCGGTGCAATTAGTACGCTTAACCGGCGTTTTTTTTTTTTTTTATTACTTAGTGTTTTTCTTTTTGTAAAGTCAGTGCGTACAGAAAATAATATATAAGATACAAATAATAATTTAAGCGTTATACTAAATGTAAATTTGTCATGTCTGATAAATCGCATTTACTAATATTTCTATAAAATTACTAACTATGTTGTTATATTTAAGTTAGTCGCGAAAAATGTCTTTTATTATTAATTATAGCTGTTATTATTATTATTACTGCTGTTGTTGTTATTATTATTATTATTATTATTATTATTATAACTTTGTTATTTTGTAATAGATATAACAATTATATTACGTTTATGTATACATACTTTGTGCGGAAATCGCGTTTTTATCTGTTTTAATGTGTAATATCTTTTTGATTATTCTAACGTTTGTGAAGAGTGCAATATTTAATATTATGCTAAACAGTATTTCAGTTACCTTAAAAATGTAATCTCTTTTATGTGTAATTTTAATTAACGAGATTGCGTGTCATTAATGTATATAGTATATTCATTTCCATTTATACGTACGTTAATGATTTTATAATGTATTAAAGCAATGCTGAGGAAGTCTCATACATTATTCAAAAATTCTCTAACAAAATTTAATAATTGTAACTGATAACTACAAAGATACCTTAATGGTTCTAACATGTATTTATAATGTGTATAATTTTCAATGATTAAAATCACATTAACATTTTCTATTATGAGAGAAGGGACTTTTAAATATATAATTCGAAGAATAGGATTTTTTTTTAAAATTTTTATGTCAAAATTATTAATGATTTTTAAATTATTTAAATTACAACGCGCGCCAATAAATTAAATTATCAAAAGCGCACTGGGATATTTCATATCACTTTTCAACGGGAAATTATTCATTTTAATTCGTTTATTAACAATTACCTAATCATCTTGATGAGGCCCAGATTCGCTACTTTTTTCTTCACTATCGATCTCTACATTATACATTGTGGTAATTGTTGTCTGACTATGTAATTCGGGAAAAGTATTTCAGGGCGATTTTTGATAGGTAACTGTATAGAGTAAGTAAAAGAAACGTAACTTTATGTGGAATGTGAAGAAAATTTAAAAATTGAAAAAAAAAAGACTATAAAGATATGAAAACAGAATAAAAATAAGAAGCATTCAAAATCCTTTAAATAAAAAACGGTTTTCGTGGTATGCCGGCCAGAGGCTTCTCTGCAACCACTGAACTCGGAGGGTAGGTTACCAGTAATTTCTGGTTGAGCAGGAGCAAAGATAAAAGATAAGATTCTATTTCGTTTTTATGAGGGACAACCAACCTGGTAAATTTAGATAATAACTACTAGCCCAGCGACGGCTGTGGCAACACACCCGTATACAAATTGGAAACCGGCTCTTCACCTGTTGAATGGACGTAAGAGCATTACTTCATCGCTCACGTGTATATCTTTAAGTCCAACAATAGACGATTGTACAGACCTATTGTAGTTTAAAGCATTTCCGTAAGCTCTTCCTTTTCTTTCAAAGTAGGCAGCTCTTATCGTGTAGACCTTTCCATTGAGAAAAGGTCCCCGTAGATCGAGGTAGTATTAGTATATATTATCAAAACCCTCTTCGTAATTGCAATTTTTCAATTGTGTAATCTGAATAATTTTCGGCAACGACCGATTTTGATGTTCAACTTCGCTATCCGCTTACAGCCAATAGACCTGGTGTAGCATTAAATATCATTTTCTGCACGGTTATTAGAGATAATTATAGCTCTTGGTCTAATGTAACTGAACAGCGGAGATTAAATACAGATTTTGTCAAGATAACAGAATTTTACAAACTTCTCAACCTGGAAATCGAGGTTGTGACCCAAGTCTCTGTCCTTCATTCATCGCCGGATAGTCTTTGTGAACATTTTATAGATTTATAAAGTGAAGTCAGAATAATTGACCGCGACCGCTAGCAAGTATGCCTCGACCACTTTAAGTTCATTTTTGACAAAAAAGGTAACTCGCTTTAAGTTAATTTCGCGCAACCATAGCAGTTTGGAATCATTTTTGACTTCTGGACAAATATCAATAACGAATTATCGTCCGGAAGTAACCTTCCAGCTGGGCAGATAACCTGAAATTTTTTGCCTTCAGTACGTAGAAGTCGACCTTTCGATTCTAGCGCATCGCTTCGAACAGATTATAAAAATGACCTCAACCGATTTTAGGCCCGCAATCACCGGCTTAACTTTTCTACTGTGCTAGCGCGTCCATATTTATCTGTGGTGACGCTCAACCGCTTAATGACTGCAATTAATATGCCCAATTGAATAAATAAACGTAATCGTTTTTTTTTTGTTTTTTTTTTTTTTTGTAAAAGTAGTACAACTGACGAGTCATTAGTCATAACGACGGCACATAAGTCAAAACACCTAAATTAATGTCAGTAGAGAGCGATTTTGCACTTTCTCAAAAATACGGGACTAAAAAAAACAACTTTTCGTCTTGCAGTTCTAGAACTTGGAAATTAATTTTGTGATGGTGTTGGCAACTAAACGGCAAAAAAAGAAAAATCAAAGTTCGGTAGCAGTAGATGGAGGACGAAAATTTTGTATCGTTTTTGACTTCTTCAGAGTCTATTTAATAAACCCAACGGGTCCAGTTGTTAACCCTAAAAAATGAAATCTCTCACCCTGACGTAGAAAAATCTTATTTTCTGCAACATCTGGAACCGAGATTCAAGTGTTTGTAGCGAAACAGTCGGAATAGGGTGCACTGAATGTAACAATTTCACGTAAATTGTGCTCTAGTCTGGTTATATGCGCATTCTTAAATCTTACTATCATCAAGGGATAGTAGCAGGCATTCGCGTGGGGATAGGAGTTTTCCACCTAGAATGGCTGTATTTTCCAGTAGCGTATGCACAAACCCGTAATCTATTCTGATTTTTTCGGCATAGTCACACCATTGGGAATACTTTACCAGGAAGAACTACAGACTGGTTCGATAACATCGCCGTTCTCTAATGTGGTAAAAATTAAAAGAAGTATGTTAAAGCGGTTGAATTTCCTCAGTGTGTGTAACTTCTTTATCGAGTTCGAGTTAAATGCAGCTTACTGAGTAAACTGGATAGTTGCTCATAAGCGGTGATTAACCGAATTACATTTGGCGAACCCGGTGCAAACGATTTCGCAGATTATTAAAAATTGGACGTTGCATTGATTGTAGATGAAACGATTACCCCGCTATTTCCTTGTTCACGCTACATTCGCGAATAGTTGTTACAGCTGGAAATACAGTAAACATTTAAAGCAGAGCATCCTTAACCGACCATTCGGCAGTTTGTTCCAGCTTATCAGATGTAGCATATCTGAATTAACACAGAAGACACTATCAATATCATCTGCAGTATGAACGGACTGTAACGATAGTTCTGGTTATTTAAGCAATACTGGAGATCAAATCTGCCGTTTGCTTTTACTTCAATGAAAGCCCCATTTTCGATAAAATCCGTTGCATTTTGAACAAGTAACTTTCTGAGGCAGCTTTTACTGTTAGCATAGTGTTCGTCAAAACCACGGCGGCCATAATTTTACAGGATTCGTAGTGTATCAAAAACGTTTTGGGTTTATGATTTCTTGAAATGATAGCATGCTTAATCGAATCTTAATAGTATTAATTATCGTTAAAGATTGAAGCGCTTTGCGCTGAAAGTTATTCTGCAACTGCGTAATTCCTCCATCAGTTTTTACGAATTTCGTTAGAACCGGTCAACGGCTTATTCTAAAATATAGACCCAAAATTAGCGGCAACTGATAATTACACTTTTTAGTTAGTTTATGTACACGAGTAGCCCCAATTATGGTTTATTTTCATTCTACTTTAATCGACTTTGTAACATACGTCGTTAATAAAGATCATTACGAATAGGAGTAATGTATTTTGTAAAAAAAAAAACCTTCGAGTAAGCTGATTTTCATCTAGACGAAGAACATTCAACTAATTGAACAAATCAACGATTTCCCAAGCTGCTTTTTTCCTTGAACAGTAATACCTTCATTTGTAAAATTAAGGTCTAAATTACGTTTCCGCTGGTCCCAGTCAATAGCAAAACGAACTGAAAAAGATGACATTTCTGCAGATCTCCCCATTGTAGTATATTCAAGAGAGAAAGAGACAGAAAAATCTATCTGCATAAATGATAACGTTACATTCATAAAATAATTACTACTATGTGTACCGACACGAGTATTACCACAAAACTAAATTAATGGATACAAATACGACACACATTATGCGACATTTAACACTTAGTAGGAAAGAGAAACGAAAACCTACTGCAGGAGGAGAGGACATAGTGGCTAGTGCCACGTTACGTAGATATTAATAAAGTGATTATCAAGTAAAAATAAAACTAAAACTAAATAAAACCAGTATGCTAACGTCATCATCAACATCATTATCTGCTCAACAATTCGGTTGGTGGGCAACCTATTCATACATTTTTAGCTGTACAGATATAGGTTGTGTACCAGGCAATTATTATATGCAGTACGAATGTGTACACACGCAAGACTACATTCGGAACTGATCAGTAATCGTTTGATTTATATCGGCATATACAAGTGCAGTGCCCCGTGTTTGTCTGCTGTGTACTGACCTAGCGCGCATATGATGATATGCATGTTTGCCATTGCCTTCCACGTGATTATTAGCGAATATTTTTAATTTTAATTCTTTGTAATAAGTTCTATCGGGATCGAACCCGTGACCTCCGTAACGGAAGTCAAGCGCTCTAGTAACTAGGTAACGCCATACAATTCAGAATAATATATTATGTTTAAGTCTACGATGTTTGTACTTAGTCTACTTAGTGCGTAGTTGCCTGGAACTATCAATAGAGCTGATTAATACATTCTCATACGCATTTAGCACAGAACTTAGTAGTTGCATTTAAAACATAATCTTTGATTTGTGGTAACTCTAAAATGTCATGCATAGATGATACTCTTGTGTATATCTATATCTGCCCCAAGAATACATCTTAAGTGTCGATTTTGGATTAGCTGTAATGTGTTATAATGTGCCCTATTAACCGAAGACCACACTAGACAAGAATATGCTATAAAATGGGTGTTATAAGTAATTTGCAGATGAAAAATTTGTTATTTGCGCTTAAATAGGATTTGCGACTGAATAGGGAATATTATACTAGCGAGATAGCTCTGTTTATTTTAACTGAGATGTACTCGACATGTTTGCTGAAAGTAAGTTCGCTGTCTGATATCAAACCATTATATTTGATATGACTAGACTAGGCAATGTCAGAAATGATTAGTTTTCTTGAAAATCGTCTGCGGGTGAAGAGCTACAGATTTGATCTTTGATGGATTAATATTAATCTGCCATCTGGTAAAAAGTACTTTAGAACGCGTGTCGAGGCTCTCTGAAGCCTGTTACTTATGGTAATAGGTCTATAGGAACTACAATAGAGGGCAACGTCGTCAGCGTATAAAGCGACCTCAGTAGAGTGAACCGTAAGGAGCAGTTTTTCCTAAAACTGGTTGAAAAGATAAAGAATTGAATGCAGGAATGATGAACACTGAAATGGGCTAAACAGAAGTGATACAAATAACAGTTCCCAGAAACTCGTCACCATTTTTTTAGTATTCCGTGGAATTTAAGGTTAGCTAGACAGTGGTGTTTCGTTCGGGTAGGACCTGATACGCCGTCGCTGCATATTGAAACTTCCAAAAATTTCACTCGCATTGAGTTAATGTCCACATATTAATATATATATATATTGGTGAAAAAAAACTAATAAGCCCCTTAAAAAGAACAATTTGTTCACCGCTGAAGAATGAACAATAATAAAAAAGAATTAATTCGGGGGACGAACGCATAAAACATACTCGCAATATTTACTAATATTATACTATCTTCTAATTCCAAAGGTAGGACATTAGTCTTGAAAAGTTTCCAGCATATTTTATTTAAAATTTTTATTCTTCGCATGTTCATAATTCTTTATTTATTTTTCAATTTTATTAACTGATTAACAAACATAGTGAACAAATAACGTTTTATATTCCGATTACATTTCGATCAATCGTTCTTACCCAGTTGATGTTGTTCGTTCCAATGAAAAAAGTTATTGTTACCTTTCTAAAATATCGAACTTTTGTGATATAAGAAACGAAAAAAATGCTGTTTACGTGAATGCCCGTGTTTATGTCTATGTGCAGCCGCTGGCAGAATTTCAGACCATGTTTATTAAGAAAAATTCTATGTATTTCGTATCCTCGTGCATCCGGTTCGTTAAAAGTAGTTAATACAGTTCGGGAATCGAAAGGAAGTCGCGACCGAAAGGGCAGAAGCGAATACAAAGAACAACAGAAAAAACTGAAGCATATTTATATTTACTGGACACGAAAGAAATTTAAAAAAAATACCCGTGTAATTAAATAACCTCGGTTAAAGTTACAGAACACTTATAAAGCTGAGTACTCAGTACGCGCGACAGCCGATCTTACACTATTGTGATAATATAAAACACGATACGAACTTACGAAATTATCCAGAAGCAACAAATACGTTTAATTTCTATCGCGAACGATAAATACTGTATAAAAATCGCAAACTACGAAACGAAGCAATATATTCAGTTAGCGAACTCGAAAACAGGCGACAATTGATTTATTTTAATCAAAATACCGAAACGAACTAACTGGATTTCTCGTGAACGAATAAATAAACTCCAGCGAATAACAATAAAAATTGTATTACGCAATAAATCGCGAATTAGCGCCAGCTTAACAGCGAATAAAACGAATTTGATCAGTCAATCGATTAATATGATCGAAACGATGAGTAATACATGAAAAATGCAACGATAAACAGTAAAAAAACGATAACTAACAAAAGTTAACGTAAAACAATCAGGATGAACATGATACGCAACTACATGGTCATAAGAGTTGTTAACAGCGATCGTAGCAAATAAAAAAGCCGCTGAAAAATAGCTGGCCATGGTAATCCCAAATTAATATAATAAACTTAACTATACACTAGGTTTTTACTATTTCAAACCTCTGAACAAGGCCAATGAGAGGAAAATAAATAACGCAAAGGCAGTTCAGTTGAAATATTGAACGAGTCATGTATCAGCGACTAAAAGAACTATAGTGCGGGAGTGATTATAGCCACCAGAGTGGTAAGGGTACATTTAATAAGTACGAGGGAAAGATAGAAAAGAGTGAATACTAAAAATTATACAACTGAATACGTTTCATGAGAGGGGATATTAAACGGGAAAGTAGAAAAAAAGCATATAAGAAAGTGAAAAATGAAAGAGAACAGAAAGAAGAAAATTCGGTATCTTCCTTCTTTTCTAGATTTTAGTGGAGACACATAATTTGCTTGTCATTGGAACGGAATAAAAATAACGATAATTTTTCGTCGGCATCCAGATGGCTAGACCCTTTTTTGTCAAATAATCTCTTCGCGTTTACTTCAGGTGGTTCATCTTCTTTTTTTTTCCTACCCTGGGCGCGCCAGCGGCCTTGACTCAACAACATGAAAAATTACGAGATAGAACTAAACAGCCAGCCGGTCAGAAATAGAAAAAACAAAGGACAACAACAACGGAATAACTGAAGGCAATGGGAAAGAAAGGGCAGAGGTAGCGTTAAAGAGGAAGATCCGAAAGTAAAAGTTGGGCATAAAGAAAGGAGCGTTCGTTAGAGAGTGCAGAACATTCGAAAAGGATATGATTTGAATCACAAATACAAGAAGGCTCAGAAGCGTGAAGAGAGCAGAATGGAGAAGGGGCAAAGCGAATTTTCGAGAAGAGGAGAGTAGAGAATGATTGATTCTGAGCCTAATTAAGGAAACAACCGTGGAACGACGACAGACCGGAATAGAACGAAACCATGGCAGGAAAACCCGGACGGTAATGTGAAAGCGATTTGAGAATAAAGATGGATACATGTCCAACCAAAGTCTGGAATGGTTAGAGCGTGATAGAGAAAGAATGTCTGAAGAAGGGAAAGATTCGAGGAAAGGACCATTGCGGGCGGCTGAGCGAGCTAAAGAGTCAACTGAGTCATTGCCCTCAATATTGGAATGACTAGGAACCCATAGAAAAATGGAACGGGATGAGAAAAAGAGATCGAATTACCGTCAGACCATCTTTGCTGAAAAAAAAAAAAATCACGAGGTAATTAATTATAAAAAAAAAAAAGAAAATGATAAAAACAGGCAGCTTTTGTCTGGAATAAATATTAAAAATCAAGTTTGGAAGATTTCTTCACTTTTTTTACATAATTTCCGTAGAAGTTAGAGAAATTTTCGTAACAGTTATCGAAATCTTTTCACAATTGCTGCCCCGCCAAACTTTTCTAACCACGTACAACTTTGTTCGTTTAGTCGGAATTTTAGTAGTTATCTAAACTTTTTTAAACTTTTTTTTTTTCGCCGTATGGGAGGGAATTTTAAAATTTAACGAAGGAATTAACTCGAAACTGCACGATAACCGGGCTGGCTGGATTTATTTTTTGATTTTTCATTACGTAGGGCATACGAGATAAAAGTTCACTTTTAAAAGCTAGGTAAAGTTTACATTTCTACAGGAAATCTTTACAACATAAATAGGAAAATCCGACAGTGACATGCGACTCCAACGCGCAGCCAATACCGTATTGCCAAAATCAGAATACAACGAAATGCATCCGTCACTGACAGACTTCTTAACACCTGCCTAACAAACTTTTCCGACAACTTTCTGTCGTGTAGAAAAGTAAAAACAACGATTATTTACAAAAACGTTTGTCCTGTGAAACGCAACAGAAGTTTAATAAACGGCTTACCGATTTCTACAAATTGACCACCACGCAACAATTGTGACGTGGGTTGACACCGTATAGTTCCTTATTGATGCCGTTTTTTCGTGTTTTTTGCTTTTTCTCTGGTGCCAACTTGCATCTGGGTTGCTATATGAGGTAACTGTTGAGTAAGTAGCGTAGCAAAAAGAAAATAATAAACGAATAAAAATATTAAAACGATGATTTAAAATGATATATCGATACGTTAAAATTTTTTGTAATTATGGATTTGAATAGCGGATTATTAGTCAAAATAAAACGAAATTATAAAATTGTAGCTAAACTGGTAGTTTAAAATTTGAATAGTAAATTAGTAGAAAGAATAGAACAATAGTGTTTTTATTAGACTTTACTTCTTTTTTATTTTTGTTAATAATCTGGTCCGAATTCTTTGTCTATAAGCAGATAATATATATATATATATATATATATATATATATATATATATATATATATATATATATATATATATATATATATATAGGTATATATATATATATATATAGGTATATATATATACATTTTTCATTGAATTATTTTTAATTAAAATTACAAAATAAAAATTAAAAATAAATAAAAAAGACAAAAGATCAATGACAGTTGCATTTAAAATAGAATAAAAACGTAACATTAATAGTTTTTTTAGAAAGCAGTATTAAATATTAATTATAATTAAATGTTTTCTTATTATACCTGTCCAGCGCTATGGAGGGCGGCTTTTTGGTCTTCTTCCTTGGACTTTCGCTTGCATCGTCGATAAGAAAGCAAACTGGATTATCTTTGCACCAATGTATACAATGAGCAAAAGATTGAGGGATATGGCGTGCAACAATCGGATTGCTACATGATCACGATATCCTACAGGGGTGAACGACGTAGAAGAAGAATAATTAAATGCATAGGTAACATTTATGCAAATCTTTTATAGTATAAATTAAGTTTCTCTGTTGTAACAAATTTTTTCATCGTAGTTTTTGTTCTTGGTGGGAGTGGGTACCCTATCATCCTCACCCCCGTGGATCTGCCACTGGTAGTATACTTCACCTTAATTTACTCAATTTTTATCAGTTGTATATTTTAAAATTTCTGAATCAGCGTCAATATACAGGGTGCGGCAGCATAACTTCCTTTTTTAAAATGCGCCACTTTTTTCTACTAAATTTTTCTACAGGAATAATAACAGAAAATCGAAATAACATACTCTAGATCCCCCATTGGGGCAAGACGTATGCTTCTTCTCTTGCAGTTTTATTTCGATTTTCTCTGTTATTATTTCTATAGAAAAATTTAGTACAAAAAAATGGCGCTTTTTAAAAAAGGAAGTTATGCTACCGCACCCCGTATAATATTAATTTATACTCATTTAGTTACTTTCTTTAAATTTAAACAATAATGGATACATTATCGAAGGCTCCGACTATATCCAAAATAGAGGTTATTAAGAGCGCTCTCTTAATTAAAGTAAGAATAGACATCGCACAAAAACGTGGCTATGCAATCTGAAAAACTACCACCTCCGGTTGGAATCCAAACATACCTGCGGAAAAAATATTCTCCCTTTCAATCCACCGTATTAACCGATTTTTAATAATTATTTCAAATGTTTTCCTAAAACACGAAGCGGCAAAAATTGGCCTAAAGAAGGATGCTAGGTCAAACGGCTTTCCGGGTTTGTGGACAGGAATCACTATGAATTGAGTCCAGTGCTTCGGAATCAAGCCGTACTACTGTAGAAAATCATTATAAAAATCTACCAGAATATCATTTTAGCCTTTTCACTCATATTTTTCATTATCTAACCTGTTATCCAAGATTCATTTCGTTTATGAAGAGGAAAACATAGCTCAAAGTATGAACTAGGCCGAAGTAAAAAATATGCTTCAATGCTATTAAGGACATGTTCCAAAATAAGGCGGAACTACATTATCCACGAACTCAGGAAGACATTCGGCATTTCTAATTCTGCTCTGTTAAGAATATTTGTTCTTAAAGCGTCTCGCCAATGTTCAAATTTCTTTCAGAGAGGTAGCTTTACAAGGAAGAATGCTTAAACTTATCGGGCAAGTTGCTAATAAAGACTTATTGATAATACCAGAATTATATAAAGTACAACTTCTAAACTTTGTCTACAAAAATAAAATGAAATTTAATATAACACAGCCAGAAGGAATTACAAGATCTTCAACCTCAGAACGAGCAGATACTCCTCATTTTAATAAATATCACACACGTATACAATCCCCTTGTATATAGAGGTGCAGAGTCTTATACAATGCATTACCGCACACGTTATTAAAAGTTCAATTAAGAAACTATAAAAAAAGACGAAAACTTCTGACTGATTACCTTCTGTTCGTGAAAACTTAAACCTGGATGTCTATGTTTAAGACCAAATTATTATTATCACTACTACTATTAATATTTTTTATATATGTATAATGTGTGCGTGTAAGAAATAATAAATAAATAAATAAATAAAATAAAATAAAAGAGTTATTTTATGAAAACGCTATTATTAATTAATAGAAATATAATTAGTACTCGTACATACTGCCAAATTAGGCTAAATTGTTTTACACGTATGTAAATATCGTTACTATTGTAAAAATCGTTTATTTTATTAAATGCTAATTATGAGACTGCACTCATATTACACCTTGTTTCTTACCATATTTTAAGCGCTAAGTTTATGTCACGAATATCCTTTACTTTTATTCTCTTTATTTTTACTTTATTTTGTCATCCTTTGTTTGTCTTACTTTTATTTTACGTACATCAATGTATATTGTTATTTGAAAAATTTAATTATATCGCCGTATGAATCTACTACTCGCGCAAAACTGCGCATTTGTGGAACTATTATAAAATAATAATAATAATAATAATAAAGTTTTGATTTGAAGTTTGATTATTAAGTTAAATTTACGTGCCATGTGCAGCAACTATGGCTAGGGGCACGGGAGGAGAAGGAGGTTTAGAAAAACGAGTAGGTTCTGGACTTATGAAGGAAAAGAATTAAGCTGAACAGTGAAGATTAAGGATGGGGGAAGGGAAGAAGGCATATTGAAGAATTTTTTTTTCAAGGAGTAGGAAAGGCATTCGGTGAGGATATGGTGGATGGTGAGGATAACACTGCGCACGGCACAGTGAGGATCTTCTGTTCCATTTGGCAAATATTCGTGGATCAGCCGTGAGTGTCCCAATCGGAGTCTGGCGATGACTACATCATCCAAGAACTAGAGAAGAAAAACATTTATTTGTACGTCTATGGATACATCAGTAGAAGAAAGACTTCTCCGTTCCGATAATTTAAGAACTATCATCGCAGATAATAGCCGATATCCGACGGTAAAATATCCCAGAATTTACACTATAATCAGTTCGATGATATTATCGCGCTAAATAATAACTAAAACGACGCGCAAGCAGTCAAATTAGTTACTTAATTGTAATTACTATGCTCCGAAAATATTGCCTAGAGAAGATCAACTAGATGATTTTGAATGATTACTGACGCGGTCGCTGAAAATCCTTATACGGACAAAAATACCTGTAACCAATATTACAAAAAGATAATTCAACGAGGTTTAGAACGAAATTTCTAAGCACAGGTTATCTCTGATGCTTTCGTGGGGAAATATCGAATTTCGGTAGAGAACATTTTCATCGAGGCAATATCGAACACTACGGCAGCAGCAAACGCAACTTTAACTTGGCATAAAAATTCGCGAAGCGCTCTAGTTTAAAAACTGGAAGAAGGATAAGATGGAATATAGTTAAAAAACGGAGAAATGAAGAACGTGGTCGTGTAAGGGCGTAAATTTTCACGAATCGCAATAGTTGTAATGAAAAAGGAACATGGAATACCTAAATGTCATAATAATTTATGGACCTTAAAACCCGGAAGGCCAAGACAATAGGGGAAATCTTCGTTGGTGCAAAATTAACACATAACTAAATGACCTATCCCGGGGTATCTATGTAAAGAACATCGAAGTAATAAAGAAGCTAATTTTGGCGTAGACACGGAATAACAGGAAAGCAGAATCCATGAACATATGTCACCGGCACAATAATTATTGCTTCAGTTTCGATATGGTGACGGGCATTACGAACCATTGGCGCACCCAAGGTAGGTGCTACGAAGCTGCAGGTCCTCCCAGGGAGAATAAATGGACGCTGTTAATAATGGGAAAATTTTTGACAGTAAAAGTTAATATTTGATAAAAATATAAAATGTTTTTAAATAATACATTTTACACAAAAATAAATATATAAATGAAAGAAAAGAGAATATACCAAACACCTTTGCCTTTATATTTTCCCGTATGCTGCTCTTTTATCCCCCCCCCCCAGGGGCAAATCCTGGGTGCGCCAATGTTACGAACACTTTCATTCTTGGCTCGAAACTTTCCATGTTGGTCACGACAAATAGTAGCAGACAAAACCATTGGCTTCTTTTACTGGGCTGAACTATAGCGTACGTTTTTCTCTTCATTTTATAGTTCGTGGTTACAAATTTCGAAAACTGATTAGAACGGCAATTTCTCGAAATTCAATCATTACTTAATGATAATCGATAACTATTCGTAACGGATAGCGAACCATACAGCGAACTGTCCTCTGAACAACATGAAATTAATTACCGGAGAGCACATCGGCTATTGTCGGATAGAATGAACAGAAGTGGAAAAAATAGATATGTGAAATGCAAGGTCAAAGCATAGAACCTTCATATAGTCCAGAGAGTTCTCCGGTCATGTGAGCGAAAACGAAAGATGGCTCAAGTCAGTTCTGTCTTGATTTTCGTAAACTCAACCAGATCGTTATAAAAGTTAAAATTACCCGACCGCTGTTGACAAAAATGCCTTTGAACGGAAAACACGGGTCAAAACAGTCTAACTAGTTTTAATGTCATTTGCATCACGAAACGCACCAGCTATCGAATGGAAAAAGTTTCAAAGGATTTAATCAGCAAAATTTATTTAGTTTATTCGGGCAATGTAATTGTGTTCCCTGATGAACATAGTCAATGATATAAGGTAGTTCTGCTGCTTTGCAAAAAAACAAAAATGCATCTTATTCCGAAGGAAGAAAAACTGTTTCTGGTCGTTAGATTTCACCGGAGAGGAAATAAAGGCAGATCCGAATAAAATTACTGCGCTATATAACCGATCAATACCGCGGAACAAGCGTGAAGTACGCAAATTTTTTGGGGATCGTGCTCCTATCACGTCGACTTATTCACCGATTTGCGGAAACGTCTTTGTACAAATTAACCGAACACAAAATTCGCACGGATCAATCTGCGTCATTTAAGGAATTAAAAGAAAAAGTTACGTTCACCTGCAATTGCAACGACCGAATACGATATTTCATTGCAGAGACACAGGATAGGTAGAATTCAGAATGACGCGGAATGAGTAATTGCACTTTAAGAAGCACTCGAGAACAAGATTGCCATGCGTGTTACCGGAATTGTTTTCTGCGCTTAAAATTCTACCGACATTTCCATAAATACCTGTGAATGAGAAGAAGGTCACTTGTCCTACGTATAGACTCTGCAGCGTTTACGGGTGCTTAATGAACTTTAAAAATCCGAAAGGGGACACTATGGAACATCAAAATGCAGACCTCGACGTTTATGTAAAAAATATTTGGGCGCATACATTGTGCGAATCTTAGCAAAACGGAATCTTTAATTTCCGGAAAAATCTTATTTCATATGAAACATCACTTCTGATAGTGAGAAGTAAGCAATGCCCGTGGCGGGGGGGGGGGGGCTATTATTACAAGCAAAGATGATCTAATAACGTCCACCGAGAGACGAAATTTCATCTATGAACGAAATTGTAAAATTAAATGTGATAAGCCATTTCCGATAACCCCGATGTATTCCGATTCTAGCAAATTCTAAATGGCCGAAAAAATTTGGTATTCCAAATCAAGAAGCACGGTAGCCAATGTGTCAGCTCGAGAATGAATTATATCCAGTGCCCGGAGAATTGTATACAAGGTGTAAATTTCGAATCAAGCACGTTTGAGCAGCTGTGCCAACGCTATGGAAAATTTAAAAAAAAAAAAAATTACATCATACTATCTTTAGTCAAATGGAATGGTAGAACGGTTCGATAAGACTTTACTCTGGCATTTGACTAGTAAGTAAAGTAAAGTAAATCCCACATATATCCTTGATAAGGTATCATGGATTATGTAATTAAGCTTTTCATTATGTACTAAGCCTAATGAATCTAATGAAAATACTCTGGGGTCAGCTCCTTTCTACTTTTGGATTATCTGCCTTTACTTTCCCAGATTTCTCTGGTACCCAATTCAATTTCAGATTAGGTATAAACCTCGAAGCGACTTCGATCCGGAACGAGATAAGTCTTGAATCCATGACCTCTGATTTGGTAGCCAAGCATCTTAATCACTAGGCTACCGCGTGGCTATAGCGGCGAATAAAAAAAGAAAAAAAAAATTATATATAAAAGTAATTTAAAAAATATGAGTCTGCTCACGAGAAAGGAGACCAGTAGTTAAAATCTAAAATCGGGTTTCCTATCAAACAATTTGAAAGTGGAAACCCCAGAAATCGGTTAATTAGTTCTGAGCGAAACTCACCGTTTTAACCGAAGTCGCTCCCATCCGTGTTAATTCGTTGTGAATGCCCAGCCATGTAGATATCGAGGGTAATGAGGCAGTGGATTTTCTGGTTTCTAGTTGATGTCTCCTCCTCCTCTTCCTCCTCCTTCTCCTCCTCCTCTTTTTTCAACAAAATCCCATTCTCTAACCTCCCGTCATTCTTCTTTCTGTAACGATCGTTCTTTCTATCTGTCTGTACAACCTCATCTTCCTTCTGTTTCACGGTTCTTCGAGTTTCCTTCACTCCCCCGTTCTGTCGTTGTTTCTATTAGTCGTCTACGTTTTAATCATTCCCTTATATAATCTTCTCCTGCTACCGTCTCTTCT
Organism: Icerya purchasi; assembly: GCA_039619475.1. NCBI lineage: Eukaryota > Metazoa > Arthropoda > Insecta > Hemiptera > Monophlebidae > Icerya > Icerya purchasi. Next base: position 492,757,651 of record CM077116.1, read on the forward strand.
TAGTTTCTTCTGCATATTGCCGTCTGCGTCCAAATGGATCATTTGCGACGCTGATCACTTCTCTTTGAATGCCCCATCCTTTGCTTCTGAACATTACATTCTATATATTCATCTGCTGAAACTTGTACTTTCTACTCCTTACTGTGCGTCTTACATCCTGTTAAATCCGGGCTGCCGGACGGCCAATCACTAGCTGCTATGAAGCCGGGCACATTCTCTGCGAACCACTTCTGTGTCGTTTGAGCTTTGTGTACGGGTGCTGAATCTTGTTGAAATACCCAATCGATTCCGGCAAACAAAGTATCGTTCAGAGACTTAACCACTGGTTCCAGAACTGTGTTTTGGTACACTCTGGCACCTGTCTTGACCCCTGTTTCGCAAAAATGGATGGGAGTTACCCCATACCACGATACGCCCCACCACACCATCACAGAAGTGGGGTGGTGAGCTCGTTGAACGCGTGGAAATTTGGTTTTAGCCTCAGCAGATGAACGGGCATAAATTCTATCATTTTGCTTGTTATATTTTTCCTCTACAGTAAAAATTTTCTCATCTGTGAAAAGGATCTTTTTGTACCCATTTTTGCCGTACAAGCCTTTCAACTTTTTCGCTCTTTCGTATCTTATCGCCTTTAATTTTTCGGTTAAAAAATGATCTGTACTTCTCTTATAGGCTCGCATATGTAAATCATCGGTGAGGATTCTCGGCGCGATTTTCATCTCCTGAGCGATGATTTTTTGTTTCCGAAGAGGGCACCTGTTAATTCGCGACCGAACTGCTTCAACTACCTTTTTTGTTCTCGCAACACGCGGCCGACCGGCTCGCGGGCGATCAACAACGTCTCCTGTGTCCATAGAACGTTGCAGTGTACGATAAACAAAACATTTCGTAACTTTGAGTGGTTTGAGCAGAGCGAGAATTTGAGACGCGCTATGCCCCATCTTCATCAGTCCAATTATTGTAACGCGTACGTGATCATCTGTCCAATCCATCTTCGTAGCGTGTACTGAACAGACTACAGCGAAGTTATTTGCTCTTCTACTGTGTTATGACGATGCGCTGACAGTGTTATCACTTTGTTCTGTCCAAAATTCCCCTCATGCAGCGGCAGTATCAGTATTTATGGCTAGATTATGTATATATACAAATACGTTTAAAAATAATTTTTAGTTTAATTTTTTTCTGGTACTCGCTGCTTATACGTATTATAATTTCTTTTAATACAAAATTTTTGTTTAATGCGAAATTATTTTTTGTTTTCTAATTTTTATCTTTGTTCATCGCTATACTTTTATATTAACACATGCATCTAAAACATCCATGTGAACATACACTTGTAAATTGTTTTCCTTTTGAGGAAAATAAGACGACGGCTTAGAAACTAAACTAACTCAAAATGGGATCGTTACAAATACACATCGTCGTGGCGTTTTTTTTTGTCTTTGCCGGAGTTTTTATTTTTTTTTTTTAGGATGATGGCGATCTGAATTTGAATATGTCTGATAACAAATAAGCTGAGTTTTAAAAAATTTCAGAAAAGAGCGATAGTGATGCAAACATTTTTAAGCACTCGTATATATACATATTTACAGGAATGCTGCGAGAAAAATACATCATCACGATAATATTTTCAAAATGGGAATGTTTTGAATTTATTATTATGCATGTGTAAATTTTTAATTGATATCGTTTTATTATATTTAATTGTCTAATATTTATTTCTTACTGTTTTTTATTCCTCATCGATAAATTAAATTTACAAATGTTCTCTTATGAAAACAATTAACGTGTATTCCCGATTACATAAGTAAAATAGCAAAGCGATGATACGGTTGATAATTTGACAGTTTTCTCTGAAATAGAATGATAATTATCGTTTTATAACACATTATTCAAGAGTTTTTACCGGCTCAGGAGAAAATTAATAAGAATTTACGTTGCCTAGTCTGTGTCCGTTATAATAAGAGAGAAGTTGAGAAACGTACTGGTGTCGAAATTATTTACTTTTATAACATTTGTTATTAGTTACCAGTTGGTCAACATTGCTCGGGTTCCGGTTAACGGTTGGGCGATCACTCGAAGGCGCGTTTTCGTAGATACCCTAAAATAGTTACCAGTTGGCTTCCACCCGTTTTAATCGATATTTTTCAACTTATAATTGAGTCGTTTTTCTCGATTTTTCGTAAAAATTATTTTTTCTACCCCAAAGCGGCTACCCATAGCTTTAATCTCTTGCTATATCAATATTTTTCTCCTTCTTCTTGTTCCTAAGACGCGGCGATCAGTTTTTTACACGGTCTTATTCTTTCTAATAATGTCTTTAATCTTCTTTTCTTTCTTCTTCGTAACCCTTCTGCATTCCTTTTCAGTAACATTTTTAATCGCCTCCTACCCCTTTATATATATATATATATTTAATGCATTTGCGAAAATGATTATAAATTAAACGTTCAGTGGATTTGAACAGGGGATTAAAATTGGAGGCAAAAGATTTCATGTAATTAAATTCGCCGATGATCAAATATTACTTGCACGCAGTTCCAAAACACTTGCAGCAATGATTGGTAAATGAGATGTAGTAATGTAAAAATACGGTATGAAGATTAACACTAGGAAAACAAAAGTGATGGCAATTGGCAAGGCCTGCCCGCAAATAAACATAAAACTGAGAGACGACATAATAGAACAGGTAAAATCATTCAGATATTTAGGACAGTACATAACACATAACATGGATTGTTCCCAGGAGATTAACAATCGCGTAGCAATGGGGAAAAAAGCTTTCGATGAATGACAAATACGCACTTATTACGCAGAAAACAATGTCCGTCAGCATATACAAAAACATAGTTAAAACTTTGGTGCGATCAGTGGCGCTATATGGTGCGGAATCATAGGTAATGGAGCAGAGAGATCGTGATAAATTAGAAGCATTTAAAATGTGGTGTTGGCGGCGCCTACAGAAAATCAGTTGAGTCGAGAAAATAAATAACAAACTAGTACTAGAAAGATTAAAGGAAAAAAGAAGTATACTACAAAATATCCGCAAGAGACGACTTAAATGGCTAGGTCATGCATTCTGTTAGAACCAAAATATCCTGAAGGATGTTATCGAAGGCAAGATAATGAGGAAAAAGCCACGCGGAAGACCACGAATAACACTCATTGACACAGTGCTAAAAGAAGAAAATGGAATAATGACTTATCCGGAATTAAAGAAGAAAGCCTGTGACAGGCTTAGATGGAAGCAATTGATACATGGGGCGAACCAGCCGACAGGCTGATACACTGATGATGATGATGATGATATATATATATATATATATATATATATATATATATATATATGTAACCCAGTTAATTTTCCTCTTTGCTATCTTTTCTATTAAAGTTCGCTTTTCATCTACTCTTTTTAACATTCTAAACTTCCTATCCATTTTATAAAATTTTTCAGTCGCCACCCAACGCTCGCTTTATCAATTCGTATAATACTAAAGTCAAGATTCAACTAGCTCTCGCAAGTAAAGCGGATAAGAATCAGTGCAATATTGTCACTGCGAAAAGAAGAAAACCACATTTTTTGAACAGATTCTTCTGAATCCACAAATACCCGTTGATAACGATGATAACAGTAACGAAGGTGATAATTTTATACAAATAAATAACAGAAGCGAAACTCCTCAAATAATCAACTAAAAATTACATTTGATAAAATGTCTGAAGACTAAAACACCACTTGACGTTCAACAATTTGTCGAACAGTTAGATGACATATTTCGATATTCTGTCTTACTCCGAGACAATAAAAGAACGTGCTTTGTTGCCTGCGCCTGCGAAATGTCCACTGCTGCTAACATTTGAACGTATGTGTGCGCATAGTTACTGTTAATCGTAGTGAGATATCTAAGAAAATGTAAATTGTTTGAGACCTAGGCACGTTCGCCTTTTGCATAATCTGTTGCATGGTAAAATAAATTGTCGCAATTTCGTAGGGAAAATATTGATTAAAGTACCCATTTCAGGTGTCCGACCAACTAATATATATTAGCGGTATAGTATGCAAGGACTCAGCAGTATGCATGCTCCCGTCTACGCTCCTTATTTATACCATGCAATTAACTAGAGAAGGAACATCATGAACGAGACACATTTGATAGCCGTTCAGGAGAGCTTTTAAAAATCATCAAGGGTTTGACGACATAAGGCTGCGTTGTCCTATCTACATGTCTGCGTATGTGTGTGTTAACTAGTACAATTCTTTGCGCACCTGCATGTAAGTATATATATATATATATATATATATATATTTATTCCTTTTAGCTATGTATTGTTAATCGTACGATTCTTTTATTTTCTTTTTTATCATATTGTGCTGTGCAGTAATTGGCGTAAGCTATTGCACTGGCAAATTGTGATAATAAATAAATAAATTAGCATAGAAGTTTGTATAAATGCCAGCTCATAAAATTTTGTCTCATTAAGCAACTCTGGTCTTTAAAAAAGGGCTCAGAAAGCGAATAGTTAGAAAGCGATAATTTTAATTGGATAAATGCATACATTAATGACATCTTCTCTAATTTAAATGTAGCTTTGAAGTGTATTAAATTTTTTTTTGAAAATTTTCAGTGCAATGCCAGTCTACGCCATAATTGAAACTGTTCCTGCTATATTTACAATGTGTTTTTCACCTCATGGTCGAAATTTAAATTTCAGTTTAAAAAAATTAATAAAACGACAAAAATTATCCCAAAACTGTTTAATTTGCTGGCCTTCCGAAAAGTATGTGAACTCTATAGAAAATCTTGACTTACCCTGCTTGTTTGAAATTTTCGGTTACAACAAATCGTTTATAATATCACGAAAAAAACTATCGGCGCAATTGAATTTCGTTTTTTGTGTCGTACTTTAAGTGGATTCTAAATTCTGATTTTATGCGAATGTAGTAATAAATTTATTATCACAAACGTTTACTTCGATCGTGTATTCATAAAGGAAATACGAATTTATTCGGCGAAGCATACACGATTAATTTCATTACAAATTCCTCCTGAAAAATGTTCCATTCGTCGAGTATACCGCAATTATATCTTAACAGCACAGAAGAATACTCGTACAAACTATTGTACAACTATCGCTTATATTCTGTAGAAAATTGTCAAAAACGAAACGATACACAACGAAAAACATTAGAATGTTTTTCCTCCGAAAAATATATTTAATAAAAGTATTTTAAATATCGATTTGTTAATAAGATTTCAAAAACGACGGCTTCTTACCAATGCTTGCGTTTTCAATTCTATAATTTTATAGTTTTTCCAGTAAGTTTTAAGACCCTTTATGTACCTCCGTTTGAAGAGTTCTATTTCTTATCATCACGGTGAAATTTTTTGTTTTTCCGATGCAGGCACGTGTATGAACGTTATAAAAAAAACGTACGACACTGTGGAAAGTTGAAAGAAGTAATTTTAAGATGAACAACCACCAGAGGCATACGTGTGGTTTACTTAATAATATAAAAATGTTGAAGAGTTCAGACAACTGAAAAGTCAAAAAAGTTTTGTCGTAGCGATACATATAAATAAAATCATCTGCAAATCAGATAAAAGACAAATTACAGGAATTTACTTGAAAATGATAAAATTTGAATAAAAACATGACGACTTATTTTAAAATGCTCCCTACATTCGTGCTGATAATGTAAATAAATATATTACAAACTAAATTGTTTTGCCAAGTTTTCGCCATAAAATTATTAAACCAGCGAAACAGAAACATTTGGATGAGGCTGCATAGTTGCTACCTCCTTTGCTGCCTTATCGATGGATTCATTCAACGAAAATCCTGTATATGTATTATGCGGTGGTATCCACTGCGGATAGCGATCGGCAGCGAAGAATTCCGGAACAAAAGATTTAGCATGTGAGCGGTAATATTTACAGTGATTAGTATTCACAGCCGGAGAAATAATTTAATTTCATCTCAGTTTAGAACAAAGTGAAAAGTTGTGGTCATTCTCCTGAGATTTCAAATGTGATTTTAATGTACATTCTCTAAAATTATTTTTTTTGTTCGTGATACAATCTCAAAACGAAGTAAACATTTTAAGAATTACACTTTACCGTTTATCGTACCTGAAGGTTTATTTAAATGACAATTGATCTAGAATATAAAGCGCAAAAACATAAACTTGTACCTGTCAGAGTTGTTGTAAAAGTGAATAATATTCGTTATTAAAAATGAATTTCAACTATTTTAAATTTTCATATAAACCGCTGGGGATGAGAAAAAATAGCCTAGATTACGAATCTTTCAGAATGATTTTTAGAAGTGAACTACCAGTCGACAATTGAAGTTACCAGAGCGGAATTTCATCGAACATCACCATTCAAAAATGAACGTTATATTTTTAAATCGCCAGCGAGACTTTGTATTTTCACTATACTTTAAACTTCAGAAAATTAACTTCGTAAACATCGTTCGATATTTCATGCTATACGTTTTTTTCCGAAAACTTTACAACTTCTCTGATTCGTGTTAATTTTAATTTATTAATAGAACGAATACATTTTTCTGATAAGAAGTAATTTTTTTAACCATGCAGTAGGGAAAATTTTTCTAACACTACGAATTTACACGTCCCCTTATTGTACGCTAATATTATAACTTGCGCAATATTAAAAGGAGTTCGTTGTACGCAAAAATAAACCAATTTACAATATCGATGTGATACAGTAGTACAGAAAATTTTAATTATAAACAGCAGCAAGCTTTTATTTCCGTAGCGATTCTTTTCTTCTTTTTTTTCATATATTTATTTTCAAATTACAATGTTCCCCCATTATGGTTGATTAATATGTCCCATCGACGACACATTAATACCATTTTACATTATTACATTATTATTATTATTATTATTATTATTATTATTATTATTATGCTTATACATTTAGAATTATATGTACTTAGGAACTTTTAATATAAATGCATATTACTACTTTTACGATATTTCATCAGTTGTAAATTTATTAAATTCCTTAAAAAGTTTGTTAGTAAACTCATTTGTACTACCATTAAATGTTATTACTATTGCATCTTTGTAAAATTTGTCCTACAATATGGTGTAAATTACATCTAGTACATCTATCTGAGTCTTAAAATATTATAACTAACTTGTGCAATTTATATCGTGAAAAGTAATATTTTTGAAGTCTATAGATGAGCCGAAATAGTTTTAGTTACACCGCTTGTTAAAAAACATAAAATCAATTTCTTCAACTGCGTTTTTGAAAATTTATTAAAATACCTGTGGAATTTGGTTTTTATGGTTATACTAAATAACGGAAAACGTGATTTCAAATAGAGTTATAAAATGTAGCTTATTTATTCTATTCAGTGGCAGACTCAGGGATATATTCTTCACTAAAAAAGGAAAAATAATTTCTACACTTTTTTTAACAGGAGTTATTGATACGCAATATTTTACGGCATTAAAAACGAAATAAAACCCATTAAAACCAAATAGTTGATTATCCTGCGTTCATTTGCCCCACCAAATTGAAAATTAGTAAAGAAAATCTTAAAGTGGAAATCCCATCCACCCCGTAAACTGATTGTACCTTTGAAAATTAAAAAAAAAAAACCTTTAAAGATACGCTTATTCACTTTCTGTAGCATTTTTCGTTTATAAAAAAAAATTGTACATTTTAATTTTGTTGTTAATATTATATAAAAATTAAAATAATTTTTTTAAATATTAAAAATGTCGATTCTTTTATTCTTTTTTTTTTTTTTTTTTTTGAAAAAGGTTTTCAACTGAAATAACTATTTCATGGGAGTAGTCAGGGGCTGACAGAATGTGTACTTTTTGCAAAATTATATTTTACAGTTAACATTACAAAAGCTAATTTATAATACTACAGTAGTGTATATATATGTATATATATATATTAATTACAACGTAATTCTTAGGTTACCCCCCATTAGAAAAAATTACCTAATTTTATGTAACATTTGTTATATTTTATATGATTTCTGTGATTATGTTATTATATTCATATGGACCGATTTAGAATTACGTTGTAAATTTTTAGTCATTTTATACAAAGTGTAGAAGAGAAAGAGATAGAAATGTATGCAAGGAATGTCAAGGGGCACAGTCCCTTGCGAGGCCAAAATGGCCGAATTATATACACATATATATATATATATATATGTATGTGGCGACACAGCATAAAACGAAAAAAAATGAATGAATAATTCAACAACGGATGGTGAGAAACAAATTGAAGATGATGACGCAACAAACAAAAAAAAAGAAATTACTGAAAATTTGGTTACAGGAAGGAAAAACATGTTTTTTTATATCGACGGTTCTCAAATCGTTTTGCTAGAATTTTCTGTTTCAGATTATTTTCCCGAATTAATATATGTATAAATAAAAGTAGGATAATCTTAGCTTAGTTCAGTTTTGCGTTGACATGCGGTCGAGCGACATCGAATAAACCAAGACGCGAAAACGCTGAGTCATCGGTAAATCTTTAGTTTGTACGTGTGAGCGACTATGAAAGTTTTTTTTTTTTTGTGTTTTTGTTGTCCGTTTTTTTAAATAAATTTATTTCGCAATAAACCGTGTATGTTGATTCAAGCAACCTACATACATATATACATGTATATTCGTATTCCTTCGAATTTAAGACGCACATTTTTTACTCGATTAAGGGCTAAAATAATGGGTGCGTCTTAAATTCGAAGTAATGCGGTATTATTTTCATGGTGTGCGTTAGTATGTCGCAAATTCTTTTTATTTGTGTACAATCTGGTCGGCATTAAACGATTTTTAGAAATATTATTAGTCACTTTAACGAATGTGGTGGTGTTCAAATACACAAACACGGCTTATGTAAAACCAAGTGAAAATCGTAAGGGTGCTATTTCCGATGAAGAAGTGAAAGAAATTGTTGCATTTATTCGTCGATATGCAGAGTCTGTAGCTATGACTTTGCCTGGTCGTTTTCCTAATCATTGGGGAAGTATTAACCTTTTTTTAAAAAATACCATCCAAAGAAAATAAATATACTTTTTATCAACGATATATAAACAGCTGACTGACAAGCTGGTATTCGAGTCATTAAATTATGAGCATTCCGACAGTTATGGAACACTTATTGTCCATTATACATCATCATTATGAAACTCGCATATGATTTATGTGACGTCTGCTGCAAACTCGTTAGTAAAACTAGCGTTACAATTAACACGTCAGTGATGAAGAAAAGCAAGCTGTGCATTGGATGAATATCGCAATCATTTACAATTGGGGCTAATGGTCAGCATGAGGAAAAGTACCGAGAAATTGGAAGAATCTAACTGTTTGATGATATTGATGGATTACGCACAGAATGTTAAAGTACCATCTCTGGACCACAGCAAGTTGGAAGTGTGCATTTCAAGTCCCTTTTTTCCAAAAACCCTTTTCCTAAATGCTTAGTGTAATTACGATGCGTCTTAGATTCGATGTTTTTATTTTTTTTCAAAAATCGTTTCTTAAAACACGAGTGCGTCTTAAATTCGAAAAAGAATACACGGTATATTTACTTATATGTATAGGTGTAATCAGATTTTTAGTGAAATAGAAGGAAAGTGCAAAACAAAAAAAACGACCCGAGATTAAAAAAATATATATCATACATATATTTACGGATTTTTCGTTACAATCAAATAAGCGCAAAATAATAGATAATAAAAACGTACAATGAAAGAAATCAAGGGCGGCTACTTCCTCATCCAGTTTTTTCATTGAAATATGTATTGTAATTTAAATATTATTTAAATTATTTTTTACGATTCTATACCGGTATAATTGACGGTAGAATGAAATCAGTTTATGATCAATATTTATGATGAATTAAATAGTTATAATTTAGATTTATTATGTTTAGAGTGGAAACAACTATTCACAAAAGGAATAACCAAGTGAAGGAGGTTACAATCTATTTTTTTTTTAGTTATTATTTTTAAGAAAAAACTACATATTCTAAACTTTCTCTGGAATAAGATGGTTTCACGAATACTAAACAATTTCGGTATTTACCTTTGTTGAAATTGAGCGAGATTTAGAAAACAGTGTTATAATTGTACAAGAGAAACTATTATTCAACTTCATTATGCCGCCGCGAAACCTGCATTTATCATTTGAGCTTTCATTAAAGTACACTCTGCTTTAATAGAATCTGTTGCTAATGTTTTAATGTAAGCAATTACATCGAGGAAATTTATAACGAGTTAAAAATTCGCTGTTATATATTATTAAGAAGCTCTCCGTGCTTCCGTCTAGGGCCGGCACATTTTCATTTTCCCGTATGGTACGCAACCCAAGAAGAAAATTAAGAATTTTCATACTTTACAGTGCCATGTATTGTATAGTACGTACCGCTTCCTTTTCCACAAAAAAACAGTAACAATGTTTATATGTTTTTATTTTGGAAATAGTTCTATCCTTAAATAACATAATATGTGTCACGCAAACACAAAACAAATAATGATGTGTAGAACAATTTTAAAAACGCATCGACAATTTGAACAGATGAGTGTAAATTTAAAAAGTGTTAAATAATACATGAAACGGACGATATTAGAACTCCATTGAAAATGTGGAATTACGAGCCTGAGTTCTTGATATGAACACATTCATGAAAGACTTTATATCCAAAGTGTCAGTATAATGTTTACGGATATGTAGTACACTGAAGTGATTTAACCTCTCTCTGCCGTAAGACTAGAACGAAGATACGTCTTTACACAACGCAGTGCAAAAAAGCAACGTTCACATGTGCATGTTGATACTGGAATTGTTAATATGATTTGTATCAACTTGATAAATTCTGGTATTATATTTAATATATCCAAATTTTTTCTCAAGAATAATACAAAACATCATGAAGTGAATTTGTCTCTCCATTTACACCATTGTTCATAATATCATATAACATATCATCTCTGTGTAAAATTAGTCGCTCTCGATCAAAATTGTCTTCACTGTAAAATGTAATTATTTCATTTACTAATACATCGGATTCATCGTTTTTAATAATAAAATTTTCAAGTTTATTCAAAAATGATGTAGTTTCTGACTTAAATCTTTCCATCAGCGATGTTATCGTAGTATCAAGTATTCCTAGAAATCAGGGCCGTTTCTTAAAGGTGGCGGGTCAGAGTCCCCCTCCCGAAATGTCTGCAAAATTATGAATTAAACAGATCGAAATTCAGAATAAATGTATTTCTTTTCAATTTCTGGCCATCGAAAAATCTTTATGAAGTGTATTGTAATTGTCGCGAACTGCTTTGCTTGATTTTATTCTAATACACTAACGAGTAGGGCAATAGTTTAAAAGCGACGGTGAATTATCACTCCGAAGCTCATTAAACACATTTTCACGTCTCGGAGAATCCGGTATAAATGTGACCATTGCTCTGATAGTGACAATAAATTCTCGAGCAAGTGAAATATGGTTTAATAAGGTCTCTTGAATAACTACATTTAAACGGCCAGCTGCACAATGATTAAATCAGACAGTTTCATTAATTTCCTTGATTTGCGCTTGCACACCTGAATACTTACTGCTAACAGTACTCGCGCCATCGAAACATTGAGCTGGAATAAAATTTAAATCTAACTAAAGTCGGACAAGTACGTCTTTTAGAATATCAAACAAAGTTTTAACGTCTGCCTTCTTTGTTTCATAAAATCTGATGAATTCTTCCACCACAACTAAAGTATCTGTAACATAACTTGTACATCTAATCACATGTTCTAACCGTCTAATGTCGGAAGTCTCATCTATCGTGACAGCAAAGAATTTAGCCGGTTTTTACATTTTCCAACGATTTATTCAAAACAGAATCAGCAAACAGTTTCAAAATTTTCTCAGTAATCGAATGATGCAACCCCATTTTTAATTTGATCTTTTTAGCCAGGCACTGAGTTCAGGTACATTGTCAGCTCGCATTTTTAATATTTCTATAAATGTTGAATCCCCTGAACATTCTTCTTTATTGTACGTACCTCTGAATGGAAGTCATATTTTCACTACAAGTTTAACCGTATCAAAGATTTTAAATAAAGCGATTCTTGCCCCTCGCGTTTCTTTTCTTTTTTGAGCTGATAAACGGTTCCACAACTGATTTCTTCTTCATGTTAGTGAGCCCAACTTGACTATCGGGATGAAATTACGACTTTTCACGGTTCTTAAATGACTGGATCGCACGGTTCCATATAGAGAACCTGCTTAATTAAGGAATGTATTTTTATCTTTTACACTTTGATTATTATTAGATAAAGGTACTTCGGACCAACCGCTTCAGTAAATATGATACAAATTGCATTACTACCCTTTTCTTCAGATTTGACTAGCTATGGGTATGTCTTTGTCCAACTTTATTGAAATTTTCGACCGCCTAACAACAGACAGAACAAGCGTATTTAATTAGTACACAATATTTATACAACAATGAAGAATAAAACACTGGGATATTCTCCAGTAGTGATTATGAATTTTTGGAAAAGGCGAGAAATTACGAATTATAATAAAGGTCGTTCTAGTGACTAGAACGATCGGACTATCACATGGAGGTCACGAGTTAAAAAATAACTGATCACGAATAAAAATGATTAAATTAAATAACGCTAATAGTCACACAGAAGGTAATGGAAAATAAGCACGTATATTATCAAATACGAGTGGGCCAGTGTATTCCATACTTGAACTGCACTTGTATCGGGCTAACAAGCGATTGCAATCAATTTCAAGAGTAGTTAGATCCGCATTATATTTAGAACTACTAGATGCACAAGTAGGTAGTACCTACATTTCTGTTGGAGAGATCAAAGAGAAGAATGTAAAATCGAAAAAAAAAAAAAAAAAAAAAAAGGAATAGGAATATTAAACATGACAAAAACGAAAATCAAGAAATTAATTAATCGTTATAGTCAAATGTGACCGAAGATAAACAGTAACTATAATTTTGGAACAATTATTCCATTCAAATTCCAATATAAAAAGAAAAGAAAGAAAAATCAAAACATATAAAGAAAAATATCCAAATTTTTACAGAAAAGGGAAATGCTAGAACTGAATTGAAAAAAAAAAAAAAAAAACAAAAAACAACAGTCATTCCCAATAACATTTAAATAAAGAATAAAACTCAATATTTCCCTTTAAAAGTGTTCTATTTCACAAACTTTCTGACCATCGAACATATAATATGAGGAATTTTTACAAAAAATTATGTTTGAAATGAAAACAAAACACGTTTAAATGGATTATTTACTATACAACCTGTGCATAGAGCAACAGAGGGCTCCCCAGATGTTTATTTGTAAATGGAACTCGAACTGATATAGAATCACCGACGGAATTACTAGTGTTCGAATCGTTTCCTGGATTATATTTATTATTCTCTTCATTTTCTACAACTTTCTTTGGATTCTTAATAAGAAAAAGAGAGAACCATGTTTCTATTTCACATTACAAAATAACAAAATGCATAACAATAAGCAGTTATTTTAAAAACTATTTTAATAGAATACTACCATATATATAAAAGAATATATCTAAAAGAAAAATTTAAAACATAAAAATCCTGGGTAACAAGTTTATTATGCATTAATTTAATTTAGCTTATTTTCATTGTGAGCATGCGGCTAAGAAAATATTTCTCGGAGTTTATGCCTGATTTCTCTTTTTATTTCGAGCAATTTGCACGTAAAATGCCTTATTTTAAACCAAATGTAATTAATGTTTAGAAAAAAAGCATTTTTAAGATAGCTTTAATTTTTATATTTAAATTGGTATAAGATATTTAAAAAAATTAGATATACAGAACCTAGGAAAATTAGTATAATGTACATGCCCTAATTTGTTTAGATTGCACAGTCGTGTTAATTTTCTTTATAAATATCGCCTGTTACAGATATGATCAGATAAAAAGTTAAAATTTATTTTAACACTTCCTCTAATTCAATTATCGTTTTTGTATATGGAAATATCATCAGCTACGGCAGTTAATCAGTGGTAGGTACACGAAAAAAAAAAAAAAAAAGGGAAAAAGTAATTGTGTGTTTAGCACATGAAAACATTTACGGAAAATAAAAAAACATTTAAAATTAAGTCAGGATTGAGTGGTAGTCGTTAAATAATTCTTTAAAGAGATAAAATTCGAAAAATTTAAATTATTATTTGTAATTATTATAAAACGTAATTAACTTGAAACATTTTAAATAATTCAAATCGTAAAACTTACTTTCTTTTTATTACATAATACATTAATCAAGTGTGAAACTGTTTTTTTTTTTTTTTTTTTTTGAACGTGTTGACCATTCATTTCTTTTCAATTGCCAGAAACTGGCATTTTGTTCCTAATACACGTAAAATTTGTATTTGTCGCCTTAGCTAATTTTCGCCTCATACAATTTCCTGTAATAATCTCCCTTACTTTTCCGTTAATTATTTTGATTTCTTCCACCCTCTCACAAGTATTTTTTAATTTCAAATCTTCCAAGTTTCTTCCTAAGACTGTTATTAAAGAGGAATTTCACCGTACCATCAATTGTTTATTTCCTTCATATGTACACTCATTATTACTGATGGCTCTAGGGGGTTGGCAGTATCGGAGCTTCTTTCCTGATTCTAACTTCTCCGAATCCTTTCGTCTTTCTCCTATTTTTGTTCTACATTTACAGTCAAATTGATGGCTATCCTACGTGCGATCATTTATATGTCCTCGAATCGTAACTTCTCCGATTATTTTATTACATTTATTGTTTTTATATGTATCAGTTGTTCATTTTTTACAATCTAGATAATATTATATAATGTTGTAAATTGTTAATGCCATATGTCGTTCGTGTAATATAAAAAATATATAACATCAGTAACGGTAATGGTCATTTTAAAATTCTTTACATTTATAATATAGCGCGATTTACGACAGAAAAATACTTATAATACCCGACTCCACAATGCTCTTCAGGCTATCACTTCATCTTTTCCTCCTCCCTCTTCCAACTTCATCATTGTTCATACACGATCTCCCATTCATAATCTTTCTTTTCATCACTCCGCGCACATTGATCGGCAGTGGGTTCCCGGTCACATAGGTATCGAGGGTAATGAAATGGCGGATGCTTCAGCTCAGTTTGCTGCTCGTTCCCTCTTCTACTTAAAAAAAAATCCAAGTGCCATTCTACTATCCTTAAGTAAAAAATTTCACTGTAGATTTTGGTTGGATATGTAACTTTCCTTCTTTGCGAATAATCATTCCGTCTATCTCTCAATTCAACCTAATCTTCCTTCTAACCCGTAGTTCTCAGAGTTTCCGTTTCTCCTCGTTCCGTTGTTGTCTCTATTATTCGTCTGCGCTGTAATCAAACTTTATCGCCTTTCTCCAGTTTCCTCTCCCTATTGTCCTCTGCATCATCCCAATGAAGTAGTTGTCGGTGATTCTAATCATGTTTTCTTCGAATATTCTGCTTCCTCTGTTGAACATTCTGTTCTTTATTTACATTTCTTAAAGTTAAGGTTCCCCGCCTCTTATTGTGCTTCTTATATCTTGTGCGTTCTTTCCCAGTCTGTTGTCCTTGCCACTGGTTTCTTCGTATTACCTATTTCCAATCGAATTAAATTCTAATAATTAGTTGGCTCTTCTCTTCCCGTCGTTTCGGAACGGAGGTCACTGGTTGCAAGGCCAAAAAGAAACTTTTTTATTTCAAATAGAAAAAACGTACTTTTACATCGTGCTATATTGACAGCTTCGATTAAGTTATCTAATCGGATTATATTTCTTTCTTTTTTTAAATGTTTCAAATTTCTCTTTTTGGGGCGGCAGGGGCAGCTCGTCAACCACAGTCATTAACCCAAAGTAAGAGGAATTTATCTATATTTCAATGCGCAGCAGTGGGATTCGAACCAGGTCCTACCTAAACGAAATACCACTACTTAACTAACTACATTACAGTAGCTGGCTTCCTTTCTTGTTCTCTAATTCTAAACTGTAACATTTTAAAAGTATATATGTACGTGCACGTGGGTACGTGTGTATACGTGTGCGCTACATTTATCAATAAATTTTCAAAATTTTTACATAGTAGCTATTTAAGGAAATAAATATATAGTACCTACCGAAGATATCGGAAGAAAATTGGATTGTGCAAACAAAGCAAATCGAAGCAACGTAATGAATTTATAAACCGAAATATTTAGAACACAAAAGCACAAAAACAAATCTAACAACTACATCTTAACCAAACAAAAGTCTAAGGCTTAACTCATACGAACCACTTATTGACCATAGCAGAACCACAAAATAGCGGTTGGTCGTGAATAATTTTATTTGGAACATAGAAATGATGGAAAGAAACGCAATACTATTCAGGCGTACCACTTCTCAACAGCAGTCGCAACGTGTGACTGGTATCGGCCACAAAAAAGGAGTCGTCGGTGGTCGAGTTCACACACATCGAGCCACTCACCAGCACTTTCTAACCACTCAACGCCGTAGTTGTGTTGTTAATATTGTGGTTCAAAAGTGATCGGTCCGACCACAGTATAACCATAGCAAAACCACAAAATTTTAGTCGAAAAGTGGTCCGCTAAACTCACACCGATCACTTTTCGGACACAATTTTGTAGTTGTGCTGTGGTCAGGGCCGGATTATAGTCAAATGCAGCTGTGGGCTCAGTAATTTCTGCCGCCCAGTGCCGGATTAACCACGTAGGAAGAGTAGCAATTGCTACGGGCCCCGCGCATCCAGACCCGCCTCCGCCTGAGTGTAATTTTGTGAGTAAAACTTATTAAGTCGTGGTATATTGAATTTACTTGATGTCACTAAAACGTGAAACGTTACACCTTTTCCAACCAAGGCAATCCATTGCAGACAATATTTATCCGATTATTATTTCATTGGCAAAAATAAAACACGTCATAATTTCATAAGATAAACGCACAAGTTCTACAAAAAGTCGCTCGTATAAATGTACAGAATTTTAATCGGCCTGATAACTGGGCTCTACAAAAATTCTGACATGTGCGAGCACTCCTGACACTCAGTGTGGATGCGTAGTAGAATTGAAATAGCTCGATTCAAAATGTTGAAATTGTCTATTTATTTGTAAGACTTACAGTTAACATTAATTTTATTATAATTTAACAATCGTATACCAAAAAATTATTTTCTAGTAATAAGTCTATGTAAGTTATAAGAGTAATGAAAGATTTCCTGCAACTAAATTTCTCATAACCATTTCGTAATCCTGACATAGTAAGATCGTTACCAATTTCGTTCACAAATAATTTGCGGTGTGCCCGGTTCAAACTTTTAGAAAGGATTTTGACATGTTCCATCGTGGTATTAAAATAAGCTAAATATTTTTTTTTTTTTCGAAAAGAGCTCTTAATTTCCGAATTTGACGTTTTCATGGCCCAACATATTCAAACTTATGCCCATAAAGGAAAAGGGCTCACGTTATATTTATCTAAAACAACATGCGAGGAATTTATCAAATTAATTACATCAAGCATGCTGCTGGATCAAATTATATGCGAAATTAAGAGATCCAGGTAGTATTCAGCGTCGTTAGATTCTACTCCAGGTATATTGCATGTAGACCAACTGACTCTGATAGTGCGCTATGTTCTACCATCTGGGCCAGTTGAGAGATTTGTTAAGTTCTTAGACATGGAAGGCCATACTGCTGGATAACTTTCCCAAAGTTTACTAGATTTCTTAAGTAAGAATGGCATTGATATCAAAGATTGTCGTGGGTAAAGCTATGATAATGCCAGCAACATGAGCGGAAAATACAGCGGCCTGCAAGCACGAATTAAAGGAATAAATGAGTACGCAGAATACATTCCCTGTCTTGCACATTCATTAAATTTAGTTGCTAAGTGCGCTGTAGATTGTTGTACAGAAGCATTATTTTTTTTCGATTTTATTGAAAATCTTTATGCTTCTAAATATCGTTGGGGTCTTTTTACGAAAGTTCTTACTTCGAAAATTCTGATTTTGAAAAGGTTGTCGGATATTAGGTGGTCCGCCAGAGCTGATGTTACGAAGGCACTTTTATGTGGTTTTACCACTATCAAGCAAGTGTTGGATGACATTTGCAATAATATAGATCAAAAGGCAAAGTGTTGTAATCAAGCTTACGGACTAGTTTCAAAAATGAATAAGTTGGAAACGGGAATAATGACAATTACGTGGAATGGTATCCTAGAACGCGTAGAAACGACTAGTGCGTCACAAGCAATTGTCCAATATAGACCTTAACACAGGGTACGCCCTTTATGAATCATTATATGGATATGTCTAAACAATGCGATCCACATTTTCAGATATTAAAGCAAAAATCAAAAATCTGACAGGCTATCATGAATATCAGCAACAGACTTCAAGACGACGCAAGCGAAACACAAAGTATGACCATTTTAACGTTTCTAGTACACTCGACGAATTTGTTGAAAATGAAACACCTGGTAAACCGTTTGAAATTGAGGTGTTTGTTGTCATTATTGATAACACACTATGTGCTTTAGATAAACGCATGGAAGCATACGAAAAACTTAGTAGTGTTTTCGGAATATTTCGACAGTTAAAATCTATTACAGCAGAAGAGATTTTGAAAAAAACTCCAATTATGGCATTGTGCTTACGCAAATGATTTGGAAGACAGTCTAAATTAGTGCAGTTTGCCGAGCTACTGAAAACGGATGTGGCTAGTGCGATTGACAGTTCAAAAAACGAAGCTCTGGAAATTCAATATTATAAATTCCTAATGGAAAATTCATTAGAATCATGTTTGCCCAATTTAGGCTTTGCGCATTTATTTGTCTCTCATGATGACTTTAGTCAGTGGTGAACGTACATTTTCGACACTGAAGCGTATAAAAAATGAATTAAGGTGCAACACGATGAGTCAAGAACGTCTGAATAATCTTCTCTCTTTGATGAATATAGAATATGATTTGCTCAGAGAAATTGATATTCGTATCGTATTATCTCTAAATTCGCCCGCATTAAATCTGAAAAAGTTTAAAAAATAATAAAGGTTCGTCGCTATTAACCGTCAGTTTTAAAATGTTACTTATCAAAATTATTCTAAATTGCCAGGGCAATCTCAACTTTGGCTGTTTGTACTTGTCAAAGGCCAACAGGGCCTATTGTAATCTACTTTACTATTAAACACTAACATAATTTGTAACCTATAGATGGCAAATAAACATATTGGGTATTGCACAATTGTTTTACCACTTTATACTTAAGAACTCAGTAGATCAAGGGCTACTGGACAGAATTTGCTACGGGCCCCGCGCTTGGTTAATCCGACACTACTGCCGCCCTTAGAATAATTTATAAATTAAGTAATAAAAAATACAATCGAGTAACTAAAGTAAGAAAGGACATAAAAGTTAAAAATTAATTTTCAATTTAAAAATTTCATACATTTTTAAAACATACCTAAATTTTATTTTAATTCTATACATACATCATTTTTACATGTATCAATTAAAGTTTACATTTTTTTACGACGCAATTTTAAAGATGCAAATTCATTTATTATATCATCAAAGTTTAAATTCTTTACTAACTGTTCTTCAATAAATAAAATAGATAAATCATTTAACTTTTGGTGAGATATTGTTGATCTGTAAAAATTTTTAATTCTTTTCATTTGCAGGAAAGGTTGAAAATTTTAAATATTTTTCAAAAGAAAAAAATTTTCAATCTCATGCAAATTTGTCGCTGTGGGCTGTAGCCCATTTAAGTCCGTGATGTAAACCGAAGACTGGCTGTGGCCGAAAAGTGATCTGTGTGAATTTAGCCTAAACGATAGCATGCTATTCTCTTTTTAATACCTTTTGCGTTCTTGTGTTTTTTCTTCATTTTGAAACAACAGTAATCAGCAAGTTATTACACAGCCGCAGGGGTAATTTAATAATCAGTGTTGAAAGTTTCAAATTTTTTGAACTGAACAATAAAAATAATTGTGATGTTGCTGAAACAACAAAAATCAGTCGGACGAAATGGGTTTCCAGATTTTTTACTATTTGATACTACTGCAATCCTGTGTTACCACCATGTTTTGCTCACGTTGAAGTGGGGGAAATAATGCTTCAACAGAAACGTGTCAGTGCAGACGGGCGTCGTAGTTGTTTAGATCTTTGCTTTTTTCCCACGCTCTTTTTATTCGCATCAGTCCGATTTTTAATTTATTAAAAATATTTATTCTTCATGCAAGTGTTCTTGCGCAATATTTAATTAAAATTTTTCACTTTTCCCGTGTTGAGCACCAGATGAAATTTCCCATGTGGTGCTTGAGCACGCGAGCACCACCATTTTCACCGGTCCTGCTTCTGTCAATGTCATAGCGGAAGAAATACAAAGCGACTTACACTTAGAATGGTAAAACAACAGCAACACCATTTAGCATAAAACCTATAACTTCATCTGCTGAGCAGTAATATTTATTCTATACTTCGATCTATTGGTATTATCATTAGCAACCGATTTCACCAAGAAGATATGCCAGCCGTTTTCTTATTTTTTCTGCATCCCTTCGTCGTGAGTATTGTCTTTTTTAAATGAAAAGTAAAACCTTGTTGTTTTATGATTCTGGAGATTCAGTCATCAGTTGAATTGCAATATTACACGGAGAACAGATAATATTCTAGTAATGAAATTTCAAAAGATTTAGGAATAGTCGAACCAAGAACGAGCACACTATCATTATACGATTTCAATAACGTGGTCTTGTTTAACAGTATATTCACCCGCTCATTGTCCCAAGAATAAGGAAATTTCCTGGTCATTTTGATATTAATCACTTCGTGATTTTAAAACAGCAGAAAAATGTTACAAATAACAATTTTTGGAAAACACATTGCTAACGGACAGATTAGAATTCGAAATTACATTATTCCTAAATAAATTCGAAAATTTCATTATTAAAAATGAGTGCATTAGTGAATAACTGCATTCTATAACGAGGATAATTTTAATCAAGAGCAACTGATTTTACATGCGAAACAAAATTGAATTTGCTTCGCGACTTACGAAAAAAATTCTATGTATTAAATTTGTAACTAAAATTGATCAAGTCAATACGAATCGTATAAATAATTCCACTATCAGTTTGTACAACACTTAAAAACACGCATTTTCACTGTGTCCCTTGCAGTGGAAAAGTTACATTATTAAAATGTATTACATATAATAGGTATATAAACGATATACTGATATTTTGGATGCACGGTCTGTTATAATTGTATCGAAAACTTAAACTCACGTATCAACTTCTACGTTAAAGTTTTATTATAGCCGATTGGTATTTTAACGCACCTATTTTAAATTTAAATTTACCCGTCAAAATTATCGACATATTTTTAAAATACTTTTTTAAACAATTGTTATTTACAAAGTAAGAACATTTTCCAAATTAAAGTCATATTAAACCGTGTTTGGCTATACACGATATAGCAAAGAAATATGTCAGCCTTGATTAACTTTTTAATGTTAAATCAGTACCGGACAAATATGTGCTTTTTGAAACAATATAATTTTCACCTATATATTGTACTGAATAATAATTAGATACATTAACATAAGAAACAAAATACTTTTGGATCCTTTATTTTTCTTTTTTATTAAGTAGCTTTGTATTCATTAGCGTGCAAATGTTGTTTTTTCGATGCATAGTTTAGTTCTACCACAATAAATTCAATAATGTTAGCAAATTTTTGAAAAAATAAGTATAGTACGTCTAAAATATTTAAAAAACTTAGCCGGATTTCCGGAATTTTATGTTTCAACTCTTTTGGAAATTTTTCTGACATATATGAAATTAATAGTTAGAAAATGTTTACTTTATAAATGTTACGATGCAAAGTCTGAATTTATAAAATACTTCCAGAATAAACGGATTCTCGATGTTAACAATTCTTAAAGTATTATTACAATTGTTGCATTTTATAAGTAGATGAATTTATATTTCTATCTTGAACTGTACGTACTTTCAGAATATTTACGATACATTTTACCCATAATTTGAATGAATGTCAAAAAATATTTAAAAATACTTTTCTTTCGTTTTATTAGATGTTATTTACGGTAAAGCTTTGTAATGTCAGCTGTGCTAAATTCGTCTTTTATTGTATTGTATGTAATGTTTTGGTTGCAAGAACAGACGATTATTATGGGCGTATAGTAAAAGTTAAATAGTATATTGGTATTGTTTATGATCGGTTTACTGTGTAGTGTAAACTACCGAAGTGTATGTTTTTTTCTAATTGAACTTAAGTCCACTTTTGCATGCAAAATATGAAATATTCCTCAATTATTGATGTTTGCACATTCTTATTAATTACTTAACATTGGCAAAAGTGCATGTGAGCTTTTCTGTTAATGTTACTGGTTGAACCAACTATTACTTGATAATAAAATACGTAGAAATCAGTAATTAGATCATCTAAAAGTTAAAATTTTGTACCGGTAAAAACTATTTATTAACACGCTGGATTAAAATAAAAAAAAAACTGATAGGAAGTATTTTACACAATTAAAGAAAAATTTAATCACTTGCAAAAATGAAACATTATTGACTATTTTAATTAAATGCAAATTTAATTCTTCACTAATATAACGCAAAAACAATAACATAAACATAATCCCGAAGAATCAAAACAAAAGGCGACGCCGTCACAATTGAAGGTACTTATTTGTAACGGTTAAATCTGTCTGTCTCTCTCTCATCAGTGATACCTCACCGACAGAACTTTTCAAAATAAACATATGTAATAAATATTTTGCGGGAAATTTTTCATGCAGCTCTTCTTCAAAATGTGTATTTATTAATTCTTCATATTAACATTTGATATTATTATTATAAAATAAACGGAAACGCTGAAGATCCTTATAATCTTTAAACCTCATATTTCTGGAATAAAATTTGCGAAATATATAATCGATAGCTTCAATCGATTAAAAGTCCATTTCTGTGGTCGCACTTCGAGGTATATATCGTGGGTTAGCTTTCTTAATTTTAAACAAAAACTGATCGCGACAGTCATATTTTAAAATTTCATGTTTTTACTTTATTTTTCAAGTATGAATTTACTTCTGGAACAAATGTGGTACATTGAGTAATAAGTAAGCATTGTTTCATAAGCATTCTATACAGTATTTATGTAAACAAAATGTTCAGTGTAAAACGTGTTTATATTTTTATTTTTGAAGTTAACGAGAAGCTGTGATATAAATTAAAATTAATTAATCTGCTTGTCGTAATGATAATTTATAATTTTTAATTGGATTAGTATTAACGCTACCGCTGTCCTTTTAAGGCCGATCCATGCACAATTTTCTGATGTTTCTTTTCGTATACATTATGAAGTTCAAAATTTTTTACCGCGTTCGCATTACTCGTTTATATGTATAAAGTTTCCGTTTTAAAGTGAGTGAACCTAGTGAAATTTAATGATATACTTCGCGTTTAATCAATTTTATAACTGTTCAAGATAATAGAGATTTATCGTCTAATGTTTACGTTTAAAACGCGTTTATATCGATGCAATACGCACTGTAGTATTAAATATTCAGCCTTTTAAAATATTTTTTAGCCAGTAATTAACTGTTAACGTAATACTTTTTTTTTTTTTAATGGATATTACAATTCTATTCACCTTTAAATTAACAGTAAATCCTTTAAGATAAAACGAATTTTAAAGATTGAGTAATAACTCTAAACAAAAATTCAACTGATGAAATAATTTCGGATTTTTCATTAACCTAAGTGAACATAAAATGATAAAGTTGTTACGTTAATAGTTCGCCGTCGAAAACTCGCTTCAGTACAGTTGACTAAAAAAAACAAAAAAAAACGGTTAAATATCAAAAATCACGATTAACTGCAATAAGCGATTACTGAATAAATTGATTTCTTAAAAAGTTATATGGAAAACACCCATATTGTAACGCTGAAATATTAAAATTTGTGTACTACCGTGTAATTACCATTCGTTAACCATTTAAAAGCCGGTACAATAAAATATCTTATAATTCATGATATTTCGAATTTTGTTAAGTGTAGAAATTAATTTAGTCACTGAAAATAATTATTAGCGTTATTATTGTTTACTTGTTTGTATTTTATTTTATAAAGAATGTTTTGTGTATTCGTAAACAATCGTATTTTTATGATTTTTTTTATACATACGAGGTTTTTAATTCTGTTTAAATTTTTAGGTGCGAAAATGCCTCAAGGTATTTTGTATCCACAGGGCTGTCGTCCTGTATCCGAAGAATTGGGCGCAGATGAATTAATACGACGTCTGAAAGTATGTTTTTATCTTATTCGATAATCTTAACTCTTACTAGAAATTTTCCTTTTATAAATTAGTTCGAACCAAAGTTTAATTTTTTTTTCGACGTGGTTTTTTCTTTCCTTAATTCATCTTTTGAACACTATTTGTGTGGAAACATTTCAACAGCAAATAATGTACTCAAAGATCGCGATATTAATGTGTTTAGGCTATTTGAAAAATTTTAATATAAATTTTCCAGACTCATTTAGGATATTGGATGTTTTAATGAATTTTTTTTAAAGCGTTCCTTTTATTTTTAAGTTCACGAACTTCTTGCTTTTCGCTTGAACGTTACCGACTAGAACAGCCAGAGCTTACTTTATTTTCTCATTTATTATCGAATAATAATTTCACTTTTTTGTTTCATACACATCAGTTAATCGAAATAAGTTTGTATTATTAATTGCAAGAAGTGTCGGTTTTTTAACAGATTTTTCTTTTTAATAATATCACAGTAAAGTGTAATTTAAGAACCAAACGAAAATGAACATTTGAATACGCCTTTTTGTACAGTTTTTAGTGTCGAGATAAGTGAATTTTCTGTGATTTTGAATCGTATTAACTTTTATCGAATGATGGAAAGAAAATGAGAACTACAAAGCTGAAATTATTAGGTTTAGTTTGTTTTTCCTTAAATGTTTAAATGGAATAAATTATTTGAATTCGACTTATATTTTTTAGTATTTGAACGAAAAAAATTTACTTCAGGTATATTTCATTTAATTCTGTAATTTAGTTTATGTTTTATTTTGAAAATTGAGCGAACAAGAAAAAAAAAACGGTTTAAAATTCTTACATTTAACCCTCAAGCGGGCGCGTTGAGGTATGCATGCCGCAAATATCATTCAACTAGCGACATCCATGAAACGGATTAATGAAGATAATTTTAATTTTCTTTATATGACTATTATTCTTATCATCTTTTATAAAAAGAATGTTTATAAGTGTTCAGTGGATGCATTCCCTTTATTATGTCCCATATTACTAAAGAAAACTGCATGAAATAAGCAATTTTAAGAATGCGGTATTCATACCGCTGCGCGCCCACTAGTGTGACTGCAAAAGGCGCGCCCGCTTGAGGGTTAACTCGTCGTTCCGAAAACAGTATTCAGTAAATAGTTCATTCAGTACATTATTCCTCTCATTTTCATGATACCGCTGATGTGATACTTAAAGTACTAATTTCTTAGAAATGTTTTTAAATTCATAATTTTATTTGTTTATTTTTTTTTTATAAGGGAAATTTTTGTGGTCATTTAAACTTATACCCCGGCGTTATAAATATAAAATTATACAAAGTTCTATAACAGCCGAGTCAAGAAAGACCAAATAGAATCTAAAATTATATCATATACGGAAGTACCATATTTTCTAATAACATTATCTGTTATTGTAGAGGAAAAAAACAAAAGAGATTCGTCGAGATAAGACTAGGACGCATCTAGTGCTTCTCCTAAAGGGTCAAAATAAACTCTAAAGATTATCAGGATTATTTTTTTATTTTACATGTATGCTTAAGATTATATTGGCACTACTCTTGTCCGCGAATCAACCTCCCCCTAATATGATTAAATTGTTTTTTGATTGTTTGTGTTTTTTTCCCAATATTTTTTTAAAATAATCCACGAATTTCGTATTTTACCTCGAAACAACATTCTTTTCTCATTACATACTCTTTTCATAAATTATTTCTTTTTAGAACTTTCTGTTTTTCAGAAAATCATAATTTTAGTGTGCTTGCAGATCACATTTTTCGAAATTATTACCACCATAAAAACCTTTCACAAAATATGTTAATGTTCCTATTTCTTATAAAAAAACCCTTTTAAAATTATTTAGTCAATTTTTTCATTTAGAATATTTTGAACGAATTACGGATTTTATAATACGACTAGTGTCAGGTTTTTGACTTTAAAAAACTATAATACGAAATTATGAAAACGCGATACAATTTATACTTTTGAAAGTACAGGAAAAATTTTAAAATTTAAACGTAAAATTATTCCAAATAACCACCGTGTTTGCCTCGATGGAAAGACCCGTCTCATGAATCTAATACTTATTTTCTTTACGACCGTCTTGATCGATTTTTTCAATGCATCGATATATCAAGGGGGTTTGAGCACGCTAGGGCTGCGAACCTTTTCCGCAAACTGTAGTTGAATGCATTAGATGTGAGCTACCACATGGCCAATTTACGGCTTTAATAGAATCAAGAAGATTGCTGACCAGCTATCACTGCATTGTTTTTATTGGCTAAGAAAATCCATTTCTCCTTTAAACAATTTTCCATTCAATGAATTTATACCTTTTTATCTGACATTTGTTGTAAAATAGTAGTCGATGCTTTCACACCAATGTTGTAGAACTGAACGTCGGTCGCGCTGTTACAAAATATGCTCTGTCGCATAGTAGTGTCTTTATTGAATGCTTTTTGCTTTAATCGAAGAACGCGAATTTACATCATTTTATTTGCTAAAAGATACTTCAACAGTGGACTTTTTTTTTTTTTTTTTTTTGCGTTGGTAAACAAAATATTTCTATAAAGTTTACTTCTATAGGTCCTTACTAACGCGTCGAATTTCTTTTAATTTATTGGTTAACGCCTATTTGAGAGATGCCGAGGTGCGGTTACTTCTTTATAATTCGTGACATGATCCTTTTTGCTTTCGCGGAGGATTTCGTTGAATGCGTCTAGGAATTACGTGTTCGGTCTGTAAATCTTTGGTCCACTAAATTTCGTCCGATTGACGATTACATCTACTTCTTTGAACCTCAACGTAACTCGGAGGCACAAAGCGGCCACTACTAATTTTTGACGGTCTTCTACATCTATGTAATGCCAATACGATGGCACAATTTTCTGCGTGTTCCACTCTTATTATAAACTCTATCGTTGATCACAAATACGCCGAAAAGTGGATTCTTAGCTTCGCGTGTTTTACACACTTCGCACAATATAGTATGTAGAGAATGTTTCAATCTTTCCACGCATTCACAATTACCCTTTCGGCAAACGTTTTAACTTTGGTGACGAAATTTATGATTATACTATGTATAAGAAGGGACGTCTAAAAAATAAGTTTCCTTGCACTTTCAACTGAACAAAAATGAACAGACTGCATTGAAATACGTGAAAGTTAAATATTTGAGTTTCCGGTTACATTGCAAAAGTGTTTCTAACCGGTTGTGTGAATAGAACGGAATTTTCCTGTAAGAACAGCAGTGAACGGAACACATCTCCGGAGTTTTACGATATTAGCTTAAGTGAAAATGGGCACTTACGTACAATAAACGCTTAAATTTATGCAGGGTGAATATGTTGAAAAATGAAAAAAAAAACAAAAATACACAATTTTTAATTTTATTGTTTTTATTTTTGTCCAAATGGCAGCGTAGAGGAAAACGTTTGTGATGTTCTACGAGGAGTTCGGATGTCTAAAAGTAGACGTAGGATGTATCCGGCGATCTTATACTATTTAAGAGTAGTGGTTCAACTGTTTGTAATTTAAGGGCTATTAGGCGATTTTTAAACTGTTTAAAAAGTCGCGCATGGAATTATAATCCTCTCTCCTTAAATAAGTAATTGAAATGACGAAAAGATAACTCATCCATAGAAATCCGATTTGAGACGAAAATAGTTTTATGCGAATGAATTAATGTGAGATACATTTTACTTAAAATCATTTTTTGGCGAGAAAGAAGGAAAACTTCAAAAAACGAACATTGAGAAACAATTGTTAAAATTATTAAAACTAAACGAGAAATTAGGTTATGTAAATTTAGCTTCATCAAATTTAATTAGAAATATAAATTTAACTACTTTTAAATGATAACATTGAAAGAAAAAAAAACCCTCTCAACAGTTGTCTGTGTGGTATTTGGTGTTGTATGTTTTCGTAAGTTTTTACCAGCTCTGGCTTCTGTATTAGCAATTCTGAAGATATTTTCCAGATGGGTGTCAGTTATTCTATTCTGGTTTTTAATCTGATAATTTTTATTTCCCAAAGCTGTACATAAATACTAACAAAATGATCTTTAAAAGTTGTCTCTTGTTAGAGTATTGTTTTTTTTTTCTTTTTTTTTATATATATATATGTATATATAAAATTCGAGTAATCCTAAGTCGGATTTGTGCTTTAGAGTTCCATTAATTTATTGATTTCGTTGGAAATTCGCAGGTATATCATCGTCAGCGCACATGTTAAAAAGTCCGAGAAAAATAGATCGACCGTCTTTTCGTAAATCTGTAAATTTGTTGAAGTTGATTTTTTTCCTCCTAAAACTATCACATTTATTTACTCCGAAATATAGCTGCAATGTGTTAAACTTGGAAAATGAGATTTTTTTAAATTAGGTCCCTGGCAGCATAAGTTTATTTTTAAATACTTTAAGTCGGTTGAAAAGGTTGTTATTTATCACATTATTTGACTTTTGGAGTTTTATATTTAAATCGTTAAAATATTTGATGACATTGATTAAAAGCCAAAATTTTATAACCGTTGAAGATTAGAAAAATCATATATCTAAAAAAAAAAAGTCTAAAATTTATGGTGATGTGGTCTATATTAAATTTGATATATAACTTTGTTTACCGGTTTCCATAAAGCGATCGAAATTCGTATACTTTGCATTTCAATGTTTTTGCTTTATAATACACCGATATCATCATGTTATAGAGAGTAATCTTTTCCGTTCGTTATTTAATTCTTTATTTTCAAAAAAAAAAAAGAAAAGAAAAATGTTTTTTTTATTTTTTTTTGCCATTCTGTTATAATTTGCGGATAGATTTTTTAACTTTGAACTAAATTTGTGCCATATCAAACTTTTGAAAATATCAGATACTCTTTTGTAGTTTCTTTTATTGGATGAAAACTTAGCATTTTTTCAGTAATCTTAAAATTTTCATCAATAATGAAAATCGCTAATTATGCTGTTGTCGATATATCAGTATTTTCATCGACATTGACTGAGAATAAAAAAGATATTTCGCCAGTAATCTTATAAAGGATTTTCTAAATCTTTTGCCGATGTTTCCATTCTTTTAATATTAATTACCTCCAGGCAAATTTATCGTTGAAAAATAAGGGTTATTATATATAGGGTGGATAGCACTAGTTCGGCAAAAGTTCTTAAATTATTATTTTTTTCTTGCAAACATTGCGGCATCAGGTTTTTATTGTCCATATTTTATGAAAATAAATAGTTTAAATTCTTCACATACTATGTACTCAATTATAGATATACTCATTCGCAGCGCGCTAAATAAATGGATTTCCGACAGAATTCTACAAAAAAATATCTGTCCATTTTTCTTAACTTATATTTACTGTAATAAAATAAAATGAAATAAATAACATTTTACGAGTAAAACAATGTAATGAATAAAACTTGACGAGGATTTCAACATGACGTTAATAAATAAATCCGTTTATTTAAGTAGTTTTTTTTTTTTCCTCTTGTGTAATATAATGCAAGACGAGCGTATCAAAAACGTAGCTAATATTATTTAAGTAACATACAGGAATTAAGAACAGAGTGGACAGTAATTTAAACGAGTCTTGTTTAGTAAACCAAGAATTTCCTGGAATGTAAAGAACTTGTTTTTAATTAAATTGTGAAATACGAATAAACCATTCTACGGATGAAAAGAGAAACATTTATCGAAAAAAATAAATTCCATTCTTGTAAAGAAGAAGAAAACGAAACATAGATATAAGTGGAAATGAAAAATGCTAGTGGGAAAATCGAGACAGTCCGACTGTTTACGTTAGCCGGACAAGAAAAATGTATCTGAGATATCTCAAATATTTTCAAAGGCTGTAAAAATATCAACGCTTCGTTCGGGAAAGGAGAAAAGAACGCGATATCTTCTATATTGCTGACAAGCTGCTTTTGTTAAAATAACGTTTCTTTTACCTACATTTTCGAAGAAGTATCTACTTAAAAATGGCGGACAGTCTGTACAGATTGCATTAGCAAAGAACCGGTTGAAAATCACTGGCTTAAAGTATTATGAGTCATTGGTTTTTAAATTGCGCTATTAGAGTTATGCACATATTAATTAGTCAGCAAAAAAATAATTCATATTTTTAAAATGCTGAACATTTTTCATTTTAGCTATTTACCGTGGGTCAGTCGAACCGCAGAGGTAAATGAGTTAAAAAATGTATTTTACAAACTATTCATATACAGCAGTGATCCGTTGTATTTATGTTTACATCATTAATTGGTTAATTTTATAAGCCACTGTTTTTAAACAAATTAGAAAGAAATCGATTACATTTAAATAGCGGAGAAATGCTTTTATTTACTACCGGCGAATATCCGGTGTAATTTGCTAAGTCGGGAGAAAAAATTAAAATTTTGAAAATCACGTAATGTTTGACAGTGATAACAATGGACTATACCAGTATTTAATGTAATGCATTTGGATATCCAATCATAGCTTTATCCAGGATTTTTTTTTTTTTTTTGCCCTGTTGACTTATGGTAGCTAATAAAGAAAGAACGGGGAAATAATTATAAAAACAAAATGAAAGAAAAAAGAAACGAATTACTCGACTTAACGCAATTTATGAACTTGAAAAAAATAGCATTACCAAAGTCGCTTTTTGAATCTTCAGAAAAATTTTTCAACATCGTTTTTTTTTTCCCTACTCAAAACAAATTTTCAAGAGTAATTTTCATACAATTGTTTTTCCCGTTATATCATAAATCTCCGCGACGATTTTTGGAAATATTTCTTAAAACGCTAAATATGATCTTATACTATCACTCGTAGAATATAAGAAAGCGTGTCATTAAAATAATTTGAACTTTTTCAATACATGGCGACAAAAAAGTGTTACCATTTTAATCGACCGTTTTCCGATTCCCTGTGCTGTCCGTATATTTTGTTGGCCAGTATATAAATTCAGCGTAGGTCGAAATTTGTTTGGGCGACTTGAGGAGCAATTAATATTGACTTTATCGTTTTTTAACTCGTTTTTCCGATGTTTTTTTTTTATTTTATTTTTTTGTTGACTGACATATTTAAAATTATCAATTATCTTTTAACGTACGTTACAACTTTACTGACAAATTTAAAGAAAAGCTACTTCTGAATTGAAGCAAAGTAGTTTTTGAGTATTTGCTCTCACTCAGATTTATTCTTCTTTGGGTTTACGGTTTAGCCATATTTTCTTTATATTAGATTTATTCAAATTTATCCTTATATATATATATTAATTACAACGTAAATCTTAGGCTACCCCCCCCCCCCCCCCATTCGAAAAAATGTCCCAAAAAAAACGTCCCAATCTTATGTAACGCAGAATGTCCCAAAAAAATGTCCCAATTTTATGTAACGAAACAATATCTTAATTTATATAATGAATGTTAAATGTTAGGATAGGATTTTTGTGATTATGTTATTTTTTTTGTGTTGATACCAGTACGAATTACGTTGTAAATTTTGATCATTTTATACAAAGTGTAGAAGAAAAAGAGACAAAAATAAAAGCAAGGCGGGTCAAGGGGCACAGCCCCTTGCGAGGCCCAATGGCCGAGTTATATATATATATATATATATATGTGTGTGTGTGTGTGTGTGTATCTAACTAGGTCCCACTTTGTCGAAATTATTTATAGAGTACAGTGATTTTTCGGATGTTAGGTCAGAAATGTTGATTCTGGGATTTTTAGCATTTCTGATAGAATGCCGCAAACCGCAATGTAATCTGACCTCGCGTTCGTCTTCTATGGCAAAAGGTTCTATGCAAAACTTTAAACTCGTTTTTCTCAAAAGTATGTTTTTTTTTTTCAAATTTCAACTTCAAACGCAAATATCTCGGCGGATTTTATACTTAGAAGGCTCCGTGAGGTCTCAATGAATCAGAAATTTTGTCTAGTATTAAATCCATACCGACAAAGTGGGACCTAGTTAGATGCATAATTTACGTCCGATATTCAAAATACCAATAAAACTAACGATATGTAAAAATCAAATTTATAGAGTTACAAAAGAGTTTCAAAAATAAAGCAACAGCACATGTATTTTTATGGGCAAATTTACTACGTCGCTCTTCGGTATTTCTACTACCCCTTCTTTCCACTTTTTTGATTATTATATTCTGGAACAGAACGGTTTTTTATGTTGGTTTTTTTTCTTCTTTTTTTACCATATTTAGTAATTCACGGCCTTTTTTCTCATTTTCTTTTTTTTTTTTTTTTTGATTTATTGCATTACAAACTGGCTATTTAGACCATTTAACAATATTCTTAACTAGGGAAATATTGAGCATGAAGGGAGAAGTACCCAATGGTACCTACCCAATAGTAAAACTGTAATTAAAAAAATTTGTTACCGAACGTACGTTATCGGTCTTCACGAGATGCTAGTAAATATTTCTTTCTATTAAATGGTCTGTCACGTGAACATCTTACGCGCTCTTTTGTTTAATTACTTTTAACTAGTTAATAGAAAAATGATTAATTTCGTTAATTGTTTTTTAGAGATAATTGGTTGCACCACTGTATTTGTTAACGTTATTATATATAAAAATGGCGACTGTCAGCACAATTCTCTTTCATGACTACTGTTTTGCTATATCAGACATTACAAAAATGGGCTCATAGGTCACAAGGTTGCCTTGTTTTACCATTATCATCGTATATTTATAAATCTTTTATACACATTATTTTATGCGAAACAGAGATAAAGAGAAAATACAATATTACGACATGTAGTTTCTCATTTTGTGCCAAATGGTAATATAGCCGTATATAGAGGAATATTAATAATTATTTGGTTGCGTGGAAGTTACGTTATATTTAAATTGGTAATTTGGTTTTTAGACGTTAGCGCACACGTTACAAGCGATGGGTCAGGATGAAGGCATGTATCATCAATACGTTCCACTAGCGTTACATTTAGCGGAAGATTTTTTTTTACAACATCCGAGTAAGGACGTTCAGTTACTGATAGCTTGCTGCATAGCCGATGTACTACGCGTGTACGCTCCAGAAGCACCGTATAAAGATCCGGAACAGGTGAAGGTAAATCATCGGTGTCATTATTTATTTTACATTATATTTCATGTATATTTGTCCTACTGCACACATGTTTTTTTTTTATTTTTATTTTCTTTTCAGACTATATTTTTCTTTATAATTAAACAATTGTCCGGACTTCGAGATCCGAAAGATCCTGCGTTTAAACGATACTTTTATTTGTTGGAAAATTTAGCGTATGTGAAATCATTTAATATGTGTTTCGAATTGGAAGATAATCAGGAAATATTTTGTAATCTGTTCACATTGATGTTTGATGTTGTTAAGTGAGTATATTTCTATACTAATGATTTTCGTTTGTAAATTAAAAGAAAACGCGAAATTTAATTAATTTGCTTGTGTTGTATATATATATATATATATATACATTTGTTTTTTCATTTTAAAAAATATGCGCGAAAAAGAATAGAAACGCATAAAATGTATGAAAAATAATTCCTATCTTTCGAGTTCCATATTATAGGCATTAAATATGAAATGTGTGTTTTTCATGGGATGGGTTAGCGGTTGAAGAAGAATTTTAGTAATTTCCTAGAATAAGAAATACTTAACTCTTGAGGAAAAACTACTAAGTAAGCTTAACTTAGAAATTGGGATCAAGTAGGTGGTTAATATATCTTTGTAATATTACAAAATAATTTGAAAGAAAAAAGAGAATTTTTTTTGGAACACATTAGTGGAATATAAAAGGATGGACATCCTTTTATGCTATTGTTTCTTAACCGCCGAAGGCTAAAGATGTAATCTGTTCTTTCTAAAGAAAATAATATCCCTCTTCCCCCCTTCACACTATTTCTCTTTCCATCTATCTATCTCCGAATATGAGAGTGTACGTGTTCATCTGTAATTTTAGTTCGTGT
Source organism: Icerya purchasi (assembly GCA_039619475.1). Taxonomy (NCBI): domain Eukaryota; kingdom Metazoa; phylum Arthropoda; class Insecta; order Hemiptera; family Monophlebidae; genus Icerya; species Icerya purchasi. Next base: position 492,791,979 of record CM077116.1, read on the forward strand.
TGAAGTATACGTATTGAAGTCTATTATTGTACTTTTTCATATATTATTGTTTGTGCAAAACACTTTTGAAAGTCTCTTCATTTACACACGATCTTTATCCTAAATTTTGGGGTTATATAATAGTCACACGTTTTCTTGATTTAAGAAATGTGCGGGATTTCGAATTAAGAATTAAGATATATTGGGTCGATATTTTAGTACGCCGAATATAATTTGTGACGTGAAATGTTTCTTTGTAATGTACCTTTACAATACTGAATCCGTAATGTTCTTTTATGTATGATTCAATATCAGCTTAATTCAAATTACTTTGCATTTTTTATTATTTTTTTTCGGTGCCAAAAAAAACATGTATACATAAAAATTTGACCAACAGAAATGAGTATCAGAATAATATGCGGCAGTTATTTTGAGGAATGATAACGTTAATAAAAGGGGGGGGGGATAACAGACTGTGTTCTTTTATTTACAGAACACCTTTAGCTAATCTATCTGTACAAGTAAAATTGAATATATATTTATGAGATACATATGCATAAAAAAAAAAAAATTAAACATCCCTGCCGATGAATTGTTTTTGTGTGTTTTTAATGAAATATATTATTTATATGTAGGTGTGTGTGCGTGTGTGGCAGTAATTCCGAAGTACAAAGCAAATTAAAAAAGAAAATAGTTTACCAGGACTTCTCTGGCTGCAGAGATGAACTTGGCTAAAGAAGGAAGAGAGTTTTTAGTTTGCCAACAGAAATCGGGGTTATTTGGGAGTGCGGAGAAAAATGCTTAAGGGATTTACTACCCAGGCATACTGAAAAATGCAATTTTTGGGAATTTTTTTCTCAATTACTAAACAATGAATCAAAATAAGGTTTTGGGACTTTATTTGTATATGTATTAAAATATATACAAATATTTTTTATTTGCATTTAAGATACTAAATGGCGTCGTGACACGAGGTAATTGGAACAGATGTTTATTTCGACGAGGAAAACGGCGTGCAAGGTAGCAGTCTCCGTACGCAACCTAGAAGATTTTTTTCTCTTCTTAATCTACATTAGTTTTCCTTTGGAAGTACCCAAGATTTTAATTTTTTTTTGAAGATTCACAAATTAACATCCGTTTTAATTTTTTTTTTTTTTTTAAATTTTTTGGTTAAGTTGTTTATTGCAAATGTAATTATTTATCAATCATTAAAATCATATGCACTTCGATAGATGATTTATCTAAGAAGTTGCAGTAAAAATTTCAAGCCAGTCGGACAAAAATTGAGCGAGTTATACTGCACGCCAATTTGAAAAACATAGTTTCGAGAAAAACACGTTGCAAGTTTTGAAACGTATTTACTGTATGAAATATCCAAAATATAGGGTTGCCTACTTTTTTACTTTTACTTTGCTATCCCAACATCGTGTAAAACTACCCTTTCAAGCATACATTTTGCTCTTCAGCCCCCTTTCTGATCGACGTAAGGTCTTTCCAAGCGTTCTGCTGACGTTTCGATGCTGAACGGATTGCGGCTTCAACTCGACGTTGATCAATTTCCACGGTAAAAATGGCACAATTTTGTATTAACTTTTACTTGAAATGTGCTCATAACATCTAGCAGTCCTCGAAAACCGTCATTGTACATAATCACAGCGGTGTTAGTTGTAATATTAATCACACTTTGTCCCGCTAGATATCGTTGTTGGCGTTATTGTCCAAATGACGTTATTCAAACTTTCATTCGCATTTTGCGTGAATCCTGCAAGGCAACCGGAGAGAAGATCTTCTCTCGTTAGATCTTCATAAATCTTTTGAACAGCGTCAAATATGCCATTGGCATAGCTGATTTATGCGTATACATTTCTAGAATGTGCAAGGCTTTCGCTTTTTGCCAAGTGTACCAAGAATTTGCGTCTATGGGGCATTTTGAAACGCTGAATCTCATTACCGATTAATCTGATAACAAAAGTGAAGCGTCTGTTTATATCATAAGCATATTAATAAGAGAACTACTGTCAACACACGTTACAATGAGCTTAAATCCAAGGCCACGTTTGCATGACTCCGATAAAGTAACACTTCTTGTGCATTCTTTACACTAGAATTAACGACAGCATTGTGGTAAAAACAGAAATAAAATTCACGATTCGGTAGTCTAACGTAGTATCAATTTCAGTATTATCTTCAAATATGTGCAGTTTTCATTTTTTTTTTTTTTTTTTATGAACCAAAAAACATTTTCGATGTCGCCCTCAAAGATGTGCCGGTTGGGCGGCTTTCTGTTGAAAATTCTGCGTCGAATGGTACGAGCTGGCAATGATTTATTTCCTTTGTTATCAACATAAAATTTCTCATTCATTTTTATATAAAAAAGTACTTAAAAAACACTAACGTACAACAGATGAGCGCGTAACTCGGAGTAGCACACAGAATTGTCTACTGCATGTATAGAGCATCAGTCCAACAGTTATTGTGGCGTTTTATGACCTTTTATGGCTTTAATGAAATTTATTAACGCCATCCGTATAGATTTCGAAGAAATACAACTGATTTGTATCGGCAAAAACTATCAACGGAGCTGTAAACACACTCAAAATTCTATGTGCAGCAGAGCGGCGGAGTATTTTCGCCAGATGCTGCGGGTATATTTGTCTAGTGTTGGCGAGTTACTAAGAGCGCATCGAAAAACAAATGCACACATACGACAACGGCGTAAACAGCTAATTAAATTGAACGTTTAACGAACCATATACTTCTCCATTTTGGTAGAACGGCCAGCGTGTTTTAAACTGCGACTTTTTTCTCTTTTTTTTTTATTCGAATATGCGTGTTTGTATATTCATGTATGTTCATGTGTATATGTATAAATATTGTAATGATCGAATTTTTATAATAAGTGAAGTCCGAGTGTTTAATTTTGAAATATTTTGATATATTTTAGTGACGAACATTCGACAAAAGTAAAATCATTTATGCTGGATATAATGTGCCCCTTAATAGTCGAATCTGATATGGTCTCACACGAATTGCTGGAAATTATACTTTCAAATATCGTCGATCCGAACAAAACGCAACGTAAAAACGCATATAATTTGGCAAAAGATTTGATTATTAAATGTTCTGATACTTTAGAACCGTACATTCAAAACGTAAGTTTCTATTTGAACATTTCGAATTTCGAATTCTTTTTGGTTTTTAAATTTCACTCGACGGTGGTGTATTTTGTTTTTATCTTTTTCCACATTTTTTTTATTTTCCTCTCTTTAATATACATGTTTTTACATTTTCTGTCTGCTTTCAGTTTTTCAATCACGAATTACTGCTTGGAAAAGAAGAAACAAAACTGAGCATTTCCGCTAAATTGTATGATCTACTGTATGAACTGAATAAAATATGTCCGAGCGTTTTGTTAGCCGTATTACCGCAACTGGATTGTAAATTAAAGTCTAGCTTGGAGTCGGAACGTTTACAAGTAGTTTCAGTGCTGGCTAAAATGTTTTCGGAAAAAAATTCGGACGTCGCCTTGAAACATAATCAGTTATGGCGTTCGTTTCTTGGAAGGTGATAATTTCGTATTTTCTGTTTTAATAAATTTAGTTTTTTTTTTTTTTTCATAATAAGCAAATATTTGATTTTTCAGCGGATTAATTCAATAATTTATTTTAATAGGTTTAACGATATATCAGTGGCGATCAGAATTAAGTGTATTCAGTATAGTATGCATTTTCTTTTGAATCATCCGCATTTGCGAGAAGACATTACGGAAGCGTTGAAAGCAAGACAGCACGATACAGATGAGTCCGTACGTTATGAACTAGTTTTAGCTATTGTTTCGGCGGCTAAAAGGGACATCGAAGTTATATGCCAGCACGATGAACTATTGGAATTGGTTAAAGAACGAACGTTAGATAAAAAAGTAAGTGTTTGAATTTTTTTTTGTCGTTTTACTTTTTTTTTTTTTTTTTTCTGTCGACTAAATTATTATATTAAACTATCCTTGGAATGCCCTGATATTACTAACAGAATTATTTATATTGAATGGAACGTTGAAAATGCACTTACAGGCTCAACTGGTTCGGAATAGATGTATACGTGTTATGTGCGGTACACATTTTTCGAAAATCAAATTCTAAGTAAAAAAGTGAAAATAGTTCATACCGTTTCATAATACTGGCATGCAGTTTTTTATTAAATTACATCAAATTGTTAAGTATGTTTTGTAAATTTGGGAATTATTTTCGATAGAAAAACTTCATGTTACACCGAATAGAATTATTGCATTCTGCTTAATTCTAGTATATGTTGGGGAAAATTTCTAGCTGAGAAATTAATGTTAATTTCAGAACATTAATTATTAAAAATTAATGGTGTATATTTTCACTGCCCATTAGCCAAAATTGTTAAAGTACAGTAAGTTCCATAACCTTGATGTAGCGTGGGGGATTATGAAGTTAAGGTTCACAGTGTACTAAGCATAATGGATCGGAAGAGAATATTGAGACCAGTTTCTTTCTACTTGAGATCCGTCTTTACTTTCCCAGATTTTTCCGATACCTAATTGTATATGTGGGAACAACTTGGATCCGGAATGATTCTATTGAATATTTTTTGTTGTTTTTTTGTTGTTTTTTTTTTATGCGAATCTTCAAAATTAATAGAACTATAATTTTCACTTTCAATCGCAACCAATGTTACTACTTTATTAAATTTAAAATATTTTTATTATTCTTATTAATGCGACTGGTAAAAAAGAGTTTTTACCTATCTAAACTCTCGTAGCTACACGCTCTATACTTATACGCTTCGACGGTAAACACTGTATCTCCGCGTTTTTCGACCGCGCTACAACCCCGCGAAACCAGTTCGCTCCCGCAACACAGCCGACAGGACGGTTGCGTTCGGGATAACCACGCTTCTATCGCAATTCGCCGTCATTTCTGCTGCCCGAATAAAAAACCCGAAATATAAATGACTTTAAAACCGAAATAATAATTTCTACCTCGGACAACGTTATTTGAAAGCGCATAAAGTGTAATAAAATGCTACAACTGCCGAATCCGTCTCAATATTTATTTTGAAATTCACGTACTGTTCTCAGTAAACCGGATTTTTTTTTTTTTTCTTCTCATAATCTACGGAGGATATCCGAATTCCTTTATTGGCATTCAGTATTTTCTCTAGTACTGTCTGTTGAGTAAAAAAGATCATGACTTAGGCTCTCCTGTTTGCGTTAAAGTCGACTGTAATCCATCTATATTTTCATCTGGGGTATGTTATGAACAAACTGATTCATCTGGCGCGATTACATAGACGTTGCAACGAGTTGACAGCTGTTCTTTCAGATAAATCAGTTACAAGACGATTGAAGAGAACTAAGGGTAAGGATTTAGTTTGAAAAAATTAGGGAAGAATACATCAACGAATGTATTCCCTGCATATGTGAACATGCTAGAGACCATTTGTTTGATAGCCAACTAGCCTAAGTGCAAATTAGTAAAAATAAGGAAAGCCGTCGCGGTAGCCTAGTGGCGGGAACGTTTGATTATTAAGATAGTAGTCATAGGTTCGATTCCCAGCCAAAAAAGTATAGATTAATTTAAAACAAGCTAAAGGATTAATTTAATGATTAGTTAGTGACCAGATGATGTTTAATGCCAGACCAAAAAAAAATAAAAATAAGGAAAAAAAAGTTTACGGTGTTTTTTATCGAAACTTTAAGGCGTGACTTAACAACGGTATCATTCTGTATTCAGAAAACTTCTTTTAGGAATCGGTATATATTATTTTTTGGGGGGGTCAACTATGGACATTTACGAGCACAAGTGAAAGTTTTGGAAGTTTAAGTGTGTTGTATCGAGATTCAAACTAGATGCTACCTGAATGAAATACCACTACCTAACTAACCACGCCACGGAATTTCCCATTTGAAACCTAATACCTTCGTTGTATATAGCCTATCAAGAATCTTTAGTAACAGTGTTACATTTTTGTTATCACTGCTCTTAATCTTCCTCTCGAAGGCCTTATCGTTTCTCATTTCCCATTTTTCATAATTCTATTTTAGTTGTCTCTTACTTGCTTCAAAGCTTCAAAGCGACCCAGAGAGTTGTCAATAATCAATTATTGCGGAGCAACGTTTTGTACAACTCCGTATCGATTAAAAGAAAGATCTTGTCTTTCGCGTATATATAATACGTCACTTTTCCTCGCTTTTATGTTTTATCACCGATTTAATCTGTCTTTTGGGCTAATCCAGTTGTACAATTTTATACTTTTTTTCCTATTTAAATCGTACGTTACAAATCCTTTTAAATAAAAAAATGTAATTTTAATATTGCGTTTCATTAGCTGTGCCCTTGCGAACATTTCGCATGCTTTGCGTTTTAAAATAAAAAAATCAACTCTTGATAATTGAAGTTTTTCTTCAATTTATTCTTATATACAATTGAAATTCTAATTCAAAGTTCTCAGATTGTCCGCATTAAGATTTTTCTTTGGTTTCTTGTATTCAGTGCAAATGTTTTTTTGTTTTTTTTTCTGTGTTTCTTTCGTTTTTGCTATTGAAAACATTCTTCATCAGTCTTATTTTTTTTTTTTTGCGTTTTTTAACTTCTCTTTCCGGTCTATTCTTTTCACTTTTCAACGCGTTTTATTATATCTTTTTACGTTTTTTTATTCGTGTACACGTTAGTGATTATTTTTCCACCTGTCTGACCAATGAGACAGCAAAAACTGTGTTTGCGCAGGTATTTCGCGCATATTGCTTTAAAGTAACAATCAAAAATTTTCAATAATCAATTTTCGAAAAGAAACGAGTGTATTGATAGTTAAAGATTTTGATATCTCTTTATCGCAGCGTCTTATATATCGTGGATTTTTTTTGATTCAACTAAACCGATGTCTCTTTCCAAGGCATTATGCGGTGTAGCGGTGCGGCGCCTGTAGGTCCAACTAAATTTTATATATTTCACGTCGTTTGAAACATTTTTTAATTGAAGATAATTGAATTTTTGACATTCCCCTCACTTACACTCTACACTTAAAGCGTTTATAGTTATTTAAATATTTTAATTAAAAATTTTAAATGAAATTTTTAGAATTTTAAGTTAAAATATCTCAACAACTAAAAAGACTAGAAATACTGCGTACGCGGGAGAAATGTTCTAAATTTAATGCTTAATAAATTACATATCAACAGGCTTGTAAATTTTTTTGCTTTCTGAAATATCTTTAAGAAAAAACTAAAAAGTAAACTAAGTCCAATACCCTTGATAGGGCATCCGGATTGTGAAGTTAAGGTTCACAATGTACTAAACCTAATGGATCTGATGGGGGCCAGTTCCTTTCTACTTGGGATCCGCCTTTACTTTCCCAGATTTCTCTGGTACCCAATTATTTCAGGCTGGGTAAACCTGGGAGCGTCTTAAAAACTATAAACATCATTCAGTTAATTTGTATTTTTAAGCCGTTTATATAAAATTTATTGGGTTTTTATGAATTTCTTATCAAAAGAAGTGCATAAAAAAACAAAAAACTACGATTGAACGGAGGTATACCATTTAAAAAGTTTTAATCTTCAATTTCCGTACTCTTACACCCTATACTATCACGTAGATTCACATTTAGACACAACTCGGTCAGACTAGCTTGACGATATATCTGTGCGTCTAAAGAAATGAATTGAAGAAAAAAAGAAATAATATCAGTCTATCAGGAGGATCTGGGTGATTGTCTCAATATTTTCATAAAAATTATTTAAATTATCTTTACATCTTTAAAGTATAGAGTCAAACAAAAAGAACAGACTTCTTTTAATTCACGTACAAACAACGGATATATATATATATATATATATATATATATATATATATATATATATAGGGTTAACCTTTGTAATATTATCTGCGAATTGTTTGATCCGCGGTTTATTTTTTCATTACTTGGTGTTACTTTATGTTTCTCGGACTCGTGACAGTTTCTGATAGAGGCTTTAATTTACACAATCGTGTTGTAGCTGGCACGGTTAGAACATCGTAGTAATGCACTTTTCTTAAAATTCTAGAAAATAGTAAATCATAAATAGTACCCGATGAATTGCAATTAATTACAGAATCGTTGTTTTATAAGTGTATTTTAAACGTGTATTCCGGAAATAAGTGAGTAAACTGAGCTCAGTGTAACCAACATATCTCCGGATAGCTTTCATTATTTATTTGCTAATGATCATCACGACTGGTTAATCGTTGATCTATACGACGAATCATCATCTATAGTAAAATCTAACTCGTGATAAAATGCTGTAAGCGATACTTTTGGACGAATTTCCCGATGGGTTATTTTTATTACCGTACAAATAATGTAACACAGCATGAAATTAACAATTCCCATCGCCAATTATTGGAATTATTTTATAATTTTCGTAAAACGTCTACCGTTCGCATAAATGAAAAGTATAGAATGATTGCTTTATATAATGCTTGTAAAAAAGATAAAGAATAGAATCGTCGATAGAACATATTATTATTTTTTGTACAAAAAAGATGCCTAGGATTTCGGAATAATCTGAAAGCCAACACTGTTTCTTTCGCCTAGCTTACACATCTTGTGGTTCCACTTAATTTTTTGTATTATTTTGATATTTGTTGTTTTTTTTTTCAAATCGAATTTTTAGAACTTTAAATTAAGAGTACTTAGAAGCCAAAGGTATCGTGTGTGCGAAGTAAATGCTTCAAATTTAATGTATTTATTATAATGAGACATAAACGAAACTTTAGATTCCTTTGTTTTGCGATATCTTTGAAAAATGGCAAAACGATGAACGGTGTCCGGTTAATTTGAATTTTGAGCTCTTCGTATAGAAATTTCGTACGCTTTATGATTCAGTTATTGAAATAAGTCGACATACAACAACAATAACAACAAAATAAAATAAACCGGAATCCCAGGAACTATCATAAAAAACATTGTGAAATTATTATAACTCGGCTCGGACTAAACGAAGAGAGATTCGGTTGTTTTATGCTATATATCTGCATGCCAATGTAAACTCGTTAAAAAAAAAAAGTGATCAAAATCGGCCTACTGGGAAATAGTATATTTGCTTAATGCATGAAACCATATATATTGCTGCGATTTTTTCATTTAACGTGCTCTATTTCGTTATTAAAATTTAGTATTTATTTAACAATATTTCGCTGGACAAAAGGATAGTTCCGGATTACAATTTTCCAATTTGATAAAATTAATAGAAACACTTCGGTCGTGTAAATGAACTTTTCATTTCAGAAATTATAATAATGTCGCATAATTACGAGTTCTTTCGGTGAACTTTTTTGTTTGTAGTCGAAGAAAAAATTAATTCCATGAATATAATACATCGGTTCGTATACACACATTATGATGATCAGATCAATTTATTTTGTAAAAAAATGAACCCGTGATTGTTGTTGAACTTATTACTGAAACCTTTTTTCATATAAACCTACACTACCAATGAACATTCTTATTATGAAAAAAATATATTTAACGTAGTCCGTCTGATGAAAGAGAAACCTGATTGAAAACGAGCGATATTTCAGTATTGTTACACTAACGGGGTAGAACTATCAGTTTTCAACTAAATATGATTGTGAATGTATAAGACGTTCGACTGCTGATAGCGCGCTCGTTACATAAATAAATGAAAATACCGTTTTTATATGTTAAAAAAAAATTCTTCCTTAAATATCATTTTACAAAAGAATTCGCGGCATGGTAACAGTGTTATGTGGAATTACTGTAAGTTAAGCGGCGTGAATTTTAATTATCAGCTTTTATCGAACTTTCTTCAGTACGTTACTTTTGTTTGCATTGATAATAAATACGTAAGTTAAGTATATTTTTTTGTCGCGCAGTTATTACTAGAAATGTAATATATCCCCCATAGCAGAATTTTCGATTCGATATATTTTAAAACAATCATCTTTTACTTTAAAGTTGTTTTTTGTGATATATATCTTTTTTATTCTCTGACACGTATTAAAATGATACCTTTAAGTACTTTTCAATAAAATGCACCAATGAAGTTCGATACACCGAGAGGAGTTTTTGAATTATTCGATAAATTTAACATGAAATGATGATAGCAGTTTACCTTGATTATATTAATCGTTTTTAACATTAAAAATATTCACATTCAATAAAAATATCAGCTTAGAAAATTTTTGAATGGTTTTTCGGTATTAGAGCAATTCTTCAAGTATTCGACGTACTCTTTTCGAGATATTATTTCAATATAATGGATTCGTGATATTTTTTATTATTATTCGTATAATATGACATTTTTTTTTTTTTTTTTTTTTTTTTGGTTTTTAGTTTAAAATTCGAAAACAGTCACTATGCGGTTTAGCCAATATTTACTTGAATGTTTGGGAACAAAAAGATAGTCCACCTGCGTTAAAAAAGAAAATTTCTTGGATAAAGGATAAAGTTTTACACGGATATTATATGAGCGGCGCTGAGGATAGGTAAATGTTTAACAAAATAAACAGAAATTCACAGCGTGTATTTTTGTTTTTTGTGTTATATTATTTTCGCTATTATATATTTTAGTTTGTCGAATAATTACGATTTCATTTTACTTTTTTTTTTATTATTTAATAATTACTTCAGAAAGAGTAAAATTGATTATTTTGCTTAACAGATGTTTGGTTGAACGTTTATTAAATACATGTTTAGTACCATACACATTACCAGTTGAACAAAAGATGAAAAGGTTATACCATTTAATGGGTACAATGGATGAACACGCTAGTAAAGCTTTTATTGAATTACAAAAACATCAAGCCATGTAATTATATATATATATATATATTATTCTTTTTTTATTGCAATAATAATGCTAGTTAAATATATTTTAATTACTATTTTTAATAATGTAACATTAAATAAAAAATAAAAGTTCCTCCTTTCTCATTTTGAATTAATATTAGACATGAAATTAATTTCATTTATGTGTATGTGTATATATATATATATATATATATATATATATATATATATATATATATATATATGGTTATTAATATTTTAAATTCGGAGCAATATTAATTTGAATGAAACTGTTGTTATTATTAATAGACAGACACACTTGTATCCGAGTTAGTTTTATGCATTTCGTAAACTTTAGAAAGGGAGACTATAGGAATGAGAGTAAAGGTAAATGAAGTGGGATAATTTTAGGAAGGTCGAATGGGAAGATTTTGGTTGAAATGCATCAATGGTCGTCGCGATAGCCTAGTTGCTAGAGTGCTTGACTTCCGTTACGGAGGTAACGGGTTCGATCCCGGGCGACGACAGAACTTATTACAAAAGAATTAAATTAAATACTCTACTAATAATCACGTAGAAGGCAATGGCGAACCACCACGTAGGTCAGTACACAGCAGGCACACACGGGACTGCACTTGTATATCGATAAATCAAACGATTACTAATCAATTCCGAATGTAATCTTGCGCGTTTACACATTCTTACTGTATATAAACAATTGCCTAGTACACTACCTATATCTGTACAGCTGAGATGTACGAATAGAGTTAGTCACCGACGCTCAGAAGCTGAGTATGGCACTATAAAGGAAAAGGAGATGGACGCACAACTATAACCACAGCCAGCACCATACATACCAGAATCCGATGACATCCATAAGGAAGGCGGCCGGTGGAAATGCATAGCTTACGCTGCTCGAGAGGAAGGAGAATGATTAAGCTTGAAAGGAGAAGAATAGAAGATAAAAAATTTGGGAAGAAAAGAAACGGAAGGAGGAACTCCCCCACATTTGCTCAAGATGCTAATGGGAGAGTGGTTTATTTTCGGAGTATCCATTCTCCTAAGGCAGTTGCATACCAGTGTTAAAGAGTCTGTCCTACCCTTTGCTATTAGGATGATAGCGGGGCGAGATTTATGGCGGCCTCGGCTCGCCAGGACTAGGGCATTTGTCGGGTATTGTTGGAATTTTAGTAGGCCAGTCCCTTTGTGGCCTCTCCATACCCTTCAGCCCTATATATTCTGTCGATACTGGAATCGTCTGCAAATGAGACTTTCCACCAGTAGCCGCTCTTTAGTCCGCGACTGTTTATTTGTCCAGTTGAGCGTTCTGGACTTATTCGCTGCTAGCCTCTATATCTAGAGGTTATTCCACAATCCGCAGCCTGTGGACGCACCCCGTTCCGGTTAGAGCTTTGTCGTCTGCCGGAAGGTACAAAGTATCCTCCGGAGGGGAATGAAACGATACATTTTACTTACTAATCTCTTCTACTTTATTTTACTGTTCGTTTCTATTCCGGCATATTTTACAAAATAATAGGGCGAACTTGTGCACGTTTTGTTTCATTGATAACAATAATGATAAAAAGACTTGGTTTTGGGAATACATGTTTTTTCTTTTTTCTTTTTATTATTTAATAATAATAAAAGAACGGTTTTGCAAGTTTGCTTTTTTTTTTTTATTTTGTATTTTGTTACTTTTCACTTCCCGTTATACAGACTGTTAATTACTCTGAATGCGGGAATGTTTACTGGTTCATCGTAAACTTTGACGGTTGGTGAAAGCGACTGTTATTTTTCTCAGTTCCAGAAATATTAGTAAAATTAATATGAAGTTAGAACAAAACGAAGCAAGAGAGACGTAATTAATATTAAGCGAGGCTGACTTTTTAAAAGTTGAAAAATATTCTTAGAAAATTTAAAACACGTACATTGAACTATTCTAAAACACATCAGATCATCTCTATTGTCAATGGTTAGTGACAGTTCGTCTTTATAAACATGAATAGGTGATCAAAAAGGTAAGCTGGAAAACGATTAAGAAAAACGAGAAAAAAATAACATAACACTTCACTGACAACTCTCTCTCTCTCTCTCTCCGTATTTTAATGTGAAAGAGAATAGTTAAATTTTCGTTTTATGCTGCATATTTTTCAATATTGCTTGTGATAGCGCTTAAACCATTCGTTAGAATTGAGTAAGTAAACTGCCAACGCGAAAATAAGATTAGATCTGTTCTTTTCGAAAATTTGAAATGCTATTAACAAAAGATTAAATTAAAAGAAATGAAAAGCTGTAAGAATGTTGAAAATGTTTGTTTTTTTTTTTGTTTTTTCGTTTTTTAAAAAGAAAATAATCATTTAAAAGTATCTTAAATTGCCGATGGAAATTAAAAACGCCAGTTTCGTATCATTGTGGAAACAATTAAATATTTGAACTTCCGTAATTATATTCAACTACTAAAAAAAAGTAAAATTATGCGGACGACATTTTAGTTATGTTTATTAAAACAAATTAATACTAATAGTGCTAATAATAAAATTTTAATATTTATATAAATTTAAACAATATGCCAATTCAAATTTAAAACATAAAGTGATAACAACAATCCGACTAGTTCCGACCCTGAACAACCGTCATTATCTCCGATTAAACGAAACCGCTATCACTGTTAGTGTATGAACTGTGATGTTGAGATTTATATTATCCAAATTCAACTTGAAGTTTAGAAAAAAGTCTATGAAAATAAAGACGGCTGAAAATAAAAAAATTGTCGTTACTCTCTTCAGCGTTATAGACCTAATACATTATAAACCTTCATAATCTCCGATGCACCCCATTAAGAGTAAAAAATTCTGTCTTTTTAGTCTCTATTGTTAAAGTATAAGAGTTTTATATCAGACATTTAGCATGGTATTCCTTTGTCGAATGAAGAGTTTTACTATTACATAATTGCGATTCGTAGAATTTAATTTAGTTAAATAATTATTCTAACTGAAATGTGGTGAATTATTGAATAGGGTAAGAACCAAAGTCAAAGAATGGTTAGTACTTCATCGCCGTCCAAAATCACCGGAAAACACGAAAGAAATGTCGGCACGAGTTGTTGTGTTGGCGAAGTATCTACCAGAACCTTTGAAAGTTCAAGAATATTTGCACAATTTTTCCGATCAGCTATCAAAAGATGAATCATTATTATTAGGTATGATGTCACATATGTGCTAGATAGGTTTTTTGTTTACTCAACGTTTATATATATATATATATATATATATATATATATATATATATATATATATATATATATATATATGTTAATACTATTACTGTTTTATCGTTAACGGAAAATAAATGTTCAACACGTTAATTTTAATGATAGGTATGGAAGCTTTAACGCGCTATGATATCTCCTGCAAAGACTACGCAGATACGACAAATTTAATAATCAAGAGGCTCGGCCAACCAGTCATGACTAATGTGTATTATAATGTAGTAAAGATGCTGCTTGAACGAATGTCGTGTGTTATGATTGATAGTACTAACCTAAAGGTATTTCACATTGGATTATTGGCATCGTCTTTATCTTACTTTAGTGCGCCAAAATAAAATAAATGAATAAAAAAAAAAAAAAAAAAAAAAAAAAATTAATTATTTCTGTACCTTTTAAAATTTATAATATTTATTGATAAGTATTAAATTTTGCGGTGCATAATTTAATTTATTGAAATACGTTTTTATGTAAACAGGTTTTAATACCGTACGTAGAAGAATGTATTAACAATGGTCCATTAATCAAAGAACTGTGCTTGGACTCTAAAAATGCCGGCGAAAAAGGATTGAAATTGTTAGAAGTATGTGCATGTTCATTGAGATGAGAATTTATATTTAAAATTTTTTCGAGCAACATTTATTTCTGTTTTTGTTTTTTCTTCTTTTTTCAGATATTATCTTATATATTTCCAAACTACTTTTTGCGTCCGGAAATTATTAAAAAGTTACTAAGCTTCCTAAACATGGACAAGAAGGTTGTCGTTCCATATATATTGGCAATATTTACAAGCCTCGGAAAAACGAAACCTCTGAGTGAGTGATTTTATATTTATAAACTGGTAGTACTGTGTTTACTCAATAAATTATTAAGTTGTTTTTCATATTGTAAACAGCATACTGCGAGCACATCGTGTGTATCTGTAAAAGTACCTACGTTTTGTTAGGGTGAAATAGTTTTTAAAAACCGGATAACGTTTATGCACATTTTTTTCTCTTTTTATTTATCTATAAATGAGTTTCTTTTCTGTTCAACCTTTTGAGACAGTTCGATTTTAAAAAACAAAAACAAAAACAAAAACAAAAAAAACAAAACAAAACCAAACCATGAGAAGTATATTTTATATTGTTCTCAAAATAAAAATTTGAAAATTTGAAAATTGTAAATTATTAAAGCGTAGAGGACAATAATTCTAATTTACTATCACAATTTTATTTTTTTATAACTTAATACTTTTCTACCAGTGTATAGGTTGCATAAAAATTATTAAAACCGATTATTTTTATGAAATTTAAGCTCTTGCCAATGAAAACTTTATCATCATTTAGTCAACATTTTTTATTAGTTTTATAAAATGCTTATTTTTCAAGTTGTACCGCAGAATGTTTTAGGTTTTATTTCTCGATCAGCTTTTAATTTAAGTAACATCAAGACTGCAATTTTAAATGACTCTGCGAGTATGTCCTTTGATGATGTACATTTTTTAATAATTAATCGTAATTACTTCAATTATAGTTGTAAAATAAGTTTCTATTTAATTGAAAACGGCAATCTTATTTTGTCAATAGCTTTGTGGTCTTTGTTTCTAAAATTAACGTTCTTTCTCTCACACACACGCACACACATAACCGCATGTGTGTGTGTGTGTGTGTGTATAGTATAGTATAATATAAAGAAAGAGAAAGAGATGATGGTGGGGTGAAGCACCTTTGTCGAGTGGAAAAGAATTTATCAGTAAAAAAGTGAATTTCACTAGTTGTATATTTTTTATCGTACTATGCAAACTGGTTTGCATTTAACATTTAAAATTTTACATGTCTTTCAAATTTTTATCAGTTTTGATACAATGTTTTTGCTACATCGGTTTTGTTATTGACTTCTTGTTCACTGCTTTCTGCCGAATATGATATTCTTGTTACCACCAGACACACTACTTTCTCTTTCATTAAAATATTTAATAATGATTTGACTTTTCCATCCACTGTCATTCCACAGCATTTTTATATCTGTTTAGTTGACGGTCGGCTGATCGTCCATCTTTTTTAGTCAACAATTCCATCTGTACCGCAATGATTTCATCAATGAGACTGAACATCTCAATATTTTCTTTCCGTCGGCCGTTCAGTCTCTTCCCATTTTTGTGTTTCCAAGTTCTTTTCATGTACTAAATAGAGGAAACGACAAAACACTAATCGCATCGAATAGTTAAAATGATCAAAAACATTTAAATTACTAACTGATTTTTGATAACAATATTGGTATATTTATCTTAATGTTTTCTTTTTGATTTGTAATTTTTAACTTTATAGAGTTAACCGATATAGCTGAATTTTTTTTGATTTTCTTATATACAATGGTGTAGCATTATATATATATATATATATAAATCTGTAACACATATTTTGTTGAAATATATGTTAGCTATTATGTTTTATTTTTACATTAAAATTCTAATATACTCAACTCAGCAAATCGATGTTATTAATATTGTAATATTTCATTGTTACTCTGATCTTTGAAAAAATTAATGATGTAGAAACACACTAATTAATAGGGTATAATTAAATGGTAGAAGATACTAAGTGTAAGGTAATTTGTTTAATATTTTCTTTTTTTGTATATATTAGAATGTATAGTGGGTTTTTGTAGGTCACATTCTTCCCATCTTAATATTTTGTTATAAATAAGATTTCGAGATTTTTATTTCAACTTGCAATTTATTATCATTTCTTCTACGATATCGTCTTGCTTTGCTGTTTCATCATTTTTTTTATTGTTGACTTCCCATAAAAGCCACCGTATACAAAAAGGGAATTGAAGTTCCGTCGTTAAAAATATTACACTTTTCTCTGTTGCCAGTTCTGAACTTGAATCTTCTATGATTTTTTTATTAAAGTACGTAAAGAGCCCAGGGAAATAAATAATTCACTCTTGAGTTCGGTATAAGTCTGGAAATGCGCTACTTCTTTCATTACAGAAGCAAACATTAATTGGGCGAAGAAATGAACTGAATAAATAAATAATGCGAGGCATGATGAATGAAAAAGCAAAAGAGTAAGACCCAAGTATCGAAACATCGAGAAAATCAACACTCAGGTGAACATGTCCACTTTTCAGAGTCCAAGAAACGGACAAAAACCGATTGAGATGGAAGACATCTATAATTTATAAATACCCATTTGGCTAAACTACAACATTCAAAAGCGAACAGCGGTGTCATTTTATATTGGTGGAGTAATTTCACGTAGGCAGAAATAAATTCTGAAGTTCTGTCTTAACAATATTTTCAATACATCGACATTTTTTTATTTTTTTTTTTTAATTTTCATGTAGGATGATTTTTGTTGGATATATTTAAGTAGTTTAATTTTTTTCATCTTTATTTTGATACTGAATTCTTTTTATACGTATGTGTGCGTGTGTGCGTGTATATATATATATATATATATATATATATATATATATATTCTTTGCTCTTGTTTCATTAAACCTATCTACAATAAGAAGCTGTATTTCTTATTTAAACTTTTTTTTCTTCTAGTGACTGATTTTCCTGATGAAACTAATAATTTACTGGCATTATGCAAAAATTTTGTTTTGACTGGTACAACAAAAGAAGTTAAACAAGCTATCAGATGCATTTTTATGAATGTATTTAAACACGATGAAAATGTGTTTAATGATATTTTCGAGGTAACAGTATTTTCAAAATAGTTACATTAATATCGGAATACTAGGTATCATTAAGTATTATTGTTATTATTGTTATTGTTGTGATGTATACTATGGCCTTTATTAGTGTTACGCTGAGTTACTTGGATTGGTCAGAAATTAGTAATGATTTTTAAATGCTTTACCAGAATAATTGTTTTTTAAAGTAGAAATATTTTAACGTGCTAGATAACGTTATTAGAGTTTAACGTTAACGCTAAAACTTAAATTATAAACAAAAATATGTTCAGAAAAACTGTTGAAAGAAATGCTTCTGAAATTATAAAATAAATGAGTAAAAGAATAAAAGTTATTTAATTACTATCATTGTAAGCATTTCTGGAACATTCCATTTTTATAAATATTATGTAAACAATTGTGAGATCTGATCGTTGAAAAAAAATTTTTGAAAATTTACCGAAGAATTAATTGTAATGAAGATGCGTGTTGCGGCGCTAGTTTATGTCTAAAATTAAGTACGAATTACCCAGCTGGTTTTTGTTAACCGCTGAAATAGTTACAAAAAAAAAAACAACAAAAAAAACGCTATTTATCTTTTTATGACAGTCTTATTTTCGGTTTACGAATGAAGTATTTATTGCCAATTTTTAAAATCTTATATTTTATTATAATTTCGAGAAGAATGAATATTACGATCATTAAATGTAAATCTTTATGGAGCGCAGCAGCGGGTGTATAAAACAGTTTTAAATTATTAGATTCTGTATGTTTTTATATTGCATTTGGCCTGTTGGCGCGTTTTTTTTTTTTTTTTTTTTTATTATAAATAGTGACGTTTATTATATTATTTTGCATAATTAAATTTTAATTTGTTGCTTAATTTGTTAATTGGCCCTTTGTAATAAATTAATTATATTTCCGTAGAATATCAAGGAGAACTTAGTCGCAACATCGCCTAGATATTTGCATTCTATCGTAGCATTAGGACACATAGCGGTTAATGTTCCGTTGAAATATACAGCGCATATCAAAAATTTAATATCTCGAAAAGTAAGTAACTTATTTCGTTTAAATAAAATCGGGATTACGATGCAAATTAATGGTTACTAATATAAATGTTTAATTATAGATAGTCAGAGAACTACTTGTTAAGAAAGATGAACAGCCGTCTAACTCGCAAAACAGAAATTCCGTGGCGCTAAATGGAAATTGGTGTTCCAAAGAAAATTTACCTCTGAACACTCTGTGCATGGTAAGTATGCATTTTGATTAGTTTAATTTTTGTACGAGGAACTTTTTACAAAATTAGCTACCGCTGAATGGTTGATTAGGTAATGGTGCTTCTCTTATTTAAAATCTCGCTGCTGCCCATTTGATAAATAATAAAAATTAACGGTCGCAAGTTGATGTTCAGAGTTAACCAAAAATAATTTAAAAAAATTTTTTTTTTTTTTTTTTCTTTTGGAAAATAAAATTAACATCTAGGAATTCTATAGAGCCAAACATCGTCGAGTACCTACATTGTTAATATTGTATATTTCAAATACGTTACGTAAACTAGTTTACTCTTGTTAATATTTTTAAAATTTATTAACGAGGTATCTAATATAATTGTGCATGCATTATTAGTGTAGTTAAATAATACATATAAGATATAATTTAAAAATGATTAGTAACATACGCGTATGCATATGCGAGGATCATTCGGAAAGTAATGCACTATTTCACAAAACGTTGCGACAATGACTGTGAAATAAACGAAATACCCTTAAATACAACATTTGAGAATACACTGACACAACTGGGTGACAGTTTCATGCAATAATTAGTCACGCGGAGTTATCAGTGAAGATATACGCACAAGGCGAAATTCGTATGGTTGAACGGTTTCCCGTGTTGAGGTGAGAAAAATCATCTCGTATCATCGCAATAGTGGAAGAAACATATGGTGAACACTGTGCGAAAGATTGAACGGTGCGGAGATGGAAGAATTACTTTTTTCAGAAGGATAAGACGAGCCGCGAAGTGAAAGCCCATCAGACCGAAAAAAACATCGGATACTCTTGTCAGCTATTAAACGAAGACTTACTCTACATGCGTTTGGATGTTGCTATGTGAATGTCTACAGACTGTCACGGGAACATCTCTAGGAACAGTAATTCGCGATGTTTTTTAAGCTTTCATAAATTATCAGTGCGATAGGTTCCCAGATTCGGCTGTACTCTACTTTTTGTCACTTTACTATAATCGAAAAATTCAAATTAACTGTATTAATGCATCCATCGTACTCGCCGGACGTAGCCTCGAGCGATTTGAACCCTTTTCCAAAGCATAAAAAGGTCTCAGAGACGGTTCACCAATAACGCACATTTGAAAAAAGCGGTAAGTAATTTTTTCAATTTTCAAGTCACACGAATGGTATTGCTGGGGAATAGAGGGACTGATTTATTGCTATAATAAATATTTGGCATCTTCGAGCGATTATGCCAAAAAGTTCAAATAATACTTTTTAAATATATTTTTTCTAATTTTTTGGTGTACCTTTTGGCCTTTAAAGCGGATTTGTACATTACTTTCCGGACGCCTCTGGTATGTGTATCTAATATTTTAGCTTAACTGAATCCTATTAAGGTGATCTCTAAAAACTTGAATTTTTACTCAGAATTAATACATCATTGTAAGTTTAAGTGCAGTTTGTGAAGTGAATTAAAAACAATACCGGAAAATTTTCTTTGAAGTAAATTGGTCTATGCTATTTTAAAAAAATATATATATTGGATCTCGTCCTTGGATTGGAAATAATAAAATGTGCCATACTGCTTCATTGCTACCAATGTAGTAGCATCCTAGTTCAGATTGGTCGATTTCATTAGTAGGTGCCGTTGTATTTTCCATTTCAAGTACTGCCATATACCTTCCTCTGGTAACATATTTGCAAATGTGCTTGATTTATTTTACGAGCTTGCAGTACTTTACATTGATGTGTGCTTTACGTTTTCGAGAGTAACGGTGAATCGTTATCTCGGCATCATTATTGCGTATTTTTAAAGTGATAGATTTGCCGTCATCTTTAGTTGATCGTCGACGATAGAGTTATTATTCATCATTGCCAGTAATAGTGTCGACAGGTAGTCTCTTGGGTATGAGTACGCCACAATGAATCATGTTTTTAGTGACAACTTGAAATAAGTCGGGATCAGTATCGATGTCTGGTATTTCTGCTGAGAGGACATGATAAATTTGATCTGGTATGATTTTTTCTATCAACCAAATCAAAATATGTGTTTCGACATTCAGTGGAACCCATCAAACAGCGTGTCTCTCTAAAAAAAAACATGATGTTTAACATAGAAATCCATTAAAAATGTCAATTTTTGTTTGAACGCACGCGCGGTAATATCATTACGATCTGATGATGATTTCCCTGGTAACAAAAGTGTTTTAATTTCATTCCTTGTAGTAGAAGTTCATGTAAATGTAATAAACATATCTAGGTGGCCAGAGCATATGCCACTGTTTCTTGTGTGTATTCATGCATGTGCCGTGCACTATCTGTAAATGTGGACAGTAATGCATTGGGATTCACATTGATATTATTAACAACTTCATCTCATAGATGAATGCTTTTTCTGAATGCAACTTCGTTTGATTTAGTCGAATGTAGAGGAATCGTTCGGTTTCATTTTTCGCGTACATATCGACAATGTATTGATTAGCATTATTCCGAAAAAAGTATATAGATGCGTGACGAGACTGGTGTGAATGGGTGTCAAAAACATTTCGGTTTTTTTTAACCCGAAATTATGAGAAAAGCCAGTTGCAGCTCTGCGTAATATTTATGGGACTTTCAAACTCGAATATCAGTAATAAAGAAGATAAGGAGCTGAATGAAAAGTTGCTATTTGATATCAAAATTTGTTGATTAATTTCGATTGCTTAAACCATGATCATGGCTATAGTAATAAAATAAAAATAAAACAAACATATAAAGACATATATTTCTTAGCAGTGAACTCAACGGAAAAGCTATTAGTGAACAACGTGTTTTTAGACTAATTTAATAACAAAATGATAAATGTGACAGTGATGGTGTGTGTAAGTATAACGCTAATGTATATGTGGAATGAAGAGGAAGCTGTTTTATTTAGAGTTAAATTTCAGTTTTTAATATAGCGATTACAAGGAAAAATTAGTACTTAAAAAGTGCAGTGGGTGGTTCGTAATTACGTGAGCTGTTTTGACAATAAAAAAAAAAACTATGCGATAATGCGCTCTGAAAACCATGTAAAAGTATAAAGTAAACTTTCATGTAACTATAGCATACTAAGATTGAGGCAAATCGATTCACTAGTATTCGCGCACTGTCGACTTGAAGAAAAGTTATGTTGTACCGTCGCCTCCGGCATACTTTTGTGGATTACCCACTAAGATTTTGACACATTCATCTCAAATTTTTCTGGGGAAAGACTCTTGACCTAGCATAAATTGTCCCATACCAGTTTTAAAGAAGTGATCAATGAGTCAACGGTTTAAAAGAACTGCCGAAGTCCTAACTGCTGTCCGGACTCTTTTCAAACGATTATCTGAAGAAGAATTCCGGAAAAAAAGTGCAGGAAAGAATAAATTTATGAGTTTGAAGTAAATTTTTTATTTATTTTATTTATTTTTTATTATAAAAGGAGCATAGTTCCTTGAATTTTTGATTTAAAAACTTGGTAAAGGATTCTATTTTCGGCTAAATGATTTTTCTAAACAGATTAATATCACTTGGATAGCTGCGGTGTTTTTTCACGCTCAAATTTTAAAAACTTTATAAGGCGACACTTCATAGGAGTTATAAAGAGAATACAATTCGACAAATTTTTAATTTTCAAATCTGGTACACTTTTCTCTTTTAGCTAAATGATTGCTCTAAAAGCGCGAATAGTTGTTTCTGTCATGAGAGAGCCGGTAAAATGTAAGTTATTTTATAAGTGTGTTTAAAAAATTACGAGAAAACCGAGTAATGCTATGTTGTCAGTACGAATGTTTACTTTATGATGGGCAGTTAGCGCGCATGTGTATGCGTGTGTAAAAATAAATATGTAGCAATTACTAAAAACACTGAATATTAAAACCTAAAACATTCTTCTACATTACTGCTGTTAACGTGCTGATAGCATAAGTAGAGGGGGCCCATCGATAGGATTGTACAAACTGATTTTAATTAAGATACACCTTTTCGGTTTAAAAGTTTTGCGTTATAGCAATCATATTTACTAGTTTATAATTGGCACTGCATTTTCTGTTGTTTTTTTGTTTTTTTTTTAAATTTTATAATCATGTAATATTGCAAAAAAAAATGTGTGAAAATAAATTTAATAGTTTAGTTACTTAAATATGTTAAATTGATCAACCATGCATCGTTATTCACTTTTTTTTATCATATTGCGTATTAAGTTTATATTTCAAAAAACATTTGTAGAGTGACTACATAATTATTTGTGAAATAATAAATTCTTCAAAGTAGTATTTTCTAGAAATCAAATTATTTAAAAGTACATTCTGCGTTGAGATATATTGTAATGAAGGACTGTTTTAAATGTTCTGATAATTTTTACTTATTTTTTTCAAACCCTGAAATGTTTTACAAGTTGAAATACCGTGTGTTATTCTTAATTCATTTTTTTAAAATCAAATTATATTATGTTATGCGCAGTACGAAGCAATTAAAATGATGGCAAGATGGTTGTGGGGTTTAAAAAACGATGAAATATCAGCACAGAAATCGTTTCGTATGTTTTCGGCTTACGTATCTAAAGGCGGTAATATTTCTCCATCAAAAGAATTAAGGTAACTTAATATACACCTTGATTTTATTGTTGGCTTGTAGGAACATAAATGTATAAAGATGCAAACATTTCTTTTTAACCATATTAATAATTTAATTCTATAGTTTAATATAGTTAATAATTTTGTATACTGTTAATTATCGAATTTCGATAAGTTATTCGAAAACATGATTTTTTAAAATTTATAATTGATTATAAATATTTGAGTTTATCTCATCCGGCTGTCTCTTATTAATTACATATAGAGGTTAAAGATTATTGAAAAATTTGTAGAGTAAACAACGGAAAGAGTTATTTTTCGCTGTAAAATTTTAAAAATAAGTAGCAGAAAATTTAAGTTTTATTTATTTCAGATTTTTATTAATTTGCTTTCTTCGAGTTAAAAAATAAATTACTACGATCAAAAAATTAAAGCGTGATTTTCAAAATTGAACATTTTTGATTTTATCTGAAATCTGGAAGACCGGAATGAAAATATTTTCAATTAAGTATATGTATCGTAAGGATTTCGAAAATTCTATTTCTTTCTGGTAAGCACGAGGAGTAAATATTTAGAAAAAATTTGATTCCGTTTAAATCATTTTTGTTAAAATCATTTATAGTCAGGAAATAAAAATGATTATAACAACGAGTAAGAGAATAATTCGAAGTTTAAAATTACAACACAATTTGTGTAGCTTCTAATTTTATACGCGGAATATCAATTTAAATTCCATACTGACTGAAAACAAAAAAAACAAAAAAAAATAGAAAGAAAATTTATTTTCATTAGTAAAAATCTAAAAATAAAATTGCTAAATTTATTCATTTTTGAATTTTCTCAAGAAATAAAAAACGAAAAGAAAATCGTTAGTGGGTCTATTAAAGTTTTCATATCTTTAACATTAACAATTATCAAAATCAAAATGTGTACAAATTTATCTAAATACCGATTACTTATTAATAAAAGATAAAAGTTCAGATAAAATTAATCGGGCGAAATACAGAAGAAAAAAAAAAGTATAGAACATAATGTAGAGTAATTTTCTTCAATACGTGTTTAGCTAAGTTGTTTTTAAATTGACACGTTGAATTCGATATTTTAAATAAAAAGTCGATACACTAACTTTGTGGTTTGATTTTTTATTTTCTCGTGTTGCTTTTTAAGCACGCAGTAGTTTGTAATGTATTGTAAAGAACATTTTATGAACAGCGCGTCCATTTAACGTTTTGGTATCAATTCCACGCAACCTTATCTTTAGACATTTTCATTGCTTGAGATCGTGTACTACGACATGTACAATTTCTGATCTGATCGGTGCCCATTAAAGTATTGTAAAAAAAAATTCTATACAGTCAACGTACCTCAATGATCTAGTGAAAGAAGTATATGTATTTTATTATTGAAATTTGTTACACATATTATTTCGAATGCTTATAAAATGAACAACATATAATACTTTATGAAATAATAATGTTATAATATATTTGAAAAATTTAAGCACAATAGCTTCATGATTACAGAATTATACTAACGTTCAATTTTTTAGTTCTTTTATCGATTTTAAAAATTTAACGTTAGTATAATACTATGATCATGAAGCTGTTATGCTTCGAAACGCGTAAGCATAAATTTTTCAAATATATTATAACATTATTATTTCATAAAGTGTTATATGTTGTTTGTTTTATATGTATTTTATTTGTTACAAAAAAACGGCTTAATAGGGATATTCAATGTACTCATTTAAAATCAGTTGAAATTTTATTTAAATTTTTCAGAATTTATCAATATTATGTCTCATTTTCCTAGCAACTCGTGTAGATGATTTTAATTTCTATTTTAAAACTTGTTTTATGAAATAACGCGTATACATTAAACACAATTTACATTTTAATAATTATAATAAAACAAATGTATTTTGCCATAATTATGATTTAAATAACTGACAGTAGTTGGCACATTTCAATGCTTTATTGTACCGTAGTTATGTTTAATGCGTATATGTCATTTCATCGAGTGAACAACATGAAAGATTATATAAGAAAAAAGTAACACTACATTAGAATTATTTAAAGTGAAAATGTTATTTATCTTATCAGATAAAAACTGAATGACCGATTTTACACCTTTGTCTATATTTTATCGTCGATTAGTCATTTTTTAAAAAAAATATGTAATGCATAAAAATATTTACTATAAAAACTACTTTTATTTTCAGTTATAGACACGTAACACGACACTGAGTTTTAGGGTCAATGTTTTCGTCGTATTTTTTTTCAGTATTTACCGTTACGTCCCAAACGCCACCGGGAACCGTTTTATAAATCGTCTTTGAGCAAATTGTATATCAAATCGTTATATTAAAATACAAAAAAATTGACATACTATTTGTTCAAAAAACGATATTTGTAGAAAAATTTTCAAAATGATTTTACTTATCTCTACTGTTCCATATTTGAAAACCAACTATGCTAAATTTCAACATTATTTATTTAATAAAAAACATAAACTACACAGACGCAATGAATAAATTATAAATGTATCAACTAGTTTCTTTTACAATAGATCGATACTAGTCGCATTATTTTTAAATATTTTTGGTGTTTGTGTAATTCGCGATTTTTATTAAATAAATAATATTGATTTTACCGAAATGTGTTTATCCGTATCCGGTGTCATTAGACGCGTTATATAATTAAGACCTCCGCTAGCGGAGCGAAAACTCCAAAGCTTGTTTAAAAATCGTTATTATTATTAATATTATTATTTTATATTTCAGTGAACCAGAAATGGCTTGGTTACGATATGGAGCGGGGTGTGCTATGTTGAAAGTTTCTCAACAAAAGGGTGTGGGCGACCAATACACTGTGGATCAATTTTATGTCGTTTCCAAATTAATGCATGTTAGTACCGTTGTTATTTTTATCGACTTTAAAAAGAGGAGGTTATATTCAATAGTCATCAAATAACGAAAGGAAAAAAAAAACGGCCCCTTTGAGGATATTTTTATTAACATAATAAACGTGCTTAGCTTTTAAAATATTATAAATCTACTTGGAGGCATAAGTTCGAAAAAAAAACAACTAATTTTTAATAAGACAAAAAAATTAAATATTATCAATCGTACGCATTTTCAAAGAGATATGATATATCACTTAATTAATAACGTAGATATATTGTATATTATGATAATCAAAAAACATATATAAAAAATATAGAACATTGATTAGTTTCGAACTATATCGTTCATGATCACAGTGCGTTATGAAATTGCTATAGCACCTTCTAGGAGCTGATCACTGGCGTAACCAACCCGAACTAACTTCAATGATATCCTTTGTTTATTAAAAACTGTATCGGTCCATGCCAGTCCCATACGAGTATCAATGAGTATGCGTATTGTTTCAATAGTCATTAAAATAAACGTTAAAAAAAGGGATCTTATCAGAGATATACTTTTATTAATTAATATAATCAGGCCAAAATTAGTCAACAAATTACTATTAAAATATACAGAAAATATAAACATCTAAAATTTAAAAATTAAAGGAGCGATGTGCGCGATTAACTTAAAGCATTACTAATACGTTTACTATTGAAATATTGATTTGAATAACGATATTGAATTTAAAATTCCCAAAGCGCGACTTGTAAGCTCTCCGCCCACGAAATTCGAACATTACACTTAAAACCAATACCAGCTCTTTATAGAGCACAGAAAGCAACAGCATTTTAGGTTGGTCTGTTCGTATTATTACTCAGAAGTATTTAAACTAAAAATTGTAAAATAAGATAGTTAAAAAAAAAAAGAAGCACTCAATTTAAAGATTTACTGAAAAAAATCAACAAAAATGCACTAAAAAGTAAAAAATGATTATTCAATAAAAGGTAAGATATTTCAGAGTAATATAAAGAAATTATGATTATTCTTAAACAACATTAATACTTATTAGAGTTTTCTCGGTACACCATATTCAAATTTGAACAATAATTAAAGACTGCATTAAATATTTTTGATGTTTACTTAAATTATAGAAAACGGGTGATTGCTTGTTACCCCCACATCGAATAACTATTAATCTTGTTTAAGAATAGTAATAAATACCAGTTTCTTTATATATATATATATATATTACTCTCAAATTATTATTTTTTACATTTTAGTGTATTTTTAATAGATTTTTAAAGTAAATCTTGAAGTCGGTATCATTTATTTTTTTAACAAAAGTGCAAATATTATGCAAGCTTTTTATTCGGCATTTTTTATTTTACTAAAAAGATTAAAGAATATTATTAGTAATAAATGTTTCGTTATCATACGTGCATAATTTTTACTTGACGTTAACATTTTTTTTAATTTCTAATTTCCTAGGATTCGGTACCGATGGTACGACAATTATTCGTTAATAAATTGCATAAAGGGCTTATTCGACATTTTCCGCATAGAAATCTTCCGTTAGATTTTATGAGTTACTATGTTTTCGGTGGTATTGAAGAAGATAAAACAATTAAGCAAACCATTAAACAAGCAATGCTGGTCGATATAACAAGGAGACGCGATTACATAAAAAATTTAACTCGTTACGATGCAAACGGTAACTTTTATTTATATTTAATTTAATTACTATTTGTATTACGAAAATCCAATTTTTGCGGTTTTACAAAATAAGAGTTTTGATATTCTTTTTCGGATATTCCTTCTAACCGTTTCATTTCCTTTAAGTGACTTGTTCCTTCGCATTTCTTCACTCCCTCGCCAGCATTTATTACACATGTTGAAAATCGCATCAATTTTACAAAATGACATCTATTCATTTGTTGCGTTATTTTCAACTTTACATCTATAATTGCGATAAATAAAATTACAAAACCATTGTAAAATATACGCATAAATTGTAACAAATAACGACTGTAGTAAAGTCTTGTTTTCAGCATAAAACAACGATTTTATATTTTTTACCTTGTACGGTTATTCTAGTATTGCGTGAAATCGATGCGTTGATTTGAAAATAAAAAAAAAAAAAAAAAAAAGAATAAAAGATTAAAAGGAAATTTGATATGGATATAATGAAATAAAGCGAGGAAAAAGTAATAAAATATTAGAAAAATTGAAATCATTACTATTATTTTGTTCATTTTTTCCTATAATATCGCTAATGTTTAGAAAAAATAATTACAGTTATTTCATAAAATATTACCTATATCAACTTTTACTAATCGTTTTTCTAGAAAGT
Organism: Icerya purchasi; assembly: GCA_039619475.1. NCBI lineage: Eukaryota > Metazoa > Arthropoda > Insecta > Hemiptera > Monophlebidae > Icerya > Icerya purchasi. Next base: position 492,820,755 of record CM077116.1, read on the forward strand.
AAAAAAAAAAAAGGTGAAAGAAAATGATATAACTTACAGGGAAAAGGCACAAAAAAATGTAAGTGTAAGTGGAGCCTAACATTACGTTATTTAAGTTTTCCTTTCAATTAAAAAAATTCATTTTGTATTCGATTGTAAAAAAGTATTTATATGTTCTTATTAAAAATTGTGTTTAAGGAATTTCATTTCTTATTTTATAAATTGAACTGTAATCATTAATCGACTTTCTTTTGCACCGATTTGGAAAATCCTTCCTTCTTAATTTAATGATATAGAAATTTTTTTTAGAAATAATAAATCCATACTTAGTGACCTACAGAACTCTTAAAACTCTTAATCGTACTATTACCAAAAACGATTCTAATCAAATAAAATTTGCTATCATGTTATAACTGCGAATTTTAAAATGAATACAAATACGTAAAATAGGTGGTACCCAAACAGAAATATTTAAGTACGAAAAACAAGTGAAGTGATATTTGAAATGTTACAATATTATCTCAATAAAAGAAAAAACATACGTCACACAATATTTTTTCACATGTGTCGTTCAAACAGTCTAATAGCGGTACAACCTAAAAAATTATCAAAATAAATTATTTACATTTTACAGTTGTTTCATGATTGGGTAGCAACAATGCAACTATAATTTAACAATTCCATAATATTAATTCCTGAGGAAAATTGCATTGTGAAAATAATTTAAAAAAAAAACTGTTTACCTAATTTTTCGAAATCTGTCGTTTAATTATATGTTACAGTTGAATTAAGAGCCGTGTATTAAATGAATTTATATATACTATATATATATTTTTTTTTTTCAAAAGTAAACGATAAAATTTTAAGTAAATGATTGCATTAAGCTTTGTTAAAAAATAATTGCGAAATAAGGAAATAATATCTTTTTAATAGAAAAAAATAGAAATTATTCACATTATGTAGAGATATACTTGAAGTGCAGTGAATAAAAAAAAAACTTATTCAGAGTATTTCGAAAATTTAACAGTTGTAGTTTTAGATGTCGCTCCAGGGTTGCCGATTAAGTTATAAACATCTTTGTAACAACAGCATAAACATTTAAAGTGTTTATGACACTCTAGGATAGTTGAAAAGTGCTGTTCGGAATAAACATAGGAAAATCGTGTCGAAGTGCCATTTTATTGTTGGTGATTTTCTTGAAAGCTATGTGTCTTAGACGTTCTCTCGTGTCCCGCGTATTCTGCTGACGTTTTTAGATTAGGTGCTCTTTCCTGAAACCGGTTTGGCGGTTTTTGACTGTGCCCAGTATTGTAAAAGCCATGTATTATTTATTTCAAACTATGCAGGCATATTCTAGGGCCCTCGCGCTGCGAAATTAGTACATTATTTTAACAAATATTTAGAATTAGTGAATAAAAGGTTCTAACAAATTTCCTCGGGCGTCGAAAATTCGATTACCCCCCAAGGAGTATATTATGCGTATTTTTATAAGTAACAATTTTATCCATTGTTTCAGCTGCAAATGATGTAAATTCAAACGATTTGGTATCAATTTTGCCGGATTATATGTTGGTTCCGGCAATAGCATTATTAGCTCACTCATCCATATTTACCAGTAGTCGAGACATCGGTCAGCTGACAAAAATGAGGAATTGCTTATGGTTCATTCTGGAACCGTTGATCATGAAGAACGAAACATATAATTACGGATTTTATAAAAATATGCTGGATCAAATTAAATATCATAAAGATGTACTACAACCGGATGATGAACATGTGAACGAGGTGAGTGTTCACTACACAGTTGAATATGACATATAAGTTTACCGTAAATGTAAAAGTTTCCCTTTTTCTTATATAGCGGTAACGTTTTTTTATTTAAAAAAAAAAAAAACTATTTTTTCCTACAGAGAATATGGACACTGAGCGATCTTACCATGAAAATTTTGATAAGTAAGAGCGTTAACTTTGAGATGAAGGACATGTTTTCTGACATCAAAATTTCTTCATTTTATTTCAAAAAAATTGAAGATCCGTTATTTGTTAACGATAAATGTTACGTAATAGATGAATTCAGAATTCAGGTAAGAAAATTTAGTTTCTTTTTCTTTTTAAAGTGTGATTTTCCGTCTAAAAAAAAAAAAAAAAACACAAAATCATGAAATCTTTAGTTATAAATAAGTGAAACTGTGAAATAAAACAATTGAAAAACACCGCTTTGTAATATCAGTGAATCATCTATTCATTAAATATTTACTAACTGGTTCAGAATATCATAAAAAATAATATCTTATTAATTTACGTTCGCTGATTATTTGCATTCTACTAAAATAATTCCTAGTCACCTTGATAAGTGGGTATCACCAAGGAACATTCGTGACAGAAGTTTCAGATTTCTCACTCCCCTAGTTTTTGGGAAACTCACTTTTTGCTGAAAAGCAGTTAATTTTTTTTTTTCAAGAGTTGACCGATTTTTGCAATTTTTTAGTATGTTTGTAGGCACGTGGAAGGGGCATCTTAAAAAAAATTGACATCCCCTTCCCATTATATTTGTCCTTCCAAATGACACCTTTCTAACATTGTTCCCGTTTTTTACCAATGAAAGTACAATAAAACTGGCATTTTTAGATGTATTTTAGACCCCTAAATAACATATATTTTGATTAAAAATCAATTGTTGTTGGGTTCTTCTTAAGGTGCCGTACGCTACATAGCGCGTTGGCGCAACCTATTCGTACACTTTTAGCTGTACCGATGTAGGTTGTGTACCGGGCAATTATTATATGCAACGCGGGTGTACACACGCAAGACTACATTCGGAACTGATAGTAGCCGCTTGTTATCGCGCTACAAATGCAGTCCCGTGTACTGACCTAGCGCGCATATGATTACGTGGTGGTTCGCCATTGCCTTCCACGTGATTATTAGTAGAGTATTTAATTTAATTATTTTGTAATAAGTTCTGTCGTCGCCCGGGATCGAACCCGTGACCTCCGTAACTGAAGTCAAGCGCTCTAGCAACTAGGCTATGGTTATGGTCACAAATTAGCAAAAACATAGAGTAAGTAGAAATTTTATTGAAAATGAAGCTGTTTATGATACAATATTTACATTTCACCTATATGCTGCATATTTCAATACAAGACCATGGATAAGAAGCACCGACACTCCTGAGCCTCCTTATGGACTCTTGCAGCAACCCAAACCCCTAAAATTGAGTCAAAATGAAGTAATACAAATATACACTATACTTAGGCAGGCTCTCAAGTAAGAATGTAAGAAGTCTAATATATGGAAAGGAATACATATTTATTTATTTCAATATCCAGTAAAAATTAAATTGAAAACATTAATCTTCGTCGCTGTATTCTTCGATCACTAATTCAGTCTCATCGGTGTCGAATAGCCGGTTGCGAATTTCAGCCGGTTTCACAATTTTGGATCGATAACATCGGCCATATGCAAAATAATAAATTATAGCTACTGCGGGAGAAAAATGAGACCGTTATCGGCCCAAACTCCATTTGTAAAATCCCTTAAGAAGGAAGAAATATTACCGATTCCAAAATAGAATATCCTTTAAGTTAGGAAGTTTTGAATGAAATACGGTAGATGTCCTCGAAGTAGATAATATTTTGTGTTTTCAAGTTCGGTCAGACGCTTTTGACAAAATCGGAAAAGACGGCCAGCAGATAGTGTTTTTTTGAAAACGCTTATTGTATACTAGTTCTTAAAAATATTAAGTGATCGACGGTAGATCTTCCGATTCGGAAACCGTATTGAGTATTTGATAGGAGTTGATTCGATTCGGTTATCCACAGCGAACGGTTCTGGCAGATAACCTAGGTTAAGAAGATGTGCCGGTAGTTGGTAATATATTTTTTTTTTTTTTCATTTCGTTATCCGAGTCGGATGCCGTGACCTTATTTGACGCAAGATATAACACGTCGCCATTTATACCGATCGTGTGCTAAATCTATGGTATGTTGTAGATTTAATCTGCATATTTTCTTGATCTGGTCGATGTAGCGGTTCTTTGGTCTGCCTTTCTTCCTTTTCCCCTCGACCTTTCCCATCAAAATCGTTTTCTCCAGCCCATTCGCTCTTACTATATGACCGAAAAAGCCTAGCATACGTTTCCTGATGGATGTTAATAGCCGTCGGTTGGTTTCGATCTTGAGCTCTTTTAACACGTACTCGTTTGTCCTATGGGCCGTCCATGGGATTCTTAAGATTTTTCGATACCCTTTCATTTCGAAAGCTGCGATCTTCCTTACAAGGGATTTATTTTTAGTTTGGATATAGGAATGACTTTGGCGGTTTTCAATTTTGCAGGAAAAGTGTCAGAGGTCCAAATCTGGTTGAAAAACAGATGAGTGATTGCAAAATCTGGTGCTTTTTGGAACATAAGTGTGTGTATTTTATCAGGACCGGGACATGTAAGTTTAGTGTTACGTATTGCGCTTATGAGTTCATTCATAGTAATAGGAATGTTATATAGTTCATCATTTAGTGAGGTAAAACCCAAGTAGGATCCATTCTCAGCAATCTTCATACATCTTCGCGAGGCTGTAAGAAGATCATCGCCGAACTGAGATGCTAAGAAATCAGCAAAGAAGGGAGCAATTAGATTTGTATCTGTTGTAATAGAATTGTTGATAGCGATGCTCGTAGATATTGATGGGGACAACCTTCTGTTTATAGCTTGTATTTTTTTTTTCTCCATATTATGCTAGGTGATGTATTGATGTTAATGGATTTTACAAATTCGAGCCAGGACATATTCTTAGATTGCTGCTCGGGTGCAGAGTTTTAGGTAGCTTACATGGTTTTCAAGCGGAGGAGAATATTTCAATTTTTTTAACGCTTTTCGACGATATCTCGTATTATAACTGATTATGGGCCCACCATATAATGGAGTTCTTTCGAGCTTTAATTTCCGAAGAATGTAAGTTTGTGAGAGATACCAAAGTTTTAGTAAACCGTTCGAAGTTATGCAAGTTTTTGGGAAGTCTCGAGATTTTTGAGCTTCAGCGAAAGAATTGTGGGGGGCTGGCCAGTTGGTTTTTTGGTAGTTAAATCTTTCTGATGGTTTAGGGAAGTGGTACGTTTCAATTTGGCGAAGAAAGATATTTGGACGATGATCATCCCCGAGCGAGATCTTCATGGCCAAAGATTTGGGTTTTGCTGGTTAAACTTGGGACGGTAATTAGTAAATTTATGGTAGACCATGTTTTGTGTGAGAAGTTGTAATGAGTCGGTTCTGAGGCATGTATGGTGCTGAGATGATGTCTTCGATAATTCGAGCTTTGTTATTTAATGATATGCCTTCCCATGAAAGGGAGTGAGCATTATAATCTCCTCTTAGTATAAATGGATGAGGGAGGCTCGTGATAATATTGCTAAGTTCATCGTAGATGATACTTTTATTTGGCGGTAAGTAAATAGAGCCAATAGTTATCGGTGATATAAATCAATTTTTGCGACTATAATTTCTAGATCTGTATCCACATTAATTTGCTCAATAGTTAAAGGATGACTTTATTGCTAATAACACTCCGCCGACCGCATGTTGGGCAGATAACCGGGGAGATGATAAAATGTTATAGCCAGGTAAGTTGAAAATTTGATGTTGTTTTATAAGGGAGTTTCTTGCGGGCAAAGTATTGAGGGACCGTATTGATTTTTAAGTATTTTAAAGTCTTCTACATGTTTGTATATGCCGTTATAATTCCAGCTAATGAGGATTTCTTTATCTTTAAAGCTCATTAGTATTTAGCGTTTTATTTGATGAATTATTGATGATTTCTTCGAGTTTATTTTTTCAGTTTTGTAAAACGGGTTTTAATTGATTTTGGTGTGGAGCTTAGCATAATTTTCTTCCAACATTTTTTGGAATATCATTTGGCATAACAGCGAAATCGGAAAGAGAATGTTCAATATCTTCTGTAGGACGGCTCTTAACAACATCTATAAATAGGGAGAAATTAATGAAATAAAGGGGGGGGGGGTATTCTTTGTCATTTAATTTAGAAGTTATTGTGTTTTTAATGATTTCAAGGGGAGTTCCTTTATTGAGTGAACTGTGGAATCCTTTCCTGCGTTGTTCTCTGCATGATTTGCGTCCGGGTGGTCGCTTGGGGGGCATTAGTTTCATCGAAAATTTCCATTTTCTTTCGTTTTGCTTTCTGTTTATTAGGAAAGTTGGGTTATGTTGACATATTTAATAAACTTTCCGAAGTTAATGAAGATAGCTCGCGTTTCCCATGAGTGGTTTGCGTCGGATTCTCGGGAGGTAGTATCTGAGTATCTGAGCCATTTGATTAAAGGGTTGTTTCTATAGAATGATGTTTATTTTTTAGTGAAGAGATGCATTGTATGGTTGGTTGGTTTTTACGTTGCTGGGCTAGAGAACTTCATACGAATTTGGATCGGAAAGGGGCACTTCGAATTGTGTCGGAAACGGGGTTCTGGCATAGAAAAATCGTTTAACGACGCAAGTTTTTCTACTTAGAGCATGACATCATCAGAAGTTAATGGACAGACCTCGGCTCGATGCCCTCTTGAGCAGCATGTAAAGCGTGTCATTTCATCGAAAGTGATGAATCGATGTTTCTTTCCATTATAGGTTAATTCAAAAGAACCTGGAAGAGTTTCAATGTTCGAATCGTTGTTCACATAAATTTGGCGTTGCCAACTTATTATGTGGCCGAATACATCACATCTAGGGGGCTAACACGTGGTATGTAAGTGCCCGACAGGGGTTTGCTATTTATTTCACTTACGATGAAGTGCTCCAAAATCATGTGTGGGGTTAGCCGGACATTCGAAAATATTACTTTTTTTAAAGTCTAAGTTTGCGATATTTAATAAATTCCGATTAAAACTTGAATCCACTATAGTTGTTTATGAATTACTCGACAAGTTGTTGGTTTTGAAGAAAGACAATTATTCTTTTACTGTTGACTTTAGAAGCCGTGATGATTTTATCTGGTTCTTGAACGAGAAATATAATGACTGTTAAATAGTCACGTAGACTACAGTTCTGCGTGTAAGATGATATTATGCCCTGCTCTACTTTTTCGGGTAGTTGAATTCAGTTATAGGCGAGATTCTTCTTTTTACAATGTTTGAGTAGGAAGGTTTGAAGGTATTTTGGTCGGTAGATTTTGTGTTGTGGAGTATAGAAAGACTTGGAACCAGAGAGGAAGAATTCGGTTGAGTTAACGAAGACATTGATAAAATGTTTAGAACGTACATGACTTACTCCGCATGGCAACACTCGATCGGACACGGACTGATAACGAATATTAGATAAGACAGAACGCGGTAAATAACAACCGACACTACACAAATGAAACACGTGAATTATGATAATTCTTATTCAATGTTAATACTTTGATAAAGTCAGCACCAAATTCATAAATTACATTGTCTGAAAAGAATTTAATGAGTATGATTATTTTTTTATTTTTTTGGTGCGTTTTTATTCAAAATTTTATGGTAAATCTTGACGTTGGTATTTTTCTTCCTTTTGTTAACATTTTATTTCACAATTTTTAGCATTTATATTTTACTGTATAGTCTTTTTATCGAATCCTTTATTTTTTAGTGTGTTTTTATTAAATTTTTATTGTGTCAATTTTGTTAAAACATTTTATTTCACGATTTCCAGCGGAATCCTTTTTGTCTTGCTAAAAATCAACCTTTTTGAAAATGACAAGCTTTTTAATTTGTGCTATGGCGGTTTAAAATTCGTTTTCTTTATTCGAATCTATATTTATTCGTGTTAATTTACACTTCAGTTCTTTCAAATTACTTTTCTACAGAGTAAACTGATGATATTTGAAGTTAATCACGTCTGTTATATTTATAAAAAAAAATTATCTAAAGGGGGAATTTAATTTTTCATGTTTTTCGATGACTACCGAGTATCTGTGTTTACCAATATTCAACGGCGTATATTTACACGGTACCACTGTTGACCTGCTGGTGTAAACTTTTGAATGCATCAAAAATCATTAAAATCAGCCACATAAACAGAACATACGTAACGAACATATAACCTCCTTCTTTTTTTGGAGTCGGTAATATAATTATTCCATGGTGAATACCATTAAAATAAGCATAAAGTAGAAGCACGTACTTTCACGCGTAATCATACGCTCCCGTACTTTGGAATTATTCGTTATTTAGTAACTACTGTGCATTAAATGCAAAATAAAATGCATAATTTATCATCTTCATTAACTGAGATTTTGGTAAAAATACAACCTGTAAAAAGTTGTTGCTCTGTTGTCGAAAGTTCACGATAATTTCCGAATGATCAGTGAGATATCTTTTACTGTGAAATTTTCCAACGAATTAATAATTTTCGAATACAATATTATTTTCTTATTTAATCGACATTTTTCGCCAACTTGTTTCTTTAAAATCATCGTGATATTTTTAATATGATATACGGTAATTAAATTGATTAAAGTTTGACTAGGTATTGAACTACTGATGATTAAAAATAAATAAATTACTTAAATCTGTAGTTCTCGAGTTATAAAGAAGTAGGTTGTTACACACTTCATTCTTCTACTTGATATTTATTAGATATATCGTTATAATGTTACGAACAGGAATTATTACCTACCCGTTTCACCGCCGTTCATTCTCAGATTATTATTTTCTACTATTACTCATCTGTCTGTTTCTTATTTTAGCGAGTTTGCGTATTGTCGCGCATTACGCGGGTAATTCGCGAGAGATACTGCATGTCTGTGCCTTAACTTCTAAAAACTATAGCCGTGTTATGGCTTTCGTGAAAAATATCATTAATAGTACGAGAACAAAAAGGAAATTTATTATTATATACGTAAATGTGTTCTATTTTTTTCCAATTTTTCTATTTTTCTAAGAAAATTTACGTCGTGCCGCTTTTTGAAAAAATTAAGGAATTCCATTAATTAGGGTGAAGTTTGGAAAAAGTCAGGGAATTCGAAGATACAGAAATACCTACGTGTTATATAGAACTTTAAAGTATTAAAAATTTTGGCAGAGTTTTATTATATGTAAATTTACTCTGTATATGAGAACTTTCCTCTTCGAATCCTTGGCCGGCTACCGCCCTTTACCTTCCAGATGATGAATGTATCACCTGGATTTCAGTTGCTTTCCTTAAGAAGAAAGAAACAATCCTTTACGCCAGGCGATCTGCGAAGTCCTGCATCAATTCGGCTGCTTGGAACAAATCAAAATCTTATTTTCGGGCGTCGGCGACTAAAAGATATAATTGTACACATACATATATATATATATATATTTTTTAAAACTATTATTATTATTACGATAAATTTCGATTGTGTTTTAAATAATTTTAACAAATTCTTTCAAATTCCGGAATAATTACAGACCAGATGTGATTTTTCTTTATTAATTTTAGACTTTTACACATAATAAATACGATATTTCTCGATTACATTTTAAATACTACGTAAACTAATAATGTACCGATCGAGCGTGATATGCGCTATGACCAGTCGTTCGGACAAAAAACCTTATCATCCGTGTCTTTTCAACATACTGCGAAATATTTCAATATAGTTTATTCTGTGCAGTTATTGATTTCGAAGTCGAAGAAAAATCTGAAAAAATCTGTAAAACTGGAACGCAGTGGGAAAATTTATTTTGAAAAAAAAAGTAGCTACCCCTATTTAAACTAAAAAATCGTAGTTTTAAATATTATTTAACCGATTTTTGCGCGATTGCATTTTTAATTTGATTCGTTTTCTTTGTTTTCAGAGCGATAAACTTAGCAAAAATGCGAATAATTTAAATGCGAAGAAAGCCAAAGCTGATCGGCCTGTACCACAAGATTCTATCAACTATAATGAAGATAGAGAAAATAAGGTAATGCGTTTAAAATTAAGTATTTTAATTTCATATTCTCTTTATTATTTTATGTCGGTAATTTAATTTTATTTCAGTTATTCATTTCATGTGCTATATTGTAATTGCAGACAGACACAAATTGACGATTAAGTGTCAAATAACTTTTTAATAATAAAAACATAACAAGAAGAACAAAAAAAAAACAAACAAGCTGCGATGTTTATCACTGAAATTACAAAAAACAACAGTATATTTATAAAAGTAGAACATTATCCAGTATACTTAGGCATTAATCTATGTTTAGTTATTTTTCCATTTGAAAAAACATTCGTATTTGTACAATTACATTTTAGTCATGTTTCAAACTAAATAAAATAAAGGTACAGAGTGCCAAGAAATGGTTCTAGAAAAAAACGTCTTGTTAAATAAAGAGTACTTTTAGGTTTAGCTAATTGTAAAGTACAATCGACTCCCGATTATCCGGATCGACTTTTTAAAATAAATAAATAAAGAAAGAAAGAAAAAGCCAAAGTACTTTTATAAAATCCACAGCTATATGCAGAACGTATAATTTTCAATTAATTTACAGTATTTGTTTATAGTGTACGTATGTTAAGAATTTGTTGTTAATTATAAATATTGTACATTTTATTTGCTTTGTTGTAACGATATTTTAATACAGCTGTAAAAAGAATTTACAAAAAAGCCGTATAGTATCAACCATATTCTCAATAATGTACATGTACAGTACAATAGCGTACACTGTCATTTAATATAAATACTGTAGCTTCAACATTGTAGATGGTCGTCGTCCCTTGAACTCCAGCGTATCCGGATTTATTGCTATCCGGACCGGCTGGCTGCCCAATTAATTCGGATAGAATCGCGAGTCAGCTGTAATACATTTAAGTGATAGCTGTATAATGCTTTAGTTTGATCGATAAAAAAATCATTTATTAAAGTAAATAAAAACACATAATAAAAAAAAAAAAAAAAAAAAACTATTAAAAGAAGCAATGAAATTAACGTAACCAACAGTGAAACGATTGAATGCGACAACATAGTCGTTAAGCTGCTCGGCTGTTAGACTCTCGTGTTTGAATTCAAAATTTATTCGAGCTAGGAAATCTAAGAAAAGATGGCAAAGATGGCTGACGAAATGAAATTGTACCGTCGCTACTCTTTCCAGTACCATTATTAACCGTAACCTTACAAATTAAGGGTTTTACGCATTTGGAATTACCGCTCATATAGAGACACTTTAAGTTCCGTTTAATAAAATTACTCGAAACGTTAATAAAAGTTAATGGTTATTAATGGGGTGGTTTTAATCCGTTTTCAGGTTAATGACAACGAGAGCGGAATCGAACCTAAAAGACGAAAAATTACTAGAAACGCGAAATAATTAGTCGGTCTTGTGCGCGTATATAATGGATTATTAAGAATGTAATATTCCATGTTCTAAAACATCTTGCTGTCACATATTAACTATTTTTGACTTGACGTGTGTACGTAAGTAGTTAATATTTTACGAGATAATTTTCATTGGACAAACTTGATTTTTAATCTAACGTTTATATAATTTTAATTTTAATAGATTTATACATTATATACATATTTTTTTCGTTCCTGATGCAAAATATAATATTATGTATACACATATTGATCTCTAAATACTGGCGGTTATTTTATATGAATATATTCGTTTTTATGATTTTATTACTTTTTTTTAAAAAATTAAAAATGTCTATTTTAAATTTATATATTTAAAATGTTAGTTAATAACGATAGAAAATAGAATATGTAACCGTATTATATATATATATATATATATATATATATATATATATATATATATATATATTTATATATACGAGTATATAGGAGAGTATTTACAATTCTATGACAAAATTGCAGTTTGTTTAGTGTTTTTTTACATATGGAGCTGATTATGTTATTGATTTACGTTTCTAAAATTATATAAATATGCATAGCTTAAAAATTTAAAAAAAGTTAAATTTAGTTTTCCAAAAACGTTTTACAAGTGTTTTAAATTTATGCACGATACCCGTTCGTTGGTATTACGATTTGTCTGTCCGTTTCTCGAATTGATTAAACAAGGTTTCCATATGTTTTTTTGTTATTTTGCTAATGATTGAAAGTTCAAAGACAATTGAAAAGAGACGATAGTTTAAGAGTTGTGACTTTACTAGAACAATTTAAAAGGAAAAAAATTATCCATTCTTTTTTTTTTTTGTGCATTTACGGGAAGTGTAGTTCAGCCGTATTCAGTGTCGGACTTTGTACTATTGATATTTAAATATAAATATTAACTTTCTATTATTTTGAATGCCGCTGCTGAGCTTGCATTATTGAGTGATTTAATAAATTTAATCATTCATACTGACGGCAAAAACTGTCGTGTCCCGAATGACGACTGTTGTTGGAAAACGAAATTGTTTAAATAGAAGAGGAATTAAAATTTTCTAGTTGAGTATTAAAAATCGTTACGAAATTTCCTATCAGTTTTTATAGTCATTGACAACATTGATTGTCAGTTGTAATATATGTGTAATTTGTATTTTGTTAATTTTTCTTTTTATTGCGAATTCGTTTCTACAGTACCTATGCATTATTTAATATATATATATATATATATATATATATATATATATATATTTATTTATTTATTTATTTTTATACATATACGTATTTTTTATAAGTCATTATTATTTACCTGTGAATAGAACTGCTTTTGAAATCGGTTTATATTTGTCGTAAGATTTTTTTTTTTCTTTTCCCTGTAACTTCATTGTGTTCCTGCTGATTATAAATAAATTGCATTATATGTTAAATTATTTAATACGGGTCTTTTATTTATCGTTCTGTAGCGATTTTGTATATAACATTTTTCGCGGAATTAGAATCACATTATGCGCTTGTACTTTCAAATTTAAACCAAAATGGATTTTTAAAATTATACAATTCGTATACTTTGCAATAGTGTTGGAGGTCTATTGCGTGTGTATCGGTAACATTTGTTGTTATCACAATTTTATTTCAAATATTCTGACCTTTACGTTAGTTATATAACTTTTTCAGAAAAAAAAAAACAGCTGAATGTTTATGTATGTATGTGTGTGCGTATAATGAAGATTTATTTTCGTATCAGAAAATAAAAATATAATAATAATAGTAAATCGTTTACATGCCGATTAAACTATAATCAGTTTTATAATCAGCATGAATTTTAGAGTTTTTTTACTGCGACGCAAATTTGATAAATGGGTTCAAATTTTGTACTGTCAGTTGACATATAATTAGGCAGCTATTTTGTTAGGAAAACATAATAATGATAATATAATCATGGCTGCTATAATAGTAATTATAATCGTATGTGTTTAAAAATTAAATTGTAACTAGAACATTTCGTTTTAAAAGTTAACATAATTTGTAATAATTTGACGTTTATGATTCCTGTTAAACAATTTGTTACTGTAAATAGACCAACACGAATTTGCAATGTTACTAGGCGTGTTTGTAAGATGCATTACCGAAAACGATTAACGCTCGTGAAAAACTTGATAATTTGAAGTAGAAGTGTAAATTTCAAATAAAATCGAAGCATGCGTGAAGAACGCGTATGTCGGCTTTTTGAAATTATATATACACGCGTCGTTTTTATGGGCAAAGGGCTAGCAGGTGGGTAAAAACAGCTCCCGCTAAAATGCGAAACTATCTTCATCACGTTTTTATTCATCCGCACATTAATACATCATGGCGATTATTTTAATTTCATTTTTATACATATACCGTTTGTTCCTACTTTTTAGTTCCACCGTACCCCAACCGCCTTTCCCCTCTTCTAACCCATTTTACGGGTCATTGAAAGATTGCTAGTTCATTTTCAATTTCTTGTTTGCTCCATAAAGCGCCTTAATTCGCGATTAATTTGTAATGTGTTGAATTTTGAACGTATTAATCAGTAACGGATAAGTGGTTAAGGACCCGCGGCTACTTTTTCGACTCAGATTTTTTCACGGCGAAAATTGGTGCAGATATCACAAGTATTTCTGTTCATTCTTCAAATTCCGACTTTACTCAATTTTCCAGAAAGTGGTGACCTCTCTGATTATTTATATATGAATTACCGGTAGTAGCTACTACTACTATTTGCGGTGAAATTCAATAACTTGAATCAGGGGGGGATGTAACTTTCTGGGAAATTGGGAAAACTCGGAATTTGAAGAATGACCAGAAGAAATACTTGCATGATGTAGCACTTTGATTGAAAAAAAATCTCTTTAGAATTCTCTAGTGTAATCGCAGTGTGATGAAACAGGATATTAAAGTAGCGACGAATTTTATGTTGATAAAAAGTAAAAATTACATTTCGTGATTTAAGATTTTGTCCGTATTAATTACGTTCGTCTTTCTGTGAATTAATGAAATTGCATTTTTATTCTTACAATTAGATCGGTGTACCATAAAAAACATATTGTTAAATATTTAGAAGTTATGTGGTTTTTTCTTTACGGCTACTATTAAGTTGGGAATAACGTTGAAAAAATCTGAAAAAATTCATAGAAATTTATTTTGAAAAAAAAGTGACCCCCTCGATGATGTATAAGAAGAAGGTACGTTTTTCATCTGATAACTCGTAGGTGTACGTCTACATAAATGTAATCGTGTAATAAAAGAAATTAATAGTTTTTACGAAAGATATAACTAGTTTCCGCTGTGTGAATTTGACCATATTTAAATTAAGGGGAACTTTATGTAAATGAAACACGCTTTTTTTTTTTATCTTCGTATTGCTTTTGATGAAAGATTAGAAAAAAGAGTTATTCAAAATGAAAATTATGTAAGTTAGTAAAATATCGAATCTATTTTAGGAATCCTTATAATTTTGTCGTTACGCAAAAGGTTCTCACTACTTAATCACCATTAGTAAATTTTCGTATCTGTTAGTAGGCCGCCTTTTGCGTGCTATTATTTTGCAGCTGTTGATGAAAACTCCAAAATATCTCGTATTCGTCCGCATGCTTCGATTAAGAAAAAACAAAAGCCGAAAAAAAAATGAATCAAAATCAACATTTGGAGGGTGTAGAAAAAACGCTAAACAAGTGCAAAAAAAAAAAAGCGAAAATTTTTAAAATTATAATTTTGCAATACCTTGTTATTAGATTCGTTTGAAATTATAACAGAGATTTTAAAGAAGTATACGCAGAACTATATATTTTTTTAAGAAAAATAAAATGTAATAAAAATGTAAGCTTATTTTTTGATACCGTTTAAAAATTCGGCTATATGATTTTTTTTTTTTCTAAATGATTTTTGTTATGAACATGAAATCGTGTGAAGTGAAAATTGTAAGGTTTGCAAAATAAATTTGTTTGAAGCCGCGTATAAATGATTTTAACGTAATAGAATTTTTTTAAAAAAAATAAACGTAAATAGAAAATTTTTCTGATATCTCTCCTGTTTTAACGGTATTCGTGATTCGTCCATTACATGCGTTTGTACAGAATACGTTGCGATTGTTGTTTTTTTTTAATTTTATTTCTCATTACGAACTGACGCGCATAAATTACCTTTTAATTCTGTTTTTAAATTCATTTGGTATTTTTCTGGTTTATAATATTCATTCGTGCATTTTGTTTTTTGTAACGATTAGCTGTGTCCGATAAAAATTTCTTTTCACTGACTATTTATACAATTTTTCAATGATAATATTTACACGCTGGCCGAATTTTACAGAACGGCTTTGTTACAAAAGAAATATTGTGCACCACACACAGGTTTAGCTTCTAATGAACATTTTATCACAATCGCTGTCGTATTCTTTTCATCGAATATTCATACGATTTGTAAAAAGTCGGTATTTTCCGAATGATTTAATAAAACTGAGCAAGTTTTTTACATTAGTAGGAAATTAAGAACCGTAACTTTAACTCTTCTTATTTATATACATATATATTATTTAAAAATAATCGCGACATTGATTTTATAAAAATAGTTGACATTTAATTTTTATGTTTAATTTATTTTTAAGTTTGTAAAAAAATCGCTAATTTTATATCTTGACAATATTGTAACGTATTTTTTAAAAATTTATTATTAGTGTGACAAAAACTGTCGCTTTGTCATCCAACTTGGATCGAAGACATATATATATATATAGCCTTTAGGAGTCAAATGTAAAATATCAAAAGAATTATTTTGTTTTAACACTAAATAACAACACAGCTGTGTCCTAACGTGTCATCACGTATGTGAAACCGATCTCGCCTTTATTATCTAGTTGATTTTCTCTTTAGCGCGCATATATGTTTGTTTTGATGTATTACACCACTGTTTGTTTAGCCATGCTATAATTGCCGCTCATATGTATGAAGAATGAGAAACAGCAATTAAAATTAATTCAAACCGATGTAGCAGCACACTTTAGGATTTACAATAAAAAGAGAATGTTTTAAGGTTTTTTTTTTTTTTTTTTGGCTTTGCCTCTAGTCATATAGAATCAACTTTGCGTCGCTATTTCCGAGCTATAATATTAGCAGATGATAACGGCGATCAAAGAAATTCAACGAAGACGCCAAATGTGTCTTAATTAATTTTTGAAACCCGTCGAGTTCTGTTGTCGAATTAATATTAAACAGTTTAATCGGTTTACGTAATTTATTATTATCTTACTTCTGTTGTATTTCCAGTGCGGATGTTAGAATTTTATTCGATTACAGCTATAAATAGTTTTAAGCGAGAAATATTTTTTATGCCGATTATATAATTCCGTGAGATTTACATTTTTTGCCGGCGAATGGTGTATGTGTGCGTGTTAGTTTTTAAAATTTATAAAATTTACTGTAAATTTACACGATATAGCCGTACTTCCATGTTCGCATCGTTTATTCTTCGTCGTTTAGTTAAACTTAAGTAAGGAGTATTATAGTTATTTATAGTGTAATTAAATTCTGATTCCTCCGTAATGAAAATAGAATATCATTCGACACTAATTGTCCGATTTTCGATTGTGTACAGTCTCCCCTCCCCCATTCTACCGGACTATTCAAAAACATTGTTTTATACGAATTGAAAGTAGAACAATTATCATCTGATTATTTAAATATGTAGAAAACATATTTATAAATAATACACTTTTTTAAATAAATCATATCGATTAAATTTGTTTAAACGATTTACTCTCGTATATTTTATTATTATCATTATTATTATTATTATTATTATTATTATTATTATTATTATTATTATTATTATTATTCAAAGCTGAAACAAAGTACTGTACGATAATAGATGTTGCGCGTTTTTAATTATAAATGTGCTTAGTAGAGTAAATTATTAGAATTTTCAAAATGACAATTTATGGTAAACTCCACGTTAACATTAACAAAATCATTTAATGTTTCGAACACGTTTACACGGCTCACCATCAGAAACTAAACTAAAAACCGATTTGCTCGTTTCAGCCGACTATACCTTCGTAAATTATATATATATATTTTTTTTATTTATTTTTTTTTTTTTTTGAGGGGTCCCTATCATTATTTCTACCGTCACTTATACGTGTATGTTTTCCATCGTACATGCGTCATTCTCAACCCAGGAGTGTTCAGCGGTGAGAATGACGCATGTACGATGAAAAACATATGTATAAGTGACGGTGGAAATAATGATGGGGACCCTTTTAAAAGAAATAAAAATATAATTTACGAAGTCGTAGTCGGCTGAAGTCAGCTAATCAGTTTTTAGTTTAGTTTCTGATGGTGGACCGTGCAGTTCGCAAAGTGGTTTTGTTAATATTGACGTGGTGTCTACCAAAAACTGTGATTTTAATGTTAATCTAAACTACGAAGACTCTTTGCATATTGTTATTAGTACTTTCACTGAACCCTGAAAGTTTTTATTTAGGGGGTTTTTTGTAAAAAGCGATTTATAATTTTTGTTGCTACAAGTTTGATATTTTTTGATATTGTTCTTAGCAAACGCGTCCACGGTTTGAAAGTAATAGCTCCACATCGGATTTCTTAATATTAACCGCAGTAGTTTCAGTGTTTGCAAAAAGTTATACTTACTTGCTTTTAAAATTAATAAAAGTTTCTTAATAAAACTCTTTGCGATATTATACAATTTGCACAAAAAAACGTGAAAAAAAAACTGTACGACGCAATTATAACTTAATTTCACTGCGAGGTAAATATTTTTACCCCGTTATTTCCAATAAACTCGCACGCTTTCAATTTCGTAGTAATGGCAACGTCATTCTTAGTCCGACTCCCAAAATTTATTTCTGTCACAAAAACTGTCATGAAAATTTGTCACGAAACGTAATATATGTTATATATAAACGGATTACTAGGAAAAATTACACAACCTCATTCTTATATAAGAAGACAAAGTACCGACGAAATGGATTGCTTGACGTTGTCAATTTTCCTCATTCTGTACGAAGTATAGAAGTTGCAGAGCTGGGGGTTCGGACGTGTCCACAAGCAAGGTCAAGGAGCGAAGCCCCTTAAGAAACACGAAGGGCCGAGTTTACATCTATTTTATAAAGCTGCAAGAAAGAAAAAAAATCGTACAGCCCGTTCCGTAGTAGCTAGAGGGTTAATTTTGTTTTTTAATCGGCGTATTATCTTCGGGAGATCATAAACAAATTATAAAACCCTCAAAATTTGGAGGTTAAAGGGCCGAAATTTTGAAAAATGTAGAAATCAAGTCTTAAGCAGAATATTTTTAAAAAATTCCACAGCCGATTCTATATGAGTTACGGTATTAATTTTCTTTTTAATCTACATAATAAAGTCTCCAGAATATAGAAAAAAATATAAACGTCGAAAAATTTCGATATTTAAGGACCGAAATTTAGTAGGAAAATACATTCCTAACGCGGTAAGACTGGAAACTAAAAAAAAAAGTCCACAGACCTTTCCATGGTAGCTGGAGGGTCACTCTTTTTTTTAGAAATAATGCATATCATCAATCGCTACAATGTAGGAAGAAAAATACGAGACCCCTAGAATTTTAAAATCGGAGGACCCAAACTTTGAATAATGTGAAAAACAAGTTTTAAGGAAATTTTTTTTTTAAAAATTCCACAGCCAGTTCTATATGAGTTACGACATTGATTTTCTTCTTATCCTAAGTACTAAGGATCTTCGGAATACAGGAAAAATATAAAATTTGAAAAATTTCGATATTTAGGGTGATACACGCATAAAGCGTTAAGACTGGAAACTAAAAAAAAAAAAAAAGTCCACAGCCATTTCCGTGGTAGCTGGATGGTCACTCTTTTTAAAAACTATGTATATCAATCACTCAATATAGAAAAAATACAAGACCCCTAAAAATTTTAAATTAAAGGACCCCCCAAAGTTTGAAAAATTTTAAAATCAAGTCTTAAGCAGAATATTTTTAAAAAATTCCACAGCCGATTCTATATGAGTTATGGCATTGATTTTCTTTTTAACCTGCACATTAAAATCTCTGCAACACGGAAAAAATATAAAATTCGAAAAATTTTGATATTTAGGGAACAAAATTTTGGAAAAATATACGCTTAAAGTGGTACGATCCAGTTACCGCGCCTTAAACACCCCCGGACCTCCAACTCTATTACTTCTATACTTCGAATAGAATAAAGAAAATTGTCAACGTCATTCTTGCCCCCCCTACTTTTTCTGTCACAACTTTGTCTTCTTATATACACAATATACATATGTTATGTTTTGGGACAAAAAAAGTAATGGCGGTCGGGCTAAGAATGACGTTGTCACTTAATAATATAATTAATCAGGGCAACAATCCATTTTGTCAATACTTTGTCTCTTTATAGACACAATATATGTAACTTTGGGGGGGGGATGATGGCGGGCGACATCTAAGAATGGCGTTGTCATTAATAAAACTCGGCTTTCGTGTTTCTCAAAGGGCTCGGCTTCTTGACCCCGTCTGAAGACACCCCCGGGCCCCAGCTCTATCACTTCTGTACTTCGTATAGAACGAGAAAAATTTGCAATACCATTCTTTCCGAATGTCTGTTATTACTTCCATAATGCAAGAACGTAGCAGAATTTCTCATTAACCCGAACGTAAGAATAACATAATTAACCCCAGGGCAGCAATCCATTTTGTTGATATTTCGTCTTCTTACATATACAATATATATATATATATATATATATATATATATATATATATATATATCGTTTTGGGACAAAAAAGTGATGGGGTTGTCATTAATATGTATATATTAAAGCTGCTACTACTCTTTTATCTGTTCAAATAACGCGGTGATTCATAAACTAAAAGTTTTTCTTATTTTACATTTAGAAAGCGTCTTGTTCTAGAGTAATTTTTGCCCAGTATAATAAAATAGGAATTGACGTTATTCTAGGAAGTTTCGTACCTCGTACGTTCGACCGATTTGCATATAACAGCGTCTCTTTTTCACTAAGAGTAGACAGAAATTAGAGTGGCGATATTTTAGTCTAACCATTGATTTATGAAATATATGTAGTTAGATAAATCACGAGAACATTTTAAAACTGATTTTGGGTGTATTGTTCAATGCGACGACAATCGCAAATTGCCCAAATACGCATGACGTTTTTTAGTGTTTTGAAATTAATCAGACTTCTATCTTTTTTTTTATGTCAATGTTTAATTGAAAGAAATAAAGATTTGCGCGTTCGATAGGTGAAAAGTTTTACTTTGCAGCTTTAATCAATTTTTACGGTGTTTTGAAAACTTTACATGGAAAGGTAATAGGAACTTGACGATTAAGCTATATTTAAAAATACCTAACTGTGTATTTTATTTGTCTTATTATTAAGTTATTAAAGGTTCCTCGCAGAATGTGAAAAAATCGGTATTTTACGAATCACGTGTAATGATCGCAATAAATCGACGTGTATTTCGCAACTCTTAAGAAGAGACAAAAAAGGGAAATTACAATCAAATATACTTACTTTTTCAATACAAAACTACAAAAAAAAAAAAAAAAAAAAAAAAAAAAAAATCACGATTATTATATGTATTTATTATTAAATACGATAAAAATACCACAGTCGTTTTCTATTTTCTTTTGTCTCAGTTAGCTTCAAAAAGATCGTATTATTAGTAGACTTCCTTCCTCAAAAATAATCGTTTAATTAAAATAAAATAATACATATTATGTGTGTTTATTGTACTTATTAACCGAGCTATGCTCTGATCTATTCCGAATTTGTAAATCAATCAGAATATTAACGAGTTCCACAAATATTTAAAAATATAGCAATAACATTGCACGTAATAGTTACCCTCGTGTACATTGAACTATTTTTCTCTGTTAAATTATTGCTTGCGTTATTTAAAATATATATTCGTAAGCCAAAAGTATTATTATGAATTATCATCATCCATGTAACGGTATAATTAACAATGTATTTCAGTTGGGGTAATATTTAAAATCGCCATGTAAATACGGTGAGTAAGCCAGGCTACCGTGGTGCAGTTGTTAGGTAGTGGTGTTTTGTTCAGGTAGAACCGGGTTCGAATGCTACTGCCGCACACTGAAACTCCTAATAATTTGATTTGGGCTGGATTAATGTCCATACTTGGCACCCCTCCTTTTTCCTCCATTAAAAAGTACGGCAAGTAAATTTATTCAGTCGTAAGACAAAGATAATATATCTGTTTCTAATTTACTATTTACCGTGGGGTGTAAATCCATTCAGAATGAATTTTTCACTACTCGTATATTCTGTCGTATTGCATTTGTTGTGTTCGTTATAAAATATTAGTTTCGCTTTTGGGTTTGTGATATCGAAAAATTGTTTTATAAGGCTTGGTTTTTTTAAATAAAATTGTTGGAATTTATTATTTAAACCAAATTTATCGACATTCGGAAGTTCAAAAAAATCAATATTTGACATTTTACAGAAAAGTTAATCTATCAGTAATATTGTTTTCGCAATTTCGTTATTACTTTCATATTTACTTTTCTATTCGTTGTCTTTTTAATTTTACAAATGGACACAGTTGTATTTTGACGTTAAATTTTCTCAGACAATATCAAAAATTTTTCTATTTGTGATTTTAAGCGTTTTTTATTAGCTTATGTCTAAATTTTTTGCTTGTAAAACGATATTCAATTTATATTTGTATGGATGACAATTTCAGAAGAAACTTTTTAATATGAGCTGACTACAAAATTGTTCAGCTAGAAATTAAAGTTGTTTTAAGTTTGAACTATATTTGCATCCCAAATGTCATCGTTAGTTATATCTTAAAAAAGAAGCCAGAGTTATGACTCCAGATAATTTTCGGTAGTTAATGTTAACCCTAAACTATAAAGTACACCGTGTTAACGTTAAATTCAGTGAATGTTTTATTTCTTTTTCTTATACATCTTCCGTTGAGAATAGTACTACAGTATGAATGAGGGGGTAAAGAGTTCGTATCATTTCATGTTGAGTTGAATACTCGTATGCATATTGAAGACAGTGGTTAAATAGGTAAATAGTCATTTCGTTTTTTTCTGTACCAAACGTAAGCAAACACAGGCGTGCAATTTTTTTTCTTCATCAAATTCTTTGCACCATGACAAGCGTACACACTGAATATAGGGACCGAAACAAGTCATCAATATGTTTCTTCCTTCTTTTCATATACGTACGTGAATGTGCACTGATTGGTAAGTAGAGCTCTGCATTAGTTCTACATGAGATAACTGTTAGTTGATCTTGATGACAGCTCATCCATATGTATTCGCATTGCTATATACATACATTGAAGATGACAAAATTAACTCTATCCAAGTTTTTCATGCATTAGCGCAGTTATATGTTTTCACATCAGTTCACTAAAATTATGTTAGTTGACGTTTGATAGTATAGCAAAATAAGTGTTGTTTTTTTCAGTGAAAACCAGGTCAGAATTATTGTGGTTAACTTTTTGTACAAATACGCGCAGTCCATTTTCAGAACAGTAGTGAATAAAGGATAAAATGGAAAGGGTCATGTATAACGAGAAATATGAAGAAAATACTACCAGGTAACAACTTGTTCGCTGTGGTTGCTGCAGGTTCTCTTTTCATCCTAAATTTTGAATTTTTAATTAACGTTTCCCACATTTTCATAGCCATTGTCTCTGTTAAAGTTTTTGCGCTTTCGCTCGTCTAATCAGTCTAATTTCTAACTTACCGGATTTCGCGAAAATAATCGTCTTATCGAAATTAACTACTTCTGATTTCTTGGTGTTGTGCAGTCGAGGATTTTTTTTCCACGTCTGACAATCTGCTACGTGTTCTCTTTAATTTTATGTTTAGTTAGGATGGAAATAAAAATCGATGTTAATCAATCAGAAGCAAGAAGGTTACCTAATAGTTTTTTTTTTTTTTTTTTTTTTTTTTTGTACGTATAACCTTTTTCATTTATCTTTCACTTCCTTTTGTTCGAAATTAACGTGATTTTCACCGACACAAAAGTAACATCGATTTTAATATCAATGAATCATGGAATTATGAAAATGTATATGAAAATTTAGCGATTAATATTCTAAGGAAATATATTTAAATATGGCGGCTAAAAATATACTTTTTTCTAAAAACGGAATTTTAGAAAAAAAAACATTTTCTTTTTATTTAAAAAAAAAAAAAAAAAAACCGTTAATGAAGATTAAGAATGGTGGTCACAATAATAACCTAAAAACCGAAAAATTATTTTTTTCGAATTATACTGTAGGCATTTGAGTTAGCGAGCTGAAATTTTTCAGTTTTTTTTTTTTTTTTTTTTCTAATAAAGTATTTCTATCTCGCAACACTGCGATCCATCCTTTTCTGCACTCCTCATTATGTACTATTCCGATCTGAACAGCTAAATTGTATTTATTACTACGCATTAAGGCTAGGATACTACTAGCCTTTGTAGCTGTTTACAAACGGATTTTTGTAATTAATTAAATTTTTTAAAAATTGTTAAGGGCAATAATTCTGGACCTAGTTATATCTTCAGAAATATACTTGTTTCCGAATTCGGTCGGATTTATTTGCGACGATACGTGATTTAATCTTAACTCAGAAAGAAGTTACATATCGAATAAACGTTGTTATTCCGGGCACAGTCAATCTCTGGCAGTGTGATTTAATACGTCTCAACTCTGAGAGGTGTTAACTGCGCGTGCAGCTATAAAAATTTCCCAAGGACGTTCTGTTACCCGGTGTGTTCAGAGTAATGACGGTTTGTGCCGATTATTTTTATGTACTTGCTAAAACCCGTTAAAATCTGTCACAACCTGTTCCATTCTGCTACAATTATTTTGACTTAATTAAATTATGGAACTTGGCAAGGTAACTAAAAAGAAGAACTGTGTAATCTGTACATATTAAAGGCGTAATAGAATATTTCGACCATTATTCATTTTGTAGAAATATGATTTTACTATATTTTTCTACTAGTATTTTCATTTATGAAAACCATTAAAGTTTCTTATTTTCGTCGAAATAATTTTTTCCAGAATTCTACATGTACGCGCGAGTGTATTTTTAAAGCGATCGCTAAACATTATTTTCCTTATTTCTGTTACATTGCGCACTGCAATTAAGGCCAAAAGTATAGGAAATTTTTGTAATATTTTAACTTTTGTAGGAAGTAAAAAATGTTTCGAACGAATAAGAAAAATTGGCAGAACATCCGGGATGTGCAATAAAACTACGTTCCGAATAATTTTGAAGCGTGCAATACTTTGTAAGTGTGACATTAAAGACTGTAGTCAATTCATAGTATCTAAATTTTGATAATAAATGATAAACGAGAGCGGCCAGTGTGTGTACGACGTTTACGTTGTTCAGATTTTGTGATTAATAATTCTTTAGTATTAACAGGAGTACCTAGAAAAATGTAATGCAAGCTGATGATGTAGCAGTTGAGCCATAATCGGATGCTACTTCCGTGTTGTTGTTGCTGTTGGAACGCACATCAAAATTCGACTTTGAAATGTATTGAACAAGTGTTAAATTAAACGAAATTGCAGATACAGTTTGTTGTAACGGTTAATAATTTTGAATGGTACTTTTTTGTGCCAGGTATAAAACCTGTTACAGTTATCTAACCAACCGTTACTACAGTTCGAGGAATATGCGACCTAAGATTACCACTGTACACCCTCAGGTATGAGCTTGGTGTGCGTCGCTCTTCAAAGACAAATTCCTCTTATTTTGAAATAATTGATGACTTTAAAAGACAAAAAAGAAAGGCATTCGGTTTTACAAATAAGTAAAGGACATTTTCCTTACGAGACCCGGAACTTTTTATATATATTATTATTCTTATTCTATCTTCCTCGTTGCCGAGCATGAGTGCCGCTTTACTGCTATTGGTGTTTGTGTCGAAGATAGGACACTAAGCCAATACGATGATTTGCCCGGAAGCCACATATGTGACAGACTGTCTGATGTTGGTTGCTTGTGGACGCTCCATGATTAATTGACGTTGCTTTTTTCTTCTTTTTTTTACGTGCCGTTGCTAGCTCCTGTATTATATTCTCCGCAATGGATCTCCATTCGTTCCTGTTTTGTGCAATTGTTTCCCGCTCAGTTTTCCTTGGGTTTATTTTCATAGTTTTTAAATCGTTTGCCAGTACATCTTTATAGCGCAACTTAGGTCTACCAACGTGTCGCTTTCCAGCTTTTAATACGCCATATAGCACTTTCTTTGGTATGCGGTCATCCTTCATTCATATTACATGTCCAAACCATCTCAGGCGTCTTGCAGCCAAGATTTGTTCAATAGACTGAACTATTGCTAGGTCTGTTTGAGACACGGTGTTTCCAGCTTATTTTCAGTATTCTTCTTATTACACTTTGATGGAGGACCTCCAATTTTTTGATGTGTCTTTTCACGATCGGCCATGTTTCAATTCCATATAATAATGCTGGCAGTATTATAGCTTTGTATTCTGCAACCCTAGTTGTTGTACTTAAGTCATTATTTTTGAAAACCCTCTGCGAAAGCTTGCCATACGCCAAATTTGCATTTCTAATTCGATAAGAAATTTCGTCATCTAAGTTTGCGTCATTGCTTACATAACTTCCAAGATACTTGAAGGTATTTACATTTCTTAATTTTTTGTCTTCTATATCTAGATCAGCTATATCGTTAGCGTTTATGTTTACTCGCAAAATCTCAATTTTTTCACAATTTACCCCTAGGCCGAATTTGCGATATGCTTTCTCCAAGTAAGTTATGGCATTTTGTAGTATATCAGGCTTTTCACATGTTAAAGCACAGTCGTCCGCGTACTGCAGGGTTTCGATCGTAAAATGTTTAGTCGCTTTTTTTGAATTGAATTTGGTCAAATTATATAGACCACCATCAAAGCGGAACTTTATTCTTGCACCGGTATTTATGCTGTCTGAAGGCAGTATGAATTATACTCATGTAAAAATTAAACAACACCGATGCCAGTACACAGCCCTGTTTGACTCCGGTATTTACATCGAATGGATCTGAGATTCCGGTATCGGTAACAACAGAAGTTTTCATGCCATTATGCAACTGCGGTATTATTCTTAGCATCTTTGGTGGACATCCAATGCTTTCTAAGCACATGCATAATACGTCCCTACTCACCGAGTCAAAAGCTTTTTTGACATCTATAAAAGCTACGTACAATTTAGTATTTTGTTCCCTGGCTTTTTCAATAACCTGCCGCATTGAAAAAATCATATCTGTCGTACTTTTTTGCTGCCGGAAACCGCACTGTTCTTCCATCATGCAAGCATCTAAAAGTGCTTGTGGAGTCTTGTTTGTATTACCTTACTGAGAATTTTTCCAGCCGAACATAATAAAGAAATACCTCTGTGATTATCACAGACAGCTTTATCGCCCTTATTTTTGTAAATATTGATTAACATAGCATCTTTGAAATCTTGCGGGACCTCTCCCTCTGCCCATATACGTGCGTACAATTCGTGCAATCGTGCTGCTATTTCATTTCCTGCAACTTTGCATATATCGGCAGGGATACCATCCACACCTGCTGCCTTCTTGTTTTTGCAGCTTTTAATAGCGGCGTTGACTAACTCGGCTATTTTGGCCTCGAAAGGGGCTGCGCCCCTCGACCCTTCTTGCTATCATTTCTGTCCCTTTCTCTTCTATACTTTGTACAAAATTATCAAAATTTACAACGCAATTTTCACTGACATCAACACAAAAAAAATAACTTAATCACAAAAATCCTATCCTAACATTTAACTTTCATTATATAAAATTAAGACATTGTTTCGTTACACATATTTCACTACATAAAATTGTGACATTTTTTAAATAACAATAACAAAAATCCTATAAAATATAACAAACGTTACATAAAATTGGGACATTTTTTCTAATGGGGGTAGCCCAAGAATTACGTTGCAATTAATATATATATACGTATGTATGTATGTATAAAAAAATTAAAGATTAATAAAACCTCTGATCCGTTTTTCGTATTTAATTTAGAATTTCTGAAATTTAACTAATAAAATTTATTAAAAATCTTTGTTACAAAACATCGATCATTCACATCTATATGCAAAATAGTGAAATTAAAAAAAAAAATAAATAAATAAACGTAACTTCTGATTAATTATCTTACCATTATTTTCTAAAACACTGCCATCTTTATTAATCTCTTAAGCCGTCGGCGTAATTTTATTTTTCCACGGGAGAAAAAACTTGTTTTTTGTACGCACGAATCCGCCACTTCTAAATGAAAAATTTTCAAATGTGTTTATGTTTAAGAAAGAAAAGAAAAAAAAAGTTAATCATATAGGCGCTTTCCGCATCACCCAAGTCGTCTCGAGGAATATTTGTCATATTTTGCCCGTTTTCAGATGGCGGGCACTAATTAAAACGATATTGATTGGCAAGTTTTTTTGTTTTATCGAAATTGATATTTTCAAAATAACGGATTACATTGCTGTTAGTTTATCTAAATTATTAATTCGTTTATGTATCTGCCGATTATAATCATTTTTATTAGCGACATTTTCAAACATTTCTTCCTTTGTTTTTAGTGTCGAATTTTCGATTGTGCGCATTCGAGTTTGCTTTTTATTAAATTTTCGGCATATTATGTAAATTTTTCGGCTTACATATTTATTTATTTTTTTCTTTTAAGTATTAGAATTATTATGTTTAATCTCATTAAAATTCTGCCGATAAACTGTCGCTTCTAACGAAGCCTTGAACAGCGGACGTAACGTTTAGGTATTTACGTCAAAGAAATAAAACACATTACTGGGTAATTCGTTGAAATTCATCCTGCACTTGAATCATTCGGTTTGTGTTAACAATTGCGCGACGAATAAAGGCGCCCGCTATCGTGCTGTTAGACCAGGCTGCGGTGTTTCTTTCGGGTATGATATCCCGTTGCCGCATGACGCTTCCAAAAATTTCACTAGGTTCCGTCAAAAAAAAGAAAAAAAAAAATAAACAAATAAAAGTACATTTTAATTTCCGTCACAATAAAAGAATTACTTTTAGGTTTCACAATCGGGCACTTCAGTCCTATACAATCCTCATTTTGCTCATTTCCTAATCGCGACTTGTTTCATTTATTCAATCCGGTGTCTTCGGTTTTCCAAACCTGTCCAGTATTTCTGCGATAATGTTGAACGCAGTTAGCTCTTTGCTGTCTTTCTTGCGACGTCTCCATTCACTCCTCCAATTTCCACTTCGTATGTGACCCTAATCATGTCCTATATTCTGTTTGCTCTCTCGTTACTAATCGGTATTCCCTACAGTACTTCTATTATCTCAGCTATTCTCGAGTGAATCATTTATGTCGGCTATCTCTGATCACATAAAGATCTAAACTCCCCTTTTCTTACTTTTTGGACCAATGTTTATGTTGGAGACCTTCGAAAGAATAAAAACATAGTTTATTTATTCCTTAGCTGACCGTATTATAACGCTGCCCCTACTGAAAGAATAATTTAAAATGCGAAACTTACAGTACCGGTACAGTCTTGTGCACGAAGCGGACCCTGCTTTCTTTTCGCATTGTATTCATGCGACCCACGCTCCGGTATTAAATATATTAATCTTAAGTCTCGGGAAAATAAATTATAATAATTACAATCGCGAGAACCGTTGTAAATTAAATCTGTTAAATTTGAGGCGCAGAGAAAAATAAGTAAATACATACATATTTTTGTAAAATAAATACATGTATTTCGTGTAAATTTAAAATTTATGATAATAATAAAATTTCATGTTTTGTTTCCGATACTTCTTCGAACTTTTACGGGGACCCAAGGACATCGCGAAGAACCGCTGATCTAGCAGATTTAGTACTACTTTCGGACTATAGATTTCCGATTTTTTTAAAGTGGTATTTCTGCGTAAGTGATATTTCAAGAAAAATTGTGTGACACGTCATCAGCGAAGAAATATTCAATTTGAAACTCCAGCATGCCACTCCGTTTTCAGTAGAAAATAAAAAAAGGAATAAAAAAAAAAAAAACATGGCCGGAACGTTTTCCCTAATTATTTGAACCAGCACGCATGCGACTACCACCGCTTGACAGTTATTAAATACTTTTTAGCGCGATAGCGTATTTTGAACGTGCCGAGAATAGGTAATAACAAGTCCAATCGGTCAACGTCATTACTGTATTCGGTGCGCAAAGGTAACCAGCAACGATGACTAGTAAAAAACGCAATGCGGTATATGAATGCAAAGTATACACTTAGTTCCTGCTGCAGAACTTATTCTTTCTTTCCTCTTCTATTCATATACCGTCCGATGATAATATCTCCTCTGATGAGCGTTTGAATATTTTCAATAATCGCTCGCTACCTTTTTCATAATTTTCTAACATTTTACATGTATCTTCGATGTGCGAATAATCTAGTACGTTCCATTTTTTTTTCATTACATTTCTGTTCACCACTCTAAATTCACTTGAAATAAAAACCATTAAAAGGTCATCCAAATCAATGAGTGAAAGATCTGTGTGTTCGTACGTTTAACAAGTAGAACCGACTATTAGGATGACAGAGTCGGTTAATAATTCGATATCGCGTTAATAAGAAGAGTGATCAATATGGTAGTGATGATGAATGGGTAAGAGGGACGGGTAGGATAGAAGAAGCGCTATAAAAAGCAGGAAGCCGACATCACACCGGAGTACAAAGCAGCTCGCAGAAAGAGGTGGGGACACTTAATGAACGCGCGATAATTGTTTCAAACCGGTATACCATTTGAATGGTGTAGGAAGCTAATAAAAAGCGAGGAGAAAAGAAGACAGTAGAATACCGCTCGAAGACCGGGAACAGTCCAGTGGCCCGATTTTATTTTAAAACTGATGAATATTACTTTTGGACAGAGCACGCCATACTCTTCTCTTTTGTAGCTCTTAAAACCCGGAACAAATAACTAATACTCCCGACGATACTAATAAAACCCTTGCCTGACAACATGTGTGCTTTCCATGAGAGCGGCCGGTCGAAATACTGGACGTTGCGTACAAAAGAAATAGTCGAATAATGCAGGAAAGATGGATAACTATTTGATGCGGATGTAAACTTTTGCTGCAATTTAAATTTTTCAATTTTCATTACTGAAATTTCAATAAATGTCCATTTGTGCGAGGACCAAGCGGCGTAGAATTATTTTTTGTACGGTATAGGATGATAATAGTCATGGTGTGAAATGATATTGGCTTTGGATTTTTAAGATTATGTAAGAGGGGTTTTTTTTTCTTCATTAGGAATTACTAAAAGTGACGACTATATTAAATGAAGGAGAATAGTTTTATAACTTTCGGTTATAGAGCTACGGAAAGTAACATCGGCGTTAATTATGATTTGTCGATTTCATAAAAGTGTGTAAGGTGTTCCAATAAGGAATGTTATTAATTTTAAAGTGAAATGAAATAAATGTCAAATATGACTAAATTTCTATTTAAGTCGTTTTCCCGTACAATTTATAACGTTAAAAGTGTCATTTAAGTGTCCATGTATACTCGAGAGTGTATAATCGGAGGCCTTCACGAACGCACCATGAAGTGATTTAACTCGTTCAGACTACTTTTCGTCAAGTTATTTGGAATCAGTGGTCCCTGTACCAACAAACCACAAACACCCTTGTGAAGCATTAAGAATAAATACATGTTCGCGAGTTATCGATGAAGGCATCGAAAATTGGATTCTCGCCGAATTCGCTCGTATGTTCTACATCGAGAGTGGCGTTTTATTCAGAACATACTGTTCTAAACTCTTTCGAAACAATGTAAAAAGTTTTGTTGTATTTGAGAAACGTTTTTATTTCATTTTGAAATCTTAATCATTCTTACGGAAGACGACCTCTTAGTGAACTCAGCTGAATGTAGCGAAGTACAAATCTTTATTCGTTCGTGCGCGAATGAAGAACTGAAAACCACAAATATTGGAAATAATCAGAAATCAGGTCGATTCGACAAGCTAGCTGTTAATTCTCATCAGTTCATTGAAAATATTCCTTCGTTATCCATGTAAATTGATTGATTTATTGTGATAAATACCATTTCATGAGTGCACATGTGAGCAGTAAAAACCCGCGTTTGAATTTTAGTCATTTACACTATTACTTCTATCGATTATATTCATTTTGTTCTAATTGTGCGCATATATATATATAATATATATATACGTAATAACTTGGTCATTTTGGCCTCGCAAGGGGCTATGCCCCTTGACCCCTCTTGTCTATCTCTTTCTCTTCTATACTTTGTGTGAAATTATCAAAATGTACAATATTCTATCCTGCTATACAAGGTTAATCTTTCGAGGTATGCCTTAAGAATTTTGCCACATTATGTTCTTTAGTATTTACTTGATCAAAATTGCTTCCATTCTTCTTAACTCTACTTTGCCTTTTTTTTTTTGCTGACAATGTGCTCATCTACTCCTCCGATCGCAATATCCCGTTAGTTAACTCCCGTCTTCAGGCGGAAAACGGTTTTTACCGTTGTCAGTAGAAATCTGAAAAGTTACTATTTAAACATGCGAAAGTTTTACCAGTCGAATTTTCGGCGCTATTAGCAAAACTGATAGCAGTAAATCTGCCTATCGATTTAGCTAATGCTTACAACGGAAGAAATAGTTATCTTTACTAATTCAATTTATTAATCTACACGAAAGCTAATTCTATCCAATAGTCTAGGATATTAACTTACTGGATCTCATCACATTCTAGCATAAAGGAAAACGAAGAAACTGACATCGCCCTAAAAGAAGCAACGTTACCAGTATCAGAAATTTCAATTCCAATACAAGACTAAATACGCAATTTCGCGATGCATGGAACCTACACACTGGAAGCTCACTCCCACTACCAACAAACTCCAAAATGTACAGTTGAACACTGCTCCATTGAAAACGACCATTCCATCGGGATGCGATGAAGTTGTAATAATTAGGCTCAAAATTGAACATTATATACTTGAAAAAAAAACGCAACCACGATATGTCGTCACTGCGGATGTGAGATTTTAACATTTAAGGTACATACCACTCCGGAAATACCATGCCAATCGCAGTATTTCAATACACGCAGCACTTTCCGATAATCCAGAGGAACTTAAAAGGACCGTCCAGTTTTTGAAAACAACAAATAGATAATATATTGGCTCATATAATTACAATAGCTTTGGTGCCTCTGACCAAAGTTGTGACATATGGCATCCTAAAAAAAACAAAAAAAACAAAAAAAACAAAAAAAAACTCTGTTCATATAGAGTAACAGTCGAATTCTGATAATTTCCTTACTTTCCTGTTGTGTTGTTCACCATATGTACTCCTGCATCGTTGGTGAATCACTAAAGGCGCATTAAGAAGTACAAGCACACATAGGACAATAGCGTAAATAACCAATCAAATCGAGCGCTTAACCAACCAAATACTATACTTTGGCAGAGCGACAAGTAGCAGCGCGTTACATATTTCTCACTGCAAAACTGTGATTTCATCACAGCGAAATGATGTTTACACGTCTGTATCAATTTTTTATCGCATTATGAAAATTGATAAAAACAGAAAAGAGAAAAAAAAACTAGCCTATTCGGTGAACAAGAATTGGTAAATACGCTTACCGAAATATACCGCTAGCGAAAATCTAGTGATTGTGATAATCAAAAAGCGATAGTGTAGCGAAACAAAATGGGTAGTTCAGAAAGGTTTATTAGTATGAGCAGATGAACTGATTTCACTTTTAAATAGATTCCTTAATACGAGGTTGCAATTTTCCTTCGAATGATATATTATAATTTTTTTATTATTATATGAGAAGACACTGTGAATCAGGCTCGTGCCCAGAATTTTGGAACGGCGGGGGGTGAAATCTTTTTTTTGCATATTTATTTTATAATACATTTTTCACTAATATTTGTACTATTAATAATTTCTATCATTTTGAATTATATATTAATAATTTACATAAATGAATTATCCCGTATATGAACATTAATAAAAATTACATATGTTCTTAATTATACATGTAATAAAAAATTTTTTGCATAAAATATCAATGAAGTACCTAAAAATATGGAGTATATTTTTTCTTTTTTCTTTTAAAAGTAGGTAAAAACACCCTAAAAAATCATCAATATTTATTTTAAATTTATGATTTTTTTCAGATTTTTTTGTATTTATAATAACTATTTCAGTTCTCATGGGGGGGTTTAACCCCCCCCCCATGGACACGGCCTTGCTGTGAATATATATTTCGTTCTATAAATTAAAGTTACCTAATAATCCTTTTTATTTATTCATCGTATCTTTTTTTCTTGTTTCATTTGATTTCGCATTATTCCTTTTTGTCGTTCAAAGGAACTAATTGAATCTATTAGCATTATCTGAATTTAAATATTAAATTTCTCTTAACTTTATTTTCTGTCATTAAAAAAAAAACATTGGCTTCTTAATTTGCTACTAAAGTGCGTGCAATTTTATATCGAATTATCAGCATTTTGAACCATTTTATTAATAATCATGGAGAATTTGTTTAGCGTATTATCCATGCATCGGTTAAATTTTGTCTAGTTTTTTCGACGTTTTTCTTTCGGCATACCGTTTCGGCCTATCTCGCACCTCTTACAGTTCAGTCTGAGTGTAAGCATTTGGATGGTTTTTGATGATCATACAGATATCGTAATAAATATTTTCTTCGTGATTTCCTACAGTTTGATCTAACACTTCCTCACGAAGCTCTGTTTCAGAGCTATTTTAATTCAGATTCTGAATATTCGATTTAAACAATAGATATTTGCAAAAAATATGTATATCGTGTATATTATTAACAGTATATTATCAAATTATTTAAGTGCTATTGAGCGAGACTGCATTCCTCTTCGACAATATATATATTTTTTTTTGTGATAATATATATATATATATATATATATATATATATATATATATATATATATATATATATATATATATATATATATAGAATATGCCATTTTATTTTGTGATCAAAAAAATTTTCTTCGTAGAAATTCCGTATTTGCTGCTCGAGGTTTTAGAGTGCTTAAAAATATTCATTTTTTAGTGTTGGGCGCAGTTTTGGACATGGTTTGACTTTTAAAAAAGCAATCCCTTTGATATTTTCATTTTACTTACACACGAAACGGAATGTAGAATGATATGATGGAATAAAGGAAATCGAAGAAGAGGCCAGAAAGCTGGAGCGAAAATGTAAATGGATAAGGAAAAGAAACGGGACTAATGAAGAGCTGCCTCAGTAGAACCACCAAAGGAGTAGGAAAAATTTCACATGAGATCAAAGGATAATTTTATGCGGAGGAATGTAAGACACGATAAAAATGCGTTTCAGTCACATATAAAAATTGGCTGATGAGGATCGTCAATTAAAAAATTTGAAAAAATGCGCGAAACGGTTACACACGGGTAGCATGTTGTGAAAAAATATCGCTTTTTACATTAAAAGTTAAACAGAAGCGAAAGAAAAGTATTTTGTAACATTTTAAGTATGTTGATCGTTAGTTGAATACTCCATAGGGGCTCTTGAAAATTACGAATTTTCTCGAATATTTGCATCGTATATTATTCTCAGTGCATCTTTTTCATTCGACTTTTAGCTTTTATTCTAATTGTTATATAATATAAGCGGGCTATTTCAACGTCACTCATACGGAGTTCCTCGAAGTACAGTGATAATATTATATTTATGGACTGCCAAAAGTCGGATGTCCCATGTAATAAATTTTATTTTAATCGAAATATTTCAGGTTTTTTTCTTTTCTTGTTCTTTTTTACAAATTACCATTAAAAATTATGTTAGTCTTTAGGTAAGTATGCGGGTATGTTGGAGCGAAGCGGACAAGTAAAAGCGGATATGTTTCAAATTCGGTAATTTATAGTCTGAATACGATTGACATATAAAAAAATAACGTTTCGGGAGTATTGTTGGAAGTTTATCAACTTTCTTCGCCTTTCCCCTGCGGCCATCTTTACCAAACGCCGGAGGTTTAAAGTCAAAAAAATTACCGTAGACTTCCAACATTCGTTGTTTCGCGTCTCGCTCTAAAACGGAACTCGCGTAAATAATCTTCGCGAGTAGCAGTATCTATGACACTGGCCAATTACATAATAATTGATTTATAAATCATCGTCTGAAGGACAGGTTATAAGTTCATTGCCAGTTTCAATGGTCGACCTATTGCTGGAATACTAAACACCGATCGCTGCTGAATTTTGTTTACGGAGCCACCGTAACACATGCGAATATACTCCGGTATAATTAGTTTCCAAATTAATATTACATTTTCTGTATATCAATATAAATTCATGTGAATTATTACATATATATATATATATATGACATATATATGTTAAGAATTTAGTAAATTAAAAAAAAAAAAAAAAAACGATATATTTTAAGTCACTTCCCGTAATTGTGGTTACTTGAATAAAGTTAAAGTAATATAATATACAAATATAAAATCGATTAAAATTCATAACGATATAACGATACAGTAATAAAAGTTAATTGTTCAAACGGGTTATTGTTTTAGACTAGATTATTGTTAATTAAGTTATTCTTAAATTCTTTTGATACGCTTCTGCGTAGATATGTAAATGTTTTTAAGTGGTTATTTTAAGAAAAAATTAATTAACAGTAATCTAGTCATAATCCGTTATTTAAAATTCATAATTAACTTAATACTATGTAATACATCGTGATCATTGCTTTAATTGATTTTTTTTGTATTTATATCTTAACTTTAATTTCATTCGTGTAAATACGATTAAAGTAATCCGGGGAAGCGTGTTAATTCTTTAAATTTATTAAATTCTTAACACATATTTAATATTTTCTGTTTCGTGTTGTTTTACACTAATTTATATACCTAATTTGTTTCGTTCAGCTAAAAATCATCACTCGCCGCAGTGAGTTTGCTGTTCAATAATGGATCTCAATCATTAATGACAACTCCGTCTAAATTAATGAACGGTTAAAGGAATATAATAAATCGGTTTTTATTTCTAGAAAGTAAAAGTTACCGAAATTTCTGTTATAATAAATTTACTGTTGTCGATAAGAACGTACCTATACAAAAAGTGTGTGTTATACGAGAGCAGTTTTTGAAATGACGGAAGTTACCACCGACGCCTATTAAAATACAAAACCTGTTATATCCTGTCGTTTAAGAAATTTCCAAGAATATTTTATAGACAATATTTACCTGCTGTAATTGGCTACAGTGTTACTTTAAAGGTGTGTGCGTGTATATAAGAATGGTAAACATTTTATTATAAGAATAACACGCTAAGTGAATGGCCGTGTTAATTTAACATGTCGATTTTCTCTATAAATAAGAGGGAACAATTTTTTTTGGAATAATTTAAAATTCGCCGATTTAGAAATGGTTCATTTATTATTTTGTAAGTTACATTTTTTTTTTTTTTTTTTAATCGGCTCGGTGTCAACACTGACCCAACTACACGGACTTAGATCACCTACTCAGATTCTGAGGCAATCGGAGATAGAGAATATAAAGGAAAGAAGGAGAACGGCTAGAGATGGAAAGGAAAGGATAAAGGAAGCATTGAAAGGGGTTGGAAGTGAAAGCACGCAGGAAAAAGAGCAAAGCATTCAAAAAGGATATGGCAACATATTTCACGGTTCTTTTTTTAAAAGATTTGATTATTATTTTAGCTTAAATATAGATATTAATTAAAGAAAAAGAATAACTTGAAAACTCGCTAAAACTAGAGACTGAATCAGCCAGAAACGTCGTAGATTACGTATTTTTGATATTTAGTAAAGAGGAATATTATACAGTTTATATTTTAAAATATTCAACGGTTTATTAAAATGTTTTATAATAGCGTAGGTTAATTTTACAAATATAATATCAGAATTAAGTTTTATACGGGGTCAAATATTACTTTCGATATATGATATGCTTATATTCATTTCTTTTTTCGTATAATCAAAAATGTTCTCCTGGTTGGGATCAGTACATTCGACACCCGATTATTTGATACGCTAATTACAATTTTATGTGAATTAAAAATATCGGCTCATTTCAAAAATATTCACTATCATTTTAAATTAAGATCAGCGTGAACTATAATGTATACGTTGCAATGGCTGGGCTATAGCTAGGGGAGGGGGCATAACGGGGCAATGCCCTACCTTAAAAAGTACCATCAATTAAGATAATATGCTCAGTAAACTTTTTGTTCATAGTATGGCATGATGAAAAAAATAAAATAATTTACTAGTCGACTAGCGACATCTAAACAATTCCGAAAATAGCAATACGTTACGTTAAGGATGGAATCGCCAGTGAGAGTCGTTTCTGACAGTTACAACTACTGAAAACCTTGATGCAGCCACTTTTACGGACTTAACATTACTCATGCGGAAATTGATCTCTCTCGTATGCTAAGCCAATGCTATGATGGCGCAAGTGTAATGAGCGGGAAAATTTCGGGAGTTGCGACTAGAACAGAAAATATAACCATCACTTACATTTGATAGTCATCACAGGACTAGCTCGGAAATGACTTTCATTCGTTTATTTTTTGATCAGTGCATCGTGTTACATGAATTCTTTCACCATGGCAAAATAAAGATGCCTTGTATAGTGGAAAAAAGATTGACCGGCTTCTCGAACAGCGTTGGTTAGGGTACTTGGCACATTACAAAAGTTGTAAACGATAATTATTCAGAGATTTTGACAACTTTACATAGAATTAAAAATGGCAGATTTAACGGCGACGACGTCGCCTCATTAAAAAAGTCATGTTCAATTTGGAATTCCGAATGGCTATGGTTGTGGCCAAAAGAATCTTATCCATGCTTCAGCCTGCAGACGCGGCTTTACAAGCCCGAAGCGCAGGTTTGAAAGGCGCTATAGCAATCATAAAGCGCGTCCAAAATGAAATAACGAAACTGAAATCAGATGAAATGTATAATCAAATTTTATAAGAAGCTAAATGACAAGCGGCCATTCCGAAAATAGGACCCAGACCCAGAAGAGGCAAATCAAAAATTCTAAGCGGATGGATGACTACTTGATGTATGGCTCTTCCTGTTCCTCCGCAAGACAAAATTTAGAAGACCAGGACGATCAGCCATTTAAATCTGAATATTAGGAAACATCGGACATACTAATTGCTGAATTGGAAAGAAGATTTTCGGACAACGATGATGTACTAAACTTATTAGCCAGTCTCAATGAGTTGGATGCAAACAAAATGGTACCTTTGAAAATTTAAGTAAATGTGAGAAAATTAAACAAAACTACGTTGCTGCTTGTAAAATATTACTGTTATTTATTTATGTCCAATTCACAATTTCAACTAACTTTTTCAGGTTTAACAATTCCATCAAGGGAAGCAGCTACTGTGATTAAGGATTATTTGAGTCGTCGCGAGGATAAAACTGAAAACACAATGCAAGTTTTATACAGGCAGCGAGAGGCCTTCAAAGATACATATGAACTCTTTTCATCTGTGGCGACCATAGGATGTAGCACTGAAATATGTGAATCGACATTTTCAAGTTTGACTGCAATCAATAGGCGTCAGAGGCTGTCAATAGGTCACGAAAGAATGGCAGGAATGATATTTCTTGCCTTTGAAAAGAAAAGAACGAAGTCAGTTGATCTGGATGAAATGCTTCGCATTTTTAATAACATGACGAATAGAAGAATTCAGCTGTTTTAAGAAAGAACTTTTTATTAATATATCGATTATAGTATGTTTGGAGAAATAATATATGTTTTGCTATTACCTACCTAAAATAATTAAGTATTAGGTAGAGATTTTGCACGATAACATGGCTCGCCGCTCCAAATTATTGTTTCTGTAAATTCTGTATGCGTAATGATACCCTTACGAAGGAGTTAGTGTTTAGACTTTAGAGGTAAGTATTTCGCTCGGTGACACAAAAGTACCGATTGCATTTGCTTTCGTTCGATACCAACCTGCGCACGCACACATGCATTTGACGCTTTGTTATATTTTCACAAATACATCCGAAGTCGGTTCGGTTTTCGGAAGGGCGGGTCATGTTATCGTGGAAGATCTCTACCTCACTCACTCACACCCACAAATACGATGAAAATCCATTCACCAGATCAGAGATCAAGTAAACATTTTACTTCCGCCCTACCTGTAACCACCACAGCCCTACCTCAAATTCAACTCTAGTTATGGGCCTGTACAATGGTAATTATCCTAATTAATATTACTCTATTTAATACTACCGTATCATTAAACTGCATTTTTTAGTACGTATTATTCACGTATAAATGCGTATATTTCTAAATTTCTCAGAAATAGCTGAAAACAGAAATCGAATTTTAGGCGAACTTGTTATTTTTCGTTATTTTTTTATAAAATTCCTTTTAGAAATTGCAATGCAGTTTTTTTACCTCTACGTAGCGAGCTTTCGATCAATATAGGTATAGACAAAAATTATTTTTTCCCATTTTCTAGCTGATCTCTTGTACATTTCTGCTCAAATATTCATTCCGCATGAAACGCAGAAAAGGACAGACGAAGTCTATCCTTCTCTGTTGTTCAAGAGGTTTATATTTTAGCTTCCGTAGCAGAACTGTGCGAACCGGGATTTATATAACATTCATCGATTTAGTATTTTCTGGGTCAAATACGTGCCCAGAACTGTAGTCAGAGTTACATCAACTCCGTTGTGAGGTACAGATCTGTAGACATACATCCTTCCAGAGCTACTCATCACTACTTCGCGGTATAAATCAAAAACTTCGATTCATAATCACCTACCCGTTCGTTAAACGACCACCTGTTCCAAATAATTCCCGAGTTTCCTAGTTTCCGCCATCGTTAAA
Source organism: Icerya purchasi (assembly GCA_039619475.1). Taxonomy (NCBI): domain Eukaryota; kingdom Metazoa; phylum Arthropoda; class Insecta; order Hemiptera; family Monophlebidae; genus Icerya; species Icerya purchasi. The sequence continues at coordinate 492,860,992 of CM077116.1, forward strand.
ACTAGTATATATTTTTTTCCAATGTCTATAATACGTTTCTGACACACGCAGTATGGGTTTTTTTTATACTTTTCTTTAACACAAACAATTTATTTGCGAAAAATTCGATTTTTATTGTCGCCATTGTTATATTTGAAATAATAATCCTAAAATTTATTCGTCATAACAATAACAAACCGTATCAATGCAATGCGTAATTCGAGAAACAGGCAGTACGCCGATTATACGTAACAAAAAATACCATTACGACAAAATTACGGCCGACGAAATACTATGTCAAAACATAATTCTCCTTCTATACATGTGCTAATCGGATGTATATGCTCAGTTTTAGAAAAATCAAAGTTCGCTAATATCATCTAATCATTGCTCGTCATGCAATCGTGCGACAATGAATTATCATCATGTCCGCGTTCCAATGTTACTGCCGTTTCGGTTCTGGCAGTTGCTTACTACTAGGCGCTATCATTATCGCCTGTCTGCACCCCTCAGTGCTTCTATCTTCCATACATTTTCTTGTAATGGTTCTGTGTGCAATGTAATACTCATTTTAGTTTGAATTAATATTTTAATTCTAGTTTTAGTTTTACCAAATCTTTCACAGCCGACATACCATTCTGTTATTACACTTACCTGAAAAAGCATCGCAAAAAGAAAATCCTTAGGATTCAAAACGAAAATATGGCCAAGCAGATCGTGAATCTGACGAATATGTTAAACGAATTCGTGGCCTGTGAAGTCGCCAAGAAACCGTCGGCGATTCTTCATTGGAGAGCTCCCTCCCCCGACACAATCTAATAAACAAAAACACAATGAAAAAAAAAAACTTTATTGTTACTGCGACGCTAAAAGTAGTCCATCCTCCTGAAAACGATAATATACATAGAAGAAATTCCTTCCGATAATAAAATTCTTCCTCCCACACGCAGGTAAAGGGATAACGTAAACGAAAAAAGTCTCATTCATTGTCCTAAGAAACAGAGTCAAATGGGACTTCTTAAACATTCTATTAACGCGTTCAAAAATTTAAGTTCTAAAGACGAAAAACCGTCCTTATTGTTGTCACTGTCACAGATTTCCGTAAAACCATCCACTCTTATATAAATTCCACAAGAGAAGAAGAAACTTCTCTATGTTGTTCTACGCGACGTCCCAAAACCTACGAATCTCAGTACAATATGAGAAGTCCTAGCGTCTTCGAAGGCTTCCACCAGATTGCTGTAGTTCGAATGAATAAATTTACAGGCGATATGAAGACCCTAATGCCCCCGGTTAAGGTAACATGTCAGAAAACTATATCTTACGGCTTTGTGATAACCGACGTAACCGAATAACCGTTAAGCGACAGCGCAGAAATGCCTTACCAACCGAGTGCTTCTGACGTTAAAAGTTAGTTACACCCAAATTCAATGCACTACCATCCTAGAAGAACTCTCCAGCTAATAGAGATGCGCAAATCAACTCCGCTAGAGTAGTTTTGGATACATATATGTGTCCTTTCCGATTGACGCCCTTCTCAACTCCAACTCCGATCGAGTTATCTATATTTCATATCCAGTGTATAATCGCAATCTGCGTATTCAACTCCAAACGCACAAGTAACAGAACGTCGTTGAACACAGTGCGCTTACGCGCAGCTAACGCTTTTTGGAGTTGATTTATATTAAATCACTCTGCCAGAGGTAAATTAGGGCTCATTTGTTCATTGTGTGATGCCTTTCTGAGTTACGATTAAATCACGCATCCTCGGAGATGTATTATCCGGCAGTGTCCAAACGCGAATATATTTCCAAGGATATAACTGTGTCCGGAGTTTGTCTTCTCCTACAGGAGCTGTAAGGTTAGCCAACTCTGTAAACCAAAACTTCAGCCCTGAATTACTCCTAAGCAAAAATTACTGAAACAATCGTTAACAATGGACTAACCATCTAACCTCACTAAAGCTTCACCACAACAATCTATGGGAAACTGCTTTACGCCACTGTCCCTCTACCCTAATACTCCTGAAACTCAATAACACAACTGCCTATTTCCCTAAATACAAGGTCAACCTGTTTGTTCACAGCCTGAAAAATCAATGTCAATTCTATTCCCCCCCTCCCATGTAATTTTACCCACAAACTCCAAAGTTCAACTGATCATACAAAAAAACTACAATCCCAAGCCCCAACTTCCTTACACGTCATCAATGAATATTTCCATAGCAGTTTCTCAGACTCTCTGCATATCGTTCGTAGCATTGAGATCAGTCATTCAATCGCTGAATAAATTATACAAAATACCAGCCCCTAACAGAAAAAAGCGTCTTCGTACGATTACCACATCAATCCGGTATATATTAAATAACGAAATGATCGAGGCGGCACCAAAGGAAACAGCAGTTATGTTTGCAATGAAACTTTTACATTCATCTCCTGAAAATCTACAAGCATACATATTGTGATGAATCTGTATCGTAGTGTCATCTCTCGAGTACGTGTAAATATGTTATTTGTTCGACTTTTAATTATAAACATATATATATTAAATGCATAAATTGCAATATATAAGTTATGAAAATATATGTATCCGATGTACAGTGTTTGAAAATTCTAAAATTTAATTTAACTTTTAAAAAAACAAGTAAGAGTTAGTAAATTTATAGAAACAAAAATTTTTGAAAAAATTCAATTTTCACCTTTATTATTAAAAATAACGGATAAAAACCGCGCGAGTGACATGAACAGGAAACATCAGCGCTTTATGATAACATCAATTTCATCGAAATCGGATGTGAACACCTCTTGAAAGATTTCCTCGTTAGTGTCTAGATGGTAACTTGTGTGTGATATTGTAAAACCTGTACAGCGCAGTATAAAATAAACTACTCTTTAACTTTTAATTATGCTTATTAAAATATTCGGTACCAATTCTGCAACTTACCAGAAAATAAACGTGTTTATTTTGATATTTGCACCTTTTTTAACGAAAGTACATCCATATATTTTCTTCGTAATAATCGGAACAGTTCTTTGTTCACGTGAAAAAAGTAAACTCTAATAATTATTCGGAAACTTAATTCTGTTACACAAATTGTAAATAATTATTATTGTTTCAAGAATTCACCCCGCATATTAGTACCAGTTGTTATTTATTTCAAGTTGGTCATTAGATAATTTATGCATTACGACATAAATGTATAAGTATAATTATTCTTTGTTCAAGGTTTTACGGTGATGCATTGTTCTTGTTGATGAAAAATCTGTTTCTTCGCTTGAGCTTTTAACTCGAATGTTTCGAAATTAACGGCACATATAATCGGGGGCTTTCTCCAGCAACACTAATGAATAATAAACATCTTTTTCCAATAACAAAACAACTGAAAAACATTTCAGTTATACATACAAATCCACTTTACGGAAGTTTGCCATTTTTTGGCAATTAATCATTACCGTTTCTATTTATCAATAAAATAACGGACTGTTTATCTCGTACTAATTTTATGAAATTTGTTTTCGAATAATATTTCACTTCTACTAATTTATTTTAAAAAAAAATTAAGAAATAATTTCTAAAAACAACTTTTACGATAAAGCCATGCAACTTTTAAAAATTGCGAATATGCCCGAGTGCAACATTACTCTCTGAAACAATCGATTTTTATTCAAGCCAGCTACTGTAGCTTAGACGGCGGTATTTCGTTCAGGCGGAACCTGATATTCTGCGGCTACACATTCAAACTTTCTGAAAAAACAAATCACTTGCGCCAGGTTAATTAGTTGATGCCCCCCCCCCCAATGTATTCAACCAGTGGCTTGCGTAAATTGAATACCGTTTCGTTCCTCGTCAACAACGTAGAGCAAACGCATGTAGTTTTCCCTCCGCTATTTTTCTTCGTTTAGTTTTTAGTTAGTTGCTTTTCGACGATGACCGAGAGGTGTCGCTTACTCGAACGGCACGTACGTTACCCAATAAAAAGTATAAAGCTTTATCGCAATTAGTTTTGTATTTTATTTTGTAGCATATTTCTCTATCATGGCGCGCATGCTACAGTTACAATGAGATAGGGATTATAAAGCGGTGAAATATTGTCGCTTGGAAAATTACGCCGATTTTGAGCCGATTTTAGTCACAGTGATACTCCTATATGAGCGGTCTGTCTTATAAAGTTACCAAACGAATAAACTAATACGATAAACCGGGTGATGTTTCATGTCTGTTTTAATTAATAAAACGTGAACTTGGAAATTGCGATCGTAATGCTGCAAAACGCGAAAATCACATTATATTTAAACCGAGGGAGAAATAGATATATATGTATACTACTGACATCACAGGTCTCCTCTCAGAATACAAACTATTTTCACGTTAATGACTAGATTTTGTATAATACTCTACATACATATCACGGTGCAGGCGAAATTAATCAAAAATCATATAAAACGCAACGGAATTGACAGATTTGAAGAATACTTTGTCCAAGCAACTCATATAAAAGTATTAAAATGATTAATCATAGTTTCATTCTTTCTTTCTTACCTTCGATAATCGGCAGCTAAGGGGGAGATATGAAAGTTGTCCCCTCCGAAACTTTTATAACATGTTTTACAGAATAAGCAAAAGAAGTATTTATCTATATCTATCTATATCTATCTATCTATCAATCTATATACATATACATATATATAAACTCGGCCATTTTGGCCTCGCAAGGGGCTGTGCTCCTTGACCCCTCTTGCTTTCATTTCTGTCTCTTTCTCTTCTATACCTTGTATAAATTGATCAAAATTTACAACGTAATTCTTACTGGCATCAACACAAAAAAAAATAACAATCACAAAAATCCTATCCTCACATTTAACTTTCATTATATAAAATTAAGATATTTTTTCGTTACATTTTTTGTTACATAAAATTGTGACATTTTTTAAATAACAATCACGAAAATCCTATAAAATATAACAAACGGTACATATTTTTCTAATGAGGGGGGGGGGCTAAGAATTACGTTGTAATTAATATATATATACATGGGCGTTGCCAGCGGGATGCTGGGGGTCAGCTCCCCCCCTGGAGTTTTGAAACTTTTTAATCAACTGGCCATGATGAGTATTCATAGGCGCGTAATCATGGATAATTTGCCAGAAATCCGTGAAAATTATGTTTTAATTAAGATTTTATTCTTGTTTAACAAAATATTAAGCCTTTACAACTTATAAATTTTATTTTTCCTATAACTCATATCCTCTTTCTATCATCTTGCCCCCCTCTCTGGCTCATCGGCTGGCGACGCTCTTGTATATACAGATAGATAGATAGATAAATATATAAATATATATATAGACATAAAGGAGAAATTCTGAAAATATTTGTGTAGTCCAGCAGTCCTGAAACTATGAGGTCTATGAAGCTGAAAATCATCGTATCTCAAAAAATAAAAAAAATCTTATACATTTATGGAAATGTGTTCTAGTATGGTCATATTTATTTGTATAAAGAATAACGAATATTTTGTTCGATTATGAAATAGAAATTTTTCTTATCCTTTTGAATGATTTAACAATGTATTCTTTTCCCGAATTGGTTTCCATATTTCGTTTGTTCGATATTTATCAACATTCCAAACAATGTAGTGGTTAGACAACATATATTGCTGCTAGCGACTTGAAAATACATATTAAACTATTCTTATTATACTACAGTTAGTCATTTTCGTTCGCCTGTCGTGAAGTGGAAAAGTTGTATTAGTCTGAACAACAGCTTTTAAACTAAAAAGAATTTAACCGCCAATACGTCTTCTTCGAAAAACGTAATCGTGAAAGGGATGTGTAATATTAATCAATATTAAAATGAAATGTACATTTATAATTTCTTTTCTTAATTAGTAGACAATTTTCGAAAAAATCTCATTTTTATTTATTTTCTGCATTTTTCGCGTTTAAGTTTAAAAGTTTTTCAGGTCTGCGTATTCGTTTCATATCGTTTAGATGGAAATTATTTTATTTTCGATTAATTTTGCTATGTACGATGTTTTTAATCGTTTAAAACCGTAAGTTTTGTGTAATTGTTGTAATGCCATTAAAGACATGTTTATATCATTAAATTATAAAATTCGGCTATTCTTACAATTTAATTATATAAATATATTTCGTGTTTTTAATAGTAGTGAACTTATTGATAATAAAATATTGCACAAAAATGCACGAGGACAACAACAGTTATAATTTTTTAAAACAAAACTGTTGCATTTTAATTTCAAAAAAGTTTCCAAATCCAAGTATTTTTTTTTTTTAAAGTTGTTATTGACACATGTGTAAACGTAATTTTGTTTATTTACAAAATTTAATTAAAAACAGAAAAATAATAATAGTAATAATTTACATTTCAAGTCTAAGAAAGTTAAATGGGTAAGTAGATAGAATTTATCGGGTGCAGTAAGTAGTATGAGGTTGACGGAATGCTAAAGATCAAGTTACGCGATTAAAGAAAATGTATACAAAAAAGATGATAAATGCGCGGGCAAAGCGAATGACGTTGTCATTAATATATATACATATACATATACATGTATATATGCATAACTTATAAACATTCCCCTTAAAAAAAAGAAAAACAATTAAATCCCACCTATTTATCTGTTTTTTTTAATGCATCCACACATTCGTTTGGTCGGAAATCGTGTAAGCACAAGCAGTACAATGTATGCATGCGCACGAAAGACTAAAAAAAATGCACACAGACGCAGTTTAACCAAACTTAAAGTCGTGCTCAAAAAGTACTCCTTATTCTAAGTTTTTAGACCGCAAATGAGGAGTTTTCCAGGTGTAAAAAATGATTTTGTGGAGAACGATAAAATAGTAACATAATGGTTACTATCCGATTCACGGAAGCGACGAATTGATTAAATTGCAGAGTGGATGAAGCTGTTTAAGTGGCCGTCTTTCTGTTAAGTGCGGTCTGTAAGCGTGCCAAATCATTCCAAGAAATAAGGGCTAGTCTACGTTTATAATTAACAGTCCAGCTGCAATTCAGTAGTGTCTGCGTTACAGAGTCAACCACTAACTGTTGGCCAATACAATGGTGTCGCATTTCAGAGACTCGCTGAAATCCTTGTAAAAGATCAATCGAACAACTACTGACGATCGCCATTATCATCATTAGTGCAATAATGTTTACAAATACCGCGTTGCAACAGAAATGCAACGGTGCTGCTTGAAATGCACTATGCATATTTATTACCGAAAAATCGATTTTCAGTAAGCGTATTTTCTTTTCCGGCCATTTTGAATACTACACATAGTTCAACTTTTTTGTTACCCATCCTACATTTTTCGGGAACGAATGCGAATAGTATACCATCGTAAAGTATGATGGAAAAAAAATCGTAAAATAAAGGTGAATTTACTTCTCGGATTGGAAAAATACATGTATTACAAATGTGTGTACCGACAAATAACCAAACATTTTTTCGGTACTGATTAATGCTTACAAAAGAGATGTATAATGTTTTGTTGTTTTTGTTTTTTTTTGGGAGGGGGAAATACGTCAACAGTGGAGCTAACCCAACGCAGAGACTTACGCATAATATATGGAAAAGATTAGGCTTAACGCAGACGGATCACTTTTCGAACACAGCAGAACCACAAAAAGGTGGTCGAAATGTGCGTTAAGCCTTAGAAATCGTATCAAAGAGGAAACCCCTCAAAAAAAAAAGTATGCGGAGAAATTAGTTAGAAACGCGCATAATTATTACTAGAAATGCCCTGAGTTGGAACGCGAGGCATTTTTTAATGGAAGAATCGTCTAGAATTACGCGATACTTGGCGATTTAATATTCAGTTTCTAAATCATCGTATTTTCGGGGCCATAATAATTTATTTCTAATTGTAGTGCTAAACTAAAACCTATTCGCACACATTAATGAATTGAAAGTAGTAAAAATAGTACATTTGGGTTCTTTAATATCTAATGACAGTTATTGCAGAAATTAGATTAAGCGAAGGATAAATAGGAGTCGCGCGGTAGTGTTCATAAAAATTGCATAAAATATAGAAAGACTCGCAGCAGTTATCGAAGGGGGTTCGAATTATAAAAACGTTGGTTTTTTCACCGAAGGCTGCGAAACATGAACTATATTCGAAAGGAAGAAGTAAAAAGAATACAAGCTTTTGAATTATAATGTTGGCGGAAATTCTTAAGAATATCCTAGACAGAAAAGATAATAAATCTAGAAGTATTGCGGATGATAGGCGAAAAACATATACTCGTAGTTTAATGTCAACAACGAGGTTACGAATTTTTGCGATACTTCGGACATGTCGCCAGACAAACTGCTCTCCGGATGGAAAAGTAAATATTAGAAGGCAGACTGCCCCGGGTAAGAGACGCAGAGGAAGGCCACTACGCAGATGGTCAGATCAAGTCCTGGATTTGATGCGTCCAAAATTAACAACATTAACAGAATGTCGCAGGTTGGCTACGGATAGAACCGTATGGAGGAAAACCCCATTCATCAGATGGTAATCTCATCATGATCACGACGTCCCGCAAGATTGATATCATTATCAATAATTTATTTGCATTTGTATCAGAAGAATTTCAGGACCACCTTTCAAAGTTCGAAATCGCACAAGTGACTCGATTCTTTTCCGAGTGAAAGAAATTTCGTAAGTTTTACACATATTTTGAAATAAAGAAAAAATCTCGAAATGCGCATTTGTTAAAAAAGTTCTCGAAAAGTTCAGTGTTTCCTCGGTGATGCTCTAAAATCGTACCAGCATACACTACAATTCTGGACAACCGGAAGAAGCTGTAGGAAATGACGGCGGACCTTAATTTTTAGATCCCGCTTACGGAAGTTTGCGACATTCATTTGATATTTTCTTAGGACGGGTAAAGTCGCAAACGAGCAGGTGTATTCGAAAGGACCGCAGCCGGAGATAATAACTAAACTACCGTTGAAAAGAAAAGAAACAATATGATCGGCCGTCAAATGAGACACTTCAGATAGCTCGAAAACTTCACAGAAGGAAAAGTAAACGGGGAAACTGCGCAAAGGAGGAGGATCAAGAACTCGATTTATGAACGGCTGTAATAAGGGAACAAAGAGCTATACGAAGATCAAAAACGTGGACCGAGTCAAGATTTCGCTGTTTTCACGTCATGAGATTGCCCACCAACCTAACGATTGAGAAGAAACGATGATGATGATGATGATGATGGTTCGGATATATACGGTATCGGATGAAAATTAAAAAATATCCCAGACAAAATATTGCAGCTAAGTCGTCAGAATCTCGATAGTAGGTGATTAGCTTTGCCGACGTACAGTATGGAGTACGGAAAAAGAATCGAAATTTGATTATTCGATCATGCCTTGCAGGGCACAAGTTGTGGTAACTAGAGTCACACGTCGACTAGTATAAGTAGTCACTCGACCTTGTCGTATAGTGCTAGTCCCACTGATGGAGAAACGAAACAACAACCGAGTGAGTTTTGTACGTCCACGTCGTGCAGGGTGATAATTTTCTATTAGGCGAGCTTGATTAGGAAAGCTAAATCAGAACTCACAATCCATCGCTGATAGCAAAACGGAGGAAGTTTTGCTTGCCGAAGATGTTCCAAAAAACACCGTTAAGCTTTATTACTGCAGAGACCATCAGCAACTAGTTCGCAACCAAGTGTCTCCCAGTCGGATTGAGGAATGTCAGTCCAGTTTAGTCATTAGCGACAATAAAGGATTAATCGTACTTTAAAGTCATTTAGAAATGACACTAGAATTGCTGACAAATCGTTATGACTATTTGTTTAACCGCCGAATTTCACTTTTGGTAAAATTCAAACCACACCAAGTGAAATTTACCAAAAACTTGTTTCTCAACATTTAGTTTACAATATTTTACAATGAAAAAAATTAGATTAAATAATACAGCGTGATCGGGTCCTGTGGTAAATTCCAGAGAATTATACCCGGTGATAGGAAGCTTCGCTTTTTCAGTTTTACAGCGAAAGCCAAGCTCGGTTCATATGCTTCGAAGCAAAATTTTTATCTGAATGACTGGCATATGAACCATTCGATTAACGTGTAATAAAGATTCTCGTATTTACATATGAAAAAAGAAAGTAAAATTTTATCTCTCTATTATATAAGATAATAATCTTTTACAATAAAATACTCGTAATTGTATGTAATTTTACCTAGATGGAGCGCTACAGTAATTCGTAATATTGTATTTGAAGAAGTTTTACAATAAACACTTTTTTATCTAAATTTCTTATTACAATTCGGCGGGAGGGTTTGGCACGCGAACTTGTTTTATTTTATTTTATAATATGTACCAAAAAACAAAAATACCAAAATAACAGTCGGAAATGGTATAAAAAAATACAAGAGAAGACTAATATTAGGCTTTTAATAATCCAGAATTTAAAAAATATCGTTTTTGAACAGCTTTTTTGACGATGACACCGTTAACTATCTCTAACGTACGATCAAATTTTCCGCACGGTACAGATGAAGTAACTACATTACACCGGTTTTAAAATAATTTGGATAATAAATAGGTTCAATTTCCGCTGCAAACGAATCTTGTCGAGTATCTTCATATCTGTTGTAAAGGATGATCTAATGGAATGTTCACTGTATAAGAAATGATAGGTGACATTGGTATGTAGCGGAGTGTGTAGTGTTCACTGGTAGTCAGTTCTATGCATTGTACTGGTGTGTAGCAGCATATTGGAGCGTAAAGAATGTTAATTTTTCTTATTTCGTTACTTTTTGGCTTTCATCGAAGTCACCCTAGCGGCCGCTACTTTATAAAAATACGTATATTTTTTACATTACTTATTTTTAAATGAGTATTTTTAAAATAATTAAATCTACATCATTGTGTACACACGGTGATTTTAAGTACGCTAATAAGTCAATTCAGAATCGGATATGCTTTAGAAAGTTATTAGGCGTGTTTTTCTCTGACGTTTTCGCTTGTTTTAATTTTGTAATAATACAAAGATACTGTTTATAAAATGTCTTTAACGTGACACTTTAGTCAGGAATTTTACCTCACGATATACCGTTTGGCCAAATTCAGAGACTTCTACACGATATTGCCTGTACTATATATATATTCGTAAAGTGATTAAGAATTCTAACGGCTATTAAAAATTTAGCGTTACACTGCTTTTATATAGTTCGAGCAAAGTGAGTTGATGAATGGAAAAGTGACTGTCGCATCAACATTTTTTTTTCTCCAACCGTCATACAGAGTTGTTAAGTGGCACAAGAAGATCAAGTAGCCAGCTTAAAACACTTCTGATAATTTTAAAAATCTGCCCGGGAATCAGACCGGTCGCTAAAAAGGAAATCGGAGGATATATTAAACTTCGTCTCAACTATACCGTAACGTTTTAAACCGCGCATCGCTCTACATTCTACTGCCGACCAGTACAGCATCTAAAGAGGCTAATATGAAAATATCGACCAAAAGTACTTTAAATATCCGACGCTTACAAAATATGTTCAGGAGAATCATCCAGAATACATTGTAATTAAGTAACAAATACATTGTAATTAAGTAACGAATACATTGTTGCTAAATAATAAAACGTTACCGTTCATTTTTTTTTTAAAACACGACCGTGATGCCTGTTGGCTCAGTCACAGTATTCGTAATGTACAATCGACTTAACTTTAGTTACATTTATGTACAGTAATGCGTTTCTTCAAAGCGAGGTTACAATAATTTACGAACAGTTCGACACATGTTGTTTCAGCCGTTAACATTATTTATAATTCTATTATCGATGCAATAACCATCTAGATTATATTTCAAACGTCCTTCCTTGCTGAAGAGGCATTCGAATAGAAAATGACTAACTGCATCATCGGGAACACCAAGTTGACGACAGAAGTGACAAATGTCGGAAGGTGTAATTTTAAATCGTTCCAAATAAGTACCAAAACTGCCATGTCCCGTCAACAACGCTTGACTTATATAAAAAGTATTAATTCATAATTATTTCTTTAGTCTAAATCTGACGTATTTATATCATATAATAATTTGTACGTTACTCTGTCATCATTCTGTGCTGTTATTCCACCTTTCTTGCCAAATATTTAAAATAATTACTTTCGTGTGTTTATTAAAATTTTTAATGTTTGTAAAATTGCCATATTGTAAGTTTACGTTAAAATTGTTATTGTGCAAACGATCTATATATTCGGAACATTTTGTATTCTGCTAATAAGGCAGCATGGTACATACTCAAGTCAGCCGGAAGGATTCCAGTGACAACTGGAGCCGCAGCCATCGACACCGCTCTATATAACGAGTCTACACTTGGAACAAGCTTCCTCTGAATCTTTAATTATTCATAGCAGAAACAGAGATATTTGTGGTACAAAAATTACTCGAGCAGTAATTAAAAATCGCTCGAATATTATACATTATCACTCTGCTGTTATAGTTAACACTACCTAAGTTAGGCTGAATTTTTATTAGCATATAAAAGATTTTGTTCGTCTTATCTGTTATGTAGTTTACATGTTTATTCAATTTAAATCTATAATCTACTAACTCTGAGGTATTTAAAATGCTTTACAATTGGAATAGGTTTCTCGTATAACGAGTTAAGTATTTTAAAAGTTTGCTAATCACCTCCATGGTGGTTTTCTCGTTACCAGTAACCATCTTTTTTTGTCTTTTCAATTGAAAATTCGAGATCACAGTGAAGAAAAAGCTTTTCCATGGTTTTACAGATAATTCTAACACGCTATCAGCTTTCGTTGTGTTTTTCAGTTTAACGATGCAGCATAAATCAAATCATCAGAAAGGCTGATAAATTCTGCATCGTAATTATACCGCGAACAAATAATTTCCATCTGTTTATGAATATACGTGAGTATAACATATTCCAGAGTGTTGGTCCGAGGACCGAATCCTGAGGCACTCCCCGCATGATATACTGCATTCGATAATAAAACTTTCGGATTTGATCACTGCAGATCTGTTAGATAATCGTAAATTACTTTAATTAAATCAGGATTGATTTTGTGAGATTTTAGAATTGTTTATCAAATGCGCCGTTTACATCAAAAGTAATAAAAACGCGGAATAAATTTTTGGTTCGCGCTAATTGAATAATATCGTAGAGTTTTCTAACAGCCATTTGTGATGAACGCGAGCGTCTAAACCCGAACTGATTATTACTTAAGATTTGTTTAGTTTCAATTACGTTAAGTAATTTTATGTCAATTACTTTTTCGAATACTTTACCAATCGATGGCCGCTAAACAGAGAAAGATCTTTTACCGTTCAGTTACGCGCTCAGGATTACCAGCGCGGTCTCACAAGTAACCTTTCCAGAAAATAAAGCAAGATTTACACTAATTTAATCTATAACGAATATTACATACGAGAAATCGAAATCCGCAACTTGCTTAACATTAATACGAGACACAAAATGTATATAACTTAGACATTATGCAATCGCCAGACACACAAGAGTTTCATAAAATTATTCATTTAAGTTAATAGTATATGCTTTATCCATGTTTATATTTTTTGTATCTATGCTTTAGTCTCTGATAATCATAGGAATATTATTTATTAATATTACGTCAGATGTACTGCACGTTTCAAAAAATTTCCGCGTGTTCTCTGTAATTACTATTTCCTGCATGTACGGGGTATTTCTTCATATTCACGCATATAGTGTTGATGTTAGAGTATCGTGGTTTATTTCGTATACTATATTCGTAGGCAGTGATTTTGAATTCTTTGGAGTACCTGAAAAAAATAATTTAACTGGTAGACAACGAAATTATTACCGCATGTAATATTTTGGGAAGGATGATTTGTTTGTAGATTATAATCAGTTTGTTTTCAGGTGTTAAATGCGATTTTCTATTAAAATGTGTGGGTATAGACAACAAATCTCTTTCTGAACTTTTATAACTTTATTTTTGATTAATTTCGTGAAATTTAATCTTTTATCAGGTGTTAGGTCTGAGTACACTGGATTTCATATTTTTCAATTTTACTTATCTGTCTTGGATATTTATTTCTTTTCGTATACACGGTCGTCTTCTGGTAAATAAAATGGCTTCCGTTTTATTGCAGTTTATTTTAACCTGCCACTTTTTAAAATATTTTATTAACGTGTCAGCTGCTCTTTGCAGTCTATTTGTTATTGTGTCTGTTTCATAGGATGATGCTACAGTATTGAAGTATCATCTGCATATGGGTATATTTCAGACTCTTTGATTTTGGAAATGTCATTTAAATATATGGTATAAATAAATACGGTCCTAAAATGCTCCCTTGCGGTACACCGGTAGTTATGTGTTCTGAGGGTGACTCATAATTATTCAGTTTGACATAAAATTTTCTGTTTAAAAGATATGATTTCACTGTACATATTAATGAATAAGGATACTCAAGTTGAATTAGTTTAAATATTGTACCTTCTATCCATGTGGTGTCAAAAGATTTTTCGATATCTATTGGTAATACTTCTGTATGTTTTGTTTAGATTGAAATTATCGGTAATTTTATCATAGATTTTAGTTAGTTGTATGGTTGTACTAAGTTTAGGTCGGAAACCAAATTGATTATCGCATATTATATTATTTCATCACTTTGCTTTCTTCTTCTTCTTCTTCTTCTTTGATTTGTAACCGTGCCGTATCCTGCTACTTGAGCCAGAGGCACGGAAGGAAAGGTATTATATTAGATTAAAGGTAGGATGTTTGTATTATTGAGGAAGAGGGGGAGTTTAGTTTCGGCGGAGGAAGTGCGCCGCAGTATGTTAGGAAGATTATTAGGAAGGTCAGCGAGTTGGTGTTGGAAAGTATAAGTTGTGCAGGAAGTTAGGATGTGGGCGATGGTAAGGGGAGTATTACATGTAGGACAGGTTGGCGTTCTTCTTTTGCAAACAGGAACTGATGCGCAAGACGTGTATGTCCGGACCGAACGCTGCAGAGGACTACCTCATTCCGCCTGGACGTCGACATTACCGGATCTGTGACGCTGGAGTCGTAGTGGGGAAGAGTAGCGAATCGTTCCGTTGCTTTTGTCTTTAGCTTACTCCGAATATGAGTCAGGATATCTTTACTCGGCATTGGTATGAGTGGAATTGGTGTTATATTACATGATTCTGCTGCCGCTGTGTCAGCCTCGTTATTAGCTCCAAGATTGCTGTGCCCTGGTATCCATGCGAGTACGATTTGGCCCGAATAAGTAAGCGCTTTTTCCGATATAGTTTTCGCGAAGGGATGTTGATGTTCGTGTCTGTTCTGTATACATCTGATGGAACTAAGGGAATCTGTGCAAATTAGTATATCATACTTTAACTCCGATTTTGCAGCATCAATTGCGCAAGAAATTGCATATAGCTCTGTCGACAGTACGGAGAACGTTGATGGAAGTGGACATCGAATTGTCCCATGTTTATAAACGACGGCACAACCATAGGAATTTCCTTTTTTTGCTCCATCCGTGTACAGTATTTCATGACCATTATACATATTCAGAAGATTCTGGAACGAGTCCTGAATAGTGAATTGCGGTGATGAGCGAAGATTTAGGAGAGATGTGTCACATATTATGGGAATAGATATCGAAGGGGGAGTAGACAGTTGGCTAGTTTTGCAGAGAGGAGGCAGGTTAATGTCAAGGTTTTGGAAGATGTTTGTAATCTTGTTGTGAAAGAATAAATTTGAATAAGGAATAGATTGTTAGTTGTGATAAAACATTGTAGAGTCAGGCAGATCAGGAGTTGTGAGTGAGTGAATGTGGAATTTAAGGAGGATGTAAGAATAATGAAGATCAGCGGAAAGCTCTCCAGAGTCGTAAAGAAGATGGTTTATTGTTATTGATCTCAATGCACCAAGTGCAAGGCGTAAGACTGTATGGCGGACTGAGTTTAATCGATTCAAGGTTGTTGGTGTAGCGGACGCGTAAGCAGGAATACCGTAGTCACATTTTGATTTTATCAAAGCTCTGTATATTCTGGGAAGAGAAATTTTGTCCGCACCATAGGTAGTATGTGACAACTTTTTCATCAGATTTAGCCTTTTCGTGCAAGCAGCTCTGAGATAATTTATATGATCCATCCATGACAGCCTTCTGTCGCAAATCAGGCCAAGGTATATAATCCGAGGAGCAGTTTCTAGGCCTCTGAACCTTAAAATAATAGCCATTTGCTGCCGACAATGATGAATTCTACAGAAGTGCACCGCTTTAATTTTAGTAGGTGAGAAGGAAAGACCACTGTTTGTGGACCATTCAGTAAGCTTCTGTGTAGCTTCCTGGAGCATAGTCTCGCCAAGTTTATGATCATGACAATGGACGAAAATCACCAGGTCATCTGCAAATAGTACACTTTGGATCATTGGATTTATCTCCGCCATCATCGAATTTATACTTTGCTTTCTTAATCTCATAAGTATATACAATCTTTTCGAATAATTTACTTATATTACTTAGTAATCTGATGGAGCGTATGTTTTCGGGCAGGGGAGCGGTACTATCTGCGAGATTTCCCATATTAGTGTAAAATAGCTTATTCTAAAACACGAATTAAAAATGCACACAGTAGCTATTATCGCTTTAATTAGTAAGTTTTTAACCACGTTGATGCAAACTTTATCATGTCCTACGGAATTTTTATTATTTAAATTTTTTATGAATTTAATAACTTCCTTAGGGCTAATTTGTTGTATTGTTTGTTAGTGTAGAAAAATACTTATTGATTGTTCTTTTGATGTTTCTAACATGATTATGAGTAGATAATCCTTGATTTTGTCTTTGTATCCTATTGAAATGTTCTGCTAGAATTTTTGCCTTATTTTCAGAATCATACGCATAATAGTTGTTTGTGTATTTTCATTGGCGCTAGTTCAGTTTTTACAAAAATATTTATTTAACTTCCGTAAAGAATTATCTTTAGGTATTCATCAATTTTTTAGAAATTTTTTCCACCGATTACTTCGATATCTATTCTTAATTTGTTTCTTATATAAGGCTGATTTGTTATCTACTTTTTGGATTTTTTTCCTAGGACGGTTTTTAACTTTAATTAAGTTCATTGTATTTTTTGAGATTACTAAGTGCGATATGATTTGTTGCCGCCGACAGTAGTACATAGTTGATGTTTTCAATATATTTATCAATTTCGTTACTAGTACTTAATATTGTAGGTATTTTTTATATGCGTTTGTATCTGTTTTTTATAGGCTTTCCATTTTGCTTCGCTCTATAGTTAAATTTCAACAAGGGTTGATTATACTTGATCATTTATTGTGAAAGAGTGACTGGATTGTGATCAGGGGATAATAGGTTTTCTATCGATTTTGGAGTTGTAAATTTACTAAAATTTTTCCGTAATAACTCTAGGTCAAGAATGCTCGGTTTATTTGAGACGTTTCTAGGAAAAATGTTGGTCCTAGCGGAAAGCTAATTTGTAAGTTATTTGCTGTAGCTACATTTATTAGAATTTTTCCTGCCATATTAGAATTGAAATCATTCCAGGCTGCATGTTTCGCATTGAGATCTCCCATAATTAAAACTTGCGAATTAGTAGTCATTAGCTACTTAAGTTCATTTTGAACATTTTCTGGTTTCGTAAAAGCATACCATGAAAATGTGACATGGTAATTAATCTATTTTGACCGCTATGCCTAATGATTGAATTTGATTTGTGTTTGGCATTGAAATCGGCAACCAAGTTAAATCTTTTCGTACGAGTAGATCCCCTCTGCCTCTATTATATTGAGAATCCAGTCTAAATATTTCGAAATTTAGGATTTTAATGTTTATTCTCTGATCAATTTTCGTTTCAGAAATACCTGTATTGATTTCTTGTAGTATCGACAAGTTATTTCTTTTCACAGTCCATGGGACCACCCTTCTTAGTATACGTCTTCAACAGTGCATTTCAAATGCGTTAAGGCGCTTAATATTACTGTTCTTTAGAGTCCAGCATTCCAACGCCTATAGGAAAACCCGAGAACACCAGTGTATTAATGAAGCGCACTTTTATGCTGATTGTTATGTCGTGGCTGTTTAATAGTTTTTTTCTTGAGTCAAAAAGATAAAAGTTTATGATGTGTCCGTACACATTCCAATAAATTACATATAGTTCTTAGATGAAATTACGGGAATTACTGTTATAATAATCTCTATAAAGTGAAACTTTTGATCAATTACCACTTCAGTATCCATTAAAAAAAAAAAAAAAAAGAAAAATCGATGGAATCATTTCTGATTACATAAAAGTTATAATTCAATACAAACCTTTTCCTTACCAACCGTATGAGATTCGATGGTTTATTAAACGTCTTAAACCGAAAAATTCGATGGGTTCATGACAATACCCTGATCATAGCAATCACTTGCCGAACAAAAAAAAAAAAAAAGGTATAAATTCGCGTGCATTATTAATGCCACACTGAGATTTTACTGTACTTGGAAAATGTCCAAAATTACTGCTGCGCCTAAACCGGATGATAAAAGACCAGTAAGCCTGCTTAGCTTCTTTTTTTGGGGGGGTACACCGACGAAGAACAACAACCCAACCAACCAAGGAATCTAAAGAACAGCTCAAAAAGAACTTAATATATCAGATTTTAATCTGGTGCGAGATAGACTGAATGAAAACCCTTAGTAATCATAGTAAGACTACGAAAAAATTATTTTAAAAAGATTAACAGGCATATAGCATACTCAAAGTGAAATTTTGGCCCTTTCGATCGAAATATTCAATAACGTAACAAATTACATGTATAATTTCGATGGAAAACAATATACCGCAATGGTTATTCTCGATGGAAAACTTTTGGTATAACAAAATTATTTTTCAAAATAGAGTAAATAAGTCTCCTAACGCGATTTGACGTGATTTATCACAAGTATCGAACATGTTATTTACTAATATTTTTGATAGAATATTCCGTCCAGCGGTTAGAAAAATGTTTGAAATGTTCCACAATTAGACTTGTGATAGTTTTATTGTTGGACGAAGGAGAAAATAATAACATTAATAAACGTGTTTAGGTACACGTATATGAAGAAATGAGCAATTAAAGGGGAATTCAGAACATTAGGTGACGAGGCAAAATCCGTGAAATATTTCAGTGAATTTAGCGGTTCAGTGTGTAAAATGAAATTATTACAGTAAATATTAAATGAAAAAAGTAAATCTCAACAACAGAAACATCATACAAGCGGATACTGAACCGGTGTGTGATTTAGATGTGTCGCTGCTCGTTAGCATATTCATAATCACACTGACGACGCAAAGCACAGGTATAGACAATCACATAAAATGTTCCGCTCCGTTAGCTGCCGTGTCGGTTTATGCCTTTGAAAACCCTTTCTTTCCCTCTGCTGTATAGTGCGAATAAACCGTTACTGCTATTTTTATACATGACTAGCTTTGTAACTGCCCGCCACCACCCCACGTGTCCGTAGCCGTTTGCTTGCACACATCTTGCACTGAATCCGGAGCCATATGGCTCCTTACGATCTCCTACGTCCCGCTAGTCGCTGGAACTGATCGCAGAAACTGTTTTTTTTTTTTTTTGTTTTTATATATATATATATATATATATATATGTATATATATATATATATAGTAAAATCTCACCAATTCGGAACTTCTATAACTCGAGCTGACAAAAAAATAAACCTTTTTTTTAATGCTGCCGTGTTAATTTTTGTGTAAGCGAGATTGAAGAAGACGAGTACATAAATATTTTACAAAACGCTGGTGAAGAATGTGGCAGACATAATGCGGGATTGGTTAAATGGTGATGAAGATGAATTTGGGTGGTACCCTATCCAGGCAGAAGAGGAAGTGGCAATTGTCACAAATGAACGTTTGATTCTTCTGATAGTGAGGGAAAGACAACTGTGAAGAAATCCAAGAGGAGACAGTAAAACTAAGTGATACTAAAAATCACGTGTTGATTCATTATTAAGGTTGTGTAATGCAAACAGTGAATTTAATAAATATTTCTTTTCATGTTAAACGAAATGAAGCAGCACATAGAGTGTGTCAAAAGAAATCCAAAAACAGTGCACTCAAAAATAAAAAATTTCAGTCTTTTTCAAATGAAAAGGTATCTTCTCGTAAATAATATACGTATGTAATACAGTACTGTATTTAGTGTTTTTTTAAGGAACATATGTAATGTGTATAGCAAAATTAGTACACATGGTATACATTTTGTAGTAAATTTTTATTAAAATTAAACATGGAGTAATTCAAAATTTTCATTTTTATACTTATTTATTACAGCGACTTAAATTATTATATACACTTACGCTTTGAGATTTATCTAAATTAAGTGCGCGATGTTTGTAAAAGTTCGGATTACATGTGCTTTTAGAAGTGTTGCATAATTCAGAATTTTCACTAATTCGCACCGATTGCAGTCCGTATTAGGTCGAATTAGCGCAGGGTTTTACTGTATATTTGAAAATCGTAAAAAAAAAAAAACATTTAAAAATCATAGCAGTAATTAAATATGTACGAATAAATTTACCACTATTATAATAACTATTTATTGTAAGAAGACGCATATTTTATTAGCGTAACAGTTAAAATTTCGCAGCTCATTCAGCGTGGTCTACACGCACCAGATTCTAAATATTTGATATTTTGAGTGTATACGTAATATACATATATATATATATAATTGTAAAAACTTAAAAAAATCGGCAGTACGCAAATAAGTGACACGTATAAAAATAAATAAATTATAACGATTAAATTGCAATAAAATTACTGTACACACGCGTACGAAGTCCGTATATAAAATATACATGCATAAAATTAACTTACTCGAGAAGTATGAAGAGATGTTTTTTTTTCCTTTTTTGCTTTTTGTTTCTTAAAAAAATGATATTATATTTAAAAAAATACGTCATTAAAAGGATCTTGCTATTTATCCTGATTTAACAAATAAGCAATTATATTTTGAACTGATTTTTAATCATTATGCCGAGGTCGTTCAGAAATACTTTCTAGCACATATAGACTAAGCATGTTGTATTTAGAATCGATAGAACTAACGTGTGGATACACAGATACGGTCATTTGTGAGGCATATAAAATTCGCTATGTTGCATGCAGGGTAGAACGATTGAATGGAAAGAGTAACATCAAGTATTAAATGTAAGTCAAATGTATATGGTCCTTTTTTTTTTCTTCTTTTTTCAAATTGCAAATTCCGTAAATTTACTACTGAGTATATCTTTATTTCTTCCGAAATGTGTCTTAATAATAAATCAAAATTCTTGTAAAAGAAGAAAGGCGTGAGAAGGAAAACACACTAAAAAAAATTAGTCTAACCTCATCCAGATTGTGCATTAGATTCGATGGAGACCTGAGGTAAACAAAATCGACACCTCTTTTTGTCTAATATTGAAACAAGTTAAGTAAGGGCATAGACTAGAGGTGTTTATGTAAGATTTAATTGATGTAACGAAGAGAACGTTTTGTGACGGCGAATTACGAGTACAAGATGCGTAACAATAGTAATGGGTAGGTTCATTATTTTTTCGAACGATACGCATAACTGAACCGCAGGTTAATTGCCGGCTAATTATTTCAAGCCTTCAGGATAAATTCGGCTCCGTGAGAACTGAAATAGTTATTATAAATACACAAAAAACCGGGAAAAAATCAAAAATTTAAAATAAATATTGATGATTTTTTAGGGTGTTCTTTTATATATAAAAAAAAGAAAAAAGAAAAAATATGCTCCATATTTTTAGGTACTTCATTAATATCTTAAGGAAAAACTTTTTATTAATGAGTTTTATACGGGATGGTAATTCATTTATTTAAATTATTAATATATAAATCAAAATGATGGAAATTATTAATAGTACGAATATTAAGTGAAAAATGTAAACAAATATGTGAAGAAAATTTTCAAAAACCCCCTCTTTTCAAAATTCTGGGCACTGGGCTTGATGAAGCAGTGATGATGGAGATTTACAAAATGAAAGCGATTACCCACACCAACACGGGGTTAGTAATCAAGAGACTTGACGGGTCTAATTTTAAGATTATAATAATATTTGTAAGAAATATATGATTTAAAAAAAAAACAAAAAAAAGCCAGTGAAACTCTGAACGGAATTTATTAGTGCAGTAATCGCAGACGAAATAATAAAAACGGTATAATAATACCGTATTAATACAATATTTAAGCGGCGTCGAAAAATTCCTAAATTCCCGTCGATAATTTACAGCTCTTTTTTACAGATGAAATACCGAAATCCGTGTGTAAAATTTTTAACATGACGCAGTAATACGAAATAAATTTTTTCTATACTCGAAAATGTTGCAATGATGTTTCGATACAAATTTAATATTGAAAGTGAAGCAATCTGTTTAAATGGAAAAAAAAGAAAAAAAAAGCTATGTCTGAAGAATTTTCGATGATTGTTGAACAAAAAAGTACAACATAACTCGACACCCATTTTCAGAATATTATGTCAAAGTTACTAGAGATAAAATCCGGTGAGTAGTGTATTCGATTGACAGAGGGAGGTCTGATAGAGAATATATGAAAATGTCTCTCTGCATTTATACGAAGTGTATCATTTGGGATTTCAGCTGATAATTTATTAATCAATATGCAAATTGAGCATGTTGAAAAATAATATTTCAACGGTGTTAAAAACGATTTTTTGAAATTACATTGGCACATGCACGTTCTATAACGTTCCGATTTCGATCGAAAATGAATTGTGAAGTTTAAATTGCGCCGGCCTTGATTTCGATCAAAATTATCTGATTTTTATCGCTTTCATTGTCAGCTTTTAGAAAATTTAGTAAGCCGGCATTATTCGCAGTTTTACTCCTCGCCTCTCAATTGCAAATTCGTGTCATGTTATTGTAACTCGGACTTCATGCGCGCGCAACGCCTCTAAGAAAGACATATTCAGTACATTTTATCGTGTTATCGTATTTCGTTTGGCTTCGCCGCCAAATCGTATATCGATTTTTCCAGCGCCGGAAACTGATCCTTCTGCAGACTTTTCTGGAATAGCGGAAGGAGGTTTAACGGATGATGTGGCTGCCTTCTGACGATTTGGAAGGAATAATTCTTCGATCACATCTAATATAACGCATCTTTTCGTTACCGATTTCGAATCTGTAATTTTTAATTAAAATCTTTTTAATAAAAATTTAAAACTGTGTATTGCCTATACGAAAAAAACAAAACAAAACGATTTCAGTAGCGGTACTCATTAGAGTACTCTCGATTAGGAATTTCGTAATCGTCTTATGAAATTAAAATTTGCGGTGCAGGTTTTTTATAAGTTCCCATTTTTGGACGGCCAATCGTTTGTTGCTTTGTTGTGTGAAAATCTTTCTCGTGTAACTCATGTAGACTGTATATAATAAAAATTTATGTAGCGGCAAATAGATAAAACAAGTCTTATATCGAGAGTTACAATAGAAAGTGAAAACTGGCGCTGATATTCAGATTTTTGTCATAATGTATACAAAACTACAGGCTATCATAAACAAAAAAATACAATACGATTTTGATCGTTTCTATAATATCCATGAATCTCAGCGTAAGCTGGGGTTTACAGGGAGATAAAAAGATTTCCCGATACAAAGTGGTGTGTACATTCCTCGTCACGACACCTTATTACATCTATTCACTGATCATATTTAGAAGAAGAAAAAAGGTAAATAAAAGTGTTGAATAAGTATTTTGCCAAGTTTTCACAACTCAACTACCGATAAAGAGCGATGAGGAAGAAAATGACTACGTTTAGAGTATCATTGCCAGGTATATGGCGCACCGGAGTAATAAAAGAACACTTCACTTCAGGATAAATACACAGTAAACGCAATCGCTCAATTAAAAAAAAAAACCTCGAAAAGATGAAAAAAGTAACGAAAGTTAGGAAGGTTAAAAATATCGTGTAACGGTGGTATGCGCAGATCATGGTATCGCGACCAGAAATGTACATACCACTTTAAGCGAAGAAGGCCTCTAATATCTCAGATGATTTTATCGGGAAATCTTCTTGCCGCCCTGTAAACCAGCTTACACTGCGATTCATGGATATCACAAAAACGATCAAAATCGTATTGTATTGGAAAGAAGTCGGTTATATTTTGATCCGATCAGAAATTTTATCTAAAAAGGAACAAATAGCAGAAATAATTAGTGGTGAAGGAAATATAGGAAGCACAATAAGGAATAGGAAGTTCAAGCTTCAGCAAATAAGAATACAAGGCAGAACGCTCCACAGAAAAAGATAAACACTGTGCAAGAACACATGATCGGCGTCGCAAATAACTGCATCATCCGGATGATGGAGAGGACAGTGTGGAGAAGAAATCAAGGAATAACGAAATTTAGATAATGGCAGCAGAGAATGGCCAAAGCGCATACGAACAATGGAAACAACATCAGAACGCCGAAGAAGAGAGGGATGCAAAAGAAACCATGAATATAGGGAGGAAGAGTAGGCTGAACTGACAGATGAAATGAATAATTTTATTAGAAAAAGAGGAAACATAGGTGTGACCGACCAAAATCGGATATGAAAGCTTCTACAAATTGTTATCGGATGGAATTTTTTTTTAAAGCAAAGATGAGAGGAAGCAGCAGCAGCCCGAGTACCAAAGAATATCAGCCGCTTCATTACCAAATATGCGCCCGAGTGGCTAGGTACCCACAGCAAATCAATATTAACTGAATGGAGATAGGAAAAATTGTGAATGAGTGAACAAGAATTTTGATAAATATAAAATAAATAAATTCCTCTTTTAATAACAAACGAAAATAAGCGTAAGATAATTTTCTAATATAACTTAAAATAAAATACCTCAATGTAAAGGAACACGTTTTTTCGGGCATAACCCATCATCGCAGCCTAACAGCACACAAAGTACAATTAAAACTAAAATTAAGGAATTTATTTATTTTATGTTTATACATTTCTAACAAACAGGTTATAGATTTATCCATAGTTAGTACAGGTGAGTTTTATTTATTTTTTTGCAGTGTAAGGGGCAGTTCGCAAGTTTCGGCTTATAGAAATGCTAGACATCTGAGTAATTTGTTTTGTAAGTGAAGAAGAGAGAGATTTATATTCCGACTCTCTAACTATTAGTCAGTGTATCCGTGTGGCTTAAAAGCAAGCATAAGTATTCTTAGATTATAGGCCTAGTGTAAGGATTAAGAATCGGGGGAGCAAATACCCTTTCGGATAGAAGTCGTTTACAAAGGCGTAGACTTCTTTACAAGTCCGCTGACCGGTGTAATTGATTGCGAAGTCGCTAGATTCCGATGTGCTCTTCTACCAGCCTACTGTCATGCATCACGCTACTGGTCTTCCACGTGGTTACTCGGCAACACCTCTTTTAGGGTTTTCTGCTCGCTGCGATTTTCCTTTCCATAGTTAGCGAGCATCTAATGATTCGAGCATGGTTATATTTCGCTCTGCAGTCGTAGCTATTCGTTCGTGCTGTCCGCGTATTTCCAAACAGTGAAATTCTTTCACACCTTCTTTTACTCTTATTGAACGTCATGTGTCATCATTTGGAAGTAAACTAGATCGATGCTTTTTAATTAAGACTGCAATGTAATCGTAAAACTCCGAGCGACATAAATGAATATTGGTAAAAATCTATATAATGACGCTCGTGAATAATCATCATCAAAAAATGAAAAAAAATGAGCGAAGTAGAAAAAATTGCTTGTATCGAAATATACAAAACTCAGGTTCTAAATTAAAATAAAAAAAAAAAGACACTCACCAACCTGTTAGTTAAAAATATCGCAACAAACTTGGATTTAGTATTTCGAATGTAATCCACGAACCAACTCCGTAAGTTTCAAATATGCCGACAGCTGTTGCACGCGATAATAGTGAAAATACCGAACAGAATGAAATCTTTTTTTTTTACGTCTATCGGAGGAAAGCAGTATTCCCCGTGCAGAGTTACATAAGAGAGAAATATAAGAATGGGAAATGCGTTTAGTATTAAAAATTGTTATTAATTACACGCGTCGGAAAAACGCAGTTTGATTTAATAGCAAATAAAGGCATTAGAAACTCCATTATACTATTCAAAACAATCATACGGAGGATAGCTTTAAATATTCACCCAGAGGAAAGTATCATAGATTATGGCTTTTGATAGAATTGATCGTGTGAAACTATTTAAAATATTGCTTAAATAAGATATCGATAGTAGAGATATCAAGTTAATAGAAGAGCTACAGATCGGGGGGGGGGGAATAATAGTAAATATTCCAAAAAGAATTGCAATATAAAAAAAAAATGGTGTCAGACAAAGTTGTCCTTTATCCGCTAGACTATATTTAATGCATACGCAGAAGAAAGGTCAACGTAAGATGTCCAAAAAAGCTAATATAATTCTAACACAGTTGTGTTCCGTAATTTATTTATGACGAGTAATCACTCTGTGAAAACTTTGAACGTTTATAAATGCAAAAGATTTTAAAATAAACGGACTTGAAATATATGATATTACTTACGCAGGTGATCAAAAGTACTGATAGCGGAAATGGAGAAACAAATGCAAAAAAGTGCTAGATACTATAAACGAAGAAGAACGAAAGTATAACATGAAAATAAACATAAACAAAACAAAAATCATGAAATTTAGAAGACGTGCATAGAGAGATAAATGTGAAAATAAATGGACAACAACTAGAAAATGTGAAACAATATTTAAATATTTAAGAGTTTCGATCGCAGGGCGTTAGAAATAATTTCCAGAATCATAATGGCCAGACACGCGTGTAGAAATTTGGAAAAATTCTGAGAAATAAGAAGATAGATTTAGAAACAAGAAAATTCCGTTGTTATGATTGGTCGCTGTGTTGCTTTATTCTGCGGAAACCTGGATAATAAATACAGATTACGAAAGAAGGGTTAACACACCGTTATAATGAGGGCCCCTATCATGCTAAGAATTCCATGGACAGATTAATCAACCGAGAGGTGATGGATGGGTGCAAAGTCGACAATTAATGGATGATATAAAAAGGGGAAAAAGTGAAATATATCGAATATTATAATTTTAAGTTTAACCCGTAAGAGGTCGCGCCCGGTCTACAAGACCGGGTTTTTTTAATTTTATTTGTTATTTTAATAGCTTTTGTGCTCGTTATATCCTGTCTTTTCCTTCTACACTTATTATCCCCTCCATTGTTTCCTTCTTATTAGCGATAGCTGATCGCCTCACTGTATAACTTTCGTTTTCCCTTAATTGTTTTTGGGTGAAGGTCCTCGGCTGACGAGCCCAATTAAAAAAAAAAAAAAAAAAAAAAAAAAAAACTGTGCTATTACCTCAGCGAAAATAACTCACTAGAATAATAGATAAGCATGAGGACTAATCAGTTTTAACTAGGATAAAAACCGTTGTACTTAACCAGAATAGAGTATCAGTTTACAAACACGGTCTATTCGACCGGCGCGACCGATATCGTTTCGATTTATTTTAGTTTGATTCTGTCTTATATTCCTAAAGAATATAGAGTGGTTCTCTTGTTAATTGTTATCATTACTCCATGAAAATTGCCGAAGAATCTTCTTTCTTCGGGTACCATGTTCGCTGTCGAACTTAGGCGATCATCTGGATGACATTTCTATAGGCCTCCCTGTCGCCGGCGAGTCGGAAAAGTTCCTCAACGCTCCTATCGGTCCACTGCCGTATATTGCACAGCCATGATAATCTTTTACGGCCGATGCGGCGTTTTTCTTCAATTTTACCCTGTATGATCGTTTGCGCCATTCTAAGAATCACGTGCAGCTAATAAACCAGAAATTCTAACATTCTGTAACTTAGATACTGTAGATGAGTTGAAAAATACATATTTAGTCTCAAGCAAAGGTTATCCGGGGAACTCGAAAGTTCGGATTCGTAGTATTTTACACGAAAGGCAGAATAAAAAACAGCTAAATTAATTAATGTTGAAAAAAATAATTTACAAAAAATCAACGAAATATTCCTGACGGATGTCACTTTGGTGACCACTGGCGCAAAAATACAAAAAAAAACAAAACACAGTGTAATAGCTGCAAGTGTTTGTATGCAAAGAGTATACCAGTTCCAGCATGTTTTAAATGCGCAAATGAAAACAAAGAAAAGTCTAGTAGCGAGTGTTAACAATTTGATTACACGCGCCGTATTTTATTATTATCTATACTTCTTTCTAGAATTTCTTTGTATATGTTGAAAATTAAACTATTTTTTATAAAATGTTACAAACTATGTTATATATTTGTTTGAATTAAAATCCTGTTTATTCGTGATAAAATAATAAAACAAAAACAAAAAAACATAAAAAGGAATAAAAATAGAATAAAAGAACTAATGAACACGAAATATTTCTTTCAAAAACATAAAAAAATAGTTTTTAAAAACGTTTTTATAAAACCCGGTCAAAAAGACCGGCGCGACCTCTTACGGGTTAAAAGTTTATATAAAACCTTCTTTTTACTATTTTTATTATATTATTTTCTCGTGTGCATTCTATTGCACTCCACTGCTCGCGCTTTTTTTGCGCACGTGTGAAATTTTATAATAAATATATTTGATATTTGATATCGTTCAAAAAACCCGAGAAGGAGAACTTTTCAACCTAGCAGCAGCACAGGGTAAAATTTTTTTAAGGAAAGACACTTAAAGGAAGAAAAAGAATGCAACGAATTTGACTTTTTTTGATTAATTGAATCAGCCAGATGCCGGAGTATTTCGTGATGTGTAACCTACCGAATGGGAGATGCTATCTTTGTCATGATGATAATAATAATTGGGGAAAGAAACAAACAAAAAACTCTCTACTGTTACATTGATTTAACCTCCGCTTTCGATAATGTTCACTTACCTTCTCTTCTACATAAAATGTGTTCCATTAATGTTCCTTTACAGTTTTCCTCCTTCATTTTTAAGCTTTTCTATAATAGATCAGTTTAGCTCTCTCTACTCTCTCCTTCTCAGATTCTAGAGTGTTTTTTCGGGGCCTTCCGCAAGGCTCATTTCTTAGCTCCACCCTCTTTAACATCTACTTCCACAGCCTAGCTACTCTTCAGATATCGTCTACTTCATTATTCTTTGCCGATGATATCTTCTTCCTCTGTTAATCTTTCTTGCGCAGTAAAGGAGCTTAACACAGCTCTCCCTTTTTTTCTCTTGATAATGAGTTATCTGATCTTCACTATTTCTTACTGGGAAATCTGCCGCCATGGTATTCACTTATCGTTCTTACAGTCGTTCCTGTGATAACCTATCCGTGTGTCACCTTTCTATTCCATTAGTTAGTTCCGTCTCCTACCTTGGCATTGTTCTTAACAGTAACTTGTTCTTTCACGATCACATCAATTATCTTTATACGTCGGTCCTCAAAAGGGTTAGTTGGTTGAAGGCTCTCTTCTCCCGTAATTGGGGTGCGGATCCTTATATCCCTCTGATGCTATATAAGACCACTATTCTTTCCAAATTCGATTATTGTTCGTTCCTTTACGCTAGTGCTCCTAAATATCTTCTCCCTAAGCTTGGTAAAATCCATAACACCTCTCCGATTGCAGCCATTTTGACAGAAACTGGTTCCTATCCAGATTGAGCGTGCGTTAAGTAAAAAGACTGCAATCGGCCTGCTGACGTTGGATATTAAAGGCGCCTTTGATAACTGTTCGTGGTCAGTCTTATTCCACAAAATTAGAGCACTCAGGCGCGATTATAGAATAATCTCAATTAGATTCCAGAACTATTCAATTTATTTACGAACATCAAACATATTTTCGAAATGTTACTCGCGGATGCCCGCAAGGATCGATTTTGGGCCCGATTTTTTGGAATTTGTATATTTCAGACTTATCGTTGATGGAGTTCCCGTCGGCAGTAACCAGATATTTCTATGCAGATGATCTAGCATTCGCGGTCACTTCTAACCATTGTCCCTCCATTTGTAAATACTTCAAGATTACAATCAACAATATTTTAACCCATATGGAAAAACATCTTCTACAGTTGGACGAAAACAAGACTAATTTATTAATCATGCACAGGAAACGAAAAAGGCACTACTACAATTCGCTACATCTCTCTATACCGAACTTTAAAATTAATATCGTCGAATCACTGAAATATCTTGGTATTACATTAGACTGTCGCTACAGTTTTAATCAACATTTCAAAAATGTTGTCCAGTAAAGCTACAACGGTTCTAAACAAATTGCACTCCATGTCTGGACGTATGTATGGGATGAACACTAAACACACCGTTTAATAATTTATAATATGCTAGTTGTTCCATTATTCTCACGTACACTGCGTATTTATGTTCGAAGAGGCTTTAAAGCGTAAAAGCATTCAGGGAGTACTAGTTAAATCCCAAAGGAAATTTCTTTTGTTTATTCTCCGTGCGCATAGAACTACTTCCCCGGTGATGGGTTGCGGACAATAGCAGGACAATTGCCACTGTATTCCGTACTGCAGCATAAAATTTTGTATTTCAAAGGGTTAAATAATCTCAATTTGGAGTTGGATCTAAACAATAGATTTATTGAAATGCAAAATAGCTGGAACAATAGCTCAACTGGAAGATTAACATTTGGGTTCGTCCACGAGGTTAAAACCAATCCAATCAAAATTAATAATATTAATACGTATGTGACGCAATTCCTTACTGGACATGGTAGATTCCAAAGCTATCTGCACCGTTTCCATCTAGCAGACACCGATTTGTGTTCCTATGAAGATGCTCCTGAAACTGTCACCCATATCATTAATGAGTGCGCCAAATGGAAATTCTTGTTTAAAGACGTAAATTGTTTTCCATTAAAAACAACGATAATTGTTCAAAATTCCTGCATGCGGCGAATTTTTTATCATGGCTTCCAAATATTCCGATGTTGAAGATTTTTCATTTAATGAATAATTTTATTTTAATTTTTATATCGGTTTATTTTTGTCTTTTTCGTTTTCTTTTTATTGTTTCCAATCCATGAGGTGTTCATTCAACTGAGATACTCATGGCTATGTTTCAATTACTATGTATTTATGTTATTATTCACCAAATAAATAAATAAATAAATCCTTTATTCACGCAAATACTTTATCTAGATGAAAGATTTCTGATCAAACGTCTTCATATTGCTAATTTCTACTTACTTAGCTCCTACTTGTTTATATTCAACAACTGGCGTTTCTCCGCTCGTAAAACTCCAATCATTTCCTTGATTTCTTCACGTTTCAAGGCCTTCTCTCCTTTTGTTCTTTTCTACATACCTTTATTTCACCAATAATTTCCCAGATTTTATTTACTCGCCCAGTTTACTTTTTCTCCCTTTGTATGTCAAGTCTCTTCCCTCTCCTGCCGCTCATAACGAATTTAATTACGTTTTATCCTCACTCTTTCCTTCTTATACTTCAATTTTCACAGATGGCTCGGAATCAGTTTTGAGAGTTGGAACGGCTTTTACACTGCTGGATTTCAGCTATTCTGAGGCGTTCAAATTCTTCTCTCCTTCTTCTCCATATTCCTAGGCGAATCTATCGCAATCCTACAAGCAATCCTTTTTATAGCTTCTACTAGAAATATATCCAAAGTTCTCTTCTGATTCAAAAAGCGTTTTACAAGCCATTTTTCCTAAACCATCCGCTGATTCTATCGTGCTTCATTTACGCTCCATCAATTCCATTCCCGCTCTGCCCGTATTGATCTATTACGGAGTCCTAGTCATTGTGGAATTTCGGACAACGAATTAATTGACTCATTGGCACATTCGGCTGCTTTAGACGGTCGCGTTAATAGTCATTTTCCAGTCCTAAGTCTTCTTCTTTCTTTTCGTTCTCACTACAACTGTTTGTCTGATTTCTATCCTTTTTCATTAGTGCTTCCTTTTATTTATCCATACAACCCATTCCTCTTATTTTTCCGTGGTTTCTTAATTTCCCCAACATGAGGCTGTCAACTATCTCATCGATAATTAGACTTCGGTTTAATCGCAGCTTGCTTCCTTCTTCGCTCTTCCGTTTCTCCATTACCGAGTCTTCTCTTTGCCCGTTTGATCCGTCAGAAGCAAACTTCACTCGTGATGCGAATCACATTTTACTTGAATGTCCTTTCAATTGTTTAGAACGCGCGATACTGTATTCTGGTCTTTTACGTTTTAAGCAGTGGCCCGAGAAACAAGAAAAATAAAGTGTTGCTAACAAAATTCGACAGGAAAGAACAAATAATTAACTCGAAAAACAATAGAACGCCGCGCTAATCATAAGGGATACCACGCAGGAGGCACTTCCGGCGCTTAAATAAGTTTATCGTGTTTAAAAAGTACATGAACAGAGGTAGAGAAGGATAAAAAAAAGAATAAAAGATGAAATAACGGATGAAAACAACGAATCAGGTGCAAAAAAAACAAAAAAAAAACAGAAGTAGCTAATAACAGTAATTATCTAAATACACCGGTAATTTAAAATTGACCGAACAGCTATCAGTTAAAATGGATAATATCGTTTGACAGACTTCACCTCAATCCACTCTTCGGTAAATGAAATAAACTACTCGGCGTCATTAACAGCGTACTATAAATGGGCAGTAGAATCGTGTTCCGGAGTTATTATCCGTCCGGGAAACGAAAATTCAAACTCCGTTTTTGCGAGCATCATTCATATCATCCGGTTATGTAAAAGATATTAGTACTTATTAGATGGTAGATCTCATGGCAGAATTACTGTATAAAGCCAATTGAAACACATTGTACGAAGCATTTAATTGCAATAATAAATCTTGTAAAACTGAAACGGTCGACTACGAGAAAGTAGCTGCTATATCCGTTGAAAAATGAAGTTACCGAAGGAGAGACTAGAAAACTCTTGGCGTCTGGAATTGCGGATTGAAAATCAAAAAAAAAAACCCCGGCGGAATTAAACTGCCCTAGAAGAAAAATTATCGAGGGGCCTTTCAAAAGTGTAACCACGATGATTTTATAGGGAGAGACCACGCTTTACTTCTGGAAACGCTTTTAAACCAGATTCAGTGTGGAGCTACCAAACGGAAAATTAAAACCAAGATAGAAGCTAACTGGTGGAAACTTTTCTCAAAATAGAGAAAACTGTGGTATCGGCGTTTGTCGAAAATAGTACTATTGCAGCAGGCACTAAAATCAGATATTTAGTAACGGTTCAAACGTCTCCATTGGCAATTCCCCATCATATTGAAGATATTAAAAATACAGAGAAAACGCTTCGACTCACTGCTGATTTACAAATTTACAGAAATTACGAGTTTAATTTCAATAGTTTGAGGTTCGCAATTGAAATTTATGGAGCTCCTTCCTCTCTAGCAATAAAAGAAGGTGCTGTGCCAACTACGGTCGAGATATTTTAAGGCGGATAACAGTCCGGGCACTGTGTCTCCGGAATAACCAGCTTCATAGCTTGATGGTACCTAGAACAACTTTACAAAGCCTAGTATAAATTCTTCAGTGGGCTAATGGAATGCTGCGATAAAGTGACGAACCGCCGATAAATCAGTCTTACCACGAGCTTCGCAACGCGGATTTAAGAAGAAAATGGCATGCAGAGATATCCTCTTGTTCGACAGACGGCGCCCCTGAATCATTAAAGGACAGACAAAAGTTGGTTATTCAGAAAATTAAAAAAAAAAAACCGAATTCGAATATTTCCGTTAGGCATCAAGGGTGAACACGTTCAAGACCGAAAAGGACATAAAGACCAAAAGAGACATACTTGGATTAAATTGTTTTTTCTTTCTGTTTTGATAAAAACTATTTAGAAAAATAAAGGAAAATTCACACCGTAAATAAACATAACGAAAAAGTACATTATATTTAAGTAAAATTTAAACATGAATATACTTTTAAGGTTTTATGATCGTGTGTACCGTTTTTAAGTTTTATGATCGTAAGTAATTTTTATATATCGAATAACGCCTTGAATACCAGTCATAACGAAAAATGGCGCGTTGAAAAATTTTTTTTGTCTTTCACCTCCCCTAAACACTGTTAAGATTTTTAATATTACGACACATTAACTGAAGTGAAGTGCCCTTTTCGTTGAGAATCACAAGCTGTTAAAAAGTTCGTTACACGGAAAGGCGAGGCGGGCCAAATGTCTCTCGAAAGATAAATAGATTAGAAAAGAAAAAAAAAAAAATCACTAGAACTTCTAATAAACATAAAAACTCTCTTGTTCCCCCCTCCCGTACGATAAATGGTACGAGACGTCACTAATAAATAATATCTTTCAGATCCCATAACAGTCCGAAAATTCTCCATCGGTTGTAATCATTTTGTGGATAAGCAACAGACGCTGAATATTTAAGTGCTGCAAAGGCATTTTGCGACACTTGTAAACGAACGGATTTATGAACACAGAGTTGTCAGTTTAATAGACCTCTCTATATGATATTTCCCCTTACATACAGAATAAAAGCTGATCCAAACTTGTATGCTCGCTATAGAACTACCATAAATATGTGTGTAAAGAGATACATTTAAATAATTTAATAAATGTAGTACAGAACTATTATAGTTGTACGTGCATAAACTTCACGTAAACATATGTATATTATCGGCCACATAATTTTTCCGGCTAGATATGAAAAGAACGTTATAAAAATCGTTATAAAAGCCGTTCTAAAAAAAAAAAGAATATAAAAAAAAAGCATCTGTTACTTTTTAAAAACGACAACATTTTATTAACTGCGGTAATAAATTACTAACTTTTATCATCGATTAGATTCTAGAACGGGGTTTTAAATTCCCTAATATACACACAATTGTCTTGATAACTATTACAGGCTAACATCAAAACCACAATTTTTGGTAGATGGCACGCGTCGTCAACATTAACAGAACCCGTTTAACGGTTCGAATTACACGATAGTTCATCATCGGAAACTGATCGTGTAAAGGCGGTTCGAAACGTTAAACGGGTTCTGTTAATGTTGACGATACGTGCTATCTACCAAAAATTGTGATTTTGGTGTTAATATAAACCGCTAAAACTCTTTTTTTTTTTTTTTTTGCGTATTTTTATTACAATATAATTTCCGCAAAAGATACCAACACGAATTATTATTGCAACTAGCGGCTTTTTAGATTCCTGACGTCATGCGACAAGTATTCCCTCACAATTTGTTATACCTATTATTTCGAAGATATTAATTCTACTTTTCAAAATTCATTACGGAAAATAAAATTATCCGCTTCGTACTAGAGTTGCCTAAATCATTTTGTAAACTAGTGTCCTTATTTATATTTAATTTTTCACAGTGCTGACACTTAAGAAGAAAACAGTTACTGGTAGACTAGCATTAATTGAATATAGTTAAGAAAGAAAAAAAAGGGGAAGAAAAAGAAAATAGAATAGCATTTTGTCCAACTGAAGCTACGGGCATTATAGAATAGTTGGGAGTCCCCGCCGTGTCGCCCCTTGACGAAATAGAATGAAGTTTTACACATAATATGTGTCTCTGTTTATACACGTTAGGAATTTTTTCGCTTATAACGCAACCGTCTAATATTAAATCGTTAAAAAAATTCCAATTTTATGCCACCTCTACAATTTATTACCTGCGGTTGGAGCCGCATTGACGTAGTCGACCGAGATTAATGGTATTAGTAGCAATAAACACGAATACAACGTAACAAATCGCATTACTACCGGTAAAGAACTCATATTTTACAACGAAAACAAGTGAAACAATAAAAAATTGATATATATATATATATATATTAAAAGTTACGACACACGCGCGAATAAAGACTTGGAGCTGTGAGAGATTAGTGTTGATCTGTGATAAATGTGGACCGTCGCTGTCCCAAACGGACTTGAGGAAAAAACAACGTGTTATCATCTCTCGCATATAGTATGCGCGTATTTGGCGAATAGTTTATTTTAATGTGTAGTATTGTAATTTTTTACTGAAGCGGTTACGTCCTTAGAAACCGGTTCCTCGTCTACGCGCTGATAATAATTGTATAAATTTTAATTATCTGTCCGGGAAATTCTCTGAACGTCCGTTTTAATGCGTCTTAGTTCATCTCACGCTTCGCTAAAATTACAATAACCGTCTGCCGTCGAGAAATATTTTTCGATTTTTCGGATTTACGACCGACTCTAATGGAACCTTTCGTAACATCTCGGTCGATCACCTTCCTCCTTCAATCGCCATATTGCCGAGGTTATCATTACATCGCCGCGCGGAAAATAGCACAAAATTCGAACTCTTATTCACAATCTGCACCATTCACGGCCGCATGCGTTCCGTCACTCCCTTAATCTAGTATTAATCAATCTCGTTTATTGCTCGGTCAATCATTCATTCTGAAACTTTTCTAGTCGCGACATCACTCGAAACGCAACTCTGCCTTTATTCGATCTTCCCGAAGCTCTCAATTCGCTTCACGTTTTACATTTTCAATTACTGACCGAGCTACAGAGATATCCGCTCGCTCATTATTTTTGTCGTGCACTTTTTTCAGTTTCCCAATCCGAATTTACATTTTTTCCCGTTCACCGTTCATTACCGTTCTCCGTTTTTATTCTTTACATTCAATTTCCTTCATACTTATTCGTTTCTCTCTTTTTTTCTTTTCCTTTCTTTTCCGGTCGATAATTTTCAGTCTTATACTCTTTACCTGTCGCTCGATTTACTTTATCTTGTTTTTCGTTTTTCGTAACTCCCTTTTCGGAACCGCAACCATTATGGCGCGTAAATTAATTCAGTTTCAATATCCTATTTAGAGTTTTCATTGGGGGAAGCTAAAAGTCATCCAACTTTTGTATAATTGAAAGTCATCGCTGAATTTTTATAACTATCTAGAAAAACTTTTATTAAGAGCATTTTGATTAAAATTCGATAAATGTCTGTAATTTTCATTGCTCTTCCGTCTCTCATTAAGAGCATCAATAAGTCGATTTTCATCTTTAACGGGTGAAAATAAGAAATGTCCTCTGCTGACAATTCCAGACGTAGCGCGTAAAATCATGAAAGCTGAATTAGAATCGGGTCTTTGGCGAATTTGCGGTGGAAAACGATCCCCGAGCAACACGAGAGTAAACAACTATATAATATTTTCGCCATTAGTTCGTTCAATTTACCGCCACAATAACAGTTCAAATTCGTTCGAACTATTATACTAAACACAGTTCAGAATTTTAAATCATTTTAAGAATTTTTTACTAAAATTCGCAAAAAAAAACAAAAAAAAAAACCCGGTAATTTCGAAATAAAACGATTTTAGAGGCCGCCCCCAGTGTGTGTCGCAGTACTACTAGTCGCGTTATTTTGTTGGGCGCTTCGGGAGAGCCAAAAACGTCCTACGCTAATTAGGTATCTATCGCCAACTAATGGCGTTCTAATAGCGATCGAGCTTGTCTCATTCTCAAAAATCCGAGCCTAGTTTTAATCGAATATCCCCGGATGTCTCACATAGTGCTGCCCATTTATGAGAACATCTTTACAGATTATTGCATATACACGTCATGAGATCACGAATACGAATTTTGATAGTGATGACAATAAACATGAATTTGCTCGAAAAGCAATTAAAAAAAGGCTTTCACTGTGCCAGTGTTATAAGAGAAACACGAATTTCTAGCACATACTGCAGAGAGCAGCACCCTTCCCATCCTTACGCCGGATGATGAGCAAATCGCTCGAATTGGAAAAACTTGTAATACTCCTCAATCCTTGATGCCGTCTTATTTCTCTCTAAAGTAATATTGTATCACGCGTTTTTTTTTTTTTTGCTTTTTTTTTAATTTAATTTTTTTCGGAATAACGAGGTTGGGCATTTTTATTTTTACTTTCTTAATCGAATAACAACAGTGTAGAACTATAGAAATTAAGTGAAAATATGATTCGCGCAATTTATTTCCGATTGTGCAATTTTTTTCTCCTACGTCCGTTACTAGTTTGATTAGAATTATGAAATTGTAGAATATAAAAAAAAAAAAAGTATGTACGAAAAAGGTTTTGACAGAATGTTTTTTCGTATAGAATGTATCATAGAAAGCATCCACATTTCTTTCGAAACACAGCCCATTTTTTCGAAACACAGCCCATTTGCTTAATGACTTTTAGTTCCTGCAAATGAAAGAAGCAAGTAAAATGCGGAGGTAACTTCCTAAATTATTATCGATGTAGTAGCAGCATGCTTATAAGAAATCTCGTTAAATCCTTTTACAGAAAAACCATGGCTGCAAAACCTCACAGACACATGCACCTACGAGTCGTCCGACATCCACCATTTCGTACGCGGTTGGGATTGAAAATTATCATCGTAAAAACGAAGCAAAGCGACGGTTTTTATACGAAAGATCGACGATTGTCCCTGTCAAAGCCGCTGAAAAAACCGGAAAGTAACTAAGAATCGTCGGAGAAAAACCTTCTTCGGCATCATTAAATATGCGTCAGTGAGAATAAAAATAGTTCGAGGTAAATTCTATTTTTCGGAGGCACACACACTTGTACATTCCGCAATTAGAGAACTGTTACCGTTCAAACCGTAGACGATTTACGGTAGTGACCTTCAGACTGTATATTCCCGCGCATACTGTTCGGCCTTTTATTAGAAGAAGACACATTATCATTTGACTAATTTAATTTAAAAATAAATACAGAAAAGAAAGTTACATCACGTTTGCCTTCAACACAGAAGACCGACATCTAGTCTTACAAGTCACTTCCTGGAAACAGTGAACTTGAGTTTCCACTTACCCGCTTCAGTCGCGATGAATATTTGTGCGGATAAAAGTTGCATCGACTCCAGAATATTCCATTATTTTGACATAGTCTCATATTTGAAAATGTCAATTACACTGTTTGACGTATATTCAGGTCGCATTTTATTAGCCCCCTTTTATTGTTATTATTGTTATTGTTATTATTATTATTATTATAATTATTATTATTATTATTATTATTATTATTATTATTATTCATTACTATTATTAATGATAATTAACAATGAATCATGCGCATAAAATCCATGGCATACACTCAGATTCCAAAGTACACCTGTTTTTAATGGGGACGTTTGATTAAAATTACTTTATATTGGTAGAGAATAATAATTACGATTACCATTTCTGCGCTCATTTATAATAAAGTAGAAACAACAAAATTGACAGAAATTATTATTTATAAAATATAACAACACCACCAAGGCCGTGTCCACGGGGTGAAGGGGTTATGGGTTAACCCCCCCCCCTCATGAGAACTGAAATAGTTATTATGAATACACAAAAATCTGAAAAAAATCACGAATTTAAAATAAATATTGATGATTTTTAGGATGTTCTTACCTACCTTTAAAAGAAAAAAGAAAAAATATGATTCATATTTTTAGGTACTTCATTAATATCTTATGCAAAATTTTTTATTACGAGTATAATTATTAACATATGTGTAATTTTTATTAATGTTCATATACGGGGTAATTCATTTATGTGAATTATTAATATATATGTAAATCAAAATGATGGAAATTATTAATAGTACGAATATTAGTGAAAAATGTATTGTTATTTATAAAATAAACATGCGAAGAAAATGTTCACCCCCCCCCCCCATTGCAGAATTCTGGGCACGGGCCTGGGCAACACAAATATGTTGTTTTCGTTATTTTTAAAAGCAATAACTTAAATGAAAAAGACAAAAGAATTTTTTCTACCCTATTAAAATAACCAATACTAGAAATCATAGAACTTACGTCTCCAAGAGCGATGAGAGCGTCGGCGGGGTCTCCTTCTTGTTTCTTCCTTTCCACGCTATAAACATTAAAAACTTCCTTCCTTCTGTTCCATTTTTACTGCAGAATCATTACTCCGTGCTATTATTTTCAATGCATCTTCGTCCCATAATAACAAGTATCTTATTTGTTCATATTCGATGATCGTCGTACAGGTCATATCCTCCCCTTTTCCACCCTTTTCGTACGACTACATTATCCTTTCTATCCGTTTCTTAATCGACAATCTTTTCTTAGTTCGTTCCATTCAAATCGATCTTCCTTGGATTCCCAGTCATAGCGGCATCGCGGGCAACAACCTAATTTTGACTCATTTGCTCGCTCTGCTTCTTTAAATGGCAAATTTATCAATAAATTTCCTGCTAACAATATCGTTTTTCCATCTAAGCAAGCACACTTCAAATCATGGTCGGATACCTACATTACCTTCTTTTCTAATGTTCATTCCTATTATTAATTAATATCACCTCTCCCTTCATCGCGGTCTTGGTTTGATAATTTTTCCCCAGTCTCGATTTATTTCCTCCATAATACGTGTCTTCGTTTCAATCATAGTCGACTTTTTTCGTCTCTTTTTCGTTTTTATATTGTTTCTTCTCCACATTACATTTTTCATCCCTCGGATCACGATTGCGTTTATGATGCGGATCATATTTTCTTTGAATGTTCTCTTCTTGTACGGGAGCGTTCCCTTCTCTACACTAGAAGTTCTTGCATTTTAAACTGTCTATTCCTTTTTGTGCTTCCTGCATACTCTTTCCTTTTCTTCACCAGATGTTGTTCCAGCTTAAACAGAGTTCATTTCTTCCATTTACCCATATACTAAAAATTTATTGTTTCTTCCTAATTCTTGGTTCATTGCCCTTGGCTGCCGTTCCCGATGAAGCGAAAAAAATATTTCAAAGCGGAAGTTGGCGCGATAGTGTTCGTACATGCGGTATTGTTTACAAAAAAAAAACTTACTCGGTAAAGTGTCAGAATCATTAAATGATACCTTCTTGATTCTTCATTAATTCGTTTATCGGTATCGGCAACGCTTTTGTAGCCTTCAGAAATTTCGAATAACCCTGGCGGTAAAATCACGTTAAAAAAATCTACCAAAATAAGCGGAAGTACATTAACCGTGGGCCATTGCTATCATGCGCAAACTAACCGTGACGTAATGCGTCGATATTAAATTTTAAAATATTCGTCGGCGCAATTTCCAATACGTCGAAATATTCTCGCATACTTTAATGTAAAAATCAGAGCGGCATTATTACGGACAAGTGTAAAATTCTGCTCGGTAAAGTTGAATATATGTACGCGGTGAAATATTCGGTTTATAAGTTTTCATTTTGATCTTACAATGACGGTTGTTAGAATGCTAGGATGCGAGGCGGAAACCAACGCTAAAATAATTTAAAGATCCTAAATGAGATGTTGAAAACTAACGCTCCTCGGTATGTAAGCAATGAACGTTACACCGATAGTACTGCTAAAATGCAGTCAGTCTTGAAGATTATATCAGCGAACAGTTCAAGGCAAGTCCGAAGACTATAGAAAGCAAAAAAAAAAACCGTTTGACTTTTAACAGAAGCATCTAAAATGTTTCCAATGAGGTGCCTTTTCGCTTCGAAGTATTCCCAAAATTGATTGGGTTTATGATATAATACGATCAGGAGACATCGCATTTTCTTTGTTTTTACGTGGCTTTTTAATTTAAATTCACCCGAAAGAAATCGCTCTAAAAGCTGAAATTAGTTCGATTCGTATTTATTAAAATACCGTTTGAAAAAAAAAAAAAATTTATTAAAATATTTCTCTTTAATTATAGTCGCTATACTCGTACTATAATTGTTTTCAAACATGTATACAAGCGTATATTTATAAAAATGTTACTTTTCGCATTTATAACATTATTTTTAACATTTTCACAACTACACTGATTTATTTTACTATCCAAAAGCCCCGCAAATTTCGGGAATATTTCGAAATGAAACGGCTCCTCATTGAAAGCATTTAAGACAATTGTGCTAACATACGTTTTTATTTTAAAAATATTACTTTTCATTTCGTTTTAAAACTAAATTTGGTATTTAAGATGTAGAAATGTTTTTTAATCTTGTCGTCAGTCAGGAAAAATAGCGTTTGAATTCTATAACAGGTTCACATATAGTAATAAATTAAACGGACCGACATTCGAAATAAATTTATTTCTTTTCAATTTTTGACAAAAGGGAAAATAAATTTGAAATTTTTATGAATCCTACAGAAACGACTATTTTTATTTGTTTTTATTGTAGTGTTCAAATATTGCATATACAATAATTGACTATAAGGATTTATAGTGTACTGCACATACATATATATACAACTCGGCCATTTTAACCCCGAAAGGGACTGTGCACCTTGACCCCTCTTGCTTACATTTCTGTCTCTTTCTCTTCTATACTTTGTATAAAATGATCAAAATTTACAACGTAATTCTACATCGGTCCATATGAATAACGTAATCACAAAAATCCTATAAAATATAACAAACGTTACATAAAATTGGGACATTTTTTCTAACGGGGAGTAGCCTAAGAATTACGTTGTAATTAACATATATATAACATATATATATATATATATATTTATAAAAAATATTTTCGTCCCCCCAGAAATTTTGGTCTAGGTACGGCCCTGATAAAAGTAATGACAGAGTGCAATATTAGAATTTCCTAAATCGTCAAAGCATAAATGCACTGACGAATCTTTGTGCTCTCACTACCTCGATATAATTTCTTCAAATTTTGCCAAGATGCTATTCAAAAGTTAGCAATATAATTTTTTACGTTAATCACGGAAATATTGAAATGTGTTTTTTGAAGATTATAATTTTTTTCCCCCGTTTAAAATATTGTACTATATTTTTTACTGCGACTACGATCAAGGCCGTGTTCACTGGGGATTTTGGGGAGTTAATCCCTCACCTCCATGAGAACTGAAATAGTTATTATAAATACACAAAAATCCGGAAAAAAATCAAAAATTTAAAATAAATATTTATGACTTTTTAGGGTGTTCTTATACATTACAAAAAAGAAAAAAGAAAAAATATACTGCATATTTTTAGCAGTACTTCATTATTATCTTAAGGAAAAACTTTTTATTACGAGTATAATCAATAACATATGTGTAATTTTTATTAATCTTTATACGGGGTAGTTCATTTATGTAAATTGTTAATACATATAAATCAAAATTATGTAAATCATTAATAGTGTGAATATTAGTGAAAAGTGTATTGTTATTTGTAAAATAAATATGCGAAAAAAATTTTCAAAACCCCTTCCCCCCTTTTCAAAATTCTGGGAATGGGTCTGACTATGATAGCACAATTTTATCGCTCTACGTTAATTTAACGAGAAAATGCAGAATAAAATAGGATAAACATTTTCCGGTTCTAATAAAATTTTTAGATAATTTAAAGCAATACCGATGACGCCATCGGAACACATATTTTTTTTATCTTTTAACATATCCATCTTAAAACTCTCTCATATTTTTTTTTCTATTCTACCTATTGCTTTG
This sequence comes from Icerya purchasi, assembly GCA_039619475.1. Lineage (NCBI taxonomy): Eukaryota > Metazoa > Arthropoda > Insecta > Hemiptera > Monophlebidae > Icerya > Icerya purchasi. The sequence goes on from CM077116.1 coordinate 492,904,338, forward strand.
GACTACGCGATATACGTGCGAACACATATTCTGCAGCTAGTAAAGCGTGTCGTTCACTACTCTATACGGAACGAGCGTTTGAATGTCAAAGTGGCATATGACTCATAATGGAAAGGAATAAATGACAGGTCGGGCGTGCTGTTGAACCGACTACCGGGGGTTAATACGTAATTAAATAATTTTCTTTTTCTTTTTTGTTCGTTTTTTAGGAGAAACAAACGAAAATTTAATTCTAGACTGGAAGTCGGAATCGTTAAAATTACATTAACCGCATATACGCTGCTACTAATTGTGTTACATCTAGTACAGTGTGTATGCATGTAGACGGAAGCAAGGTAACACAGTTGACTCTATCTTTAAAAAATTAAAATATACCTGCGTCATAATTTGATAGTGTATAGATGAGCCGTTGTTACGGGCAGTAAAATATATTTTATTTCAACATTCCTCCATTACGTCTAACATCGATGTTTTTTTTGCTCGTATTTTTAATTCGTAATTTTGTATTCCTTTTTTTTTTTTTTTTTAATCGCAAATTTCCACGTAGTGTGTAATTAAATTTTTATCCGCTGAAATTGCGAACATATTTATACGCTGGATATATCGTTATTACTGCGTGTGAATTTTTATATTATATAGTACACTCATAATTGGGTATCTTTTAACCGTTTTGGTATTTCTCACTTATAATTAAATATTACTTATTAGTTAAAAGTAGTCAGAAATTTCTTTTGTTGATCTTCAAAAATTTCTGTGCTTTTTCTTGATAATTTTATGTAAAACGTGTGCATAAAGAAATTAAAGATTATTATTATTAGCGCAAGCTCTTTTTAAAAACCAATTTTAACGACTTAATGTTCACCGCGCTCAAGTATTCTACATAAATCAAATGTGTTAAAAAAACATATAACGTGGACTATAAATATAGGCAATTTTTTATTTTTATGATTAAAATTTCATTATTCAGTACAAATCGTAGCCGTTTTAATGTTATACTTCACATTACGTTTATGTAGTAAATATAGTATTTTTTTTTGGAAATTCAGTGATTTCTGCATTAAGTTTTAGTTAAGTTTAATTATTCAGTGTCATCCAAGGGCGTTGCCAGCCGATGAGCTAAGGTGGGGCAAGATGGTAGAAAGAGGGTATGAGTTATAGGGAAAATAAAATTTATAAGTTGTAAAAGGGCTTAATATTTTATTAAACGAGAATAAAATCCTAATTAAAACATAATTTTCGTGGGTTTCTGGAAAATTGTTCTACTACTTTATTATAAAATTCTTCCAAATTGTCCATGATTGCGCGCCTATGAGAATACTCATCATGGCCATAGTTGATTAAAAAGTTTCAAAGCTTCAGGGGAGAGCAGCTGCCCCGTGCCCCCGCTGGCGACGCCTATGGTATCATCTATTCCTGTAATGAAATGTATACAGGTATATATGTATACATATATGTACATTTTCGATTTTGTGCATTTGTAATATCTACTACGTAAATATTTTCATTATATCCTGACATACGGGGTGAACTAAAAAAATTCCATCAATTAAGTTTTCATAATTTAGACACATGCGACCGATCAAAAACTGTGTGCCTTAACCTATTTTAATAAGCCGATTTACACAAAATGATATTAGATTACTTTTTTTTTTTTCCATTTTGCTTTAATTGTGATTTTTTTTTCATTCGTGAATGAAAACGAGAGTGTATTTAAACAAACTTCAAATTACTTCGGTATTTAACAGAAACACGAATGTTAGATATTAATAGAACGCTTTCCTGTTCGCGGCACTATTTGATACGAGAATTGTCGTGCCAGGAATCGATAAGACGTATTTTAAAAGCTGATTGTCTCTTCACGGAAAATCGGCAGAAACTGTCTGATGAGTCTGGAAGTGTACTACACTAAGAGTTAACTTAAAAAACTTTAGGCAGATTGCTAATTACGGCATCGCCGTAAATTCAAGAAATCGATTTAGCGGTTGACGGGAGATAGTTGATGTCTCGGGCATGAAATAATTATCTCGAATTTTCGCTGCAAATGACATTAAAGAATTTTTAGGTTTTATTCAACTAAATGATCGGAGTGCAGTGAAAAAGTTATTTATATTCAATTGTAACGGGCCATGAGGGGTTCGCATATATTCAGTTATTGAGCAAAATAGTGATGCTCTGATGTTGTTGGCGAAGGGGGGATAGTTTGAAAGATTATTTGGACTATGTATCTGGAAGGCTTTTGCTTCGTATGAAATCTCGTCAAAATGAGTTGCAGTTTAAAATTCAACGGAACAGTTAGATCAGGTTATCGAATTCTTTAGTGGAAATCCGTCTCCGTGCCAAATATTCTCTTCCTAACACGGTAGGTCGAGAAAAGTATAAAGGCATTCCCGCTTATTTAAAAAAACAATGTTTTTAAAATGACCGAAAAATGCGTCTATTCATCAATCTCATGGAAATAAACTTGGTATTATCCCGACTCCCCTTATACGTAGGTGCTTTTTATATTCTTTCATTTTATTTTGACTCTGTCACTCCTGCTCCCGAATTATTTTTGTCCCCTATATCTTTAAATGTTTAAAAATAACTACTTCATTTTCTCCTTCTTCCGATTAGTTGGGCTAATGTGCCCCCCCCCCCCCGTTAGCAAACTCATTAAAATAAAAGAAAAAAAATGCGAATACTAGACAAATTTTAAAAATAAATTGTTTGGCCGCCTGACACCAGTTGTTACTCCATTTGTAACTACGCTTTCTGCTGTCTACATATATATATATATATATATACTTTTTTTTTTAATTCCTGCATTTTTTCCAACATTGTGGATGAGGCAAGTTTATTCTGAAATTTGCCTATAAAGGAGCAGGAAACTAGATTACTTAAGAATATAGTGAGTGCATGTGTCATGTAACCGATAAATGAAAATGGAAAGGTACAAAATAAACTATATGTGTAGAGTAGCTCCCTGCAAGAGTGCTTAGATTATTGGAAGGTGACGGGATGTAAACATAGTCCCAAAATCAGCCACATTGTGTGTAACCAGTCTGTAGCAGATAAAAATAGTAACAAACGAGGAAAGTAATAAATACAAACAAAGGTTTAATAGGGTAAATATAATGGGAAGAGTAATGTTTCTTTTAAAATTTTTATTAATTTTTTAAAATTTTGTTATGTTATCAATAAAAGAAATAAATGTAATAATAGCGAGAAAGGCCGAAGAGACCACGCCGAACATCCAAACTATAGCCTCAAGGTATAGGCAAACTATTACTGATTGGACAGAGTAAATTTTAAACGCATTGCCCTTTCGGCATATTCGAGGAAGACCACATAGTCTCTTCTGTTGAGAATAAGCGTAGTGCGTAGGAGTCACGAATATCGGAAAGGGCAGGGAAATCAAATAGAAAGTGTCACAAGTCATCGACTAAGTGTAATGAACAAAATATGCACTCGGGGGTATCGGCAAGCTCAAACCTGTATAAGCAGAATTGAAACTTACTACGCCCGAATTTCATCAACTTTAGTCTGAGCATCGGACAGGAACTCGAATGTTTTCCTACCAGTGGACTGTCATTGTCTCACCGTCTCTGCCACTCATCCAGTATTAGTCTATCCACATATTTCCTAAATTAGTTTTTTGGAAATCGGCCGCGGTATCCGTGGAAATTTATTTTCTAGCAAGCCTAATTGTTTCATAGATATCAAATAAGCCACTAACTTGTGCTCATAGCCCTATCATCAATGAGATATAAATCCATCTGTATATTAGAACTAGCTTCGTTCTGTTGTGTTGGATATTGAAAAATGCTACAAGTGGAGTGATGAAAAAACGCGAATATGTGATATTTTGTTTCTTTCTTATTGTATTTACGGTTCCTTTTTTTTTTCTTTTTTATGAACATCGCATTTCTGTTTGTAAAATATACGGGTTGAATTTTAATTTTTCAAGCTTTATCGCCGTCACGCAATTCGGTGCATTTATACGAAGTTATAAAATTGTAAATTGTTACATACAGAGCGAATTTAATTTTATCATCTAGACTAGTTGCAAACTAGAGATTTCGATTTAATCGACACGTGATAAGCGAACTGCGCATTACCGATTTCAGAACGATGCTGTCCAATTACATTCGTGTAAATAATGAGTGTCTTATCGCGACAAAGAATAAATTCCGTTTACAGTCCATCGCCATTTATTAACCTTTTCAGACCTCATATAGTAAAAGATTTTTTTTTTCTTTAAATAATGTTAACATTTCATTAAATTTATTAATGCGGCTAAATAACGAAACGAAAAAAAAGGAGTAAAATCCCATATTATTTAACATACATGTCGTGGATTTATCACGAAACCAGCGCGGCTTATACTTACAAAAAAGTAAATTTTTACGATTTTTCATTGTCGGTATAATTATAACAGTTCCATTTCATTCGACGTGGGTTTCCCACATAGAGATCTGATATTAGTTAACAGAAAAATTGCCCCTATGGCAAGAATGAAAATTTGACCATTATTTCGAATTCTGGACTAATTGAAATTACTAGTCGAAGAAAGTCGCGGTGCCTCGTTAGAATTGGCGCAAACAATTACATCAAGGAAAATCACTGCGATTTTGAGACGGTACAAATGTTTACTTTGTATTAAAGCATTGCAATAATGGGCGCAATACGATAAGAATTGAACAGCAACATTATCGAAGAATCGTATGAAGGCAGACACACTTGAAAGGGAATGTGTCACATACCGATCGTATAACTGAGAACCGGAACTGTGATTTAGCAAAAGTTTCAGTAACCGAAGCAGTTTATATTATATGCTTTATTATTTTTATTATTATTATTATTATTATTATTATTATTATTATTATTATTATTATTTTGGACAGTTAACAGTGAAGCTTAACGCGCAGAATTGTGTGGGTTATATTAAGGAAATGATTAAAAATTGATAATTAGAGGAGGCCAGCAAAGGAACCTCAGTAGAAAAGGGGAATGAGCTTGAACCTATTGCATTCGTTCTAACGATTTAGCGATTGTAGTTAATAATAAAATACAATGGTTGGTCCAAAAATTTTAGCCTCACCCCTCGCATCGCGCAGAAAAATAAGTCAGCGAAAACTAAATTACTTTCGCCTGTAGCGTGGAATATTTTACATTAATTCTGAAAATTTCAGCTCGACAGCTTCATAACCCGTAGTAATCCGTGCAAAGTCCTATCCAATTCAGCCTTCTTCGGGGGTATTCAAAAAAAAAAAAAACGTAATTTCCTTAAAAAATTTCAATATACACTTCAACTGTCGTTTATATGTTTATCTTTTTCGCAAAATACCGCCCCCTTACGTGTTTCATATGTATATTCTCGTTTTCTATTCATTTCACCTTTAAGGTTTTCAAAAACTGAAGTTTAAGGAAGTGCTCACAAGCACGTAAACATTTATTTGATTATTGCAAAGAGCCAAAAATCACAGGGTGCGACGACTAGACTGTACGGAGAATGTGTCAACGCCTCAATATTATCTTTACCCATTCTGACGAAAGCACACCGGCATCAAAAATCTCACGTGAAAATCACTTCGTTAATACAATACAAGTTGGTTCCATTATTTTCCTACTCTTAAACGCTTTTTTTCATTATTCCTATCCGCCGTCTGACATTCAATCATGCTTTGCTCCCTTCTTCACAGTATCGTTCTTTCCCCGTCCCCTTATTTTGCACTCTGGCGACTGTTCTTTCGTTTGTGATGCTGATCACGTGCTGTTTGAATGTTCCAGTCTTTCCTCCGAACGTAATATCCTGTACGTTTAATTATTAAAGCTGAATTTTCCTACTCCATATATCTTAGCTTTGCCGTCTTCAAAGGTGGTTCCTATTCTTGATTAATAATCTCTAATCTAGTCCAATTATCCTGGGTAGCTGCCCTTGGTGGGCCAAATGCAGAAAAAAAAAAAAAAAGTGCACACGCAGAAACATTTAAACACGGTATATTTTTTTTTTTGTGCATCTCCATCAGTTCACTACTGTTTAACCACGTTGTTCTTTTATCCGCAACAGTGTTACCGTGCGAGTCACCGCGAACTTCCTACCCCACTGTGAATCCTGCGTATACAAGTATCCATTTGAAACTATCTCGAGCTGAAATTTTCAGAATTAAAGTAAAACATTCCACGCTATAATGTAATTTAATTTTCACTAACTTATTTTTCCGCTCGATGCGAGTGGTGTGGCCAAAATTTTTGGACCAACTATTGTAAATATGTAAAGCGCACGGTTATAAACTGATCAAAGAAAAAGCCCGGGGGGGGGGGGGATGAAAACGAAAAATACACGTACCGACCGCGGCACGTAATGAATTTTGTTCCGATTATTCGTTTACTTGTAAATTTTCGACCGTTGCTAAATTCGAACTTGGAGTACATACGAATACCCCGCAGCACCAGTTCGCTATCAGTTGCAGCAATGTAAAAAAAACGATATTTGTAAAACTCTGTAAATCAGGATTTTGGTTAATAATAATCAGAATAACAATATCATTCGTTGATATATATTGATATTCGTCATTCGTTATTTAGTTATAATTAGTGATTATTCAAATAATTTGGTGATTATTAGAATAACTCTTTAGGGTTGCTACGTTATCTATACGATGGGGTTACCAAGTGTTGTACAGAGACTTGAGTTCGCGAGCAATGTGTTGGACTGGGTTTTTTTATTCTTTATATTCTTCTTCTTCACCCGCCGTCTCCAAATTGAAGGTTGGTGATCCACGATTGAAAATTTTCTTTTACAATGGCCGATCGGAGGAGTTGGGCAGTCGAACCAGTTGATAAGGTTGTCCATCCATGAATTTTGTCGTCTTCCTCTCGCGATCTCTTCCCATTTATCTTTCCTTCCAAAATGACCTTCAGAATTTCGTATTTGGGGCCTCGTATAATGTGTCCGAGGTACTGCAGCTTCCGTTTCGTGGTGGTTTGCATTACTTCAAGGGTCTTTCCCGTTCTTTGAAGTACCTCGATATTAGTAACTTTTTTCACCCATGATATTTTCAGAATGCGCCGATAACAGTACATTTCAAATGCGGTAATCTTTTTTTCCAATGATGCATTCAGGGTCCAGCTCTCGCAACCATAAAGCAAAATAGAGAATATGTAACAACACCTTAGCAGTCTGATTCGAAGTTCGAGCCGTAGGTCTTGATGGGTGAATAAGTTTTTCATTTTGGTGAGAGCTCTTCTAGCTTGCTCAATGCTGCTGCGTATTTCCGGAGTTGATGTACAGTTTTCCTCTAGTATACTCTTCCTAGGTATTTAATGCACTGAACTTGTTCAATCGTTTCTCCCTTTTTCATGATTTTGCATTTGATTTGGTTTTCGATTTTTGAAAAAACAATCACTTTTGTTTTGGAGATGTTCACTTTTAATCCGTAACTTTGGCTTTTATTAACAATTTTATTCAACATCCGTTGTAGTTCTTTCTCGCTAGAGGCATGAATTACCATATCGTAGATCATTCAGCGTGACTCCATTTACTTTAAGATTTCCCATATTATCGTTTAGTGCTTCTTGAAATATTGCCTCCGCATATACGTTGAAAAGTAAGAGAGACATGACACAGCCCTGACGCGCTCCTTTTTGGATCACTACTTCCTCTGACATGGTATTTTCAACGCGAATTTCAGCAGTTTGATTCCAGTATAGGTGACTTATTATTCTCAGATCATTCCTATCAGTAGGAATACTTTTCAAAATTTCGAACAGTTTTTTGTGGATTCTTTATATTAGACATTTTATTTTTCAGTTAATGATATTTAGTGTTATTACGCTAGCATACTGACGTAATATAATTCAGAATAATACATTATTCTTAAGTGTCTACGATGTTTGTGATAATTCAATCTTCGGAAAAAAAGGTTTACAAAGTTAAAATGTTACATATTATTCATGCATGGAACAAACGGGAATAATTTCAAAGTATTTTGAGAAAATACACTGACCTTTTGGGTGATAATAAAATTATTCTAAATTCTAAACGTCGGAGGACGTAAAAAAATAAGTAATTATTATACGTAAGTTTTTGAAAATATTTGGATGTATACCTATATTAAATTTTTATATTTTATCGCCTTTTTTTTCAAAAAATCATCAGTAATGGAAGATAACTTGTGACATGTTATGTAATATTGAATAAATTTTAAATATATGGGCGGTATATGTATTTTATTATATACGGTATATTGACCCTTCAGTCACAGCGTCCATTACGTTAATTTTATGTAAAAATTACGCGTTTAAATTAAGTTGAGAGATTGTATCCGTTATTGAGGTGGATATCTCTTAAGATCGATATAATAATGCCAAAATCAATAAATCGTGTAATGTCTTACTGAGATAAAATTAGAGAGATTCATATAATTTAAGAAAGGCTCTTGTTGCATTACCGATAATTGCTCTAAGACAAAAGTTGCCCATCACACGCCCAGAACACGTCTTGAGTCCCTGAAAAAATTCGTTCACCCAGTGCACTATTATATAATTGTTATTTTTCTTTTCTTTTGATAATGAGCTTAACGATAGATGATGTAAATGTGTACAGCTGATACCGCACTTTTTTTTTCTGCATTAAATGTTAGGGTTTTTTTTTTTTTTGTTTTTTTAATTGGGCTCGTCAACCGAGGACCTTCACCCAGAAACAATTAAGGGAAAACGAAAGTTATACAGTGAAGCGATCAGCTATCGCTAATAAGAAGGAAACAATGGAGGGGATAATAAGTGTAGAAGGAAAAGACAGGATATAACGAGCACAAAAAGGAGCAGGAAGCCCCAGCCCAAGCAAGTGGGAATATAGAGCCGAGCGCTCCACCGAAAGAGCAGAGCATTAAAAGAACAAAAAAAAAAAAAAAAAATTGATTATTTTTCTAGAACTTACTTTGATTTATACGTCACAATTATACTGGACGTACTGTAACTTTTGAATTACAGATCAGTGAAAAAAATTGTGAAATCAGTCATTATCAGAAATCACGCCAAAAATTCACATTTTTATGTTTAAAATTGGGGTGAAACGTAACTGAACGGGTCAATATATATGGTGGATAATTCGGAATACCACGAGCTCATCGTAAAATATTTATTTTATGAAATTGCTCGTTTTTATCAATTTACTCGCATGTTTTTTTGTTGTTTTTTTTTTTTTTTTTGCATAAAAGTACCTAGTGGATTTTTTTCATATTTCACGGAGCACTGATGAGACACAGCGAAGATTCACCGTAACATTCTGTGAAAAAAGATGAGTAACATTTCTCGTCTTGTTTTTACGTTGTCTTCTTTTTAGTTCAGTTATCACTCTACAACCTATACAGTTCGAATAAAAAATCGAAACAAAATGGATAATCGGATAACAAAAAATGCACGTTTTTTTTGGATAAAATTTTAAATATTCGGTGAACATAATTAAATCATATACACACCTTAATAGGTCGCGGCTTCGTGCATTCGGACCATTTTAATTTCTACGTTTGAAACGCGTTTAATTCTGACATCAAAACAGAACAGTTCGTCAAATTCAACACATTATTAAATAACGCTGTAACGCATGAACAAGTTACGTGTCTGTTACGGTCGCTAACTCAATTGCGGTAATTGTTAATTATACGGTCCCCGTCGTTGTCTAGTAGGAGACGTCCCGCCAAACAATTTATAACCAATCTTTCATCAACGGGTGCCAATGCGCAGTTACAAGGAAAATTCTTATTTGTTACGAGGAGTATATACTTTTGTTTGGGGGAGTTTTTCTGAGTTGATACAGCTTTTTGTTTCTTTCTTTTTTTTTCCTTTTTTTTTTTTGTTGTTGTTTTTTTAGCAGTTGGGATTTTTTTAATAGTACCTTTCAATGATTAAATGAATGAAGGCGGAGAAATTTCCTATGTGTCACGTTGTCAAGTGAATTATACTAAATATGGATTGAAAATTACCCAACTGTAGATTAAGATTAAGTTTAGCTTTTTTTTTTTTTTCTTTTAATTTGAATTTTATCATAAATTTACACACTAAAACGAAGCTGGTTAATTATCTTTTTCATCAACTTTTTTTTTAGTGTAATTGAAAACATTAAAAATACTTATCTTTTCCGTTCGCATAAACTAAGAGATTTATCAGCGAGAAAAGAAAAACTCTTATAGAGAATATAGAAAAATTTACACCGATGCATCTAAATTCAACAAACTATGTGGTAGTGCGGTAGTTTCAGAGGGAGATCTTCTGCGCTACAGCTTACCACCACAATATTCGGTATTTTCTGCTGAACTGTACGCAATATACCTCGCTATATCCACTGCTATCACTGAAAACTACGAAGATCTATTAATATGCTCCGACTCTCTTTCTGCTATTATGTGCTTCAACCGTAACTCTACTAAATTACATCCTATTGTTATAGAAATTTTAAATCTCTTATACCGTAACCCTACTCTTAATATAATTTTATTATGGATCCCAAGTCACACAGGTTTTTCACCAAATGAACTGGCAGACAAAACAGCTAAAGAGGCAGCCCTTATCCAACCCTATCCCTTGATACCTATATCTGAATCTGATGCAATCACTATCATCAAATACAAAACAAATGAATCCTTTTGCGACCTGTGGAATGCAATCCCTACGACTAATCACCTTAGAGCTATCCGCTCTTATCCTATTCCTTGGAGATCTTTTACGTTCAGTAGAAAAGAACAGGTAGTCCTGTCTCGTCTTCGTATTGGTCATACTGCACTGACTCATAGTTATATTATAAATAAAACAGAGCCACCATTGTGTTCCCGCTGCGACCAGACACCCTTAACACTCCGACACCTATTCTTTGAATGCCCACAATACTCCATATATCGACCTCAAAAATTTAGTTGCAATTCATTAAAACAAGTTTTATCCAATGATCCAGTTGCAATAGAAGCAGTCCTTCACTTTCTCCGAAATATAAATATGATTAACTCCATATAACATCCAATGACTACTTACGGGTGCTCCTGGCCATAGCAGCAGTACATGGTACCCGACAAAAAAAAAAAAAAAAAAAACTCTATGATTTCATTATATTTGAAATCAGAATAACTGCAATTTCATCCGCGTACCTTAAATAACATGCCACAATTTAGATAACAATAAAATCTATAAAATCTATCCCAGATTTCGTCAAATCCTTTAATACTACATTATTCTATATTTCAGCGAGTAGTATAATCACATTTAATTTTTTTTTTTCTTGTTTCGGTTTTTCCCTGGGCTTGCCAATAATAGACGATTACCCATCAACACGTGTAAATAGAAGCAATTAGGAGTCGCAAGGAATGGAATCTAACTAAGAACTCTATACACCAAGGATGGAGAAACAATGACAATCAACGTCGACAAATGCCAAACATATGCATCCTGAAAAGAGAAGGAATGACATTGCCGAAAGTAAAAAGGAGCTAGCTGTCCCATACCATGGCCACATCTGCAGTTACAGAGCCCACAGTAAGAAAGGAAAAAAGGAATCTGGCTATAAATAATTAAGGAAGACGAAACACGAGGGGTGTTTAAAAAGCAGTTAGAGCCATCAAGCACCAAAGCTATATAGAACACTTAGCGTGCCGTAAAGAGTTATCCGAAAGTTCAAAAACTTTCTCTATCACTATAAAATAAAGTTTTCTAATTCTTAATTATGAAAATTGAATAATAATTATGGCGACGACTGTGAAGACAGCGCCTACCATCCTGTTAAAAGGAAATGAATAAAATTTACACCCAACAGACACGCCGCAGCAGTAGCGGTGCCGGCTGATAAGAAGTTCGCTATCTGACATTAGGGCCGCAAATGTGACAGCGGGCTCGCAATATTAACTGCGAGCTGTGCCTGTTTGTAACTGTAACTTGCAACATCGGTGCGTGATCTTCGTTTAGAGAAGAGTTCATTCGAAGTAACTGGACACGATAAGATAGGAATGCCAAAAGAGAACTACTGAAGGGATTATAGATCTTAATACGATGAAGAATAGAAGATAGGAATTTTACTACAATTGGGATGATCAACGTTGACTGTAAAGAGAGATTAAAGGACACGCAATATGGAGTTGGAACATTATGTGAGAGCAGCTCTACGTATAGAACTGCCCTTTCAGATGATAGAGAGGAGCACTCAAAGAATACACGATCACAGTCACATACGACTGTGTTATCAATACACAGTGGACAAATAGGAGATGACACTATGGAGAAACGATACAGTGAAGCAGAAAGTCGATTGTGACCAGATCGAAGACGACAGAGAGCAGACATGATGAAACGGGGAAGGTGTGGAAAATGTAGATACCATGGTTGAGCAGATGGATTGGGGTGAATAGAAAAATATTGTGAATTTGGATGTGAGAAGGATGATCTATAAAACGATTTCCAATTGGCCTTTCGGATACTTTTTGCAATATTTAATAATTCGTAAGAAGAAAACTGTCCGACTGGCCGCCCAGAATAAATAGCCAAACGAGCATGATAATCCGCTTTTTTGTTGCCCGCAATCCCAGCATGACCAGGGGTCCAAAGAAAGTCGATGGTTATCTGATTTTTCTTAAATTCGGATCAAGTTTAAGTAATTCGACACAGTAACCTTCAGGTATAATCCCGGTTTAGTATATCCGGTTACACAGATCAACTAAAAGTTTTAAGCCGTTCCTGTTAAGTAGTCTTAGTAGTTCAACAAATAATTCGTTTGGACCCGGAGCTTTGTTTAGCTTAGCTGATTTAAAAGATTTCTATCTATTATTTCAATTTGGATTTACGTTTGTATCATTGAAGAGTTGACATAAGTAAGATTCCCACATTTTCCCTATATATCATCTTCATTTATTATCGGTCTTTTTCCCTTTCATCTTTTAGAGTAATAGGTTTTTTTTTTGTCTGTATACTCCAGACACTTCTTTTATTTTCTTATGTAAATTGAACGCATCATGCTTTTCCTGCCAATTCTCGATTTCGTGACTGTTTGTTTGTCTGCCTTTTTCTTCTCGAATTTTCTTGCGAATTTCCTTATAAACTCTTTTGTATTGCTTTCTACAATTCTTTACTGACCTTCTTTTCTCAATTATGTCTATTATTTTTTCTGTAATTCAGTCGAATTGCCCTTTTTTTCCGATTTGTGTTTTAGCTTCTTTCAGAAATATATCTTTAAAAAGAGTTGACTAATTATTAACGCTTTCGCTTTCTCTAATCGCTTAAAGTTTCATACCTATTGAAAAAGATATATTGATCCTCGAGTTTTGATTTAACTTTTTCATTTTTCAACGGTTTATAATGGGGATATACTCGCGAAGGTTTCTCGGTATTTTTCAGTTTTATTGTCAACTTTGCTATCAAAAGGTTATGATCCGACTTTATATCCGCGCTTGGGTAAGTTTTCGCCGCAATGATAGAATTTCTAAATCGTTTATTGATGAGGATATAATCGATTTAGTTTCGTACTATATTTTCTGGCGAATCACCTGGCGCCTTTCAAGTGTACTATAGTCTTCTTCTTGGTAGTTTAAAGAAGCTGTTAGTAACAATAAAATCGTGTTCTCGACAAAATTCAATTAATCTATCTCCTCTTTCGTTGCGTTCCCCCAGTCCATAATTATCTATTACCGGACCTGTTGGTTTCTCCAACTTTAACGTTGAAATCTCCTAAAAAACATTAGGGCTACTGTCAAATCGGTGTAGAATCTTTCAATTGATCTTCATCTCCACTGTCCGCTGTGGGTGCATAGATCTGGATCAAATTGACAGACACTGGATTGCTGTTAAGTTGCATCATAATAATCCTATCAGAAATTGGAGTTACATATTTTACCGCGTTTGCCAGTTCCTTCTTTATTAAGAGCGCTGTACCGCTGCTGCGTCTAGGATTCTGGCAATCCTGAATAATACATTACATAATTATTGTTGTAATCAATTGCACCCCATTTGCAGGCCATCTCACTTGCGTTGATACCAATAATATCTATTTCCAGTCTTGCTGCTTCCACAGTGAGGTTTTTTAATTTCCCTGCTTCTCCTAGCAAGGTCCTCACGTTCCAAGTCCCTATTTTAATTCCCTTCATGTTGATACTGCGGAGGTTTCGCCTGTTGAAGGTCTTGGAGACCCCGCTCTTGTGCGGTCTCCTACCTTGTCCGACTCCGTTTTGTTGAACAGCTTCGTGACTACTTATTTTACTTTGTCTTTCTCTATTCATGTAACGTTTTACCAGGGATTTGTACAGCGGTGGTTTCCCTTTGCCTTCGGCTGGTTTTCTGTCAGGGTTATCTCCCTTATAGGACCCGGTTTTAAAGCGCCGAATACTCGCCTGCTCGTTCTAGATTGACATTCACAATCCGACTGGGGCACATTGTCACAAACGAGTTGCTGATAGTCGAACCTCTTTCCGTTTCCCTATCAGCGTATGTTGTGAGTTACGATTTAGCTTTTCTAATCAGCGCTAAGCCGGTTTAAGTAGTGCCAGAATACCACGCGGTTATTATCATTTTTACGTCTTAGATAGTACTTATTTTTGTCTAGTAGATTACAAAAAAGAAAGTAGCGGTAATTATTTATATCTTGTACCATATTTTTTTGGATTTATAATCATTAATGTAGAAGTACCTTTTTTATTCGATTTTGTAATTCAGTAATTTACACAGGTATTTTTTTGACATTTAATTATATATGATTATAATGAAATTTTAATATTTGTAATTCTTTAAAATAAGTAGCTCCAATTAGTAGTGAATCGAATGCTGTTTGTTCCCGGCAACAAAGTGTTTCTTAAAAGTATAATTATTTGTACACGCTACAAAAAATGATAATTTTGCTTTGCTCGGAAAACTGAAATGTTACAAGAATTTAACCCTAAAATGCTAACATTACTCAATTAGGTGGGCAATGCTAAAACCTGAAGTAATTTTTACTCCAATGCGACAGAAAAATCGTTTTATATACTCTCTCCCTTGGCAATTGAAAACGTAAATGAAATAAAAACAAAAAATCTAGGAAAAAATATATTTAATTAGCAAAATCGAACAAAATATATATGGCACTTGTTTAATTACTTACTATTACAATTGAGATTGTTTTCTTACTTGAAACTTCGGGGGAAAAAATTAAGTTTCCCTAGTTGTAAAAATTATAACTCGTGTTGAAAAATCGTTTCAATAAGAATTTAATTTAATGTGAAAAAGAATTATGAATAAAAGAGAGTTTGAAAAAAATTAAAACAAATTAACGTAACGAGGGGAATCGGGGTTCTAAGATGAGCAGTCTTCACAAAATTTAACTTGATGACTTCCGCACATCGCTTTGGTACATTAATTGCAAAACGTTGTAGTGTATCTCTTTTTTTTTTTTTTGACCAGTGACAGAAACTGCGCAATATATCTTTTTCTTTAAATGGTTTTCGACTCTGACCGGTAGGCTCTTCTGGGTAGGAGAGTAACCAAGGTTTACTTCAATTGCATTTTGTAGATCTTTAGTCGACTGCCTAGTCGTTTATTCTTCCGAAGCATCGCCAGTACTCTCAGTGAAGTGCATCCAATACTGATGGGGAGTAAACTCGACTTCAGGTCATGAGACGGCAGAAACTAACAAGGAGTAAATTTAACTTTCTCGTACCTATCTTATCACTAATACGAAGTAAATTTTACTCACATACCTTCGAAACATGAACTGTAGAGAACGCTCTTGAAAAGTGGACGCCTCGGCGGCTGTATTACAACTGAAGGGACATCCTGGAGGAAGCACAGATGAATAGGCAGTGCATTACTACATAGTTGGCGAAACATGTTCAAGGTGGAATAAAATTTATTCCATGTTAGCATTCTTAAAAAATATAGAATTTTTCCTGGAAATATTTAATGTTCACCGAGGATGTTATAGTTTTGAGAGCCCCGGGCTCAGTCCTTACAGACCGGCGACCTTCCAGACCCCCTATGTTATTATCAGTACTAGCGTTTTTTGTCTACAGCACAGTCTGATGACCGATGTACTATAACAATTTCAGAAAACCGTTTTAATCGAATTAAGTTAAAATTAACTTTGCAAAAATATATGTATACTAGATTTCTATGGTCACTGAAAGCTTTTCTAAAGATTCTAGACAATTACAGATTTTCAATCATGGCGTCTAGTGTGATTATATTTTTTTGGTTTTTTGTTTTTTTGAAAAGTTTTAGTCTAAAATTTAACAGCGTTTTTCTGCATGTTTCTTCGAGTTTTACAAAATTTTCTTTTCTTCTTTCTTCAGCGATTCCAAATATCCCCAAAATGACAATTGTGAATTTCCCGCTTTAAAAACAAAGCCTTGCCTCGAAGGGGAAAACAAGGTGTTATTTTAATCATTCTAACATCATTGGTATCGCCTAACTTTTGCTAGTTTTCAAATTGTTTAATATGTATTCCTTCAAATTCCTAATCTTGTACATAAAAGTTTTTTTCAGGAACACTACCTACGCGTATCACATCCCTATCGCCCGCCATGTGGGCAATATTTGAATAATAATATTTAACTGATCACTCTTTCCCTATTTTGGGAAGGAAAAGCGTAGAGAAGTCAGGAATTTTCAAAAAACTATAGAGAATTTTCTAATTTTATTTATTACAATTTTTTGATTAAAATGCCAATAAACTCTATAGAACTAAAAATAAAAATATCAGCTATAAAACAATATTCACAATAAAAGGTTCAGAAAAATTTGAAAAATTTAACTTCTGGCTGAAGGTAAAAAAAAAGTAACGAATATAAATCTTGAAGTACGAAAAGTTATTTTTTAAATTTTAAATCAATAAAAGGCTATCTTCAAGCCGACTTATTTGTGAATAAATTTTCACAAGTTTTTTAAAAACAGACAATAGTGGTGTTTGAATAAATCTGCTCCATCAAATAGCGCTTCTCGTCTCAGAAAATCGGATTTTCAATAAAGCGAAGGATACATTTTTGCAAAAATAAAACAAATAATCGATTAGCCAAATAACAAATATAAATAAATGTAAACAATTTAAAAAATGACCATTAACATTCGGCTACTGATGTTATATTTTTTGTTTCACGAACGATATAAACATTCAACAATTCACAAAAATATATAACATAATCTAGATTGTAAAAACATTAAAAAACATTAAAAAATGAACCACTAAAACAATAAATATAATAAATTAGTCCGACCGGTTTCGTCAATTGTTCGACATATTCATAAACTGTATTTTTATTGTATTGTTATTTACATTACTAGATCGTTAGAAAGGAATAAATCGATATATTATGATAGTTGGTCTATGTAAATGTGGAACAGGTGTATAAAATTGATGAAATAACAATGAAATAATAAAATAATAAAAACGATGTAAAATAAAGTGAGAAAATATAAAAAATAACAACAAATCAAGAACATAAAAAAAAAAAATGATATATATGTGCTTTAATTTTATAAAGTTTTTATATTAAATAACATGTTTTTTGGTATTGTTTGCTGTATGTTTCATGTCATGTCTTTGTATTTATTAATATAATATTTTTTTTACGGTGTTTAAAAGTTTGTTGTTGGTAACTATTTTTAAAATTGTCATGTATGTTCTTCTATAATTTTTATTATATGGTTTTGTTTGATTATGTGGCCAGAAAATGTTTGTTTTTCAAGATACTTATATTTAGTCGCATATACATGTTCCTTATATCTAGTTTTAAAATTTCTTTTAGTTTGGCCTATATAAACGTTATAACACAACTGTTACATTTTAATAAATGTATACCTAGTTTTTCAAATTTACTTTCCTTGCTATTATTCTCTGAGTTTTATAAAATTAAAATATAATAAAATTAAAATGTAATAAAATTAAAATGTAATAAAATTAAAATATAATAAAATTAAAATACATATATATATATATATATATTTATTTTTTATATTCTTGATTTGTTGTTATATTTTTATATTTTCTCATTTTATTTTATATCATTTTTATTATTTTATTATTTCATTGTTATTTCATCAATTTTATACACCTGTTCCACATTTACATAGACCAACTTTCATGTTATATCGATTTATTCCTTTATAACGATATAATAATGTAAACAACAACACAATAAAAATTCAGTCCATGAATATGTCGAACAATTGACGAACAGCGGTCGGACTAATTTATTATATTTATTGTTTTAGTTTTTAATGTTTTTAACGTTTTTACAATCTAGATTATGTTATATATTATTGCGAATCGTTGAATGTTCGTGTAACAAAAAATATAACATCAGTAATGTTAATAATCATTTTTTAAATTGTTTACATTTATAATATAGTGCGGTTTACGGGAGGAAAATACTTGTAATTAAATGTTAAAATTGTAAATTTATTTCATCGATAAGATATGATAGGCGCGTGTTCTTTTCATTTCATTGCTTTATGGACGCAGTCGTCAGTTTTGAAATCTTCGACTGTATGCACCAGTCTCTATTATACCGCTGATGCACACATGACTTTGCCATGGCGACCTGATTATAATCGGCTCTGTTCAAACGGCTTAGCACGTTTGAATATCAGAAATCTGAACTATTTGTGTTTTTGGAGCATGGAAAAAAAGTGGTAGCGATAGGGATTCTTTTTTAAAAGATAAAATAAACTTAATTTTGTTTTTTTTAACTTTAAAAAAAATTGCGATATTAAAAAAGTCAAAGGTTTGCAGAAATGTTGAGGCTAACTAATGTCCCATCTAAACACCGGACCTGAATATTTTGGTATAGGAAAATAGAAACATGTATTAGTTGCCGAAAATAAAGATTGCTACATGTAAACTAAATTTACCTTTATTAATATGTCTGTGTTCTGTTTTCTACTACTTAATTCCTGAAAAGCGGATATTTCTAGCAGACTGTCAGTTTAATCATGCTTAAAATGTTTGTTATTCTGAATAAATAATTTTACTATTCCATTAAACGCTTCTCGAACGGGACATATATCCGGAAAAACATGAGTGCATTTTATCATATACATTCCTGTTTAAAAGGAGCACGCAAGGGGGCACAGCGAAGTCGTTATGTTGTTACTAGACTTTTAGGGAGAATAATTTCCATGTTTGGAATAGCCACCGTAATTCAAAAAAGTATGCAGTTGTTTTGATATTCCTTAGTAACTTCTGGCGACTTGGAAAATTCAACGTTGTATAATTCAAAGTACAACCGTTACAACATCGTTAAAATTGATACCTACCTGGACCAGCTTTGCAGGGACCAGGTGATTTTAAATACAAACGGTTGCGAAAAGCGACGACCGATATTACTCCTGCGGACGGCGACTAGATGTACGAAAAAGCGACATACAACGTTGCCTTGATTAAAACGGAAACTTTACCTGAATATTAATTTCGCTCGCCAGAACGGCTCCAGATCAAACTCAATAATAACGGTAAACTTAAAATTAAGATAAGCGGCTATTGGCATATAAACCGATACCTAATTGTTCGTTTCCCGCGATCCACGCTGCCGTCAGACGCTATCAGTTGTCGCGAACACACACGCACACACCAGGACACTTACACTACCCCTAACACTATACGTGCCGAACTTTTCACAAAAAATTGGAAAATACATTTTCGGCCGTATTACCGTATTCTCCACTGACAACGAACGATGATGTCGGGAGATCGAATATTAACGATTTTAACCGAAGAGAATAATTTCTAGCTCGACATGATCGCTAGATAAATACTGAATCCTCGTATCAATGTGTAGGCAAAAACGCGCGCAGTAATTGTAAATAGTGCGGCAATAGTTAATTACGTTACAAAACTAACTGAATTCTATAGATCATTTTTTTATTGAACTAAGACGATGACGCATACATAGTAGTCAATGAAAGTAAGTCGACGCATATTTCATTTACAAATCGAAAAATTGAACGCCTGCCAATCAAATAAATAACGTCATAATACCTAATAACGTAAGATATTTGGGCATGTTCTTGGACTCTAGGCTGACCTGGGGTACTCACATTCGAAAAAAAATCAAGCATTTGATATTTAAAACTCATGTCGTGTTAGCTAAGAGATCGGGCTTGCCGTTAGAAAATAAAACTCCATTATATAAAATAATAGCTCTAAAACCGATATCTGGCTGTACGCTATGCAGCTGTGTGGCTGCGCAAGAACACCGAACTTACAGAAAATACAGCGATATCAAAATAGGGTACTGAGAACCATTACTGCAGCCATCCCCCTGGTACGTCTCAAATTATACCCTCCATAATGACACTTGAACTTGTCATGTTTGTGGAGAATGAGATCAGAAAACAAGCAAATAAACATGTCGCCCGACTTAGCATTCGTATGAGAATCCATTGGCTACCAATTTGCTGGATAATTTCGGTGAAATACGCAGACTATGGCGAAATAAGCCTTTAGACCTCCTGCCCGTCCATTATAAAGTTCAGAGGAAGTATTCCACAAAACATTATCACATTAAATTAATCGCTAAATGACCACTAAAGTTGGTCAGTTGTGATGAAATAATAAAAAAAAAAAAAAATACGGGTTTTTTTATTGAAAAATGAGATTGTCAAACGAAATCATATTTAATGGAATTCGACATACATGACCGAAAATTTGGCATATTCTGTGACAGGCAAAAGTAATATCTCGAAGTAATCTTTTTTTTTTTTCTTTTCATTTTAGGCACGTTAACTATGGACACTAATTTTTTTTTTTTAGGAATCATCAGCCGAGGGCATTACTCAGCATTAAAAATCCAACGCGCAAGTGAAATTTTAGAAAATTGAAATGCCCGACAGTAGGATATTCCAGCCGAACGAAAGAAAATGAACTAATCTAACGCTAACAGTAGCTGAGAATAATTTTCCACTACTGCAGTTCGAATGTCTTTAGTTTTTCCTGTAAACTTGGGCACCGTTTGAGGTTGCAGCTCGCTGTCCTGAAAATTATCGAGCGCGTTTATCGCCTTATCTGTGTTGTAGAGGGGTCACCCTCTTTCGGGCGCGATCGATCGGGCGCGATTTATCGGGCGCAGCTCTATCGGGCGCAGCCTCTTTCGGGCGCAGGCGAACTCAGACCTTTTTACAGACCACCTACGGTGATTTTCAGGTATCATCCGTTAAACGTTATCTGTGTTAGTGAGAAACACGAGTTACCAAATACTGCTATCAGAAATTCCGTCCAAAAAATACCGTTCTTCGTTAACGATTTAGTTTTCCGCGCCTATAGCATGTTATATATGCATATATAATCACAAAACACATATACGTATTTTACATGATTTTATTTCGTTATTCGCTTTTTTAAAATATTTTCTATTTTTTTTTGAAATAACGACTTCAGCGTGAAATACTGATAAACAGACTTTCGCGATGTTTAAGAGTTCTATTAGCAATAGTGATACGATACGGACGAAGATGATTAATATTAATAATCGGTCAAATGCATTGTCGGTTCTTTTCATTTTTTTTGTTAATGTATAGTCAACCGTATTTAAAAAATTACAAACTATCAACTCTACGTCATTTAAAGTGTAACATAACTGGATTGAATTTGTTACTGATACATATTCCTTATATTATCTTTCTTTTTTATTCGTATCTAACAAATTTATTTGTGAAGTTTTTTCTGTTATCTACGATTTTAATTATATATTTAATTCCTTGACGATCCAACCCTGGTTTCAAAGAAATATCACAAATGATAAACAAAAGCGCAAAAATTTTTAAACATAAACACATTTATGTTAATACTGGGCGAGAAATATGTACGATATTACAAATTAATTGAATTTAATATTATGTAAATGTAAATTATGGTAATCTTTAAATTAACTCACAGAATGTTCAGTACATAAAACATCCTGCCTGGATACCTTTTTTTTTCTTTTAGTTCGTTTAGAAAAATGTTCAATCTTCAAAACACTGGACTAATATTATTTTCGTAAAAATTTTAATAAAGCCAATAAGCAAGAAGCTTTTCTTGTTTTGTCTAATAATAAAGCGAGCGGCTCATAAAAAAATAATAATAATTAGAAAAATCGACTCGGCAATACTTGATGCGTGTTTTGTAGGGAAGAAGAAAAAAGTAAAGAAGTAAGTTGAGAAACAAAAGCGATTAAGTAATTTTCCACTGTGAAATAGTGTTTAATAAAAATAGGAAAAGAACCGTCAATGGCTACAACCACTTTGTAATTTACACGTTTGTTAGTTACAAAACGCGTTTTAACCTAATTTTTTTTTCTAGAATTTCGCTTTTTTACTAACTTATCACACTAAATTGCAATAATACTTTCTAAATATTGTCAGTTCAGCTGGGTTGGATTTGAGTAACACAAAGCTTTAAAAGGAATAAATTCGCAGGTATTCGTTATTCGAATCATCGTTCTATCAATTTACATTAAAAATTTATAATAGTAACTTATTTCACTTCTGTTTCTCATCATATCGGCTTTCTTTACTAAAGGTTTTTTGGTTTTATTTCGAAAAAAAAAAATTCTTTAGTGACGGTAGTGAATGATATGAAAGAAGCTGCTTATTGGTAATGACTGCAAAACCTAAATGAGAAACCTTTTTCGACCTCAGTCTTATTTATTTATTTGGTCACGTCAATCAAGGACCTTTACCCAGTTTGCATTCCGATACTTATGATGTGTTGTTGCAAATACGAAATTATCCGTACGCTTGCTTGTTTTCTTTTTGTATTTGCTGAACAGAAAAGTCCCGTTGAGGCAAAATGTGATCAAAACAATAAATGAGTAATTGTTAAAATGAGCACGATCGTCTATTTGTTTTTATATAGTTATTTCATTAATTTATTCAGAATGATTCGTCAGTTAGCCTTAGTATATTTGTTTTTATTTTTGTTCGATTCCTTTAGGTTGCTTTTTTAAATTTAACCTTATTAGCCTAAAAGTAAAACGCACAGAAAGAAAAAAATGTTTAATATTTATGAAAAAGTGAACTTGCTCCTGGGTGCATGTTTTGTAGTAAACGAAAACATAAAATGTCGCATGAAGTAGGCATGAAAGAGAGAAGAGGATAAATTTTGAACATATTTATAAGAAAAATAATATTCTAGTCCGTCGTTTTTTTTTGTTTCTTTTTTTCACATATGGCTTAAACACAACTGTGCCGATATCAAACTGAGCCTGTTAAATTAGCTTACAGCATACTACACAAATTACAATGTTTGGTCGTTTAGTAATAACTGAAATTTTCAGAAACCACAAAAATTGGAACAATATCCTCATTATTCTTCGATAAGGAATCAATCTTTCTTATATGAAATGGATACAGTTTTATTTAATAAATAGGTATTTTCTGTAACACGCATAAACAATATTTAAGTTACCAACAATTTGAAACCTATAGTATGTATTGCGATAAAACTGTCGCAAAAAAATTATCCCCCTCTTTCCGCAGGAATGATAATTTCTCAAACTATATATATATATACAAGGTACAACCAGTGTTCATACAGCTAGTCGAATTAGAAATTATGTTTTTACTCTTTCACGTTTTCCCAACAAAATAAGAGTTTGCAATTATAATATAATAATAATAACATTAATTATAAATATAGAAATAAACGATTTCGAAATCTTACATATAAGTAATAATAATAATACCTATAATACATGCAAACACTAAAGTTAACTAATTACATTGTGCTACACCACGAAGATAATCTTCGAGCTGAAGCTGATTATAATTTGTTGCGACTTTCAACAAACGTTTGTCGCAATCGACATATTTCTCTTTTTTACTCGGTTACTTTTATCAATAAGACTATGTTTTCTTTATTTTGTTGATATTATATCATGTTCATAGACGAATGACAAAAACCATTATGTGTCAACATCCTTTGCGGCATTCTTTTTTTTTCGGAACAGAAAAGTAAAAATAACAATAATGGCAAGTTTTACACGCATTCATTGTACATTTTGTTATGTTCTTCTGTTAGGAAAATTAACCATTTTCTTAGAAATTAAAAACCGAATAGCAAATCGTACAGGTTATGAACAGTGCAGGTAAATAAATTTCACCTCTTATGAAGCTATTCAGGATTTGGTCAAATAAACAAACTAAAGCGCTACACTTATTTACAGAAAACAGTTTCATTCGTTAATTCTCCGTACTACGGTCATTATTAAGAATAGTCTATTCGAAAAATATACTAGTAATTCTTCTTCCGCCGAAATAATAACTGCTTTACAATAGACCTATAGTCAATTCCAAGAAAAATGTACGATTTTTTCCATGACAATTTTATTACTTTTTCTTCTTCTTTTAGTCCTACAGATTCGCATATTGTAAAATATTCGAGGTCCTATTCATTACCTCCTTTCAATCACTCGCAGGAAATCCCCCATAGTGAGAACCGAACCGACAAAAAAAAACTGACGCCCGTTTGAGAAACATGAGTAGTTTACAATATATCCATAAAATTATTTTCGGCATATATGTTTTTAGTGCTGTTGTATTTTTTCGGAATACTCACTGGCGATCAATATTTTCTAAAATAATTACATATAACGGTTATAAAACAAATATATACTTTTAAGAATGTCAAATAGTTGTTTAAAAATCGGAAAATTTTTGTTACTTAATTATGTTAATTTTATTACTAAATGAGCTGCTTTATTGGTGTTTTTGCATGTTTTAAAAATGAATTCTGGTTTATGTAAGTCATATTTCACAGTAATAAGAAAAACAGATTCCAAGTAATTAATTGGTGTTACATAACGTGCAGGATTAAATATCTAGCTCTAAAATATTTACTTTTCAGGTAACTAGATTTTAGAAAAAATAAATAAATAAATTAAAAATAAATAAAATATAATTTTATTACAAATACAGCAAAGTAGTTGAGCATAATGTGTCAACCGCCAAGGATTTAATATGATAAGTATGAATTACCGTAATTTCAATTTACATAATACTAAATTGAAAACAGGGCCAGTCGATTTGGCTCAAACGAATGGGTTCCGTTAAAAATAAACATAAAAATAGAAGAATAATATCTTAAAAGTAATAAACAATTTTTTTTAGTAGTTTTCATAATCACTAAAGTTAATTTAATTTTAATTTTTTGTGAATGTAATCATTTATTGTAAAGCATTTAGATTTCCTTTGAAAGCAGAAAATCTGTCACAGAGGCAAATTATTCCTATGATCTACTAATTCTTTCTGAAATTTTTTATTGAAATAACCCGTTAAACAAATACATAATCAGCACTTCAAGTCTTTATAACCGAAAATGATTCTTTTTGAAAACAGCTGGTTTATTTTCTAAACAAATTAATTACTAATTTCACGGGTGTTCTTTTTTGATTCATTACGCCTTAAATATGATAATTATAGAAGAAAAAATAAATAAAAAACTCACTAAGCCTAAACTAGGTTTACTTGGAAAAAGAACGAAGTCTAAATGTAACGAGGCGAATCGTGCTGCGGCCGAAATGATGCGACTCCCCGGTAGGTATAAAAAGATTATAAAAAAATGTGATTACTCCTCCACCCGGCATAAACATGTAGGTTACTAATTAAGCCTTAGTAGCTAAAAAATAAAAAAAAATCACGATATCGCATTTTTAATTTTGTGAAAACTATCCGCCAAGGTACGCCAGTTTACTAATTAATAAATATTCTAAAAACTTTCAATTATTATATGTATAAAAACTTTCACTGACTGTTTTTACTCGGACTTGGGACGTTAATGTTCACCACACTAAGGTTAATGAATCATTATATAAATTACTAAGTCATTAATATTTTTAAGTTAATTCTAAAAACGGGGAATGTGTCAATTTATATATTCTTGCTTGTACAAAATTTCAGGTAAATACAAAAAGATTATAAAAACCGTGATTTTAATTCGTCATTTAATTTGATGAGTCCATGCTATTCAGTAGGAGTGTTATTCTGGGTTGATTAAATCATTTTGCAGTGTAGATGTATCTCATATATTTACAGTTTGCCACTTCAGTCACCTGTTTATAAATACTAGTGTTCCCAATGGTCAAAATTCGACCATAATTATCATTAAAAATTTTAAGAAAATATATACGAATTTGTATATGTCCAAAATTGTTTTCCCACTCTTTTACGTTCGTTCATCATATATCTGGGAACATATACTTTTATTTATACTTGCAATACAAAAATTAAGTGATACCTTAAGATTTAGTACACTGTAAAAAAGCCAATAATGATAATTATTAAGAAAAATTAAAACATTTCAATAAGAACAGATTTACTGGCTACAGCGATTTCCTTTTTCACTTTTTGTATTACTTTTTTATTTAAATACAAAAAAAAAAGGTTCCAAAATTTGATGTACTGATAGCTCTAAAAATAATCAATAGTTACTAAACAGAAAAAAAAAATGTAGTTGAATACATACTTGTCTGTTAAAACTGTATAATAAAACAAACTTTAATAACAAACAGTAAGGGCAAAATAATTTATAAAAATAAATTAGATAAATACCTTAATTAGAAACGTTTTCGGTCATAACCCATCATCAGCTAATACTAACTTAGTGAAAACTTAAAACACACTAGCTAGTATAGAAAAAAAAAAGCAAGAAAATCGGTTAATAAACAGCGGAGAAGAAAGTACTAACTGTTTTGTCATTGCCTATTTATATACAGAAGAAGATTATCTATTTTTATAAAATAGAATTTCCCGCCGTGAATTTATCGGGAATATTTAAACAAATTCAACGTTTGAAAGCTTCTTGCTTATTGGCTGTATTAAAATTTTTATGAAAATAATATTAGTCCAGTGTTTTGAAGATTGGAAATTTTTCTAAACGAAGCGAAAAAAAAAAAAAAGTTAGCCGGGCAAGATGTTTCATGTAGTAAACATTCTGTGAGTTAATTTAAAGATTAGCATAATTTACATTTACATAATATTAAATTCAAAACAATGATATTTAATGTTTAATTTGTAATATCGTATATATTTCTCGCCCAGTATTAACATAAATGTGTTTATGTTTAAAAATTTTTGCGCCTTTGTTTGTCTTTTTCGATATTTTTTTGAAACCAGGGTTGATTCGTCAAGGAATTAAATATATAATTAAAATCATAGATCACAGAAAAAACTTCAATAAACGTATCCTCAAATAAACTTACTAGATACGAATAAAAAAGAAAAATAGTATAAGGAATATGTATCAGAAGCAAATTCAATCCATTTATGTTACACTTTAAATAACGTAGAGTTGATAATTTGTAATTTTTTAGATAAAGTTGACTATACATTAACAAAAAAAATGAAAAGAACCGACAATGCATTTGACCGATTATTAATATTAATCATCTTCGTCCGTATCGTATCACTATTGCTAATAGAACTCTTAAACATCGCGAAAGTCTGTTTATCAGTATTTCACGCTGAAGTCGTTATTTCAAAAAAAAATAGAAAATATTTTAAAAAAGCGAATAACGAAATAAAATCATGTAAAATACGTATATGTGTTTTGTGATTATATATGCATATATAACATGCTATAGGCGCGGAAAAAATAAATCGTTAACCAAGAGCGGTATTTTTTGGACGGAATTTCTGATAGCAGTATTTGGTAACTCGTGTTTCTCACTAACACAAATGATTACGTTTAACGGATGATACCTGAAAATCACCGTAGGTGGTCTGTAAAAGGTCTGAGTTCGCCTGCGCCCGAAAGAGGCTGCGCCCGCTTTTTCGCGCCCGATAGAGCGGTCCCCGTTGTAGAGAGCACTATAGTGCATGACCTCGATCATCAGGGTAACGACTTGAGAGCATTTTTTCATGATGAGACCCTAGAGCTGCTAATAATTTATGTCATCGAAAAAACGTAGTTGTTGAAAAGAATAAAGCTTTTGTGTGGATGATTTAAAAAAATACATTCGGAAATAGCTGCCAAATTTATGAACTACGTCATACTTATTTCCTCCTCTCAGGCCGGCTCGTAAAGAACAGGCGTGGCTGACATTTGTCATAAAACTTCCATCTGCAATCGTTTAAACTTACTTAATTTTCTTTCAGAAATCGATGACGACATCCAATGAATATTCGGCCTTCTTCAACTGAAATACATTTTAATGATCTCTCTCTCTCTCGATCGAACTAATTACGTAACGCTCTGCTAGTGTAAACTTCAGGCGAAATACCTAGAGTCCCGTCTCCGGAATTTGAGTATGTTTTCATTAGCTCGCGATTTATTTCAGGCTAAGCGAGACTGTCTTCATCTGGATCTCATTTAAACCACAAACCGTAGTCGTTATTCTTTTCTCCCTTGGGCATGCCAGCTAAGGACCTACACCCAGAACCAACAAGAAAGAAAAGAGCCGTCAGTTAGATTTTGATACGGTCACATATAGACAGTATAATACTAATGGATGAAATTATGGATGACGAGGGGAAGGACAAAATATAAGATGCACAATAAGGAGTAGGGGGTTTGAGTTTCAGTAAACAAGAATATAGAATACAACGTTCCACAGAAAGGAATGGACATTCAAAAAAGGATGTGATTGGTGTCACAAACCACAGCTTCGTTAGCCGTTATTAAATTGTGTTCGTTTATCTTACACATTATTTATTCTTTATGGAGCCTGTAATGGATCGTTCAGTTTATCACGATGATCAATCTGTGATGGCAATTTAATCGTCACTTGCTGCATTATTCTTTTCGCGATTCTCGTTATTAAATCGCTTTCGTATTACCTTTGTTTTCCTCGCCTTCCTTCGCGTTCCTCGCATTTCCTTGCTCTCAATACTGTTAAACAGCCCAGAATTTCCATTTTTTGGTTTAACATCCGCCGCGAAAAAGGTTTACTAATTTATCTCGTGCATTTCGCAGCTACTACGCGATCGGGTTTTTATAATATAAATCACGCGTCGGATAAGTTATGTCGCAAGAATATAATTCACACCTATGTATATACTTCCTTTCTGGCTAATTTCGGTATCAGTTGTTGTTTTATTGCCTTCCCCATCTTTTCATGGAAAATCTAACCTGGACTGATTTTTTTTCATTCGACGACAAGGCTCTTTACATTGTTATCATCATGGTTTACCTCACACGCTGTTTAAGAGAAATCAAACGTGTTGTTTTTGTGAAATATAAAGACATACAAAAAAAATTTCAAAGTAATTCGAAAATACGTAAACATTTTGCAGACTACCCATCATTTGCGGAGTGAAATAAATCGGGATACGAAAAACGCTTTTGCTGTGCCTTTTTTTTTTTTCAGCGACATTTAGAATTTTTTGAGGTACTTGAAAAAATTTTTCATTTTTACGAAATTATTTTAAAGCACGATGACTTTTTTTAAAAAAAAAACATACACTGGGCTAAATGTATCCCGATGGGTATACTTTAAAATATTGAACTGAAAAAAAAAGAAAAAAAAATCCGCACACAAAAACCAAAAGAGAGTGAACTTCAGTATATATTTTATTCGTCAAAAATGCTCTTATATTGTATTCCACTGTAATAGCGAGGTTCAATCAATGACATTTCATAAACTATACTCCCTAAATGTTCGTGTACTCCGATCGTGATCATCCGGATGCCTTGTAGTTTCCGTCATGATGTCATTTACAAGAGCGTATGACGACACATATTGGATATTTAAAGAAAAAAAAAAACGTAATCGCGATGCAATAAAATTCTGTATACGTTGTCTAGCAGAAGTGTAACTGCAGCATGGTTGTTTTATTACCCATACGTACATCATGTGTACGTACACGAACAATCGCGAAAACGATGATCTCGCGCGTTGTCAAAACAAATGTGCAGATATGTACAACGGTAATAATTAACGATAACAGAGTAAAAAACCGAATGAAGGAAGTAAGACCAGTTCTGTTAATAAATGACCGATGTGGAGGAATACCAGTTTAGATGGGACAAGGTAAAAGGGCAATAGGCCCCCGTTCAGGAAATACCAAACAGCGTCTAGTTCGGGGAAATACACGAAGCGCGGACCAATGATGGTTCCGGCTGTAAATCTCCGTCTATCATCCGTTCGTTTTTTACCGACAATTTCAATTGGCCATGTTGAAGAGCACCGATAATAATAAATATACGTACATCAATGAATATCGTACGTTATGGGCAAGTTTCTGTCCGTCTCATTCTCGGCACGCAAAACTGTTTTTGCGGGTTTTTTTTCTAACCTTGATTCGTCTAGGATAGCGCGAATTTTTTTCTTTTAAATCCCATCGTTATCAGCGCACCGTTATCAGTACACTTTGTTCGTGTAGCCCGATTCGAAGATACGTTTCAGCGGGGACACCAACGGCGGCTCGAAATCCAAAAAACTGGAAAATTTTACAAGTTTTTGTTTTGGTTTTTTAACTTTCACCATGAGTCAGACAATCACAAGCAATGCTCAGCTGTGCGCGGTGTTATTAGTTGCCTTAACGATCTGCTGTTCGTTCGCTTCCCCGGTACCGTCAACAGCAGCGCTAGATGGACAAGGAGCAGGTAAAATTCTTGATTTGTTTTCTTCGACGTGGAACGGGATTTATTACTTAACTTATATTTCGGTATTCGCTCTAGTAGATGATATATTTACAAAATTCCCTTTTCAAATCATATTAGCCGGTACTTGATTGTTAAGAACAACTTAATTTCAGGTTCAACACTCGATAAAAATTTTAATTAAAGATAATATACCCAGAGATTTCCTCCAGCCCGCATTCGTTCTCCCTCTAACACTGTAGCTTTTCTCCGAATTAAATTCGAAAATTGCGATCGTCAACAATATTCGCGAGAAAAATTTAAGTCGTTAATATAGAGTTCATTGAAAAATTTGAATAAAGGTTAATGTTTTATTTCGAATATTACTCAAAATACGTGTCTCACGAATTCTTATTGAGACAATATGTCTCCTAGTATTATTACTGCTCGGATTTATAAACATCAAATCTGGGTTATATATATAAATATATATGTATATTTTTTTTTTTTTTCATTTAAAGCTATTTACAATCTTAAACACTTCGGTAATCATTACTACGCTTTAATAGATTATATTTATAAGTGACGTACTGTGGCTGAGTTAAGTATAATCAAATTAGTGCACATCCTACTGCCTATTTAAATACATATATATATATATATACATATATGTAATTTATCAGCTGATTAAGCAATATTTCATAGACTTTTCCTGGATTTCATATTAGACTGTTGCCTATTTACTATTTGCTTCGCCATTTTTCCCGGTCTTGCGTAATTCTGGTCCAGCTGACGTCCGCAGTATTTGTCTGAATTCGTAGTCCTATTTCAAATGCGGTCGTTTCCGCGTTTTTTTGCCAATGTTAAATTCTTGTTGTTCTTCTTGCTGCACTGTCATTTTATTTTATTAACCCCTTCCATCAGGGCCGTATCTGAGGGAGAGGGGTTCACCCCCCCCCTGAACTGTCCGTGAAATAATAACTTCTTGAATTAAATGGACCGAAATTCAAAATTTATTCAGAAAAGAAAATTAAAATTTTTATGAATTCTATGGAAACGATTATTTTTTATTTGTTTTTATTGTAGTGATTGCATATACAATAATTGACTACAAGACTTTAGTGTACTATTTATAAATAAATATATTTCATGATAATACACATATATAATATATATATATATATATATATATATATATTTATAAAAATATTTTCGTAACCCCTCCCGAAATTTTGGTCTAGATAAGGACCTGCTTTCTATTATATCTTCCACTCCTGTTTTATCACGAATCGCTTCTACCGTTTTCCGGTCTGTTTTCGTAATTGATAACAACTCCGTTTGAACTACTTGCAATCTGAGTTGTAATTTTTGTTTAGCATTCATGTTTCACAGCCAAATGTCATCACCGGAAGAATACATTGATCGAACGCTTTCTTTTTCACAATGTATATAATGGCATTTCGATTTGAAAATAATTAAATTCCGTCCGAGTACTATTCATCCAAGTCTGATTCTTCTGTTTATTTCTTGGCTTAACAATTCCGTCGAGATTTTTGTCTTCTAACTTAATGTCACTTTTGAGTATAAATTCAACATTATTTCAATTTTTAGTAGGTTAATGTACACATATATGTATATATAATTTCGTCCTTCGGACCACTCCGTGGGATTCCCCCTAGACCCGCCGATAATTGATAGTATAATTTTCTATAATTCTTACAGAAGAAATCATTTTAAGCGCCTACGTCATTTTCCGATTGACGGTTTTCATAGTAATTTCTAATTGTCGTCAAAAACCGTTCCATAAAAACTTTACACCGTCTTAATCGTATCGACTCCAAATATCGTGACTGCCTACTTGTACATTCTAGTTACACAGAGTTATGTAAAATTTTCATATTACCTCCGATGTAAAAATAATATTATACGAGTATTTTGACGTTACATCCAAAAATTTCTTAAGATATTACACGAGGAGATTCCTACACGAAATGTGCTTCTAAGTGGAAGTTAAGATTTACGGTGCGAGGGCTCCTCGCTTCTTCTGGATAAAAGGAAGCATTTTAAAAGTTCAACTTAATTTTTCATTGTCACGATTTGAAAAAAATCATTGATAATGAAAAGAATCTCACTAGATTACCGACCTATAAAATTCTGTGTGCACCATAATTCTAAAAAATACCGTAGGCTCGCGTGTAATTCCGCAGTTGAATGGAACATATCTCTGAAAAACTGCTAGTCCAGTTTTATTGCGTGCTCTACACACCGTTACGGTTCGATTCCAGGGAATTTTTTTTTTTTTGGTCTCATTGAAGGTTACCGAGTTGTGTAGCTTCTTCCCAATTTAAAGAAATTCTAGTCTTCCTACCTCTCTCACTATCCCCCCATATATAGAAATTCTCGTTCCAAATTTTGATTTCAGCCTGTTAATCGTTCTACTCATTAGATCTTCTTCTAATACTTGGTTCTCAACTTTTCTTAACTTCGTCCGCATTATTTACTTGCCTTTTATCTTTAATATTCATCTCTTTTTTTCATCGTTCTTAACTTTTCGGTCCCTGTTACGAATAATAATCCCCGAAGCCTCTGCTTAAGGCCATGGACAACCTCGTGCTCTTTTCCTCAATGATACGTTCATTGTGGGCACTCTAATCATGTTTTTCTGTTTGTTTTTGTTTTTTTAATCTTTCACAATTTAAAAATTAAGCTTTCCGCTTATTATTCCTACTCTTGTAAATTTTCCCTCTCTGTCCACCGATACACCACTATTACTCCTCGACTAAGTAAATTAAATATAAACGTATATTGAGAAAAAAATATGCGTATAACTTCATTTCTGTGCTGAATATAAACATGAATTAAGCAAAAAACAAAAAAAACAACAAAAAAGAAAACAGAATTTAATCAGAAGAAGAAAATTAAACCGACTACTATCTTTCTTTTGTTTTATTTGAACAACGGAATATATACGACAAAAATATAAACGGGCGAAGTTTTTAAAGTATTAGCTCAATTGCGATTTTAAATAGTCCGGTAAACATGTGGAATTCATCATCCGTGTCGTTGGTTCTTTGTTTTATGAAAAGAATGCAGGTGAGAGAATTGTATTGGGTGATCTACACTTAATCTAAAAATATTAGAATTAGCCAGTTGGCGTTAGTGGTTCGGCAGCGATGTTTTTTGTTCAACTCAGTTCAAATCCCGCCGTTGCACATTAAAAATGTAAAAAAATTCCAAAAAATTTTTTTAAAAAAAAAGCAAAAACTAAGCCGTTTTACAAATTTCTCGGATATTCTATTTGAAACATCAAACGGAACTATAATACCTCTGAATAAAAGTGCAATTCAAAATGTAACCTACAAGATACACACAGAAATATTGAAGCGTTATATATGAAACTTGCAGAGAACACTTTCGTATTTAAAACACAGTTCATCTTTCTTCCAGACTCAAGCAGACCGCAACGATCGCCTAAATCACTGTTCCTGGATGTATTGGCGGAAAAGAAAATTCATATTATCGACGATTTAGATGGAGGTCATCGCAGAGGACATCATCATAGTCATCATCATCATCATAACGAGGGGGAACATTACGGCGGCGGTGAATATTACGAGGGTGGTGGCTACGGCGGATATTACCAGAAACCGTATCCGCCGCAGCCAATCGGTCAGGTTGGTGGAAGCGGATTTTCTTCTAGTTCGGCGCAAGCAGCCAGCTTTAGTGGCAATCAAGGTGGCGGATTCGGCGGAGCTGGAAGTCAAAGTCAAAGTAACGCAGCCAGTCAGTCAGCTAATTTCGGATTCGGACCGTTCCAAGCCAGTTTCTCAGCTAGTCAAGCAAATGCTGCCAGTTCGAGCGGCATTCAACCGGGTGGTTTTCAAAGGTAAATATGTTGGATTTTCGTTTTTCTAGCTGAATTTCAAGCAGCGATATAACTTCAATTACTCACTGTGCAAAGCCGTTTTGTTGAAGTTAATTATAGCAGCACGTTGTCACTTCCTTATTGCGTTTACCTTCTTCATCTCCCCAACAACCGAGAATGGTTGGCGGACGCTGCCAATTTGTACGTCCCTGGTGTACAGATATAGTTTCATAGACGGAATACGGAAGAGACTGCAAACTGATCGTAAAGATCTACAGTTGTACAGCCTCAATTTACACTAGCTTTTACATTAACATCTACACATGATTTGCTTTTTCCAACAGAAATTGCTTAGTTAATCTTACAACATTACGTTTCCCTCTGCAGCTGCTCATTCTAAATTATGAAGTAACACTTCCGGTATCCTTTTTTCGCTTTTCTATGTCCCCTTTTCTCCCTTTTGTTCCTTCCATCCGAATGACTCTGATCTACTCTGCGACACAAATCACATCTTCTTTGAATGCGCGTCTATATCTATAGAACGCCCTCACCTCTACAGTCAACTCTTGAAACTCGGTTTGCCTACTCCATATAGTGCTTCTTTTATTCTTTCACTTCCAACCCCGGCAATCATTCCTATTATAGCGTCCTTCACTGCTTCTATCTCCAGTAATATTCAATTCTAATTCGTTTCTCCCTCTTTCTTACTAACACAACCTAATGCTGGGTAATGCTCTCGACTGGCAATCCCCCCCCAAAAAAGTAACATCATTATTCCTCTTTATATTCAAATCCTGATATGATCGAATTCCTTTTTTTCTTTTCTGGCGTTCACTCCTCTCTCTGCAATCTGTTGTCCGCACTCTGAGCATTATCGCTTTTGTATCTCTCGCTTATATTTTTTTCATTTTGTCCTCTCCATCTTCTATTTCTTATTTAGTAGGCGACATGCTAACCATACGTCTTTCTTGAATACTCTTTTGTCGCTATTGAACGTTCCTCTTTCCACCCGCCGACCCTTCTATTAATAGACTGCTCCTTTCAGCGCGTTCTTCATCCAACCTTCTCTTTCGGTTATATTGGTTCTCTTTTTCTGTCGGTCGTTTTTGTAATCTGATTCTTAGGCTCGCCCCATCGATGAAACCACAAAAAAAAACAACATTGAATAACATTAACATTTTTTTTTTTCACTAAAATTTAACCAGTTGCAGCGGCGTTCGTCATTAATTGAAATTCCCAATTTTTCCTGGCCATGCCGGAATCGAGGGAAATGAGTTGGTTGACTCATTCGCTCGATTATCTTCCTCTTCTGGTAGGTTTCTTCCTGCCTTCTCAGCTTCCAATATTACCCTTCTGTCTGCAGCTGTTCATTCCAAACTGTAGTCTGACTCCTACGTCTCCTTATTCTCCAACCCGAACTCCTTTTTCTTATTTATTCAACCTTCCCTTCCACGCTTTCCATGGTTTATTAACTTTCCTTCTATGCGCCGTTCCAATCTCTCTGCGATTTGCCGCCTGCGTTTTGGGCATAGTTTGCTCCCTTCCTCATTGTTCCGTTATTCTTTCGTGCCTTCTCCTTATTGCCCATTGCACCCTCCCAGCAATCAATGTATTTCTGATCCCGATCACATAATGTTCAGTTGTTCGTAATTATCAATTGAATAAGCTTCTTTTTATTCCAACTCCCGCTCCATACTGTGCTTCATTCATTCTCTCCCTTCCTTCTCCTTCGGTTATTCTAGCTCGTGATTCCTTTCTGTCGGCTATCTCTGATCGTGTAAGGATCTGAGTCTCACTTTCCTCTCTGTTCCGCTGTTCTTGGGCCAATGTCCATGTTGACGAACCCAATTAAAAAAAAAAACACTTACCGTTTTATGTGCTGCGATGAAAACGATTATTTTACTTGAACTGATCAAAGAGATTAGTAGTACTTCCCCCGCTGGGGGACTGAAAATAAGAAAAAGGGAAACCCTGATGAACTCGATAATAGTATAAATGTTCAAAGCTTTCACAGTGAGTACTCATGATAAATAAATTGCGAATATTAAAAATAATTTTATTTGCTTAACGTTTTGGCCGGTCAGTGTAAGCTGGCCGAGCTTACACTGACCGGCCAAAACGTTAAGCTAATAAAATTCTTTTTAATATCCGCAATTTTTTTATTATCAATAATAGTATAATTCTACAATTAAGGGCTTAAGTAATTTTGATTGCACAGATCCATCTCTGGTGTACTTGTTAATTTAAAAATCCTTCAAAGTGGGAAATAAAAAGGTGCTGCTTACTAAGTCGATTTTTTAATTAATGAATTTTGTTTCCTTCCGGATTTTGGTTTTTACAGTTTTTATTATTGCATAATTTTCATTTTATTTCGTATCTTACGAAAAACTGAAGAAAAGGATTGTGTGTAAAGTGCGTTGCACTAAATTTTTGCGCCCGCTGTGTTTTAATTGAAATTTTAGAAAAATATATAATTTTTTTCATCGATGTAATTTCTTATGTTTCAGATTTTAAGAACTGAAGATGCAGAAAGATTGATGGCAAAAATATTTAAATAAGACAGAACTCTTTATACGGCAGTCAATATTCTCGTTACCTTCTACGTTGTATTTATCATTTTGTATTTAAATAAACTTTCTTTAAAATGAACTAGATTGAAGCGAATTATTCCGCTGATCAGTGTTAAATTACAAAAATTCTTAGGGAAACGTGCGTTGTTTTTACTTTCCGAACGAAACTGATGGTTTAGAACTCTTATAATGATGATTTATTAATCCGGATAGAAGAATGAAAAATTTATTTGTTTTTGTTCTTTTTGAATTATTTAGTGTTTTAGATTTCTTAATTTCTTAATTTTTTTTTAAAAAATACATATAAACCTATTTAAAATTACGTATTTTTTTAGCGGTCTTATTGTAGACAACTTAAATAACGAAAACTTAAAAACTCATAGATCCGAAGGAGAAAATTTTTTATAAAGAGAAAGATAACCTAACCAAAATAATAACCAGGCGAAGAAAATTTACATACTAGCTCCTGGGTTACTGTAAATAGCATTTTCTAAACTTGCACCCTCTTTTAAATTCGTAATATCGCGAGGAATTTTTTTTGGAATAATTTGATCGTTGAGGAAGGAAGAGGATTTTTTAAATTTATTAATTTCAGGATGACCCAGAGCTAAGTTCTACAGACTTTTTTGAACTTTGCAAGGGGGCTTTAAATATGCAGTTTTACCCAACAGCTTTATTTACTCCATTATTGGTTTGAAAATTGCATTTATAAGTTTGGTGAAAATCAGTTGTGATGAGCGAAAATAATTGAGTTCCGGCTCATAGAAATTTTCAAACTAAACAATAGCTAAGGATAAACACGAACGAAAAAAAACAAAATTTTCTTCTTTTTTTCTTTTTTTTTTTTTTTTGCTTTTAATTCCTCGACGTGTGGATACTATAGGCCCCAATAACTAGGGAAAGGAAACTGAATAAGGTGTTTACGCCATCAGAAATAGCGGACAGAGAAGAACCAAGTACTGTAATACAAGGAGAAGAAAGAAACCGGAAGATGAAAATTTTCTGCCGAGTAGCGAGACCAGTTAGTGAATAAATAAAATAGAAAGGTTCAGCTCTGTGATAAAAGAGCATTTAAATAAGACGTGATCAACGGTACGGATAAAAAGTGGGTGAAAAAGACGTAAGCGAGAAATAAAAAAGCACAAAATATGTTCAAACAGATTACAGAGAGAGCAAGACAGAGAGAGAGAGAGAGAGTTGAATATCTTCGAGAAACCAAGGACAAGAATCTGATTTAATAGAGAGATATCAGGATTTGAGACTTGAATCATAATTTAGAATGAGCGGCTGTGGAATATTGCTGGTCGCAAATATACTAAGAAACCCGACCGGAGAAGAAAATGGACAACCTCATCCACAAATGATTTCAGAACGCCCGGGTGAAGAAGCCAATTTGAATGGAATGAGAAAGCGGAAAAAAGTACGTAATGAGGGGAGGAAGAGAAAATTAGATGGTCCGTATAGAACACTTTCGGAATCTTATATAATAAGAAACAATCTGAGAGATAAGAAAAGGTAAAACAATAGTAGACTCAATGTAGAAAATTAAGGTGGCAAACGAACAAACTGACTATATAAATTCCGGGAACGAAAGACTAATTAAGACTGGAAGAGGGAATTGGTAAATAATAAGAAAACGGAAGCCGGGAGACATGCAGATTGCAAGGAGGTGTATAGCAATAAAGTACTAATAGCCGAAACAGCCGAACTAATGCAAAGAATACTAAACATCATAAATAAAGGAGGAAAAAAGTATAATATGAAAATAAATGCAAATAAAACGAAAATAATGAAGTGCTCCGGGTCAAAAAAATCGCACAGGCACAAATACAAATAGAGGGACAGCTACTAGAATACGTTAAACAATATATAGACACCCAATAACTGTGGACGGACGTATAGAAATAAAATCCAGAATAGCAACGGCCAGGCAGGCTTTTGGGAATTTAGAATTAATTAATAACAAATAAGAAAATGAATTTAGATATATGAAAAAACGCGAATATTACGATGCTATGTGTGGTCTGTAATGCAATATTCAGCTGAAACCTGGACAATAAGTGCAGATTGTATATAAATAATTGACGCCGTTGTAATGTAGGCATACTGCCGTATGCTAATAATCCCGTGGACGGATTTCGTAACAAACCGTCAGGTGATGAATAAGTGTAAATTAGATGAGTTTCAATTATATGGCACGATATAAGAACAAGAAAAATTGCATAAATTGCACGCAAAATTAGAGAAAAAATCTTATTCAATCTGGTCACACAGAAGAAAATTAAAGGAAGAGCTCCGTGGGGAAGAAGGAGACTGGAAATGATGAATACAAACGCCAGGAATTAAAGACTTCTTCCTACTGACCAAATTAGCCAGATACAGGAATTTATAATGTTCGTGGCGTGCAACTCCCCGAATGGGAGACGCAACAAGAATGATGATGATGGCAAGGATAGAACTCCATATCTTTTTCGAGCTGCAAGGTAGAGGGGAGAAAGATTCCTTACACAAGTATTTATCTGTTTGGTTTGCTTTTTGTTAGGCTAATTTTCAAAATGATCAAGTTTATAATACCGTGCTTTTTTGCTTTTTTTTTGCTAAAATCCATCGATCGTACTACTTTCGGGTATTTGCGGTGAGACCTGATTCGGCCGCCATTTTTTGATGTGCGACTAAGCAGAAATCTAAAGCTAATTCAGATCAGCGTTTTCCCAATTATGGGTAATAACATTGATGGTTTTTGGCTTTTTTTTTTATTATATTCGTAATGTACAATCGACTTAACGTTAGGTACATTTATGTATAGTAATGCTTTTCCTCAAAGCGAGGTTACAATAATTTACGAACAGTTCGACACATGTTATTTCAGCCGTTAACATTATTTATAATTCTATTATCGATGCAATAACCATCTAGATTATATTTCAAACGTCCTTCCTTGCTGAAGAGGCATTCGAATAGAAAATGACTAACTGCATCATCGGGAACACCAAGTTGACGACAGAAGTGACAAATGTCGGAAGGTGTAATTTTAAATCGTTCCAAATAAGTACCAAAACTGCCATGTCCCGTCAACAACGCTTGACTTATATAAAAAGTATTAATTCATAATTATTTCTTTAGTCTAAATCTGACGTATTTATATCATATAATAATTTGTACGTTACTCTGTCATCATTCTGTGCTGTTATTCCACCTTTCTTGCCAAATATTTAAAATAATTACTTTCGTGTGTTTATTAAAATTTTTAATGTTTGTAAAATTGCCATATTGTA
This sequence comes from Icerya purchasi, assembly GCA_039619475.1. Classification (NCBI taxonomy): domain Eukaryota; kingdom Metazoa; phylum Arthropoda; class Insecta; order Hemiptera; family Monophlebidae; genus Icerya; species Icerya purchasi. The sequence goes on from CM077116.1 coordinate 492,944,523, forward strand.
AGTTTACGTTAAAATTGTTATTGTGCAAACGATCTATATATTCGGAACATTTTGTATTCTGCTAATAAGGCAGCATGGTACATACTCAAGTCAGCCGGAAGGATTCCAGTGACAACTGGAGCCGCAGCCATCGACACCGTTCTATATAACGAGCTTACACTCAGAAGAAGCTTCCCCTCTGAATCTTTAATTATTCATAGCAGAAACAGAGATATTTGTGATACAAAAATTACTCGAGCAGTAATTAAAAATCGCTCGAATATTATACATTATCACTATGCTGTTATAGTTAACACTACCTAAGTTAGGCTGAATTTTTATTAGCATATAAAAGATTTTGTTCGCCTTATCTGTTATGTAGTTTACATGTTTATTCAATTTAAATCTATAATCTACTAACTCTGAGGTATTTAAAATGCTTTACAATTGGAATAGGTTTCTCGTATAACGAGTTAAGTATTTTAAAAGTTTGCTAATCACCTCCATGGTGGTTTTCTCGTTACCAGTAACCATCTTTTTTTGTCTTTTCAATTGAAAATTCGAGATCACAGTGAAGAAAAAGCTTTTCCATGGTTTTACAGATAATTCTAACACGCTATCAGCTTTCGTTGTGTTTTTCAGTTTAACGATGCAGCATAAATCAAATCATCAGAAAAGCTGATAAATTCTGCATCGTAATTATATCGCGAACAAAGGATTTCCATCAATTTATGAATATATGATTTGGCTAGGTCTTTTTTATAGTAATTTTACGTAGAACGATTATTCACTATTCTAAATTGTTTATAATTTAAATAGAGTAGAGTTAAAATTTCGAAACAATAGGTTCTTCAGTAATGTCTGTACTTTTTTTCTTTAGTACTTTTACTTTAATTTTATCCATTTATGTGTCATGCGCTGAAAAATTGGCCGGTGGTGACGCAGATGGACAAAGGGTTAGCTAATTTCATGCAAGTTACCCTTATTGAGGAATAAGAATAGAAGTGTCAGCTCGTTGTCCTGCAAAAGATCCGAAAGTGTGCTGGAAAGGCGTAATGGGACAATTTAAAGCGCTCTAGAAGAATGCGTTGCATGAAAATTGGAATAGGTATCAAAAGCAGGACGAGGAGATTTATTAAGAATACAAGCATCGGGAACTTTATCGAGTGCCTAATCAACATAGTGCCAGTGTTTCATTACCGCGATGTTCTGTAGTCGGCAGCATTGAGCTAAGTTTGTTTGACGCAGATAGCTCACGGCAGACTGCGGACCATTTAACAATTCAACGATATTTTAATCAGCGTCATAATTCCCCCATAAAAAGGAATCGCGCTATTTGCAACGGAAAGACAGAAGACGGCTTCTTTTGTTCCAAGATCGACCAAATCGTTTTCTACAATATTCTTATGACCGTGTGTATATGAATGCGACTCAATTCTTGGGCCAGTGACGACGAGATAATGGTTGTTAGGCAGGAAAGCGAAGTTAAACAGTCAGTGTGGATAAGAGCATCTGAATTAAATTGGAGTACAAAGTCAACGGGGCAAGTTGTTACAACAGCAAACTGTTCGGATGATAAAACTGAAAACATATTCTTATCGCAAATCCTCTAAAAATAGTATGACCAATGAACTTGTTTTCTTTATATACGTATATTTCGAATTTGTGTTTTTTCGACAGGTTTTTCTAATTTAATTTGGATTTTAAAGAATGCGATCGTCGAGAACAATCTCGAATTACACGATAACCTCGAGTTATTATAACCTAATAAAAAATATTCTTTGTGTGTTCCTGGTTTAACTACAGTACGATACGGAAGTTTTGTGTTCTCTTGAAGCAATATTGCATTACCTTTTTTTAAACAAATTCAACGAAGCATGATATTCCATAGACTCAGGGTTACTCCGTATGTTAGGTTAACGATGACTATAATGTTTATATTCAAATAATAGTAAATTCGAAACAAAGAAATCTGATTTTTCGCGCCGCAAAGAGGGAGAGACGCGTTTTTTTTTCGCGATTTTCTGAAATTTCCACTAACTTCGAAAATTTAGTTAAGAAAATGAAATGCGGTTCGGTTTCTGACAAATAGCGATCTACCAATCAATATATCAAATGCTTGGATAAAAAAAAAAAAAAATTTCAAAATTTTGAACTTTTGACGCCTCGAGGAGGGCCCAATTTTAAAGTTGGAAACACGGGTGTCTCAAACTAGAGAAATATACGTAGATGCGCATCGCGGCGCAAAGGGGGGAACACGTCATTTTTTGCGCTCTTTGAACTTTTCGTCAACTTCGGAAGTTTTTCTCGTTAAGGAAATGAAATATGATTTTGTTCCTGACAAATAGAGCGCGATCTATCAATGAATATATATGCAAATAAAAATATTTTTTTCAAAAATTTCGAGTTTTCAGCGCCCCGGGGGTCAGAATTAAAAGTTTTAAGCTCCGCTATATTTTTCCTATAAATCATATCATTAAGGTACCTTTTGGTTTCTCCAACGTTTTTACTGTGGCTATTATTTACCTGAACTTCCTTTTTTGGTTGTTGTTTTTAACGGGGGGGGGGGGGTAAATAATTTTTTAACCGTAGTTTTTTAATTTTATCAAAAAAGAACTTCTGCATTTTGTTTTACATTTTAAATTTTATATTTAAAGGGTTATTTGGTAATGAGTTATGAATTTCTTAACGGTGATTTTTGAGATCGTTTTGAATTCCATATCATATATTCTTGACGGTTTTTTGGAATTTTTGCCGCCCAGTGTAATTAGTTTGAAGCTGTGTAGATATGGTCTTAAAGAGAATTTTAAATGTAATTTATGACATTTCGTAATTAATAAGTGAAACCGTTCGAGAATTATTGCATATTTTTTATTTGAATATATTTGACGTTTCTGAACCATCTTACTAGGATTATTCCGTTCGTTATCTGTGTGTACACAATCATAAAAATTAACCAAAATCTGGAGTCAAATGTGCGAATAGAATGAGAAAAATTCTATTACACTCCATTCCAGCAAGGAAGATATAGATGATCCGAATATTCTCGAATAGTGATTTCTCACTATACGGGTTTCTTCAGTAGTCCGAACGATTTAGCTAACTGGCCTAGCTCATCGCTGGTAAACTTATTTTTTTGGAAACAATATGTCGGAATTCTGTAATTAAGTTAAAGAAAGACAAAATACGATAATACGTCAACATTTAATACCGTCGGTTGTCGCGTTGGATTTTATTTATTGTGCAAACTTCTCAGTTATGCAATCGGATCGACTGCAATCTTTGATCTTCTGTTTAACCACAATTTCCAGTGTCTCTTCAAACTTCTTCACCGTTTTTTATTCAGACGTCTCAGCAGCGAAACCAATTATACTTTGCAAACGTTTCCTTTTCTCTATTAAGCATTTCCAACTTTATTCTTAATTTTTAATGCTCGAATTTTCTCTTCTTTACAATACCTTCTTCTGTTTTCCGTCAACTCCGTAATGACATTGTCTCGGACTTAACATTTTCTTTCTTCTTCCGAGATTTCTAAACGTAACGGAATTTTCCTTTTTATCTTCTCTAGCTCTATGTAAAAAAGACAAGAAAAATCAATAAAATTATGCAATATACGTGAAATCGTTTTGTAACGATATTTTTTAATAGTAATCGATTCAAATTACGGTCCGCACCATCCAGTTAAATTTAAGAGTCACGTAATGAAGTTAGCACAATTTTCCAATTTTTAAATATATGTACGAGTACAAGCGCGTTAAAGCCAACAAGTATGTTCAGCAATGTATTTTTATAAAAAGAAATTAGTTAATTAAAATTAAAAATTTTAGTAGAAACCTCGTCACGATTAAACTTAAACGTTTACACGGTTCATCACCAGAAGCTAGACAACTAACTCGGTTGTTTTGGTTCCCTTCTATTTCGCAAGTCGTATACATCTCCCGTCCAGACACGTATTGGAAAGAATTGGTTTCCATGACAACTACTCGTGGATTTTATGTATTAATAACCGTTAAACTGATTAGTTTCTGTGGGGTTTTCGACACCCCTATAATATTTTGTAAAGTGTTTTTTTTTTTTTTTTTTTTTATTATCAGTTGTGCTACTTTTTAATAATCTGACAAATGGATAGATTTAAAAATGAGCAAATTATAATTAATAATCATTTCAGTAAACAGCAAGGTTTGCAGCTGATTTCGTCTTTTTTTTTTTTTTTTTTTTTTTTTTTTAGATCCCCCCTTTGGGCACGTCAGCTAATTACCTACACCCAGAAACAACAAAAAAGAAAAGAACCGTCAGCTAAATTTTGATTCGGTCAGATATGGACAATATCGTCTCGGAGATCTGTTGTTGGCCTATTAAAAGGAAGCATAATTGATAATAAAGACAAACACTATACAATACACGAGTAATGGGCGTTGAAACCGATGACAGTGTGAAAGTCTGAAGGAAAAAAATAAATATGTATAATGTAGAAGTCGAAGTCAACCGAAAAACAGTGGACAAACGCGTTCAAAACGTTACGGGGGAGGTTTGAAAAATCCGTTTTTCTGAAAAATTTTCATATAAACGAGTACAACTTCTTAGAAATATTTTCCCAAAACCTCAGGTGATTTGGAGTAAAACTCATTAAGACAGTAAGCTGTGCACTCCACCCCTTTTGAACCGGCCGAAGACGACAGGCAGGCAACTGGAACAGCTGCTTCCTTCTCTTTCAAAGGATCTAGCTGGGGTGGGTAGTGGGCGAAAGCTAAGTCAGTGTGACATGTACCTGTGGCATACGCGCAATTGTGCTGTATGCCGTGCAGCCTTGAGTTGAGGAAAGATTGCACAAAATCCCGCTAAAATCAGGCAGGGCAGCTAGTGCATCTACGCATAGGTGTTCTAGAACATTCTGGGTAGCCTGTTGTTATTTTGTTATCGACACGCACTGATCTTGTAAAAAACACAACAGTAGAGACAGAAATAAAAACCGGAAAAAAGGCTGGACAAACTAGAAGAAGCAAAAGTCTCTCTGGAAAAGAAAAACTCACTGATAATACAATTGATAAATTAACGGTGTATTAAGGATTAGCAATCAGAAGAAATTGTGATTCGGTGCAAAAAATGAAAGATGCGATTTGGGCGACCTTTTTGAATACATCAATGAACAAAAATCCACTACACCGTAAGTGTCCGACCGGCGTTGACTCGTGGTGCGCTTATCAAAAAGCTTTGGCCAGCACCGGAGTAGAAAATTTCCAGCACGATTATGAACCTTTTCCGGATGATGTAACAAAAACAATCGAGGCAATTTATGAAGATTTAATCAAGGACGAGCTTTCAGAGCGTTATGTTGGTGGATTTAGCCAAAACAATAACGAGAGCCTAAATCAACTTATTTGGAAAATCATTCCAAAAATTTTATCGAATAGTAGAAATTGCAGCAAATGTAGCTGTTTGCATTTTCAATGAAGGCAATTTTGCATCACTAGCCGTCCTACTGGAGATGAAAATCAACGTCGACCCAAGTGCTCATCAGTACGTTCAAACGCCGATGAAACGCGAATTCAAAAAGCTGCGCTTCAGACAAAAGAGCCGCTAGAATAACGGAAAGAATGGAGCAAATGGAGAATGCGAATGCAGCGGGTACCTTGCTTTATGGTGCTGGCACCGTCGATTCAGTATAAGTGTGAAAAAAATAATAATTTCTTCTAATTTTCATAGTTTAAAACTTTAAACGCGTTTTTCTCGAAACGAATTTTTTGAAGTCGGTGGAACGACATCTCAAAAAAACTTCTGTACCGATCCAATTCATGTTGAACATAGTTTTAAAAAATACATATTTTACTAGGTCGCAACATTATTCTTTTTTTTTTTTTGTTTTTTTGCTTTAGACCGATTTTACAGCTAAAAAATAGCGCCATTTTTATCACTTCAACCGACCGCTGAAAATTGAAAAAAAAAACGTTAAAAATAAAAGGACAACGTTGCGACCCAGATTTACTTCTAAATTAATCATTTGTTCCAACTATTTGTGTTATCGTGGACACCACAAAATGTATTTTTTTGAAATGGCCTCCGTCAATTCGCTCTCACTGGTTTGTTTACGAATATTTTTTGACGAAAAAATTACTGAATGTTCTTGAAATATCATATAACTATATGCAAAAAACTTTAACGAAGTAACTTTATTAGTTTCTTTTAAAAATTTTATTCAAAAAAGTGCTTTTTTTAGACCCGTTATCCCATACCCCCCTTAAATAGTACTTTTATTAATTGTAGTAATATGAGTAGAGGGAAAAAGCCGATTCATAGACAAAGGATGCCGCCAGCGCCCAAAAGCACCCAAGAGTCGTCGCGAAGGTGAAATTTCACCTTAATACCTTGATTAATTCGGAAAATTAACCTAATTAATAGTATCAGAGGTCAAAAAGTAACCCAAATAGCCCGATTATTGCAGAAAATTCACCCAATTAAGGGTCCCAAGCACCCTTATGTCCCTAATTAATTATGCAATCAATTTAATCGTTGAATTATTAATTATGCAATCAATTTAATCGTTGAATTATTAATTATGCAATCAATTTAATCGTTGAATTATTAATTATGTGTGAATATAAGCACAAAGGATGTCGTCACCGTTGATTAAGGCCTTCCAGAGCCGTTTCCGGAGCGTCTCGGACCGCGGAACCGCATTCCATTTGATTGTCGATCCCTTAATTAACACACACACATGTAAATGTACGTGTATATACGTCTGCACACACATGTAAAAATCACCATCATCATCACTATCGCGGTAAATTCGTACGCGTGCCATCGCAAGTGACCTTGTACCTGTCAATCATTTGGCCGATGCATGCCTTTACTTGTACGTAAATTACCGTTATTCGGTAGCGACTGGTTTTGGAGGATTACGCGCACACACACAATGATGTATATACGGTTACGAGCGTCCGTAACATATGTAAAATTAGTTATTATCATTATTGGATTTTGTTGTTATCAATATTATCAGTGGTCAGTCTGCAGGAATCGCGGTAAAATACAGGTTTTCGCCGTTCCGGTATTTCTAGGAATCGCGAAGATTTTCGTTCGGTCAGTTGCGTAAAACTTTTCTTTGTCCGATACATTATGTACGGGGGGGTAAGTCTATGTATCTCACACATCGCAAAAGCGAAAATGCTTCTCTCATAGCGCTACACGTAAATGCTAACGCAACTGTTGAAACCGGATCTTAACATTCTTATACTTTCTATTACAGTCTATGTCATATTACAGATGGATACACCCTACATATACATTATAAATTTATAAATCTTTCGTAATTTTTCTTTTTTATTATTTAATTATTTACCTCCGAACACACAGCAATCGTAAACAATAACAATACAAAGTATACGTCTCAGCGATCATATTATTTAATTTTAATAACCCATTTACATTCCTGCTTTTTTTTATTTTAAAAAATTATCCAATCGATCGATTAATTAAATATTGGGCTAATGATAAAAAATTACCGATTTCTTACGAGTAATATCAGATTTAATTCTTAAAGACCATCGAAAACGTTCGAATCTAATTATCAGGAATCTAAATTTTGAATGAAATTCTCATATCGTACATCCTTCTTATATTTTATTTTTTATGTTTATAAAAATTTTATCGTATGTATATTTTCGAAATATGTAGAGCCATCTATGAGCAGTCTTTAACATTATTGAGAAAGAAAAGGTCTAGAAACGTATCGGTACGATATTGCCGGAGGGTCTATGTGTGTGTACGTACATGTAAATGAACAGTATTAATTTGTAGTAGCCTTTCTACCGAGATAACCGGTACATGTCAGGTATAGCATGTATGTATTCCGTTATAGCAGGACTTTTACATCGGAGAAAGTCATGAATATCCACAAATATCCACTAATATCCATTAAATAACCATTAACATTACGAACAATTAGTTTAAAATGGTTAGAATAATATAGATAGATACCGGAATATGTATTTACACATACGATGCATGCTGTAAAACGGATGACAAAAATGCTGTTTGGCTAACGATCAGCGTGGGTAAGCGATATTTAGTGAAAATCTCCGTTTTAAAATCAACCTTTTAAATGTCACGATGGATAACTAATTTAGCAAGCCGCAATATTGCGATGAACGGTAAAACATTCATAATGAGGTAGCCGAAATACTATCGTTAAAATGTATGTTACCTACAATAGAAACATTGGAACGTGCTTATTGCCCGAATACCGGAAAAAAAAAAGGTTCGAATAAATGAAGCTTTAACAATACATCTAATCTACTACTTGAAAAACCGCTTTACTTGAAGCTGATGATAATAATAATGAAATCGCGGAGATGAAGGTATAGAGCATTTGAGAATTTGAGCATGACGATCAGTTGAAAACTTAAAGTCTTCAAGTGTTCATCATTTTGCTTCTCTCGGAGTATTTAAAATTTTCAAAGTTTTCTTTTTATATTTTCCATTCTGGTCATCAATCAACATATTTATTTCGGTAAGTAATATAACACATTTATATTTTATTTAACTATTCTTTTTATTTGCTTCATTCTTATGTACATGCATGTAATTATTCTTTGGAATTATTCCATTCATTTTTATCTCCGATAATTCTTACAAACTTCGAAATTTAGCGCGATTTATTCATTTCTTATTTTTTGATATAAGATCATAATTATTCTTTTGAATTATTCCATTTATTCGTCATTTTAATAAGTTTTAGAATTCACAAAAATGATTCAGATATTTCATTACGCATTACGAAAATTTTTTATTTCTCAAATATTCCAAAAGATTTCTCTTACCTTACATTATTCGCTGTTTAATGCAGTACACTGCTCAATGTCTGTTTTTTTTTTTCATTCAATACTCGTAAAAATTTGCTTTTCTTTTCTTAGACCCCATAACATATTTTTAATTACGTAATTTTTATAATAGATTTTACAGACGTATATAGCGGAGAATTTTTGCAAAGACGAGTACGGTATTAATTTTAATATATATATACTGGTATTATTTACTTCACTTGATTGATTCATATAATAAAATGGATTTTTCATGTCAAAAATATTAGAATTGGAACATATCTATTTTCTTACGTCTTATAATATCTCTCGAAATTGTATTTAATTATTTCTATTTTCACAAATTAGTGATAGATATGATAAAAGGAATAAATATTCTTTACTAATTTTTCATGATATCTTTACCCATGATTTAAAAAAACGTAAATCTAATAATATAAAATTATATAAGGATACACCCAACATATTTCTTCCTCCTCAAACTAGTTAATAGCTTTTTATTTATTACTATTAATATTTAAATTTAGAAGTTGTGATGTAAAATACTATGTTAATTCTCCATATAAATATATTTTTATGTAGTATATCCTGATATACCATTGGCGATTGTTTTTCGATTAACAAAAACGGGGAAGCCGTACATTTTTGAACAGAATATCACCAATTCCGAAAAAAAGGAGAATACATATCGGTAAGTAAACGTTCTCATTTTTTTTATTTTCCTCAACTATTATTCAGAAAGATTCTTTCAGTTTTATTAATTCAAACACTTTTCATTCCACATTATTTAAAGTATATATTCACAGATTTTATATTATACACCATTTACTCATATTTCTCAATATTCTCACTAAATTTTTACTTATTATCCTATTCCTCAAATGATATATTTAGGATTGAACTATAATTCACATATTATTCATGTATTATTTGTATATTACTTTTTATTGAATGATTTACCATGCAATTCCTCAAAAAGAAAATTGTTTTTCGTATATTATTATTGAAATTTAAAAAAAAAAAAAGAGATTATTACCCATACAGGGTTATTTAGAAACTATTAGAAATTTTTAATTTACAGTCCACACACACGAAAATTATTTAGAAACTATTAGAAATTTTTAATTTACATTCCACACACACGAAAATTATTTTGAAACTGATAAAAATTTAATTATTATTTTATCCATCTACACGTGTATGTAATTATTTTGAAATGGATAGAAACATTTATACTTTCAGAACATTATTATTTTAATTTTTGCTATATTCCGATGTTGAATTATTCCACATATTTTGAAGCTATTGAACATTTTTATTTAATCATTTATATGTGAAGTTATTTATTTTTGAATATGATAAAAATTTTATTGTGTTATTTTTTCTTTTTTCATTATATTAATCTTATCTTTTAATTTGTTTCTTTAACTGGAATTGTTGATCGGACATGGAGCAGTTTTAAAACGATTTAACCACCGGAAAGATATTGAAAAAACCATTGAAGAATTAAATTTTCCAGATATTTTCTATTTTCAGTAAGTACTTGAAATATTTTATACTTATACGTAGCATATATCACATTTGAAGCCTACAAAAAAACAATCAGTAATTATTATTTTCGTGCTTTTTCCATTACATTTTCATAAAGAAAAAAAAAAAAAATATTTACGAACCATTTCATTTTATGTTTCTGTTTTAATGTATATTACACACTTCATTCAATACAAGTGTCTTAATCTATTACATTTCATACATTATTCGATAATTTATCTTTTTTTATTTCATTCAAAGTAATCTTTTACAAACTTTTTCTTTTCAATTATTACTATTCATATTGAAAAAAACCTCCTTTCTTGCAAATCATTATTTAAAATTTCAAATGTGGTATATTTTTATTTGTCTCCATGTTTATCATGTGTATTTTAAAATAAACGAAAACTGTGTTGTGTACTTTTTTCTATGTATATATTTACAATGTTGAATTCTATGAATGTATATTTATTTACTAAATTTTTCGAAATGTACAACTGATTATGCTGAATTAAAAAATTACAAGTTCCCATTTCATATTCATTCAAAAAATGTATTCTTTGGGAAAGTTTTAATACTCGAAATAAATGTAAACAAAATGTGATATTTCTATATACATGTTAATGATCTATATTTCTTTATTATTTACAACAGTAAAATTATTATTTATTCAAAAACATATTCTTTAGAGAAAAGTTTTAATACTTGAAATAAATGTAAACAAATGTGATATTTCTATATACATGTGAATGATCTATATTTCGTCATTATTTACTACTGAAAAATTATTATTTATTTAAAAACATATTCTTTAGAGAAAAGTTTTAATACTCGAAATAAATGTAAATAAATGTGATATTAAATGTAGGTGAATACATCCTGTTTGTTAAAATGGTATTGATATTTCTATATACACATGAACGATCTATATTTCCTCATTATTTACAATGGAAAAATTATTATTTATTCAAAACACAATTTTTTGGAGAAAATTTTTAATACTTGAAATAAATGTAAGCAAGTGGTATATTTCTATATACACATGAACGATCTATATTTTATCATTATTTACAACTGAAAAATTATTATTTATTTAAAAACATATTCTTTAGAGAAAAGTTTTTATACTCGAAATAAATGTAAACAAATGTGATATTTCTATATACACATGAACGATCTATATTTCGTCATTATTTACAATGGAAAAATTATTATTTATTTAAAAACACATTCTTTAGAGAAAATTTTTAATACTCGAAATAAATGTAAACAAATATGATATTTCTATATACACATGAATGATCTATATCTCGTCATTATTTACTGTTGAAAAAATATTATTTATTCAAAACACAATTTTTTGGAGAAAATTTTTAATACTCGAAATAAATCTAAGAAAATGGTATATTTCTATATACATGTGAACGATCTATATTTTGTCATTATTTACTATTGAAAAAATATTATTTATTCAAAACACATTAGAAAAATGTTTAATACTTAAAAATATGATTTTTTCTTTTTTTCTTTTTGGAAATGTATATGAATAATGAACACATTTCCATATACACATAAGTGATTTATATTTTGCTGATATTTACATCTGAAAAATTATTCTTTTATTCACTCAAAATTATATTCTTCATAAAATTTTTTAATATTATTCAAAAATATATTTTATCTTTAAATTAAAAATAGAAATACTAGGTAATGCTTTATGATGAATATATGTCATATTATTTTGTGTTATTATGTGTAATATGTAATTATGTGCTATATGTTATGTTGTTATATATGTAATCCATCAATGTCTTTTAAAAAAGAGATTTTACATACCCACTATCAGTCTATATATTTGAAATCTTTTAAAATGAGTGTAATTACCACTCAAAAAACATAAAATTCAAGTATAAATAGTCTTTACAATAACCAATGACTGCTAGTATAATTGTAATTGTTTCACTGTTTTGATATAGAGACTTGTGTTTAAAAATTAAAAAAAATGGCTGAACAAAATATCAGTTATGCAGTACAGGAGATATCAAGGAAATACCGTACCCGCCTAGCAACATATCGCATTATTAATAAAAATCCAGTGCGGGTGGATATTGATGAATTTCTATCAGACATTTCGGAGGCCACCATCGAGAAGATTGAAGATCGGATTGGTACTGGTGTTAAGGCTAGCATTTTGTTGCAGTGCCAGTTCGAGAAGATGGTCGCTAATGGGGAGATAGTAAGAGCACCAAAGTTTTTCCCTGTTAGCGCACATTTGCTACTGCTAGGGGATGATGTGGAGGAGTGGTATGAGGAGTCCGTCAGTAAATTGAAGGGTGATGTTGATAAATTTGAGAATGCCTCGGGGAGTGGCTGGCGAATTGTTAAAATAGACTACCTCGAGGTACGTCTCAATTTTAGAAACATCCTTCAATGGGCGGGCTCCTTCATAGATCTTCCCACACCCCTGAAAAAGAAGAAGGCAGTGGTGAATGTGAGACCCTCCGAACCCAGTGATGAGCAGTGCTTTAAGTACGCCATCCTGGCTCAGTTTGTACAGGTACATCCTGAAAGATGTAACCAATATAATTATAACTCCGAATTGAGTAATCGCTATGTGTGGAGAGGTATTTCCTTCCCAACACCATTATCAGACATAAACATCTTTGAGCGAGCTAACCCCTCAGCATCCGTCAATGTGTATGGTGTTGATGATAAGAATATCGTCTTTCCCCTACGCATTGCCAAAGAGATTAGGGAACACCATCACAATCTCCTCCTCCTGAAGGATGGGGAGAAGCATCACTTTTGCTGTATAAGGAACCTGAGTAGACTTGTTGGTAGACAGATAAATTCAGCACAACACCAGATGTTTATCTGTCATCGATGCTTATCATACATGAGGAATGAGGGGAGGTATCTGGAACATATTAGGCAATGCGCAGATGTGCCTCCCCTTGCAGCCTCTGTACCTGCAGAGGGGAAAAACATTCTGAAATATGACAAGTATAAGTACCAACAGTTTATTCCTTACGTTATTTATGCAGACTTCGAGTGTATGCTTGTACCCATCCAAGATGGTGGTGAGGATGAGATGACGCAGAGTGCTGTTGGGGCTACTGTCATGGATGTTGATAATCCTGACATGCAGATTGTCAATGAGTCTGATGTGGTGTTGGGTGATGGAGAAAATACATCTCTCCATCGTCGAACGCAAAACGCCTCCTGTGCTAGCACTGTCAAGGTACAGCGGCACAAGGCGATGTCCTATTGTTATTACATTGTTGATAGAGTTAACAATACAGTGACATCGCCGGAGTTGTACCGTGGTCGTGACGCTGCAAAGAAGTTTGTAGAGTGTTTGGTACAGGAGGCAAGGAAAATTGAGAAAATCTATGCGGTGAAAAAACGTATATTCATGACACCGCAAGATAGAATAGATTTCTCAAATGCCTCCCACTGTCATATATGTAGAGATCTGCTGAGAGGGGACAAGGTGGCTGATCATTGTCATCTAACAGGAGCTTTCCGGGGTGCTGCTCATTCTCAGTGTAATCTCCAGTATCAGCTTCCTCCGTTTGTGCCAGTGATAATACATAACTTGACTGGCTATGATAGTCACCTAATTGTTAGGCAGCTAGCGTATGATGATCAAGATATCTTTGTCTTGGCCAATACAGAGGAACGTTACAAAGGATTTACAAAGAGAGTGTCTAGCAACATCAGTCTGAGATTTGTTGATTCATTACAGTTTATGGCAAGCAGTCTGGGGAAGTTAGCGCAGAATCTGCCTGAAGATGCCTTCAGACACACTCTCGCCAACATCCCCAACCCTTCGCTGTTATCACTGCTGTGTCGTAAAGGAGTTTTTCCTTATGAATACTGCAGCGATGAGTCTAAACTAAATGAAACAACATTACCAGCCCGGGAAGATTTCTATAGTTCCCTCTCAAAATCCCACATCTCTATCGATGATTACAATCATGCGAAAAATGTGTGGAGCACGTTAAATGTTGGAACATTAGGTGAGTATAGTGACATCTATCTTCGGACAGATGTCCTAATCTTAGCTGATGTTTTCGAGCAATTTCGTGACGTTTGCTTTCAAAAATATGGTCTTGACGCATGCTGGTTCTTCAGTGCTCCTGCATTAAGTTTTCAGGCCATGCTGAAAGCTACAGAAGTACAAATGGAGCTCCTCACGGATTACGACATGTATCTTTTCTTTGAGTCGGCAATTCGTGGGGGGTTAACCCAGTCTGTCATGCGATATTGCGAAGCACGGAATCCACTCGTTTCTTCGTCTGGTTGTAGTGATGGTGGAGATGATCCCAACTATATATTTTATATCGACTGCAACAATTTATATGGTACTGCCATGTCGGAGGCTTTACCATATAAAGGGTTTAAATGGCTAACACAAGAGGAAATCGATGATTTAGACGTCATGGAAGTCCCTGATGATTCCCAATTGGGTTATGTCATTGAAGTCGATATAGAATATCCCGAGGAGCTGCATTCTCTGCACAATGATTTGCCCTTCCTCCCGGAGTCTAAAGTGGTCTCACGATTGGGTAATGTAAAGAAACTAGTGGCAACACTAGAGAACAAAACTAGATATATTATTCATTATACATATTTAAAGTTGGCTATTCAAAATGGATTAAAACTTTGCAAAATTCATAGAGGAATAAAATTTGAACAGACTCCGTGGTTAAAAAAATATATCGATTTGAACACTGTTTTTCGGCAGCAGGCCAAAAATGAATTCGAAAAGAACTTTTTTAAACTTTTGAATAATGCAGTATTTGGTAAAACGATGGAAAACATACGTTCACGGCCCAAAATTAAACTGGTCTGCAATAAAGTAAAATTTACAAAACTTGTGGGCAAATCATCATTCAAGGATAGAACCTTGTATAATGAGAACCCATTTCTGTGCGCCGTACATGAGCATCCTACCAAACTTTTATTTAATAAGCCGATATATGTGGGTATGTCTATATTAGACATAAGTAAACGTATTATGTATAAGCATCACTATAATGTGATGATGCCCATGTATGGAAATGAGAGGTTGCAGCTTCTATACACTGACACTGACTCTTTTATATATAATATTAGGACTGCAGATCTCTATGAGGATGTGAAAAACAACCTCAACATATATGATACAAGTGATTACTCGCCTAGTCATAAGTGTTTTAGTTTAGTTAATAAAAAAGTATTGGGTAAGTTCAAGGACGAGCTTAATGGTGTGCCTATATGTGCATTTATTGGGCTTCGTCCTAAGGTGTACAGCATTAAGTTAGCGGATAGCATTATTAAAAAATGCAAGGGTATATCCCGATGCATTGTCAATAATGATATCCAATATAGTCATTATTATTATTGTGTAACAAATAAGGCGGCCGTTTATAATACTTATTTCACTAGTTTTAATATACGTAGTTTTAAGCATCTGCTGTACACTGTAAAACAGAGTAAATTGGCCATTTCAGGGGCGGATGATAAGCGTATCATAGGAACTGACAACTCCCACACATATGCTATAGGCCATAGGGATGTTGTTAGCTTCAAAAATAGGTTTAGTTTCGTTCTAGACGAACTAAACATGTACCATACATTTAAGAATAGTTTATTTTGGGATCGTGCGAGATATGGATGTTAATGATTTAAGTAAAAACAAGTCAGAGAGAGTGAAATGTGCGTAAATGTGGATTAAGTGAGAGAGTAGTATTATTATTATCTAACCGTTAAGTTACATCCGCCCCTACCTAGTATTATTATTAATGTTATTTTTTATTATTATTTATTCATACTAGTCATTTATATTTATGTGTGTATATATTTCTGTATATATCATTTTATATATGTATGTAAAATCATTTTTTGATGAAAATACATAGTTTTTATCCTTATCCATTTATTTACTTGTTTTTTATTTAAATTTTATAATTATCTACATATATATGTTCTGTTTCAATATTAAGCATAAACTATATAGGTTGATGAAGAAGAGAAAAAGAAGAAGTACACATCTTGAAAATTATATACACATTTATTCAAAAATTTACAACTAAAATATGAAAAAATTACAATTAAAAAGATAAATATAATTTATGAGCTGAAATTGGAATTGTTGTAGATTCAGAATCATCACAATTGTAAACTATATTTTCTTCTAAAATTGTTTGATCTCCATTATTAAAATCTTTTCCTAAAGTTTCCGGGCACATATCTCGCAAAAAATCGGTTACATTTTTACGTCTACACTGTTTACAATCTTTAATTAAGGTAGGATGAGCTGCACTGAGCGGCAATGAATCCGGTATATCAAATCTATGATGCTTAAAACACGGCAAACATTTTTTAATATCTTCGTTTTTCCTTAATGATTCAGGTAATTTATCATAAAAATCACAAATTTTATTGGGGCACAAGGAAACTAATGTTTCTGCAGCAGCCTTCTGTAGCGCTTGTTGTTTAGGTCTAACATTCATATCATACCATTTCATCATTATAAATGCGTTTTTTAATGAGCATACATTAAGTCGTCCATCAGTGTGTGCGTCACATTTTAAAGTACTCGCTATAGCATTGTACTTATTATTTAAATTTCTCAAATTCGGCATACCATAACGTGTTTCTAAGTTAATTATTTTATAATCCGTAAGCGACGTTATCATTAGTTTTTCCCATATAGTTTCAATTTTGGAATCTCCTTTAACATAAATTTTTAAAGGTTGTAAACTAATTAAAACATTTTCCAAATCTATAGATATATTTCTATAATTGGAATCTCCAGCATTCCATGGGATTGAATGATAATTTCGTGTGAGCCATAAATTTGTACGTCTTTTACTACTGGTTAATATATTCCAATCGATCGGTGGTTTGTAAACTCGATGAAATTTTATTTCTCCATTTAAAGCTAATATAACAAGCTCTTTAATAATGTATGCGTTATCATTATTTTTAAAACACTGGAAATCAATTATTACTTCATGCATATTACTTACTGTAGTGGAAAACAGAAAGAGAAAACTTAACAAAATAAAAACTTTATTAATTAAAAATAAATACAATCGTGTAAAAACAAAAATTTAACTTACAACTTTAAAGAACATTACTGAAACACATTCAACATAATACTAAAAGCAAAATATCGAACAGCATTCTTTTATAATTTTTCTATTTACAATTCGAGCACGTTATAACTGGTTGTTTTATCATGTATTATAAGCGCGTAGCATGATGTGTTTGCAGGTACGTTATCACGAGTCTTAAAATCCACTCTAATCTGTAATGGACTACCGTCATTTAAGAGTTCATTTTGAAAATTACATGGTATAATAAACAGCGGATATTTGCTGAGAAATGAATCTACACTAATTGCAGGATGTGGTGGGTCCTTTCCGTAATACATTGTTTGAAAATTCGCATATAACAAGTATAGATTACCAAATCTTTTCCGTTCAAAATCTAAATTCATCACTTCGTAAGGATATCTTGTTGAATTTATGTACGCACAAATCTCAGTTACATTAATATGATCAAATGTAGAGGCATCCTTGGTTAAATCATTTTGTTTATTCGTCTGGAATCCAATAATGATGAAGCGAGGACGTTCTACAGTGGAAGTTGATTTGATTACCCAGCTATGCTCGGAAATGGTGGGTAAAGATGGTTGATGTGAAAGAGACCACACTCTAAATTGTATAGGTGCTTGTTTTATTTTCTTTATTCGATTAAGTAAAGATATTTTTGCTCGATCACTCAGTTTAACAAAAGGTAGTTGCCAGGCAATGGTTTGAAATGTTACATTAATTGTCTTATCAGCTGTTGCAGTAAATCCATTTTTATCATTGTTTGCACGGATGAGAATAATTTCTTGTGTTGCATGTACAATTGCACGTCTATAATCTTCTGCAAAACTGAATATGTAGCGTAAAGGAATAATAAACTGAAATTCCAACAATAATTTAGCTCCTGCACCTAATGATGTTGAGGGACTTGATGTATCAGTAATTTCTCGTGTAAATACTTTCAATTCTTCTGTATTTAGAGCGCATGTACTGTAGTTGTAATCTGATTTGATATTCTCCGAACATAATAATCTACGTGCAAGAGTTGTAATTCCCGGTTGCCGTACACATTCTATAATAGTTCCATTAATTTCGTAGCGTAGCTCTGTGAATAGAAATAAAGGTCCATTCATTGAAAAATCTACTGACGGTGAAACTGTGCCTTGTAGAAGTAAATAACTTTCCGATGGTAAAGTAATAACATCTTTTTGCTGAACAGGTATACGTATTTCATCACCAGCACCAAATCTTGAACTTGCGTATGGTTTATGTGTATGTATTTCGTAAGCCGCTATTGTTTCATCAATAACTGCATTTGCAGAATCAATTTGTAATATATGTTCCATTGCAAACTATATCAAACTAATATTTTTTCTTACTTAATCAACACGTTATAACCCAACGACTTTAGTACACTAATACTTTTTCTACTCAACAATTTCTTCTTTTTTCCTGTATTTATATATTTTTTTTCAGCTCGAAACGGTGTTTGAACACGTTTATATATACTTCTATTAGTGTATATGAACGGCATTTTAAAATTGATATTAATATATTTTTATTAAGACGAAGAACTAGTTAGATGTAAATTTATAATTAAATCTTCACTAGCAAAATCAACGATATTCCCGTTTTGATCCTTTATATATACATTTAACTCCGATATGTAATCTGTACTTACGGGTAAATAAATGATCGTTTTTGGATTTTCAGAAATTTTATATCCAGGTGCTATATTTAAAGGAAAACTATAAATGAGATGAGATGATGCTCCATTTGTATATCCACCTGTTGCTATATTACAATAAACATTTAATATATTTATCGGTGTAATCTGTACAGTGTTATGACTTGTATGATTCATTTGTGGGGGTAAAACATTTGTCATACCATCAAACCCTAATAGTGGACCAATACTCCGCGGTCCGGTAAATTGTATGTAATATTTACTCTGTATAACACACTTTAACGTTCTTTCATCACCTTTTATAATAATACCATCATCTAAATGCTCTCGTAAGTATTCTTCAATATCTTCAACTTCGTAACATCCACTAGGTAATGTAATAAATTTCGGGGATTCATTTCTTTCAACTGCCAATGCAGAATCGTAATAATACAATGTATTGCATTCCGACGTGATATTATGTATAGAATGGTATGTTGTTAACGATACTAATCCAATACTCCACTGACGATTATTCGATAATAATAATGGTGGATACACGTTACTGATCAAATTACCTTTTTTACCACTTAACTGAAATAAGTATGACATGACCGTATCGGTTTTTACACAAATTGAAATAAACAAAAAATAATAATAACACGAAGTATTTTAAAAAAATATTGTATTCGAAATTAAAACTAATATCTACAATAATCGAAAAAAATTACAATCACACGTGCTTATATACTAATGAAGACATCATTGAACACCAAATGGGGTAGGTAACGTATTTGTTAGAAATCGTAAACATAGTTCTCCGCAATTAACTGAATTATAACGTTGATAGGCGCGTCTGTTGTATAGAATTTCAATCTTTGGATCGTATTTGCGTAAATATTTAACTAACTCTGCGGAGGGAGATAAATTTCCATAACTATCGAAATATTCTGTACGGTTACCGTATTTTCTGTAGGCGGTCCAATGAGTTCCTGGACCTTTTTGCGAATCCATATTAACAATCGCACACTCATTTTTCTTAGGTTTGGTAGGCAATCCATCGCGATCGTAAACTCCTCTAAAATTTGGAACTCTTAATTTTTTCGCGTAAAATAAAATATCAAAATTTGTTAACGCTCTATTGCTAGGTATAGAATTAACCTCGAAAAAACTGATTACGTCTCGCGTTGCCACTATATGGAGCCAAATATAAACCAAGACCGCTTCTGTATGGTCGTAAATAAAGACCTTTCCCGATCTTTTTATCAATTTGTAGACCCTTTCCTGATTTAAAACTTTTTCTAGCCTCATTTACATCTTTCACCGCTTTTGCTATTGATGATACAGATGATGAAATTCCTCCTAATGTAGCAATACCAGCTAATAACGGTATAAGGGGGAGAGCTCCTCCAGTTTTGTTAATCGGAATAATTCGAACATTTTCACTATCAGCTACTGTAGGGTTTAATTTTTTAACTGCTTTAATCGCTCTTTTCATTCGTCCTCGGAGGGTTTTTTCTTTACGAACAGCCTTCCGCGCCACATTTAACACGTCTCTGAAATATACATTTTTTCCTTTTGAGGATTTTGATTTGGCTCTTCGTTTCCCCGCTTGTTTTTTACCGCGACGACGATATCTACCGCCTAATTTACGTTTTACTTTCATAGCGTTTGTTGTTATCCAAGCAGCCGCTTTCTCACCGAAACTGCTATCCGATGCTTTAACACGTTCCCAAGCTTTATTTTCTAATATTTTATCCGCTTCAGCGCGATTTTTATTATCCGAATATTTACTATATGCTATATCGTGTTCTTTAGCAGCCTCATCCAGTGGGTTTATACCGGTTATACCGCGACTTAGTTGACGATCTAACTTTGTACCGGGTCCTAAATAATTATAGCCCGGATAATGTAATTGCAACGGAAGCTTATCTATAACTCTATTTAATACAGTACCGATACCGCGACCACACTTTTTACTCTTTTTTAACGCTTTAACGTTTCGCTGTTTTCTTTGTTTTCTCGCCATTTCAAAATTATTTTTCTATATATATACTTTTTTCACTAAATTTTTTCGAGGTTTACATGTGTATAAACGTGTTTTTATACCTTTTAGTTGTTGTTTATTACGTGAATAAATAAGTTATAATGAAAATTGAAAAGCAGTCAACTATATTGCCTATAAATAATGCATTGTCATTGGTAGAACCTAGTGACACATCAGTGCGTAATAAACACGGTTCATTGTTTCCGAATAATATAAGATGTTTAATTATCGGTCCGAGCGGGTGTGGAAAAACAAATTCATTATTTACATTATTAACACATTCGAATGGATTGCGTTATGAAAATGTCTACATTTACAGTACTTCTTTATATCAACCGAAATATAAATTGTTAGATATGATATACAAGTCTACACCTAACATTGGTTATCAAACATTTTCCGATGATCTAAATTTAATAACACCTGACACGATTAATCCAAACTCGATATTTATATTTGATGATATACCAACGTGCAGAGTTCAACCTGTTGTGCAACAATATTTTTCGATGGGTCGACATAAAAACGTAGATTGCTTCTATTTGTGTCAAACGTATGTAATGATTCCTAAACATATGATACGAGATAATGCTAATTTCATACTTGTATTTGCTCAAGATGATATAAATATACGTCACATATACGATGAACATGTTAATGGTATGTGTCCGTTTAAAACTTTTAAAAAAATTTGTAAAACATGTTGGAAGAATAAATACGGTTTCTTGGTGATTGATAAGGAGAGTGAACTATATAAAGGACGGTTTCGTCGTGGTTTCGATGAGTTTATAGTGATTGAAGATGAAAAAGATGGCGAAGAATAGCGTTAAAAGAAATTTCGAAGATGAATTGCAACTTAAAACGGAATTGGAAAAAATACGTGCTGATATAATGAATAAATATAATTCGTTAAAGTCAGAGAGTAAATCTATTACAAATACTTCAGCCGCAGTGCTTGAACCGATTACAAAACCATTGTCGGAGATTCGTGAAGCATTACAAAAACCGAAAAGAAAGATAAAGGATGTCGATACAATAACTGATTCTCCAGTTGTAAAACAAAAATTGATGCATAGTACTCCCAGGAAAGATAGAATTACTGATGTAGATGAAGAAATAAAATATGATTCATTTAATCTAAGTGAAATGGGTTCTTTTCGTATTGACGGAGATGATCCTATGCCTAGAGACTTATTTTACGGAATAAAGTATAATCCTGCTACCGATGAGTATATGTTGGGTACAACAACAATTTCATGGAATAAAAATCGCGGAGAAATATATTTAGGAAAAGGGAATAGTCATATGAAATTCCCGTACACTGAGGGTCTAATGCATTTATTATTGGAGACGAATGTAGATAAGAATGAATATACTAGCGATGATTTGGAAATATATAAACAATTACTGGAATTTACGGGAGCTCATTTACGTTCCGATGGTAAATTGAAAGGTCTCCCCACTACGAAATATAAGAATATAATTCGACCAATGTTTCGAACTAGTCAGCACCGTGGAGAAGGCTATTACAAAAATCATTTGAATGTAAAGAGGAAACGTATATATAATAATGTCAACGCTAGAGTAAGTCTCGGAAATCAACGTATCGAATACTGGAATGATCCTAATGAATTAGTTGAACGATTGCAATTACTACACGCATCTAAGCAAAGTGGTAATACTGGTGTAGACAACGAAATTTTAGCGATCGAGGAAGAGTTAGCTGAAGAAGGATACATTCAACTACCGTACTGATTTTAAAAAAATATGTCTACAAAACAAACATCTGCATTGAAATCATTACAACGCGGTATAGCTGATGAACTTCATAAACCTGCGCGAAAATGTTATCAGACACGATGTGTACAGATTTTCGGATTGAACGATTTATGGCAAGCTGACTTGATCGATATGACACAATACACACGATTCAATCGAGGGAATAAATTTATATTAGTCGTAATAAATACATTTTCTAAATTTGCATGGACCATACCTATAAAGAAAAAAAGCGGTCCAATAATTGCTAAAGCATTCGAAAAAATTTTAACTGAAAGAGGTATTGAACCTCCTAAACATTTGCAAACAGATCAGGGTACTGAATTTTATAATCCACAAGTACGAGCTGTTTTAAATCGATATAATATTAATTTATATAGTACTCATTCACCGCTTAAAGCGAGTATTGTAGAACGTTTTAATCGAACAATAAAGAATTGGATATGGAAAGAATTTACCGCTAATCGTAATAAACGCTGGTTACAAGTTTTACCTGAACTTACCCGAAAATATAATACAAAAATACATCGCACAATAAAATTTGCACCTACCGATGTAAATAAGAATGTTGAAAGACAAGTTGTTGAAAATATAGCGAGGGAATGTAGTAAAGCAACTGATCGCTTCTCTACCCCGAGCGGATCGAAAAAATTTAAAGTTGGTGATATAGTTCGTATTAGTAAAGTTAAAACATTATTGGAAAAAGGTTATACTCCTAACTGGACCGGTGAATTATTTACTATAAATACGGTGAATTCTACTTTCCCTACGACATATACGTTAAAAGATAGAACTGGTAAATTGTTAGTTGGTACTTTTTATGCTGAAGAATTACAAAAAACATCCTATCCTGACGTATATTTAATTGAACGTGTTATTCAACGACGAGGTGGAAAATCATTAGTTAAGTGGTTAGGATTCCCGAGTTCGGAAAATTCCTGGATCGATAATAAAGTTTTAGTAAATATTTAGCAGACTACATAATGCCACTTCATAAGAGTGGTAAATATATGCCAGAAGGTGGTTCTGGAGCACCAACAACGATTGAATTAGATTCTAGCGGAAATTATAACTTTAAAGGAAAACGATTATTAAACGTTAGTACGATCTATCGAGAACCTTCAGAGTCTGAAGTTGTATCTTACAAACAGATAAAAACTCTCACAGTTGCGGAAATACATGAAATACACGAAAAAGTTCAGCAATTGAATTCACTTGTTACGGAACAAAATCTTGCATTACACGCTCGAATTATGTTTTTGCATAAAGATTTAGATGATAAAATTAGCGATAATATTTCGAAAATCGGGATTCATAAGATCAGTATTGATATGTTGAGTGAAGATGTGTTAAAATTTAAGGATGATACAATATTTAAGTTTTCAATGTACGAAGAACAAATTAAAAAACTAACGGATAAATTAAATACGGTTTCGAGTGATTCTTCATCGTTATCTACGCGTGTTTCAAAGCATGAAAATGATGTGAAAAGTACAATTCAAATATTTGGAGGTTTAATAAATGAGTTAAATGGAAAAGTGACCGTATTGTTGGATAAATATATTACTAAGGAAATAATGGATAAACAAAAAGAAGAAATAGAAAAACGTTTTAAGGAAATAATTGATAAACAACGTGAAGAAATTGAAAAGTATTTTATGGAGATGATTGATAAAGTTCGTGAAGAAATTAAAAGGGAAAAAGTACATCGTGCCGTAGATACGGTTCAATTAGCTGTAAAAACTGATAATTTAACTGAACAGTTACATGATATTAACTCAACTATTCAACGTAAGGATCAAGAGGCTTTAATACAGACTGGAGTTGGGAATATATTATCAACTATAGTAAAATCGAAAATTTTAAAATAATTTTAAGTTTATGAAATAAGAAATGTAAATATATGAAACTATTTATTATTATATATTATATTGTAATAAAGTTTACATGCATTATATATTTCGAAAGAAAACATTGTAAAAGTTTTTGAAAAATAAAAAATATGTGAAAAAGAAAAAAATGTACGTCTTTACTTTTTTTAATAGTTTACATACAATGCATGTTACGCCAACTGATCGCATCGCAACGGTGACTGTTGTTATGTTCAAATTCGTCCTTCATCGAATCCAGACATCCCCAGCACGAGAATTTGGCATTTGGCGATTGAATTCGTATGAGTTGATTAAATTTTTTAATCCAGGCAAACTGGAAATTACCATTCGAACCCCAGTACAACATATTTGTATGATTACGATGATTTAAAATACTATGGTTTTTTCGGAATGCATAAACGACTTTAATTTTATACTTGCACGTTTCAGCATCGGCACCATCGGTTTCTATTAATTTGTATAAGTTAATAGATACACCATTCGTTCGTTCGAAGGTTTCAATATCTGCTAATGAACGTACCGGTAATCGTATGAAGTTGAAATCGTACACATTCTGTAATAAATTATACTGCCACATCGAAAACGGATTTTTCGTAAACTTTGCCAAAACGGCAAACAGAAAACTATTTTTATTCTCAGCGTCGTTCAGATCTTTTACGTAGATTACAGCGCGTCGATTGATTATTTCTTTCGGAAGTTCAACCTTTGACGGACTGACATCTTCAGATGGTGGTGGTAGCGGAATTTGCGTTAACGGTGGCGAATGTAAATATTGCGAGAATTGAGTATGTGATGAATTTTCTGCCTCTTGTGAATTTTCTGGGTTTTGTGATATTGTTGGTGGTGGTGGTGGGGGTGGCATATGTGTATCTGGAAAACCACTCTGCGCAACATCGTCATTACCATATTCGAAAAAATGTTGAATAAATTCTGCAGTATTTATTGGTTTCGAATCGTTCGCGACAACGGCATCGGTATTCATGATGATTATGATGAAATAATTTTTATAAAGACGAAAAAATTAAAAAAGAGTTATTAAAATCTTAAAAACTCGTGATGAACACTGCTTAGAGAACGTGTATGCGTTTGATGAGAAATTAATATTGAGCGATCGAATAAATCCATTCAACGATCTGTCTCATTGACTACCTTTAAATCGGGTATGGCAGTGGAAATGTTACGTCAGAAAAAATGTCGTTCCGTCGAAAAAGTTGATTACATATGTGTATACGGATAAAGTAGTCAAGGACTTTGAGTATGTGTGTGTTTTTGTGTTAGTGTGTACATGTAGGGTGTGACTCTGCAATATGACATAGACTGTAATAGAAAGTATAAGAATGTTAAGATCCGGTTTCAACGGTTGCGTTAGCATTTACGTGTAGCGCTATGAGAGAAGCATTTTCGCTTTTGCGATGTGTGAGATACATAGACTTACCCCCCCGTACATAATGTATCGGACAAAGAAAAGTTTTACGCAACTGACCGAACGAAAATCTTCGCGATTCCTAGAAATACCGGAACGGCGAAAACCTGTATTTTACCGCGATTCCTGCAGACTGACCACTGATAATATTGATAACAACAAAATCCAATAATGATAATAACTAATTTTACATATGTTACGGACGCTCGTAACCGTATATACATCATTGTGTGTGTGCGCGTAATCCTCCAAAACCAGTCGCTACCGAATAACGGTAATTTACGTACAAGTAAAGGCATGCATCGGCCAAATGATTGACAGGTACAAGGTCACTTGCGATGGCACGCGTACGAATTTACCGCGATAGTGATGATGATGGTGATTTTTACATGTGTGTGCAGACGTATATACACGTACATTTACATGTGTGTGTGTTAATTAAGGGATCGACAATCAAATGGAATGCGGTTCCGCGGTCCGAGACGCTCCGGAAACGGCTCTGGAAGGCCTTAATCAACGGTGACGACATCCTTTGTGCTTATATTCACACATAATTAATAATTCAACGATTAAATTGATTGCATAATTAATAATTCAACGATTAAATTGATTGCATAATTAATAATTCAACGATTAAATTGATTGCATAATTAATAATTCAACGATTAAATTGATTGCATAATTAATAATTCAACGATTAAATTGATTGCATAATTAATTAGGGACATAAGGGTGCTTGGGACCCTTAATTGGGTGAATTTTCTGCAATAATCGGGCTATTTGGGTTACTTTTTGACCTCTGATACTATTAATTAGGTTAATTTTCCGAATTAATCAAGGTATTAAGGTGAAATTTCACCTTCGCGACGACTCTTGGGTGCTTTTGGGCGCTGGCGGCATCCTTTGTCTATGAATCGGCTTTTTCCCTCTACTAATATGAACCGCGAAAACTCGTTACGCATTGTTAAACTCTTCAAAAATTCATCTACAAAACTATAAGCTTATTTTTTAAATTTTTAATTGTTGCAAATTGGCAACAACTGCGCCGAAGAATAATTATTTTAAAAATAAACGATGTTATCTGAACATTTTTGCATTTAGAAGCGGAAGAAGGTCAAATGAATCGAATTTTGTATGTAAAAAAGTATTTTATTTGAAAAAAACAACAATAAGGAAAAATATTAAACTGTATAATTATGTAAAATTAGAAAAAGAAAAAAAAAAATGGTAATTTCACATTATTTTACACATCGGTAGTCGCATGTTTCATGTACGCGTAAAATACGTTACTGACTACTCAACGAAGCTGCATTCAAATTATCAACTTTCGGCACGCTGTACAGCTGAGTACGTTGGGAGGATTTCGATGAGGGAGACTTGCCTCGAACTGTTAAAGTTGAATGCACCACAATATCGCCAAAAGGTGCCGGTAAATCGCTTTGACCTGAAAATAGAAGATGAATTCTATGAAAATTATTTCCAAATATACATGTACGAAATGTTCTAATTAGCATATTTAACTCAATTAGCGTATTGTGTGTGCGCGTGCGTTTAGAAATATCGGAATTGAGCTAACGTTAAGTGTAAATCCAAAAAAAAAAAATTATTAATCCGAAACTGTACTCGTAGGTACACTTATTGAGAACGTTCACCTAGATCTAAAGTTATACAAAGAGTTAAAATGAAGGCGTAACGCTTAAAAGTCTTATACGCTGTTGGCTGTTCCGTATAAAGAAATTTACTTTCTCATAACAACTGTACGATTTCTCGAAATTTTATATATTATTCGTTAAGATCTTTCTCTATAAATGACAACTAGAGCTCTTTCAAACCATTTAATACCTAACTATAAACCATTTTTAGAAGATTTTCTAAACGTATACTGTGCGGCATGTTGCGTGAATGTTCCATTATCGTTTGTGAACATTTAAAAACGTAAAATCAGTCTTGTTAGTGTAGCTTTCGATGAGTTTGTTTAATTCTTTTTGGACTGAAGTATTCGAAAATCGCAATGGATCGTTAAATTTAACCTAATTAGTGACCATCGATTTGATACTGTTATAACGTACCGTAATTTAGGGCCATTGCCTGATTCGTGTAAACGGTGGAAGAATTTTTTCTACAATTTTCACCGATCAGCACATTTTCGAGCATGCTAGGAAACCTGGTTACCAGCAACAAAAGACCCGCAAACATGCCGTATCGCATTCGAAAAATTCCGAGTAGCGTTGACCGATAATGAAAGTTTCGACCGATTGTTAATAATGCAGCACTACGAAAATGAATCTTAAAATATTTTCGTAACAATAAACGCGCTTCTTTGTGTAATTCGAAATAAGGATAAATGGACAAAAAGAAAATTCGTTAAATGAGTGTGCGCGTGGAAAGCGAAAAATGATGAACTAAGTCGAAAGATCAAGGTGAAGAAGAAATAAAGTTAGAACAAGAATGCTGTTAAAAATGAAGAGCTAAAAACGACTTTCAGAAAATAGTTCAAAAAAACGAACGATTCATAAACTCTTCGCCCCAGATGATGATCTGAACTTTTTCTTCATAATTTAAAGCGACTTGCATACTTTGGGGCAGGGTGTCGAGTATTGCTAAAGTTCACAATGCCACTAATGAGAATCAATGTTCCTTCTTTTTGCTTGTACTTTTAGCCGAATGATTTCCCTTCTGATATTAGAGGTACCTATGAATATCATAAAAAACAGATTTTTTTTTAATTCCGCCGATCACTGTGAAATTCTTTTTAAAAGTTTATAATTTTTCTGTTATTTTGTCAACTTTCTCGTTGAAATGAATAATTTTATATGATGCCTAGTTTGAATAATTGCAGTTCGTACGTTTATTTACAGCTGAACTTAATTACAGTGTGTGGCGAATTTGCTAAATTTGCCTCTCGAACCTGTTCGCTGGCGGACGGTTTTAACAAAAACAGAATCCGTAGGTGAAAATATTAGAAAGCACTCTCCTTATTGGACGAGTTCTCGAAATACTATTCACTGGAGAAAAAAAATTTGCAACAATTACCTGATCGTATAAATCTGTCCTGCAGAAAAAAGTACAATCTACCAATTAATGTGATAAAAACAAAAGTGATGGTGGTGGACAAAAAAAAAAAAAAAAACACCCCACGCATAAAGATTAAAATTGAGAATAGAGTACTAGAGGAAGTGGACAAATTTAAGTACCTCGGTTGCCGGATTATAAACTTCCCAGAATTAGAGATAAAACCTAGAGAATTGAAATGGCGCGACTAACATAAGCTAAACAATTTTCTGCGAAGTCATAATATAAAACTTGAACTACGGTGGAGAATAGGCCCTATCTATGGATAGAGTTCTCCTTTTTGATCAGCTGATGTGCTGTAGTTTATATCCTCCATTCTTCATTTTTCAATTACTTGTTTATGGTGATCACACACTGTTTATCCTTTTCTCATTTATCAAAAGAAATGGAATTGCAATTTAAAAATTCAATCATTTTTTTTTTTTTAATTTTATTTTGTCTACTCCGGGCGGAGTGATTACTCCATTTCTATTGGCGTTATTGTTGATTATCGAGCTTGTTTCATCGAGTATTGTGGGCGCTGCTCTGCAGTTGTGGCCATGTTGCGAGATGTGATCAATGTTAATTTGTATTTTCCTTTTCTTTCTGTTTTCTTAAATTTCTCTGAGCATTGTGGGCACTGCTCTGCAGTTGCGGCCATATTGCAGGACGAAGTTACTTCCTTTATACTGACTATCCAGTAGTATAAGTAATGTTTAAATAATTAGATAAAAACAAGAAAATGTTTTCTTACTTTTTCTTTTTTTTTTATTTTGTTTTGTTTCCGTGAATTCAGTATGATTTGAACGTGTTAGCCTGCTGGCCAAATAAATTTATATTGTTCAGGCCAAAAAAAAAAAAAAAAAAAATAGTTAATGCTTTTTCCACGCTATTATATGCGGCAGAAACCTGAACCTTTAATAGGCAGAAGAAATAAAACGATTAGAAGCGTTCGATTCATGGCTCTATAGACGATTACTTGCAATACCGTGAACAGCAAAAATTACAAACAAACAAGTTACAAATAAGGACCGTGAACTAATCAGATTAATGAAATTAAGGAAAATTAATTATCTGGGTCACTTGATGCGGGGGTCGAAGTACGAATTACTACAAACAATACTGACAGGTGCGGTAGAAGGTGTTCGTGGTGTTGGCCGCAGAAGGGTGTCATGGATTTCCAACATCCAAAAATTGATGGCTGTTATAGAGACAGGAAGACTTTTCCATCTGGTACGAGGCCGGCAAGCATGGATCAAAGTGGTGAAAGATGTGGACGCCAACTTTCGATAGTGGGCTCAAGAAGAAGAAGGAAAAAGAAAAATAATAAACTTTGAAAACATCTGTTACCCAATTAAACACACACTAACACTACAGCGGGATATTTTAACTCTCGAAAATACAATACAAAAACTTCTACGTTACTATAGCAAAACTTCATATATTAGACAAATGTATCCACCGATGAGAATAGAGTCTGATTTGGTGAAATCCTCAAAATGGGAACTTCTACGAATACTCCCTACGATTTGAAAAAATTTAATGTCATTTTCTACGCTTTTCGCAGAAACATCAAATAATCGCCTATATGTTTTTTGAAGATTATCGTTTTTTTTTTTTGTTTTTTTTTAATTTAAAATATTCACTATCTTTCCTGTAATTATTTTAAAATATGTAGATAGAAAAATAGTAAATATAAACTTTAACCCTTTAAGATTATTATAAAAAAATGCTAAATAAAGTAAAACTTTTTCACTTCCCCAGCAAAATTTCCAGATAATTAAAAAAAATATTGATAACGTCATCGTAACACTTTTTTGTTTGAATTTTTATTCTTGTACAAAACAAAAGTATACCCATGTTAAATATTATAACTTTATATTCGCAATGGATCGATTGTAAATGTTTACGACTCAATATTTGATTTTTTTTGGATTTTCCGAAAAATGGCATTAGTCCAGCAGACTTAGAAGATTATAAAATCAAAGTAGAGAAATATAACCTAATTTGGTTGAATATTAAGAAAATGTAAAGGTTTAGCAAGTGCAACGAGCATCGGAAATGAGGAAAGCGAGATTATGAAAGAAACATGGTGCGCGATGGGATTCTTAACCGTTTTCGAAGTAAATATGTGAACGCTCAGGTAAACGGGAAGAAGAACACTCAAATATAATATTATTGAAGTCACGTACTGAATAGCAGCTACGAAAGGAGATATAGCGGGAGAAAATCTACGAAAATAGTGAAAGGCAATAAAGAGAGTCCGGTACGTAGACGACAAGTAGCGGAAATTACCGAGTGAAGAAGAAATGGAAAATTATAAGACCAAGGGCGATTAAGGAGTGAAGGTCCATAGGTACAAAGAAGCGGGATTGGAGAAAGATGAAGAGTAACTATCGGACCATTCACCACTCCAGTTTTCTAGTATTTATCCAATAACGTATTCACTATAGAAATTGAATAAAACTGAAGACGGAATGCACCGTGAATTTTTCTGACTTTATAAAGCCCGCCAGAGGAGTTCAAGGTGCATAAAGGTGTGTAAAGCAGAGCTGCATTCCATCTGCGATGCTATTCAATTTCTGTGGTGAATTACCTTTTACCAAATGAAAACAAAAGTATGTAGTAAATTACCGAATATGATAGTTATATGAAATCTCGGTAGAAAGTTAGAAACCCGATACTTTTTCATAAAAAAGGACATGCTTTTATTAGTATTTTATGAGGGGCAAGCCGATATCCACTGTTCGTAACAAGACCGAAATAATCTCTAGGTCTAGCGTTAAACTCCGGATATTATTCTCTTTTTTTACATGTGTGGAGGGTGTATTAATTACACTGTGAGCCTTTAAACTTCCCTCCTTCTGTTAAATTTTCTATAATCCTGCATGCCCTTCTCATTTTCAAGCTTCTCTCGTAAAATCCTTATTCTATCAGATTCTCAGAGCGTGCTGCAGGGGCCATGTCCTCTGCCTTCCTACTCTACGATTACGTAAACCCTTTTTGATATGTTCCTTGATTCAAGATTTCTTCTTTTCTTGTTTAACACAGATTGATTTCTTACGGATTCCTGGACACTACGGAATAGAAGGAAGTGTGAGTTAGATTTGTAGTTTATTCTTAGTATTAATCAGTTAATTTGAATTTCTTAGGCGGCTGTTAATGTGTTTTTTAAATATTAAAAAAAATTTGCTTCGGCTGAGTTTAATGTAGGGCAGAAGGAGGAATAGTGGGGTACTTAAGATATTATGGATATTTTCTTAGCTAACAACGGCATTAGGTTAACTATCGAAGCTTTTCTTTTTTTTTTTGGTTTTACAGTATGTCTATCATTATTTGGCGTGCCATTTTCTATTTTATTAGTAACAGTTTAGCTAACGGAACGAAATACATTCAGAGTGAAGTTTACCCAACTTGCCGCGGTAAAGTACAATACCGGATAGAGCATTGTGGGCTATTTTAATAGGAATTATGTTAACAGCTTCTTGCAATCAAAATATTAAAACTTTTAATCGTTATAAGTTTCTTACAACAAAATTAACCATTTTTGCTCACTTTATGCATCATATCCAACCCTCCGTAAACTGTGACCATAAATAACTGCAGTAATACATTCCGCATCTTCATCATCTACGATATTTTTTTGTACCTTTTTACTAAAATCGATAGTTTTGGTGGAAGGTTATACGACGACTAAACACAAATCACAGAGCGTCATTTGAATTGTCGTTTAACTGTTTCTTTACAGAGTTTTGCTACTACCCCGCTATGCCCGACTATCCCGCTGTGCCACCCTCTCGCTTACGTATTTTATCTATTTTTGAATTATGTAATTCGCTAATATTTCATGGTTAATTCGTCAGTTAATATTTTTCCGAAAAGTAAAAATTTCGTATTTTCGCGCAAGTTTATTCGGTTAAACAAATGAAAACACCAAATAATAATTTGTATAAAAAAAAGAAAAAATCGAAACTGGTTTTAATCGCTAAATGGAATGTACCGCCATAATATTGTAAGCCGCTTATAATTAAATACCTCCGATGTGACCCCTACTATGAGAGGGATTTTTATTTTTTCTGTTTTTCAAGACAGGCAATTAGCGGCGCATGCGAGGTCAAGTTACAAACTCGACCGAAGATGGTGCTAATGCGCCCAATTATCGTTGTTAACGTATAATTACTAAACGCTATTCGGTGCTTGAATTGAAACTTATTTTCCGAAAAACATATTCATGATTCAGTTTCCAAATGTATGTAATAACTTCAAATAAATCTCAATGTCACGCTCGAAGTTATTCTTTTTTTTAATTTTCCTTTACGGTTAAACAGATGAAAATGTCGAAAATAGAATGATAAAAATGTCAAAAATAGGACGATGAAAATGGCGAAAATAGAATGATGAAGCGGTAAACTTTGAAGTACAACCGGGTTTGGAAAGCAATTAAAACGATCCAAATTTGATGCAAAATAAAAGTTTATCCACGTATAGAAAAAGAGTCTAATGTTTGCCGTCACTATGTAAACAAAGGTTTTTTTCATTTCTACATACATTTTTCCGTAACAGGTCGATACTGAAAAGTTATCATATTTAATATATGTATATTTCTGAAAAATGTTATTTGAGTAATTTATCTCAGCAGTATATTTTGCAGCGGTATTGTATATTACACACCCTCAGAAGATTATTGCACGCCTCCCCACACCGTTTGTCCGCAGTAGAAAACTAATTTTACGGAATTACATTTAACATGCAAACTTTTATACGAATATATCACGATAATTTAAGTACTTTAACCGCAGTACGCTGTTACATATACTGATGAGATGTGCGTAATTTTAAAAAAATGTTGGCCATTTTAGAAGTAGCCTTCTTTGAACATTGAAAACTGGTAAAGCAGTTATCTACACCGCGTATAATAGAATGGACCTTTATATTACAGTTTAAAGCAGTACGCAGAGTAATATTCGAAACGTAATATTTGCCACTTTTTGAAGAATTTCCGACTACAGTTGTTTAAAGCGTCGAAGATGACCTGCTCCAGGCTAGCGTTAAGTATATAAGCCTTTTTTATGTTTTATTTGCAAATTTACCGCCATTTGTCATACATGAAAAATACGCGATCTCCGAGTTAAGCGACTATCGGAAATTGGGAGATTTCATGATTACCAGTTTCAACGACTAGGCCTAGGCCAATATCTTCCGCTTAATGTGAATGTAACATGCCGACTCTCTTGGCGATTGATTTTAATCTTTCATTTATTTTCTCATGCGTGTTTTTAAAGATAGTCTCATATTTCAATAAGGATAAGGAAATATGTATGGACGTATCATCGGCTATCCAAAAAGACCAAAACCGCCGTGTTCGATATAATGAACGCAGCAGAGGTTTTAGGTGTGCTATGAAGCAGACGCTCGAATCCTGTAAATTATAGATAGGCCGTTATCCCCTAGAATGAACGATTCAATAAATATTACTGCCATGGATGGATACCGTTTGGCATAATGAGTTTGAATTTAGACTCTGTCGAACATCCACGTAACGGGACCATGTAAAATACTTAAGAGTTCTATTGTTATTTTTGTTAAGCAATCTACATGTAAATTGTAAAACTTTCAACTACGATAATATATTGCAGGGGTCACGCGCGAACGTTTTTTCTTTGTGACGTCACTGGAGACCGTCATAGCGCTACTATATATCATTAAGGCGTACTACCAGATTACGTCAGATGGCGCAGCTTGATCGCGACGATTATACTTAAAAATTAACTTTCTTTCTTCTCCCGCGAATAAAATGATTCTTGTCGTTTCCAAATGTGTATAAACACACGTATATTTCATTAAGTTTCCCCATCAATTCGTACGTAAACAAGTGAATAATTCCACGCGATTAACCGCGCACCTACTGATAATACAATGGCGACGAGCGAATGACTTGATAAACTAATTAAATTGACTATTAACAACATCCGAGACTAATCTGAATTATATAATACGGACAATAGTTCTTGCGATCTCTGGAGTCTATTTTTCTACCTTAAACGGTAGGTTATTTATTATTACGATCGCGATTATTATGATTACGATTATTATTGTTATTATTACTACTTTTTTCTCATCAGTAAGAAATAATCTCGATGGCGTCAATTGTTTGCTGAAGATGATCGCATACCGGTTAACTCCATAGATCTACTTAACCCGCGAGTAGACTCGCATCTGTGGACATGTGAAGACTATATTCTTTTGTTTTGCAAAGAAGACTCGAAAGATGAAAAGCTGCCCTGTGACTTAATGTTGCTTATTATAATGCATTATGAATTTTTTTTTGTTTTAATTTTTTAGTTACTGTTTTTGATAGAATTTTATATAATAATAGTTTGGTAGGGTATATTGGAGCTTTGGGTCTCCCTACTCCCTTTAACGCTACCTATATCCTTTCCTTCCTATTGCCTTCAGTTATCCCACTGCTGCTGTCATTTGTTTTTTCCATTTCTGACCGCTTGGCTATTTAGTTCTATCTCTTAATTTATCATGTTGTTGGGTCAAGGCGGCTGGCGCGCCCAGGGTAGGCAAAAAAAAACAAAATTCTCGACCAGTGGCTGGAAAACTTACGCGTCACAGCACCAAGCACCCTGACCACGATAAAACTGATTGCGACTGGACGGACAAAATATTCAAAGCAACAAAAAAGAATAAACCGCTCACATCAGCTATTATCAGACTATACCTGGATCATACACAGCTGACGCATAAGTTCATTCTCGAGAGGAAAGAGCCACCGCTTTGTGAAACACGCCATGGTGAAATAATTACCATACAACATCTGGTACTATGCTGCTCCAAATTCGCCCCCAACCAACCAACTGCCACGGACCTCAAAGCTTTTATCGACATCAAGAACCACAATAACATAATCAAATTTCTTAAACGTACAATGCTACACTTAGTTTTATAAAACTATGTACCGTACTGTAACTAGACTAAGTAGATTATAGCCTATGTAGGCAGTAAAAATCTAAATGAATAAATTCAAAAAAAAAAGTGTTTGAAAGAGTTAATTAATAATTGTGAAATTATTCACATAAATTACAATTAAAATTCTTTAACTCAGGGATGACTAATTATCACGAGCGCCAAAAACTATAATAAAACACTTCGAGAATATGTAATATGGAATTAAAAGCAACCTTAAAAAGCATTCAAAAATTCATGTCACTATCAGCAACCCCTTTAGAGTAAAATTGAAAATATAGAACTTCAGTTACAATTTCAGCTTAAGTGTAAAAAATATTAAATAGTACAAGTTATAAAACTCAATCAATAAATTTTAAAAAAGTCAATAAGTGAAATGAGCAAATTTAACCACATTCTAAAAATAAACTATATTTTTTTTTTTTAAATCATTGTTTGAAGAATAAATTAAGTTGCTGAAATTAAGATACCTAACTATATATAATATTACTTTAAAATTATTTTGGGAAGAAAGAAAATGATTTTTGTACAATTATTTCTTTATTTATATTTACTTATGTCTTATCTTATATATTTAAAGAGCCTTGCTCTTGTCGTTGCCGTACGCTACATAGCGCGTTGGCGCAACCTATTCGTACATTTAGCTGTACCGATATAGGTTGTGTATCAGGCAATTGTAATATGCAACGCAGGTGTATACACGCAAGACTACATTCGGAACTGATTGAAGCCGCTTGTTATCGCGCTACAAGTGCAGTCCGTCCAGTGTGGGTCTGCTGTGTACTGACCTAGCGCGCATATGATGTTGTACGTGGTGGTTTGCCATTGCCTTCCATGTGACTATTAGCGATTATTTATTTTTATTTAATTCTTGTAATAATTTACTTATGTACATGCATATTATACTTTAAATTAGTGAAAAAAATAAATAATTGGTTTGAAAACTGGTTTGTTGTGTCAAAAAGATGTAAAAAATAGAAACAAAAAATAAAAATAAAATAATATGTGTATATCACAATAAAAAATATTAGAAAATATGACCAAGACATTGTTGCTTATAATATTGGTAACAAATATGTAGCACCCTTAAAATTCATAGTCAGTAAAGCACATTTAGAAAATGTAAATAAAATAAATTCAGCAAGACAAAGTAAGGTTTATTTCATTTTTCTTTTTAATGTATAATTATCTCTAGTCTCTGAAACTACATTAAAAATTAATTTTCTACTGAGAATTGGGTCCAGGCCCTTTGAAGTCTCTTGCAGCTATTTTAATCATTGACAATCTAGAAGGTGAATGTGTAATGTAATAAATTCTAAAAAATAAAATACTTTAAATTAATTTTAGAAATATTTATTTAAAAAAGCAAAAATCATTCAACATGAATTATTAATATTACATATTATTTAGATATATAAATATGATAGGAATAGTTTTTATGAGTTAAACACATTAATATACCTTAATTTAAAATGAAATTTATGAAATGCCACTAATGGGCACAATAAACCTCATGTAATTAAATTAATTTTTAGAAACGATTAATGGTGTAACATTTCTATATTGAAAATTTATTAAAGAATCAAAATATTTTTGATATTGCTGTTTTATCAATTTAAAATTTATAGATTTTGCATAGGAAATTGTTTTTAAAAACTTTTATTTTCATGTTTAAAAATGTAAATGTGCATTTGTTCAAAATCTTAAATCTCTGAAAGTTCTTCACCAATTATTCTGAAATTTTGACACAACATTGCATTTGAAAAAAAATTAGAGTGGGATTATTTTCAGTTAATATTCTGTTTGGTCTACTACAGCGCAATCTGTTGTATGTAAAAGTAACACACGCTATACTAATGGTGTTTTCACACCCCTATAGATAACATGTTAACTCTCACAATTCTCCTTGTGCACAAAAGTGTTTTTGTAACATGTTATATAATATGTTAATTTTAGGTGTGGGAGCATCCTAAACATTTCTCATGACAAACAGCATGTTTTTCAATAACTATTGCCAACATGCCACTTTTTACAGTGCATGTCAAGTTCTCAATTTATTGAAAAATCTCCAACAGAATTGTAGGAGAAATATAAATTGCACATGACGACTGCAGGTATTGTCTATTGAATGCAAGAAGAAAATTAAAATAGGAACATAGATTTTAAAGCAGAGATATATAATAAAACGTTGATAATGATTGAAGATTTATGCTTAGAAATTGTGAACAAAGTTTTTAATCAATTGGGAATATCATCACTAAATCGATTTTATGTTGCTTCGTTGAATGTAGAATTGTGTCATGAACAAAGTTTACAATACAAGTAATATTTTGTTGTATGTGCAATCAAATATTCCTAAGCTAATGCTTGAGCAAAAGCATTTATGATCAAATAATGCAAACTGCAAATAACGGGGTTGGAGAAATTTTCTTCTTAGATGCACCAGCAGGAACTAATAAAACGTTTCTAATTAGATTAATTCTAGCAGCAATTCAATCTCAGAATGATATAGCCTTAGCTCTTAAGATTGCTTTTCACATGGGCAATTATATACTGCATGTCCTAGAGTTGGCAAATCAGACAATCTCTATATCTTCAGAAACAATGGAAGAACAAAAAATATTAGAGAAAGAGACAGAAATGAAATCAAGAGGGGTCAAGGGGCACAGCCCCTTGCGAGGCCAAAATGACCAAGTTATATATATATATATACATATGCATGTATATATGTATGTATATATGTATGTAAGTAAGTATATGTACATTGTATGTGTGTGTGCATATGTGATAACATCATGGTAACATTTTGTGTGACATGATTTTGATGGACAAATTTTTGGAATGACCCCCAGCCATAAAACATATACATGTTAAAAAAAAACTGAGGTTTCAACTGTAATGCTTAATAGTTTGATGTGTAATAAATATGTGTAAGATGTAAGGATTTCAATTAGCTTCCATTAAAATAAATGTCATTAGCCGAAAGCTTAAGCCGAATTTCAAATTTCAACAGCCAAAAGCTGAAAGCCTAAGCTATATTCTAAAATTAAACAGCCAAAAGCTGAAAGCCTAAACTGTATTTTTCAAGGATGTAAGTTGTATTAAGTTTAAACTGTATTATTATTCGGCTTCCAAGCCCTGATTCCCCGTGACAGTTAATGCCATCGTGCCAACTGGTATACCGTCTTATCTGTGCAAAACCATTCAAGTGTTTTAGATCCATTATTATCAACAAAGCAATCACGCAAAAGAATATGCACGATGAGTTCAAGAATGTTTTGTTGTTCTCTTTGTTCATAGTATTGGGCGCAAGCGAATACAGCAGTCCCTAAATGCTTAAACTATATCCAAAGAATTTATTACTTTTATTAAAAAATTTAAATCCAAGTGATTCATTTTATTATAAAATCGTAATTTATTAACAAGAAAAATGTTTACACATGGCTAGTACAAGTTGTAACACCATTTTTCTTGGCAATGATTTTGAAGTCTGGTGGTATGGGAAATGTTTGGTTGGGTTAGTGCTATGAGGTGTACGACTTTCTAAATCCGCGCTAGCAGTCATCACTGAACGGGGCCCCCTTCCAACCGCTCGCCAACTCTACCAAATCTCCCACCTTGTGAGTTTTCGGCGGTTGAGGCGGGGGTGATGTAATAGGTGTATGCTGTGTGCACATCCATTGCCTTTTAACCTACACACCGAACGCGATTATTATTAGGGAGCATAATCGTGTCATCGGTTTTCCAAACATTTCTTTCATACAAGTGTGCGCCGGTGGCTTTGCGTACCTTGAGCGGCAGAATACGAGCGTTGTTGTAACTGAGAGAGAGGGAGTGTGTGTACATGATGGACTTAATAAGGGTGTGTCATCGTGCATACCCTGAGTTATAATGACTACATTCCAATTGTTGTTGGTGTATGTTTAGTTCTAGTGTGTGTAGTCATTCCAGAAAGGGTTGAAGAATAAGCTTGCTCCGCGACTGTACGCATGCCCGCTTGGTTATAATTCATCGTGAATTTATGAGAACGCGGTTGCGGCAGGGCAAGTTCGCCGCCTGGCGGGCCCCCTGATCTACGCCGCTGTTCTCTCACGATCAATTGAATAATTTGGAGTATGAACCATTGGGCTTTGACAATCATTGCCCCCTATCCTTTTGCGCGATAAGGAAAAAGCCTATCCTTTTGCACGATAAGGAAAAAGTTCTTTGCAAACATTTTATTAGGACAGTTTTTTTTTTTTATTTTGAGTCACGTCAACTACATTACAAAAGTTAAACAAAAACAACTGCCAAATCCACAAAAACACTAAAGTAGTTTTCCTTTGTGCGCACAATTACACTTTATACAATTTACAGATTTTACCTTGAACCCAAAATACGACCAGCATTCAAATCAGTGGATGTATTGTAAAATTTTATCGTTCTTATACAAAGGTTAATAATGAATAGTTATCAATATCATAAATTGTAATCTTGCAACTTTTATAGAATACACGTTTATTTAGTATTCTGCTAATACAAAGCAGTTGTTTTCAAAGACAATAACAATTTTTAAACTGATCTTGGAATTACCAAGAAATATTTTTTTTTCCTTTCACAGGATTTTAATATTTAATAAAATCTACCCGAATAAAAAAAAAATAAAAATAAAAATACACGATCAAATTTTTTCGTATTCAAAGGGCTCTTCTTTGGGAAGTAACATACAGACATAATATCTGGCTACCCGCCACGGAACAACAATAAAATGAACATGGGTGGCACCTTAGATCATATAATCCACAAAATAATCAGAAAAAAATAGTATGTAAAAACATACATACATACACATATATTCTTTTCTCTGGACTTTCATCAATTTTCGTAATCAAGGGAATATACAACACAATGACAAATTCTGAAAAAAGATCCCCAGCCCCACCAAAAAAAAGAATCAAAACCTCGATGGAAAATATTGTTACAACAGAGAAATTTAATTTACACTATAAAAAAAGTTTTGTACTGATGTTAGCTATAGATTTAATTATAACTAATATGTAATTCCAGTAAAACGCAATTGTCATCGATCTTTTGACTTCTTTATTTATTTTTAATTTTTATTTTGTAATATAAATGAAAATAGTTCAATAAGAAATATATATATTTTTTTTTTACTTGCTCGCGAACACAGATTACTGACAAAAATAAAAAAGACGTAAAGTCTAATAAAAATACTATAGTTCTATTCTTTCTAGTAATTTACTATTAAAATTCTAAACTACCATTCAGCTACAATTTTATACTTTTTTTTATTTTTCGCCTAAAAATAAAATTAAATTGCAATAATTACGTTATATAAATATTGTTATCCGCTCCTTCAATTGCTGTAGTTTTGCGAAAATAGTCTCCAATTTCTGATGTAGAAAACGAAATCTTGACGTTATTCGATGTTCAACTTAATTTAAACAAATTTTCCTGCTTTAATGACTTTACTGTTTTAGGTCCAAATGCATTTATATATTCTGATAGAAGTATTATAAGTACTAAGCACAGCATAATTCCATTAAAATTATATCAAAATTTAATTTTATATTTGATACAAACAAAATTGTTTTCTCGGTGCTACCTTATTGACCACATAATAAAGACTGAGGCACAGCTGAATTAGAACGAAAAGATTATTACTCTTCGTCTATTTTATCCGTAATTCGCAAAAGTTATATCACTATACATAGTTTCCGTTCGAAACAGCTTGCAAAATATTTTTCAGCCAATGATAATATACTAAGATGATACAGCGCTTCGACTTACAATTAGTCGCTTTACCAATTATTATTATTATTATTCCTATGTGGTACGTGTGCATGAATGAGTGTGTATGTAGATAACAGCAGTATATGCATTATATATATATATATATTAACTTAGCCTTTCGAATTTTGCAAGGGGGTAAGCCCCTTTGACGCTCCATCATTTTCTTTTAAAATTATTTTAGGAAAACCATTTTCAGTTGACTACGTTATTCTCTCTCTCACT
This sequence comes from Icerya purchasi, assembly GCA_039619475.1. Classification (NCBI taxonomy): domain Eukaryota; kingdom Metazoa; phylum Arthropoda; class Insecta; order Hemiptera; family Monophlebidae; genus Icerya; species Icerya purchasi. The sequence goes on from CM077116.1 coordinate 492,986,778, forward strand.
TATTCAAAAAAATTGTTTGTAATTGTTCAACACAGCCTTCAACCGTTGTTTTCTTATACAAAGCAATGGAAGTGTAATCATCAACAGAATATAATCATGGGGAAAAAAATGTAGTGACTTCAGGCTAAGAATGATGTAGCTTTAATATATACATATTTACTTAAGAAATTCAAAATGGGTATCAATATTCACTGGTTGCAGAAAGCTAAAATTAGGTATGTATATCTGTAATCATATGCATAATGAAGAGAAAAATTGTAAAACCTAAAAATTTTCAATATAAACCCTCGAAATGAGCTAACAACGGCTTTAAAAATAAAAATTAAAGTTTAAAGTAGAAAGCCGAAATGTAGGATGAATTATTATCCTTGCTTGCAAATTAAGATAAACTTATGAAATTTCTTAATATGAAGCTTTAATAATTAGACCCATTTCTCCAGATTTTTAAATGTTTCTATTAAAATCGAAATACGCAGCAATAACTAAAAGAGGTAAATAGTTTAAATTTGACATATACAACAATCTTGATTTTAAATAACATAAAGATTATAAAACTAAAAAATGTATATACAAAATTGTAAATAGACTTAAATTTCTAAAATTTTTAAATAATTTTATGACAAAGGTAGAAACCTGAAATTTAATTGGAACAACTCTTTAAATTTGTAAATAATACGAAAATTATGGAACCTACAAAATTTTATTGAATTTTCAAATTTTGAATTATTTTATTAAAATCAAAATAAGTAAAAATAAAGTAAAAAACAAAAATATGAATTAGTAACATTTCCAACTTGCAAAAAAGAGGAAAATTATAAAGCCTAAAAAATTTTATATCTGAAACTATAAATGGGCTCAAACTTCCAGATTTTTAAGAATTTATTTTAAAATTGAAATGTCTAATAAAAGGTGCCAAAAATAAAAAGCTAAATTTGGTAAATACAAAACCCTTGACTCGTAAATAATGGGAAAATTATGGAAAATCTAAAAAATTTAATTATAAAACACTAAAGAAGTCAAATTTTTCATATCTTTTTAACTGTTTTTTTTTTCTTCAATTTGAAATTACCATTCGTAGAAAACCAAAATTTGTTCGACAAAACATTTCTAGCTTATAAATGACTGAAGAACTGTATGAGAATTAAAAATTTGCAAATACAAACCTCTAAAGGGCTTCAAAATAGTTGAATTTTTTGAATATCTCTTTAATGATAAAAATGAGTGTCTGTTTAACTTAAAAATCTATATTTGATTCTACTTCTTGATTTATAAGTAATAGGGGCGGATCCAGAGAGATATTTGGAGGGGGGGATTATATAATTACTTCATTTTTATACAGTAGACAGTAAATTTGAACTTTAGAAATTTACAAATGCTTTAAAAATACATAATTATTACAATTTAAGTTAAGTTCTGTTTTATTTTTAGGTGAAATATAAAAAAATCGTGGCTAAAATGATAGTTTAGAATTTGAATAGTAAATTACTAAAAAAAATAGAACGATAGTATTTTTTATTAGACTAATTCTTTTTTTATTTTTGTTAGTAATCCGATCCAAATTGTTTATCCATGAGCAAATAAAATGGATATATATGTGTATATATATTTCACATTGAACTATTTTCATTTACACTGCAAAATAGAAATTAAAAATAAATAAAAAAGACAAAAAATCAACGACAGTTGCATTTAAAATAGATTAAAAACGTAACATTAATAATTATATTAGAAAACAGTATTAAATATTAGTTATAATTAAATTCATAGGTATAACATTTGCACATTTTTTTTACAGTAAAAATTAAATTTCTGTGCTTTGTAAAAAATTGTTTCATTCAGAATTTAGTTCTTTTTTTTTGGGGGGGGGGCTTCCACATTGTAGATCCGCTACTGGTAATAAGTAATTTTTAAGGTCTAGAAATTTATAAACTAAAACTGCAAATAAAGCCAAATTTTCAAATTTTTAAGTTTTTATATGAAAACTAAAATACACTGTAATAAATATGAGCCATAGAAAGCTGAATTTTAGTTGAACATCCAAACTAAATTTTATGTTCTAAATAATATTTTCAATTTTTCAGACGTTAAATAGTTTTTTCAGGTAGTGAAAAATATCAAAAAATGTAGAAATTTTAAATTTGACGCGTATAAAAATCTTGACTCGAAAAATTATAAAATCTAAAACTGTTTTAATGCAAAACCCTAAATTAGCTAAAAAGTTGAACTATTTTAAACACACAAAGCAGTATCTTAAGGGAAATATATTGCTATTTCATATATCATGATGGAAAAAAAAATTTCAGAATATTTTTTTTCATTTCCAAAACATAAATATTTTCAGAAATTTTGTAAAAATGCTTATATCAGTATTGCAAAAAAACTTGAGTTTATTTTAAATCATAAATAATTTTATATGTGTAATTCTGAAGTAAGTCCAAGAAGAAAAGGTTGCGACCTATGGATCGCCGATTTTGATGAAATTTTGCAGATCGATAGAAGACTATGAGAGTTTATGAACTGTGTAAAATACTATTAGAATGCAACTTTTTGATTTATGTGAGAAATTTAAATTTCTAGAAGCCGCATTTAACGAATATTATACACAGCCGTTTAGACAAAAATATGCAATAAATTCCATACTATGTTTATTTACTTCGTGTGAATGGTTCAGAAGTCCGGTTATTCAAAAAAATAATAAAAAAAAATCAATTTTTAGTGTAATAAAAATTTAAATATATCATTTATTATATTGATATAGTATAAAAAAGTTGTAATGAACTTGTTTTGTAGTTTAGTGGTAAAAGTGACATCTACATGTATAAGTTGAAAATAACGTTTGGGTTTGAATCCTCCTGCCATGTCACATAAAATTTTTGATCTCTTATGTCAATTAGTAATTCTTATTATATAATTATTTTAATTCTTTATGCATATGATTATATAAATATAATAACAATTTTTAAACATTCAAATCATTTCATAACTGTTTTTTAATTTTTTTTATTAATTACATGTGTAGTAATATATATGCGCATGCGCAATAGTATAAAAAATTATTAATAAACATTAAATTCAACTGGGCCTTTAATAACTCTAATGATGGATTGCAGCAAAATCTTATTGCAGGGGGAAAAAAACTAACTGTAATTTCGGCAGAAGTAAAACTAATAGGAAAGAATCTTTCTAACTCTAATCCATTCCCTTGGACACCATCACTTATCATCACCTACCCTCTCTGTGATGCTAAACTATGCGTGGTTTCCTCTAAACGTTCAGATAAACGTGAAACATTTTCAGACATAAACAAAATTGGTTTTTCAAATGAAATATTAAAAAAACTTTGCACTTGTGGTAATAATTTATTTATATGTTGCAATAAATGCCGCAGGAATTGCTGTTTTATTTGTTTTTATATCACCCTAGATTATGAAAGTAAAAATTAAGTTTGTAGCATTTTAATTATAATTAATAATCATTAACACTCTTAAAAATTTTTTTTTTTTTTTTTTTTTGTTTGCTTCTGATGATGGCCAGTGTAAGCTGGTCGAAACGTTAAGCGAATAAATATCTTTTTAAAAAACACAGTTGTTTCCGAAAATTATTTATCATCATTAACACTCTTATTTTATATATGGATGGGTATATTTTTTAAATTTATATTTGTGTACATATACATACCCACACATTTTTTTTCCACACATCGCATGTTTACCATTTAGGCAAATGTAAGTAATAATAAAAAATTAAAAATATTTATAGTATTTGTATTTTTTTTTTATTTTATTGACCCCACTTTCGCTGTATTACATTTGTATAGTTATGTTTGAAGAATTAAAATAATTGAATAATAAGAATTAATAATTAAAAATAAAGGAACAAAAATTTTCATGTGACATTGGGGGAGAATTCAAACCCAAACCTTATTTTCAACTTATACATGTAGATGTCACTTTTACCACTAAACTACAAAACAAGTTAGTTACAATTTATGTTTTTTATACTATATCAACATAATAAATGACATATTTAAATTTTTATTACATTAAAAATTGATTCCTTTTAAAATTCTTTTATCGTGTTTTAATAATTTTTTTGTTTAATATACTTAATTTTGGAATAATCAGTCTTCTGAACCATTTGCTCAAAGTAAATAAACATAATCTGGAATTATGCGGCCGGCGGAGTTATTATGCATTTCCAAAGTGGCCCGCAAGGTCATTTGGGTTGGCCACCCCTGTTTTACACAGTTCATATACTCCTGGTCTTCTATCGATCTGCAAAATTTCATCAAAATCAGTGACCCACAGGTCGTGCCTACCCTTGTTAGATATAACAAGGTAGAATATTTGCATGAACTTTACTAATAAGGGCAGTTATATGATCCTACCTAACTGTTCATCATTAAGAGTTGTTTATTCTTTTTGTTTTTCTGTTTCTATGCTTTTGAGTTACTCAATCATAAATTTATTTCACCCGTATTTGTAAAAACATGCTATGTCATTAAATTCCTTATCAAGATTTCATACAAATTTAATGCATGGAATCTTGATTGGACGGTTTAAAAATGCAATAGCTACCAAATAAATTCTATAACTCAGGACTGGCTTAACCCTTTCAAGAACTGAAATAGATAGGCAAATATTGACCCATCCTGCGCCAGATTTTATTTTTTATTTTTTTGTGTTTACAACTATGTCATATTTTAATAATAATTTAAACAAGAAATTTATATAAAATTTTCAATTTATTGTTTCTCAGCACCTTTCTCTACAGAAAGAAGTTATGTAATATCACAAATTTTATATCTCCATGTTTCTTTGTAGGGGAAACTATATAGATAATCTATGAATTGTAACACCATGCAGCCATTATAGTTAAAAATGTAGTACAAATTTACAAAATGTTTGAAAGAGTTAATTAATAATTGTGAAATTATTCACATAAATTACAATTAAAATTCTTTAACTGGAGGATGACTAATTATCATGATTGCCAAAAAACTATAAAAAAACACTTCACCTTAAAAAGCATTGAAAAATTCATGTCACTATCAGCAACCCCTTTAGAGTAAAATTGAAAATATAGAACTTCAGTTACAATTTCAGCTTAAGTGTAAAAAATATTAAATACTACAAGTTATAAAACTCAATCAATAAATTTAAAAAAAGTCAATAAGTGTAATGAGCAAATTTAATCACACTCTAAAAATAAACCTCTTATGAGGACTATGATTGCATATTTCATTTTTTTTAAAAATCATTGCTTGAAGAATAAATTAAGTTGCTGAAATTATGATACTTTAACTATATAATAATATTACTTTAAAATTCTTTTGGAAAGAACACAAAATGATTTTTGTACAATTGTTTCTTTATTTATATTTACTTATGTACATGCGTATTATACTCTAAATTAGTGATCAAAAAAAAGTAGTTGGTTCGAAAACTGGTTTGTTGTGTAATGAAGAAGTAAAAAAGTAATATTGTTTTTCACTTTTTAACGCGTTTTTATTAAATTTTTAAGAACAAAATCTTCTCGAAGTGTCGGTACTTTTTTTTTTAGAAAACTATTTTACTTCCATTTGCGTTTTTTTTTCTTCTAATTTTATAAGAGAAACACTACAACGAATGTGTCAGGATGTGTTAAGTACATCTTTTGGAGGCGTCCGTATCATTTCCGAGTACACGTAACAAGAGTTGCCTAATAAACTTGCCCGCGCTGTAAAATAACTTTCAATTTATTTTAACAAAGCTTCTTAGGCGCTAGATTTTAGTCAGCATTGGGCTTTTTTATGTCCCCGCTATATTTTTAATTAGTTATTTCGATTAATAGTTTTTCTAGTTTAGTCTATTATAAGTTGAAACTTGGTTAATATTATCTGATATGATTACAGTTTATAATTTACACAATTTTACGATGTGTAATTCTGCGAGCGGAGAAGAAAACGATTATTTAATGAGATTATATTTAATTAACATTAATTCTTACACTTGTATATAAACACACTGCCGCCGACGCTCGCAGATATTTCACATTAACTATCAAAATCACGGTTGGAATTTGATTCGACATTCAATTTAGTAGAAAGATACGGTTAGAAATTAAAACTCGAACAACATACTTAGGCGTCAGTTAATAACAAATTGCCTGCAAAAAATCCCACTGAACTGCTGGAACCTTCGTTTAATTCACAATTACATATTATCGGTATATTATGCAAAAAAAGGCAGCCGCGACATCGTGTCTCATAGCAAATCCACCGATGCCGATTAAAATTTATCGACGTAATCTCTGCTGTTTCCATAGATCACAAGGAAGCATCCGCTCCGAGAATTTACGAATATGTGGACGTCTCACAAATGAAGAATGATTTTTTTTTTTTTTGAGAACGCCAGCCAAGGGCAATGACCCATCATTAAAGAATTACGAAAACAGGATTAAATTTTGATATATAAAGAAATATAGGAAATGAACTCCGCTAAGATTGGAACAACATCTGGTGAAGGAAAGGAAAGTATGTAGGAAGCACAAAAACGAATAGGTAGTTTTAGGCGGAGAAGCTTAGTGTAGGGGAGGGAACGCTGCTGTACAAGAAGAGAGCATTCAAAAAGGATATGATTTGCATCACAAACACAGTCATGATCCGAGGGATTAAAATTACAGTATGGGGAAGGAACAATAGAAAAACGAAAGAGGGACGAAGGAAGACAATTATGGTTGAGACGAAGACGTGTGTTGTGGAGCAAATAACGGAACGACTAAAACCAGGGAAATCAGCAAACCAGGAACGTAATGAAGGAAGAGGTTGCAAGAGTTTGTAAAAGGAATGAGGATTGGAAAAAGAGGTAATGTAGGTATCCGACCATGATTTGAGGTGCGCTTGTTTGGATGGAAAGAGGATATTATTGGCAGGAAATTTATTGACAAATTTGCCATTTAAAGAAGCAGAGCGAGCAAATGAGTCAACTAGGTGGTTGCCTGCGATGCCGCTATGACTGGGAATTCAAAGAAGATCGATTAGAATGGAACGAACTAAGAAGAGATTTGCAATTAAGGAACGAATGGAAAGGATAATGTAGTCTCGCATGAAGAGGATGGAAAAGGAGAGGATATAGAGCCTGCAAGGCGCTCATGGAGTCAGAACAAATAAGTTATTTATTATTACAGGAGGAAAGTGCAATGAAGAGAACTGTACGGAGTATTGCATACGATTCTGCAGTGAAAATGGAACAGGAGGAAGGAAGTTTATAAAGTTCGTAGTGTGGAAGGGAAGAAATAAGAAAGGAAACTCCGACCCCCTCATCGCTTTTGGAACCATCCGTAAAGAGGACAGATGAAGAAGGAAATAGAGACCTCAAAGCTCCGTTGTACTCGCTTAAAGCGATAGAAGGTGAATATTTAGTATGAGAAGGAAGGAAAAACAAATTAGGAGGATATAAAAAATCGATAAAGCTGAATGTAAAGAACGGGAGTTTATGATATGTGTAGGTAAATGACGAATAAGAGGCAAGGCGTCGAGAGACATGAGAAAGAATAGGAATCTTCAGGGGAGAAAACCGCCAATTGGCCAGGATGTAGGAATAAGCAGAAACTAATTTAGAAGACTTAATAGGAAGACGTTCTATGAGGAAGCGATCCCCAAGAAAGGATCTGCGAATGTGTAAAGGATGAATGTTGGCTTCCTTGGATGGGTCATGTCCTCCGACACGGCGGATTACTACGAGATGTAATAGAAGGAAAAGTCCAGGGGAAAAGAGGAAGACCGAGAATAACATTTGTAGAAATGTTAATAAAGGGGATGCACAGCTAACTAGATACTCGGAAATTAAAAAAATTGGCGAAGACGGTTGGACCGGAAGACACTTATCATGGAACAAAACCAGTCCTAGGACTGTAATGATGATAATGATGATAATGACCATGATGGGCGTCTAAATTAATAAAAGTAGGCAAAATCTGTCGCATCAAATTTTTCTTTGTGCTCTACTACCGTGTAGTAAACTGTATTCAATTCTACGCAATAATACGAACACTGTTTCATTACACCTGACGCTTTGTATTTTCCTCTAAGAAGTCAAAGCAATTATAAGCCGAACGGCTGCGATCAACGAAACAAGCTGCTTCGCTAAAAGAACACCGGTTCAACATGAAAATTCGTCTGGTTTACGCGAGATGTGTCATCAGGTGGTTTTCCGCAAAGAGCGGCAGTAACAAATAGGCGAAATAAATCAAAGAACACGCTTACCTTCTTTTTGCGGCTTCGCTTCGGGAGGATCGGAAATTAATTTTGTATTCGGATTTGCCGGAGCTGCAGTAGTGCTCGCACAGAACAGCACGGCGATCAATAGCGAAAAGACTACGATAGCGGTAACTCGGGTCATTTTATTTCTGAAACAAACAAACGCGTCCAGAGAATTAGCGGATATGTTTGGAGTGCGTCTAAATTTATTCTACCGTTCGTGTCAGTATCATTTCGCTTCCTCCGCACAGTCTATCGAAGGTTCATTAAGAAAACACATTACTACTACTTGCCGACAAATAATTACGATGAAAAAACGCCACCATTCGACTTTAAAGGATCTCTGCTTTTAGAAACGTCCGTTCCTGATTCACAACTTTCTAGTCAAAATCTCTTTTTCTCGTTCTACTCTTATCTCTCCCGCCAAGGGGTAGTTCATAAGTCCTCGGACCAGAAACGGGTTACGTCCACAGGCAGCTGATAGTGAAGTGGCATGTAGGTTATCTGCAAATCTCTAGCCAAATATAAGCAGTCGCAGACCAAAAAGAGGCTACTTACCGGCGGGGAAAGTCTCTCCGGTAGACACAATTCCAGTAGTGACAATGAGGCAAGAGGATGCAGATAGCATAAGGAACTGACCGTTAAAAGTTTGCAAAATCCTGCCTCACCTTCGGCGAATTTGAGTCGCTGTCAAAACGCTACACCGCTAGCTCCTCTGTAGCAACCCCTGAAAGGGAGAGCAGCAGTTCTTTCACTATCAATTGCAGGTGGAAATTAAGCAGATTGGTACAGTTGCGGATTGAAGACTATGTCGCGGCGGCAATGAGAGAAACTGGTTATTATATTCATGCGGGCACTGAAGGCAACGGACAACCACGGTCTACTACATTTTCCCGGAGGACACCCTCAAAGTGTTCCTATAATTCTCGCTATCTCTATCATGTCGAGAAACCAGAAAGCTACATTAACGATATTGGCTTACTCTTTAAGGCAGCAAGGATGCTTTTTGGTTCCCGAAGAAGAAGACTCCTATCTCGCAAATTTAGAAAATTCTACACCGCAGGTGAATGCGTGGTGTTTCCTCGGATATTATGAAAAATCGCTCACGTATTTGAATATAGAATTTACTTTTTGGTTTGCGGTTTTAGTTCATTTGTTCGGAACCAGTTTTATAACAACTTCAATCGGAAAGTCTAACCTACACTAACCTTCTTTTATTCAATGTTTAAAAAATTTATTTGAAAATACGTTTATTAAGTGTCTCGTTTAGTTACTAGTCTAGTTCTCGACGATATATTTGATTTTCATTCGAGCCTTCTCGGCTTTCTCGATATGGTCTCCTCTTTTCTTGTGTAAGCATACTTTTTCCAAAAACTAATTTATTATTACTACCTTCTTCACTCTGCTTTTGATTCACTTTTCCTCTTTTAGAAACCGGATCTTTTCTACCGGAATCACTGTTCACAACTCATATGAATCGCTATCAGACTTTTCGAAAATGTGAATCCAGCCTTATTTCCACAGCTTTCCTTTCTGTCTTTAGGGTTTTCCCGGGTTTCTCTAAAATTATTCTTGGCCTGAGCTATTTATCGATTTTTTTTTTATCATGTATTATTTTTCGCTAATGACGTTCTTCTTTTTCTCCTCTCCCAGTCTCTTCGATGTCAGTGATGAATCGACTAAATACCTTAACCTTTTCGAACCGTCTGCATCCGATATGCACTTATATCCCCTTTCATCAAAATCTGCGTTCATGATTTTTACCCTTCGTTTGTTACGATCCGTCCGTAATTATTACCCCTGAAGAACCGATTTATCCGGTTAGTCGGTTCCTTCTGTTATCTTCACCGTCTTCATCAGTACTCGACTGGCCTTCCACAATTATCGTATTACATATATATTTCCTTCCAAAATAATTGGTTTATTAAAATCTCATTTGCTACACAAATGAAACGCTGATCCTAGTACTATCCAAATCAATTACTCGTTTCAAACCTGACTATTGCATTCCTTTGTTTATGGAAATGCCCCTAAATATCTTCTTTCCAAACTCAACCGAATTAAGAATTCCTGTTTTCGCCTATATCACGGTGCTTTGAGGGTTTCTCCAATTTCCACAATGTACTCCGCCTCCCTTATTTATATCCGCAGATTTGCCCTCGGTAATCAGTTCCTTATAAAACGTCTTCCTGTCAATTCTCTAAACTCGGCCCACTCTATTTTCTCTTTTAAAAAATTACCGTTTCTCTACCTCTAAAAGATTCCCATTCCTACTCGTGTCTTTGAACATTTCCCTCGTTCAGCTATTACTAATAAATTCAATCACATATTTAACTTTTTTTTTTTCTTCTTCTTCTATTGTTTTCACCGATGGTTTTAAGAAGGACGATGATGTCGAAGCTGCTCAACATTTTCAGGTCTCTCTCAGTCTGAAACTTTTAAACATCTTTCTTTTTTCCCATTAACGCAGTTGAATTCTACACGATTCTTCGAGAAATTATTTTTATTTCACTTTCCTCCCGTAAATTTATTTATTTCTTTCAATTCCGAAAGCGTCCTGATAACTCTCTTTTCCTCTCATTTTCCGATACCATTATTTGATCTTTTTCTCCCGTCCGTATGTATTTTCATCGTCCACTCGTTTGACCCATCCAGATCGATTTCCTTTAGCCATTCTTTCAGAGAACTCTATTGCAATAAAAATGATTAAAGCTTGTGGAACTACCGGCTAGTACTGTCATTGCAGGTATTAAACCCCATTAATTTACGAAATACAGAAACGTATTAACATATTTTTAATAAAAAATAATATTAAAAATCATGAATTCCATAACGTACAGTATCATCAACCTTACTTCATACACGAACAAAAATCGTTAACGCTTAAACGGTTTAAACTTAGATAAGTATTATAATAATAAATTTCGGACACAATGGGGCGAATATAACGGTATAGCTAAAAACTTTTTCCCAAACAGAGATCATAGACTATATATAGTATTTACGCCAAATGTTTTTAATGTCCAATTTCTTATTGGACACGGCCTATTTAAAGATTATTTACATAAACATAAAATTGCACACTCAAATAACAAAATGTTTTAATTTATTTTTAAATATTACTAAGTGTAATAAATGCAATTTACCTTTATTCAGTGTTTATTTGTCAGTTTTATTTTTTTTCCACCGTACTAGTACAAAATACTAGGAAGTAAATCTTTTTGTTATTTGAAGACTCACGATTATTAACAATTTCAATTAATTTCTTCACTTTTCAGTAATTTTTCAACTTAAACTAAACTAGTGAACAAAACATAAATTAAACCGAATACAAAAAAAAAGAAAATAACGTGAATTAAAATAAATAAAGGAATTCGAATAAAATGCACACAACTAAATATTTAAATTTAAACATTTTTAATAAAAAACAATAGAATACGTGAACTGTATTCTGCCGAAAAAATTTGCTCAACTATTTCTCGCTGCAATGGACACGACATCGCATTTAAATGTCTAGAAATCGGTTTCCAAGAGCACATTCTACACTTCAAATTCCTCGCTGCAACGGGCAACGGGCTTTGAAAGATTTCATTAAAATCTTACGTGCCTCATAATTCAAAAATAAAATATTTTATTCTCTGTACATATTTTCGGTTAAGCGCTTATGAACGTTTTTTTTGAATCCTTTTGGTAAATACTTCTTTCAATTTCTAAAAACGAACTGTCCAAAAGCAATCTACGAGAGTCTAAATTTACGAGATGTGAATCTGTTTTTGTGCAAAAATGGTTTCGCAGTGTAATTCAACAAAATGGAGTAACAATATGCCGCCTCTTCTTGTTCATTAGAGCTGTTCCAGATTCAAAGGAGCTACACTTTCGGGCAAAACATTGCGTGGTTTTTCCATTTAAAATCCAAATTCACAGTTTAAAAAAAATTACTATTACAATGCCAGAGCACCATTAGCATTTCTTTTTTTCTAATTTATTTTAATTATATGCAGTTTTGTGACCAGAAATTTGTAATATTCTGTTTTCTCGTAGATGTTACATCGATTATAAACGCCTGGGCGAAATTCTGTATCTCATTAACATAGATATCGGAAGATGTGCGATGATTCTCCGTGAACAACTTCGATATCAAGGAAAGAATAAAAGGTGAAAATCGGTCATCGTACAAGAAGAACTCGTTTCTAAAAATTTTTATTCGTAATATTTATTTCGAATAGCGAAAAAACAGATATTACATAAAAAAAAAAATGAAACAAAAATGCGCTAAAACTTTCTCCCGCCAAATAACAGTTATATCGCATCATCTCGCATGAAAAAACTAAACGTTATCCTCAGCGTACATTAACCAGTTTGTGTCCTATTCGGATAAGTGCCTTATTTTTTTTAACCGCAACAGAAGCAAAATTAGTTCTTTACATTTCAAAATCAAAAAAATGCTAATCTACGAACTTATAAGTACATTTTTTGCTGTTTCCACTAATACGGCGAAGTGGCGAACCCAAAGAATTTCTTCATATTTGTTTTACGTATTTTTTTAAAGGGGTTTTTTAAACTTTACCTACAGTAAGGATTTTTTGTAATCACTTTTACAAGCGGTTTATTTGCACGTATCTTAAATAGATGATTATCAGCGGCATTAGCTCAAGTTGCTAACATTATGGGAATTGATTCTTCACTGAATAAAAGTATTCGCAAGACCTGAAATTTAATAACAATTTCTTACCGTTAATCAAAGATTTACGGAGATACATCAAGACATATGTAAAGAGTCAACATCTGTTAAAATTACAGAAATCGAAAATAATTATTCTTAGTATAAACAAGAAATCTCCCTCTGAAAACAGTGTTTTCTAAGAAGCTTATATTAAGTTTTGTGATAAGACAGATAAAAAAAAAGTTGTTAATATGTATTACAATTTTATACATAATTAGATGTAATATATTTTTTTTTTTTTCAAAAAAAATAATAATTTTATTTTACGCACTACTCTTCCGTACACTAATTTATAAACGGTTCCAATTAGTTTAAATTATTCTAAAAAATTCCAGACTTTGAATTTGTTTCAAAAATCGACAAATCTTCGTTGACATAGAAAACGTGTTCCCGTTGGCGTTTGGCATCATCGTTCTCTAATTTAATTTCATTATTTTCTTCGTTGTTACCCACTTAGATGGTTTTCTGAACTTCCCTCAACGATTTTGTTGTCGGTCAAAACAATAGCAATCGTAATATTTTCATCAATGTTGAAGTATAAAAATAAAATGGGATAAAATAATAATAAAAAAAAAAAAAAACAATACTTTTTTTAAATACCTTTTTTTTAATATTTTTTTTAATGCTTTTTTTTTTTTTTTTTTTAACAAGAAATCTTTCTCAATCAAATAACAATACGATTAGATATAATAGACAAAGAAGGAAACGACAGGATGTAAGAAGCATAATGTGAGAAGTAGAACGACCAAGAGCTAACATTTCTTCAGGCAGAAAAAACAGAGATAGTTCCATGACGAGCGAAGAACATTCAAACAGGACGGGGTTAAAATCACGGAAAGCTTCGTCGTTTGGATAAAGAGGACAACACGAAGAAGATGCAAGGGCGAAACGAAAACGAGACATGAAGGAAATTTTGAGGATGACCGAAACGTAAACGAATAATCGAAACGATAGCAGAACGACGAACTAAAGGAAAATCACAGAGCCACGGGTAGAGGGAAAGATTGGATTGTACAGAAAGATGGAAGAATCGTGCATTGGAAAAGGATGGAAGTCAGACTAGATTCTAAAATACATATTTCGTGTTAATGGAAAGGAGATTAGTTGGACTGTAGATGATGCTGCTAAAGCAGATCTGTGGGCTATACACTTAGCAAGAATTTTTATACCGTACAATGCAATATCGCCTGTCGAAAACTTCGTCCGTGATTATTTAAATCAAAGTTCAAATAATCCACCAAATAAAATCAATTTAACTTCGCCAGGCGAAATTAATGGAGTAATAAAGAAATTGAGTAACAAGAAGGCACCAGGGTACGATCTCATAACGGGACCCATTCTGAAAGAGTTATCAAGGAAAGCGTTAGTAATGTTAACTTATATTTACAATGCGATTATGTTGTTCCTATATTGTGTAAATTCGCCAATGTTATGATGATTTTAAAACCAGGTAAACCTCCTCAAAGTGCCTCTTCTTATCGGCCAATTTCGCTTTTATCAATTCTGGCGAAAGTTATCGAAAATCTCTTAAAAAAGAGAATACAAAAGTTCATAGACAAGAAAGAAATAATACTAAATCATCAATTTAGCTTCCGAATTAGGCACTCAACAGTACAACAAGTGTACCGTCTGGTTAACTAAATTGAAGAGACATTTGAAGAGAAAAAAAAGGGTTACTTCGGTCGTCTTCCTTGATGTACGACAGGCATTTGATAAAGTATGGCATCCGGGAATACACTTTAAAAATGCAAAAAATACTACCAATTCAGTATTACAATATTTTGAAATCCGACTTACAAGACAGATATTGTTCCGAGTTGTAGTAAATGAAACAGAATCATCCATATATAAAATTGAGGCAGGTGTACCTCAGGGAAGTGTACTTGGTCCTCTCTTGTATTTATTGTTTACTTATGATATGCCAGAAGACGCACTACTAGCAACATTCGCTAATGACACGGCACAATCATGGGGAAACGTATTAGAACCCAGAAAAGTCCACAGAAAATTTACAAGGCGCGCTAAATAAAATCATTGATTGGCTGAATAAACCGAAAATAGTAATAAATGAAAATAAAAGTAACCACATTATTTTTACAAAGAGAAAAATTGTACGTAACAAATATCATATATAAATAACAAACAAATACATATTCATCCGTAAAATATCTTGGAGTATACCTAGATGAAACACTTACGTGGCTTCATCATATCAAGACAAAAATAACGGAACTTAATCTAAAAACAAAACAACTTCATTGGTCGCTTGGACCAGCGCGTTCTCAATTACATATTGCAAATAAAATATTACTATACCGCATGGTATTAAAACCGATATGGTTGTACGCAGCTGAATTAAAAGGGGTTGTTGCGCTTCTAAAAGTATAGTGTGAATAGAATAGAATACCAAAATAAGGTGCTACGATACAATGATCAGGAGCGCCATGGTATGTGTCCAACCAAACACTACATCAACATTTACAAGTGAAGTATGTTTCTGAAGAAATAAAGCTGGCGGTTAAAAATCATTTGTCGAAGGTGAAATAAAAATGCTCTGGCAACGAATTTACTACAACGACCTGCAAGTTGCAACAGGTTGGAAAGAAGGAATTAACCTAGCGTGATTATTCGACAAATAAATTCGGGATCGGCTGATGATCTTGAAATTCACGATCTTTGTACCATTAAAATCTAGTAAATGACTATATAGTCAGTTCTAGATGTGAAGAAAAAAGAGAAAAAAAAAATGGAAGGGAGATTAGACCCTGAAACAATAAATTAAAAATGCATAGTCTATAAAATATGTAATTTTCCCCCATATAAAAGATCCGCAGTTACACATATAGTAAAATTGCAGCCTTAGAAGCTTTAACGGTGATCGACAACAATTTTGAATCAAAATTCCGAAACAGTCACCATTCGGAAAGTATCACAGGTTTCCCCTAGCTGTATTGATACGAGTGGTACCTGCAGCGCTATCTAGTGAAATCCAAAATTATTATACATTTACATTGACACAACTCTGGCGCTATCATTAAACTCTTGTCGGAGGAAAGCCACTGCATATTTCACTTATTTAGTTGTTACTTATAACGTCAACTAACGATCGCATTATCCTCCAGCAAGCAAGAACTTAAGATCGTATTTTCGAGAATTTACGTGTAAATAAAAGGAAAACGACGCCGTTATTAACTTTCATTTAATTTATCGCCTATTGCAAATTCGTTCGAACTTTTAGAAGACTGGTCTCGAATACTTCTACACGGCCGTTTGTAATATACCAAAATCTTACGTAAAGTAATTTAAAATGGTCTGTAAGAACGACCAAAGCAAAAAACTTTTGGTTAGGTCTTGTTTTTTTTTTAATTAAAAATTTTTATGTGCGATCTGAAATTATTTAATATTTATATAAATAACGCGATACAAAAGTATCTTGGGGAACGGCCTACTTTTAGCATCACGCAATTAGCGAGAGCGAAAGAATAAAAAAAGGTCTCATTGGAAATAGTACGACCAAAACTCGTTTCTGTTCCTTCAACCGATTTTTTTCATTTAAACCTAAATTAAAAAATGCGGCGGTTGGAACAATCTCGAATTACACGATAACCTAGAGCTATAACCAAATAAGAGATATCGTATGTTTCTCATTTAACCCTATTCAATAATGATCCAGAAGTTTTGAGTTCACGTCAAACAATATTACAACATCCTTTTCCAAAAAATTAACTAAATTCCTGAGTTCAATTGCGAATAGAATTTAAAAAAAAAGGTTATTGCTTCTCACTTCATCAAAAACAATTGAGATGGTCCGAATATTTTCAATCGACATTACTCGAACAGACTTTTTCACGAAAAATTGTGGTATATTCTAGTATTGCTACAGCAAATGAACGTCTGGACATTCATACCTGTTCGCGTCATGAGTAGACCAATGCACGTACTCAAAACCGTATGAAGTTGTAGTGCTCGCCGTCCGCAATACGTTATTGCGATACACAAAATTTTTTTATCCAGTCATTACCATCACAACATTTTCTTCATTTACAAAAGTTTTTCTAGACCGGTGTGTGTGAAAATATGACGATAAAAATATACGCCTACGGTTTTCAAATCGAAATTTTACCAAATTTCGCGGGGGAAGAGGTCGGAAATCCCAGCTCGTTCTTAATGTGTATGTTTCCTTTTTTTCGCAAGTGGTGACGTAAAATTTTTTAGTATTTCCTTCGCAAGTAGGGCGAAGTTTATTTTTTGATCTTTTCGGCGGTCGTTTGGTCGATTAGCAGTGTCCGCAGCAAAGACTTCAAACTTCATTTATTACAAAATACATACTGAATCAATAAGTGCAGTCATCTTGAGCCTTACATCGGCAACAGAAAAACGTGAAACGGAAAACGATGATAACATTTAAAGAATAACTGATAACTGCTAGAAATCTCAGTGGAGGTTAAAACGACATATCATTTAAGCTCACACAGTTGATTATAGAGAAGCACTGAAGTCATACCAACACGGATATTAAGTTATAAGACGATTAAGTTATAAGACGGGGGCGGATTTCTTTACGATAAACAATACCGAAGATAATTTTCATTTAGCTCGCTATGGATAATCGTATAGCAATAAATCCGGGAAGAAAAGTAAAACGTAAAGCCTACATGAACAGCCTAAAGTTGTATCCTAAAAATTAACGAACATGTCTCTATAGATACATAAATAATATATAGGGTTAAAAAATGTGCGATTAAAATAAAGGATTCAACCTGAACGAAATTGTCATTATCATCCATACTTAATTCCTGAGCATCGGCGACTACCTATTCGTACATTTTAGCTGTACAGATATAGAAATAATAATGTTCATGATAATCATTCACTCGCTTGATGTCTGGATTGCATGTTATACTCATACACCCATACCTCGTTTCCACTAATGATGCGTCTGATGAATGTTGGATCGTATTTGGACTGGGAAATCATGTCTTTCTCGATGTTAACCTTTTTTTTCTCATGAAATTCAGATCTTTGGGTACCAATTTTTCAGCAATGCGTCTCAAGCCTAAATCGTTAACTAAAATGTCGTGGACGGATCCATAAGCGATATTTATGTTTTTCAGTTTTTGATATTGATGGCCTACCACTGTGTTCGTTATCTTCAACGGACTCACGACCATTTCTGAAGCGTTCATGCCACACATAAACATTTGTTTTCGATAGAGTATCATTGCAGAAACACTTCTCTAACATTTACAAGGTTTTTGTTCCATTCAATCCGTGTTGAACACAACATTTAATGCAAACTCGTTGATACAGAGTTAATTCCGTTTTTAAAATCGTAAAAAATCGAAAACACGCACAAAACAGATGTATTCAAAATGGCATAAATTTTACAGATGTCGAGCTGTGACGCTGAAATTTGGCGGGAATATTAATGACAGCGTGGCAACTTAACACAAAAAAAATAATAATAATAAAATCGGGTGACTGATAACGTCACGCAGTGGTCATTCCGGAAACTTTTTGATCAGGGTAGTATATATATATATATATATATAATAGTTCAGTGGTGAATCCGGGGAGTGATTGTGAGAATATATCCCTCTCCAAAATTTCGTAATCTTTAAGAACAAAATCAGGTTGGTTTAAATTGAAAAGGAGTGAAAGAAATTTTAAGATGACCTCTCCGAAACTAATTTCCAGCTCTGCCACCGTTACCTACGCATATTCCTTTACGACAGTATTTTTTGAAGCAACACTAAACTGGAACAAATAAGTACGGCGTAAAATAATAATAATGACAAAAATCCGCGCGCGCTTCCCGAAAGAACGTTTAATTGTCTCAAGAGATAAAGCGGGAATATTAAAAATGCGATGCAGGTACCGACGAGATAATTTTACGCAGAAAACTCGTAAGGAAGAAATATATATATATATATATGTATTATGTATAATAAACAGAGCGTGACTTTATCCCTTAACCGGCAAAAACCAGTTCAGCGAAGTACAAACAGCTATATCATAAGTCGGAAGATAAGTGTGATCTTTGAAAACATGTATACACGACGCAAATATTAAGACAGGTGCGGATAAAATTGATACGGCGGCTACAGACAGGTGGTTGAAGGACCCCCCTGTCTACGTATAAAACGAATAATAATAACGAAAAAACAAATAGAAGATGAAACGCGCAGAAAGTGTGTAAACGGTTGCCTATTTTTAGTGCGTAATTGCGGATATCACATAAAAACAGATTTGATGAAGTGTAAGCAAAATGGAAAGCGAAAAACCCCGTCTTATTATTATAAGTGTAAACCTTCGAATGATGTAGCTAGAAAGAGTTTGTAGAAAACACACCGGAAGACTCGAGTCAGAATGACCGAAGCAACAACTATTCCAAAAATGAATCGGATCTCACGTTAGTCGACGAAGTAAATAAGGAGTGCAGTTCGAAACAAATCAGCTAAAAAACAGAGATAATCAATGGCAATAAATCAGCATGCAACTAGAAATGTAGAAAATGCATTCGGTGCTAGTTGCACACATTCTTTGTGTTGCTTTGACGTGACTTATACAGAAAGCGATGAGGACTACCGATGAATTTCGATTCCGAGCGAACCTTACAGAGGTTGTCGGCACCACATACAGAACTTTCAAAGATACATACAAAAGTACGTATAATAAGCTCGAGAGGCAACATCTACGTAATAATATATACATCATTTTGCACCTCCTTCTAGGAGATTGCATGGCAAGCATAGTTGACCATCTCAAATTTTTCTGTATCTGGTCGCATTTATTACGTCACATATTTGGCCAATATGCAACGGCATATATTCCATCTTTTTCCTTCCGTATGTTGGATTTCGGAGCTCTTGAACCGCCAACGTAAATCGATTTTCCCCCATAACTCGCGATCGATATATTTCCGCTTTCGTTTCTTAATATCTTCTTTGATAGCTTTTTCGCATTAAAACGTTCTTATTAGAAACGAAATCCACGAGATGCCAAACAATCGTCGATATGTCGACATCTCTAAAGCGTCTAATCTCTTTTTTGCATTCGGCATCGATTGTCCACACAATCCGACGCATAAATAATCCGTACATTTTTATAATGTTTTAACAATTTATTGTCACCGACGCCAGAGGCGTAAGAATCCTCGAGGTCTGCCCTGGCGGCCCCCAAAAAGTAAAATAAAAGGTACTTGGACTAGAAAGTATTATCAGTAAATACGCTATTATTCAATTGAAATTACGCACAGAGCCCGCAGATAGCCCGGCACCAGTTCGTATCGATATATAGCAAATAGCCGAAGCAAAACTAAGTTTTAGAATTTTAAAATTATTTATTTTGGTTGCATGTATTTATATATTTGACGCTATCTCTTGGTCCATTTGTCGAAGGAATTAATATACACGTGCCAAATATCGGCATCAGAGTAGTAAAGTTCAATGCACGGTAAAGGTATACTTTTTGTTGTGTCTGAATGTTTACGATTTAGTGTTCGATAGGATCTAATAAATTTCCGATATTCGGAGGTGGCAGATAGGGCTGCGTCTGTGTGTGTATATTAATTCAGGAATTGTGTTGGGCTAGTAGAACTACCGACTGACCACGGGTAGGGCAAGTACCGTGCATGTAACAACCGCCGTGCCTAGGGTAACAAGGGTAACACGTAAAACGACAGAGGGAATTTGTCTAGTTGTTCTATCGTGGTATAATTAATAGATAATATAGTGATACAGTTGTTGCTCTAGTCATGAATTACCGTTATAACACACTGTTAAGAAAAGGCTAGAGTTCGTCATTTGAATTCGATCGAAAACGTTGGCCATGTATTAAATCTCAACGTTATAAACGCTGTCTTAGCTAGTCGCTAATAAAGGTTACCATGTAACCGTGACCTCCGTTATTTAAACTGTAAGGCGTGTTCTTTCAGTAAATTCAATGATATATAGTCCTCGAAATTTGCCACTTTTTTTATTTTATTCAGAAAAAATACTATTATTAAGGAATACAAGAATATACATATATATATATTATAGAAGCATGGGCTGGGCATATTGGAAGACAATCTGATGGAAGATGGACAAAAACTGGTGTCATGAAGACTATACGGTGGAAAACAAAATCGGAGAAAGCCAAATAGAAGATGGAGAGATGATATTGTTAATACAGCGGCAACACAGTGGCTTTGGAAAACACAGAAAGAAGAGGATGGAAAATTTTAAGGGAGGCCTACATCAATACAGTGATGTAATAACGGCAAAGAAGAGGAAGAAAAAGATATATATGTATATTATATATATATATAATATACTTGTATATCCGCATTGCTATGAGTTTGTTTTATATAATTTCCGCGTAAGTTCAAACACTTGGTCAGTTACCGGGTGACATTTTCCCGTCGAGGAAAGCCCACCTCTGCAACGTGCGAAAGAAATTTAAAAAATATTTTCGGGGAGTTTTTTTTTTTATCAGAAAGACCTAATGTTCCCATGCAGGGTTCCGGTTACCAATGATACGGATCCATATGGGGGGGACGATTTAATGAAAAATTGATAGAATTTATAACATTGGCACCCTTAATGAGAAAGAAAGAGTTCATATCATTGACATCCCCCCGAACAGAGGGACCCAATAAAATTCGTTTCATTGGCCTCTCTCTCATATGGAAAGACACTCTGTAATTCAAATCATTGGCTAAACCGGAACCCGCAATTCATAACATTAGGGAGCCGAACAAGAACTCAAGAAGTTGAGTGGAACTACACAATTCATAACAATATTAATACCAGTTAAGTTATTATGAGGTTGACTTAATATAATCAAGATTCCTGTGTCTCATGACGGAATTCTTTTCTATGTAAGAGTATGTATCGGCGTGGATGGCACACTTTTTTTCGTGTGATCTGTGAAATGTTTACATAAGAAGGAAAGGAAATACACCACAGTAATGTAATTTGATAATATTCGTCATATATCACGTTCGAAAGAATGAATGTAGCAGCAAACGTTTTTGCGATACCAGTGACTGTTATTTAACTGTTATTTAATTGTTAATAATCAACTGTTATTTATTTGCATTTATATATTACGAATTCACTAAGTAAAGTAAAATAAATCCCATATATCCTTGATAAAGTATAACGGATATTGTGAATTTAAACTTTCCATAATGGTACTAAGCCTAATGGACTTGATGAGAATACTGGGGCCAGTTCCTTTCTGCTTGGGATCCGCCTTTACTTTCCCAGATTTCTCTGGTACCCAATTATTTCAGTTTAGGTATAAATTTGGAAGCGACTTGGATCCGGAACGAGACAAGTCTCGAACCCATGACCTCTGGTTTTTGGTAGCCAATTACCACTACTTTTAATAATTCTCGTCTTTTATTATTTTTGCTTTTAATTAATTTGTTGACATTAAACGAACGAACACCATTCGCATTTTTCAAAGGATTTTTTCAAAGGATCTCGCTACCTTATAAGAATCGTGTTCGATAACAATAGGCAAAGGGAAAACTGATGCTCTTGCTTGTATTATTAACGTAATTTAGAACGATTGCATGATGGCACGTATGTTCACGAGCGGAACATGATAGTGCAACAAAATTACTATGCTATATCCACATTTTTACTACTGGAGTCCAAATTCCGGCTGTACCACTAACTGACTCGATGATTATATCTTTTCATGATGAACAATTACAAACATTAAAATTCGCCCTTTTGTACACATTATTTGCTACCGTCTAGGTTCGATCTTGTTTCCTAGTTGCGACCGTTCATTGCGTATCAAAAAAAAAAAAAAATCAAGTCCCGAACAAAATATTCTTTAAATGAACATTATACACGATTCCGAAAACTGATGATTATGATAGATTTACCAATAGACATGTTCTCCTAACATCTTCAGGATCGTATTTTACATTACAATTCAGCAACAACGGTCTAACTGCAGAATCGCCTCATTTCCATTTTTGTTCAGCAACCTATACATCAGAGATGCACAGCAAGTTACCGCATTACATTCAGCAGAATTCCAACAAAAATAACCGGGGATATTTCGGCTGAAACTTAAGTTTTAGACAAAGCAACGGTTATTCCGACAACCGTCTAAACCGCGCGATGATAAAATAAAAAGGAGTGAAAGCGCCGAATTTGACGGTACCGTGGTGACCCGGTGAACAGATTTCACTTTTTCACTGATCCCGACGCAACACAAAAGACGCTGTAATTCCCGTGAAAGGTAAAATCATCTTTGTTTGTTTTCTTTTGATGAAACGCGTATATTAATCTTCTATAAAATATGCAATTACGCAATAGTAACGTGCGGCAAACGAACGTTTCTAATTAATATTGCCCGCAAGTACCGACTAGGTCTCCTTGAGGAAAAAAAATAAAACAACTTTTCTCTTTAATGTCTGATTCGATTTTTTTTTATCGTTTTCTTTTTATTTTTTTTTTGTACTTTTTTCAAATATACATTCCAGTTTTTTGAATGTAAAATCGGAATAAATTTTTAAACAGTCACGAATAAATTTCAAGCTGGCTAGAGGTGTGTTTTTATTGAGGCAGTCACATACCGGAAATCCATGTATTATGTATTCGTCGCAATTTACAATACCTAAAACATAAATACGAAAAACTCTATTAAAAGTTCCACATTTTTTCAATTCATACAGCGCAACATCTCTATTCCTTTGCAGATAATCAACGGACTGTTTATAATTGTTTTGTTGCTTACTGCTCACACTACATCATTATATCGACTTCTCGATTTAATGCATAATATACAAATAAATAAATGTATTTATATATATATATATATATATTAATTACAATGTAATTCTTAGGCTACCCCCCATTCGAAAAAATGTCCCAATTTTATGTAATGTTTGTTATATTTTGTAGGATTTTTGTTATTTTTATTTAAAAAATGTCACAATTTTATGTAATGAAATATGTAACGAAAAATGTAACGAAAAAATGTCTTAATTTTATATAACAGGAAGGTAAATGTTAGAATAGGATTTTTGTGGTTATGGTATTTTTTGTGTGTGTTGATGCCAGTAAGAATTACGTTGTAAATTTTGATCATTTTATACAAAGTATAAAAGAGAAAGAGACAGGAATGAAAGCAGGAGGGGTCAAGGGGCACAGCCCCTTGCGAGGCCAAGGTGGCTGAGTTATATATATATATATATATATATATATATATATATATATATATACAGATAACTCGGCCACCCCTGGACCCCTCTTGCTCACATTTTTCTCTCCTTCTCTTCTATACTTTGTATAAAATGATCAAAATTTACAATGCAATTCTAATCGGTCCATATGAATAATATAATCATAAAAATCCTATAAAATATAACAAACGTTACATAAAATTGGGACATTTTTTTAATTTAGGGTAGCCTAAGAATTACATTATAATTAATATATATATATATATATATTTATATACTTATATCAGTCGCTGCTTTTACACTTAGCTTCCGAAAAACGAAACATTTTTCACAGACTGGAGCTGATTCAAAACACTTTTTGGACTACCCTGCTCTTTGAACCGATTACATCGTAAAATGTTTTATGTTCGATTGCTGGCGCAGTGCGACAGCTGGCCGGATGTTGAATCGACTGGACGGTGGACAGTTGTCAGAGGAAGTAACGGATTACACTTAAAATTTTATTTCCACCGGTGATCGTATAATTCAGTGGTGGACTGAATGCTCTTTAGGAACGTAGTTCTCAAATTCTACCGGGGGTTACTACAGATCAAAGTATCTCTAGAAAGGTAGCGGAATATCTTTTCGGGAGCAAATTATCTAGTCAGTTTGGTAAATAGCATCTAGCCAAAGAAACACGGAGAAGAAAATTAATTAAAACGATTTTTAAAAGAGTGTTTAAATCGTATTAGAGGTGTTTACATTTTGTTTACCTGCAGAAAAAATTATTTTTACAGTCATTAAAATGGGCAAAAGTTGATCAGGATTACGCATGAAAAGAAAAAAAAAAAATCATATTCTGATAAACAGGAGAAAGGAGGAATTCAAAAGGATTTGGTAGCGCTGATAGAATGAAAAACAAGCTGATTTAAACGGTTGTTTTATATGATACTAACGACGTGACATTAAGCTAATAAGTAAAGAATATTTAAATTGCATTGAAAAGTAAAACGAACGTCGAGAAAAACAATAAATATCAAACTTCTCGAGAATGACCGGATTCAAAAAATAACGATATAAATACTATTACAGACAGGATTCCTTTTTAATACCCTATAAGAGCATCGAACTGGCCGAATTACAAATAACTCTCCTTCATTATTCCCGATTTTTCGCCAACCGTTTTTTTAGATGTTTTTTCGAGTCCGAAAGGAATAAAAAAGGATTTTATCATAAAATAATGTACAAAATTCAACCGTTCATCACAAATTGAAAAACGTGCGTATCGTCCTGAACTGTAATCAGTACGATGTCGAATATTACGGCAAATACAAGACGAATTAAGAAATCTTGAATGTGTTTAGTCATGCGAGCAGAGATAATCATTGCAACATCTAACGATACGAGTGAACGAAAGTTTTACGTATACATAAATTTCGTATTTACGTAATAATTCGCAAGTTGAGAAAAAAAATAATCGCAAAATTTTGGCTAAATTCCTAATAAACAGTAAATGATGTTAAAAAAAAGTTCAACACGTACAGCATTACGAATTTAAATAAGACGTCCCCAGGTTTTTGTTGATTACGTTTTACGAACTGGTAATAGTTTAAATTCTCTAAAAAACTTCTCGTACATCGAAATTTCGAATTTTTTTGAATATAAAGTTATTATAAATTTATTTTTAGTCATTCGATTACACCGACTATCACAAACATTATTAAAACGCTTAATAATAGAAAAGCAGCTGGTAATGATAGAATAACTAATGAAAAATCGTTAAACTCTTAAATATTCATTATCCAAGTATGATCACGGATATAATAAATAGATGTATAAAATCAAAGATTTTCCCGTCCGCTTTGAAGGGGTCAGATATATCCTTAATTCCAAAACCTGGCAAAGATGAACACAAATTCTTATCGTCCTAACTCCCTGCTTAATGCATCTAGGAAAGTATGCGAAAAAGTAATAAACATCCACCTATTCAGAGAAATAGAAGAAAAGAGATCATCCTAATCAATATGGCCTGAGAAAATTGTACTTAGCCGAAGGCGCTGTATAAAACTTAATTTCTTTAACTAGAAATATAACTTCCGGTGAATCATCCGCACTTGCCATCTACTTTGATATCCAAGGAGCCTTTGACAAAGGTGGTCCTCTATTATTGAGATATTAAAAGAAAAACAAGTAAATCCATCGATTATTAATATTATAGTAAGTTACTTTGAAGAGTTTACAAATAAAGCTAAAGCTGCAAGGAAAATAACCTTCGGAGTACCACAAGGCTCTGTCTTAGGACCAACTCTTTGGAACATTTTATTTTTTTAAATTCATAACAGTATATAAAGTGTGTGCACACTTTTAAATATAGAAACGGTCTTAATATCATACGCTGACGACACCTGTCCGTTCTATTTTGAAAAATAGAAAAATATACTAATCTTACAAAAACCGAAACTGTATGTCAAAAACTAGAGTATGAAATAGTAAAAATGGGTCTGACCTTCTCTCTACGGAAAAGTGTAAACCCATGTTGTTTGACAAGAAAGAGCTATCTGAAAAAATTGGCAGATTAAAAGTAATCTCGGGTCAACCTATTCATAGTTAATGAAATAAAGTATCTTGGGATTACGGTCGACCGTGAACTCAAATTCACTTCTCATTTGAAGAAGACAAATAGCAAAAGTATTACCAGTTTACGATAAACTTAAAAAAATCTTACCAAACATTTCTGGGATGACCTATAGCGAAAGGTCTATTTTATATAAAGGAATTTTTTTTTTTTTTTTATTTACTTCTCAACCTTGGTTAGACTCCGGGCCGTATATAACGTCTAGACTATTGCGGCCAAAGAGTCTCCGGTTACAGGAGTGCCCTTAATCCATTGTCCCTGACGAACTGAAAAATTGCGCTCTAGTTCACTTCTGAATTTGAGAGGGCATGGCTGAGATTATCAAATCCGTGTCTCGTTCTGGAGTGTTGGAATGTAGGACAGTTTGTGAGAATGTGATCCACCGCCGGTGGCTCTTGTGCGCGACAGAAAGGACAAGTGGTTGGAGGGTGAGCGCCCTCCAACAAATAGTCGTGGTATAGCCGCGTGTGGCCTAGGCGTAATAAGAAAATTCTTAATATAGTAAATAGACACCAAAGGAAATTTATTTTAAATATTGCATCGGTGTACAGAACGGTATACTCTTCTGCTGTCTGTATTATATCCAACACTATACCGATAGACCCCTTCCTAATAGCACGACCAATAACTGCGGAATACAGAATTGTTAAAAACTTAAGTTTTGTTAAGTCTTTATAAACTTCATGCCAAATCAGGACATCTCATAAATAATCTGGGATTAACTCCGCCCTTAATCTATCCAAAAAATTTGTAAATATCAAAATCCTTAATATGTGGCAAATGCGCTGGAACAACGCAAAAAACTGTGGTCGGAAAACCTACAATTTCTTCCCAGACGTTAAAAGAAACAATCAAGATGAAAAATTTGTTTATAACTTTTTTTCGATGTACCGATCCTCACTGGACACACATGGTGCATTTGATCAATACCTACAAAGGTTTAAAATAGAAGATAGTTCACACTGTAAATATTGTAAAAAGGAAATTCCTGACGATATCCGCTATATGATTTACGACGGTTCAGCATTATGAGCCAACGAAAGGCAACAATTCAAAATAAATGCTAACACTCCATACAGAATTGACACTGAGAACTGTAATAATGTCCTTAAATTCTTCCATGTAATAATGAAAAAACGTTTTTATAATGCCATGAGTGATTAAACAATTTCAAATTAGCTTAATTAATTATTGTAACTATAGTACTATCGCATGTACATATATGACCAATATTAAACTGCACTGCGTAACCGAACCAAATGATTAACCCCCAACGACATTGTCTGTTATTATTAATTAATTAACGGTTAGTTTACTTACGGCAATCGGTATTTTAACGAAAATATATTTACTGATCAATAGTGATTGATCTTTATTTGAATACTAATAGTATTAAAAATCAAATATATCTGAAAACTGGTTGTCACAAATAAACCAATCGTTAATTACGTAATAATAATAAACTTATGAAATATATAAACACTTTTATGAAATATATAACTATTATTTCATAAAAGTGTTTATATATATATATTTTATTTTATAAGTTATTAGAAATAACGTATATAAAAAACTCCAATAATAATAATAAACAATACACCATTGTATTAATCAGTTAATTCGGCTGCACAATGTAATCGAATTAAGTATTCGTTAATAACTTTATATTTAAAAATTTAAAAACATTGAAATCTATTATATAAATAGGCAAAGACAAACAGTTCAGTACTTTTTTCTCCTCTGTTTATTAACCGATTTTCTTCTTTTTTTCTTTGTTTAGTAGCTATTGACGATCTTTAGTGTTATCAGTAAAACAATTTTAGAAAAAGTTTTTTTTTCTTAGTTAAATAAAAAATTAATAAAAAAAATCAAAAAAGAAATCGTTATAGACAGTAAATCTGTTCTTTTCTTTTTATTTATTTTTTCTGGCCCGGCGCAATACCATTTGGCCACCAACCAAACCTCTCATTTATATTTTTATTAAATTTCAACTTTTCCACTCTACCATGTACACTTTTGGAAAATTTCTCAGTTAACTTTAATTTAGGTAGCGCGGTAGCCTAGTAGTTAAGGTACTTGGCTAATAAATCAGAGATGTCGTAAATTTTTGGGAGCTGCCTCGTTAACCAAATCACTCCCAAGTGCATATATGCCCAACCTGAAATTGAACATTGATTTGTACCAGAGAATTATCTGGAGAAAATAAAAGGCGGATCATCCCAAGTAGAAAGGAATTCCAGTGTTCTCATCAGATCCATTAAGTTTAGTACATCGTGAACCTTAACTTCACAGTCACCAAAACGCCCTGTCATTACTATTTTTAACTAAAACCGGATCCTAATATCCAGAAAGGTGACAGTCGATCAAGCGTCCGCGCGGTGTTTTAAATGAATTAAGGCAGCTCCATTTTGAACAACATCGATGTCTTTAAAAAAGTTCTGCAAGTCTATTCAAAAATAATCCTTCCGAACTACTACTACAGTAATGATTATAAAAACTCTCGAGCGAATTAACGGTTTTCCGTTAATAAGGTAAATTAGATAATATAAACGAATTGCGAGAGGGAAATTTTTAATTTTAACAACAACGCCATTTTTGTGCGATATGCAAATCCCTTATATGGAAATGTATAACGTTTTTTAGTTACGATTTAAAATAAATCGCTCAGCGGCAAATTGTTAATTAATATGGAACTTCCGGGTAACTGAGGAAAATTTGCGAAGACAATTTTTGATAATGATGATATTTTCTGTTGTTGACTAATTTTTATCTGGACTTATTGAATAAAAAAAATTATGGGAATTTTTTTAACGATCGTTCTAAGAGATTAATTATGTTCAGCGATCGGCACGTCCGATAAAAATTATTCATTATTCGAGTGTGAGGGAGATTGTGAATCTAAAAGATTTAAAAACTTTTAACTCGCCAAAGAATAAATTTGACCGTAGTTGAAATTTACTATTCTACAAGTATTAAAAAGAACCATCATCCGGAGGTCCCGTACGCATGCTCTGAGGTCCGAAGAATCCCCTTCAGTCTATATGTATAAACTGATAGCTAGGTTCGTCCTTACACACACAGAAACTACCGAATAGAGGTTCACAAAATTTGATAGTACGATTCTTTAAAATTTTGTCATTTTCTCAAAAATTAGAATTCTTACGATATGCTGTGTTTGGAGATTTTGAAGCTACTTTAGCAGTTAGGTTATCAACTGTATTCTCTGGCCGATGAGAGGGCGGCCAAGAGAAATGGAGATTTAACTATTCTTAAGTCACCGCTTTCACTCGGTTTCTTCTGCTGCACTAGGGAAAAACTTATTCGGAAAAACGATTTATTAATCTTATTTTCCGACTTTGACTTTTCTTTTTCTTCGAATAAATTCGAAGCGTAATACTATAGTGAAAGAAATCGTTATAGCTGCCACCCGTTGATTAACAGTAATCGTTTACTAATCCAAAAATGAATTTTTCATATACTCCTGTTTTCTTGTGAAATGCCCAAAATCAACTTTCCTTTCATCCTTCTATATAAACTACATTTTTTCATCCTTGTGTCGGTTACATTCTCCTTTCCATCATCCCTTTAACAGACCTTCCTTATCGTCCGCTGCATCGGAATTTTTCTAATGATAATCGGTAATGTATTTTTGATCACATCCTTAATGTTTCGCTTTATTATTGCATTCTTTAGATTACTCGTAATTCCTTAAACATAATACTTCTACTCCTTAAAATGCTATCTTTCATTTCGGTCGCCTTCTGTTGTTTTTCCCCGACGATGGATACGAATTCAAATAATCTATTGTTACTTTCTGTCGAACGTGTAAGTATCGTTTGTTGGCGAGAACCCTCCTAACACCACCTTCTTTTTTACAAGAAAAATTTTACATCATTCGTAAAATTTAATTACATATATATATATTGGAGCGGTAAAAAAAATCCAATAGTCGGGTGACTAAAAAACCCGTGAGTGAGAAAAAAATTTAACAAAATCGAAATCACCAGTATAGCCTGTTAACATTTTACAAATATTTCGTTGCCCAACCTACGAAAAAAAACCAACATTATTCTCAAAAAAATATTTCTTGCAAAATCTATATATACACAAAATTTCGGATAACTCTTCACGGCACGCTAAACGCTGTGGGTTGGTGCTGGATGGCTCTAACTGCTTTTTAAACACCCCCCGTGTTTCTGCTTCCTTAATTATTGGCAGTCTGATTCCTTTGTCCGTTGGTACTGCGGGCTCTGTAATTGCAGATGTGGCCATAATATGGGACAACTAACTCCTTTTGTTCTTACCTTCGGCAATGTCATTCCTTCTCTCTTCAAGATGCACATGTTTGGCATTTATCGACGTTGATTGTCATTGTTTCTCCATCCTTGGTGTATAGGGTTTTTAGTCAGATTCCATTCCTTATAACTCCTAATTGCTGTTATTTACACGTGTTGATGGGTAATCGTCTATTATTGGCAAGCCCAGGGAAAAACCCAAAACAAGAAAAAAAAGAAATACAAAAAAGATATACAATTAACATTGGACCGTGACGAAGTCAATGATGTATAATGTACATATATGTATATCAGGGGCGGCTCGTCCTAGGGGGCTCAAGGGCGCGGCCTCCCTGTGTGTTTTCAAAAAATACATAATATTTAATTACTTCAAGAAAAAAAATCAGTGTTACGAATTTTTTATTTCAAAATAATTTTTTTTGCAAGAGTGCATTTTAAAAATAATTGCAAAATAAGCAGAATATTTGAGCCTCCAAGCCGCATATAAAATACACACGAAAAACGAATAAAGCCGAAGTTTCCCGAGCATAACTTAAAGGCGTCTGAGGGCTCTCGAAAAGTGAGCCCTCGTCAATTTTACTTGTGATTATAGCCGGTTTTAACAACAGATCCGCGTTGCGCGCTGCGTCGTCCGTTTATCCAGGGAAGCGCACTGTTTTAATTTGCTGTTTTTTTTGTTCTATTTCTATCCTTGCTTTTCTTCTTTAAATAATACATTTTGCGATCTGGATTTTGTTACTTTTGAATGCAAGAAGCACTGCTTTTTGTCGACACTTGTTTTACGGTGATTTTTCAAACGTTCAACATTTTAGAAACTGAATTAGATATAATTTATATTGGAGAGACTAACCTTTTAAGCTAATTACTTAAACTTACGATGGAGCATAATGAGTGATTCTACAAATGGCGTATAGGCGAAGATAAAACAAAAATATAAATACTGTCATTTTATTCATTGTTATGCGCACCAGTTGAATTTAATTATGCAAAAAGCAACAAGCCAGGATTCTAAAATTAAAATCTTTTTTTCAAATTTGTCCGCTGTAGCAAGCTTTTTTTCAAATTCTGCTCATAGATGTGATCTACTGCAAGAAATTGTAAATCGGAAATTACCTAGAATACACGTTGGAACTATAATAGGCGTACAGTGAATATTGTTTTCGAAAATCGAGAAAAATTAATAGAATATTTCGAAGAACTAGAAGAAAAATGTAATAAAAATATTACATGCAAGGAAGCATATATAGTTTACGAAGAACCTTAGAAGACCCGGATTTTATATTTTGGCTTATCTTATTTCACAAAATTATGCCACATGTAATTTTTTTTTTTTTTTTGTGGACACGTCAACAGTGAAACTTACTTAACGCAAAGGATTGTACATTATACAAGGAAAAGATTAGAAAATATTATTTAATAAATTTCAATCTAAATACAAAATGCATTCACATCTTTTTTTAAATTAAATCAGAACTTGAATGCATTAAACCAGTTTTATTTAGTTTAAAATGTAGACAAAAAAGCAAGATAAGTTTATGTCATTACACTCTTTAAATTATTGTAATTTTACATTAGAGCCCCCCAGATTTACTTGTCACGAGCCGCCACTGATATATATATATATATACAAATATATTCTTATATCACGATGTTATTACTTATAGCCTATATAGAAATATGAATGTAACCTTTACAGATCTAAATAGAATATAAACGGGGGCCTTGAAACGAAGCAGAATAAAAGAAGAAAAAGACTTCAAAATTATAATGAAACCGCATGTGAAAGAAGAGAAAAAATATGAACAAAACGCAATTTATACCCTTAAGCATCGCTTCGTTCACGCCGATTAAATTTCAGTAATTTACTTCGCTTTCTGTAAATTTAATTTTACACAATTCGGACGAAATAGTGTGCCTTCATTGTTGTCATACATATGCTGGTTTTTTTTTCTATTTTTTTTTTTTTTTTTGTCAGCTCGCAATTGGGGAACTTATATATTACGAATTCCAACGAACATTAAAAAATGTAGATTGCAATTTCAGCGACAGAATTGCAATGTTTGGAGATTTTAAAGTGCATCTAAAACTTTTTCATATACTGTACTTCTCTATTATTATAGAAATTAAGTTATTTCGATGCAGTTGTACGAATACAATTAATATTTCTTTAAAGATACTTTTAAGATGTAATATAATTGTCCAGTTTAGCTTCTTGTCTTGGAATTTTGAAATATTTCTGATACCACTTTTTTTTTTAAATATTTTTCGCCGCTGAGTCTAAGCGCACCAGTTTATATCCCCCTCAGTAACTGATAGAGATCACTTTGGATTTCTGTTCTTCTTTTTGAATAATACTTTATTGAAACCTCATCGGTATAATAGCCGAGTGTTTGTGATTTTTGGTCATTTTATTTCCGTTTGAATCTATTCTAAGAGGCTTTCATTTTGTTGTTTAAATGCGGACGTAATTTAGCCTCTCTATTTTTACTTCGAGTAAGTAAATTATTTCTAGTTTCAATGCTAATGAATTCGACAGGGATAGTAGTCTAGAACTTAGTGAATATTTCTGATGTGCATATATAGTTTTCTTTTCTTTTCGATTATTAAGTCGCTCATACGGTATTAAAATTACACAACGATAGTTTAATAACGGGTGTTTTACATATGCCCCCAGGTTATAACGTTTTTATTAGTAGCAGAATGAAAATATTTAAAGAGAATAATTTTTCAACGTATTTTAAACTAATTTCATTTGGATAGAAATTCGTTTAAATATTTATAAATATACAATAAATAAATTACCCTTAATAACAAAACGAAAATAAGTATAAATCTCCTTTAATAAATTAAAATAAGTACCTTTGTGGTTTTAGTTCTATTTGAGTATGCTCTCTGTGTTGTTAGCTGACGATATAGCCCGAAAATGTTTTTTTAAATTGAGCTATTTATTTTAACTAGTGTTCGTCGCCCCGATTGGTCGAAATTCGACGTCATAATTATTATTTAAAATTTGAGGAAAACATATGTATGAATTAGCATATTTCCAAAATAGGTTTTCTCTACTCTTGTACATTCGTTCATTGTATATCTGAGAACATACACTTTTATACGTACTTACTAATTACAAAACAGTTCAGTACCATTATAGTTGAATAAAAAATAAATTCAATAAAATAACAGTAAATCACAATTTTTAAGAAACGCTCATTTACTGATATTGAATGACACCTTAACAGATTTAGTATACTGTAAAAAGCCAGTAATGATGATTATTATTAGGAAAAATTAAAATATTTTAATAAGAACAGATTTACTGGCTACAGCGATTTATTTTTTTTGATTTTTTGTATTAATTTTTTATTTAAATAAGGAAAACAAAAATAATTGTTTCCAAAACTTTTTTATACTGATAAAACTAAAGATCGTTAATAGCTACTCAATAAAAAAAAAAAAAAAAGGAAAGAAAATTGGTTAGGAGAAAAAAGTACCGAACAGTTTTGTTTTTGCGTATTTATATATATATATATATATATATATATATATATATATATATATATATATATATATATGTAGATTTATTTAACAGAAAATTTATATTTAACATTTCTTTAATTTCATCCTGCAAATTTATAAAAAGAAGGAAAAGGAAAAAAAAAAAAGATCTAAAACGTCCTTTAACTTTCTTAAAACAGAAATCATTTGTAGTAAACACGAAAAAAAAAGAAAAAAAAAGACTCTAAATTACGGTTCGGACAACCTGTTATTATTTTATATTTCAATTTGCATTTAAATCATTAAACCGTTGAAAATTAATTATTTAGACCATTATGTGATGTTGATGATATATACAAAATCTCTGTTTTTAGTTTTTTTAAGAAGGGTACACAGGAGCGCTATTTTCAAATTCGGGAAATCATTTTTAAATTGCAAAAATTTCCTTCTGTCATACGATGACACGTGAAATTCATTTACGCTGCTCCACCCAAACATACATATATGTTGCTGTCCAAACCGGACGAAAAACGAAAACCAAGGTAATTTTCCTATCTTTAAGTTTCCATTTAATTAAATTCCTTAGTACGTAAATAACGTTTAACCTAAATTTTAAATTCGTTTCATCAACTGCGTCACTACTCCTAGAAATCACGACAGCCGACACTAACTTCAGACAGCAGTCACATTAAAAGTTCACAAGCTGATAAATATTAATAGGTATCACAAAACTTAATAACAGAACAAGGGCAGATGATAAATGTTTAGCTTAGAAACGATTTCGAGATTGTGCATCTGAAGCAGACTCTCTGAAAAATTTTGGTTTCAGGAAATACGCAGCAACCGCGTGGTTTTTTGATTCATATTTTAAATATTTATCACGTGTCATTGGTGTTTGTTATTAAATTTTCTGTACAACTCACTATTATCATCATTACTACCGTATGTCTGTCCAACACGTGCGTAAACGCCAAGTAACGATTAATTAACTTTTATTAATTATTAACGCGCGATGTTTAAACAGTTTTAATTAAATCATTGGCAGCTTATGATTACAATGGCGATTGCTACAATTTAGTTATATATAATAATAGTTGATATCACGAAACAGAAATACAATGCTTGCCAACATGTTTCGTTGCAGCGCTGATATTCAGAAATGAATTGCTAGAGACATTTTTATGTTTTTTATTTATTAAATAAATTCCGTTTTATAATATACGAAATTAATAATAAACTGAATTATTTGGATCCGACCGTAACTATAAGCAACAATAAAATACACAATCATGTCACCATCCAATCATCCACACGGAGGCATAAAAGTGCATATCGATACATATTTCTCATTGATTAGATGATACGCTGGCATACGGAAAAAAAAGTAAACAAATTCAACGCTATGAAATCGATGATAATTACAATACAGATTTCGCCGAAAATCAAACTATTTAATTTTTTTTTATTTTTATTTATTTACTTTTTTTACATTTGTTTTTTATTTCGTCGCATGAGCATTAGCCAAGAACTTGGGAAAATTCGATTTTTATGCAATCATAGATGGCGGACAGAGAGGATACAGGTATGAAAAGGATGGAAGACGATAAGGAGAATATCCCCATCAGTAAAAGTGACGAGTAGAAAGAGGAAAATTTTAAACTATAAACAACAAAGGGGAAAAAGAATTTAATGAGAAAGACAAATTATGACACATTTTCGCATTCGCAAATCCACTTTTATATAATAGCACAAAATTATTGAAGAATGACTGATTCATTATTTTCAAAATTAATAAACGCAAATAAATTTATATTCAATTATGCCGAATGAATACACGTATATGATAAGTATGATTTATACAAAATTACTGATACGTATTCAATATATTATATATATATAGGTCACAAACATGGCACATGTTTACTGTACGTTGTAACAAACATTTATCAACAACAGATATAAATCTATAAGTAATAAATTGACTAGAAAACATTAATGTGTTAAAAATTATAACGCCAACATGTTTCGGAGACACCGCTCCATAATCATGGTGAAGAATAATTCACCATGATTATGGAGCCAGTGCCAAATCCATGATGGGAGAGATAGGAGACATTTCCCCTCCCAAAGAACCAAAACATCGATGAACAAATTTGATACAACACAGAAACTTATACTACAAAAGATTTGTATATATATATATATATATATATATTACAACATATGAATTCTGATAACTAATATTTAATACTGTTTTCCAGTAAAACTATTAATGTTACATTTTTATTCTATTTTAAACCTAACTGTCATCGGCCTTTTCCCTTCCTAATTTATTGTTAATTTTTATTTTGCAATTTTAATTAAAAATAGTTCAATGAGAAATATATATATTTAAACTTGCTCATTAAGAATTCGGATCGGATTACTAACAAAAATAAAAAAGAGAAGTAAAGTCTAATAAAAATACTTTCTATTCTTTTTAGTAATTTACTATTCAAATTCTAAACTACCATTTATTAAGCTACAATTGTATAATTTCGTTTTATTTTTCATCCCTAAAAATAAGACAAAAGTTAAATTAAAAATTGTAATAATTATGTATTTTTAAAACATTTTTAAACTTCTAAAGAGGTGGTCGCTGTTTAATTTTCTTTATAAAACACAAGGTATTTCCCAAATCTACCGTCTGCCGTATAAGGTATTACGTTATTATAACATTTCTCCTAAAAAAATGTCTCTCTGGATCCGCCCCTGATGGAGTAGCGTCTCCGAAACATGTGGTGTTATAATTTTTAATATACTAATTGTTTTTCTAGTCAGTGTATTGCTTATGTAATTTTATTTTAATTTCGAAAACACGTTTAAAAAAAAAAAAAACCCTTTACAAATATAAATCTTCGATTGTAAAACCCGTTGCTTAATTACAACACAAACTAACGTTTAACGTTAACGCAGATATGTGTTAATTTTTAAATACACAAACAGCACCAAATTATTAAATTACGCAGAAATATATTTTACATTGCTCTAGGTTTACCCAGTCTGAAATAATTACTGGGTACCGGGGAAATCTGGGAAAGTAAAGGCGGATCCCAGGTAGAAAAGAACTGGCCCCAGTATTCACATCAGGTCCATTAAGCTTAGTACTATTATGGAAAGCTTAACTTCACAATATCCGTTATACTTTATCAAGGGTATGTTGCTTTACTTTATATTTTATATTATAGTCCGTTCAACGAAAATGTGGCGATGGAAAAAGTCGATATAAATCGATATTTACGCGTAGGTGGATAATAAATATCGATTTATATCGACTTTTTCAATCGCCACATTTTCGTTGAACGAACTATGGTAAACATAAAAACGAAATTTTCAGTAATAACATTCTTCGAAAACCGTTAATACATCATATTTAAATATCGATCTTTTGTTTTTGTAACTTTTTGAAATAATCGTTTTCAAATTTTTCGACTTTATTATCGACTTTTACTCGTATTTTATTTACATAACGTTTCACAGTTAGTTTAAATTGTTGTATATGATAGTACTATTAATATATATACGTATATATATATATACTTTTAAATATGGATCTTGCTACAAAATGGTGTACAGTTTATGTATTTAAATAATATATTTCTATTTATTATATAATGCGTGTTTATAGAATTTTATTCGAATAACGAACAGTGGTGGTGGACATCTGTTCATATTTATAATTGTTGCGAACAAATATTATTTTTAATACGCGGGATAAAAAAATGTATCATTGAGTAGAAAACCGCCTTTTTATAGTAAACAGATAAAATGATTTTATTTACGTCGGAAACGGAAAAGTAATAAAAGAACTCGAATAATTTTCGATGTTATCATTAAAGGCCTTTTTCTTCTCGCGACGTTGCACACTAATAATTTCTTCGTATTAATTTTACAAAGATTCTAAATCTTGAAAACGCCTAATTAAAAAACTCAATTGACGGCTTACCACGCTGCTGACGAAATATTTGTATTTTCCTCCCGGCGGTTTTTTTGTCGAAAAGTAGACTTAAAATAAATTATCCAATTGCCAAAGGCGAAAAACAAAAAAAGAACAAAAAACGAACTAAACATAGAACATTACTAGGATCGAGAAGAAGTAAATGTCTACTTACAAAATCGGTCGCAGATCAACGATAATATTATCGAGAGCTGAAGTACGATTATTATTTTATCGATCTATCGCCGCTTTAGAGAAATACAGAGTTTCATCGGACGAGACTACGAAACATTATGACGTTATGAATAAAATCGAGGCAGCTACTTTGCCGCAACGCTCGGTGAAAGCGAATTACCTGTCTGGGCCGGCTAACTGACTTACTGCGCAACAATTATTTTTAATTTTAGTTTTTCTTTCATTTTCCTCTGTTTCTCTGTGTACGTGTCTCTATGCACATGTACAGTAGGCAGTTTGACAAACGAAATGTTGTTAACGGGTTCGTAAGAAAGCCGATTCAAGTTCGATCGCAGCTAGACACGTATCTGTCGGTTCGCTACCGTCTCATTCGTCCGCCCCAACGATCATAGTAGCCGGCAGGATGGCGCGTTGAATCTAGTTGAATTGAAATGACGACACAACCGGATGTGCATATCAAGCTTATGACATTTTAAATGAAGAAAAGTTCGACTAAGCAGCACATTAGCAAAATAAGCGAATTTCAGTAGTGACGTGGTTCTGGGCACGCGACAAACCCGAAACTTCTAAGCAGGGGATTCGGAAGTATTTTACTCGATAATAAATATATCAAGGTAGCAAAAACGGGCAGAACAAAGAGATCGAGTGCGATGAGATTCGCGGCAAGCAAAATCAATTGAAATATTTTGGTTTTCCACAAATCGAATAAGCTGATTCTCGCCAACCGACTACGAATTATAAAAATCGAAGATATTTTCGAAAACGGTAATTCGCATTTATCTGTTTTCTAATTTAATTCATTTGCCGCCGCGAGAATAAGTCTTGACCCTATATCCCGCGAAAAAAAAATTTACATACCGACGACATAATTACTAATTTCCACGTCATTTTCTCAAACACTTTCTTGCTCTCAATGTGAAAGCATGTGCGAAATAATTGTGAAAAGAAATTTCTAAAAATAAATTAGGTACACCCTGTCAAGAAAGTATCGGGAATTGTCAATTTAAATCTCCCGGGTAATAGCTAGGCAGATAATTTTTTTTTTCCAGGTTGGTACAACTGTTTTGTATTATGATGCCTATTTTTAGCGCGATCTGTCAACCAGTGTGTTTACAGCAGCTGTTAAAATCAGTCGACCTTGAAGTGTTTTGTCGAAGTTTTACAATGAGTGAAAATATTGAACAACGTACTTGTGTTAAATTCTGTGTTTCGAACGAAATTTCTTGTGCCGATACACTGAAAATGTTACAGAAGGCTTTTGGTGAATCTGCTTTATCAAAAACGCGGGTTTACGAGTGGTACAGAGCGTTCAAGGATGGTCGGGAGACGGTCGAAGACATGCCTCGCTCTGGACGGCCTTCAACGAGTGTGACCGATGATAACGTCGATAAAATCAAGGAAATCGTTGCTGAAAATTGTCATGTGAGCTTGAGAGAGATGGCTCATGGATTGGGCATGTCACACGAGAGCGTACGTACGATTGTGCACGAAAAATTGGGTATGCAACGCGTTGCGGCTCGGCTTGTTCCGAAAGACCTGAATTTCTTTCAAAAAAAGTACCGAGAACAGGTAGCTGCAGACATGCTGGATCGAGCCAATTTGGATCCTACCTTCTTGGAAAAGATAATTACTGGTGACGAGACATGGGTGTACGAGTACGACACGCTTACGAACCAGCAATCGTCCGAATGGCGGCCAATTGGCGCGCCAAAGCCGAAAAAACCTCGCCAAAGCCGATCGAAAGTGAAGATCATGTTGATTGTTTTCTTCGATATTCGAGGCGTGGTACACTATGAATATGTGCCAGCCGGACAGACAGTCACCAAAGAGTTTTACTTAAGTGTTTTGAGACGTTTGAGAGAGGCTATCCGTCGTAAACGTAACGATTTGTGGGTCGACAATTCTTGGATTCTCCATCACGATAATGCGCCGTCTCACAAAGCCATAATTGTGAATGAGTTTTTGGCCAAACACTCGGTAAATATCATCGAACAACCGCCGTATTCACCAGATTTAGCACCCTGTGACTTCTTCCTATTCTCAAAACTCAAATTTCCGCTACGGGGAATGCGCTTCGAATCGATTGATGACATCAAGACGAATGCGACGCGAGAGCTAAAGGCCATCCCGGAAACCGCCTATCAGAAGTGCTTTGCCGAGTGGAAAAAGCGTTGGCATATGTGCATCGCTTCGAATGGATGTTATTTTGAAGGTGACAAAATAAATTTGGATGAAAATTAAAAATTGTTCGTTTTATTTAACAATTCCCGATACTTTCTTGACAGGGTGTATATAGGAACAAATTGTTTTTATTAATTCCTTCAGGGTTAAACGCAATGAACTCTCATTAGAAATTTCACTTCAAAAAAAAAAAAGAGAAAAACCCTACTCAGAATTAATAATAGTTTTTCGCGAAATCCCTTTCAAGGAGCAGACTGACTTTGGTAATATTCCTTTTTTAAATGCGGTAGTTTTTGCGCGTCGTTCAAGGGATGTCCCGAGTCCCCGAATCGGTTGTTTCTCGAACCGGATTTAGCCGTTATTGCGTCGAAAGTGTTTTACACAGTTCTGGAGGCTCGCTGCCCTAAAACTAAAACATACCCGATCTGAAATTGAATAACACCGCTAAGTATTTAATAGATGCGGAAGGGGGGAGAAGTAAAGTTTGCCGAAGGAAAGAGATCGCCATATTGCTAATTTATCTTTTGTTTTAGTTATGACTATATCTAAAAAGTTGATTTTGTTATTTTCTTCTTTTTCCATAGTGTATTGAATGTTTTTGTGTATTTTATCGTATAGAATAATATTTGCAGTATTATTATTATTTTCATCAAATATCATTAATGTGTCGTCTGTATATATATATATATATATATATATATATATATATATATATATATATAAAAACTCGGCCATTTTGGCCTCGAAAGGGGCTCTGCCCCTTGACCCCTCCTGCTTTCATTCCTGTCTCTTTCTCTTCTATACTTTGTATAAAATTATCAAAATTTACAACGTAATTCTTACTGGCATCAACACACACAAAAAATAACATAACCACAAAAATCCTATTCTAACATTTAACTTCCGTTATATAAAATTAAGACATTTTTTCGTTACATTTTTCGTTACATATTTCATTACATAAAATTGTGACATTTTTTAAATAACAATAACAAAAATCCTTCAAAATATAACAAACGTTACATAAAATTGGGACATTTTTCTGGGACATTTTTTTGGGATATTTTTTCGAATGGGGAGTAGCCTAAGAATTACGTTGTAATTAATATATATATATATATATATATATATATGTGTATATATATGTATGTATATATGTGTGTATATATATATAACTCGGCCATTTTGCCTTGCAAGGGGCCATACCCCTTGACCGCTCTTGCTTATATTTCTATCTCTTTCTTTTCTATACTTTGTATAAAATGATCAAAATTTACAACGTAATTCTGAATCGCTCCATTAGAATATAATAACATAATCACAAAAATCCTATAAAATATAACAAACGTTACATAAAATTGGGACATTTTTAGGGCATTTTTCGTTACATAAAATTGGGACATTTTTTAGGGCATTTTTCGTTACATAAAATTGGGACATTTTTTAGGGCATTTTTCGTTACATAAAATTGGGACATTTTTTAGGGCATTTTTCGTTACATAAAATTGGGACATTTTTTCTAATGGAGGGTAGCCTAAGAATTACGTTGTAATTAATGTATGTCTGATGTATGATTTCATGTTATATTTTTGGGCTATGTCTTCCATATACTTTTTTTTCTAAATTTTGTAAAAAGACTTGAATAAGAATACCTAACAAAGACGAGCCCGTAGCTAAACCATTGTTTTTTAAATTACTTGTAGAATTGTTTAAGAGTAATTTTGTTCAGCGACTGTTTAATTTATGCGAACGAATGATATCGTACGTTTCTTTATCTAGATTACCTGCTTCCCCTATGCTATCGTCGGTCTTTTTCCCCTTATTTTTATGATTCCATAATAATGAACGGAATAATCGTAGTAAGATGGTTCAGAAACGACCAAAAATCCCCCAATTAAAATATGCAATAACTCTCGCGAACGATTTGACTAATTCCGAACTTGTATCGTAAATTACAATTGAAATTCTCTCTAGAAAGTTTTTGGATAATTTTTTTTTTCTTTTTTCTTTTTTCTTTTTTTTGCAAGCATATACATATGTCGATGATGGCAAGTTCGCTATTTGTCAGGAATAAAATGTTTTTTTTTTTAATTTTCTACATTTTCAATGCGGAGATTTAAACGAACTACTCTAATCGACTACCCTGCTTGCATCT
This sequence comes from Icerya purchasi, assembly GCA_039619475.1. Classification (NCBI taxonomy): domain Eukaryota; kingdom Metazoa; phylum Arthropoda; class Insecta; order Hemiptera; family Monophlebidae; genus Icerya; species Icerya purchasi. The sequence goes on from CM077116.1 coordinate 493,029,842, forward strand.
TTGATCATCTTCATCTTAGAAATTTGAAAAATACCATCCGTTTAGTATAATCAGCAGGAAAAATTGCACAGAACGATATCGGGTAAACGGAATTTATCTGTAACATCGATTGGCCCCGTTGTGTTAAACCGACCTGAACGACACGGCGTCGCTGTGAATGTTGTAAAAAACCTGACGAAATTAACAATTCGGTATTGCGGGTGGCGCAATTTTTAGTTAACGGACTTATTTTATTGCGGACCGGTTTGTTATAAACCTCGCCGCGGTCACTGGACGAGAGCCAAATTTTAGTGTGATCCTTTATTTTATAATGTTCCTACTGAATGACTAAGCGATCTTCCGTGTGACCACCAGGTGGTATAATATTTCGGTATATCGCGTTACATATACTAGTAATGACATTTTATTTGGAAAGAAAAAATCCGTTCGACAAACCGAATAGAAAAAAATCATAAATTTGACACATCTTTTAAAAGTATTAATCTTACTTCGTCCGATAATTTATCACCCGTTAAATAGAAATTGGTTACATCGATCGTCATAATACAAAAATCGCAGGAAGTCAGAAAACCACTTTGAAGATTATCTGAAAATAGTTCCGTACTGGCAACATTTACCGACGAAAGAACTGAAATGTGATATTACTACTAAAATATCATTTTTCAAAAATAGACATTGAATAAAACACCGGAGCGATACATGTTCCGAAAACATAGCCTTCATAATCACGGATGCTCCTGAAACGAATGTCGATACGACGTTCAATTGTTCAGACCAGGAAGTTGACAACTTTAAAAGCCCCGAGAAACCTCGCATTTCGAAAAATAGCGCATTTCGGAACCTAAAAAAAATTGCATAAAATCGCCCTCAAAATGTTAAACTGTATTTATCGCATTTGTCTATTATTTACAACTACATACGCAGTTTATGGTAAAATTAAACGTTATTTACATTATTAAAAGTATTTATTATAGACGTGTTCGAAGCCAATGCCTATTGTCGCGCAATCTATTTTCCTACACTGAAAAATACCTTTCAACTGCAACCGAGCCTCCTAGTCGGTGCCTACTTCAATAACCGAGATGGTGATGGTTGCGCGGAAGCTTTCATTTATTGTTAGTGCATCTGCCGGTAGACCCATAAATACAGTGTTCACTTCAAAAAAATTTACTTATGAGGACGTTAACTGATCCAATATATTTCATCGCTTTCAGTTCTGTTTCGATAAGAATTTCATTTTCTTCCGAAATACAAATTTTGAATTTTTGAAAAAAATCCAATAAAGTCCCCAAAACTTACCTAAATGAATATAAAATCAAGAAAAAAAAAACAAAAAAAAATTAAAAGCCCTACCCGCATATTTCCTCAACAGAAGCTGAGAGTACCCGTTTTAGAATATGGTATCATAAGTGCGCATAAAAGATCACACGTTATCAATTTCCGCGATCTCTCTGGATATTATATTTAACATACAGTTCCGGAGAATGATATTTTAATCGTACCTCGCTTAGTAAATATCCGAATTGGATAACACGAATAATATTTATCGAGTATTATTTGTATTTGCAGCGGAAAACGTTTTTATATCCTCGTTAATTTTAACTTTTCTCGATTTTTTTGTTTTTTCCTTGACGCAACTTTGCGCCTATTGAAAAATGATTTCATCTAGGCTTCGTAACATTCTAAGCAGTTTAAATTGAAAACTACGTGTACACTTACTAAGTAATCAATACGGAGAATGATCATCTTCCGATGCAATAATGATAAAATAGTAACAGTAAATAAAATTTAAATCACACGCAAGTGACAACATGGCAAAGCTGAAATAAATAATAAAGAACAAAGAACCCGATGAAATTATTTACGTTCAAAGTTGGAATCTATGGACCGGTATTTCATTTGGTACATTGCGGTTTCTTTCATTGGCAAATAAATATCCAGTGTATGCTTTTAGACTGACCAAAGATGTAGGGGAACGGCAATGGATGGCAAAGGCCCCTGTATTCTAACGTGAAATAGCAACAATGGAGGCGGTGCTCATAAGATTCTTCGTACAATACCAATAGATCCAAAACTTTTTCACACGGGGGGGGGGGGTAAATTTGTGGTGTCAGTTTTTCCCCGGAGTTTATCTGTATACCCAAAATTCAATATACGCAAGTAAAGTGTAACAACTTCTAAACGTGCCGATTAACCTGTTGAAGAGGTGAAGGAAAATTTTTCCACCCTCTTTATAGGAGGAAGTCTGTACAATCTGGCCACCTCTACAACTATGTTTTTTTTTTCTTTTATTGTATTGTCAGGTTCGTTTCGACCGTGGATCTATTAGCTTTTATTAAGGTTATTTCTAAATATCTTCTGGTTAATTCTAATAAGTTTCCACAAATTATATATATATATATCTATACTAATATTATAAAGAGGAAAGATTTGATTGTTTGATAGTTTGTTTGTTTGTTTGTTTGTTTGTTTACATTGAATAGGCTCCGAAACTACTGGACCGATTTGAAAAATTCTTTCACCGTTGGGAAGCTAAACTATCTCCGGGTGACATAGGCTCTGTATTATATTTTCAAAAAAATTACGGATCCTTACTAAAACTCCAATAATGTAACTCAAGGTGTAAAAAAATGACCTAATCAATTCCTTACATCACGTGCGCTGCAAAAACTTTTTTTATAAAACATTAAAATATCAATGTTAATTACCATGGGGAAATGGAAATTCGGATAAACATAGCCTTAGCATCGTTTACAAGCTCATCACCAATCGAAATAGTGTGTTAACGTAAGGAATGAAAATTTTCTAGCGTTACCGTTATCTTTTGTAAAAGGTACAAAATGCCCAAAAGATTAAGATCTCAACTTTCTAGAAATAGTTCCCAGGCGAGGGCATCAAAAATACGTCGTAATGGAGAATCTTCATCAGAAACTGAAAATCGTCTTGCAAGTCAGAGAGAATACGCGTCGCAATTGCGTGCCAGAGAGTCGAGTATCGAGCGTTTGCAGCGGCTTGCTGAACAAAATTTGAGAACCACTCAAGTATGCGCGTGAGAGTCGAGTAATGAGCGTTCGCAGCGGCTTGAAGAGCAAAATATTAGAAATATACAAGCTCGCACTAGGGAATCAAGCTCTGAGCGTTCCCAACGCCTTCGAAAGACAACATACATCAACGACTAGAGTTCGTAATCGAGTTTTAGCTCATAGTAACAGATCGGCTTTCAGATACGATCCACAGATTGATTATGCTCAACAGTCTTCCGTCCAAATCGGAGCCATGAATAAGATCTGCTCCAAGTGTTCTGCCAAAAAATAGTCCAATGAACCTAATGGTATGTGCTGTGCTTCTGGAAAAGTTAGTCTCCCCAATATTCACGAGCCGCCACGGTCAATAAAAAATCTTTTGACAAATAATCATTTACTGATACTCTTACACAGTCATGAACTGAATTCCGCGCGGGTGTAATTTAACAAATAAAATAATTTTTTAGAATCATAATTCACGCGAGCAACGCCGCGGGCACAGCTAGTATATACATATATATATATATAAACTAGGCCATTTTGGCCTCGCAAGGGGCTGCGCCCTTTGACCCCTCTTGCTTTCATTTCTGTCTCTTTCTCTTCTATACTTTGTATAAAATGATCAAAATTTACAACGTAATTCTTAATGGCATCAACACACACAAAAAATAACATAACCCAAAAATCCTATTCTAACATTTAACTTCCGTTACATAAAATTGTGACATTTTTTAAATAACAATAACAAAAATCCTACAAAATATAACAAACGTTACATAAAATTGGGACATTTTTTTGGGACATTTAGCGTTACATAAAATTGGGACATTTTTTCCAATGGGAGGTAGCCTAAGAATTACGTTGTAATTAATATATATATAAACATAGAAATTATTATTTTACTATATTAAATTCACGCAATAATAATTTAAAACAAATTTTCCCGACATGTTTCGGAGAAGAATGCTCTCTCTATAATCACGGGTACAGTATTATGCGCTAAAGTTAAAATTAAAACAAAACAAATAATAAAAACAAAGGCAAATATCGATTACGCTTTACGATTAATAACATAAATGATTAAAATCGATATCAATTTAAATATTTGAAATCTATATGATATAAAATATGAAAATAATAATAAAAAATAAAGAATATAAAAATGTTATATAAGTAAATTAAAAGTCAAGATTTTTGTTTATATATTAATATTATATATATATATATATATATATATATATATATATAAGTTATAAATATTTTTATTCGAATTAATCGGAAGATATTTAGAAATAACGTTAATATAGATAACTTCAACATGAAGAACTCTCTATACATGTACTCGTATCAGTTTTATGAAGTGAAAACTTAGGAAAAAGAGGTTGCCCAACACACATTTACTTTAACAAAAAATTCCTTCGGAATAACATAATTCCAAACTACGTAAAATTTAAAATACGGGACAACAGTCAAGGTACCAAGAACATAGAATCATTCGCCGAAAAACGTTGGGTCACGAGCGAAAAATATATTGGATAGACTTGTCGTAATCTCAGTGTCAGATAGAGGGAGTATGTTTGTGCGTATACGGGGACATACAAAAAAAAATCGGCACTGCAGAACTTTTAACAAAGAATAAACACAGGTTAATATTAAAAATAGAAAAAGACTTGAACATTTTAAAGATAATTACTAATTTTCAATTGTTAAATTTCGCTGAAGCCTACTATATAAATAAAAATAAATTAACAACTTTGAACATAAATAAACTTGATAATAAATAAATCCGTTGTTACGTATTAATATAGAATTAAAAATTTTGACTTTCAATTTGCTTATATAACATTTTTATATTCTTTATTTTTTGTTATTTTTTTTTTTTTGTATTTTTCATCATTTAGATTTCAAATATTTAAATCAATATCGATTTTAATCATCTGTGTTAGTAAGTCGTAATTGATATTTGCTACTGTTTTCATTATTTGTTTTATTTTAATTTTAACTTTAACACATAATAATACTGTACCCTTGATTATAAAGAGCATTGGTTTCCGAAACATGTCGGGAAAATTCATTTCAAAATTATCGTGAATTTAATATAGTAAAATAACTTTTGTGTTTACGTATATAATTTGTGAATATTTACTAGTGGCTTATTAGTAAAAATAGAATTTTTTAAACTATATTTAGAATTTTTTTAAATTCTAATAAACTTTTAATAAAATAAAGTATTTAACGCTCTGTTACACGTTGACAAGTTGCTACTTTTTTTTTTTGTTTTTATTATTTTTTCGTCTTACACTATTTCGACTAATAGTCTTTCTTACTTTTCCTTTGATTTCGCCGCTTTTTCCCATCCACTCGATGCAGTATTCTTTCCCTTTTTCCGCTAAATCTCTCTCGAAATCTGTAGTCAAACAGGAATTCCATAGCACCATCCCTTCCGTAAGACATCATATTTACAGATTTACAGTGCCTAGGGTAGATCATTGCCGAAAATCCCCCCCCCCCCCCCCCCCGTTCATTCGTAAGTCCTATTTAGGTTATCGATTCCTTTCTCAACGTTTTTCGTCGGCGTTCTCTAGACTTATTACTTCGTACGTCCCCATTCTACAAAACTGTCACTTTACTCTTAAGATATTTTCTATCTTATTTCATCTTTGCGTATCTTAGTTCTTTTTCGTCTTACACTATTTCGATTAATAATCTTTCTTACTTTTCCTTTGATTTCGCCGCTCTTTCCTATCCTTCCAGTAGAATCTTCTTTCCCTCTTTCCGATAAATTTCTCTCGAAATCTGTAGTCAAGCAGGAATTCCGTACCGCCGTCCCTTCCGTAAGACACCATATTTACGGGCCCTGGGATGGAGTTGGGGCCTCATTCATTTTTCCTGACATTAATGACTATGAGTCTTTTCGTCTTCCTTCATTCTATACTAATTTTATTATTGAACTTATTGCCGTCTTCTTCCATTGTCTATATATTTTCTCATCGCTCTTTTTCTAACTATTTGGTTATTTTCGACTCCGTGAGTGCTCTCCAAGCTGTTTCTTCTCCCTATTTCTCACGCACTCTTCTGATTTTGTCACTGTTCGTATTCGATGCCTTAACTACAATTTCCCCGCTCTCCATTTCATCTATGTTGATTTACTGTGAATGGCCCCTAGAGTCATTGAGGGTAGTGAGATGGCGGATTCTTCGGCTAAGGAGTTGCTTTTTCCTCGTGTCTTTATTTCAATAAAATTCCTGCTTCCATCCTGCTAGACACCAGTGGTTAAAATTTTCATAATAGATTCTGGCCAGATCTATTTATGCTTTTTCCTTTTTTAACAATCATTCCTATTTGTCTGTCCAGCCAAATCTTCCTAGCCACCCCTGGTTTTGACTTTCCTGTTCTATTTATTAAATAAGCACATAAAAACATGCATTACAAAAAAAAATTATTTAGGGAAATTTTAAAAAACAGCCGACATGTTTCAGGAAGTTACATGGAATCATCGTAATAATAAAATAAAGTTAATGATAAATAAATAAACGATAACATGTGTATCTTAATTACAATAATTAGTTTATTCGATATATCGATACGTTATAATTAAATGTTAATTTTAAATAGGGGGTTATTATTTATAATTAGATTATTATTAATTAAAATATCCTTAAATTTTGTTAATGTAATATGTTTCAGCACTGTTAAATAAATTATTGTTATTAGCGTATTTTATTATTTTTAAATCGTCTTGTATGTTTAATTTTAACCTATGTTTCTTAATAATAATATGTTCTGCGACAGACGATTTATTTATATGCCCGTGTTTAATAGTAGCAATATGTTCGTTATAACGTATACAGAATGTATGACGAGTTTGTCCTATATATATATATATATAGTTTGTTGCATGTGTTACATTTAATTTTATATTTACCAGATTTATTATATTTATCTGTAAATTTATTGGTATTAATTAATTGATTATATATATATATATATATAGGTTGTTGCTTGTTCTATACGATATTTTAACTGTTTTACGGAGTAGGTTGGTAAGACTGTTTGTTGCCGGGTTAGCGTATGTCTACGAAATTCCCCGTTGAAATCTCTACTATTCGTTTGCGTCTTAATTACCTTCCTCACGTTTTCACTTTAAACTCCCTCACCTAGCTGTCATCTTCATCCGAACCACGAAGCTATGATCACAGCTTCTTCGAATGTCCTTCCCTCTCGAAGGGAACGTGCTGTTCTTTATTCTGTTTTTTTCTTTTTTGTATCATAGACTTCTTGATGTTTATTGCGCTTCACACATTCTGTCACTTCCCTTCTAGTCCATTATCCCAGTGCTTGGTTACTTCATTCCGGCTATTTCTGACCAAATCAATATTTAACTGATCCTCTCCTTTTTTGTTGATGCTTGGGTAAAAGTAAGCTGACGTGCCAAAAAGAAAAAAAAAAAGAAAATCTAACGGAATCGATTTGACAGGAGAAGCTTGAAAAACGATTATTGATTTTTCGTTTTTTGTTTGAAATACATAAATTATGTCTACTGATTTTATATCGTGCGCATTGGAAAAACCCGTTATTAAAAATGGAAAACGGATTTTTGTTAATTTTTTTCATTCTTCTCTTCCCCGACTTTTTTCTTAATCGTAATACAATGGTAAGGCGAAAACTGGTAATAAGTAACTTCTCGGTCGTTGGCCATGACGATGGCATCGAAACTTGTCGACCCAATTTTTCTCGGTGAATTTATGAAAATATTTCTGTCATTTACTATTATTTTATATTTTTCATGGCATTGCATTGATTTATTCGTTTTCAGAAACATTTACTGACCTTGTTGCCACACCTGAGCCGGATCACTAGTCTCGAATTTTTCACCAACACTTACACTTCTCTCCTTTTTTACCAGAAACCAGAAACCATAAGCTAATTCTGCCATTGCGGATTCTTCAACATTTATGCGGTTTTCGCAAAAAGTAAATGACTTTGTTTGAACAAACGATTCGTCATGTTCACGCAGGAGGATACGTGATTATTGATGGCTGCGGTGAAATGACTATATATGCGAACGACGTTAAATCGAGTACCGCTTGATGTGATAATGAGCGAAAGAAGAAACGAGAGAAAAAGACAGAAACAAGAACAAAATCGACTGGTACAGCTTCCGGGAGTATTAATAAAATAGTGGCGCGAAAAAAAGTCGGTAACCATGTATGGAATATGTAATCAAAGTTTTAGAGGCACCGGTGGTATACCTGGAAATCTATTCCACGAATATACACATATGTGCATTGTCTCGCATTACTCATCGTCAATAGTCGCACGTGATCTATCGCTTTTCTTCAAACCTAAAAATATAACCGCCGAGCGCGATGCGACAGAGAAATGGTAAGAAGTAAAAGAATAGTTGACATAATGACATCGCTTCTCTTTCCTATGACGTTGTTCGGTTGTATGACGTAAGTGAATCACCATTGATCGAGGTAAGTCGTTCATCGTCAGTTGGCAGTGAATCTGTGTACACAGCTGAATACAGGTGGTCGGTACGCATCCGCAATTATTGCATCAGCAAATTTGAGCTCAATTCAACAGTAACCTTCGTTGAAAAATGTCAATATCGCACCCCTTTATTGCTCAATTTTTAGTTCGTATCGAAACTTCATTGCATACATGCATATTACTGTTAAAATTTGAAATCGGAATTAAATCCACAATCGTTAATTTTCCATTTACGTATACATTTAGTAAATTTAGCTTTCTAAAAAATTCATATTTAACGATTCTAGTTTAAAAGCTCGCTATGAAGATACTATGTAATAAAAACATTCTTTTTTTTTGTTTCTTTTTTTATACACCACCACAACCCCGGTGACCACTATTGGTGTTGTCACCGTTTATTATTAATTTATTTTTACTTTTACATGGACTTCTAATTTATAATGTCCACCATGGGTCATTAAGGTATGACAGCATTTAGATAGTTAACGTTAAGTGATTAGAGGAGATATATTTAGTAGATTTGCGCCCCCCTCCATTCCGTGCTCATATATTGAAAGAATTGAACTGATCGTTCTATATGTATAAAGCAACTTAATCGTTCAAAAACCCGGCTATGCGAGATCTCTGAACCTTCAAATGCTATAGGGTCTTCTGTAATAGTTGACTATGTAATTTTTCACGAAAGAAAATAATTTTCTCATAGGCGTAACGCAAAAACGCAACAGGTTTTGTTGCAAAGTTTTCTTATTACCACGGTATACAGTGATGTAACATACATATGGGTACACAAAAAGAGTGATTTCCATAAACATCGAAGATTGTGAAGTTCAGGGGAAGTTCGAACAAGTCCGAGACAAAATAAATCGCGAAACCGTCACCTTTGGTTTGATAGTCAAGCACCTTAACCGTTGGTCACCGTGTATGTGTGAATTTGCGTGTTTGATTGATTTGAATTGTAGTTAATTGAGTATCTAGCAGAAGAAAAGTCTTAGACTCGAATAGTGACGATACCGCACATTATATCTTAATTATTTTATGCGCGGGTTTATGTGATGAAAATTTAACAAAAAGAGTATGGTCTCCAAGGGTTTCAGAATGGCACCTTCAAGAAATATCTCGCTCAACAGATTGCAAAAAAAAAAAAGAATTCCTATTTAAAGAAAAAATTTTGGAAAGTGTCAAAGTAACAATTATCGAGCAAATTATTGTACACGTATTTAGTTTCATCATATAAAAAGTAGAAATCTAAAATAATAATAATAATAATAATATTAATAATAGAGAAAAGGGTCTAAATTTCTACTTTTATTTCAACGTTATTTTTTTGAAAATAAGAAATTAAATGTAGCTATCATGATTATTTGCTTTATTAATCTGTTTTAAGTGGATTGTTAAGTAATAATATGCAATCGCTTTTACAACATTTTTATTACTTACTACAAATGTTACAAAAAAATTGGAATTATAAATGTTGCTCTAAACATGTAAAGAGCTATCTCACCTCTGCAATAATAAGTGAAAATTACAATTTTTGAAAAACGAATTTAAAAAAATAAATTATTTACCAAAATCACAAACGTAAATATATCTATTTTAGTCCCAACTCAGTCACTAAACATTGAATACAATTTTGTGGCACTTTCAAAGGATCCATGAAAACTTCATATCTAGAATGAGGTGAAAGGGAAATTATGGTTATGTTCTTTAGCCGCATCAATATGATCAAGACTGCACGCATGATCCTGTAACATGGCCATTTAACTGTAGAAGAAGAAATGGCGTTTTTCAGTTGGACAAATTTTTTCAATAAAATGTTTTTAAACCTTTCAGTGATAATATTATACGGATAAACTCGGCTAATTGGACTCACTTTCATTAAAATTTAAAACATGCTCCTTCCTGGAAAAATTACGATTTCGAAGTATGTAGTGGCTAGCAGTACCACCGATGAAGGCAATAATGGTGATAGTAGAGCCTCATTGCGTGGATTCCATTTCACTTAATGACGCAGGAGAGAACATACTCCGGGCAAATAAATACTCATCATGGCCAGTTGATTAAGTTTCAAAGCTACAGGGGGGGCAACGGCAATGATAGTATTAAGACGGAATGGAATATTTGTAATAATGATACTAGAGTGTAATGATAAATATCGTGTAAATATTTAATAATGAAAGAGCATAATAACAATATTGGTAAAAAGTCGGTAATAGATTATAATTAGAAATTTAATAAGTAGGGTGAATTATTCTTTTAACAAGATGAATATATTAATGAAAATAGTAAATGTAATATTAATAAAAGCGAAAGGAAATATAATAATAATCGAGTTAAAACAATGATATCAGTCGAGTTTTGAAAATTTCATATTATACAATAATAGTTGAGATGTTCTTTTAGCGAATAATAATAAAACAATCGGACATTAAAGTATAAAAGCACGAGAGATGTTGTTTTACTCCGGACTTTGAACAGTCATTGGCGAAAGATAAATAAAAATTATATATACTTGTAGCTACTAGTCGTCTACAAAAATCTCTTACGATAGTGTTCTCTCAAATGCTAATAATATTTCGTAATTATTACATTGCCATATGCGATCAGAAGTCGCTGTTACTGTTTTGCGAATATACGAGATGTGTTCAAAAAGTAACGGGAATTTTCATTTTTCGGAAAAAAGTGTTATTTATTCATCGACACGAAATAGTTACCATTAGGCACTGCACACTTTTGCCATTAATCGCCGAAACACTTCCGGAACAGCTTGGATCTTTAGAATTTTAACTTAACATCGATTTTCATCTGTGTGCTTAAAAAACGGCGGCCTTTTAAGATTTGCTCGATTTTTGGGAATAATAAAAAAAAAAAAAAAAAGTCACATGGGACCGTATCTGGTGAACGTGGGGAGGTTGAAACATCATTGCAGTGTTAATTTTGACCAAAAATTCGCAAATAAGCAATGGAACATGAACAGGCGCATATTATCATGGTAGTGTAAAAGCCATGAATTGTTTCATCATGAATTTGGCGGTTTTTTTTTCGGATTGTTTAAACACATCAAGCCTGTAGGTAATACTCCAGATTTTGACCTTGCCGAAAAAACTCGTGCTGCACCGTACCGTTTAAATAGAAGGTGAACATCCATATGGAACTTGCCGATCCAGAATGTCTCCGGTAGGACGACTGAGCTTTTTAGTTTCAATTTCATATTGTTACGGCACACGTTTAAGTAGTTCTGTATCGTTGTTGACTTCACTTAGCGGCTCCCGAGCGGCACTTTCCCATTCGTCGCTGTTTCTGTTCGAAATTCAATCATTTCAGAGTAAATTTTACTAGCACGCGTTTCATAAACGTCCGCATGGCGATTATTAATAATTATATGTAATTTTTACGCTAGAAATTTAAAAAAAAAATTCTGTTGTATTTTTACGTTGTTTTGTAACGTTTTTGTGCTATATGAGCTACATGAATAACTGCTAAGCAAACCGTAAATTAAATTTATTGGTTGGAAAAACACTGTTTATTACCATATTATTTTACCAAGAAGGTTAATTGAAAACTATTTTATAGAAATTACAGAAGACTATCGACGGATCGTAGCGTCCCTGTAGCGAAGTCACTGAAATTCATATATTTATATTATGTAAAAATTTTTTTGTTGATAATAAGAGGTAATAACAAAACACGTTAAAAATGTATATAGCTCTTTTCCTTTAACTTCGAACGCGAATAATGTAATAATTTCACATACAGATTAACACGATTAGTACAGTCGTAATTGCATCAGAATTTAAAAAATTTACACAGTGGGTCGGTTACCGCCTGTAATATCTAAATTGTACGACAACATTTTTATTAAATAGAAAGAAATTTAACACCAGTTTTCGGATTTAGAGCCAAGGAACCTATTGAACGTCGCATGACCAGTAGTAGTACGACTGAAAAATCTATCGGAACCAAAAAGAAATATGCAATGATATATTTTCAGGTATTTTGATAAATTAAGGCGCGAAAGGGGCACTTTACAAGATTTAGATGTATTTTTTAAATCAGCTTTAAGAATTACTAAAATAATCATGTTCATACGAACGAGACCGGTTTGTAAAATATTGCGATAAAGGATCTCGGATTTCCCCCATAAATGTTCCGCAAAGTAGCCTTTTGAGGCCTGTTTAACATTTAATATATACCGCAACAATGACAAATCTACGATGGGAAGGAATAGGGGACATTTCCTCTTTCAAAGAACTAAAACATCGATGAAAAAATTTGTTACAACACAGAAACTTATATACTATAAAAGATTTGTATATATATATTACAACATATGGATTTTGATAACTAATATTTAATACTGTTTTCCAGTAAAACTATTAATGTTACGTTTTTATTCTATTTTAAACGCAACTGTCATCGGTCTTTCGCCCCTTTTATTTATTTTTAATTTTTATTTTGCAATTTTAATTTAAAATAGTTTAATGAGAAATATATACATTTAAACTTGCTCACGAACTAAGAATTCGCATCGGATTACTAATAAAAATAAAAAAGAAGTAAAATCTAATAAAAATACTTTCTTTTCTTTTTAGCTACCATTTATTAAGCTACAATTGTATAATTTAATTTAATTAATCACGACTAGAAATAAGACAAAAGTTAATTAAAAAAGTGTAATAATCATGCATTTTTAAAAAATTTTTCAATTTCTAAAGAACTGGTCGCTATTTGATTTTCTTTATGAAACACAAGGTGGTATTTCTGAAATCTACTGTCCAACGTATAAGAGGGCCGGAGATCATTTTACGGGCACATACTGATCGAATTCGGTTTAGGGTTCTCCATGTCCGTCCGCTCTCCTTGAAACCCTGCGCGCTAGTTTCTTCTTCGCCACTAAATCTTCCGACTGCACCAGACTTTGCAATCATCTAACCCGCTCTTGTCCTGCCGTTGCATTTAATGGTATTCTACTTGTCAAAGTAAGAAAGCTTATCTAAACTTCAGCCGCGGAATTTCTGCACCTTGTCCATACATAAGATGTCGAGGGTCCGGAATTTGCTTCGTCTTCTCTACATCTGCAGCAACCTTCCTTTTTATATCTGGAGATGCAATGTACCACTTAGTAAATCTAAGTTGTCTACTTTTGTGGCGGTTAAAAATCACTTGTCGAAGTTATAAAGGACATGAAAATGCTCTCGCAACGAATTTACTACAACGACCAACAAGTTGTAACCGGTTGAAAAGAAGAAACGTTATTGACCTAGCGTGATTATTCGATAAATGAATTCGGGATCGGCTGATGATCTTGAAATTCACGATCTTATTCCATTAAAATCTAGTAAATGACTATATAGTCAGTTCTAGATGTGAAGAAGAAGGGGAAAAAAAAAACAAACTTTTGTTGGCCTGAAACAGTCCCTTATAATACGGACTGTTTCATTTAAGGCTACATCAACTTCACAGCATGGATCGAGATTGTGCCCATACTGGGGATATGCATATATTCTGCAGCCGAAAAACACAAGTCTTTCGCCGATGTACGTACAATACCTGGGACTTGACGTAGATCCAACCAACTTGAAATCATATTACAAAAAAAAAACAAAAACGAAAAAAACCGACTATTAAATTCTTGTTTCTTAACGAAAAATATCTGATTTCCATGAAAAGAAAGAAAAAAAAAAGAAGCTATTATTATACAAACCTGTATGAAGTTACGGGTTCGAGCTACGCAGTCGTGCAAAAAATACAATATATATTCCTATTATTCGACGTTACCAAAATAAAGTACTTAGAATTATTGCCAATGATCCTTGGTATAGGAGCAGTTTAATAATGATACGTGAAAATTTATACGATTTTTTCGGTAAGAAATTAAAAGTCTAAGTATGATATTAAACTTCTGAGGTGCATCCAAAGAACTAGACGATTTCACTACTAGAGATGACTTCTGAAGAAACCAAAAGATTTAAGCACACTAGAGAACCTTGTATAGCCAAATATAGCACACTTCGTGCGTATCAGTTGGAATATTTGTCATTAAATATGAGAGGAGTTTTATTATTTCAGACTTTGCCAGATGGGGACTAGTGCGCTGATCGCAAAATAACAGAAAAATTACAATCATCATAAATAAAAAAAAAAAGACTGGTTTACATCGCTATTTGACATGTTCAGATTTATAAATTAACGGATCCGTTTATCATTTTTTAATCGCACACGTAAGCTTTTGAAAATTAATACATAGGTAAATTATACAAAAATATGTTTGTTCGCAGCAGTTTAACATCGGAAATCTGGCTGAGCTCGCACATATACACTCACACACACTTTGAGATTTTGGAGCAGTCTGCTAAATTTCCGACAGCCGCTTATTTCACGCCAATTTCCAGTAACGACGTTAAACTGTTTTTTTATGTATTTATTTTTTGTGTGTGTCAAACAAAACCTGAATATATATATATATTCATCTTTCGCAAATTTTTTAAGGAAGTAAATTTTTTCACTCTATCGCGTGAGAAAATATAAAAAAATTGGCAAGAACGTGCACACACGCTCGCATATATACTCTCATTAGGGAGGAAACATGTGTAATAGAGACACACACGTGTGGTGCTGTACGTGTGGGCTATCCGATTTCGATTCGCATCACGTAGACGTTGTGTAAAAGTTGGCAAAAGTTTCGACTGAAGAAGAAGGAAGATCACGGCTGCGGCATCGCATTTGCGGGTATTTAAGCGACGAAAAGTATCGAATTTCGATATTTAGTTGTGATCACTTGCCGTCACCGCGAACGATCACTTTTCAGCGCGAATCGATTGTTTCCTCGTTTAGTTTTTCGATTGAAATCGATTTGCGCCAATATGCGCCACTCACCATTCTTTTTCTTCGCCGTAATCGCCGCTTGCCTTTTATCGACAACTCGCAGCACACCCCTACCGAACGATTACGATGGTGAGTTTTGTGTAATTTTAAAATTTCATTAATTAAAATCTGCTTCGAAATATTTTTACGGTTGCTAATTTAAATAATTCATTTATTTACTTATCGACGCTGTACTGTCGAGGAATATTAATTTAAACTGACCAAAGTTGTGTATCACTTGCTTAACTTTTTTTTGGTTTTTCGTAATTCGTATTTTAATTTTTTGTTGCTTATTTTTATAGATATTTAAAACTTGCTTTTTCCGATTTTTATACGTAAACAGTTAAATCGCTCGAACAATATCGCGCAGTATTAGTATGATTATTAAGTCATTCGTTAACGAAAATTCAGAAAACATTCAAATACGTTTTTCTGCCGTTTCGATGATATAGTAATCTTTTGCCCCTTACCCGGATACCTGGATACCCGGAGCATTTCTTCACACTGAAAACACATAAAAAACAATACCCATCCGGTCAAGCAGAGCGATAACAGAATATTCATAGTTTAGACGTAAAAAAAGTTGACGATTACCATTAAAAGAACGGTCATCGTGATTTTATAAAACAACCGACGATTCCCACTCGTAATGGTGCTTACAACAAAAAATACGACAATTCGTACGGTTCAGTAATTTTGCTTACAATGCCGAAAAAAAAAAAATTAAGTTTAAAAAGTAACCCCGGGGGAACACAGTTATTAATTCTTTTTTTTTTCTTATTGTTTGCTCGGGACTTCAAAATACATATTAATCGTATTGATTTAAAAATTGGCCCCTGTTTATATTTTAATTTCCTTTTCTTGTACTTTTCATTTATTAGTCTATTACACTTATAAGATGTAACTTCTCGGCGTCGCAAATGGTCCTGGCTACATGCGCTGATAGTAATGAAACACTAAAATTAAAGTTAAAATTTACGAGGTTGCACATATTTGAACCAATCGCGTATTAAATAGAGTTTCCAATAGTTCATTTTGTCTCATTACTCTAAAGATGAAGACGGCGTTAGTTGTTTGTTTTTTTTTGGTTTTCTTGTGACTCTTATTATAAATTAACATTTCAATTAACGGTTCGACCATAAATTTAGGTAAAAAATAATTAATTTCCATGCGCAGCTGCCTTGAAGAGTTCTTTATTTTTATTATTATTAAAACTCAATAAAAAAAAAAAAAAGTGGGCGAAATAGAGAAACAAAACGTATACAATTAGAAAAAAGAAAAACAAAGGAAAATATAATGTTGTTTCTATTATTTATTTATTATTGTCCAAATCAATGTTTCCGGAACTTTTTAAACATCCAGGAACTCTTTTTGGAATAATTTTTCTTTTGGCGGAACCCCAACATTTTCAATTTTTATTGACCTTGTATAACGCTTCATCTTCTTCCGTCGGATTGGCAATTTATAAACAGATGCTTAGAATGAATACATTTTCAACATGGTTCCTAATGTTTTTTAAGTGTAATAAATTTTAAATCGATAACGCGAACAAAGTTATATGTTTCAAAAAATTTCCGCTAAAGAAAAAGGATCAAAAAAAAAAAAAAAAAAACATTCCAACGAATACAAAAAGTCTGTTGGGATTGCTCTTATTCGGGTTAATGAAGTATACGTTAGAACTGACATATAGCACACAGGTCTCATATGGTACCGTATTATGCAGACTATGAAAAGGCTGTGAGCTGTACCACATTATCGATACAAGCACAGATTGGAATAATGAACTGAATGCAAAAGGAAAGTGATACATCAGCGTTAAATAAAGATATATATATTTTTTTTTTTTTGGGGGGGGGGGGAGAACTTTTACGCACTTTCTCTGAATATTGAACCTAAAACGCCAGATTATGAAGCAACGCAAGTGCCCATAAAAAATCCCCTGGATTCCTATTAAAGTTAGCATTAAAAATTTGCTAAAACCAAATAACATGGTAGATGCCTCTCTTATTTACAACTAGTGAAGAAAAAATTAGCCTTATTACAGAAGTATTTATTTTAAAATCTGATTTTCCGGATTTTTCATTACGGTCCCCCTGTGGAACCCCTCCTAACAGTTGACACAGTTTCAGAAACGTTAGTCTAAATAATTCTGTGCTCAAAAAAAAAAAAAAAATTAGTACCGTTAAACTTTCAAGTTTTTCTATTTTTCTAATTTTTCTCTTTCGCTTAATATTTGTTTTTGTTAATCTCTTTGCTACTCTTCCATTTTTCACTACAATTATGTTTTCTTTAGTGTTGATTTCGGCTTACCACAGGAATTATTCCTTATCGGTGGTAAGCCAAAAAAAAAGAAACATACGAAATTGTTAAATTACTATTTTGGAAATTCCTTCATCTTTCTATTTGCTGTTCCTGGCGCCGATTTCGTCTCTCCATGTTACCCAAGCAAAAGAAAAAATTGTTCGAGTGACATCGCCAGAAATTGTTATCATCTGCAAGAGCAAACGGTAAAAGCGTTTCCATGTTAGCAGGAAAATGTAGGGAAACCACTTATCCGAATAATACGTTTCTTTTATTTGTTTCGGAGTTAAAATTTTTCCTTTTCAGTTCCTATATCAACCAGTCGAATGGAACTTGGGCTGGGTTAATTTCCATACTTAACGAGCCCTAAAATAAATAAATAAATATATGTATATGCATATTCGAATGGATCCGGAATTATTTTTTTTTTTAGTAATAAAATATCCCTTCTTCTAAAGAGGAAAAATTCATAAAAATATGCAATTTTTTGAAAAGTCGTCTTGATTTTTTTTCTTGATGATTTTTAGATCGTGCATAATTTTTAAACATTTTGATAATATTAAAATGTGTTTTAATATTTTACTTTATTAAAAAAAGAAAAGAAGTTAACAACAACACAACAAAAGGATAAAACCATAAATACTAAAAAAAAACTTTGTAGTATTTATTTGCCGGAGATTAATTATTGCTAGGGGAAAAAAATGAAATCACAACTACCCTCAATGATGATTTTACGAGATTAAACGCAATTTTAGTAGTAACTATCGATCAACAGATTTAAAAATTCCCAGTTATTTTAAAAATTTTTTGTATAAAAATATTTGCCGGTAGAATTTTACATTCTTACATATAGAATATCAGTCATCTGATAAAACCCGTCTCTTCGCGCTAACACCATTGCCCGTTATTGATTTAACAAATTATCAGATTACTATGAAGAGAATTCTTTTGAACTCGTAAAATTGTAAGTTTGATTTTGTAATTAGTGCATCATGAAAGGAAATAAAATTTGCTATACACCTATAATATACATTATTAATGATTACGTCATTACTGAGGCAGAGCCGTATACGGTTATAAAAAAATATTTCCGTGTACATTTGTATATTATCAAATTTATTTATTTATAAATAGCTAAATGCTCGCGACTAATTATTACACATACAAATTTGAACAAACTACAAATAAAAGAAAAATAAAAAAGAACAATAAAAACAAACAACCGTTAATATTAAAAACAGTTTGAACTTTAAATATTTCAAAATACTTTTTAATTACAACTTGTATTTTAACAAGTTAATTTAATTTTTTATTCTTTTATTTTACTTTATTTTTTCGATGAATAAACGCGGTAGTTCAAATTCAGAACAAAACCAGCCTGAAAAATAAGTGCACCGAAAATAGATCTTTAATTGTCGATTACAGAGAAAAAGAGAATAGAACGAAATGTTTCATTGGCAACTCCACAAGAAATAATTTTAATACAATAAAATTCTTTGCCTTGCTACTGCCACTATTTCCCTATTTTTAAATTAAAAATTGTGATTACGTGAATATTCATAAATTTTATAGATTATTAAAATATTATATATTTTAAGTAAAATATGTAAACTGAATAATTTTTATACATTGCAAAGAAAACGAACTAGCTGCGATGTATCTAAAACAATTTAGTCGCTAAATATGTAGCTATAAAAAATAAAAACAACACAATGAATAGGAAAAAAATATTTTTACATTCTACTTTGCGGCGTTATCTAATGGATCAATCTAGTCTTTAAGACATCTAATCGTGTCTATAGTTGCGGAGCACACAAAAAACCATTCCTTCGTCAAGTTTAACCAATTCATATTCCATATTTAAAATAAAATTCATTTTTTTCACAATTTTAGAGAGTTATAAGTATCATTTCGTGGTAAAATGTCCCTCAGCTCGGGTTGGCCTATTTTCTCATTTGCCTGTTCGACATTATACTAAATTAAATTATGAGATGATCGGATAATTTGATTAGATGTATAATTAATTATCCGGCCGCATACATAACTTTATTACCATTTAATTTAAATTTAAATTCATTGAATTCGTGAGCAGAAAACAAAATAAAGCAACAATTTATTCGAACATAATTATACACAAGTGTGTTGTTTTATCCGTAAGAACATTCAAAATTAACAGAATTTTTATTCTAATAACACTTTTTATTAACTACGAATTTATTAATTTTTTTCCAAATTCCCGCCAACAGAGGGTCTGGGTTAGTCATCTTTGTGGGAACATAATAAAACTCATCATATTACATTAATTTATTTTGTTTGAATTTAACATTTTAATTACTTTTCAAATATTTTTAAAATCAGTCTTAAAAATTTTATTTTTTTCTACTTGAATGTAAATATTTAATTAATTAATATAAAAAAAAAGAAAGTATAAAGAAAAAATTTAAAAAAAAATGAAAGATCCCCCTGGTTAATTTTTGTTATTTTCATATATACGAGGATGTATTCTCGATAATTACAGCATAGGTAACGGAACGATTTGCTAACTAATTATAAACTTTTAGAATATCCATAAATTTAGTTGCCAACAAAACATTTTACGTTTGAATTTATAAAACTAGAAGACAAAAAACCAGGGAAAAAGTTTACGGCTCATTTCAAGGTAGCGGAGGAATTAACTAATTAACAAACAGCATTCGCAAACTACATTAAAAATACATATGTGTTTTCGTAGTAATAAAAATTGGTAAAATTTAAAATCCCAGTGGATTCTAAAAAAAATTTTAAATCTATAAAATTATTTGCAGAATATGAAATATTTGCATATATAACTGAAATAGTTTCAAAATTTTCCGGCAAATGATTTACTTTTAACTCGCTTCTAAACACTAGCGATCGTTAGTGGAAAAATTCTTTTTTCTTTTGTTAATTTTTTTTCGCCTGTATAATCAAATATATTAAGTTTTAAATGTCACGGTAGGGTTGTCAATGAAATGAGCGAAAAGTAGGAAAAGAATCAGACAACAGTTCTGCGTGATGTGTGAATAGTTTAAAATTTCCCGTCAACGAAATGCTGTTCATAAAATGCCAATTTGTTTAATGCAGTTATTATCATCTGGTTAACATTTCTTCAATTTTATCGTTTTTGTCTAAAAGCATGGCGCCAGACAAATAAACTACTTCCAGCACATTGCTAATCTATTATCATAATTTAGCAGAATCTCACGTTTTTTTTTTTTTTAAACTAAACGCAGAAGAAACATAAAATTAAACAAGATAGTTTATATAATGTTAGTCTACAAATATAAACAATCAATCGTTTCTATAGGAATTCATGAAAATCTCAACTTTCCCTTCTTTTTTCAAAAATGAAAAAGAAAAAAAATATCTATAATAAAATAAACTTTAATAACAAACAATATAGAACAATAAATTAGATAAATACCTATTTAGAAACGTTCTAATTTATTGTTCTATATTGTTTGTTATTAAAGTTTATTTTATTATACCATTTTAACAAACAGGATGTATTCACCTACATTTAAAAAAAAATATCGTCAGATTTCAATAAGCTACACCGGATAAGCCCGTATAAACATATTCTGAATTTCGGTCCATTTAACCTAAGCAGTCAATATTTCGCAAATATTTCAGCAGATATCCCTAAAAAACTTTTTTAGATACCGCCTTATACCGGGAGAATAAGAAAATCCCGAAACGAAATCTATAACGCATTTGCGTCATGTTTATAAAAGATTTATTTCATTTTCTTTCTTTTTTTTTTTGGCCTGGCGGAAACCATTTGACCACTGACAATTATTTCATTTTGAAAAGAACATGATTGTCATCAGTCTCTTCAGACCATTGTGTTATTATGTAATAATATTAATAATACGAAAAAACATCGCGTAATAATAATATGGACGACAATTTTATTACCTGATGTCCACCAATAGATTTCGGAGATATTCATAATTATGACGTAAAAATTAAAATTAAAAATTTTACATGTAAAAACGGTCGCAAACAAATAAATGATAATTGTTGAGAAAAAATTATCGATAATTACTAATATAAATTTTGTTGGAATAATATAAAGCATATATGTAATGAAATAAACATTAAAAATGTTACAAAATATTAACATTAAAAAATTCATATATATGAGATCAAAAAAGTAAATAAATAAGTGATTAAGTTAATTGAAAATAATAGGTTTTATCCTTTTTTATAATAGTATATTTCCTAAAGAGCAAAATTAAACAAGAAGCATTTTCAGGTAAAATCTATCTAGAAAAGTGGCAGAAACATAAAACCGAGCATATATCTCAAAAGAAATTATGAAAAATTTTAAAAACCGAAACATAAAATGGAAATATGTACCGCGAAGGAAACATAGAAGTGAACATAAGTTTCGAAAAAAATCATAACAATTTTAAAAACAAGAACACACAATAGAAATAACATATATGTCACGAACGAAAAGTAAAATTATTACTACTTTCAATAGTGGGTTATGATTGTTAGGGACATATTTCTGTTCGTGCTTTGTATTTATTTATTTTGATGGTTCGGTTGCATCGAACAACTTTTTTTTTTTTTTTTTTAACTCCACTGTACCTTACGGCTTCTTAGAGACAGAGTTTCTAATTAATATTGCTACGGTGTTTATTGTTAGTTATTGCGTTTTTTTTTATTATTCATTACACAGTCAACGAAATTAAAGCAAATTGAAAAAGTCTCATGTATTTCGGTTATTGGTATTTTTATTATCTTCCTTTTTTCTCTTTCGTTTTTAAACTTTTTGCATTCAAAGATCGAATGTTAATCATTTGATTTCTTTTTACAGTCTTTACAGATATCCGATTCAGCAATTTTAAAACGGTTCAAATAGACTCCGCATTATTATTTCCATGTTCGGTTAAAAATTGAGTGAAGTTATAATCGGTATAAAAATGTTTCATTTGTAGTCTCTTTCTTCGATGATTGGAACTACTATTTCCCGTGTTGTTACTTTGCCAGTTTTTGATTTGTCGCATCTGAGTTGCCAGAGTGTCGTATACTATTTGAATTAATTTTATTGATCCGTTTTCGTAACTTTTTCTTGTCGATTATTTTAGTTCTTCTTGTTTTCATGATTTGATATTTGGTTTACAGTTTCTAAGACTGAAGTATATGATATTGTGCGATAACCAGAAATTATTAATATTTTCCTTTGCAATTGTAGCACATCTTATTCTCGTCTTTTTCTCGCATTCAAAAATAGCCTTGTAAAGTATAGAATGTCTTTACATTTAAAACCGAACATATTTGAATATAGTGATCTTAATTTGAAATTAATCTTAATCTTGTGTATTATATATTCGACACGTATTTACTAAAA
Organism: Icerya purchasi; assembly: GCA_039619475.1. Taxonomy (NCBI): domain Eukaryota; kingdom Metazoa; phylum Arthropoda; class Insecta; order Hemiptera; family Monophlebidae; genus Icerya; species Icerya purchasi. Next base: position 493,052,903 of record CM077116.1, read on the forward strand.
TTTAAATTACCGTGTCAATAATTATTTCCCGATATTTTCATTTACTATTTTTATTATTTTACCTTTATTTATGCATAAATGCTGTTCAATGAATTGTATTATTTCTTCCCCGTCTTGTTTTCTACTTATTAGTAGTGCTTGGGTTTTATTTATGTTTAGATTGTAAGCCGAAGTTTCGAATGTTTTTATACTTGATTTTTTTATCATTTCATTTATTTCGTATACGTCTTCCTGTTTATTAACTCCCGAGACTAACATGCTACCGTCTGCACAGCTTATTGCAGTGTTGACTGAAATGTAAATTATGAATTTCACTCATTGCTATATTGAAAAGTACTGGTCCCAGACCCTGTTGTTAATCCTGAGTTGACATTTTTCATCTTTTACATAGGATTTTATTTTCTCGATTAAATAACCCGATTCTTCTATCTGTGTTAAGTAGTTTTGAATAATAGTTTGTGTATTGCACCGGACTTGTATATTTATCTTTTTCATAACTTTTAAGATTTCATCAATTTTTATTTGATCAAATGTTCCGGGGATATATCAAAACCGATTAGTAACAACGTATGTTTTGTTCGTTTTTTATTCGATATAATCGCATAACTTTTTTACTGCGAGCTCGGTTGATTTGTTTTTGAGATATGCAAACTGATTTTCGTTTAGTATCGCTTTTTCTTTTATTTCTGAATCAAGAACACGTTTTTTATTATTTTTTCATATATTTTACTTGAACTAAACAGTAGCGTTAAAATTATATGATTTCGGATTTTTTAAGTCTTTCCCAGGTTTGTTTATGATTTTAATTTTTCCTCGTTCCTAGAAATTAGGGAAATAATTTAGTTCAATACATTTTTTGGGGGTAAATAAATTTAAATATTTTTTCGTCTGCTTTGCGAAGAAGTTTAACCCTACCTTGTTAGAAATCTGATCATGATGCTTTCCTCTTGTTCAGCTTGTTGATTGCCATAGTGTTAATTCCTTTTCACATATTAGAAGAATTTTATCTAGTTGAGACGGTGGCAACTTGAATGTTCGGTTTCGAAATAATTCGGCATAAATTATTTCATGTTTTTCAGCATCCATTTATATCAAAAGCAGGCATATGTCTATTCTTTATTTAGTTTTTTCCATACATATTCTAAACGGTTTGCCCCAGATTGCCGAGGAGTTAATCAATTCTTTCCATTTTTCATTCGTCGATGACCGCAGTTCTTTCTTTAGTTTCTTAATTTTAATAATCCTTAATGATTCCACTTCGTCATTTGTTTTATTTGTACTTTTATGAAGTCTTCTTTATAGCTTCTTTTTTTTTTTTTTTCAGTATCTTTTAAAAACTTTCTAATCTTTCATTCCAATAAGTTTTATTGTTTTTGTAAGTAAATTGTAGATTAATAATTTTAACTCATCCTCCTTTTCTAACCAATTTTCCTCTTAAATTTTTCTATTCAACCGTATCTTCCAGTTAATCCGCTTGGTTTCATGAATTTCCGTCTTTGCGGCGCTATTTTATTTCCTCCTTATGTGTCGATTGCGTTTCGATCACAGCTTGCTTCATCTCGCTATCGAGTTTCACAGACTCTCCTTACTGTCCCCGCTACATCCTCCAAATGATATCCACGAATGTAATTCTAACCGCATCCTTTTCGAATGTTCTGTCATCTGAACGTTTACTTCTCTACTCTCAACTTTTGAGACACTTAATATTCCTGCTCCCTATAGTGCTGCATCTGTTCTCTCCTTTGCTTCGTTAACTGTTGTCGCTCCCCTTGTATATCCTTCATTGATGCGATATCTGACCGCATACGAATTTAAATAATTAATTCAGCAATACTTTTCTTTCTTGTCGAACATGGGTCAATGCTCTTTGTCAGCGAGCCCAAATAATAATAATAATAATAAATAAATAATAAAATAGATTAATAATTTTATAATCCCATTCTCCAAATCTTCTTTTTTAATTACTTTTTTAATGTAGTTAACTTTTTTTTTTTTTAATATTGCATCGAACAACTGATAATTATTAACACAGCCTTTAACATTTTTTAAAATCTTTTCGAATAAGATCGTTTACATTAGAATATGATTAGCCGTAAGATATTTTTGAAACTGAATAAATAGTTAATTATATAGTTTATGTTAAAACCGAAAAAACATTTGCATTATAAATTTCAGGCGGGTTTTTGTTATTCCGGGTGAAACGGAATGCAAACAGAGCTTTAACCTACAGCGGATTTAATCCAAACGGAGTGATGACCGCCTTCGCTACAAGCGCCGATTTCCCATCCTCTTCGTATCTATATCCATTCGGCGCCCCTCCTCCACCACAGCCACCACTATCAGAGATCGGCGGCCCGTCCGTTCATTCGAATAGCGACTTTTTCAAGAAGCCACTGTCAGTGCCGCAATCTGATAATTTTCCTGCATCCACTAACGAATCCCCGACTTTTATTCCGAGTAAAGAGATCGGTCCGGTAGAAGAAGAAAAACCGATAAACTTTGGCGGCAGCAGCGCCGCCGATGTACCGCCTCCGCCGGCAGCCGAATTCGCTCCGAGTGCAAATGAAAACGAAGAAAAGCCTTCGCCAGCTACACCGCAGAAAAAGGGAAAGAAAAAGCCGATTACGACCGAAGAGGAAGACGAAGAAGAATACGTACCGTCATCAGGTAGGTCAATCTCCCCGGGGAAAATTTTACCTGAACCGGTTTATAAATTCTATAAATGTTTTCAAAGATGAGTTGATCAGAAATACATTTATCGGTGACCGTTGAATGTTTGGTCTATCGAGCAATAGCGCTTAAACGTTAAACGCGTCGATTTCGAGTAATTTGCCGATCTCTTTAATTAATTAAAGATGACAAGTGTTAATTTTCCGACGAACCCGTAGTGATTTTTGTTTTTTTTTTTTGTTTTTGGGGTTACGATTTTGTTTTGTTTTTAGTGTGTGTTGAAACTTTAAACATCATTTAAGAACTTTTTTAAATGCGGCGAAAAAGGTGATATTTTATTTTGCAATTAAGAAACAGATACATTTTAGAAGAGCTGACCTTGTCCAACCTTTCCAAATATTGAGTACCAGCATTTTTTTCTTCCTTTTAACGCAAATACTATTACTGCTAAATCATGGTTCTTATAAACTTTTCACACATTTTTTTTTTTTTTTTTCTATGTCAACATGGACATTGGCCCAAGAACAGAGAAAAAAAAAAAGATAAGGAGAGTCAGATCTTTACACGATCAAAGATAGTCGACAAAAAAGTAATCTAGAGCTTTGATAAAGCAAGAAGAAGGCTATGAACGAAGCATTGCATGAAGTGGGAATAATACCGTTTGATAAAAGTATAAAAAGAAGTTTAATATAGAATCCTTTAACTTACCGTTTGTTAAAATATAAAAATATGCTGAACGAATCCCCGAGTGTATAGCGAACTAATTTAAATGTATAAGCGATTATACTGACTTAGAAACGTTTTCTTAGCCCGTCATCAGCTAAAATTTCTAAAACAACACAAAGTATGTGATCAGAACAAAATTCTAAATTGATGGACTATGTGACCAAAAACATTTCCAAGTCAGTATTATACATTTAAATTGGTTCGTTATACGTTCGGGGATTTGTTACAATTTAATATATTTTTTAAAAGAAATTTGTCCGGTAAGAAATTGACGAAAAATCAAACATTATGTGATCGAGGTCATAAATAAAGTGATTGCGAGAGGGATGCAATATAAGGAGACGGCACTAGAGAAAAACGGAAAAGCAAAGAAATTGTGAGAATCGCAGAGCGGTTAGAGTGACACATAGAAGGAAAGTCAAGAAACCGAAAGAAGTGAAGAAACGAAGGTTGAATAGAGAAGAAAAAGGAATCCGTGAATGAGAATGAACGAACACAACATATATATTTCATGAAACCAACTATGTCTTTTTTGATATAAACAATGACGAACGAAAATCATTAAAGTACGATTAACAATCGGCCGAACAAATACCGCTGAAAAATCATTCCGCCGTCTTTCTATGTATGTTCGGACCCTTATTTTCTCGGTAAATGTCTCGATTAAAACCGCCGAACGTGTACCATTTCATTTATGGACGATCCCGCGTATTTTGTTGTTTTCCCTTACAATGTGTACACACACATACAACCGCGCATAACAAATGCACACTCTTTAATATTAATCAAACCGAATCCGTGTCCATTTGGTTAATTCAGTAGTACCAAATTATGAATTAACGTATTTATTAATGTTTTTAATATATTTTACACGTATTTTTTAAAATGAAGAAGAAATATTTAAAGAAATATGTATATATATATATATATATAGTTTTCTAGTTCAAAGTATTTCGGCGAATGAAATTTACTTCTTTCGTAATAGAACTTGGGGTTCCGATGAATTGTGCGATCAGTTTGATTAAATTAAGAAGGCTTCGCTAACTTTGGTTATAAAAGTACTGCCGGTTTAATATTAAATACGAAAAATTAGAAATTAACTAGTAAAATTTGGCAAACGATATTGAGACAATTTTGAGATGACCGGCTCTAAACTTACAATTGAATAATTTCACCAAAAAATATTTAATAGTAAAACTTTTCAATACGAACACACGTGTATGTCAATAAAAAAATAATAGGAAAAAGAAAAAAAAAGAAAAAAACAAGCTAGAAGTAGAAGAGAAATTTATGTAATCAGGCCAGGAAACGATAAGAAAAAGAAATAAATAAAACCTATAATAACGTAAAGTATGATATAAAGTTCTCAGATATCAATTTCGGAAAATATGAACTGTCCATAACTGTTCTTGTAACGTATATTAACGTAGGACTAAAAGTATATTTTATAATGCGCTATATACAGTCTTAGTGTTAGTTCGTGATATTATCATTCTTTCTAATCGGCATCCCTGAACTATATCGCACTTTAGGATAATCTTTTTCTTTCCCCTTCCCTAATCCAAATAATTGACTATGAATTTTTTCTTTCTGGTCTATTTAATGTCTTTCTTTTTTTTTTCTTTTTTCTAATGACGTACACTTGTTTGTACTGTAAATCTTCATACTACTAAATTCTTTCTGGACAAATGAAAACATATATTTGACTGTAAGTTTTACTCTTAACATCTTAAAATTTTCTCAGTATCACTTATTAAATTTTAATATTTAATTTCTTATAATTCATTTTTAATCTTTTTTTATAACTAAAGTCAAACACCGACTGTGCCGATCTCGTAGTTCATCGGACTCGTTCGATCAAAAAAGAAAATTTCATTATCCGAAATACTTAAAAATAAAAAACTATAATGCGAATTTCAACAATTTCAAAGCCGAAACTTTAATTTCGCTTTTCTTTTAATTATTCGATTATATTTTTTACAATAAATACAAAATGATTAATTAGCGAAAAAAACAAACGGTGCAATGTATAATAAAAGAATCTCTCTTTATCGATGTATGCAGAAGTAAATAGGGAAATTGAAGAGTTACAACGTTTTGTAAAATAGCGAAAAGCAGAGAAGTATCTGAAAGATGGAAATTGCAAGTAGTCGCAAAACTGAAAAACAAGATAATAAAATCTGTATGTCGCTAAAGTATCCCCCCCCCAAAAAAAAAAATTAATAAAAATTTTTTAAATGATCCAGTTATTAAAAAGACAATTTTGTATCCAACACTTGACCACATGTTATGAACTGGGTTTAAAACCATTTTTTTTTTTTACTACGAAATTTTTAAATTTGTTACCACGCTGTGTATAGCTTACAGATAAAAATCACGTTGTCGAACTGATTTGTATAACCGCAAAAGTGTACATTATGCAAGCATAATTTTTAAAGCAACCTCTATTCTAGCAGAATTGTTCTGCAATTATACCGAGATTTCAGTAAAATCATAAAATTCGATTGTCAACCATTAATATTTATTAATGACTCTCTACCATCAGTGTGTAATTGCAACGAACGATAAAGCTTCAATAAAAAAAAAAAAAGGTGTGCGGTTGTCATGGAACCCCAGTCAATAGAACAAAGTGCCTTACGCTTTTCTTGGAATGTAACAATAGTTTTTATACAAGAAACAATTATTTTATTATCGTTATTAAACATTAACATTATAAACATTATATACACTACATATGGGACGTATGTTTCTCAGGGCTTTTCTATTCCAACTAAGAGGAAAAGCTTAAGTAGCCTTACCTTTCAGAGATTCTCGCAAATCCCTCCGCCGTTTTATTTGTGTATCGCAAGTCGTTTAAGTAATGAATAATTGATCGCGCGTCAATGGACAAGTGTGACAAGAGAAATTTAGCGCCTAGCGTTTTATTAGCTGCACAAATTAACCTAATATTGAAAATGCACGTCAGTGTTTGCAAATAAATTTCAAATATCGTTTGTGTATCACTCTTATTTTAATTCTCGGGAAATACGATGAAACATGACTACAAAGGAAATTGTGTGACAGAAGAAAACATGCAGGGTCAGCAGTTTTGTCTGGCTATATGTTTTGATGTGTGTGTGCGTTCTCCTCTCTCTCCACTTCAAATTATTATTTTTTCCCTTACGTCGCCAGCTTGACGACAACATCAAAACATCAATCCAACGCTGCGAGTTACCGCATCACCACTAACTCTGACTGTACTGAAAACGCGATGGCGATTTCAAATTCGTTTTCTTTATTCAAATTTCCATTTCCACGGTAATTAACATTAATATTTTATGAAAAATTAATTTTTTTCCAAATTATGTTTCTCCGTGGTAAATTAATAATATTTTAAATTAAAATTACGTTTATTATGTTGCTATTCGAACTCGGCTGTTACGTGACGTTACGTGATGATTTCGCTATTTGGGTAGCCCCGTATTGAAGAACTTCGTTTCAAAAAAAAACCTTAAATTATCGTTAATGTTTCTACAAATAGAGCGCTATCTAGCGATAGCTTCTGGGAACATAGTCTCCCGAACAATCCGGAAGATGACGAAATTATCAAAATTAGTGAAAGAGGATGAAATGTGTTCGAAATAATAAATCGGTTTTATCTGTTTTTCCTAGTGACTGATTTTTAAGCAACGATCGTATCTTTTTCGAATAGTTTAAATCTTTTAAAATGTTTTACCTTTAGCTTTTTGGCTTTTTTTTTAAAAATAATCCTGCCGGTCGCTTTATTACACGATCATGTGATTTGATCGTTTAAGTAGTACGGTAACGCGCATAAGGTGGCAAAAATTCCTTACTCATCGATTCCAGTTTCCCCGAAACCTCTGTAATTTGTCTCAAGCGGATTTATAAAAATTAGTGATGGGTTATTTGAAAATAGTAGATATAAAATTCCAATTGATATAAACGTTCAACTGAAATCCGTTAATAACCGTAAAATTTGAGAGGCCTAAAAATGTAATTTTTAAAATATCCTCGTCAATAATGATGGGGTAATAGATTTTTTTTGTTCTTTGCTGGATTTTTGTCATGAGAACGGCTGCGTTTCTCTAATTCCTTTCGAGTATTCTTCCTTTTTATCATTTTGCCGTTCACTAAAAATAATGCTTCAAAAACCAACGAACGTTAATGCTTCACCCAACAGATCAATATTTATACATCCTTCACTAAATTTCCCTTGTAGCTTTTTAGAGCGATAAAAAATTGTCCCGACATAATTATTCTAGACCGTTAGTGTGTTATCTTTTGGTATCTTTTTCAATACCTTTCGCGAACACATAAATTATTTATACAGTTCTCTATCTAAAAAAGGTGGATTTACTTAAAACTCTTTTCCCGTTATAAAAATACCAGTTATTCGGTCAGAATACACCTAAATCTTCTCTATAAAAACTAATCGAATTCAAAACTTATGCCTTCACACTGTTGTCTTGTCTTGGATCAAACCCAACTGGGGCAAAGCGCTTTCAGACGCCAACACAGGATCCTTCGGTTCTTTCGTAGATTTTAATTAGCTTCCGCTTCTGAAATAAACCATTCCCTACATTTTTTAAAATAACTCTTACTCTTACCTACTCCTTTTTCATTATCGACACTTTTCTCATCGGAAGATTACCCCATTCTTTCCCACTTATCTACGCGTCTTTATCATTTCTCTCCTTTTGCATTCCCTTATACTCCTATTTTATTTCTAATTACAATAATTTCTTTTTTTTTTTGGTCGCCTTAAAGAAGTTAAATCCTTCCCTAAATATTATTTGCTGTTAAAGAATTCCCCGTTTTATTCTGCATTCCGCATCACAGCTGTTTTCTTATTTGTTCTAACTGCCCCGTCTTCGTTCTGATCATAGTCAGCTGCCAGTGTCCCTTTCCCGTTTCAATTTTTTTTTTCATCCTGATGATTTAAAATATTTCATATTATCTTCGACCGTTCGTTTGTTTCCACTAAGCGCTTTCATTTTTTTTCTTAATTATTTTTAAACCTTTATTATTTCCCTACTCTTTACACCTTTGATATTTCACTTCCCTTTTGCGTCAGTTGTACCTACTACTCATTCATCCTCTTCTTTTATTAAAATTACTTTTTGGTGACATTGGAAAACTTTCAGCGAGTCCTAAAAACAAAAAAAAATCAAGTTTCCTAATCATGAAAGCACTACAAGAAGATGCCGATCCCCCTACAGTGTGCAGCACCCGTTCCATCGGAGTCTAGTTGACTTCTTGTATATGCAATGACGTAAAAGAGACGAAGGTGCAAATATTCACCCAAAAATCTGTCGCGCCAAATTCGAAAAACCTTCCACGCTCTGCCAATATTTTTTACTCATTAGCTCATTCATTCGTTACTATTAAGGGCATATATCGCGATGATCTTACCAGCTTAAACAGTAGATGTGTAATATTTTTAAAAATCGGCGATCGCGGATCTTTTTACATTCTTCTGGTCGTTTTACAAAGAGCCAAATCGTCTCCAGAACAACTCGTACAATATCGGGACGTTCGTAATCGATAGAAAAATCGATTTATCGGGAATAAAATCTGGCAGCATTATCTTTTTTTCAAGCACTTATTTTGCATGCTACTTTCAAAAAGAGAATGCGCATAAAACAATTCAACTAATAAACCGAACACGTAATTTTCATGATTAAAAATGTAAATTTTAAATAAATTAAAGTGTACCGTTGTTCTTGTGTTTCTTCGAATATCGGATCATTAAAATACGCTACGCAATCTTATCTTTTATCAGAAAAATTCGATAGATAGTTAAACGATTTAATATGAAACGCGTAAAATTAAACGATCGCTAATATTCCAAGTAGCGCGATAGTCTAGTGGTTAGGGCGCTTGGCTACCAAACCAGAGGTGTCATAGGTTATCGGGACTTGTCTCGTTCTAGATCCGAATCGGTCTCAGGTGTATACCTAATCTGAAATTGAATATTGGCTGTACCAGAGAATTATCTGGTGAAAAGTAAAGGCGAATAATCCAAAAGTAGAAAGGAGCTAACCCCAGATTATTCTCATCAGATCCCCATTAGGAGTACATTATGAAAAGCTTAACTTCGCAATTTATACCTTATCAAAGATATACGGGATTTATTTTACTTTACTTTTATTATTAATTTCATAGCCTGTAAAATTTTTGAAATGACTTGGACGTTTTCTGCGTTTATTTGCAACTTTCTGTGCTGCGTCGTCCACTAAACCTTTAGAAATTCAAAAACAATTTGAAATAATTAAAATTAAAAGTTAAAAAAATTTGCACAGTAAAAATGCAGTAAACATGTGTATCTTAACGAAAATAATTAGCGCTATCGAAATTTTTTTTAAAAAAGCAACTCTGAATAATCGTGCTATTTGAAACAAATGTAAAAAATTTTTTCGATAAAATTTTAATTTTAGACATACTATATGTAAGCACGTTTACATAAATAACTAAAACGGATAGTATTTTTTCTCGGATACGTAAAATCATTGCAAATGGAAATTTTACCGGAATTAATTACGCTTAATATTAGTTTTTCGTATACTACACCGTTATTCTAGAATTACACGGCAATTCAGTCTTGAACAACAATTTATGCTTCGTTTCACTGGCCTAGACAAAATCGTCGATTACAAGAAATAGATAGATCTATTTCCTAAATATATTGATTTATTTCGGTAAATACAGAAATAATTAAATTCCGAAACTATCCGTGTTTTTTTTTCATGTTTATGTATTTATCACGCGGTAAATTACCGGGTGTTGACAATTTTGACAAATTCAACCAAAGCAAATTTTTACTCGTACAATAAAATATTTAAAACTTTTGAAATACTATCGAAAAACAGATTAATGAAATCTATGTCTACATCATTACACCCTTTGCAAGTACAGTGTGTTTCATAGCGCTAGTTGCATTCCTTTTTATTATCCTTTTTCTTCATCGATAAAAGTCGTAAAATGGTAAAGAAATAAAGCTAAAAGTTTATTCAACTATAAAGGTAAAGTGAAAAACGAAATAATAAAGTTTCAAATTTGCTTTTACAAAATTTAAAAATATACATATGTATAATTACGATTATTTTTTATTTATTCACTTTCTTTTTACATCTATATATTTATCTTTTTTAACGTAAGATATTCTTAACGTTTAGGCATCATTCATTTTTCTTGTCTTCCGATGATTGAAAGTTATCTCGTTATATTTTCTAGTAATTCAAGTGTCTCTTCGTTACATATGTAGTTTTTTTCCCTTTAACTAAATCTCTAATCATTTTTCAGATTTTCTTTAATGTTTCCGATTTCTCGTTAAATCCCCCGCGCGTTGAGTTAGTTACTCTGCGATGTTTCTTATTTACGTACATTACTATGATCGGTTTTGATAGTTTCCCGATACTTCTCGTCGGACTATGTTCTGGAATGCGGATCTCGGCTCATTTCTATTTTTATTTTTCTATGCAACATCCGGTTTATTAATACCAAGTCATTATTTGCCTCTTTAATCTTTAATTCACTTTATTTTTATGATCTTATCTCCTTCCCATTTGATGTTTACACTACACATTATCATTAGTAACATCAACTATCCCGACCAGTTTTGAACAGAATTTGCTTATTCTCTATCAACTAAAATGCGTTTATTTTTTTATTCCTGCTTGACTTTTTTTTCCTCTCCTACGACGATATTACAAGGCACGAATGAAAGACTAAATGTCAAGGTCACACATTGGATGAGACTCATCGCTATCATCATCATTTATGCGAACTTCCTGTATTATGTTGTTACTTGATAATACCATTTATTTCACTGCGGATTCAACAGACTTGTCTTATGTAACGCGTATCATGATCCATAGTAATTTATAAGTTGTTTTGCGTACAATATTTAATATATATACATTATAATACATGTATATATACCTTTTTTTTTATACATAAACTGGATAGGAACAAATTGCGGTTCGATAATAGTCATTTAATAGTAGCGCAATTATAACCGCCAAAAATATTTATACCTTCTTCTTTTCCAAGAGAAAAAAATAGCTGTACCGAAAACTTTTTTTACGTCCCGTTTTTTGTGGCGTGGTTATAAAGAAGTTATCGAACTAAATAACGGACGCGTTTTTTAAGAAAAAGTACCGAAAAAATCATCTCTTTTATCTTTCGGCCAAAAGTAGAATAAAAAAGTTTAGAATTCAACTGTGAAAAACTTTCAGTTAACATCAAAAAATCAATTCAGTCTGCGTAAAATTAAACATTTTAATGCGCACTTTGCGGCAAAAAAAGAATTTAAATGCGACGGATTTTTGTGGAAAAATCAGACAAATCTTTGCTGGCTAATGATGTATTTATAAGTGTATCATTTTGCATGACTGTGTGCACTTCATACTAGATTTGGACATTTTATTATCAATCATGGTTACTCCGACGAATTGTAGTATTGGGCGGAATTGTCATGAAAAATGGCTTTTATTTATTTATTTTTTTTTTCTATAGAATAGAAATGAGTTTCATTGCGCCAACAATTTATTACCTCGTTTTATTTTGCGGTTGTAAGACTTTGAACTTCCAAATTTTCGTTGTTAGCTAAAATGTTCCGTAATCATTTTATTTATTCGGTTTTCATCAGTACGACAGTTTTTTGCAAAATATAAAAATGTTACTTCAGAGACACGCCTCCTTTGTGTAATTTATATTTTTTTACATTTTCATATTCCGCGGTATAAATTAATTGCGCGTGGAAAAAAATAAAATGCTTTACTGTCATCGCATCGGTACTTTTTTTTACATAACACCACTTCTGGGCCTAATTAATTACAAAAATAATAATTGCGACTATTTAGCGTAATCGATTACTTTCGTGTTATCGCTAATTAATAATTATAACGAAGAGTGGTAATTGGATTGACAAACCATTATAATATATAGGTTATAATTATCAGTAATTAGGTGTACTAAAATGGTATACATTACTGAATGTAGTCGTTTCTGTAATAAATTACCAAAACTAATCGAGTTCATAATCAATTTTACATGTAATCTTTTGAGAGTTTCGAATTAATCTCAAATTGTCTAAGAGCACTATTTGCATACTTATCCAGCCAAATAAATAATCGTCGATTACGAAAAACTTCGATATAGTACGGCAGGACACTTTTAAAAAAATACATACTAATATGAAACCAATAGTAAAAACGTCTTTTTCCCATCACAATTCTGCAGTTGACTGAGTAGCAAAATAAAATCTATGTGCAGTTCCATAATGAACTTCATAAAACTTTTATACGTTATTTATAATAAAAATAAATCGTAACGAACACAAAACGTATAAAAAAGCATATATAAAAAACACAAAAAAAGCTATTTATTATTAAAAGTGCCGACCACAAGCCATTCGAAACTAGTCGACAATTTTAATAATAAATGGTTTTATATGTTTTTTGTATGTTTTATGTTCTTTACGATTTATATTTAATATAAGATCTAAAAAAAAAAAAAAAAAATCTAGTTTTTGTACATATTTGAATCTTACATATTGACACGAAACCATACACATTTTTGATAATAATAGTAAGTACCGTTTGAAATAAATTATCAAGCAACCTACTTTTTTCTAAAAAAAAATTAGGGAAACTGCTGATAGATCCGCATTTTTTTTTTAGCTTTAAGGTCACCAACTTTTTATAAAACAACGATTTAATCCCTTACAGATCAACGCAGGTTTCAATGTACGTTTTTACTGGAGGGGGAACTGAACTGCTATATTTTGAATTTTTAGAAACAGCTAATCGAAATGTCTCGAAACAAAAAAATAAGTTTAAAAAATTAAAAAAAAAAAATGTAATTAAAAAATCGTAACTTGGAACAAATAAAAAATGATAATTTAATAATGCTCTATGAAACTAGAAAAATCGATATATTTCGCTCAAAGGTAAAATATCGAAAAGTTTTACTCGCATTTTAGTTCAAAATTTATAGACGATTTTCATCCGACTCTTTTTATTTTTATAAGCGAGAGTCGAAAATTATTATTGTTTAGGATTTTTCATTTTTTTTTTTTTGTGTGTAATAAACTGAAAAACTCACATCTGAACTGTTTTTACGTACTTAAACGCGCTTGATCTGTAAACATTTCGATCGATGGTTAATAAAAATAGACACCATCTTCGTTTTTTCTTTCTCGACGAAACGGAAAATGAGAATCGATAACGGTTAAAAAACATTTTCAAATCACAATCGGAAATTGAATTTTTAAATAAACGTAATATTAAAACTACGAGTCTACGTCATACGCCTGTGTTCATCGTATTGTAATTCAAAAAAATATATTGCCTGTATTATTCTTCCAGTTTCTACTTCATCACATTAATTTGAGAACATCTTTTATTCCAGTTGCAATTCAACCGCTCAGATAAGATTAGTAATCGCACAGATTGTATATACATTCGTGTAATGTTATTCCTGGCAGATTTTCATTTGTTTAATTTTTTTTTTCTTTTTTTTGTATGATTTTCACCAGAGCCTCTTTTGAGCACACTTAAAACTTGTCTCCATATTTTAAATGTCTTTTTTCAGCTTTGTCATTTCTATATTGGAACTCGCATTTAGCATGACCACGCTTATGCACATGACCTGATAGATAAAACTTCCTGATTCCGTGTAATAATAGAACATTTTGGTGAATCGGTTTTTGACAAAGGTGCTTTTCAGAGATATACCATTTTAATAAAAAAAATAATTAATTCCCTTAAAAAAAAAAAAACAAAAATTGGTATAAATATAAATTTTCTATTAAATAAATTAAATACCTCAGTTTAAGCAAACACATTTCATTTATTTATACAATCCGCCGGTGCAACAGCTTACGTCAATTAATATAATAAAACAATTCAGTAGAAATATACAAGTATAGGTACAATGAAACAATAGAAAAGAAAAATTACAAAGTTGTATGATATGCGTACTTACACAACGATTCATCATCAGCTAGCAGCGTAGAGTATTCCCAAATAGAACAAGAAAAAGGCAATTTGTTTTTAATTTTAATTGAGTGTACTGTCTATTGTTAGCTGATGATTAGCCTGAAAACATTTCCTTAAACTCGGGTATTTATTTTAATTTATTTAATAGAAAATTTATATTTATACTTATTTTTGTTTTTGTTATAAGGGGAATTTATTTATATATTTTATATTTATTATATAGTCAGTTTCTCTGAATTGTCGAAATGATACAAATTCGAAGTTCTATAGGGCTGAATTTTTTTTAAAAGTGCGTTTGTTTCAAAAACCTACGGTATTTTTTTGATCTTTTCCTTTATACGAATGATGGGGGCTATATAACGTTTCCTTAAATTACGAGGTATTTATTTTAATTTATTTGGTAGAAAATTTATATACTTATTTTTATTTGTTACTAAGGGGAATTTATTTATTTTATATTTATTTTATATTTATATTATATTTATTTAAAAAAGTATTAAAAAACAGGTTACGGATTTATGTATATAGCGTTACGTTACTTTATCGATATGTTGAAAAAAAAAATAAATAATGAAAATACGAATGTCTCAGATAGTTCATCTTACTACGTATTGTTCGAATAGTGTCTGTATTGCTACAAAATAAATTAACGGAGATGTCGAAAAAAATATTTTTCACAATTTTAACATTGAGAAAGGCTAATAACTTCCATTTTGTCGTGTCACAGAATTCGCTATCCATCTTATCTCTATACACAGGCACATCCTTTATACAATTTTTTTAATGGAGTTTTTTTTTTTTGAATTTCTTCATTTCTTTTTAAGATAGCATCAAGACGCACTGACTAAAATCGCATGTGCTTTACTGTGTGACGTTACTTTTTATAATTAACTAAATTACTTTATTTTTCCCATTTTCACCAATGATAAACCACTAGTTTCTCCAAATTTCGGAGAAAAACTATATGAACTGAAAATATGTCAACCGTGCGTCGGAAAATTGTCTCTGCGGCCTATTGCGCACATCGAGTACGTGTGTACAAGTATATAACCTGAAAGTGCTTGCACATACTTAGAAAACATGACTGCACCGAAAGATTTTCAAATTTTATGAACTTCTGCGAGAAGTTAAAATTTATTTCGGCGGAAAAATTAAAATGACATTAAAAAATATGTAATTTATGAAAAAACTGATGGACATTCTACAATTAAAAACTCCGAAAAAAACAAAAAAGAAAACACAAGCAACAATGCGAATGTGTCAATGTCAGTGTGCGATTTTTAGGGGAATAAGTATGATTACGGGTAAAATAAATTCCAGATAGAACAGATCCGTTGCAAGCTCACATATAACCTTAAAAGAAGGCTACGGATCGGGAGTGTGATCGTAAAAAAAATAATTTAAAAAGAAAAGGAAAAAAAATCTTCTAGAGCGATTTTCCAGTTGACTTGAATAAACTAGGTGTTCGAAAATTTCGTATACGTTTCATATGCCGTGGGCGATATATTAAAAGTTTCCTCCGCGTTTATTCTGTAGGAAAGTCAAGCAGCCGATCTAGCTCATCTTTCAATGCCTGGTTCCCGATTATGCTCAGTATGTATCCGGGTGGCAGCGGAATCGGCGGACTTCAGTCGCCTTCTTCAGAGAATGCCTTCAAAGATAACGCAGCTGGCCATCCGTACACCGGAAAGGAGCGAACTTACGGGACTACCATAATCGCCAACAGTGTCAGCAACGGCCGAAGCGGAGTGGCTCACGCGATCGCTTACGGTGGCAGTAGCGGACCATTGCCGTCCAGCTTCGGTGTCCAGCAGCAAAAGGAAGCTGCTGCTTCATCGAACTGGCGTTGAGAACCAGTCTTTGCGGCTAATGTAACATTTAAATTTTATCGTGTCCCGCGACCGGAAAACTACGAAAAAAAAACTAATAAATGTAAGAGAAATACCGCTGTAACCTCTTCTGTTTACGTGTAATATTTTGTATTCATTAATAGCGTGTACAGTGTGTAAGTGTGTGTGTGTGTGTGTGTGTGTGTATTTTTTTTTTGTTGAAAAATTGCATTAATATTAGGCTATGCCAGTTTCCTATCGTTGTGCGTAAAAAAAGACTAATGATACAGCTGTTTAAATAAATTTTGTTTACATAAAAGTATTTTTCCGTTTCCTTTTTTTCTTTTTCTTTTTTCGTTTTTAACTTAGAATCGTCCGGAATGAGACCCTTCACCCAAAAATGAATGGAAAAGTTTCTCCAGGCGCGAATAGTGTCGAATTGAAACTCATACACTTTCCTTCTAAAATTCTTCATTAAAAGTTTCAACGATTGCGCGAAAATCAGAATTCGAGCCGCTAGTAAACTGACACCAGCAGAAAAATTCTGCGTAAAGGGATTTTCAGTATAACGTCAAATAGTGTAGCAGGAAAATTTAAGAAGTTCGAGCTACTGCAGGATTTCGGAGAATTACGCTGTAAACCAGTTCGCAGTCGAAAATCCGCAATAAAACACGTAAAAAGCACCCCTATTGCTGAAAATTGAGATCGATAAACGAAACAAATCCGGGAAAAAAAACGAACTTTTTTGCTGATTAAGAGAAAAACCGCGGTTTTTTACTGTAGAATTCCGGATAATCACGTGTCGGAACTGTCTTTTAGACACCGTTAAAAAGCCCAAATTTATCTTCTTCGAACCAAAAGAAAAAATAACAAAAATGCTCACCGTTAATTTTGAATTGATCTCTATCCGTCTCTTTTCTCCTAACTCCTTTTACTTTTCTATACAACCCTCTCCACCTCATTCTTCCTGGTTTAATAATTATCCCAGCATTAACCGTTCTGTTATTTTCTCCATAGTTCGCTTTAATCACAGTCTGCTTCCTGCTTCTCACTTTCGTTTTGATATTGTTTAGTCTCTCCTTTATCTCGTCCACTTCATCCTCCTATCTTAAATTTACACCGTGATGCAAATCACGTCCTATTATTATTCGAATGCTCTTGTACTTCCTCGGAGCGCGCAGTTCTTTATAGCAAATTTGCTTGGCTTCAGCTTCTCGACTCCCCCCTAAGTCTGCTCACTACATTCTTGCCCTTTCATCTCCTTCTGTTGTTCCCGTGTTCTTCACTTCTTATATTTCTCTAATCGCTTTCTGATATAACTTGTCACTTCTTACCTTTCATCATTCTGTACTAGTCCTTTGCGTTCGGTAAATGTCCTGTGTTGTTGACGCGTCTCAAAACAAAAAAATAAAAAATAAATAAAAATGAAATGCAAAATGTTTTTATTTACAAACCCTCAACCGCAGCAGTTTGAAAGTGAAAAAATTACGAGCGAAAACGAGATTATCTCGAAAAAGTAAGAAAATTTTTATCATTGTTAAAATTTTTGGATTTACAGAAATAACGACATCTTCCATCGGATTACGTAAATTCCTTTTTTTCCATCTTTCGTCGTCTTCGGCAAAAATCAACATACATACAGATTTACTCGCCCGAATGGCTAGTCCGTTGTTATCGGACCAACTCTGTATTTTTCCACAATAGTTTTCTGGAGAATTTTTTGAGCGACAGAAGGAAAGCTGGACGATAAGGAGATGTTAGGATCATCAATAAACAGCCGGGCGGTTATGGGTGACCAATCGGCTATGTCATCAACCTATATATATATATAATATATATATATATATATTATAAATAAAGTTCACTAAGAGCAGAGCCGTGTGGACCGCTCAGTTGGAATACTAATGATGATGAATCGATCTTAACCTGGATCGTTCGGGTATAAAAGGCTGGTGATACATTTAGCCATTTATTCCGACAGCTTTGAGCTTTAATAATAATCCATGCCGCCGTATGCAATGAAATCCTTTTTCTGAATCGAAAAAGACACAGCGCACGTATGTGCTGACTTATTAAGTGATCGCCTGTTGATCTCGCTTTAATTAAGCCGTTTTGAGGAAATCTCATTTTCACTTGTTAAGAATTTTTTAAATGTTTCATTTTTTTTTTTTTTTCGGGTTCGTCTACAAGGACTTTGGCTCAAGAAGAAAGGAAACAGAACGCAAGAGACTCAGTTCTTTACACGATCAGAGATAGCCGACAAAAAAGAATTAAGCGCCTGAACAACAAAAGGAGATGGAAGGGAGAGAATGAACGAAGCACTGTACGGAGTGGGAATATGTAAAAGGGAGGAGTAGAAAGCAGCTTGATCGGTTACAAGAGATGAACACCCGAACATTACGTGATCGTGATCACACACAAATTGAATATTGGAGGGGTGCAATGGACAAAAAGGAGACGGCACAAGAGAGTAACGGAAAAGCGAGAAAGGAAGCAAACTGTGCCTAAAGCGCAGGGATAGTCAAGAAACCAGGGGAAACGAGGAAGGGAAGGCTGAATAGATAAGAAAAAGGAATCCGGGTTGGAGAAAGAGGAGACGTAAGAGTCAAACCATAGATTGGAATGAGGAGTTGCAGACAGAAGGGTAATATTGGAAGAAGAAAAAACAGGAAGAAACCTACCGGAAGAGGAAGGTAACCGAGCGAATGAGTCAAGTAACTCATTACCCTCAATTCCGGCATAACCCGGTATCCAATAGAAGTCCGTTTGGATCAAGTGTGAAAGGAAAAGATCATGAATCAAGGAGCGAAAAGAATGTTTCATTTTAAATGCAAAGTATTTTCCTTGCGGACCAGCTTTACGTTCGCAGTTTTCACTCTTGCATATATATGTGGTTATGTTAAAAAAAATAAATAAAAAAAAAAAGCACATTTTTTCATTAACTTCTGATTTGTATGATAACTCGAGATCGATAAATTGAAAGAAAACCAGAAAAACTTCCGGATGAAACAACGCTATCATTAATGATTGCGTTTAACGTTTTGATCGAGATGTGTTGAGGTACGGAAAAAATTATTCAATATGAATGTCGTGTGAAAACTCTGCGCGCGATCAACAAAGAAATAATTATTTGCAACTGACGTCACCTACTATTCCCATTTCCGGTCTGCAAAAAGTCGTAACAACCTCGGCAGTAACCACGATTATTAAAACTTAAAATATGAGTAAAAAAAAATAAAAAATAAAAAGTATAAAATCAACAAAATCACGCCATACTACGTGTTTCAGTGCACAGCAATCAGTGTGACATTAAGGCAAAAAGAAAAACGCGTGAAAATAAAAGTTGCAAAAATTAAGTAATCAGTTGCCACTTTAACACTTGTGTACGAGTTCGCATCGCACCTCTTTCATTACGAACACATCATCTCCGCACTCTTCTTTTTGTATATTTAAATATTTAAATGACGGAAAATAACGAACGGCGTTCGTACACGTACGGCACCTGGAAGAAAAATTAAAACTGTTCTCAGAAATATTAGAATCGATTTTTTTCATTTTTCTCACAATCTTTTCCAAGTCTGCGTTATTCGCAGTGATTTCGTTTTGTTCGATGTGTTCGAAAAATGTTATCAACTCGATCATAGAGCAATAGTGTCATTTTTAACGTCGCTAGCAGCTGCAGAAAACCGGTTCATTATGTCTAATGCTAAAGAATAAATACGTTCAACTTGTCATCATTAACTCTGGGTGGCCACGTTTCCTTCAAAAACTGTTATCAGTGTTCTCAGTGATTTGTTTAATAAGGGGTAATAGTTGCACGCTTCTCTCTATTTTACTCATCAAAATGAAGCAATTTGGTTTACTCCTTGATAATTTGTGAATATTTTTTCACTTGAGATTTTTCTTAATTGCTCTGATGACGCCCTGTGGCTGTTGTTTGATAGAAGACTGTTTAATCTCGAGCTTGCGACTGTAGATTTTTAGAAATTCACGACGCGAATCGTTTAACCATTGGGGGAATGTGATTTTGCGTAGACGAGTAATAATCGGCAAATGATTTTGCCCGCGTTTGTGCGCCAATTAATCATTCGCTTGTTAAATATCGCGGTAATAAATTCGTTAATGTGTCAAAATCCGTTACGTCTTTTCATTTAATATCGTTTCATTGATTTATATCTCAATTAAAAGCAACAGGGCGGCAATCGTAAGTTCTTCATCGTCTATTTACGGCAGAAAAAACACTTTCAAGGTTTTCACTGGTTCTCGCCTTGTCTTACTAAAATTGAATATATCCCTTTTTTTTTATTCAATTTGATCGAATTTAATTTAATTGATAATATTTCTGAAAACAAAATAATAATAATAAAAAGTTTAAAAAATAGAAAAGTGTTCATTTTTTTTTTTTGTTTTTTGAATTTTTCTCCGTTTATGTGACAAAAAAAAATAGAAATAAAGTTACAAGAATCGTCTTACTTCAGATGTTATTACTGTAATTATAAGGTGATAGGTAAAAATAAAAAATACAGCCGATCTTTTAATAAAGAAAGAATAGGGGGTACTTTTAAAAGTACGAACGCGTTGATGCTTCATAGTAATGACTTTAAAAGCATAAACAAAATTACGAAAAATCACGAAAAGAAGAGTACATTTTTCGCTTTTAGGATAATATGTTAATGTTGCTGAACAACCTACTGATGATGACGGTTATTATAACTAAAACATAATGAACAACGAAAATACTGGTCCCAGTAGACTGCCTTGTGGTACTCCGGATATTATAATTCGTGAACAATAACCGTTAACGTTAACATGAAAGTGTCTTTCTGCTAGGTAGGACTTTATTAGCAAGTAATAGGAATGAGGCAGTTGATGTTTCAGCTTATATTAGTAATCCGGTATGCCGTGTCAAAAGCTTTCTCATAGTCGAGAAAAATCGCAGTACAATATTTCTTTTCTTCAAAGCGTTTCCTTATATTTTACGGGCTTGCTCTATTCTACTGTGGTAATTCCTTGAAATTGATAGTTGTCGGGTGTCACTTTGTTTTCTTCGAGAATAAGTTTTATTCTGCTGAGCAGGATTTTTTCGAAAAGTTTAAAATGTAAACTTAACGTTTTTTTTTTTTTAAAAGCTGCGCAGAGATTAAAAGTATTAGCCAAAAAGTATTCGAATGAACTTATTCCGACATGCAATTCTAGAACTTGGTTAATCTAAAAGTGGAAACTGTTTCACCGGTTGTTTTGAAGAAGCCGTTTTAACTAATGATATTCGAGCATTTTCAAGATTTTTAAGATTTATAAGATTATGAAAAAATTATACGTTCCTTTTTTCGACTGGAAATGAAGATTAAGCAGACTTCGATGCGCAGTTCAGCAAAAATATCTAATGCAAAAAATTTGGAATTTATTAGTTCTAAAAGTACAAAGTGAACGAAGTGGGCGGGACCGCATTTACTTTACGGAAGCAATTTTGCTAAACATTTATTAGCTGTTAAATTATTCTATAAAGAAATTTCGAGACCTCCAGCGAAGAAGTGTACGAAATTAAAAAAACTAATTCGTATCGAAAGGTAACTATGAACTGCAAACTTTCCAACTTCAAGAATTTCGCAGTTTTGAATTTACGCTTTTAAACGTATGAAGGAAACTTAAAAAGAGATCACACCGAAATCGTTCAGAAAAAATTAACTCGGAACGGTTAAAGCCGTATTAAGAAGCCAAAATTATTTGCACGCTATCAGCCGATTCTAATTGAAAAAGTTGTCGCAATATTTTGCAATCGAAACGTCAAAAGGATGAATTGCGCATCTTTAATAATTGTTACAGTTTTTCGTATTGTTTATGAAATCGATCTTTTTGTCGTAATATTCCTAATTGAATGCACATTAAAGCGTTATCAGTTTGCGACAATTTAATATTAGACTGTCGCTCTAACTTTAATTGTCTCGTCGTTTGAAGTCTACTAAAGATATAATGATATATGTTGTTAAGAGGCGTCCCTGCATCTCAATCAACGATGATTTCACTTTGTTATCAATGATTAAATTCACTCGTCGTCGCATGCAACAAGTTAAATACTGTATATTAAAAAAAAAAAAAAAAAAAACAAACACGCTAATGTGTGTTGAATCCATGAGAAAGGCCAAAGAACATTTTCAGACATCTTAAATTTCCATTTGAGTGTGAACATGTATGCAAGAAATATAGTATGCTGTTAGTTATGCAGGCGTAAGAATCTGAAAACTTCAAAGTGTTTCTAATGACATCTACTGCCGTATTAAAAATACTTCCGCGCACTGCTGCGACACTAGCGCTCAGTTTGAGTTGTAAAAATTGATTACAAATGAGAATGATAATGAGTAATAGGGGTCAACATTTGCGTACAAAAATTAATTGCGTGGTCAGATTATTGGAGTTATACGAAATGAATTGGGATTAATTTAGGAGTTTGGAATAGCTTTGGTTAATTTTCACCCTCGCCATTCTGGTTTAGGATTAATTTTCAACGCGGAAACGGTATACGACACACGCTAGTGCTCTGATGGTGAAAATTGGAACTATGTCACAAGTAGACGATTTATACTACTGCTGTTAATTGGCGCTTCATCTATTTTCTATTGTCATTGCTTGAACCACTTTATCCCAATATCTTATGGAAAATGTAATAATATGTTCAAAAGTGGTTCAAGCAATGACAATAGAAAATAGATGAAGCGCCAATTAACAGCAGTAGTATAAATCGTCTACTTGTGACATAGTTCCAATTTTCACCATCAGGGGCTGAAAGAGCACTAGCGTGTGTCGTATACCGTTTCCACGTTGAAAATTAATCCTAAACCAGAATGGCAAGGGTGAAAATTAACCAAAGCTATTCCAAACTCCTAAATTAATCCCAATTCATTTCGTATAACTCCAATACTGATGGAAAATGTAAAAATATGTTCAAAAGTCCCATATGATAAGGTATCATGAATTGTGAAGTTAAGCTTTTCATAATGTACTTAAGGTTCTAATGAATATCTGATGAGATAGCTGGGGGGTCAGTTTCTTTCTACATACCTGGGGATCCGTCTTTACCTTCCACCAGATAATTCTTTGGTATAATCAATATTCAATTTCAAATTAGCTATATACCACTGGGATAGCGACTGGGATTGTCACCGGTGATCTTTAATTTAGTAGCCAAGCACCTTAATCACTAGGCTGCCGCGCTACCTTCCCATCCAGGGTAATAGTTTTTCTTTCACTATCGCTTTAGGTAGTTTATTTTCCTTTTGAAAAGGAACTGCATATTCTCAATAATTAATAGGATGCTGTTTGGCCCATCGTGCGCATTTACACTTTCTCTGCTAATTTTTTTTTTGTTCATTGGTTTGTAGAAATAAAATGGTTTTTGAGAACATCTATTTGTAATATATCCATAAGCCTGTGACATCGCTTGCATCGAGAGAACCTTTGCAATTTCTCCTCAGCTCAACTTGAATACATGTTTAATATTTCTAACTTTGTTTCCCCTTCAGTTTAGCATCGAAGTTAGCCACAAACATAGAGGTCACTGTTGTACACGAGATGACTGATGAAAGGCATTTGAAAAGCAACCCCAGTGGAATAATTAACTTAAAATTGAACCGAAGATCATGGTCTAAAACGACATATACAGAGAGTGGAACAGTGAATTCTAAACGCCCAGTAACTCTAAACGCAGACAGTATTTTAAGATAGTGACATCAATTACGGAGACAGCGTGGTTTAAAGGAGTACTTCTCGATAGGGACTATATGAGCACAAAAGACTGCGCAATTCCCGGAGACTAGAACATCCGGTAGCAATAAATACAGTAATAGACAACACTCTTGTATGTGGATTAAAAGGCCTTAGAGGTCATATGATATGGCAGTACGATTGCAACAAAGATAGTAGATTGAATTCCGAAAAAAAAGTATCGAAGGAGTGTAAGTCAAATTGTTCCAAGCTCCTATTCTTATTTGAGCGGACTATTATATGTATATACATATATATAAATATATATGTACATTAAGTGCAACCAAATACAGACATAATCCGTAACCGCATAATAATCTTAACTTAACAGATTAAACTGACCGCGAAGGTCGCGAAAAAAAAATAGAAAAAAAATAGAATCGAAAATAGTTTTTGCGACAAGTTTATCTCTTGTTTTATGGTGCCACTTTTTTTTTTTTTTTTTTTTTTGCTGGACGCGTCAGTGGGCATTAACCCAGCGCAGGTAAAATTTTCGGAAATGCCAATGTGTAGCAGCGCGATATTAAGTGTTCTACCCGAACAAAACACTACTGCCCAAGCCATGGTATAACCGTGCCCATTTATGTGTCTACACACACACGATGCCATCATCTATTTATATCAATCTTTAATTTGATTGTAAAATATTTACCGCCAAGTATCGTCAGCGAATTTCCTCTCCATTCTCTTCTACCGTCCATTCGATGCTCTAATGGTGATTTTAACGATTACGCTTTTGTATGCAGATCTATTTCTAGTTTTAGTAGAAAGTGTAATCGAGTAGTACTTTATACAAAAAGGAATAAAAAAGAAAAAACGCGTAAACATTAAGCCCGTACGGAAACATTGTTTTAAACGGTAACAGCCTTACAAAAATAGCGTCACCATTTGTATAAACCAAAAAATGGTATATACACGTACACACACATATTGCATTAGGAAAAATCCGAACGTTACTTACATCGACCTGAATTTGGCCGGTTGCGAATATTTTTACCTTTTAATAATTTAGTTTTTTATGATTTATTATAATTTAGAGTATTCGTAGCTGTATGAATAACGAATGGAATTTAGTTTTATTCGTAGCCGCGAATAGAGTAACTAACGAATAGATAAGAGAGGAACGTTTATGAGTAACGAATAAGAAGTAACGAATAGTTTTTGTTATTTCTGGTTGTCATTCGAATAGTGGCCAACTCTGGTTCAAACTTAATGCTAAAGTTCAGCGACCTTTTTTTCACGGCTCTCATCGAACAAATGTATCGCTGTTTCGCGATAACGAAATCCGAAAGCGGTGTTTTTTTACCGTTGGTCAAACGAAAAAATCTTAAAATGAATGAATTTAATTATTCAAAATAGCTCGGAAATCACATTTTCCCTCTGTAACCGAATTCGTTTCCCGCGTATAATTTATTACAATTACACACGAGTAAAACTGTCAGAGGATAATTTTTCGTTATGTCTCCGTCATTTCCTGAATCAAACTGGTTCTTACCGCAGCGGCACTTAGCATTTTCGCGACAAGCTATATTCCTTCACGTGGTGCGCTTGTTTCATTCTGACTTTTCCTCCTCTTCGCGTTAACTTACCTTTTCGGGATAATAATGATAATTTCATCCAATCGCAGTTCTCCATTTCACCGACCTAGCATAAAATCCGGTTTAATAAAAATAAATGTGTGTATACATATGTATATATACTTTTTTTGTTTTTGATGCAACATAAATTAAGTGCCATCTCTAATAGACCCGATTTCGGAAATGCGTCAGAATTCGATACAAAGGAAGATGAAATAAGATGTCGCGAATCAATGTGCGAAGCTGATCGTATTTTTCTCGAATGCTCGACCATCGCTACTGAACGTTTCTACACGACACTCAGTAATTGTTCCTTATAGCGCGTCCTTCATCCTTTCCTTTCTTTGTCCTTCTGTTATACTGTCCTTTGTATCCTTTCTGTCTGTTGTCGTTAATCGTATAAAGATCTAATTATACTTTCCATCCCTTCCCTAATTCTTGGGAGTCCCCATGTTAAATGACGAATAAAAACAACTATACGAGCGGGGTCCGAAAATTCATGACCCTAGAAGACTCGGATACTTAAAAAACGACATAATAATTTTTCGGAATCATGAAAAAACATAAATACGCTCTTAAAATTTACAATTGTACTTATCGAATTTATTTAAAATTAAAATAATTAAACATAGTTTATACCGAACGTTGTTTAAATTTTTACCGGTATTTATTATATTATAGGTGGCGGCATGATTGTCCGTTATCGTTTTACACATTGAAAAGTACCATTTTCATCCGAGCTAATCAGTCTGAAACGAAGACTAATTTCAGGATTTCTAAGTTTTTTTACAACAAGAAAATATTGCGAATAGTATGGATTTTTCAGTTTTCTATTATTTATTTTTGGCACGTCAACTATGGACATTTCAATGTGCGACGGCGGAATTCGAACCCAACACAATTAACTAGCCGACACTACGCCACAGTCGGTAGAGTAGCGTTGTTCTTGCAAAGTTTAATAGTTTGTTGCTGGAATTTAATTCTAAAGTTGAAGGTCAGCATTGCCGCGTATCTTTGAATCCACAGTGAAGACGCCCCCGTCAATTTAGCAATATCAAAGTATTATTTTGTCTCTTATAGCGACAGTTGCGTGAATCGAGTCATCGCCAAATTACTTCGATTTCCTTCCTAGGCCTCAGTTTCATTGTTCAAAAAAAGGTTAAAATTTCATCTCTGAACCGCACTAAAACTACCTTATTATAGAATCCGGCTGCCGTGGCACAATTGGTTTGTTAATTGTGTTTCGTTCGGGTATGATCCTACAGCCGCACATTGACACTTACAAAAATTTCCCTTTGGCTTATTGACGTGTCAACGGAAGAAAAAAAAACACAAAAAAAAGTTATATTCATTTATTAGTAGGATTTTAACATATCCTGAGAGAAGAATAAAACAGAAAAAAATGTATTTATACATTTAAAATGTGTAATTCGCGCCTACCAGATACAACTACTTGAAGAAAGAAATAATCAGTTAAAAATGTAGGTAGTATTGGTGAAATAAGTGTTTTCTTTGTGTGGTTTTTTTCCTTTTCGGTAATCGCCGTGTTTTAAAATATTTTCATTTGACGTTTGGAATGACTTAGAATAATTCTGCGCTGCTTCTAAAACAAAAAACCGGCTGCTGCTCAGCTACTTTCGAGAAAAAATACAAGAACTAATCTTTCCGGTATTAAATTCACCGAGCACCGCAGATGATTATATTATTAAGTCTTTTAACGCGGTAAGATTAATAGCAACAGCCAAAAATTAGAAGAATCAAGCAAAAAAATATCTTCGGCGCAAACAACTAATGCAATAATAGTATTTTTAATTTTATGTTTTTTTAAATTTTTTAAATTTTTAAATTTTTTTAATGTTTTACGTGTAATATAATTGACGTTATATATTTTGTGTAAATTAAACGCATTTATGTTTGTATAATAATAAAAATCTGAATTTAACAGTTTAAAAGTTTTTTAAAATCTTATAATATAAGAATTTTACAAACACGCTGCATATTCACTAAGTGTGTTTGAAAACGATGACAATTTTACGAACTATAAACAAATTTATAATAAGGTGGTAGTAAATAGTTTGACTGAAATCAAACCAGAAATAAGGATCCGTCGGTGAAATAACTTTTTAAAAAGGAGAACCCGTAGAAAGCAGATTAATCTTTAAGCAGGAAGCAGTCTGAAAGAACTCACATTACAGTAGCGAATAATAAAATAGGCAAGATCTGCGCGATATAAGTTCGAAGTCCCGCTTGAGCATTTTAAAAATATACACAAATCGAACAAAAGAGGGCTATTCAATTGGTAGGTGAGATGATATCGCTGAACATCAATAATTTTTTTTTTTTTTTTGTTACTATTTCTACTGCTCTTTACACCATGCTATCAACCAAATTTTAACCTTGTTTTTCCATCTCCCCAGATTTTTTTCATTTCGAATTTCCTTTGGTATGTTCCCCATTAATTTTATTAATACCTCTTTCTCCCCATTGTGTCTATTTTACTGTTAATCCTCCTGGATCGTACGTAGCTAAGGATGTAAAAATCTCTGCTCCAAAGCTGTTAGACCCATCTATAGTAATTTTTAGAACAAACAATATTACAGAAGAAGACGTACGCGATTTTTTCGTCTCTATAACAAATAACGCCCCGGTCACCATTAAAAAGGTTGTAAGAGGCAAAAGTAGTCGAATTTACGTAAGACTCCTCCCTGCACAATACTCGAAACTCCCGCGCGACGGGAGACTTAGGATCAAAAATGGGAAAGTTTTGTATTCAACGATACTATTCCATTGAAAAAATGTACTAAATGTCTTCGGTACGGACACTTGGAGAAGTTCTGCAGATCTGATCCAGTGTACATCGACCTTGTCAAAAAAATTACTGACAAAGATAAGCGTAGTAACTGCACTATCAACCACATTAGAAAAACAAACGGAGAAAAGTCCTTCGATACATTAAGTTGCGAACAATTAAATAACTCCTTAAGAATGGTTGATCACGAGGTTCATGACCGCATCTGCCCAATATATCATAAAAACTACAATTACGTCTCAACTTTAATTGATTATGGTGGTACGGATCCGGTATCTAAATGTTGACAACTGTGCTGCAGCCCAACATGTATTTATCAGAGTAACTTAAATTATGATGTAGCGATTATTTGTGAACCTTATATAAATAAAAATAAAATATCTGTAGATAATAACACCTACTCGTATTACCTAAGCAACAGAACTGCCGTTATAATTAAAAAATGTATAACACATAAACAGTTCGTAGCAGAAGATAATATTATTAGTATTCAATTAAGTAACTACCTTTTAATTAGCCGCTGTCTTTCCCCGAACAGGGAGAGAGAGACACATCTACAAAAAATAGATCTCATTATTAAAAACAACCCCTGTTTAATCCCGATAGTAGTCGGTGACTTTAACATCCGCCTTCCATCCTTAGAACGAAAAATAAAACCAAATAAAAATTCCGAACTTCTACAGGACCTTACATTTACAGTGATAACCTTATCATTGTTAACAATAATAGCCCGACATTTGAAAACCACAACGGTAACACTATTATAGATTATCTACTGATTTCACCGAAAATTCACCGCTTTGTTAACTTAAAAATTGAACACGCCGAACTTACAGCTCATAAACTTCTTAACTTTGAAATCTCCAAACAAATCAAAACAAACGATTGTGATAATTATAAAAAAAGCGAATTCACATAAACTAAAAGAAACTTTGGATAATACTATTATGAAAAAATATATAGACGACATCACGGTCACCCAGGACCCTAATACTGCCGATAAAATAATCACCTCCCTAACCGCTTACATTGAAAAAAGTACTAAGAAGTGTACATACCCATCCAAGGTTCCACCAAACGATTGGTGGACCACAAGTCTCCAAAAACTTAAAGATCAAATTAACACAGTTAGAAAAAAGAAGAATAAAACAAAGGACTTTGTCAAATGCACAATTATTAATGCAATACTAAAGCAACTTACTAAAGAATATAAAAAATGAATCATAAAAGCAAAATTGGATCACTGGAAACAGTTTATCAGCATGTCGAACGCCTGGGGCAAACCCTACAAATTCTGCCTACAAAAAAATAAAAAAAAAGATATAGGAGAAATTAAATACAAAAATGAAACCTACAGTGACGATCAAAAAAAATACGAAATTTTCCTAGACCATTTCCTTCCGGACAAAAGAGACATTGAATTAAAATTAGTAGACTCTAATAACTCTACCAAGCTTGAAGTCAACCGAGAAACAGTAAATAATATCGTAAAATCGCTTAAAAATAAAAAGGCTCCCGGCAAAGATAAAATAACAAATAAAATTGTGAAGCTTCTCAACACAAAATATACAGATCTATTCTTCAATATTATAAACAACTGTCTTCAAAGGGAAATCTTCCCCACCATTTGGAAAACTGCAGATCTAATTCTTATACAAAAACCTAATAGAGATTGCTCTAGTGTAACAGCTTATCGCTCAATCTCGTTGCTGAATTCCTGCGGTAAAGTTTATGAAAAAATCATTAATCAATTCCTGGTCAAAGAAATGTCAGAAAAAAAAATCCTAAATGAAAATCAATACGGCTTCAGAACAGCACACTCAGCTGAAGGAGCGGTATACAAACTAATATCTCTCACAAGAAGCATAATTTCTGAGGGGCATTCAGCATTAATCATCTCATTTGACATACGAGGAGCATTTGATAATTGCAAGTGGTCCTCAATAATAAAAATTTTAAAAGACAAAAAAACAAATTCATCCTTAATCAATATCATTATTAATTACTTCCACAACAGGTACGCTCGTCTCCAAATTAATAATGCTTTTGCTAAAAAAAAAAAATTACTTGTGGAGTCCCCCAAGGCTCTGTACTGGGGCTCACCCTATGGAATTTACTATACTCTAGCGTACATAACGATGTGGATCAATATTGTGAGGTATTAAATGCAAACTCTACTCTCATCTCCTATGCTGATGATTTATGTATAGTGTTTAAAATTACAAAATTCACCAATCTAAAAAAAATCGAAAGAGTTTGTAAAATGTTAGAAAATAAAATAACGGACTTTGGACTTTCTTTTGCAACAGAAAAATGCAATGCTATGATACTTGGTAATCTTAAAATAGAAAACGAAATTAGAGGATTAAATCTCATTTCAGATCAACCTATACAGCTGGTAGACAAAATGAAATATCTTGGAATTTTAATCGATCACAAGCTTAGTTTCTCTCACCACCTGAAGGCAATAAACTTAAAATGTAACAATTTATATCATCAATTACGTAAAATCTTACCTAACACTAACGGACTCGCTCACAAACAGAGAATCATCCTATATAAAGGACTAATACAACCCATCTATGCCTACGGTTCAAGTGTATACACCAATAAGAAAATACTAACAGTCAAAGCACAACAAAGAAAATTTATCTTAAACATATCTTCCCTATACAAAACTTCCCCCTCATCAGCGGCCTGTGTCATAGCAAACATTATTCCTTTAGACCTATTCATTACTGGACAGGCAATAGAGCACAGAATCACCCGAAACTTAAATTTAGTCAGTAATCTAAAACTCCTAAACAACGACAGTATTTTAAATGCTCTGGGACCTTCACCGAGCATTAAAATACTAAAAAAACAAATATCAATCGAAATAATAAACACATGGCAAACCCAGTGGAACCAAGATCATACCGGCCGCAAAACATACACATTTTTCCCAAATATTCAAGATAAGATTCGTCTCAAAAACTTAAATATAACTTTCTTTAACTCCCAGGTAATCACAGGACATGGCAACTTTGGGGAATACCTTCATCGCTTTAAGCTAATAGAGTCGCCAATCTGTCAGTACTGTGACACGAATACAATAGACAATACTTTTCACCTGATTCATTCATGCAAAGCTTTCCAGAACATAAGGGAATCTTACCAAATCAATAAAAGTACAACACTAAGAATAAACAAAAAAAACGCTCATTCTCTTCTTGCCTACTTCCATGACGTCATGAAAAAAAAACTTACCCTAAAACCTCTGATCAACCATACTAACTAAAATAATATCTTTATTCCTAATACTTCTTTGTAATATCAATACTAAAATATTTAAGTAAGCTCTGCATTGGTGACTAAGCTTTGGCATCATCATTGCAATTGTAAAAATACATTTAATGTAGTAACTACTCGTGTACTTTATATATTTATGCATGCATATAATTAGTTTTAGAACATATTTAAAAAACATGTAACACTGTAAAAAAAAAAAAAAAAAAAAAAAAATTTTTTCTCCTTTCTTTTTTCTATTTTGTATACGACACGCCATTATGTACCCTTATTATTAAATATACTTGCCCCATCAGTATAATCTGAACTGGGGAACCAAAAAAAAAAAAAAAAAAACATCGTACGTAGCAAGGTTTATCGCAATTTCTAGTCCTGTACGTTCTTGTTCTAGTTGTTAACCGCCTATCTTCTAGTTTAGCACTGAGTAATTTGCTGTAATAATATAACATTTTTGGTGACATTTCGTTATTTTTGTTCCACCAAGTGATGTTAGCTAATGCGTCCGTCTTGCTCTGCTCTCGTTGTGTAAGACCAGTTTTAAACATTTTCTTTGAAATTTTATGATTTTCCTCATTTCTGTAATTTTCGCCTCACCCCAAATTCCGATTCCGTATTTAATTCTGGACATTATTACAGCTATGAAATATAACCTTAGGCTTTTGTATGTCGTACCTTGTTTTAATTTATACAGTGCTGGAATCGTTTGTCTAACTTTCCCTGTAATATTGTCAATATGGTTTCTCCATGTTTAACCTTTATCTAATGTTATCCCAAGTTATTTAAATTCATTCACATTTTCTAACTTTTCACAACCACATATTTCCTTTCTATGTAAATACTTTGTATTGTGTAAAATTAATTTGGGGACGAACGTTCTAAACCGGCTTGGCGTTCTTATATGCATCACCTTTGTTTTTTTAGCATTAATTAATAGTTTTTTGTCATGCGCCCATTTGCATACATTATTGAGATCTTCTTGTAACATTTTTTCAGCACTTTCTATGTCAGAGTGTTCAATAACTAGTGCGATATCATCTGCATAAACATACACTTTAGAGTTCTTTACATATCTGTAGAGCGAATTCGTATATATCAAAAATAGTATCGGTGCCAATATTGTCCCTTGTCCAACTCCATAATTCATTATTTCTTTTCTACTGTGTTCATTCCCGATCTTTACTAAAAATTTCGAAGAGATGTATAAAAACTGTAAAAAAAAACACGAATTCCGTGGGTCACACGATGAGTTTTAAAAACGTATCTCTCCAAAAACTGCAACAGTCTCAGTTTTTAACTATTATCACACACAGTACTCTGAAGAATTTCTACAGCCGGTAAGCCCCAGGTAAAGATGCGACATTGCCTCACCTGTGGATTTCCGTTCCCTTTAGTAAAACGTTTGAAAAAGCTATTGCTAATACGGCGATAAAGCTTGTACTACACTAAAAACCAGTTCGAATTCAAAGTAACACGTTAGTTTTAACAAAAAACATAGGGGAGACCGTCCATTCTGTCGGATACGGAAAATGATGCGACATGAAAGCACTATATATACTGTAACACGTGTAAATTGATAATTTTATTTAATCTCGTTTAAATTATAATACAAAAAACCCACTAAACCCTGTGCGTGCCTAAGAAAATCACAAATCCAGCGCTGAATGGTATCTGATGAAGTTTCATAGTGGTCCTTGAAGACTGTACTTATTTATAATGCGTATGATGTATCAAAAAACAAACCGGTTGATGCCGATAAAATGTCGCTTTTCTCATTTTGTACCATCCCGTTAGACGCAAAAGGCACAATTAGAGGTAATTTTGAAATAAATTCGAATGCGATGTCTATTAAAATACGCAGGCCTAATGTAATATATACCGATTGCGTGCAAACGTTCGGCTCTTACTCATACTAGAGACTAACAGGTTTACTAGGCATATCGAAAAAGACCACTAACAAAACTCAACAGTAAACCTGTTGCTTATTTCTGCCGTATTAAATAACGAATAATCGTAGCTATCAGTGCCGAATTAAAATTAACATCCGAACGAGAAGCCACCTGCGAATTCCGGCAGAATATTCGAGAAATACAAAGAGGCTAAAGTCGCCGCTTTACAGTAATAATTAATATACGACAGGTGACAAAATTTACACATTCGAAAAGAGTTAAACTTTCCGCTGTTAAACCGATTAATAAGAAGCTTTTTCTTCATTTGTAACGTAACGATCACACCGATGAGTAGAATTACTCTCGAATTCTGAAACGCAGCTGCAGAGGCACATTAAGTGTATATTTTATTAAACCAACTCCTAAGTAGTGACCATCAGTCAGTCCCCTATGTCTTTCCACGAGATAAAAAAATAATAATGGGTGTCTACTGGACCCCCGAGGGGCTATTTAGACGACCTATGAGAGTTTTTGTCCATGAAACTGGGGAAAAAAAAGAAGAAATTTAAATATAAAAATAACAAATGTTCCTAATTTCCGGGGGCAGGGGGGAATTAAACCATTAGATACTTTTACGCATTTTCACGATGCATAACGATCGGAACAGAATTTAAAATGTTGAATGCTACAAAAAAACGAACAGGCTCAAATTCGTATAATTTACTCCTTCTCTCCGAAATTAAATAGCAAGCCCGATATAATATCGCGCGGTGATAATTTACGTATATATATAATATTAGAGATTGCCGTGTGATCTCTCGTCATTCTTGTAACTTATATGTAGTCACACCGATTTAAACAATGTTTCGAACACGGTTCGTTTATATTCGGCATACAGATCTGTACAATAAGAGTATACGAAAATAGTGCTGGTCAGAATTGTTGTCGCTAACTTCTCTAGATTGTATGGTAAAGTAAGTTCCATATATGCGCTTGATAAGGTATAGCGGATATTGTGACGTTAAACTTTTCATAATGTACTTAAGGGTCCCTAATGGGGATCTGATGAGAATACTCTGGGGCCAGCTCCTTTCTACTTTTGGATTATCCGCCTTTACTTTCCGTCAGATAATTCTCTGGTATAACCAATATTCAATTTCGGATTAGGTATAAATTCGGGAGCGACTTGGATCCGAGACGAGACGAGTCTTAATCGCACTGGTTAGCGATACGAACGATAACAACTCAGAGAACACTTTCGGGTGTCCCCAAGTTGTGCAGTATGGTTAAGCTGGCAGGCTGATGAAAGGGCAAAAGAGCGAACTAAAGATAGTGCGACGTTGCATGCAAGAGGATACAATAAGTAAAACAAAAAAAAAAAAAACAACCCGGAATTGAAGACTAAGCAGATCATCAACACAACTCAATTATAACCTAGCCTAAGCAAGCAAATAGTACGGTCCGATAAATGTTCTTGCGGTGAGCATTCAGCGTCTTAAAACTGGACTTTTCCGCTATAAACCCTTAAAAATCCCAGCGTCAGATGAAGCGACACATCGGCCGGTAAATGAATAGTCGCATTATTGAACGCGATAAATGAGCGAGTACTTTTTATGTACGGGCGATGCGGTCCAAAGATACTGGTCTAAAAGTGAACACAAAAACGAGAACTATCGTAAGAAGAGAGGAAACAGAATAGAAAAAATGAAACTTAAACGGTAATTAAAAAAAACACTAACAGAAACCGCCAGTTAGCAAAAGTGCTCGCTAGAAGAAAAGTTAAAATTGTATCCAAGAAATGAAATGAAAAGGGCGTGAAAAGTAATGGCGGCGGATGTAGGTACTTTCTTACAACTTCAATTCGATATGGAGTTTGTAATTAGCAAAAGATGGCTGGGCAGCGTACCAAATGTAAACAAACCATCTGACAGAATAGTAGAAAATCATCGATGCAGGCTACTCAAAGTAAGGTTCACTTCTGAAATGAACTGAAGACGGACATCGAATGCAATAAACGGTTACGCGGTAAAGAGACGATTTGGATGGACTGTCAGGAATCGTATGAGAAAAACATGCTCCGCTGTTGAGGACCGTAAGAAATGGGAACGAACGTGCCAACAAGCGGACCCCTTACTTCTAGGTAAACGCTAAGAATCCTGAGGTTATGTTTAAAAAAAAACTATTTTATATTTGGCCATCTGTACAATATAATAATGCAAATGTGTTTGCCGACGATGATATTGCCTTCTTACTAATGGAGCATAGGAATTTAGAGATGGCGGAAAGATTATTACAAGAGGATGTAAATAATTTTAGTAAATTGGCGCGTGATAGGAGGTTACGTATAAAGATAAATCTAAATTACTGCACATTCGGAACAGTACTAAACATATGATACACGATGATCCTCGAATAACCCTCCATAATGAATGCATGCACGAACTTCAGATAAATAACAATACTCATTTGTGTTGTTGTCTACCGCTTGAGAACCTAGAAAATTTTAAATATCCATACATACATATCGATAAATCCTTGAACTAGAAAATACACATTCAACGTTTAAATTCGAAAATAAGACAGTCAATTCCAGCTTTATATTAAAAATAAAACAGACTTTAGCATATCGCACACTACGTGTATATTCTATAATTCAATAATAATGTCTAGAATTTTTTTTGTATGGAATTCAAATATATTATGTGAGGCGCTAAGAAAACGGAAATAAATAAAATAAGCAAAATGCGGAGAAGGTGTTCGAAACTTATGCTCCCCCACTGGAAATAAATCGATTTTAGATCAATTATGTGTGGAAGGAAAACAACAAAATGTCCCACCCTGATATGTACTATTTCAATTATAGATTACTAGAATTTAATATGTCAATAAAATAAAATTACCATCTAGGCGGAAAATTCGATTAACAAGAAACCAAAATAATAGCTGTATATATTACACCTATATCCCCTGGGGGGCGTAAATCTACGAATTGATAATACTGATGATTCAGTTCTAATTAAACTAATTAGTCTAAGTAAGCAATCATTTTATACTTAAATTTGTATTTGTTATAACTTAATATATTCTATAATTAACGAACAGGATGATAAAAAATTCTTTATTTAATTAATAAAATGCCCCAATTATATATTAAACGAAAAAAACTTGGTGTGTAGAAAAAGGAAGTACATGAAAGAATGGTGTAAAGAGTATAAATCAAAAGATACGTTTCGAATCATTCTGTTTTATAATTTTCTTTTATTGTTTTCTTTGTTTTCGTTCTTCCTTGTTGTTTTTTTCCTCTGTCATTTCTCTTTAAAATAAGATCAGGTTTATTTTCTGTATTTTCTTTGTATTTGAAAATATTTAGCTGCCCTCATGTATCAGTTATCATATGAGTGTTTACAGGGGGGTTTACGTATTTGTATGTGTGTACTATGTCATAATTTACACAATCTTAAGTCGATTAATATTTATTATGATGTTTAGGATAAGCAAGAATAATTGTAATTTTGTATTTTGAATAAACTTTAATAAGAGTATCGGGCACTTCTACAACGGGTATACTTGCCCTGTGAGACCCACAACTTATTTTATAAAAAAAAAAAAAAAAAAAAAAGAAAATTAATCCTAGTAAGATGGTTCAGAAACGACAAAAATCTCCCAATTAAAATATGCAATAACTC
The DNA here is from genome assembly GCA_039619475.1 of Icerya purchasi. Taxonomy (NCBI): domain Eukaryota; kingdom Metazoa; phylum Arthropoda; class Insecta; order Hemiptera; family Monophlebidae; genus Icerya; species Icerya purchasi. The sequence goes on from CM077116.1 coordinate 493,090,135, forward strand.
TCGCGAACGATTTGACTAATTTCGAAATTGTATCATAAATTACAATTGAAATTCTTTTTAAAACCGTATCTCTTCAAGTTAACCGACTATCTTGGACGGCAAAAAAAAAAAAAAAAAAGCAGAAAACCGTCAAGAAAGAATTTAAAAAACGACCTCGAAAATCACCCTTAAAAAATCCACAACTCATCACTAAATACCTACGCTTTAACGGTGAAATTCGAAATATAAAACAAAATGTAGAAGCTTTTTCATAAAATCAAAAAATTACAGTTAAAAAATTATACAGACATCCCCCCTTTTTGGGCCGAAAACAGCACAAAAGGGACGTTCACGGAAGCGATAGCTCGAGTAAAAAAGTTGAGTAAACCAAAACGTATCTCAAAAACATACGCATAAATAGGAGAAAACTATAGCCGAGCTTACAACTTTATATTTAGGCCTTTGTAACGCCGAGAGCTCGAAAATTTTGAAAAAAATTTATATTTTTTTTTCGGTTATGTGATATATCGATGGAGAAAGATCGGGAACGAAACCGTATTTCATTTCCTTAACGAAACGTTCGAAGTTGGCGAAAAGTTCAAAAAAGCACGAAAAACGACGTGTCCCTCTTTCTTTGCGGCGCGAAAAATCAGATTTCTTTGTTTTGAATTTAATATAAGAAGAAATGTTCCGATTACTGAACAGAATTGAAAGTAGCAGCAGTGAAATGGGACTACACAGTTGAACCGATCTAATGGTAATTAATAGAGAGGAGACTGTAAGTGCACAACGGAAAGGGTTAATAACAGATATCCCTACAAAAAAGGAGGTAATCTACCTAGGATCATGTATATCAAGTCATGGTGGCTCAAATAAAGAGATTAAAAGAAGAATCGGATCAGCGATCGCGGCGATGGGAAGATCATTAAAGATACGAAAAGACCGAGATATATCGAAATACACAAAACTAAGGTTAGTGAAAATCTTACTATTCTCGATTGCAGGAATATGAATCGGAAACTTGGACCATCAACACTGTGTCCTTGAAATGAAGTGTCCTATAGAAAGCTGTTATGTATTCTATGGACAAGTAGATCGATCTTAGTGGAATTACTACTAACAATAAGAAAGCAGACACTGAAATTCTTCAAACATGTGGTCCTCGAGCCAATAAAATGGAAAAACTCATCTTGCAGGGGAAGGTTAAAGTTAAATGGAAACAGGCCGATAAATCGATATATAGATCAAATAAACAAATGGACTGCAGACGCAAGAACTGATAAGGAAGATTGAAGATCGAAGGCTGTGGCGAGCAAAATTGTTGCACAATCGGGTCTCGCCGTCTGGAATCGGACTACGATAGAGAAGAAGAAACGTAAATTATAGTCTTACATACGGAATCCTCACCGCATGAAACATTATGCTTGACTGAAAACTTGTTTTTTAAATATATATATATATATATATATATATATATATATATATACATATAACTCCGATAACAAGGCCTCATTTTGTCGATATTATTTAGGAGACAAAAAAAGTATTTTCATGAAGTCAGATAGAAGATATCGATTTTGGGATTTCGAGCAGGCAATTCATTTTTGTCGACGTACGTCCCCATTTCTCATTTCTGTAACCGAAAAATATAAGAAAAATTTCCAATCATAAATTAAAAACACAAAAACATTACTGAACCGGAAAAGTCCGCTGTTAAACCGGAACCAAAGAATCGAACGTAAAAAATCTCTATATAAAAAATTTCAGTTGTAAATCGAATACGAAAAATTTTATACAGAAAATTCCTGTGTCGAAACCATCAAAATGACGCATTTCAAGTATCAACGTGAACTATCAACTCTAATTTTAAAAAAAAAACAAAATTGCACGCAGTCATGGAACCCCAGTCAGGAACGAAGTTCCTTACGATTTTCCTTGTTTTATTATCATTATTAAACATATTAACATTATGAACATTATCTAGGATTTACAATTTCTCTCTTTAACATTAAAGTTTTTAAGTGATACTTATTGAATCAGAGTGAGTCGTAGTTGTAAGTAAAGAAACGAATCAAATCGACGAGTGTATTGTCACACATGGAAAATGAGCATTTGACATGTTGCGAAATGTATGTTTTAGAACTTTTACGCTATTTTCTTCGTCAATTTTTGCTATTTCCCGCCAATTTCTTGTGTTTTTAGCACATTTCACGCAATTGTCCTCAATTTTTCATCATCTTTGTCAGCTTTGTACTAATTCGGCTCTCTCAACCAGTATGGTGAGACGATATAGGATGGCTTGGTTGTATTTTATTAAAAATTAACCTGCACGCTGTGTCGAAACGATTCATTTCTACCTACTTTCGGATATGATGTAGCCCAACTATGGGGGTTTTTGGCCAATGAAGTGTGGAAATTTGTGAAATACACATGATAAAAGAAAACAAAAAAAATCGGAATGAAAAATTTTCTACGGTAAATATATTTAAAAAAAATAAAATGCTTTTTTAAAAAAAAAGAAATACCGATTTCAAGGTTTATTATAAAAATTTAAAAATGCACTAAAAAGTAAAAAATAATTACTCCCGATAAAAAATATATATCAGAGTGATATAACACTTAATGCGAGTTGGCATCAAATTCATATTATAATAATAATTAAAAACTGCGTTAAATGTTCATTAAATTGTTCCTAGATATTGTAACATGAATTTGATGCCGACTCTAATTAAGGTATTAATACTGTATAAGAATTACGATAATATCACCACTCGAGGTATATCACTCTGATATATATTTTCTAATCGGGAGTAATTATTTTTTACTTTTTAGTGCATTTTTAAATTTTTATAATAAACCTTGAAATCGGTATATATATTTTTTTTTAAAAACATTTTATTCTGTACATTTTTTAACATTAAAATTGAATTTTTTTCTTGTTAAAAATCAATTTTTTTTTCACATCATTCTCCATACTTAATACTTAAAAAAAATCAATTTCTTTATTTTGAACTATGCAGTTTCCACGGTGTAAAAACATCAAAAGCTATATTTCCATGGTAATTTGGCAAATTTATAATATTTTAAGTCAATAAATCTGAAACTTGACGTTGAAACTAATCACGAATAAAAAGCATTCAAAAAGCTTTAATCTCCCGCATTATTAAGGACTACTCAAAAACTACCGATCATCAGATCTTGATCAAATTTAAATGAGACCATATGAGAAGCACCACCTTTTAAATAAAAGAAGAATCATCCAAATCGGTTCACCTAGAAGAAAGTTCTGAGGTAACACACATAGAAAAAAAAGAATAATAAAAAAAAAAAGAATCGATAAAATATAGGTAACGAATATAAATATAGAGCAGTAATAGGAAAATACCCGGCACACAGAAGAGCTAACGGAAACGGAGTTAGGCTGGTAGAAATGTGTCGAAGTTTTAATTTGCAAATAATGTCGACATTCTTCAAGCATAAACCGAGCAAACAAAAAACATGGCGATCACCAGGTGTAATAGAATTGAAGAAAAACAGATTGATCATGTAGCAATTAGTAGAAAAGCGATAAAAGAAATCATGAACGTTAAAGTCCAAACAGGAGCAGAATTTGATTCTGACCACTACCTCTCAAAGATCAAAGTAAATTTCATCCCCTTTCGAAATGTTAAAAACAAGTCAAGAACCATTAAATATGACATAAAGAAATTGAAACTTAAGAACGAAATTAGAGAAGAGTACCAAAATAAATTAGTCTTCGAATCCAGGCGGTGGCCTGATATTGCAAATAAGATACAGCAAGCAGCTGCTAGTTCAATTCTAAAAGGGCAGAAACAAAAACATAGGTGGTGGAATGATACGTGTGATGAGATATTGGCACACAGAACAAGTATGCGGAGAAAATGGAACTCTAGCGAAAAAATTGAAGATCTAGAAAAATTCAGGAGGGCTAGAAAGGAGGCAAATAAGACGTTTAGACGAGCGAAACGTTTTTATGAACAAACACAAATAGAACAAATAGAAGAGGATTTCAAGAAAAATAACGTTAGAGATTTCTACAAAGTGTTCAAATCCTACATGGTAGGATACCAGACGTCTGGTATTTGCTTCGAAGATGGAATGAGATTGGGATTAACAGATAAAGAAAATTGTGACATTCTGGCGAGTTATTTCAAAAGATTGCTGAACTGCGACAAACCGGTTAAAAAATTGCCCAAACGTCAACCAACATATAAGCAACAAGACATCACGCCACCGTCCAAGGATGAGGTGGCAGTACTTATTAAGGACCTAAAAGACAACAAGGCACCAGGAGAGGATTCGATTATTCCGGAACTTTTCAAGTTGGCCGAGGGAAGAATTGCAGGTGTATTAGCTGAGCTCTTCGAAGAAATTTGGAAGAAACAAGTTATACCAATAGAATGGAAATCCGCACTAATACATCCAATTCACAAAAGAGGCAACAAGAGGGATGTAAACAACTATAGAAGAATATCCCTGCTTCCTGTAGCTTATAAAATTCTTTCACAAGCAATCCTAAAAAGAGTCGAAAACACCTTAAACGAAAATTTACGGGAATATCAGGCCGGTTTTAGAAGAGGAAGATCATGCCCGGAACAAATTCTTAATGTGAAGAATATTATTAGGTTTAAATCAATTAGAAATAATGATTATGTAGCCGTATTTATCGATTTCAAGAAAGCATATGATTCAGTCGATAGGAGTACGGTGTTTGACGTTTTAGAAAAATTTGGGATAGACGATACGTCCAGAAATATAATAAAGCAAACTTTAATCAACGCAAGGTGCAGGGTTAAATTTAGAGGAGAAATCTTAGATCCATTTGAGATTGTTACGGGTGTAAGACAAGGAGATAGCTTATCACCAATCCTTTTTAATTGTATTTTGGAAAAAATTATCAGAGAATGGAGAATTCTGATGGATGAAGAGGATAGCCAAACATAAATTTAGACTTGGTACTAAGAATAAAGGAATACATATCGACTGTTTGGCGTTCGCGGATGATTTAACTATCTTTGCTAATGATTTAACGTCAGCAACGAATAAGATCAACCAACTAATAAAAGTCTCGGAATGTGTAGGCCTTCAAATATCTGTTGAAAAAACCAAGTACACGACAAATATTAAAAACAGCCCAGACTATTTTAATACATCTGCTGGAAAAATAACGAGAGTTAAAAAGTTCAAATATCTAGGGGAACTTATACAACAAAATGGACTAGAAGAAGAAGCAATGAATAGTAGAATATGTAAATTAGGTCGAGCATATCACTTGGTGAAGAATGTTTACGATAAAAAAGCAATGAGCATAGGAGCAAAACTAAGACATTATGCTACAGTTGTAAAACCAGAAGGGTTATATGCATCAGAAACGTTAAATCTAAACAAGAAAATATTAACAAATCAATTAGAAATAAGGGAACGGAGAATCCTGAGAAAGATTATAGGAGTTAAATGGAATGATGGACGGTTCAAATGAGTTTCGAACTATAAACTATATAGCAAAATTGAACCATTGTCCATATCAATATTACAGGCATATTACCAGAATGCAAGAGGACAAGTTAACCAAGAGAATTTATGAATTCATGAAAACGAAGAAAATAAGACCTGCATGGTTCAATGAATGTGAAAAGGATATGGAATTAATGGATGTTACTGAAACACAAATGTGTTTAATAAGGGGAATGGTTTCATGAAACAGTTGCGACGTCAATCTTTAAAATAGAACAAGTTAACCGGAAGAGGTCGCTTTCGATAAGCCATAAAAATGCCTTGATGGAGGGTCTCAAGAAATACCGGAAAGATGTTAAGGAAGGAAGAAGGAAAAGATGTAAAATGAAAACTTAGTTATTTAGCGTAGTCCATAGAGGCTGAAATCGAAAAAAAAAAAAAAAAAAAAAGCTTTAAATGCATTTTCCGCGGAACCTACATTTTTTTTTAATTTCAACTTCAAAGCGCGAATTTAGGTTTCATTCGTTCGGAAATTTCCTGCAGTATGAATGAGCTTAACTCCATTTCGACTCAAAAATGGGAAACTCGGATTGCGTACATGGTTATAAACACTCTTTGCCGTCAATGAATCTGGCAGTGAAATATTATTATCAACTGCAAGTGCGTTATAATTAATAAAGCTACTTTTGAAAAGGCTTTCACTTCCCCGTAATTTTCGTTGCAGTAGGAGCACTTTTCTCGATTGAACTATACCAATTTTAACCGGCTGTTTTATTCATATTTCTTTTTTTTTTTAATTAATTTCTTTTCCCGTGTAAATTAACCAGTTATGTAATTCTATAAACCTGAAGTATAAATACAGAGAGGCAAATCTGTTAATTTCTAGATTGAATTATAATAATGTATAAAATGTTCTCTTTTCAATATTATTCTATATTTAATTTATCGTAAACACTTTCTTTTATTTTTCTTATAATCATCAGCATAAAAAATCGAGATAGCGTAATCAAAGGACAGTAAAAAAAGAAAGAAAAAAGTATATCGCTGATAACCAGAAATAATCGAGAACATATGGAAAGAAAACAATAAAAGATGTATAAGGGAAAAGATCAAAGATAAGCAGAATCAGATGGGCTGGTGAAAGTCGATAGCGAATAGAAATGCAAACAGCAACAAATTAATTTAAAAAGGGGAAGCGGTTCTGTTTATCTTTCTTTCGTTTTTTTTTTTTTCAGATACTCCGATGTTATATATTAAATAAATTAAACACACCGATTAAAAACAATTATTTAATTTTTATTATTATTATAATATGTAAATTTTATAAAATTAATACATTATAATAAGTGCCGTGATCATGAAGCATGAAGCTTGTCTTTGAAACGCGTCGGGTATATAATAATAAAAATTAAATAATTGTTTTTAATCGGTGTGTTTTTATTTACTTAATACATAATAAGGGTAAACAATAAATATACATTAAATAGAAATATTAACACTCTGATGTTAATTCGATAGTTTCCGATAGTACAAAAAAGGTTTGTTCACAAACACGGCAGATCTAATAACGGATTTTCTATCTCGAAACGTGTTATAACACTGAGAAATCCTTCTGTGAAACTTGATTCCAGCAGGAAATGAAAGGGTCGTCGTGATTGTTTAATTTGTCAAAAACGATATCTCGAACATGTAGAGACGTCTCTACCTAATTGCAAGAATGACACAATGTATCCAGCTGGAAAGGAAGATCGATTAAAACTCCGCAGATAGCTTAATTGATTACGGGCCAAGCACCGCGACGCGATCGAAGAGACATCGACGGCAATTTTCAATTCCGTTAATTTCTTCGCAGCTCTTAAATGGATACAGAAAATAAGCAAATACGTTAATTATGTCAAAAACGGAAAGATAATCGAGAACAGTAATGATTGCTGAGGGAAAAGAAAGTGTCTCCGGTGATATTTGTAAAAATTAATTATGAAATAACCATTGGGATTTTCTTAAGGAAAGAGGCTGGCGGTGCCTTACACTTCTCTATACATAAGCGGACATGTGTAAAAAAGTTATTATGCCTACATTTTTCTCATTTGAAACGATATTGCGGAGGACCTCCGAAATGATACTTTAATTGATTATCGTTTTGGACGGCAAGGCCAAAACGTATATGCTTTGACTACGTTATCGAGGTAATAATATATTTACTTGTCTTACAATAAAATATCTTCTTATGCCTTATGTAAAAAGAAATAAAAAATTGCTACACACTATCATCCATCCGGTGATCTACATAACGCCGTTGAAATATTATTTTCAATTAATTCGTTGCCGAAAAATTTTTAAACAGCTATAATATATGTAATCGAAGAAGACATATTAATTTCTTTCGTGCTCCGCCCAGAAGTATTCTATATTATATGTAAAGTCTGGAGACGTACCCCAATAAAGCAGCATGAAGCCGCTCGTTCTATCACTGTAATGCCTTAGTTTTTTTTTACTCTCTAAGATGTACTAATGAAAGAGTATGAAGCCTCTTGTTCTGTCGTTGACGTAATATTTTAGCTTTTCTTTTTTACTCTCTACCTGGTTTTATCCATTTGCTTTCTCGTTTCATGCATTTTTCCTTGACATGTTTCTGTTTTGGTTGCTATCTCTCTTTACCTTTGCAGTTCTATGCCCCGCAGGACTCCTTTCCTTGGACGAATCTTACTTTTGTTGAAGGGTAATCGTCCATTGTTGACAGGGGCAGGCCTAGAAGGAGGAGTATGTCGGAAACACGACTTTTGGCTCGAATTCGGTACGCCTGTAAATAAAAATTTTGTGGGAGAGAAAAAACTTTTAAATGACGCATTTAAATTTTCATTCGATATTTTATTGTTTTTTTTCGAAATAATTTTTACGTTTAATATATATTTTATTTTAGAATAATCGATCTTCCGAACAATTTTCATAAGGTGTAAACATTAATGTGGAATTTGTTTTCGAATTTTTATCTAAACGGCTGTCCTCCTACGGCTTGTAAAAATTTAAATTTCCCGCCTAAACCGAAAAGGTGTATTCCCCCCCCCCCCCCGCGCGCGCGCCAATATTTTACACGATTTATATGCTCTATCGATCTGCAAAATTTCATCAAAAACCCAATATCGTAAAGCCCCCAATTGTAATGAACAGAAAAATCAGGGGAAAAAGAAATCAGGATTCGCAGTTGGTATTTATATTATACGCCCGGCACGATTAGTTCTATTTGTGTATTTATCATACAGCTAAAACACTTGCGAAGCTAATTTAATCGAAAAAAAAGACCCCAAAAAAAACAGAAAAGAGACACAAAGCGGTTCCGTTTTTTTCTTTTTTTTTAAATTGATATTTAGTTCATTTCGTATTTTCATTTTTTTAATTGTGTAAAAGTCGTGATTTAAACGTAAGCAATCGAAATCGGTTTTCCTAATTGGCATGTATCATATACGTATTAATTGCGTTCACTTTTTTCGCTCTGCTCCGTGGGTGATTTTTTTCGTATTTTTAGGTTTAATTTTTCGAACGAATTAGTTTTGAATTGTGCAATTAAAATAAACCGAAAGTAGACCTAGAAGGTTCCCGAACAAGAATGTGAACCTTTAATTTTCCCGTTTACTGGGAAAATCGGTATGTTTGATTTGTGCGGAAAATATGACTATTTTTTAAATAACGCGTAATTATGCAAATTGTACGAATGGTATGTCTGAAGATTTAGTCCCACAGCAATTACTGACGCTACTCAAAATGGGAGATCAGGGCATTTTAATAAAACTAAATAAAACTTAGAAAACTACAACAAGTGCGAGTTTTCGAAAAATGTAGCAAAAAAAAAAAAAAAAATTCTGCTGGTTAATTTAAGAGAAATACTTGATTGTAGCCGAAATAGTGTGTCCAGAAGAATTGTAGAAAATATTAATCTATAAAGGGAAACAATACTTCGGCGTATTATGCGAATAATGATCTAGCTGAACAATTAAGAAATATTTCCCCCCTTAAAATGCCCTTTTTGCATTCGTGGAACTAGCGATAATTGCGAAATAAGACGGGAACTGTCGGCTAGAGTAATTATTAAAGGATACAAAATCGGGAAAAGATTTATTTCAGAGAACCATCCAGGTGTGCGGTTTACACAAAATGTTCCCTAGGAAAAATTTATCGGTGATTCCAAAATATCTCGGATAAAAATGTCGAATGTGTTTCGAAAATTCAACGGATTACTGATTTCCCCTTTAATGGAAAAAAAGTAAAGATTGTTACGACCTAATAACAGCTATTAGGATAGATCTTATAAATTATTCTTTACAAATATGAAAACATTCAGCTTAGGTTTTGTTTCCGAATTCGAGAGGGTAAACTGTGCGCACATTAGAAAACCTACACTTCGTTCGGAAAGACAAAAGTCTAAATAGACGAGGGAATTTTCGGCACAACAAAATAAGAGTAGATTGGGATACGAGTAATTGCGGACGGAGGCAGGCGATTAAGCACCGGTAAAGACTATCCGTGGGGTTCCATCGGAAGGCCGCCACCGCGTAAGACTACGTTTATTAACAATAGATGAGATAAAGGCAAAATCGGCATAGCCTATACCTAAAAAGGCGTTCCAACAGTGTTTCTCGAAACTATGCTTTGGCATAAGCGCATAATATCAAACGAGGGATCGGACTGATTTGAGGGGATCACGGGAAATATACATTGAAGATTAGGATAATATTTTTGTTTTTCTAAAAATTAAAAATTCTCGTTAGTTTTTGATCGCACCTTCCATACGCTAGCTCTTCTCGAGCTTCTGAGACTAATGTGAAATTCGTTTTTACCGACTGGACTAAATTGGTGACGCACACTTCTGACACGTTCCCCTTGTTAGATGATAGATTAGTGATAATCATTTGGAATCAGCTTTTGCATCCTGCAAATTAATACCAAAAAATTTGGCGCGACTTTTAGCAGCTTCATTTTTTACACTAAATTATTCGGTAAGTACGGTAGAAATTTTTATAACACCTGCATAACTAAAAAGCGGATGTTATCGTAATAGCGGATAATAATTGGTTAAAATTTATTATCTGTGTGTTACTAAACGTGTCTGTTGTTTGCGCTAATTTTCGAGAATTTTTATTCGTCCTCCGAGAAATAAGTTTACCTATGGGCTAAACAAGGTTTACGGTCCAAGATGGATTCATTTATGTAAACGATCCTAAAATGATACAATTAATAATCCCAAAATCTACCGTAGCGTTAGACTCGACAGTGGTGTTCCGTCCAATCCTGATTCTGCAAATTAAGAATATATGATAAATTCCTCTTTCACCGGATTAATGTCCATAGTTAACGCGCCCCAGGGCCAAAAATAAAAACAAAAAGCAAAAAAAAACTATTACAAATAGCAAAGAGATCGATAAAAATCGAAATATAAGCTTTTCGTACTTGGGTTTCACATGGAACTTTTATTTAATTATACGTGGATTTTATTATTTTTCAGTAAAGTTATCCTCTTCACTTTTAAAAGTGTTCTGGCATATGCAATTTATCTTTTTTATATGAATTATATACACGTATTTTTTTGATCATTTACTTAAGTTTTTATTCTTACTTTTTTACTAAATAAATTATAGTAATTAAAATAAATATATGTATATATTTAGAGTCTTTTAATATTTAATGATTTGTTATACTTTATATTTCAGACATAGTTAAATAAAGAATATATAATGACTGTTCAGAATAAAAGTGTTGGCCACCTTTATGCAACCGAGTTACAAGGAGAGTTTCTGAAATTATAATTATTTCGTTTGTTAAACGATAAAATATAATAGAAAAAATAAATGATTATAAGTTTAACGGATGTGAGACTTTTGTTTTTATAATAAATAGGCTATAATTAAGTGGGCAAAGTAGAAAAAATGTTCACATTATGACGGTTGATATATTTAAGTGTAAACTTCTTTCTCTCGTAGTAATCGGCTGTGATGGAATATTTAACAGTAAACTCTCGCGGTACACGTTTATGTAGTCCAGCGTGCAGAAAAAAACTGAAGAAACTTGCCAAGACTGATTCTAAACTTAGTGAAAACCGCAGAAATAAATTATCCCGTGCCGCTAGAACTTTAACCGCACACTTGCTTATACTTGTAGAGCAAGTCCATTACTTCGAAGTTAGTTATGCTTCACATTATTACGCACGAACCACACCGTAAACAATACCGTCCGTATGTATTATAGTATATTTTGAATGTTGAAATTAAAAATAAGGCGAGCAGTTAAAATGTGATTTCATACCTGCTTGCTAGAATAATAATTATTTAAAATAATGTATATATATATATATATATTATCACGTAACCAGTCAAATGAATGACGAGTTATGGTAGTAAACACTATCCCAAATAAATAAATAAATCCTTGTCGAATAACTCCAAAATGCACTCTAAGAAAATTCTCGAAATGGTCACAATTTCCTATTTATTCTTTTTTTTTTCAAATTATTTTACAATTAAAAATTATTATTATTATTAATTATATATAACCAAAAGATTTGAAAAATTTGGCAGCTGGACAAAAAAAAACGAATTTCACAATTAATAATTCAATTTATAATACACAATTATACCAATACATAACATAAAAAAAACAAACTATATATTTATTTTTCTAGCCTGTTATATTGGACTATCTGAATTCTATGTATATCCCACACTGATACTATTTCTGGTTATGCTAATTGGTATTATTTAATAACTTCTGACATACTTATATTACTGATACCTTTGCTGTTATATGATCTTTGATTCTCCAAATATTAATGAAAATTAACACAATCTTGGTCTTCTATCGCCGACGTGAACGATTGATGAAAATATTAACCGATATTAATACATCCGTAACTGCTTTACAATTTTTTTTTTTTTTTTGATCATTATAGCAATCGTTCAAATTTTTCTTTTTTTAAAAATTGTTATTGTATTACAAACTGGCCATCTAGGCCATTTAGCAATATTCTTAACAGGGAAATATTTAGCATGAAGGGAGAAGTACCCAATAGTACCTACCCGATATAATCTTTACCTTAAACGAGGTCATGAGGTTTATTACGCTTCAGCCGCCTCCTATCATTAGCAGTATGTAGCAGTCCAGCAGCAAGTTTATTCGGATGACTTTCCAAGTGTCTTTCTGCGTGTCTTCGGGCATGAGTTTTAATAACATCTGCCACATACTCTATCCCTAAATCTTGATGCAAAGTTTGATCTGATAAATACCATGGCGCCTTGGTTACGAGCCTAAGGATTTTATTCTGCGCGATCTGTATTATCTTCAGATTTTTAGGTTTAGCACAACCCCGAAGCTGTACTCCGTAGGTCCAAATAGGCTTCGAGATACACTTGTGTAGTATATCAAACGTTTATTATCAATATTTAAAACGCTATTTCTTCCTTATAAGGCAGTACATTTTTTTAACACGAATGTCTATTTCTCTTTTCTTTGTCCGAATGTTCTGCTTCCATGTTAAACCACTACCTAGGTGTAATCCCAAGTACTTAACTGTTGTCCTCACAGGGGCAATTCCAGTCCACTTATCCTAACAGTTGGGGTTATGACTTTTCTATTCGTGAAATGAACGTTTACCGATTTACTTCCGTTGACCTGAACTTTCCACTTTTTAAACCATTATTCTTAATTTTTTTATTATAATTATTAACCAAAATATAACGGATTCTATTAAATATATTAACGGATTTTTTTATGAATAATAATAAATGATTCTAAAAACGGATTTGGTATTCACCATCAGAGTCGAATAAAGTTGTATTCGCTTATTCTACATACTACCACGGACTAGCCAGAAAATATCTAAAATAGTAATTAGCCAGAAACTTAAATTTTTAATTATTCGTATATACAAACTTATTTTTAGCACCGTTATTACTTATTACTACTACATATTACCGGTCCTCTCCTGTCTTATACTCCGAGAATTTCCTAAGCTTCAAAGGTATACTTATTACTTAATCATTTTTATAAATTTCTGTTATGCCCTATTATGGCCGAAACGCCATACTGTATATAGCAAAAACAAACCGGTTAAGTAGAAAAATATTTATCTTCTAAAAGTTTTTGAACAAATTCCATTTTCATCTCTTTCTTATAATTTTGTTACGGTCGATTTTTATCAGATTCTCGTTAATACTTTTATAACGTCATTTTACGTATTTCTCTGTTTTTAACAGTATTTCTTTGCTTTCCTGCTGTTTTAAACATGACGTGGAATTCTTTTTTTCGAATTCTTCTCAAATTTTTTTCTGTTAGAAATATCGCATAGACTCGTCTACTTTTTCTTTTTTTTTTTTTGGGATCGTCCGTCGAGGGCATTACTCCCACCTACTAACTTTCGGTATGATTTTGCTTTTCCTCGGCGCGGGATACTCGGATTCTATTATGTTCGCAATATTTCTTCGCTTTGTGTTCGTGTTGTAATTTTTAATGGGCTTTGCCCGAAAAACGTTTTTGAAGTTAAATGTATGTTTTCCATTTATTAGTATCTGCTATATACATTATTTCGAATAATTAAATTATTTACCTTTAATCTTGAAAACCTATTATTATTCTGTAGCATTATTTCTAAAGTCCTAGTCATTTATAAAGTAGTTTAGAAGGTATGTGTTTATGAAGCTACAGTTAAGTTTGCTTGTTTTTGAAAAAAGTAACTTCATTCTAGAGAATTAATTGGGAGAACATTATTTTTCTTTTCGTCCGTTTAAGTTTAGACAAGGTTGACTCTTCCGCATTCGTTAACGGTTTTTTTACCTTGTACCGGTGTAGTGGCAGATATAATTAAAGTGCCATTGGAAATTTTTGTTCCGGTAAAGAATTACTTTTAATTAAACATTTAAAACTTACATTAATCCGGAAAACAATTTACGATAGACACTATGTTTAAAAAAAAGTTAATCTTAAAACCTTAATGTTTCGAGAAACAAACTCACGATACCATCATGAGTTTGTTTCGAGAAACATTAAGGTTTTAAGATTAATTTTAACATGCTGTCTACCGTAAATTATTTTCCGAATTACTTTTAGTCATGTTATGTAGAGCATAGCTAGTAATCAAAAAGACGGACGACAACTGCTTGGTTCAGAAAGGTGTTTCCATCACACCTGACCCGAGTAAAATGTTTATTGAAGTAAGCTTTTGCCTGGTTTCATCCTTACACAAGGAATGTCTTTGGTGATTTATGCACGTGCATTAAAAATAGTTTTTATTTCGTATACACTTTTATTATATCGTAAAACTCGTTGTCTGTGCTAAGGGTATTTTAACGGTTTTCAGTAGATTTTGTTCAAAATATGCTCTTACTTTATTGCTAGTTTTGAATTACGATTTCAGTTGAGAATTAAATTTAACATGTCGCCGAAGATATTTTTAATTACTATGTCTGACGTAATGATTTTAATTTTATCGTTATTCAAGATTTTACGTTGTAGTTGTTTGCGGTCCATGTCTTAGTTGCCTGAATGGTCTCCAACATATTTATTACTGACTACACAAAAAATTCAGTGGATTCTGTGAACCAAATCTGTAATCTCACTTTCGGTAGTACCAATATAACGTACCCAATTGGGAAGTAAAAATTTATGCTTTCTGATATGGTTGCGGGGAGAGAGTAGATTATGTCCCTATAGTGTTTTTTTTTTTTTTTTTTTTTTCATAATTAACCATTCGAAATTAC
The DNA here is from genome assembly GCA_039619475.1 of Icerya purchasi. Lineage (NCBI taxonomy): Eukaryota > Metazoa > Arthropoda > Insecta > Hemiptera > Monophlebidae > Icerya > Icerya purchasi. The sequence continues at coordinate 493,105,329 of CM077116.1, forward strand.
CCGCAAATCTCGTATAATTTTGAGACCCTGACATTGTACTTTATATTTCAATTAAATATAGAATTAAGAATATTCGATTTATAAGTGGAATTTATTTGAAATAAAAATTTGAGTTACTCAATAATAGCAGCTAATACATATATATATGTATATATTAATTACAACGTAATTCTCAGGCTACCTCCCATTAGAAAAAATGTCCCAAAAACATGTCCCAATTTTATGTTACGTTTGTTATATTTTATAGGATTTTTGTTACAGTTATTTAAAAAATGTCACAATTTTATGTAATGAAATATGTAACGAAAAATGTAACGAAAAAATGTCTTAATTTTATATAATGAAAGATAAATGTTAGGATAGGACTTTTGTGGTTATGTTATTTTTTGTGTGTGTTGATGCCAGTAAGAATTACGTTGTAAATTTTGATCATTTTATACAAAGTATAGAAGAGAAAGAGACAAAAATGAAAGCAAGAGGGGTCAAAGGGCACAGCCCCTGGCGAGTCCAAAATGACCGAGTTATATATATATATATATTTATTTTGTTTCCTTAGCTTTGGAGCGTGGCCACTAGGAGTTAACAACTGAGACATACCTGATAATGTATTTTAGCGCCACTTGCCTGACTGCTATAGAACTTATGTGCACGTTAAATAGCTTGGTACACATTTAATTATTTTTATCAGGTTGTGCTGCAACTGCCGTTGACGGCATCTAGATATAATCACTGACCTTTGCATAGAACCAAATGTTAATGTGTTTTTAAGCAGTTACGTGTTGCAGTGTGTCGAGTTACTGGGTAAATTCTTTTTAAATATTATTGTAAAGTTTTTAGGCGGACAATACTGTAAAAATCCGAAAATAAAATGGTACAGTATTAGCGACGTTTGGGGTAATATGAGCACAATAAAGGATTCGTTTTAATTACAATGTAACTGAGTAGGAACAGTGTGTATTAGTAAGAAGATGAGTCACAACCTGCTGTCTTCTTTTTCTATAGGTAAATTATTCCCATAAAGATAAAAGGTCAAACTGACCACTAAAGTAATCAGTTGTAAAAATTCCATTTCGTAAGTCGTTAGAGTTCTTATTCTTACCACTTTTTACACATTATTTAAATTTCTTTACCGGCAGATAGCAACAATTTCAGCATAAATATGCATTTTCCCAAATCTAATAAATATTACATTTTTAAAAGTTAATTAATTAATATAGTTATCTAAAACTACTTCCCGTGGGGGGGGGGACTTCACTTTATTTGCTCAAACACTTAGCAGAGTCAATTAAGCTTCTCATTTCTGGAAATCACATTGATTTCATCGCTGCAATCATCTGTTCTCTATTTACTTCTCTTCGATCATTCCCTTATACTTCAAACTACCCATCTACTTTCCCTCATACTTCCTTCGACTTTCAATGTGAACATTGTTTTGATTTTTCTTTTTTTCCAGCGGGTTTTTTAATAACGTATTTATGTAAAGAATCTTTCTCCTTAAAAAGGGGCGGTCTTCACATTCAGCTGAGGATTGCCGTCGCTATTTCCATAATCTGTGTCTGTTGCGCCCCCAGCGAAAAGGTGTTCGCTCGATTAACCGACATTTTAAAAATGTAAAAAATCAGCAACTGACGAATAGAGTTTTCTTTACTCTGCGCGCATAATAAATCGGTTGCGCAAATCTACCGCAATTACATATTTAAAAGAACTCTTCTCCACCCACACTTGCCCGTCTTCTTCTGCGTCTTCCAATCTTTCCATCGAGCATTTTTTTTAATTAATGTATTACCATAATAGTTTGGCAGGGATTTAAAATCTAAATGTAAATGATAAAAAATTCTACTGTGGCGATTCGTTATTTCTCTGTGAAAACTGATGCATTTTTCTTTTTAAATCTTAAAACATAGCAGCTAGCCTAGGAGTGCGGCTATAGAGTGATGCAGTGACTTAGGCAACGCAAAAAGGAGAAAAACGGATAATATTACGTGCGTCAGAACTTAAACTTATATTTACTGTGGTAATCGTTTTATTTAAATTTTTACATAAATATTTATCATAGTAAACATTTTATTCAAATTTGTACGTTTAATTTATATCTACCATCGTCGCCTTAGAAAATATTTTATCCAATGTTTTTTTTTGTTATTTTATTAAATGCATTTTATCTATTTTCCACGCTCCATTGACATAACTCCAACAGCTGGAACTTATAAATTACGTATTTACATTTATAAATTATGCACTAAAATCTTCCACAGTAATTCTAGCCTGGGAAAACCGGAACAAAACCGGTTCGATAGTTTGTGATATTAGTGCGGTCAGATAAATTTTCCGACTCTCGTATACACGTAGATAAGATGTGAGAGGCGTTTTTTGTTTTTTTTCTCAATCTCTGATCGAAGAATAAGGAAATTAATTTGCTGCAAAAAGTTACGCACAAAAACATGGTTACTTTTTCTACAAACTCTTCGACACATGGACTTGAAGGTTGTTTCAAAGTTCGCTGTCAGGCCGGAAACTTCGGCTTCCTAGTCAGTTTTTCGATTAGGAGAAAAGATGAAAATCACTGGACGCTATAAGCTATTCGCTGGGTGATTAAACGCGTCCCATTTAAACCGCCCTAGAAGCTGTTAGGGCAGCACTGTTAAATAGGAGAAACTTCGGAAATCATGATAGTGATTTTTATCTTTTCCCGGAATTAATGAATCGGCTTAGAGGTTAAAGCTTCCAACTGACGGGCAGCTTCGAAACAACCTTATAAGAACCATCTCGCATCACTGGCCACATGACATTCTTCGATGAGGGCATCGGAAAGCTCGCAACCCGATGCGGTAAATGCCGGAATTAATCGTAGTGATTATGTGGAGAAGTAAAATCATGTTTGTACATAATTAACTTTGCTCCCTTTATTTTTGTCTTCCGTTTAGAAGGTTGAAAATACACATACAATTGTATATACATACATACATACACGGTGCGTCCTATATAATTTGTGGGACTGCCTTTCTAAAATCAATACTACTCGCGCCATTTTCATAAAATTTTGAGAACTAGTTCATCTTTCTCTAACTGAAGTTTCGGAACAATCGGATTATTCGTAGTAGCGCAGTAACAGTTCGTGCAAGCGTCTCTACGCGGTCATTAATGTGGAAAAAAATTTGCAAAAGCATTTTGTTTTGTTTTAAAGCGGTTAAAAATGCTGCTGAAATACATTCTAAATGTTAAAGGTGGTTTGTTCGGAGTCCGTAATGTCTCGGTACTAGCATGTTTCGTTGGTATAATCGATTTTCGTCCGGGGAGAGAATCGATTGAAGATGAAGGGAGACCTTGCACAGCGAAAACGGATGAAAACATCGCTCGCATCGCAGCTATTTTGAAAGTACATCGAAGTGCCAGCTGCAGGTTGGTAGAAGAGCTCTAACCGCGGTATTCCAAAAAACATCGTTTAACGAATTATTCAGAACGATATTCTGAAAGAATCGGTCATTTTTTTCGTTTTTTTTTTTTTTTTTGTTTCACGACAACTTACTGGCACAAACCGCTGCAACTAACAGGCACAATTTTCGGCAAGAAAAATGGTTCCGGTACTCAACCATCGTCCTCGCCAGATCTGAGTGTCCATCAGACTCTATTGCCCAAGTTGAAAATGGAGTTAAAAGGGAGACGACCATTTTGCTTCAATTGAAGAGATTCAAACGGTCCCGTGACAATTATGACCGCGTGTACAACTTGCACGAATAATTCCGAAACTTCGGCTGGAGAGAGAAGAGGGTTGTACGAACCAGTTCCCAAAATTTCGTGAAAATGGCGCAAGTAGTATTGATTTTAGAAAGACAGTCCCACAAATTATGGGACGCACTATGTACGAGTATATATATTTCGATATTTATGGCGCCGTGCTATCTCGCGATGATGTTGAGCTAGAAATTATTCTTCAGATTAAAATCGTTAATTTCAATCTCACATGGTTCGTTGTCAGCAGAGAATACGAATACACGACTGAAAATGTGGATTCCATTTTTCAGTCGAAATTTCGGCACGTATCGAGTTGAGGGTTGTGCAAATGTCTTGAAGTGTGTGCTCTGCGACAAAATAGGGTAGCGTCTTGTCCGCACCGGTTGGTACTGCCAGCAGCGTGAGCCGCGATAATTATAATAAATTATTGAAGCGGGGATGTGTATGTAATCATCATTCGATCGGATGATAAGTACATAGCCGTTTATATGGATTAATTTCGGTGTTTTACCGTTAATTTTACCGTTAATTTTACCTTTAATTTTACCGTTAATTTTACCGTTAATTTTACCTTTAATTTTACCGTTAATTTTACCGTTAATTTTACCGTTAATTTTACCGTTTGTCAATCTTGCGAGATGGTTAGTAGTCGCCGATTATCGTTGTCTCCGTTAAACTTTAAAATTTTCTGTCACATCTAGTCACGGAGTAGCCGGTTATTTTGCGAAACTCCCGTCCGATTGTGGAATTAATGAAGAATACACGTGCTACTATCTCTCTGTTTTTGTTAATTGCCGAGGTTTTTTATTTCTTTCTTTTTATCTGTCGCAAAATAGTAACACTGGGGCCCGTGTCCGCAGTAGGATGCCGCGACTAGAGGAATTTTAGTGTCGCAGCGGATGGAGTTTCTTTCCGTCCGATCGTTTTCTTATTACTGCTCATCGAGTAATAATTTTTTTTTTAGTGACTGTGTGAAAGTCTAATGCTCGCTAGTTACTAATTCGTCGTTGATTTGGGTCGTCCAAAAAACCCAGGGACTTCGAATCTTCTGCGAAGTCCCGGGTTAGGAATCTAAGGGAAGTTTAAGAATTTTACAGTCGCTCTACAAAAATCAGCATGTAATAGTACTAATAGACGATTAGCCCCTGACTGGAGTAATACCAATACGGAGAGATGTAGGGCTATGTGCTTTCGCCAATGTTATTTAATTTGTATTCGGAGGTGACATTTGCACAGGCTTTAGAAGAACGGGACAAAGGAATAAGAATTGGAGGAGAAAAAATTGCAGCGATACATTTTGCTGACGATGCTGCACTGCTGATGGAGATTATCGAGAAACTACAGGGACCACTGAATTCAGTTGTCCTTAAAAGTGGAAAAAAGGGGGCTCAGCATAAACATCGAGAAAACCAAGTTCATGGTGCCCTCGAGACAACTAATTACAGATAAAAAACTATTCCTTAACGGTAGGGAAATTGAACGGGTAGGAAAATACAAGTATCTAAGTTGTTGAATAACGGAAGATAATGAGCCTGCCGTAGAAATAAGAACGCGATAGCCCGGGATGTATTTGTGAAGATGAAAAATGTACATTGCGATAGCAGATTAAATCAGGAAATCAAGAAGAAGGTGCTAAAATGTTACGTATGGTCCGTACTCTTGCATGGGTGCGAGACGTGGACCATAAAAATATGGAAAAGCGTATTTCATCATTCGAAAAGTGGTGTTATCGCCTGATCTGGAAGATACCATGGATAATGGACATAATTAAAAAACGCAAAACTAATTTCTTTGGACATTTCATGAGAACACCAACATATTACCTTCTGCGCACAATTATGACGGGAATGGTAGAAGGGAAAAGGGGACGAGGAAGAAGAAGAATTTCTTGGCTCCAAAATATTAAGAACTATGGACTGGAGTTACAAAATTAGGAGAATTATTCCAGGTCGCAAGAAATCGAGACGTGTTTCGTCAAATGGTTGAATCCGTGAAAAGTGGTTAAGCTATACCCGAATCGGGTTGCCCAAAGAAGACAAAGAAGAAGAAGGTTATCTTAAATTTCAAAATTATTTGAAAAATTATTTCTGATGTGACTTATTTACAGTTGTTATAATACCGAATGAACAATTTGAGTTTCAAAAATTCCACCAGTCAGCAGGTACATCGCGTTTCGCTAACAATTAGTAATGCTTCAGAAGAGATAAAAAATACTGCTCGGTAGTATTACTCGATGTGTCCTAAGTTTTTGATTGCGCATGGCATGAAGGACTATTGTCAAAACTTAATAGTTACTCGCCAGTTATTTATATCATATTTATCCGTTGCAGTCGTACAGATAGGAAGTTTCGCGAGTGAAGGTATCTAAATTTTATGAGATGCGAGCAGGTATGACCCAAAAGAGTGTCCCGGGTCCCCTAATGTAGCTTCTTTTTCAGCGGTTATTCTCCGAGGACGCATATTTCAACTTTTGCCATGTTTGCCGATGATACTACAGTCATTGCAGTGGCCAAATTGCAGCAAATGATATACTGTAACATGCGTTAGATAAAATATCTCAATGGAGCAGGAAATGGAAGATTAAATTTAAATTAAACGAGGCAAAATTATTGATTCGTTTAGTTTATACTTTACGTCCAATAACCTTCATCTTGATGTCTATATTAACAACATACAGGTACCGACATTTAACTCAACCAAATACCTAGGTGCATCCACTTTGATACTCGTCTAGAGCAGCCGCATATCAAAACGAAAAAAAAAAAAAAAAAAAAAAAAAAACCGAAAACAGATATAAACACGAAGATTTAGGCAACTGTACTGGTTAACAAGACGACATTCCAAACTACAGCTGCTGAAGAACGAGTTTTGTATCACGTAAACGCTGTAAAGCTAAAGAGATCTCGTGTAAATTATTATATACGGGCTACCATTACATCATCTGTTATGCATTTAGTATCCTTAATCGGAATTGTCAACATATTAGGAACTCTATGAAATATGTTTTTGATGAAAAATGGTTGCAGAATAAGATAATTAATTACAACTGGAAGGAGGTAAGTATCTCCACAACTGCAGGAAATATGTATGAACAGATACATTCAGTTTTTAAGAGCTTTTACAAAGAATGCAAATTGGAAGTACGGGAGAGTAAAAAGGTGACTAAATATAGTCCTAAAAATGAACGGATGAATCAAAAAATAATTAATTTCATGAAAATCAGAGATCAGTACTTTAAATTTAGTAAAGGGAATAGAACCAATATTCGATACAAAAACTTATTTAGAAAATATCGTAAGTTACAACTGAAATAAGGAATGCGAAACAAAAGTTTTACCAAAGTCAAATAGTGAAGGCAAATAATAATAGTAAATAAGTGTGGAGTGTAATTAACAATATCGTAAATAAAAAACAAAAAACCGACAATAGATGATTTCATTATAAAACATTTTGGAAATACTGCAATAGTAGCTGAACAATATAGTGAATACTTTATGCGTGCGGTGGAACAACATGGACGTACAAGTGTCACATTCAGTTATTGAATACAAATTCTGATAATTTCATTTTGTCTTCCTTTTATATTCCGCCTGCAAATAAATCTCAAATAGAAGAAATAATTAACGATCTAAAAGTTTATAAGGCACGTGGATGGGTGTTCTTTCTGGTTTTTAAATTCTCTCAGAGGATCATGTTTTTCGTTCTGGAAATATTAAGCTGTCTGCATGTACCGGTGTACAGACGCAGATTACGCGATATGTTATGTATTGTCATATGTATATAATATACTTTTAATTAAATATTATGTTAGGTTTATTAGTATTGTTATTTATGGAAGAAGTTAAAATAGTTGTAATTTTTGTAATTTGTATCATTGTTTAATAAACGTCGATAAGAGTGTTGGACACTCACACAAGGAGCACTTTTGCCCTGTTTATTTTTAAAATTAAAAAAAAAAAAAAAAAAAAAAATAGTTATAATTGCAAAAACTAGAACAGCTAAGTTTTTGCACACCACGTTATTTCTAAATTTTATAATATTTTGTTTTATGCAAAAAAAAAAAGTATTTATTATTTTGTTTTTTTTTTGCGCGCGCGTTTTTTAAAGGGAACTCATAAACTATGAACACAGCACGAGATTTTTATACATATATCTTCAGTGTTCATTGCGCTGTTGAATTGTGTTTTATGGATGATACAAAACAAATTTCTGGACTTCCGCTTCTGAAAGTGAACAAAGAAAATTTACTCGCCTGTTAGAAATTCCATAATGGAGGAGGTTTTTTTTTTTGTTGTTTCTTTTATGTAAATTAAAACGGTGTTTAATAATGAACTATCGTTGTTTCGGCAGGTAAATCTAAAGATATGCTGGGTTTAGCAACAAGCTAATTAAGGAAAATTCGGACTAATTATAGAACGGTCCGGGGAATGTCAGTACATAAATAAGATTACCGAAGAAAATATAACTGAATACGAAAAATCCTTAGCTGCAGAAATTTCGTTAACCCCACTGTACTTGAGGACCAGTTTTTGTGGCCAGTTCAAATTTTGCCTTACTGATTTTTCTTGAATTATCGAGTGTATATTCGTAAATATCATAAAAAAAAGTAAAGTTAGTCCGGTGATTCGTTTGGAGAATTTAATTAAAAATTCGAAAATACAAACGAGTGAACGGAGGTCGTATTTTTCTTAGAACCACCTTATAATGCGACCTACAGAGTTCATTGGATGAGATGAAAATAGAAAAATTAATCTCGCACAAAATCACTTTACCTGCAGCGAAGCCCGTCGAGAAAAGTTTTCTTTTTTGCACGTAGAAGGTAAACATTCGATAGGTAAATAATTCGACGGATAAAATTAGAGGAAATGAAAAAATATAAATAAGCAACGAACAAACACCGAAGACAGTCTGTGAAATACTCGGCATTCGAGGCCATCGCTCTGTAATTCTTGACATTTTTCTACAATATTTCCATTCTCTTTACTGCTAATGGTTTACTCCTCAAATTTTCGCTGGTCATGTTTCGTCACCGAATGAGGTAATTTCTTAAATACTCGCTTATCGAAAATTGCTGCAATTTATAAACTTGAACAACGTAACGCAAAGATAGCTGCGCAAATATTTACAAATTAAAAGACGAAAGCAAAGAGTTTTCTTAGTATTTTCGCTAATAAAGTAATTCGCGGGTAGACAACTAGAAAACTGTGCAAAATGAAAAAAAAGACAAAGTTATCAAAATATCAGTAATACCGGATCCGAACAAGGAGAAGCTGCTTGTTACTTTTTCCAAAATGTGTCATAAGGTGGTACCGCTTAAATCAGAATAACTTAAACAAATGCTATACACGTTTTATTTCTAAAGTATTTAAAATTAAAATTATTAACAAACTAGTTGACCCGGCGAACTTCGTACCGCCTCAGAATCAATAAATGTTGTGTTAACTTATTAGTTGAATTAAATTCAGTGCTTTTTTTATTAAGATGAATACTCAAAATGAAGTAAGTTCAATTAATGTACAAAAATCAAAATGAAAAGAGTATTTTAATTACATTGAAATGTAATTCACGTGGCAGCACGATTCACCTTAATAACAAAAATCAGTATAAATTTACTTTAAGAAATTAAAGTAAAATACTTTAGAAAAATATGTTTTTTCGGACTATATCATCAGCTAACAACACAGAGTACACACTCAATTTATACACTTTATTAAATAGAGTGTGTACTCTGTACTGCTAAACGGGCTATACACGAAAAAAAAACAAAAAAAAAACGTGTTTCTAAAGTAATTTAATTTTTTAAAATAAATTTATACCGGTTTTTAGGATTTCGAAGACCTATAATGTACGGAATGGAATCCCAATAAGATGGTTCAGAAACGACAAAAATATTCAATTATACAATAGAGCTCGGAAACGGTTTGACCTATCAGAATTGGATCATAAATTACACAATTAAACTTCTATCTGTGATAATCCTACAATTTTAAGCTGAACGATTACCCTGGGCGGCAAGAAACCGTCTAGAATATATAATATGGAATTTAGAACGATCTTAAAAATCACCCCCGAAAAATTCATAACTCATCACCAGATATTAAAAGTGAAATTCAAAATACAAAACAAAACACAGAAGCCCTTTCATAAAATTCAAAAATTATAAAATTATTTAAACGCCCCACCCACTATGTCTTTTGGCCCAAAAACAGCAAAAAAAAATTAATTTTCTTCATAATTTTTTTTTAAATTTCGTATTCTGCTATTCGAGGCGGAGACAGATCCAACAAATCAATGATCATAAACATCGGTCCAGATGTTCTTGATTTATAAATGGTGTGTAACTAACCCGACTTCGTTTTATATACATATATATATATATATACATACATATATATATACATATATATATATATATATATATATATATAGATTATAAAAGAAGAACATAAATCGATCGTAGAACTATGTTTTAAGTAAAACTGTCACAGATTCGTAACTAACATTTTATTATTCTTATACCGCTGACAATTTCGGTCACTTTTAGGATTCTTTTCACTTCACTTTCCTTAATTAAATTTCTAATCCGTATTTACTCAGTCTCGGTTTCATAAAAGTAGACCCTACCTAAAAAATGTTTATAAGTAAATATATTTATAGTCAAATTTATGAAAATAATATTTCGTTTAAGAATCCTGCCAAACCAAGCGCCTTGTCAGCATAATCTTAGAAATGCCCCAGTCATTTATTACGTAATATTACAATCACTTTTCATGTAAATCTACTTGAAGATATGGAAACACATTATCAGGTAATTTTAATTAAATGTACTTATAAATCTAATTGCCTTTATAATTTATTGATTCGTCAAAAAAAAAAAATAAAAAATTTATCGCATATTAAATATTAGAATTATTTTATATTACACTGGGTTAATGTACATAGTATGACGCGACCAAAAAGATATTGTATTCCTCCTATGTATTCATGAACATATACAAATATATATATATATATACATATACATGTACAATCGCAAATGTATCCATATGCAAAGACATATGCGCTTATACACACCGACATTATGTAATTAGTTTCACTGAATTTCAATGTTTTTTTTGAAAAAGTCCATGTTTTTACTTCTTCGCTAGTAGATTTTTTATTGGGTAACGCTAGCTGTTTAATGCATTTTAGTAATAGGTTAAACAATTTGTATAACAGATTCAGGTGTACATTACATTCATGTTTAAAAGTTACATTCGTAATTCTTGTATTTCTAAATTTTTTTGATACATTTTTTTTATTTTTTTTATTTTTCCTTATCCATTTCAAAATTATTAGATAATAAGTATATATATATATTTTTTTTTACTAATTTAGAGATGATTATAAGAATGTTCCGATCGATATATAAAGATTTCCTGTTTATTTTTATAACGGCTATTGGGTTGTTGTTTTTTTTATAAATGTTTGGCTTTTTCCGATAATTTTAAATTATTATGTTTCCGTTAACTACTGATCTCGTTGAAGAAATGTTCTGTTCCAATTACTTTTATAAGGACGCGCCTTCATTGGGGGAGTACAATTCATCTAGACTGTTTATCATAAAACGATAAACTGGACGTACTTGCACCAAATCAAAGCTGGCTACCTGCTAATTTCCATTTGTTAAGAAAGCACTTGCAGCGTTTAGATGTTATACGGTTTAAATTACTCAACTGGAATCCATTATTTTCGGGATTTTCGTTGACTGTTGTCACCTCTATCGAGTATTAATATTTGCTACACTCCCCGGCTTCATGCGTTTTTCCTTCGTACAGGTTACAGAACTTTGTAAGTACTCGGAGTCGCACGCGTTAATGTCCTTTTATTATTTAATACGACGAATAAGTTTTTGTTTAGCGTGTACTTTTCTTTATTTCCTATAGACGAATGATAAAAATAGCAGCACGGTGATAAGTAAATGCGACAGTCAGGGGCATTGCACATTCGTAAGAAAAAACAAAACATAAACAACAAAACCGTTAATAACAAAAAGTCAACTATAAGCCCCTAAATTTGCAAAACTGTCAATTGTTAAAGCAAAACCAGCGCGCTTCACGTAATATTTCAAATTATTCGACATCTCATTGTTGAAAAACATGGTGCCGAACACTAATTAGGACAATGCAAAAGGCTTCTTTTGAAATTCCTTCTTCTTCGTTTTTTTATTTAATATCTTAACTAACGAGCTTTTGGTATTTATGAAAGTTTATTGCGTGAATACGAAAAGTAAAAATGTCATATTTAAATGTTTCTTTAAGTAAAAATGTAATATTTAAATGTTGCTTTCATTATAGTAGCCTACTTGGTCAGAGAGCCGTGTTTCGACTGAGAAAGATTACCGCATTAAAAATGCATAAACTATTCTGCCGGGTTCGAAAATGAACGAAACAATGAAAAAAATAAGAAAAAGAAAAATACTCATTCGTATTTTCCATGTAGTTAACTCTAGAACCGTGTAAAAACATGGTACATGAAACTGCACATTTGAACGATTTCCGGCTAAAAGTCAACATTTTACAGCTGGATATTTGATTTGTGATTAATCGAAGAATTAGCAATTCAGACTGCGTCTAGGACAAGTTACCTTGTATCGCCGGTATTCGTATCAAACTGAGTACCAGTTGCGCATGATTCGAACGAAGTAAATTAACGATAAGAAAAAGGAGCAAGAGAAACGCGTATGCATTATTAAAAAATTCCAGTCTGCATACACTCGCATTGTTCACTATTTGCGGTAGAAACTAAAATAGGCTACGAATGTGCTTTACGAAAGCGGTTCTTTTCTTTACTCTTTTCTTGATGAAAATTAAAAACGTGTTTAGCCTACTCGGAAATTGGCCAAAGAGACGCAATTTCTGTGAACGCTAGTTGCATTGAAAAATTCTAAAACAAAAAGACAAGATAACACGATTAGCGTAAATTGCCAAGTACTAAGTATATCCTACGGAAAGAAAATAAACGTAAATGTTCTCATATTTTTACTTCAAACTGAGAAATTCGCTTCATTTTGAACCGCACGACGTGATAATAGGTAAGTTTTTATACTTTCTTTTTTTTTTTTTTTTTTTAATTGGGCTCGTCAACCGAGGACCTTCACCCAGAAACAATTTATACTGCACTACGTTCAATTATACCTTTTCTTTCAAAAATTTCTTAGACTCGTCTTAGACCCGTCTTAGACTCGTTTAAACATTAGGCGATGATAATATTCAATATTATTAACGCATCTTTCCCCCTTCGGGATTCCTCTTTTAATTCTGCTTTCACAGCCGATATCTTACGACGTGTGCCGTCTTCTTCATTTCATCTGTAAGAAAAAAGTTCCTCCTTATTTCCAATCCCAAAGGAGTTCCTATTTCTTCTTTCTCATCACTACAACTCTACTATCCAATTCGCTCTCTCATTTCCGATTTGATTTTATTCCACTCCCATATATATATATATATATATATATATATATATATATATATAACTCGGCCATTTTGGCCTCGCAAAAATTTACAACGTAATTCTTACTAGCATCAACACACATAAAAAATAACATAACCGCAAAAATCCTATTCTAACATTTACCTTCCGTTATATAAAATTAAGACATTTTTTCGTTACATTTTTCGTTACATATTTCATTACATAAAATTGTGACATTTTTTAAATAACAATAACAAAAATCCTACAAAATATAATAAGCGTTACATAAAATTGGGACATTTTTCTGGGACATTTTTTTGGGACATTTAGCGTTATATAAAATTGGGACATTTTTCTGGGACATTTTTTTGGGACATTTAGCGTTACATAAAATTGGGACATTTTTCTGGGACATTTTTTTGGGACATTTTTTCGAATGGGGGGTAGCCTAAGAATTACGTTGTAATTAATATATATGCTTTTATGGCTTCCTAGTCACTGCGGCATTGCAATGATGCAACGGATTTCCTAGCTCGTCACCCCCCTTCCTAGCAATTTTTCTGCTCCGGATATATACTGTTTCTTTTCTCATTATTCCAGTCTTTTCACTAATCCGGCTTGAGCGCACAAACCACAATCAGAAATATTCCCTGATTACGCTGTGTTGGAAGCCATAAAAAAAAATCCTAAGAAACATTAAATTTAAAACGACCTAAAAAGTTACCCTTAAAAATTGCATAACTGGCCACCCGCGTTATAAGTCTGAAATTTAAATACAGATATTACGAAAAATGAACATACTTTAGTTAAAGCGATTTTATTTTTTTATTATTTTTTTTTTTTCTGGAAAGAAAAAAATCTTATTTCTGTTAAGTTTCATCAGGCATTGCGGGCACTGCTCCGCAGTTACATTGCAGAATGATAAGTTATTTTAATTTCTTATTCATTTTTTTTTTTTTTTTTGGTTAATTTCATCGGGCATTGTGGACACTACGCTGTAGTTGAAGCCATATTGTAGAATGGACTTTCCTTTCCCTGCTTTCAATCCTTATTTTTTTATTTATAGTAATTTTTCATATCTAATCGTAGTGTAGTTTGCTGGCCAAATAGACTGTATTTGTTCTGGCCAAAAAAAAAATAAAGAAATAAAAAAAACTAAAATAAAAAAAGCGATGTATAGAGAGAGTTTCGTTACGAAAATTGAATGAAATTAAAATAATACAAAAGGGAACTCGCTTCGTAAATAAATAAAGTAACCGGCATTGCAACTCTAAATTACCTGTAGATCTCTAACGCCTTCTGACCGCTGAAATACTAATGTATTTAATTCGCTAATTTCTATGAACCACAGTTTAACATATCTTCACCGTCGACTCAAGATGCCCCGATCCTGCAAATGCAGCCTTTTTCATACCATACCTTGATCGAACAAAAGAATATTCTCTTCCTCCTTTTACCTTCCGTTATGGCACATTTTGCGATTTTTAATAGGCTCGTCCCTTTTTTAAGTACGTATAATTTTTCCAGAAATACTATCGTGCCCGATTCTACCAGCCGTTTCTAATGTATTGTACGTTATCGCGTACAGATCCGAGAAGGAGGAATTACAGCGATGCAAGGGAAAATCTAAAGCAACAAGAGGAAAGAGACGAATCGAAATGATAGACATTGACGGGAAAAAATGCAAAGGACTAATTCTGACGGTAAAGAACCGCGAAATATAAAAATGGTGTGAGCAATCCCCAGATTGGGGCTGCTATTTGATGATCGTTCAATACAAAACGTCACATTCTTATTAAAATTAGGAGCTCAGTAGTGCTCCTCACTGAATCTCGCGTCACAGTCAATGTTGCTTAGATTCTATCGCATTATCCGAGAGGTAAGGAAGAGGCAGATGCGGCTGCCAAAGACACTCAGAATAATGGTTCTTTTGTTCCATACTTTTCTACGGAGATCTTTTAACATCATTGCGGCCATGTTTGTTCCAACTACATTGGTAAAAAATACCCTTTAGTTTTATTTCATTACGCTTTACGATCTACCCTGCAGATTCAATGTGCTTGTATACACTGACGGACTGGCTATGCAGGCAAACTGGCATTTCCCCGGTGCGCTAAAGCATTTAATTTGTCTTTTGTGCCCTAATTTTCTCAAAATTTTATCACTGCCTCCGCCCCTTTGCTGTAAAGCGTCCTTTTACCTCTGAATTTTCCCGGTGCGCTCTTAAAAGCCAGTCCGTTAGTGCTTGTATATATATATATATATATATATATTATATCTTGCTAGTCTGGTTTATTCATAGAAATTAATGGTTTCGCGCTAGACGAAAAAAAAAAAAAATCTTTTTGACATTAAATATGTCCACGAGAAATATTAGGAGGCACTATGGTCAAATCCTTACACCGTTTAACATAAGTATAAAGTTGTTCAAACCGCCCACACTCCTAACATTCTCCAGTTTAATAATGTCTCGTCGATGTCTTCTAATACCTGATTGTTCATCATTACAATATCAGTCATCTTCGGCTGAAGCGTCTCCTTCACAACGTCGGTTTAACCTCGTCACCTTATTTATCAGCAGCATCATCTGGATGCAGATAAACTTTACAGAAGCCGATCATCTCTTTTTATGAATGTAGCCCCCACACGCGGCTCAAAGAATTAATACAATTCGATAATTTACTGATCCTCCTTGCATGTATTATAGTGTTAACTCGATATATACAAGTTATACATTACGGTAATATGCCATTAAATTCAAAACATAACAAATTATTAACTATTTTTGACGTTTTAAGAGGCCGTCCTGCTATCCAGTCGCCCCCCAGTGCCTGTTGCGCACTTGGGATGTCCGGAAGAACGAATAAAATGCATTATATGAAAAGCATGGCAAATTCATCATCACACCTCATTCCGTCATCGAAGCACCAAGAGAATGATCCGTCGAATCCGTTGCTCAAAAGCAACGAGATGGAGTAATAAAAAATGCGCTGAAATAATGATTTTAAGTCGCTTCGAAGTTCCGATTGACCTTAAAAAAGTTTTTTTGACGGTTTACTCAATTCAGATCTGAACGACAAAAATATTAATTTTTACTATTGCCTATAGTAACACATTTCTCCGGAATACTCGCAGTGTTTGGGTGCCATGTCGAATTCAGCTAAATTGCATGTAATTTCAATAATTTCTAATTTGTTTCATAAAAATCGCCTGCGCCTTCAACGGTTTTAAATAATTCGAAAATAGAAAATTCACTCGACGAATAAAACTGACACCCTCCGTCCGAATCGCCGATTTCGACTCATTCGTTAATAAAACGTGACGGCGATATTTTTCAATTTTGTTTTTGTCTCTCCGAAAAGGCGATCGCGGAAGCGTCCTCAACCGGAACTAGCGACATTTTTACACAGGCAATAGAACGACAAAACGCTGCAAATTAATAATTGGCGCGATAATTTTTTCCCATACGGGGTTTCCCGAAGCGATGCTCTTTTCCGAACGTGTGTGTCGACGACAAATCGACGGACTGATTATCCGCGAACGATACTCTGCACAACGTAGAGACGAGAGCGTGCAAGCTGGAATTTCCCGAACAAGTCTAATTAATTTAATGGCCGACACGTCCAGGTAGAAGACGATATTCTTCATCTCCCACCTCGGGCGAGCGCAGCATCGCCGCAGCGATGCCGAAAGATATCGCGCGCGATGGCGAACTGTCGCCTCTTCTTAGGTAACGATCGGGTTCTCAGATTCGGCTTCCTTCGAGTTCAATGTTGTCTATTGCCGCATGTGTAAATCCGTATGCCGTCGCTATATAGATCCTTGACCTTCAGCTATTTTAACGTAATAATACGGTACTAATAATATGTCGCGGTCGAAAGATGGTTCGCAACCGGTTCCATAAAGCGGCAACAGCAAAAGCACCGAAACGACATTAGACACGCGGAGTATCGGACCCGGGCGGTGTGTGAACATATTCCGGCCGATAAGTAAAGGCGGAGGAATAAATATACCGGCGGATGGTGACTTTTTCGCCTAGTTCTGGTTCAGCAAAGCGCACTAATCGTAGTACAATTTTCAGATCATCGCTTGACACTCTAGTCATAGGACGATCGTGATAGGTTTTACAATATCCTCTGAAAGTAGTGCCAGAACACAGACACAATGAGATACTTTGCCGTTATCTCGAGCGTGCTTTTAATAGCTACCTACGTTGTCAGCCAGCCTATAATCTCTGATCAGGAGGATGGTAAGTGGTCATTTTTTCCTTATTAATAGTTTTTTTTTCTTTTTTTTTTTTCGAAATTTATTATTCTCGGTAATTTTTTTTTTTTGTTGTTACGATGGAAAAATTTTCTGCTAAAATCGGTTTCATCAGAACAAATGTAAATATTCGTTTTTTTTGTTTTTTTTTAAAATGTAAAAACAATGTAAAATACTTCAAAATCCGGAGTTTGGACGTTCTCATTTACTTATTTCTGCATCTCGAAACTTCCAAGTATCAGATGTTTAGTGAACCTTCGCTTATAAAGACGGTTTCGCCGAAAAATAGCGCCTTTAAGTTTCCTAAATAACTAAAGAATAAAATACGTACGATTCTTTTACAAGAGTATACATATTTTCCGGTAATATGACGACGATGTGTAAAAATTACTTTAGATGCTTACTCTACGGCTTATGGCTGTTGATTAACAAATTAACCGCAGCTAAGCCAAAAATAAGCAACTGAACAGATCGTTTTTTTTTTTTGTTTTTTTTTTTAGAAATGCTATCAAAACAAAAATTCAAAAGATAATTTCAGAGCATAACATAATTCAGAATATTACCAAACATCACCTTTTTGGAATCGGTACAAATTTACTGTTTTTTCTGTATTGAAAATATCGGACAAGTATTTTTCAATAGTTGCAACTTTTTTATCCAGCCTCTCAATTATAAATCTCGTTTCAAAATAATCTCGGAGAAATATTTTTAAACGAGATTTTTGAATTTTTTTTTTTTTTTGTTTATATCGATACTCTAAAATATGAATGCTGTTTTTAAGAATAATCTCCTTTAAGTATGTAGATATAATATATTTTTTGTCAAATAATTAATATTTTTTTACTTTTTAGTGCATTTTTCTTTTTTTTGTAATTTTCAATGGAAATTTTGAAATTTCGAAATGAATTTATTTTACAATTTTCATTGTTGATATTATTTTTCAGTAATAATACGGATACGCCGAAATAAAGAAACTTTGCTAGGGCGTACTCCATATTAGTCGCTAAAGTAATGCTAAGATTCGGTCAGCGATGAGTTCGCAAGCATATTCATAAAATCGTTTTATTTCTTCGAATAATCCACGGGACCTAGAATTTCAAAGTTTTAACCTTTAGTAAATTTTTAAAAATGTTTACGGTCTGTAAATTTCCCCAAGACATCGATTAAAAAAAAAACAAAAAACAACAATTTCTAAAACGGACACTTTTTTAAAAAAATTTTTAAGTATATCTCAAAAAAAATTTCTCTCTTATATCGGCACCGATGTGGAACCGCCGTGACGACTGTCGAATAAAGAAAATTCGAATCACACGATCAAAAGTTAAGCATGAACAAACAAAAATAAAAAAAAAAAAAAAAAAGCATCTACTCCGGCGGGAAACGACGACCTTTTTTTTTGAGATCGATAAAAGAAACTGGAGAAACATTTTTGGCCTATATTTTTATATAATACATATACATATGTGGGGATACGAGGAATTTTTAATTCTCACTTCTCTTTTTTTTCTTTTTTTAAAGTTGTAGCCAACAAGGGCTTCAACCCCTGAGCTATATTTTTTTTTTTTTTTGTTTTCTATGGCCCGGCTTTAGTTAACTATCAAGCCATTTAGCCACCCACCAGCTGATATAAAGGAATAATGCCAACTAATGAAGGATACATAGTATTTAATTGGGAAAAAGATTACAGACAGACAACCATGGCCGTAAATGTTCAACATTACCCACGGAGCCTGAATAAAATCTTTAGGAAAGAGAAATTGGCCAAACTGAGTCCAAGGTACATTATCTGAACTTGCCTAACCAGATTGGTGGCATTGAATTTCGATTGGATACCGCGACGCGAAGAAGAACGAAAAGATTGCAAAACTAATACAGAAGGAAAGAGATTAAAATGCATTATAGTGAGTGAGAAATCCAATAACGAACGAATTAAAAAAATATTCCATTCTGCTAGTAGGACAAAATGCTCCTTGAAAAGTTTTTTAGAATTTAGCTGATCGACATTATTCGTTTCTTAACGCGGTAGCCTAGTGGTTAAGG
Source organism: Icerya purchasi (assembly GCA_039619475.1). Taxonomy (NCBI): domain Eukaryota; kingdom Metazoa; phylum Arthropoda; class Insecta; order Hemiptera; family Monophlebidae; genus Icerya; species Icerya purchasi. The sequence continues at coordinate 493,124,817 of CM077116.1, forward strand.
TGCTTGGCTACCAAATCAGAAGTATCATAGGTTATCGATACTTGTTTCGTTCCGGATCCGAATCGTTCACAGGTATATACCTAATCTGAAATTGAATATTGATTATACCAGGAAACTCTGGAAAAACAAAGGCAGAAAGGAACTGGCCCAGAATTCTCGTCAGATCCATTAGGCTCAGTAGCATTATAAAAAGCTTAACTTCACAATTCCCGACGCTCTGCTAAATGGGACTTACTTTACTTTTACTTTTGTTTAATCGGGCTGAATACTGACTTTCATTGAGTCATGAGCGAGTTAAAATGTAATATTAACAGATACTGATGAAGTTAAGACGGTTGAGATAATGGGGGACTTGTTGAGAAAAGAAAGTAAAAAAAAGTAATGTTACATTAGAGAAGATTATGAGACTGATTGTTGTACACGTGGGAAAGGGTACTCAAAGAACTGACGATTTGTGTTGCAAATGAAACATTATAGAGTTAGCAGGCTGAAACAGACAACATGGTGATGACTTAGCGGTGTAAAGAAGCGGAAAATAAGTCCAAATCTATTATGAAAAACGATGGAAGAAAACCCAAGTACCAAGGTCGTGAACGAAAAGAAGACTATGAGAATTCTGATTAGTATAAAACAGGAAGAATATCAAATCAAAATTTTTAGTGTACTTTTTTGACGAGAAAGAATGGGATTATGCGCATCCGTGAGAATAGCTGCAGAGTATGCAATAATTTCGTTACCTAAAATTGCTACGTAGCTAGGTACCCGGAGAGAATCTATCCGTAAAGAAAAGGAAGAATCAATGGAGCGAATGCGATAGTATAATTAAACGGAGGAGAATGACAATGTAGTGTATTCACGGAATCAGAGATTATTGGAAATTCAGGATTATCATGAAAAGACGAAAATAGTTTAAAGATATTTATCATGATTATCACGAAGATTATTACACCTGCTTAGATCCCTTATTCGTTAACTGAAACTTTTATCACTATTTGTTAAAAAACCTACTAGCCGATATGAATACTCTGCGAAAACAATGCGTGCAATCGGAGTGAACAATTTTTTCAATAAATTACGCTTATAGAATTACACACATAATCTCGACCAGAATTTGATCGTTTACTCGCTATAATTGGTTATAGCAATTATTTTTGCAAACTGCTTACTAATCGATTATTTTAATTATTATAACTAATAACTGAAATGCAATGCGTGCAATTCTGTAGTAATCGAAATTATCGAAGAAACTCTTCATCGGGCTGTCAATTAATACGAACAATTTAACGAATAATATGCTAATAATTTTCATAGTATTAATTGTAAAAAAATATGTTTTTGCGTGAAAAATAATAAACTAAATAAATTAAAAAGTAAATAAACCTACCGCTCCTTGTTATTATAATAAGCGTAACCAGAAGGCACTCACATAAACTGTAAAAAAAAAAAACGATAATTTTTGGAAAATTTAAAAAAAAAGCGTCGAATTTTGACAATATAAGCTACACAATTCGGAGTAGCAAATTTAACGGAAAATATAACGCGATAGGCAGTTTTTTATAAAAAAAAGTTAAAATCTTGCCTGGAGTGTAAAATTACCCGGGTAAGATGGTGATAACCAGGAAAATCAACCCAAAAGTATAAACTTTTTGCGGGTAACAATAGCAAAAACCGCAAAACTAATAAATACTATTCCGCATATTAGCGCATCTGACATGACTCCTTCATGGGGCGTACAATTTTCATGTGGCCAATTTTGACATTCGTAACCCTGAATCTAGTCTTCTGCTGGAGAGAGATTAATATTTATGCAACGGAAACAAAAATATTTGGCATCCTTTTTTTTTTTTTTTTTACTTCCTGATTTCGCTGTTTTCTTTTAACATTTTGATCACTATCTTGCACATCTGGGTAGGATGACGTTAATAAATCAGTTTAAGGTATTTATACTTTACCTCAGATAAATCACACAACAGAAGATCGCCAATTCATAATCAGCGAACAATTATTATTCCTATATTTTTCAATTCACAATGTGTTACCTTTCACTTGTACATAAACAGACTGTGGTCTAACCATTATCAAGGCCGAGAAATAGCCAAAAATCATCTTACCCGGGCTATTCATCTTGTCTCGGCTTCCTCATACTATTTTACAAGATTGATACTATTATTAATCAACCGGATATTTAAATATTAAATATTGTTTTTTTTTTTTTTTTAAATAAATAAATAAATCCTAGGTCTTACAGGGCAAGTATGTGAGTGCCCGACATTCTTATTATCGTTTATTCAAATTGAACACATTACAAACTTATTCAAGCTTATTATATAAATCGAAAAGAAATCTAAATTAATGTACGTCTAAGTAAATATATATAAAAACATTACATGCATTCACTCTAGATACGCATTTTTACACAAGTACATAAAGATAGCTTATATATTCGAATTCGCATACATGATCATTTTTAAGAAGTACAAACGAAAAAGTAATGAAAAATGAATGACGTAAAAAAAAAACAAAGAAGAAAATATATAATCAAATAGATGCATAACTGAGCAAAATAAAATGGAAAAATTCGGGACGTAGCTTGGTTTTTAATTTTTGCACCATTCCTTCAGCCACTTCACTACTTCCTTTTTCCACACACTCCAATATTATTTTCGTTTAGATCATGATTATATATTACTCATTAATTTAATTAAAACCGAATATCACCTGTGTTATCATATATTTGCCCCCTCTAGGATAAATATAATATATATTACTTTGTTCTCTTGTTATTCGTTGCCTGGTTGGTAACTTCGTATTGTTGCTAAATATTCAAGTAATCTATAATAGTAATAGTACATCTTGGGAGACATTTCATTATTTTCCTTCTATACATAATTGATCTAGAGTCGTTTCACTTCCGGTAGGGTAAGTTTCAAACACCTTTTCTGAACTTTTCCTATTTTATTGATTTCCGTTTTCTTAGCCTCTACCCATATCATATTTGGATTCCGTAAAGAATTCTAGACACTATTATTGCTTTATAATATATATACGTACTCTGTTCCATGTACGATGGCACCTGCTTTAATTTATATAAAGTTGGAATTGACTGTCTTATTTTCGACTTGAAATCTTGAATGTGCTTTTTCTAGTTCAAAGATTTATTGGATATATGTTTAAAATCTTTTACGTTTTCTGAAGGTAGACATAAACATGAAAGAATGTTATTAGTTTCATTGTCGCATAGCATTCTCCCTTCGTCACTTTTTTTCATTTGTCCCTCGTCGTCCTCTTCACCTAAAATATTCCTTTTTTTTTTATATGATGCCAATTATGTTTTCCTTTCGAATGTTGCCCACTTTTGTTCCGAACGTTCTCTCTTCTATTCTCAGCTTCTTTTGGATCTTGGTCTTCCTACTCCATACAATGACACTCTAAGGTTCTCTTATTTCCTTCCTTGTTAGTTGTTCCGATTCTAGCTTCTTTCATTCCATCAATCTCGCGCGCCGGATTAAAATCTGACATGCTATGCTCCTTTTGAGCTAGTATTTAGATTCCTTGGTCGATTGGGCTGTTGCTTTTCGTTAGTGTACCCCCTTCACCAAAAACAAACAAAAACACGTATGTTTTTTATCTCGTAGCCCGTTTTATTCGTTTTATTAAGGAGAAAAAACGATATACGTCAACTGTGCTCTGCTCGCCATAAAGTATTACCCAGTAAGTTCGCAGCGGGGATATCATTCTGGGTCCCACTTTTTAAGATCAGTTATTAACATGTACGGAATTACTTCCTGATCTGTTGTCTCGGAGAAACGTGTTTCGGGGTTTTAAATTGTTGCGGATGGAACGTGATTTGCGGAAATCCAAAATATTTCTAACCGTAATAATTGATGCGTGAGTTTTTAAATCCTCAAGAGGAGGCGGTAAAAGTTTTTTTTTTTTTTTTTTTTTTCAAGGCGCGTCAACAAAGGGACATTTGCCCAACGCAAAGGACTAGTACAGAATGATGAAACGTAAACAGATTATATCAGGAAACAATTAGAGACGGAAGAAATGAAGACAGCCACTACAGAGACAACAGAAGGAAATGGAAGTGAAAGAATGTAGTGGGCAGAGTGAGGAGTCGAGAGGACAAATCCAAACAAATTTTCTATATTCCGAGGAAATAAAGGGGGCATTCGAATAGAACGTGATTTGCATCGCAGGTTAAATTTAAGATAGGAAAATGAAAACACAAGGGAGACTGAACAATATCAAAACGAAAGACAAAAGCAGGAAGACTATGATTAAAGCGAAGGCGAACTATGGAAGAAATAACAGAACGACTGATGCAGGGGAAATGATTAAACCAGGAAGAAGGGAGTGGAGGGGGTTGTAGAACAAAGGTAAAATGAGTTAGGGTTATTGAAAATAGAGATCAGTCCAAAAGTCACGGCGAGAACGATAAGAGAGGGCTTTGAAGGGGGAATCTGCGCCTATGAAACGGTCGGTGCAAGTTACATTGGGAACATACAGTTACTGTGACTTTTGATGTTCGCCGGGTATTTCGCTACCTCCTACGCCATACAGCGACTTGGTTAGTAATGATTTGTTAAATAGCAGTATACAAAAAAAAAACCAGGGAACTGTTCCAGTTTATTATCAGTTACAGCAAACTGTTCCGGTTACAGTGACACATTCCGTTACCGTTATCATTTTTATTACTGCTATCGTTTCTAGTTTCGGGCATAATTCCTATTTTGTGTTCTCCGTTCAAGGTATATTTCAGTGCCCAACTCTGATCTACGTCAACGGGTGAATCGTGTTTCAACTGTGACAACACATTAGCTGGCGTTACACTTCTTTATTAACATACTCCTCTTTTTTTGTCGACACACCGAAAATTGCTGATTATAAAATTTCAATAGCATAGCTGTCGTATACGCAATGGACACTCTCGTACGACTCCGATTGTTTGCTAGTATACTCTGGGATTACTGCAGAGTCTTTAATGTCACACCTACATTCAAAATTGTTTTTGGTACATAATTTTTTATATTGCATATTATTATTGATTGGGCATTTCAAATTCGCTAACAGACATATTCGATGCTACTCATAAAAAAACGTTCTCGTTCGCGGACTACTTTTCCATTTACGATAAAAGTTAAACTATTATAAAAATTCCCTATACTTTTAGCCACACAATTGCTGTACGCAATGTAACAAAAATAAGCAAGGAGAATTCAGTGATCGCGTGTAATAATAGAACATAGTGTGGTCCTTTTAGTAAAAATGAGAGATTTTAATAGTTTTTATAAGTAAAAATACCGGGTTTTATTCTCTGAAAGAAAAATATAATAAAAACATATCCGAATAATGAATATATATAATTTATATAATTTTAAGAGTTAAAGCGACTATAACGGGATGGAACGGATTGTGATGTAGCAGTAACAAAAGAGTAACAAGTCCACAAATATAACCGGAACAGATCATCACTACTCGCGGTAGTCATGCGCAGAGGCGCAATTCCATTCGCGGTAAAGTTTACGCGAATTTACTCAGCGATCGAGCAATGGGAGATAAAATGGCGTGCATGACGTCAGTAGTTCTTTGATGATGCGGTGAATAGAACTGCTGACGAGGCAGCGAACCATAGTCAAAATAGATAATATCTATACGTACGATGGTAGCAGCGTTACAATTTTTTACATACACGCAGAGATTCCCTATCGTGAACTGGTTATAGCAGGAAACGAAACGACGTCGCATGTGAAACTGCGTAGATTTAACAACGGTGGAAAGACATTAAAGTCGTTCAGATTTATAACCACTTCTTGTCCTGTTTATGATGAATTTTACCTTTATTTACTTGAAATAAAGAGTCCCCCCCAGACTCACTGATGAAATAAAAGAAAAAGAACGAGAGACCATTTCGAAATTATCTACATACATTAATGCCTGACGGTCATCATCGGTCTAGGGAGAAATTTGTACACTGTAATCTACTTTTGGCGCGAAAAAAGCCAACTCAAAACCGTGGGCTGTGGCCGAAATATTTGTAGTTTCGAGCTTATTTGCAAAGAACGTGTTCGTTGATGGGCCAGGTTTTCTATGACGTATTGTGTAATGTGGCCCCCGGGATTTGACGAAGCGAGATTTCCGATGTTTACTCAAACGACCTCCATTGTGTTACGCTTATTACTTTCCCGCGTTAGATTTGTATTATTTTATATTATTTTGTATTATTTTGTATTTGTCATAATCTTTTCAATGAACACTTTGCCGCGAGCTCTTAATGTTGAAAAAGTTTAAGCGAACGTTTTGATTACTTTTTAGATGACTTCCTTGTACCTCACTAACAACAGCGAAGCATTGTATATACTGGTCTGCGAGTATTTTAGATGTTCAAGGTGAGAATAGAGTGCCCGGTGTTTCAATACAAATATTGCCGATTTTTTATGGATTTATTCGGTCGATATTCACCGGTACATTTTTTCAATGATAAGTTTTTGTAATTAATCCATGTTGCAATAAAGGATAGTTTTTTGACATCATCTGTACAAAGATCCCCTTACTTCTTGTTGCCGGCTACACACGTCAATGTAAATTGATGGTTAATAGGTATTTTTATTTATCTAACCGTAGTCAATATGCTGTCGAGTCAAATAAATTTTTTATACCGAACTAATTATATTTCTCGTTGTTTTTTTTTCACTGATTTATTTTTTTGCATAGACGAATTGTACACTATTCTTTTTATTTACATTTGAATTGTCTTAACAGTGAAATGGGTGTTTGCGATCGTTTTTATCAATCAATTAGTAGAAGTATTGCGTTGTGACCGGATGATCGCGATATTTGTTCACTTGTCGATCGAGTTTCTTTTTCAACCCACGCTTTATGGAAAATTTTCTGAACATTCGTTTATATTGAAGAGCTCTAGCGTAGTGATCTCCTCAAAGTGATTTGTCACGTTGCATTAAAACAAACTCATCGTACGCCAAGATAAAATTTTATCACTATGTATTTTGATTCACACAGTCTCGATGTATACACACTCATCGTCTACTAGCTGTAAGAAGCGAGAGTATATTTACTCTGATCAGACTTTTTTTTCTTTTTTTTTTTACATCACACCGGTCCTAAGACCATAATTGACGAGGCTATTATTTTATTTTATTTTTTTTTATTTATTTTTTTTTCATGCTCAGTTATCCAGCGGCAGCATAAGCATTAGTCGATCGGAAAAACTGATTAGTATAAATCGTTTACGTATGGAACATCTAAGTCTGTATGTAGAGTGTGATTCGATACATAGTACGGTGCGTCTACCAATTGCCTCAACGTTTTCGATTGGAACTGTTGAACCCTATTTAGGTTACTCTTCGCAGTGGCTCCATATACTTCTAATCCGTATCTCCAGACTGGCGCTATGACTGAAAGATAAACTAGCCTCTTGCATGACTTTTTGCCTATTATGCTGTTGAGAGCCTTAGTTCTTGAAGCCATAGAGGCTAAATGTAATTTAACTATATATATATATATATTTAAAATAGACAGCTAAAGTGATTATTTTAAGTAGTCGGCAAATCGTTAATATTAATTTTCTCAATACTGTTCAGTAATTTACATGGTTTACTAAAACAACGAAAATCCTGCGCGATTGACTATACTACTATTATTATCTTTAGGGTATGTGGTCACACGCCCTTTGGTGTACTGGAGGATGTAGTTTTCGATTTTTTAGCTCTCGATGTGGTTAAAAACGAAGAAAAAAAGAGAATCTGCTAACAGAACGTTATCGATGGCAAATCGCTTATTTCTATAAAAGTCTTTCGATCGGAACTCAGATTTATTATCTGGAATTTCATGCATTTGTTGTTTGTTTGCGTTTTATAATGCATTGGGTTCGGTAGATATATATGCTGTTTACTCGTTAGCGTACATGTAGCCCTAGATATATTTAACTTTATATTTTAATTGTTCTGACAGGCGTACCGCACGAAGTATCCAAGAGATCGCTGATTGGTTTGAAATTAGGTGCTGTTGGAATTGGCGCGGGTTTACTCGGCGTGGGCGTCGTGAAAGCCGGTATTTTAGGAGCGGGTGCTTTAGCTGCTGGCAAATTGTACCATCTTAAATCTCACGGATATGGTGGATACGGCGGCTATGGAGGACCGGTCGGCTACGGTGGATATGGTGGATATGGTGGCTATGGTGGTCACAGTATATACGGCGGCGGCGGCGGCGGCGGCGGCTATGGAGGAGAATACATAAACGAAATCCATCCAGTGATTCCAATTGTTAAGAAACATCTATACGTCACGCAGCCTGCCTACGATGTCGGCTACGGCGGCGGCTACGGTGGCGGTTATGGTGGCGGTTATGGCGGCGGTTATGGCGGCGGTTATGGCGGCGGCTATGGCGGCGGCTACAACGGAATCTACGAATCATATCCAACCCAATACTACGGTGGATTAGGCGGAGCGTCTAGTACCGCATCAGCATCTGCAAGCAGTGCAGGATTAGGCTTTTCCAGTTCAGCTTCTTCAGCATCTGCATCGTCCATTAGCAATTCGATGTAAGTAAACTACCGTAATATGCCGAATAAGAAACACGTATGTTTTAACGGCACACCTGTTCGTATAATATTTCTGAGCAGTCCTCCTTCATAGCGGTTTACAACCATTAGAGCCATTCTTTTTTTTTTTTTCAATTCTACCTACAATCTAAAACAAATAATAAAGGGATTAATTAAACAGCACTAATCGCACGAAAATTATCCTGAAAATTCAAGAAGAAACTGAAAGTAGATCCAAAAAATAACTAAATATTGTAATAAACAATAGTATTTTTAATCAATATTAATACTTCGGAGTTTTTAAAGTAACCATGACTATATTCGCATTTCCTTCACTGGCAGATCTCTCGAAAATGATGATATTCCGTATGCAACACGACTGCATGACTCGAAACTGAAGTCACGTGCAATCATTATACAAAAGGATTCGAATTTTACATATTACATTGACATACGCGAGCATGGGGTGATGTTATGCTTGCCATTGCCTATCACGCGCGATTATTATCAACGATCATTGATTTCTATTGATTTTTACTTGTCGCCACTAATTTTCTAATTCGAGACTCCCCCGATTGGTGCGATAGCCGGGTTATTCCAGCAGCTTAGCCAGCGATGCCAATATGCATTCCGTAAAAAAAAAAAAAAAAAGAGAGAAGTTTCACATCCGCAGATCTAAAAATTATTTTAATCGACGCATTTTCGTTATTACAATATATAAAAACTATGGATACCATAAAAATTTTAAAATTCAACAGACCAAATTGGAAAAATATATACATATATGTACATCAAGTTGCAAGATAAATAATTTATAAACCCGTTCTACGGTACCTAGACAGTTATGTTTTTTTCTTTCAATCGACGTATTTTTGCTACTGGAATGTGGAAAAGATTCAGGATCACAAAATTTTAAAAACTCTAGAGACCGCAAATTGGATAAAACTTCACAGTGCCTTTTTTTAAAATAATTTATGGGTCTCACAGGGAAAGTATGTCCGTTATGTGAGTACCCAACACTCTTATTAACGTTTATTCTAAGCATACAAAATTACAACTATTCTTGCTTATATGACATTAGTCAACTTAAGATTATATAAATTATAACATACTATACATGCAGATAGGTACACGTAAATACTCATCTGCATATACATGAGGGGGCAGCTAAATTTCTTCAAATACAAAGAAGACAAAGAAGATAAAGAAAAAACAGAAAAAAAAAAAACAAGGAAGGACGAAAACAAATATATAAAAAGAGAACAATAAAAGAAAATTATAAAATAGAATGATTCGAAACGTATCTTTTGATTTATACTCTTTGCATCATTCTTTCAGCCATATACTTCCTTTTTCCACACACCAAGTTTTTTTCCCTTTAATATATGATTAGGGATTGTACTTATTAATTTAATTAAAACTGAATCATTAGTATTATCAATTCGTAGATTTACGCCCCGGGGATAGATGTAATGTATTTCGGTTTCTTATTAATCCTAGATGGTAATTTTATATTATCGACATTAAATTCTAATAATCTGTAATAGAAATAGTTCATCTGGTGGGGACATTTTGTTGTTTTCTTTCCACCAAGTTAGTTAGGGTTGATTTCTACGAAATATTCAAAATTTTGAAAATTTTATGCGTTAAATTTGTAAAAAAAATATCGAAAAAAGTCCATTATTCGCCGAATGACAAATAATTAACATAAGCTGTTGACCAGGGAAAAAAAAAACGCGAAAATCACTAGGTTTATTTGTCGGAGAATTTTTTTTGTAAAACAATGAACAAAAGAAAATACGCGAGTAAAATCGAAGCCTTTAAAAAGGCTATTTACAATCGGAGTAATAATCGAACGAGTGAGAAACGAGAAATGACAGGTGAGCGAGACGAATTTCGTTTTAATATTGTTCAGTCTCCCTTGTGTCCCTTCCATCCTGCTATCTTAAATTTGACCTGTGATGTAAATCACCTCCTATTCGAATGCTCATCCTATCTCCTCAGAACGCGCAGTCCTTTATTTTAATTTGCTTGGCCTTGGCCTCCCGACCCCTTACTGTGCCCACTATATTCTTGCTCTTCCTTCTCCTTCTGTTGTTCCTATATTGGCTATCAAAAAAAAAAAAAAAAGAGACGAAAAGAATAGAAGCGGATAAGAAACGATAACGAAATAAATAAATGAAAACGACACAAACGATATGCCAAAAAATATATGTATATAAAAGTAAAACCAATTCGAACAGCAACCATATACAAATGTTCGGATAATCTCCCTTTATAACGCTGGGAAACACAAAAACACAGGCTACCACCATAGGTGTTATAGCTAAATATTTTAATAAATAACTATAGTCCGTTCGATGAAAATGTGCCGATGGAAAAAAGTCGATATAATTCGATATTTATTATCCACTTACCCCCCTACTCACTAAAAATGCTGCGATGTTGCCATCAGTACTTATGGTTTTAAGTCAAAATTAAATGTTCATTGTTTTAGTTCATTTTTTGTTGTTTTAGATCATTTAATTAATATCATTTTTAATAATAGAAATTATTAAAATTAAATTGTGAAAAGAAATAAAAATTCCAATTTGAATTTGAATTTGAATATTAAACAGTTGGCAACAACGTTGAAATATCGAATTATATCGACTTTTATTTTCGTCGGCACATTTTCGTTGAATGGACAATGATAAAAAATTATTAAGTAACATAACTTTGTAAAGTGAGTTAAAGAAAAATTACGACCGCATTAAAAAATCTGTTTTAAAGTAAAATTAATACGTCTTCTCGCATTTCCTAAATCCCCTTCTGTACTGTCCCAGTCAACAGATTTTGCCGAGCCCATATTTATAAACCAGGCGCGTGAACGACGTTTTTTCACCATGATAAAGTCGAGTGCAGTCACCGTTTCGTTGCAGTGCGCTACTGATATAGCTTGGACAAAGTAGAGAAGTACCTGTGGATATGTACGTAAACACTTGATCTGATTGGCTATTTACCCTGTTACAACTTTCACTCTTATTTCAACATTATTGACTATACGCCCCCTCTGTCACAACACAGATTTCATGGCCTCTCATTCTTTTTTTTTTTTTTATGGCGCCAGGAAGCACCTATAATGTTCCTATTTCATATTTAGCATTGCCTCCTTTAACTAGGTGAAAACAAACACGGACCAAAACATAATGATTGTTTTGAGCAATGGAAGCTATTGTTCTCCTTTTATCGTTATTCTGTTTTATTTTCTTACACCTTCCTTCTTAAAATGCAACTAGGTTAGTTGATGGGCACACAACGACTTTCTTACAATGATTTATTTCGGAGTTAAGAGCTTTTACTTCAAATCATTTTCCCTTCCCGGTCCTTTTACTATTTTCCCTCTAACAACTTGCAATAGGTAATATTGCGTTTGTTTTAGTACTAACTTTCCCAATTTTTAATTTCTTTTATTTTATTTTTTCTGATTCCTCACCACACGTTTCCAATCTCGTTTCCGGGGTTATTTTAAAATCCACTATGCCTGTCAACTTATTACTATATGGCTAGTTCCATAGTATCAAGGTGAATAAAAACACTTTAGAACTCAGTATAACATCAACATAACTTAGAAACCCGGGTAAAAAGTTTTCTTCAAACATAAACTTCCAAGATTTTTCAAATCATTTGCTTTAACCGCAGTGACGGCTATGGCGGTTCAATATAATTCACAATCCGCGATATTCAAAGCTTGTTTCCCCTGATCCGTCTTCTCACTACTCAGTTCATATCTTTCATTCCTAACCGTTCTTCTAGATTTTTAAATTGTACACTTTCTAATGTATACATTACATAGTACATATAATAAAAAATAGAATAGAAAACAGAAAAATAAATAAATAAAAATGACTAATAAGTAGAGCGTGTTGAGCGAGTGAGATGAATAAATGTGAACCGATTTCTAGCTGGGTGTTGACGGATACAGATCGATTTCACCTTTGAGGGATGCGCGCGCGCGGTGATTAAACGGCACGTGAATTAACGTGGGGAAGGAGACATTGCACGAAATAAAACACCGAATTGACGTAAATCGTTCAAGTCGAAAGACAGTCATCGTTAAGTGGCGAAAGAATATCGACCTCTTTTGGCTAAATAGCTAGTCTGTCACAACCGAAAAAAAAAAAAAGAAACACACCTTCCAAGAAGGTCCTAGTAACCTGATCATTTCGAAACTCGGTTTTATAATTAATAAAGCCCGTAAATAATTGCACAAGATATTAATACGATTACCGCGTCTCCTCCTCACACATTCATCGAGAATCCGGACTGAGCCAGTCAGCAAAGAACACCAATAATCCATCAGCCACGACAGAGCGATACGCACAATTTATCTTACTTTTTAATTAATCGTTGTTGCTCATATATTTAATTCATTGTGTTTTTTGTTTAGTGATCGGCCGTTCAGGGAATTAATAAAAATATACAGTTTAAGAAACCTTACAAAACTTTCTGTTCCATAATTAATTAATAATATTAAAATAACTGAAAAAATTTAATAATTTTAAATCCACAAGTTGAAACTCGTGATTGGCAAGGGCTTTATAAACGAATAACACTGTTTCAACTTATATCCTTCCTGTTACTATTTTTGCAACTTCCTTTTTTAGACATTGACCGATGCGCTTCCTTTCTCATTTTTCATAGGTGGTGATTGGAATGGTTACTCCTATTTTTTTTTGAGTTGCGATGCTTACATCAGCAGTGACACGATTTCAGAGAATTTTCTTCTCTCTCACCTCTGTTGACCTCTTTTTTTCCTTCTTCTTATCTCGGCCTCAGCTGTGCACGGAACACCTTGTTGAACGGTACCTTCGGAAGCGATCACACTCCTATAATTCCTTCCTCGTCTTCCATGTGCTGTGTACAACGCGTTGGCCGTTCGGTCAAAGTAGAGAATTACTTGTCTCATTAAACGTTTCGACCTTTTATATCCGTGTACGCTGTTTATGTTTTTTTATGCTTCTGAATGCACTCCTAGCGACTCACTAATATCGCAGAAGTACTTGTGTATCATCTAACAAACAAAACACGAATTTCAGCGGATCATCAAATCGGAATTCAATACTAATCAATCCTTTATTGATAAGAAAAAAATTATCGACGACCTTTTTGAATGTCAGAGCAGCGTTTGATGCTGTTCATTCGCCATTTCTATTAGTTAATTAAGATAGTTCCAGCTCGAAGTTGAATTTGTCTGTAATTTGTTTACAAAAAGAATGTTAGACTTTTTAAATCCAATTTCTAATATGGCTACTAAAAGAATTTTGTATATAAGCAAAGCTCAGGGTTCCGTTTTAAATCCGTTACTATTCAACGTATATATTACTCCTTCGCTTTGGTTCTAAAGTTAAACTGCGCAATGGGTCAGTTGGTGCTGCGCTGAAATTTGATGCTCTGTTAAAGCAGTTTGAGGTTCATGTCGTCGGTTTTCATTTCCGAGCTGATAGAAAAAATTAAAGCATTAAAGATTATACTCAAAATAAAATTAAAATTAAAATATTGTGGGCAGCAAAAAAATAATCATTTTTTTCATAAAAATAGAAACTTTATTTATAATGCATTATCGGCGTCGCCGGTATTGTCGCTGCATCGGTTATCAAGCTAATTTCGATACATTTATGCGATGTTTTTAATCTGGCTCTTTTCTTTATACAAATTGTTTAAAATTCCATAATTGTTTATGTGATCAGAAAAAAGTGAATGAAATGCAGTACGATTTATTAAATTTTTCGAAATACAATTTATAAAGTTAGCAATCGATTAAAACTCGCTTTTAATTTAAATAATTTTATACAGTTCTAAAGAAAAAAAAGGTATTTACAGTAAAAATAAAATATTGTTGAAATTAAGAATATTTCAGGTCGTAAAACGTTTTTCTACATAAAGAACAACTTACAACGATTGTGTATTGTTATCAATATTTGAATAGAGTATTGTCATTAATCGTTTTATTGTATGTTTATTTATTATTCAATACTTAAAGGACTCATTCACTTTTTTTTAACACAATAAGTTAGATTTATCGTAGAACATTTCTATAAATATTCATTTTATGTGGCATTAATTGATTGAGAAAAAAAGAAAAAGTTATACACAGAAACATTTTATAATTTTATTTTAATGAACTCTCATACATTTTTTCTTTATATATAAAAATTAACTGAATTCTTTTTAGGATAAAAAATTAAAATCTCGTATTTTTACAGTATTAAATATTTCGGGGCAAAAAAACTGAAATTTTTCATGTGAAAAATTAAATTTTTTTCTATACAAGAGCGCGGGGCCCCCTGGAAGCCGGAGCCCAGGGCTATTAGAACCGGCCCTGCTTACACCCGTAGAGAGTGTTGCACTTCCAACGAAGTGGTTCCCTGACTTTATACATCATTACGCTCCTAACACTCTCAGAAGGTGATCGAGGAGTTGTATGACTTCGGCATTGGTGTGATAATTTCATACTATTGGAACTCTCATATCTCCGTGTATGCCGTCGTTACGTTTGAATCGGTATGCAGCAGTTGTCGTGCGAAGTACAATGTTTCGACGTATTTGTGTATACAATCTATGTTGGAACTACTAGCACAAAAAAGTATAATTAGTAAAAATAATTATATATAAACGTGTATGTATTTATATATACTGGATGGCTTCGCCGGAGCCTCCAATTCCGACGTTGCCAAACACAATAATACCGTAATAATTAAACATTCCATTGTAAATTGTCGGACAATATTATCTCGTACAATTTTAAGTTGCTTAATAATTGAGCATGCACATAATGTACCTATTAACAAGCCAGTAATATGCCTTTTTCTCCATTCCCCGCTTCCCATGTTTTTTCCGCGGCGGTAACACGAATAATTTTTTCGATTTCTCTATTCCGTAATAATCCATTTCTATCACGATCATGCCATAGAAGGAACGAGTACTTTTTACGGAATAAAATTATTTGCTCTTAAGAAAGGACTTGAATCTTCAAATCTCCTGGAGATATCAAAATAATTGAAATGATAAATTTTAGGCATGTCCTTTATAACCTACGTAAATTTTATTGAACCTTTTTTAAATTATTTTCAAAAGGGTTGGAATCAAACAAAAAATTTTTTTTTAACAACAATTGTGTTTATGTCTTAGGATCAAATAAAAAGCTTAAAAATGTTTTAAATTAGGTTTTTTTTATTAAATCTCAGAGACAGACCAATTTTAACCATATATATATATATATATATATATATATATATAGATTAAATTTTTTAACTGTTTGTAAATTTGAAATATTGATAATATATTAAAAAGATTGGACGTCGTCAGTATTTAAAATTTTGCAGCGGAAGTGCTTCCAAAACATTAATAGTAATGTAGGAACAAAAATACGAAAATGATGGTTGGAACAAGTTGCTGATCGATTGCTGTAAATTTTAATGTCTGCTAATCACTAAAATAAGTCCCCCCGGACAAACAGCTTTTATGTTCTTTGCAAATGAGACCGAATTATGAAAGGGTTAAAATCATTTTTGAAACCAAATGTGGATCGCTGGATTTACGATATGTTCATTTTGATTGTCTGCCAAAAGCTTCATTTTGTCGGCTATCAAAAATTACCCTCGCCCCTCAAAAGCGGACCACCGCGACTAACGGCTGGCATTTTGCATTAAAAAGAATTTTCCTTCACATCGATTAGCCTGCAAAAACCCGGCCCTTAAGTTAATTTCTGTTGCCAGAGAAGAAGCAAATCTCTTGCTCCTTCAATTTGCTTTGTTACTTTACCGCGTGGCTCAAAATACCTGAGGAATCACCATTGAGTATGTGGCTAGTTCGAAAATATTGGCGGTTATTCGTTCAGACCCTTTTTGTTTGCTTTGAGCACAATTATAGTCGGATGATTTTTAAAAATAATTAAGTAAACGTAAAATAATCGTTATTATTATTTTAAGCCTGTTTCGATTTACCGATTTCGTTAAATCATTCCTCCTGTCGTCTGTTTTCTTTGTTTCCAGATACTAAGAGTAAGCT
Organism: Icerya purchasi; assembly: GCA_039619475.1. Lineage (NCBI taxonomy): Eukaryota > Metazoa > Arthropoda > Insecta > Hemiptera > Monophlebidae > Icerya > Icerya purchasi. Next base: position 493,141,426 of record CM077116.1, read on the forward strand.
GTTCTTCAACGGATTCTAAGCAAACAGCAGAGTTTTGAATTGACAACAGTTACCATGAGCAACCGGTTTGATTATAAGCACATCAAAGAAAGAATAACATACTTCAGCAGCAACCAATTAAAATTCGAATGAATAAACATGTAAACCCACCGTGTGTACTCAATATTAAAATATTTTCTTAGTATAACGACAATATGTACTATTTTTTATATTTATTTAATGTAAATAAAGATATATATATATGTATATTACAAGTAGTGTCGTCCTGTTTGTTTTTCTATTATACATAAAACTGGTTTTAATTTTTACAACTTTTTTGTAATTAGAAAAAGTATTTAGTGGGCTAAAATTCATTCGGCCAAGTACTAAAAGGTTATTTAAACGAGACAAGATGATCTGAAAATCTGCAAAAATACCTTTCTTTTTTGGCGCGCTTTCCATCAGTCAGCTTGATCGCGCAATTAAATTAAATATTTTTTCTATAGCGAAGATTTTTTTTAATCTTTCCTATATTTTTTAATATTTCAAAAATTTATAGACGAGTTTGTTTTTTTTCTTTTCCCGGATTTGCAACTATCTGAATATAAAACATCGGCGGTAGCGTGTCAGGAGGAAATGAATGATAGACGTCTAGAACGGAAACGTTAGCCTAAATAAGATCGGCGATTCAAAAGAGGAGGCATATGAATTTGACGAGGATTGCTGGAATAGGAGACGATTTAAGAGCACCGAGACAAAAACGAAGATACGATTCTACATCATATTCGATTTAGAAAAAACAGTAATTGGAAGCAAAACCGTAGATAAAGAATAGTAATCGAATTTGAAACGAATAGCGGACGTATAAAAAAAGCGGTAATCGTTTCTCCTTATTTGGTTGACGATAAGAATTTCAACCGTTTTTTTTTTTTTTTTATGGCGAACAGAGAAGATAATTAAAATGTACAGAAAAGGTTAAAAGAAAACACCAAAATAGTAGAAGCAATTAGCACGAGGCTTACAGTTTAAGGTAAAATAATTGAAACGGGATTATGAAAATGAAGGGTAAAAACTAAAGAAGATAATTTAGTAGCAGAAATAGATTAATAAAGGAAAGAATATGCTCTATTGTTTTTAGAGAAAAATTAGGCTCCTACAATGTTGTGAGAAGAGGGAAAAATCAGAATATTATTTTCAATGAACGAAGAAAGAAAGCTAATAGAAAAATATGTCACAGAGGAAGTGTTGGTATTGAAAGGATTGAGAAACTTGGGGAAGACCATGAAAGAAATTTCTTTTGGCTTGAAGTAGTAGAAAATAAAATCTGGATAGTACTGTACAGCATAAAATTAACTGGAAGTGAACCTGATCGGGAAATTGTTAACACTGTATCTTCACAAGTTGGCAGATGAACATTATCAAAGACAGAGGAAACATCGATAAAAGAGGTCAAGGTATATGAAAGATTTACACTTATATATAAGAAACAAGGCTAATAATACAATCAGCATGGCTAATACCTGACTAAAAGCCAAATCTATTACAAAGAAAGATAAACTTTTATTTAGTATACCTTCAGACAATTTTCCAAAACAGGATGATAAAGATGACGTAAGAAGGAGTTTTTTTTTTGGTAACAAAAATTATGATAAAAGAGCCTCCTATGAATAAATTACGCCTCTAGAAAGAAACGAATTAAACAGTTCAAGGGTAAATCCAAGACGACACGGCAAAGAACAAGTTTTCAAAAACAAGAAAGGGAATAATATCGGAACCGGGAGTGAAACTGAAAGAGCTTAGAAAGACAGATTTTCATATTAAAACAGAAAATGATGGTAAGAAATTTTATGCAAACGGAAAAGTATTATTTCATTGTAGCTAGAAACGTAAGCAGGAGCAGTAGATTCGATAAAATTTACAAAACTGTCGAGGGAAATGTTTTAAGGTTACATTCAAAGGATGGAAATTTATAAGCTTTAGCCGATAACAGGAGTAGATCTAGAAAAAAGGAGGAAGAGAAGTTTTTTTCCAAGGAGACTTCGTCACGGCTTTAAGTATGTACCTAGAGGTTACGCAGCAAAGATTGCGATTATACGCTAGGTGTGAGATATCCGGCAGAGCTGAAGTTGAGGGAGCGGATATATATCCGCAATCGGAAAAGACACATACATAAACAACCCCTCTAGCGGAGTTGATTCGCGCATCTCTAGTATACAAGGCTGATGTGGTTACGGAATGGAAAGTGACTATTCCGAAAAGTACAAAGCGAGAAAGTAAGAAGGGATCGGGCCATTATTTAGTAGTAAAAGTAAAGTAAGTCCCATATAACCTTGATAAGGTATCATGGATTGTGAAGTTAAGCTTTTCATAATGGTACTAAGCCTAATGGATCTGATGAGAATACTGGGGCCAATTCCTTTCTACTTTTGGATTATCCGCATTTACTTTTCCCAATTTCTCTAGTACCCAATTATTTCAGTTTAGGTATAAATTTGGGATCGATTCGGATCTGGAACGAGACTGGCCTCGAACCCGTGTCCTCTGATTTAGTAACCAAGCGTCTTAAATTTAGTAGAAAGATAATTAAAAAAACGGATCAAGCAGGGCAGATAAAAAGATACACATATTAGATAAAACGTTTTCTAATGATATTAAGAAAATTTTAAATTGAGAATTGGCGCGCAAGATATTGTAATGAGAGGAATAAATGATGCCATCAGCAAAAAAAAAAAAAAAAGGAAAAAAAAGGCAAATGGAATTTATAGACAAAGAAGCGATTTTGATAAAGTAGATGTTGGACAAAGTTGGATTAAGTCAAGAGCCCTGCGATAATTCACGACAGATTAGTCACGTAAAGGACAGAGGAAGACTGTTTTGCACTAGAAAAAATATTAATATTGATCCAACAATTGTTTTAAGGAGTTTTTGTTGGCGTTAATACTAGGCTGTTTCACTGTATAGGATCTTAAGTTGACAGAATATGGAGAACACTCAAATTAACAGAAAACAGAAGAAAAAGTAGTAGAAAGAAATGTCGAAAGAACCCAAAAAGCCGAAAAAGGAAAGAAATTGAAAAAAAGATGACATGCAACCTAAAACAATACCATTTTCAAAGTCCAACGTTATATCAGACATATTAACGAGCAAAACGGAAAAAGTAAAAAGGAACTGGATAAAAAAAGCTGAAGTAAAATACAAACTCCTACCGCTCAGAAAAATCACACTGCGTGAAACTTGTGGTATATTATTAACCAACCTAGTTAAAGGCAGCAAGAAACACACCGACACGCTTTGAGACGAAAGGTACAGAAACTGGAAATACATAAAATTAAAATGAAAAGAAAAAAGGTTTATATAAAGCTAAATACCCCGTTAAAAGCAACTGGCGCCGTTCAAAACAACCATCGGGTGGTTTGCGTCCTCGCATAGAAAAGCACTATAAAACAATAAAATCGCCAATATGATACCTACTAGAAACTAAGAAGACAACAGATAGGCGTGTTAGCATAATGGAAATGGAATAAAATGATGCGTAAACGAAAGACAAATAACACTTGGGGTTGCAACGAAATACTCCTTTAAATAAAAATACGATGAATATGACGAGTTTAACGCGCTGAACCCAGATTTGCTTTCCATTTTTTGCTATCACGTATATATTTATTTAAAATGTTTTTTTTCCAATACCCCAAAATTATATGTATATTTTGTCTGTCGTTCTTGCATTAAGGGTGCTCTATTCAGTTCAGATCGTATTTGTGCACCCAAAAACGACACTCGTGCTGATAGAAAGAGAGCGAACGATATCAGCTGACGGGGTTTTAGCACTTCAGTCAGTCGAGTATTTCCTCTGCTTCTTCATCATTATATACAGACTTAACAAAACCTCGTCTTCTTTCGCAATCTGATTTTAATGACTTTGTTTGCGATTTAAGACTCTCAAAATCTAGGGCTCAACTTGTCGGAATTAGGATTACAACGATGGAATTTGTTAGATAAAAATACAAAGGTCTCATATTTTCGTAACAGACAAGAAGATTTTATGAGTTATTTCACCAAAGAGGGTGATTTGGTATTTTGTAATGGTGCTAAGGGACTTCTACAAGAAATGGGTTTTCCCGAAGGATCGGAGGAATGGCGACTTTTTATTGAGATTCGTCCAAATTTAAAAGCTGTATTACTTCATAATGGCAATAAATATCCTTCAATTCTCCTAGTACGTGCAACAAGCATGGAAGAAAATTATGGAAATATGAAGGGCAGTAAAGCTATCTGAGGAATTAGCTTCGACTGGAATTGATAGAAATATCCATGGAGCCTATTATTATTCTCTACAGAGATATTATCTTTCGAAAGAGATAAATTTGTCGAGGGCGGAGAATTTCTGAATAATATTATCTGTTTCGTTAGTCGTTTTAACTTGTGCAACTAGGTTAGTAATGCTTTTAGCACCAATGAAGATTAGGAAAAAATTTGCCTCCGGGTCCAATGAATCCGGCATTAATTTAAATTAGCGACAAAATTTGAAAATTAGACAACAACGGAGCCTGAAATGAAACCGATAACAGCGAGCGAAATAAAAATAAAACAAAAGATTAAAAATAAAATCAGGTAGTAGAGATAAATTGAACGATGTCATTGAGCTCTGTTCACTTGCCGACATAAAGCGAACTTTATCAAACGAGAACAAAACATTTTCCATGTTTAGTATTAGAAATCCGAAAAAAGATAAATTACGATTACATTATTATTAATGTTCACGTTGTATACCTTCTTGAAAAAAAATTTGAAATAATTTTTCTTCTTCTTCTTTGATTAACGAGCCGTGTACTGCCGCCTAGGTCAGAGGCACGGATAAGATAAGAATTAGATGGAGTGGATTAGTTGTCTTGAGAAAACGTAGGAGGCGTTCAATTTTATCGTGGCGATCAGACAGGATTTCGGAAAGGTTGAAGAATTTGTGCTCGGTATGAATTATAAGTGGGACAGCTGACGAGCAAATGTTGGATTGTGATAGGAGAATTGCAATTGGAACACAGTGGGATAGATTTTTTTTAGACAGGAGGTGACTATGAGTGATTTTGGAGTGACCTAGGCGAAGTCTTGTGACAACGATTTCATTCCTTCGATTGCTAGATAATGAGGTTTTCTATGGTCGAATCTCGAATTGAGCGCAGCTTGTTCGTGTTTGGGGTGTTGGTCCACTGTTTTTGCCACGTTTGAACTGATTTTTGCACTATATAAGCTTTCAGATCCATTGACAGAATTTCAATGTTCGGTACCGGAAAGAACAATGAGCCTTCTTTTACCACAGTATCCGCGAATAAATTCTCCTAGATCTCAACGTGTGATGGGATCCTTGCGAACGAAACATGGGTACTTGTACTACAAAGAGTGCGAATAATTTCCTTGGCTATCGGGTGTTGGTGAATTTTTGTTTTGAAAAAGGAAGGCTGTTTTCGTATTATTTTTTTATTTCCAAACTAAATTCATTCATCTAAATAATTAGCAGTAACTTGTTTTTAAATTTTTTCCCTTTTTCTTTTCGTTATGAGAGAGCGCCTGCATGTAAGAAACATTATGTTCCGTATAGAAGATTTATTTAATCTTTAAAAGCGACTCGAAATAGAAATGATGAAAGAACCCCAAAAGCCAGAAGACGATAGAAGGTATTGGAAATGAAATGTTAAAAGCATCGTTCTTGGAAATCGGAATATTGTAAGGAATTTAGACTAACGTAGTGCAGGTTCGGAAGGCAAAAGGACATGATCGGAAGTGTCCATTTGGTTGGCTAGTGTAAAATTATGATAACACGAAGAAGGAAGCATGATTAAAATGGGCCCAGAACAAGAAGATAAGAACAACGCTGCAAAGAGATAAGATTTTCGATAAGCCAGTCGTCGTGATGTAACATCGTGTACACGATGCAATATACTTCAAGCTGAGGCAAACATCAGTCGCGTACAAAGAAACCCAAGCGGAAGTAATTTTTTTTATTAATTTCACAAAATAAATAGCCCACCTACCGAGACAGTAGTAACCGCGCACAATCTGTCGAGCAGTAAAACGAATAAAAGTCGCTTCCTTTAAAAAGAGAATTCCAAATTTATTTTCTTCTATAACATTGTTGTTTTTTTTTAGCATTTCCGATACATAATTCGTAAAAATAAGGTAGTTCAAAAATCGCCAAAAAAAATAATAAAAAAGATGAAATAAAGATTTTTTTTTTTTGTGAGCGCGCCAGCGGCATTGACCCAACAATAAGAAAACTAAGCTAAAAAGCTAGATAACGAGACGGTCCGAAATGGACGCAACAAAAGACAGCAGTGCGGACACCACAGAAGATGAAGGAAAGTAGAGGATAAAGGGAGAGTTATAGGGAGTAGGGAGACCTAATGACAGGAACTGACTGTATAAAAGGGGGCGTTCATTACGAAGAGCAGGATACTCGAAGAAAATGTGATAAGCATCACAATCGTGAAGAGAACAATCAGGAGAAGGCGACAGAGCAAATCGTAAGCGAGAATAGAGAAGTAGAGAATGATCGATCCGGAGACGAATTGGGGAGACGACAATAGAAGAGCGACGACCGAAAGAAATAGAATGGAACCAAGACAGTGAACGAGGAATCGGCTGAATAAAACAGTAATGCGAATGACGATTAGAAAATAGGATAAATATCCCGCTAAAGTCTGGCGTGATTGGAGGTGGATAAGGAAAGAATATGTGAAGAAGGGAAATGGTTGAGGAATGAATCAAGCCGACCAGCAGAACGAGCCAAAGAATCGGCTGCGTCATTGCCATCAATTCCGGAATGACTGGGGACCCATAAAAAATCAATAAGAATAGAACGGGAAGACTGCAGAGTGGAGGTAAGAGAACGAATTGAGAGAATAATACTATCAGAGGAATGTGAAGGAGGAAAGGATAGGGCTTGAAGGACGCCCTTAGAGTCCGAAATAATGAGGAATTGGGAAAGATCGCTTAAAGAGAAAATAAAAGAGATAAACTGAAGGATGGCGATCGACTCGGCAGAAAAAATAGAGCAGAAGGAAGGAAACTGGAAGGACTCAGAATACCGAAGCGACGGAGCAGTAAACGCATCACCCACGCCGTCCTCGCTCCTGGAACCATCAGTAAAGATCAATACATGAGCAGGAAAAGAGGAATTCAACAAATGAAGAAATTCATTGTTGACTGCACCGTGAGAGGAGGAATTGGCTCGAAGTGGGAGAGAGGAAAATTTGATAGGCTGCCTTAGGCTATTTAAGTCATGAAAGAAGTACAGGAGAGTGTTGTAGGAAAGGACGACAGAAGAAAAATTAGAAAGATGGGTAGCAATGAGCGACAGGATTTGGATTTTATAAGGAGAAAAACGCCAGCGGTTTTTGATATATAGATAGGAGGAAATAAGTTTAGACGAGGAGATGGGAAGACGTTTAATTAAGAAGCGATATCCAAGCTGAGAACGGCGAATAAACAGTGGTTAGGTAACCGACTCTGATAGAACTGCGGGAATGGGGGAGGATTTTAAGACTCCAATGCACAATCGGAGGCAAGAGTTCTGGATCGCGTCAAGTTTAGAGAGGAGAGACTTGGAGGAATTACCGTAGATAAAGGAACAATAGTCGAGCTTGGACCGGATGATGGCTTTGAAAAGAATTAGAAGGATAAACGGATCGCCTCCCCATCTGAGGGGAGAGAGAGATTTAAGGAGATTAAGTCTTTTAAGACAGGATTTATAGAGAAAATTAATGTGCTCATGGAATGTGAGGCGGCTATTCAAAAAAAGGCCAAGATAGCACATGGAATTGACAACGGGTGATGCGAGTTAGAGCTCGGTTAAAGGGGCGGAGAGAAAAAATGATACAAGACGACTTAGCAGGAGAAAGGGAAAGGTGAAGACGAGAAAGGGAATTATTAAGAATAGATGAAATAAAGAAAAACCTCAATAGCTTCGAAATGAGGTACTTTAAACCACAAACATGAAATTAAACAAGTAAATAGAATTGAAAAGATTTTTCAGGCCAATTCATAACACGTTCGAGCAATTAATTAACCCCAATGCCTCAGCGCCAAAAAAATTAAAAAAACCTTAAAGAATATATAACTTGGAATCTAAAAAGAATCTGAAAAATTCCTTCAAAAAATTTATCACCCGAAAACCTGTCAAACCAAAAAATTAAAATGTGTCGCCGCTATACATTTAATTCCTATTTCTCGGCCGAAAACTGCGAAGATTTCTCAAATTTCTTGTAAACGGTAGAAAGCAAAGAATTTTTCCGAGGTGTTGTGTATTGATTGAAAAACTCGTTCTAGGCAGAACGATGTTTCCTTTCAAAGGCATTTTCAATGTTTGTGAAAAATAAGGTGTTAAAAATTATAAAACACAAAGACAAAAACTGTAAAACATCATAAATGGCGTAATAATATATTTAATCGGCAGGAATTGTATGTTCTACGTGAAAAAAATAAACGCAAATGTTCTCATATTTTTACTTCAGACTGAGAAATTCACTTCATTTTGAACCTCACGACGTGATAGGTAAGTTTTTATACTCCACTACGTTCAGTTATACCTTTTCTTTCGAAAATTTCTTAGACTCGCCTTAGACTCGTTTAAACATTAGGCGCTGATAACATTCAATATTATTAACGCATTCTTTCCCCTTCAGGACCTCTCTTTCAATTTTGCTTTCACAGCCGATAACTTATGACGTGTGCCGTCTTCTTCATTTCATCTATAAGAGAAAAATTCCTCCTTGTTCCCGATTCCAAAGGAATTTCTATTTCTTCTTTCTCATCACTACAACTCTACTATCTAATTCACTCTATCATTTCCGATTTGCATTTATTCCATATATATGCTTTTTGTGGCTTCCTAGTCACTGCGGCATTGTAATGATGCAACGGATTTTCTAGCTCCTCACCTCCCTTCCTAGCAATTTTTCTGCTCCGGACATGTACTGTTTCTTTTCTCATCATTCCGGAGTCTTTTCGCTAGTCCTCGGCTTCTCACTACCTTCAAATACAGCATGCTCGCTGCCCTCAGCCTTGGTACTACAATCTATTTCTTCTTGTCGTCGTTCCATAATTGTTTCTCCACCTAACCACTTGCTTCTTCCGTCTTCGCGTTGTCGATTTTTCCTGTCCTCTTCCACCGATTGCCCCCTTCATAAATTTTAACGCTCCTTTCATATGTGATACAAATCACATTTGAATGCTGCTCTTTCGCTGTTAAACGTTCTCTCCAGCACTACTGAAAAATTTCGGCTTCGGCTCCTCCTTCTTCTTATAATTCTCTCGTTATTCTTTCCATCTGTAATTCCTTTACACTTCATAAGCCGTCTTGCAAAACCAAAAAAAAAAAAAAAAGCGAAAATAAACGAAACTTTCACATCTTTTTTTTTTTTTTTTTCCCTGGCGGCGCTCATGCACCATTTTTAACTACAATGGTTATTACAGCACATTGGCCAGGGTAAAAAGGCTATTTCATAATTTAGTTATTAAGTTGTTGGTCCTAAGAAAACCGAGTAGCATTTGTATGCGCGCTGGGTCATCTGATAGTATATAGTTGACAGAGGAATACCGGCAAAAGCGGAGCGGTCGGACTCCGTACATTGTAGCAGCAGGTGTTCTACCGAAGGGTAAGAAGAGCCGGAACAGAAAGGGCACGTAACTGGGAGAAGGGTACCCTCAAGTATATAATTGTGTGAGACCGCCGTATGCCCAACTCGCAACCGATTTAACACAGCATATTGTCGACGCGTAAGGTAAATAGAAGGGAACCATGAATCAGCCGTAAATTTTATGCTCTTCATAAAAGATCGATCCCTTTGCCACTGGCTGATCCACTCAGCCATCATACATTCATGGAAATAAATCTTCACTTTGCAGATTGGTGGCGCTGCAAACGGCATTGGTGCGAGCAGAGCTGATTTGGACTCCATGTCAACTCGCTCGTTGCCTTGAATTCCTCAATAACTCGGCACCCACAAGGGCGTTACCTGATTTCTTACTTGATGTAGCAGCTTCAACGTATAATTGACTTTCAGGGCTAAGATATTCATGTTGTTCTGTGAGGAAATTGCGTTTAGAGAAGCCGAAGAGTCAGTCATTAAAAGTATGCTTCTTTCACATCTGAATCAAACCGTTATGTAATAAATTTGTGCTTAAAATGAACCCAAAAATAACAACGTATAATCAGCGCATTCAAACCTACGTCATAATAACCAACAGGAAGTAAAAATTGCGGTATCCGGTTTACCAGTGTACATTGTTAATAGTTTATCTTTTATCTCTCCGATACGAATTTTCTCTAATTTCGGCCGGCAAGCAAACATCCAAAAACATGGTGCGAGGTGGAAATTTGCTTAATGGAACCTCCAGCCGGCTGAGAAGCATTTAAGAAATTTCATCTTCTTTACGTGAACTGGATCGCACAAACCGCAATCAAAAATATCCCCCGATTACGCTGTTTGGGAAGCTGTAAAGAAAAAATCAAAAGAATTACCGTTAAAAATTGCATAACTGGCCATCCGATGTAAGTCCGAAATTTAAATGACGAAAAATGCCGTAGTTCAGACGAAAAACATCAAAGCGATGTATAGAAAGTTTCGCTACGAAAGTTGAACAAAATTAAAATACATCTCGAAAATACAAAAGGGAACTCTCTCTTCGTAAATAAATAAAGTAGCCGACATTATAAATTCGAATTTCGGTTTTTGGCGTTTCTGACATGTTCTAAAATAGGCAAGAATAATTTTTTTTAAATAGTTGTAATATTTTTTTCCCCCGAGATGGTTGTGTACGGAAAAGCATATTAACAAAATTGTTTTTCGCAATCCCCTTAAGGGAACTTTCAAAATTCGCGAAAAATAGGGTTTCTACCCTATTCTTAAATCTAAAGCAATCTCTGTTTAATATGGTACGAAAAATACGCGGTAATTTGTTATACGTAACTAAAAACAGATATGTAGGGAATCCTCGGAATGTCGACTGACTTTTATATTATTGCGACAACATTTTCGCGGCAAATGATTATTTTTTATTTAACGTTACGTAAAAAAGATGAAAAAACTATTACGGAATTTTAATTTTTCATTTTCAAAAATACCTTCTTTTTTCCATCTTTCTTTTTTAAGGCCATTGTTGATAGGCGCGGATTATTAAGACATATGAGAAAATGAAAAAATAAAAAACTCAAATTTGAAATTTTACATTTTTACAGTATTGAGTATTTTGAGAAATGAAACTTAAATTTTGCGCGTGAAAAATTGAATTTTTTTCATTCAAGAGCGCAGAGCCCATCGGAGGCTGCGGCCCGGGGCCATGGCCTCTTTTAGATCCTCATCCAAAAAATCCGGCCCTGTCTATATGGAATTTAAAATTCCTTTAAAAATCACTTTCGCCACTTGATGATAACTTATTAAAAATTAAATTCAAAGTATATGACATCGAAATAAAAAAAAAACTACCGATAAAAAATTATGTAACCCCTTCCTTCGGGTAAAAAATAGCGCAAAAAAGAAGAAAAAAAACGTGTTCATTTAATTAATGACCTGAGCGAAGAATTCGGAAAACTGGAATGTACTATCTCGGACAGGAACATGAAAAAGCGCTTTCGTGGAAAAATATGTAGCTTTTATCGCAACTTCATATTTAAACCCTCGAGACGTAACCTCAGATTTTGATTTTTTTTCCAAGGGCGTGGTGATATATCGATGGAAAAATCGTGATTTCATAGGAACAAAACCATATTTCCTTAAGCTCTCAAAAAGTTAAAAAAAAAAAGAAAGAAAAAATTTTGGTTTCGACCATTTGCGGACCGAGTATTAGAGTTGAAAGTTTCGAACAAAATCTCACGAATATTCGTAGATATTTTTCTAATTTGAAATATCGAGATTCCGATTTTTGAGCTAGCCTCTCAGGACGCGAAAGATCCCTCTGAAATCAGTAAAAAATATTATATTGATTGGAGAAGCTCGCTTTAAACGAAACCTCATATTTCGTCTTTTCTTAAGGAATATATTTTGGACTTGGTAAAAAGTTTTTCGGAAACTACAAAAAAATTACGAGACCTGTGAGTGTTTAAGAATTTTAAACCAGCTTGTAAATGCACTTAATTGCTCTAGTTTTAAACAAGCAAATTTCAAAAACTTGAAAGTGAGACCTTTGTGGTACAGAAAATCGGAGAATTTTGGAGAAAAAAACGAACAGTTAAATGCATAAATGTTGAATAGAGATTCGTCAATGTTTCACGATTACCGCAAATAAGCTTTTAATGTTTAATGTTCATCTACCAATTCTTTTCAAATAAGTTGGTGTGTAAATTATAAAAAACACGCTGAAAATGTTTTTTTTTTACTTTTTTTCAATATTCATTACCGTTCCTTTTTAAGCAGAATTTAACATGAAGTTGCCAGAAAGATATGCCTGTAAAATTTTTCGTCTTAACAGTTTATCAATATACTTCCGCTTACATTTGTACGCATACATTTTACACGGGTCTTTATGTTCTGTAATAGCCTAGACAGTTTCAGAACATAGAGATGTAATAAAATTAAAAAAAAAAAAAACCCAATAAATATATACATATACTTCTACTGACACGTAAGTATAAAACAGGGTTTAATCGGGTTTGTCAGTCATTATTATCACGTTTTTCTTCAGTAACTCGAAATGGGTCAATTATAAATACGTATAAACACACTATAGTGCAGGAAAACAAAAGCAAGGAAGGCCCTCTCAAGAAGGTCAGCAGACGATATAACAGCACAAGCCGGAAACATAGATAGATACGAGAGGCTCAAAATAGACAACGATGGAAGGATTTAGTAGAATTACTGGCGTCAAAAGGTTCGAAGAAAACGAAAAAGAAGATATTCGTATACATCTTAATGAGGATTTGTTCTTTTAATTTTCAAACGAAATTATTAAGAATTTTACAGCGATTCGAAGTTTAATCTAATAACGGTCAAGTAAGGGGGTCTGCATAACGACAAGAAGGCGAACACGAACGCATATGTAAAAAAGAAAACAGAGATGGAAAATAATGCGCTTTTATAAATACAACGGAAACCCGTTTCTTTTAAAATAACCACTCGGAGTGACGAACTACATTTAAGAGTTCTGTTAGCGGTAAGAAACGAAAATGATTAATATTAATAATCGGGGTCATATATTCCACAGGTCCTTGCTTAAATACGTAATCAGCCATATTTAAAAAATTATAGACAGCTGTTTCTCATTTAAAACGCAACATAAATGAATTGAATTCAATTCCGTATTTGATCTGTTTTTCGATTCGTATTTACCGAGTTTATTATTTAACTATATGTTCTTTGAAGTTTCTTTTATTATCTACGGCTTTGATTGTATGCAGTGATCATATTCGTTGTTTGTTTTAAATTCGATGTTAAAACAAAAGTCAAACTCTACAGTATCATCAGGAGTATCATCATTTTTATTTTTTTACCATAGCATAATAAAAAAATCAAATTCCTTGACTTTTCTTAACGAAACTTTCTAGGTATTAAGAATTTTCGGGAACGAAAAATTAAGAACTGTGTAAAATGTAGCATATGCCAAAATAGGACTGTTCTGAATTTAGTATCATGTAAATATAAATCTTTAACGGAAATCCTCAGCCCATGAAACTTCATGCTGGACCGACCTTGTTAATCTCTGTTTCACCGATGAAATTACTAGTCATTCCAGGCCGATTTATTATTACATTTCCGGTAGTATCTGTTCCATTAATACCGCCGAGTTGACATTTTTCGCATCGATCGATAATCAACTGTTTCATTGTGATGCTTATTCTCTGCTATCACTTATTAAAGCATTTTCGATGTTACTTCCACCTCTTCTTTATATGTAAATTTATTTTTCGCAAAATTTTTCGACTATTAATAGCCGTAACCATTTTAGGTCGTCTCTTTGTAATTTCTATTTCTCTCCCGTTCTCTTATAGTTTAATAACATATTAATCGCTGATGATACATAAATATTTCGAAATTTTCTGTTACCCCCGCCCTCTAGCATTATGGTCGTGCTCTTCAATACAGCTTCATCGATTACTCTCCAATTCCAACGAAAACGTATTTATTTTCGATGAGCGCCTTTTCCAGCTAACCTTTTCTTAGTTCCTTCCACTCAAATCGATCTTCTTTGAATTCCCAGTAATAGCGGCATCGCGGGCAACAACTTCTGCCATCTAAGCAAGCACACCTCAAATCATGGTCGGATATCTACATTACCTCCTTTTCCAATCCTCATTCTTTTTACAAATACAGTCTTTTCCTTCATTGCGGCCTTGGTTTTCCGATTTTCCTGGTCTCAATCGCTTCATCATTTCCTCCATAACGCGTTTTCGTTTCAACCATAATTGTCATATTTCAACTCTTTTTTTCGTTTTTCTATTGTTTCTTCTCCACTTTGTCATCCCTTGGATCAGGACTGCGTTTGTGATGCGGATCATATTCTTTTTAAATGTTTTCTTCTGGTGCAGGAACGTTCTCTTCTGTACACTAGGAGTTCTTGCATCTTGAACTGCCTACTCTTTTTGTGCTTTCTACATAGTTTCCTTTCCTTCACCAGATGTTCGAGCTTTAGCAGAGTTTATTTCTTCTATTTCTCGATACATTAAAATCGAATCCTTTTATTCGTAATTCCTGGATGATAGGTCAATGCCCTTGTTTGGCGTTCCCCAAAAAAAAAAAAAAATATATTTTTTCATTTTTTTCAACTTCTATCAAAATTGAAATTTCTATTAATTTTCTACTATTCCGTCTTTAGTCCGCAAAAGCTTAACGGTAAAATTTACATATGTCCCTACCGGAATTGGTTACTCTCCTTTTTTACCGTTAAATAACGCGCAGGCGCTGATTGTTCGAACAAGCCCTGTTCCCTTATTTTCTGAAAGTGTATCACCAATTCAAATTGTGAGGATAAAATTCCCCGACTTATAGCGCATATAACAGGAAGAACCAGATAAAAATTGTGGGCTTAGAGTATCACAATTTATCATCGACGAATTCGTACAAAAAAAGAAAAAAAGAAAAAAAAGAAAAAGCTGCCTAATTTGGAGTTCATGATTACATGAATCGTAAATATTGCGTTGCTGACATAAACACTTCGTCAAAGAATAGACACGTCATCATCCAAACATTTGGCGATTAATGAAAAATAAAATATTTTTGAAAAACGACAGTGTCTTGAATAACTCTCTATAACAGGGAGACACGTATTCAATTGGTAAAATAAAATTTAAAAAAAAAAAAAATGTACATCGATATCCGTTGTTTTTGAATGAATTTGTGCCGTCAGAATAATGTTAGGTTTTTGATACATATAAAATGCACTTTCCCGCGGATATTCAAAGATTAAGCCTAACGGCGGTGCTTGTCTTGGCGACTTTGTACGCAAACTCATATTGTAAAAAAAAGCGCTATTGAAATACAGTTCTTAATTTTAAAAGAAACCCCCCCCCCAACGTCTCTCTAGATCCGCCCCTGAATAATAAGTAGGTTTGCCCTCAGTGGAGATTCGACTGCAGCCTATTTCAACAGAGGTTGCCTCTTAAAAATACGTGAAGCAATTCCATCGCATGCCTATAGCAATCATAAGGCATTTTATTTTCGATGAATAAATGAAAGTCAATTTATTCATTAGACAACAGTAATTCGATTTTTAACCGACTTCAAAAAAGGAGGAGGTATTCAATTCGACTGTATTTTTATTTTTATTTTTATTTTTATTTTTATTTTATGTGTGTTATCTAAGATCTTTCTTCTAGATGAACCGATTTTGATGATTCTTCTTTTATTTGAAAGGTGGTGTTTGTCATGTGGTCCCATTTAAATTTGATCAAGGTCTGACCGATAGTTTTTGCGTTATCCTTAATAATGCGGAAGATTGAAGCTTTTTGGATGCTTTTCATTCATGATTGTTTTCACCGTCGGGTTAGATTTATTGACTTAAAATACTATAAACTTGCCAAATTACCATGGAAATGTAGCTTTTGGTGTTTTTACACCGTGGAAATGCAGTTCAAAATAAAGAAATCGATTTTTTTCAAGTATTAAGTATGGAGAATAATGTGAAAAAGAATTGATTTTTAACAAGAAAAAAATTCAATTTAAATGTTAAAAATTGTAAAATAAAGTGTTTAAAAAAAATAAATAAATACCGACTTCAAGGTTTATTATAAAAATTTAATAGAAATGCACTAAAAAGTAAAAAATAATTACTCCCGATTAGAAAATATATATCAGAATGACACAACTTAAGGTGATATCATAATTCTTATACAACATTAAAACCTTAATTAGAGTCGGCATCAAATTCATATTAAAATAATAATTAAAAACTGCATTAAATGTTCATTAAATTGTTCCTAGATATTGTAACATGAATTTGATGCCAGCTCTAATTAAGGTATTAATGTTGTACAATAATTAAGATTCCACCTCATGTGTTATATCACTACTCTGATATATATTTTTTTATTGGGAGTAATTATTTTTTACTTTTTAGTGCATTTTTATTAAATTTGTATAATAAACCTTTAAGTATCGATATTTACTTTTTGTAAAAAAACACTTTATTATTACGTTCATTTAAAGTGCTCAATCTGTAGGCAATATTTATAGTAAAAATTCACATCGACAGCATAAAATGTAATTTCATCGTAATTGATTTCAATCTTATTAATAAAACGTTAACTCGCATATTTATACGTTTACGTTTAATTTACACTCTCCTGTAGTAGGTTTTTGGTTCTTTTCCTACTAACTTAAACGTCGCATATCATGTCTTATTTATATGTATATTCATTAATTTAGTTATGTGGTAAGACTCGTATCGGTACACATATTAACAACTATGTCATGAGTGCAATGTTATCGTTTATGCAAATAAATGTTTCTTTCTTTCGTTCTTTCTTTAATTTACATTTACCATGGTAATATCACTTTATCTAGACAATAAAAATGAATCCTAAAAAACGTTGCTGATCGCATCACGCTAAAACAACGACTTGACCGATTTGGCTGATTTTTTTTTTTTTTTTTTGCTGTTGCGTTTGTAATTAGGCCAGGAGAAGGTTTTTCTTTTAAAAAAAGTTCCAAGTTACACGGAAAATGGCCAAATTCTTAGCGAAAATAGAACATTAAAACATCGCGCTGCCATATGAGTAATTAGAATAATAACATATTAAAATCAACGAATGGCCATGTTTGAATTATAAAGTATAATTCGATATTAAACAATTCGAAAAACAAGTTAAAAATATGGCGCTGTACAATTTTAGTGAAAGCGTACAAATACAATTGTAATTTTATAATGCAGAATAATACTATTATGCTTTTTGTGTTGTTAGAAAGCAACTTTTATCTTAAAATTGGACGATCGGGTCAGCTAATTTTAAATATTTACCATAGTAAATAATTTATATGAATTTTTAAATTTTTTTTTGCATTTTATCAAATGTATTTTAACATTTTATATTTAAACCGGTAGAGTGCGTGTAAGCGTCAAGTCACATGACACACAGCAGCTATTGTGTAATACGTTACGTAAATAATGCCGATTTTAACCGAGAAAATATATACATATGAATATTGTAATACGCTATGTAAATAAAGCCAATTTTACCCGAGAAAATGTATACATATGAATTTTAAACGTAAATTCACCCTTTCGTAAAAAAATATTAGCGACATGATCAAGACCGGCGCAAAAATATGCAGCCAAAATGCTTAAATTATATATATATATATATATAAAAACTCGGCCACTTTGGCCTCGCAAAGGGGCTGTGCCCCTTGACCCCTCCTGCTTTCATTCCTGTCTCTTTCTCTCCTATGCTTCGTATAAAATGATCAAAATTTACAACGTAATTCTTACTGGCATCAACATACACAAAAAATAACATAACCACAAAAATCCTATTCTAACATTTACCTTCCGTTATATAAAATTAAGACATTTTTTCGTTACATTTTTCGTTACATATTTCATTACATAAAATTGTGACATTTTTTAAATAACAATAACAAAAATCCTACAAAATATGACAAACGTTACATAAAATTGGGACATTTAGCGTTACATAAAATTGGGACATCTAGCGTTACATAAAATTGGGACATCTAGCGTTACATAAAATTGGGACATCTAGCGTTACATAAAATTGGGACATTTTTTCGAAAGAATTACGTTATAATTAATATATATATATATATATATATATATATATATATATATATATAGATAATAAAAATAAAATACAGCATCTAAATCGGGCTCTCGAAGAAACTTAATTCAAAATATTTAAGGAAGCACACCCCTTACCAACTATGCCCCCCCCGGGGTATGTTCCATTTTGAAATTGATCTCAACAGATTCATTTTAATGTTATATACATCACAATCATTCGTTTATTTTTAACACCGAGTATTAAAAATAGCAAAAGTACTTGATTGCAATATACTGATTAGGGGCGATTTTTAAGAATTTTAAGCCGAATTATCCTTCCGTTGAATAATAATTATGTTTCAGTTTTTAGCACGCTTTTTTTAGATTTTCCAAGCAAATTTTGAAGTAGTCATGTTTTACATAATTTTTCACTAAATTTTTCGGATCGATAGAATTCAAATAAAGAATGTAACTTTCTTCACATCGCCGCTTCCGCGAGAAATAAACATTTTAGCAGAAAATTAACTGTCGACGCTAAACAATGTTCACGATAGCAATCAGGAATAATTAACAAGCAGATGATAAAAATTCTGCGACTCTTGCACAACTTATTAATATGACAAGATATTACGTAAAAATTACACAAAAATCTGCTTTCAATGTCACAGTATTTCATAATACTGCTACTCCACGCTTCTGCGCGATCCGAAAAAAATGACCTTGAAAAGTCGAATATTGTTAATTATCGTCTCTCACCTAATGTATCAATAATTTAACAGGAGACAGAAGGAAAGAAAAAAAAAACGCACCACAACAATGTTTGGTTCGCGTGAAAGGAAGAGTTCTCTAACATCGATTTTTTTACCATTAAAGGGAACACCGATCATCCTCGGTACGTAACATTTAAAAAATGACCCACCTCAAGCGGAAATGGTAAAAGTCGCGAGACAAACATCTCGCTAACGACCACCGTTACCGGGCATCGAGGTTTTTAACTGCGCACTTCGGTCGTAGACAGTCATAAATTTAATTACTAGTCAAAAGAGCAAGTCATCCAAATAAAATTAGGCGAAAACACTCGCTATACCCTGTTCCGCTGATTCCCTGTCTCACAAAATACTTTTCCCTGATGATCTGATTAGGCGAATAAAAAAAAAAAAAAAAAAAAAAGCAAAAAATCAAAAGAAAATAAACAACAGAAAAAAAAATAGTTTAAACTCTAAATCGATTTAAAACAAAAATCCATTTATAACCGAAAAGAAAACCGTTTAGTTTTGACACTGCAGATTTGCAAATAAATAGACCGTATTATACCGTACACCCAGATTCGATTCCTGTTACCCGATAGGAAGTTATCATTTCCACACACAGTAGCGACTGCTGGTTAGAGATTCGCAGGTAGCCAT
Organism: Icerya purchasi; assembly: GCA_039619475.1. Taxonomy (NCBI): domain Eukaryota; kingdom Metazoa; phylum Arthropoda; class Insecta; order Hemiptera; family Monophlebidae; genus Icerya; species Icerya purchasi. Next base: position 493,161,012 of record CM077116.1, read on the forward strand.
TAAAATACAAACAAACGCTGGTCATAGAACTTTTTTTTGAATGCTTCGATTAAGGGATAACGAAAATTTACTTCGCTTAAGCTATTTGTAGTTTTACACAAAATAACTTAGTTTTTGATTTTTTTTTTGGTGATTTATTTCAGCGTATATCAGAATATTACCAAACATTACCTTTTTGGAATCGGTACAAATTTACTGTTTTTTCTGTATTGAAAATATCGGACAAGTATTTTTCAATAGTTGCAACTTTTGTGTCCAGCCTCTCAATTATGAATCTCGTTTCAGAATAATCTCGGAGAAATATTTTTAAACGAGATTTTTGAATTTATTTATTTTTTTTTATATCGATACTCTAAAATATGAATACTGTTATTAAGAATAATCTCGTTTAAGTATATAGATATAATATATTTTTTGTCGAATAATTATTATTTTTTTCTTTTTAGTGCATTTTTCTTTTTTTTTGTGATTTTCAGTGGAAATTTTGAAACTGACCTTCGAAATGAATTTATTTTACAATTTTCATTGTTGATATTACTTTTCAGCAATAATACGGATACGCCGAAATAAAGAAACTTCGCTAAGGCGTACTCCATATTAGTTTCTAAAGTAATGCTAAGATTCGATCAGCGATGAGTTCGCAAGTATATTCTCGAACTCTCATTTCTTCGAATAATCCACGGGACCTGGAATTTCAAAGTTTTAACCTTTAGTAAATTTTAAAATATTTACGGTCTGTAAATTCCCCCAAGACATCGATTAAAAAAAAAAAAAAAAAAAAAAACCAAACATCTAAAACGGACACTATGTCTAAAAAAATTTCTCTTTTATATCGGCACCGATGTGGAACCGCCGTGACGACACTTTCGAATAAAGAAAATTCGAATGACATGATCAAAGCCCCCAGAGCTATAAATTGATTGGTTGCATTGAATTTCGATTGGATACCGCGACGCGAAGAAGAACGAAAAAATTGGAAAATTAATACAGAAGGAAAGATTAAAATGCATTATAGCGAGTGGAAAATCCAATAACGGGCGAATTAAAAAAATATTCCATTCAACTAGCAAGTCATTTTGTCCTTGAAAAGTTTATTAGAATTTAGCTGTTCGACATTTTTCGTTTCTTAACGTGGTAGCCTAGTGGTTAAGGTGCTTGGCTACAAAATCAGAAGTGTCATAGGTTATTATCGAGACTTGTCTCGTTCCGGATCCGAATGGTATATACCTAATCTGAAATCGAATACATACCAGAAAAGTCATCTAGGAAAATAAGGGCGGTCCCAAGTAGAAAGGAACTGGCCTCCCTACTCTTATTAGTACTGTTGGGCTTTTTTTTTTAAATATATTTATGACAATGGGGCCATTTGCGACGAATATATATTACATCTTAACAGTTAACTTATCTAGATACTATTATACATATTTACATTTTTTAGGTATGTTAGTACATTTTCACAATTTGATCTGTCGTTGTAAAGGAGTTCTCGTATAGGTTTCCCTACCATGCCGCAGGCTGCTCGCTGTGTTTCCCACTTTTTGCATGTGAAGAGGTGGTCTACCGAGAAAGTCTCTGTGCAGATTTCACAAATGGGCGCCGGCTCCTTGTCGAGGATGTACTTGTGGCTAAATGAGCAGTGCCCTATTCTTAGTCTCGAAATAACTGTTTCGTCCTGTCTTTTTGGCCAATAGAGTTGGTTTCCCAGTCGGCAGTTTCGTTTTTGATGCGGCGTAGTTTGTTTTTGATTGGAGGGATTCGATTCCACTCTTTTTGCCAAGTTGAGCGAGTCACCTTTCTGATATGTCTGGTTAAGGACGAGTCCATTTTTTCGCGTCGGTTTAAGTCTGCTATGGTTTCTTGAAAAGTTGTGCGCCATGGTGGTAGTTCTCTTATGTCCTTTACGATGTCTGGTGTGCCAAAGTTGATGTTTTTAATTGTATTTAGGCATCGTATTCCCAATGGCTTCGGAGTTTTTGGGTATTTCTCATATAGTTGAATAAAGTTTGGCGAAAATAGTTTTTTCGGAAGTAGGATTGGCTAAATTTGAAGTCATTTTTGTATAGTATTTCAGGGATGAGAAGATTCTTCTATGTTGCAATGGAAAGATGTTTGATTCTACGTGAAGGCTAGCAATTGGGCTGGTGTAAAATGCTCCTGTAATGAATCTTAGAGCTGAATTTTGAACGGTGTCCAGTTTTGTACATTATGAAAAGCTTAATTCCACAATCGATGATACCATATCAAGGGTATGGGGGACTTGCTTTACTTTACTTTGCGCTCGGAAACCATTAAAACGGGGAACATCAATTAAATTCCAGTCTAATCAGAAACCGACAGAATAAAGAAACTAAGAATGTGATGATAATGGACAGAGAATAGATAAAGAGACGAAATAAAGATTAGAAAATCAAGAGGTAACAAATTAGAATATAGAGAGGCGTGTTTTTAAATAGATCAATAGAAAATATTGCGTTGTCGACTAATTTTCTTATTATATTTTGAATATTTAATTTTATTCATTTAAGAGTATAGCCGGATGTTTCCATGGCGTTTTCTATTACTTGGGGAATCATTTTGGTATTAAACAAAAAAAAAATTCACACCAAGTTTCAACCCTTGATCCGAGTTATTTGAAAAAACACCTTATTATTAGTTTTTTTTTTTTTTTTTTAATAGTAAAAATTAAAATTAACAATTGGCTGATTTTTTCCAGATATAAAGAAATATAAAAGACACGAAAAAAAAATATTTTTATAATTCTTAATTATAAGATATAAGTCTTATTTTTCAAAAAACAAAACTCTCTTTTTCTTTTTTAACTGTGTTCAGTCGGATATGCAATTATAATGATAAACGTTTACGCTCAGAAGTTTTTTTTTTAATTTTTTGATTTAGGGGTAACGCCGTGGAGAAAATTAAAAACCGATATTATTATTATTATTATTTCGAAGAAAACTTTTAGAATTGTATATTTAATAGATTTTTTTTTAATAATAAATGCGCATTATTATACCACGTAGATGTTAATAAGATTAAAATAAACATAATGGGAACAAATGAAACAGAATTTTGGTCGCTATGTATTAATTACAACATAGTTTCCTTAAAAATACGACTCGGAATTCCTGCCAGCTTTACAATTTTTGACGAAAATATCTCCAGCGCTGTGCACATTTATGCGGGAAGTGGTCGTAAAATTTAAATTAAAGAAATTCCTAACATAAATTAATAATTTAAAAAAGGTTCTGTATCAGTCAAGAATAAACTGGTTAAGGCAGTTTTTCGGCGTATATTTAGAGAAACGTTAACAAAAGCAATAAACAAAATACGAGTAAAATGTAAAAAAAAAAAAAAAAAAAAGTGAAAAGGAACGAAGAATTATTGAAATAAAAAAACCCGCAGAACCGAAAAGAAACGAAAAAAAAAAGAAAAATATTGATCGTCGCGACGTATAGGAATATGCGCGGTATTCATATCTACAATCATCTCCACTGTAAAGTGGCATTTGTTGCCAAAACTGCCATCAGATGTTGTTACTAATTACCATCGGATTATGTTTAAAATCTATCTCGAATATTCATTTTGCTGTAAAAAATACTAACAATTAAACCTATAATAAATCGATATAGTTTTCGAAAAAATCATTTTTTAATTTTTTCACGATGTTGTGCCGAATTGAAAAATTTGAAAAAATTCCTAAACGTAGAGGAGTATAGAAGACGTTTACTGTTAGAGCACATGTCTGAAAGAATTTAAAAAAAGAAAGTACAAAAGTACTTCGTTTTTTTTTTGTTTTTTTATAAAAAATTAGGTTTATATTTGATGGAAATATTCTTATTTTTAAATTTCTTACTTCCTAGTATTTAGGAAAAAACACCATTCGTTAATAAAAAAAGAAAAAATGAAAAATACGGTTTTTTTAAATAGCTCGGAAAATGTTTTGCGATAAAAAGCTGAAACTTGGTATCTCTTTCAATACTCCTCCTTTCTATTCAGCCACAAGGTTAATCTTTCGAGAGCTTAAGATTCCTGCCATGGGGTACACTCTTTAATATTTACTTCATCAAAATCGATTCCATTCCTCTTAACTTTGCTGACGATGTGCTCATCTACTCCACCGGTTGCAATATGTCGTTAGTTAACTCTCGCCTTCGAAGTTCTTTAACCGTTACTAGAAAATAACCTTTCCTAATATTCATCTCCTGAATTCTCGTCCGCTGTCTATACTCTTTGTCCTTTTGTATCCTAATAGTCTCTTACCTAAAGTAGTGTTCCGATTTCACTTGTTAACCTTTTCTTGTTATTTAGGAATCTTTCTTGACGACCGTCTCTTCTTTCACAATCGCATTAATTATCTTTATCTATTCTCTTTCAAAAAGTTCAGCCTGATAAAATCTTTTTCTCACAATAATATCGTTGAAACAATCCGTATATCTTACTCATCATCTTCGATAAATCCTTTATCCGCTTTATTCGGAATTACATTTACGGGAATTTCTCCAGTTCTCTCCTTTCAAAATTAACTCGAAATACCTGTCTTCACTTCTGTTTTAGAGACCTGAAGTCCCGTTTTGGCTATCCTTGCTGAAGAATCCCATACTCTTCCTTCCCGTTATTCATAGATATCCTATTTAGGTTATTAATTTTTTCATTAAGTGTCTGCCACTTTATTCTTTTTCTCTTGTTTCTTCTTACTCCTCTGTCCTTTCATAAATGAAAATGTACCTCTAATTGATAAACTTCCTTATTTCTCTTTCAGTTTTTCCAGGTTCATCTTGTTAGATGTCTTTTTTTATACCGTTCTGTTCTACAACGGGCATATTTGCCCTGTGAGACCCACAATTTATGTTTAAAATAATAATAAATCTGTTCTTCAACATGTCGCTAGAATTGAATTTCCCAATGCTTTAAGTTCTTTTTTTCTTACACACACCACTATTTATGCTGACGGTTCTAAAGGGCCAAACGGAGTTGGTTCTCCTTTTTTTTTTGTCCCGCCTTCAATCAGATTCTAGATCTTTTAAACTTCCCTCCATTTTGTCAATTTTCTATGCGGAATTTGTTACTATTCTACATGCTACTCTCTTTGTTTCCTCATCGTTGAGTTTCCATAAACTACTCATAACCTCGGATTCCAAAAGTGCTTTATAGTCTAAACCTTCTTTCTCCCTCTTCCGATTATGCAATACTTCTCATATGCTCCCTCATCCATGATCATTTCTTTCTTCACTCGACATTGAAGGTAATAAGATAGTGAATATTCATTAGCCTCTTCTTCCATTTTCATTGGGCACTTTTTCAAATTGTTCTTCCCTCCTCAGTCGCTTATTTTTTTTTTTTTTGTGGTCCTCACTTCGGATATTACCGGTGAGGCTCATTCCAAACTATGACTCAACTCCTATTGCCTCCTTTTACCTCTACATTCAGTCATCTTTTTCTCATCGACCGTGGTTTTCTAGATACTTTCCTTCTCTTAAACGCTCTAAAATCTCGGCTATTGTCGCCCTCACTTTAATCATACCCTTTTCATCCCCCTTCTAATTGCTTTCTTTGTGATTTTGATATCATATTTCACTTAAATGTCCATATTTTCCTGCTGAACAATCGTTCTTCTACTTTTCTCTACTAAATCTTGGGATCCCTACTCGCCTTATAAATGCTTATTATTATATTCTCTCATTCCCCTCTACTTCTGTTATTTCTCCCCTCGAATTATTTTGTGCTTATCTATCGAATCGTTTCACCCCATGTAGGGGTATCGATTCGATAGATAAGCACAAAATAATTCGAGGAGAGAAATAACAGAAGTAGAGGGGAATGACTCGCGATTTATTCGTCGCAATTATTAGACTACTTATGGTTACATTAAAAGCAATACTACCGATAAATCTAGTGTAATTATCCGAGTATATTTTTCAGCGATAAACAGCAAAACGAATAGAAAAAAATCAGACTGAACAAATAATGGCCTTATGGAAGAAAAAGGATAATGCCATGGTAATGGAGGTGCCTTTAATGCAACTGTTGCGGGCACCAACATTTTTTTTTTTTTTCTTTTTTAAGCTCACCAAAGTTACCTAGACACGACTAAAAAGAAGTCAGTAATATTTTAATTTGGTATTATTAGTAAAAAAAAGTATACAGCAAACGTGTTGTACAACTATATAATATTTTGAAAAAGCTGTTGAAAAATTTGTTAAAATTAGAACACTAAACTACTTAGATACAAGTATAAGACACGACATTTTTAGTAAACATAAATATGGATTCCTTAAAAAAAAAAAAACAGATAACGCATTACTTAATCATATTACATACATATATCTGATAACATAGAGAGAAGTCGTTCAGTAACAACAGTTTTGTTTTGATTTCTGCAAAGCATTTGACCTAACTGATCACACGGATTGTTGAAAAGAATCTATTTGAATTATGGTTTTCATGGCTCTATTTATATCTAATTTTATTTTTATTTAACAGGCAGGAAATACACAATCAAAAAAAAAAAAAAACAACAAATGAAACAATACGTAGTAGCGTCATTCATGAATATGGAGTACCTCAACGGAGGACCCCATACTCTTTTTAATTTACAACAAGCACTTACGTAATTTCAACATTTTGGTGAAAATTTTCATTTAGGCGAACAATACTGTTCTAAGCTCATACTCCCCAAACTTGCTACAACTAATATAACTGACGTAAATAAAATATGCGAGTAAATGAATAAGAATTATATTGGGCTAAACATAAAGCAAAATATACGTATTTAATATATATACGGTCTCATCTTCCGGCAGAGAATGCAGGACTGCCAAATATTATTTATGTAGAAAGAACGCACGAAATCAAGTAGTTAAGACTGTAAATTAATATGAAGCGGTCACTTGACTTAATTATTAACTAAATTAAGGAAGTTCAATTCCTAATTCCACTACTAAGAACAATTTTTCAGTCAGAGTCAATTAACTATTATTGTATCTAGCTTTATATCAGTCTATTTTGTCTTACGAAATAATATATTGAGGGGATGATGTAGCCAGTTATGATACCTCGCCAATAACTTACAAAAATCAATATTTAAAAAACTACAATCATCAAAATGTCGAAACATGTGAATTATTAATTTTTCGAAACCCGTATATAGTCTAGTTTATTTATTTATTTATTTATTTATTTATTTGGGGAATAATAACATAAATACATAGTAATTGATACATAGCCATGAGTATCTCAGTTGATTGAACACATCATGGATTGAAAACAATAAAAAGAAAATGAAAGAGACAAAAATAAACCGATATAAAAATTAAAATAAAATTATTCATTAAATGAAAAATCTTCAACATCAGAATATTTGGAAGCCATGATGAAATTCGCCGCGTGCAGGAATTTTGATAAATTATCGTTGTTTAATGGAAAACAATTTACGTCTTTAAACAAGAATTTCCATTTGGCGCACTCATTAACGATATGGGTGACAGTTTCAGAAGCATCTCCACAGGGACACAAATCGGTGTCTGCTGGATGGAAACGGCGCAGATAACTTTGGAATCTACCATTTCCAGTAAGAAATTGCGTCACATACGTATTAATATTATTAATTTTGATTGGATTGGTTTTAACCTCGGGGACGAAACTAAGTGTCTAGTTAACAACTAAAATTTGAGATCGCATTTAAAAACGAATTTGAATTATAAAAATAAGTGTAAACTCGTAACCAAATTTATATTAAACAATAACTTTCAGTAGGCAACAGAAAATGAAAAGGTCTATTATAGATTTAACATTGTTGTCTACTAAGCTGCAATAGCGTATTCAATATACAGCGAATTATTTACCAGAAAATTGACCATTGCATTACTTCAGCTTCACAAATATCTCAGTTGCACCAGGAAAACTAAAAACGAAGTTTTTTTTTCCCCGGCATCTAAACCATGCGGCTACTTTTTTTGGGGGGGGGGGTGGTCGTCAACCAAGGACCTTACCCCCACTTTCAAGCGGTTTACTAAGCTGAAATACCACCACAAACTATATATATATATATATTATACAATGAAAAACATGCCACAAAACCAATTCAAATTAACTAAAGTTTAGTAACAAGCAAATTTTATCGCCATTATGATTTTTTTTTTTCCATCAAAACTAACCAACTTTAGTAGTCATTTAGCGATTAATTTGATATGATAAAGAATGTTTTGTGGAGGGGTGTACTCAGTAGTACTCTCTCTACATTTTATAATAGCTGGACAAGCGCTTACATTCTAATCTCCTTGTATAAAGTCATTATCCGTTCCAAATTTGATTACGTTTCTTATATTTATGGTGAGCCTCTAAATTCCATCTTTCTAAATTGGACACTATCCAAAATTCGTGACTTCGGCTTTGTCTCGATGCTCTTAAGTCTACTCCAATTCCAGCAATTCTCGCAGAGTCTAACACACCACCCCTGTCTCTTCGCAGATCTTATTTAGGCTATCGTTTTCCCACCAAACGTCATTCACGTCCTTTACACTTATTCATTCCTATCTTTCAATTTATAAAAACTGACGTTTTACGCCTAGGAAAATCTCTGTTTTAGCTTTCATTTCTCTTCGCCTTAGTTCCTTTTGGCTTTACACAATCTTAGGTAATAATCTCCCTTTTTTTTACCTTCACTTTCCAAATCCCTTCCTCAAGCAATAATTCAACAGGAATTCTATAACATTATCAATTCACAATTTCCATCGCATATAACCATCTTCATTATGGTGTTGGAGCTTCTTTTGTCCTTCTAGATTTCAACCTATCTGAATCATTACGTCTTCCTTCTTTCTGTTCCACCTTTATAAACGAATTAAAGATCATCCTACATTATCTCCATTTCCTCCTGATCATCTGTTTTCTAATTATTTGGTTATTTCAGACTCCGTAAGTACTCTTCAAGCGATCAGATCCTCTTTTCCTACTCTTCCGATTTTATCATTCTTCGCATACGCTGTCTTATCCGTTTTCTTTCTTCTCGCTAATCCATTTGTGTTGATTTGATTCGCCACATGGACATCTATCTGTGCAACCTAATCTCCCTTCTGATCCCTGGTTCTTTGAGATTCTTTCACTTCCCCGTTCTGTTGTCAATTGTATGATTCGCTTGCGTTTTATCCATTACGCTCTCCCTTCCTCTCGTTTTCGCTACTGCCTTGTTTCCCCTCCAAATTGCCCACATCACCTCAACGCAGCGGTGGTTTGCGACACGTATCTTTTTTGAATGCCCATTCCTTTCTGTCGAACGTTGTATCCTATATTCTTGTCTGCTGAAAGCCAAGCTCCCTACTCGCCTTATTGTGCATCTTATATTTTATGTCCTTCTCCTCGCCATCCATTATTTCATCCGCTAGTTCCTTTATACTGTCCGTATCTGACCGAATCGAAATTTAACCAACGGCTCTTTTCATTCTTGTTGTTTCATTGGGTAGGTAATTACGACGTTATTTATTTTGACGGGCAGGTGTTCTCAATCTTTCGGTTTGCGAATGAAATATGCGTCGACTTACTTTTTCATTGACTACTATGCGCCACCGTTTTAGCTAAATCTCTACCTGCCCAAGTGACTCCTGCAGTTTTTCTGTGGCTGTGTTTCCGTACGTATCCGCGTATAAAACTACTTTTACATTAGCCAGCGTCAGAAAATGGGACGTGTATATTAAATGTAATATTGGACCCAGAACGCTTCCTTGCAGTACGTCGGCCCTTACCGGAAAAATATCGGAGTATTCATCGACTTTTTTCACTCGGAAATATCTTTCTTGTATATGCGATTTAAATAGTAGATAGAAGGAGTGAGGAGACAGAAATTTAAGTTTATACAACAATCCCTGATGCCACCCCCCCCCATTCGAAAGCCTCCTGAACATCCATAAACGCAGTCGTATAAATATTCTTGTTTTCCAAGCTATTTTCAGTAACCTTCGTTAGTCCGTAAACTTGTCCTATAGTGCCAAATATATGTATAAAAACACAATGTTTCCCTTTTAAAAAAACATTTTATGTATGTATATACAATTTTCTTTTCTTTTTTTCTTTCTTTCCTCTTTTAAAACCTAGAAAAAATATTGTTCATTTCATTTATTTGCTGTATTACATTTTAAAGCAATAATCGACCTCTACATACTGTTGCCAAATCTAAATTTCCAAATTTCAAGCTAGTAACAGAAGTAAGGATAAAACTGATCGCAATTATTACTACATATTTTGTAACTTTTTAAAATTCGTATAATTATTATTATTGCTAAAAATGTTTATCAATTTCTCTACTATTATTTCAATTATTATTATTCATGTTAGAAGAGTTTTAATACCACTATCACAATCATTTCTCATCAAGATTACGGTTATTATAATTGCGCCAAAACAAGGCCGATTTTCGCTAATACTCAGCAATTGCTTTTCTCCGAACAGTCGACCGCATCTAACTCGCAACTTTACACGGTAGTTGGATCCCTTCGATAAACTTTGAACTGGACTTACATGCTATATTCTCTTCTTTCTAGCGCCATGCTGCTCTCTGAATGTAAGCGACTACCTCTATTCCTACGTTTTAGCTGTATAAATGTAGTGCCCATGGAAATTATACAACGCTAGTGTAGATAGCACATTTAGAACGGTTTATCGATATACAAAAATACAATCTCCCAGCTGTGTCTGTCCATAATAACTAGCGCGCATATAATGCGGTATGCATGTTTGCCATCGCCTTCCACATGATTCTATTAGCGATTATTTAATTATTCTGCAATAGTTTCTATCGTCGATCGTTTGAGATATCAAACTAAAGACTTCCGTACAGGAAGTCAAGTGCTCTAGCAACTTACTGCGTCGACCTTACATACTGCTACAAGATGAAAACATGGTGCGGCAATTACAAAAATTTTTTCCTTTTACAGCAAATAGCGGGTCTTGAATCGGTTTCAGCGTCACTATTATTTAATATCGTTATTCGAATATGTTCGCACGTTTATTAACCGACTTCAAAAAAGGAGGAGGTATTCAATTCGACTGTATTTTTTTTTTTTCATTCACGTTCGCCTATATGTACATATTACAGTTAAAGTTTATATATTTTGTGTGTGTTTGCACATGTACATGCGCATGTATATATGTGTGTGTGAATGCATGTGAGTGCATGGGTGCATATACGTGCGTGCACTCTTGTTGGATGGGAGCGTGCTTGCTTTTATTCTTCTATTTCCGTTATCTCAGGTCATGACGTATTATCTTTGCTTTTTTTTTTAACCTTACTACATATGCTAACTATATATATATTATTATTTTTTTTTTAATTATTATTACTTTAATAATGAAGTATAACAAACTAGAATAGCCTGTGAATTAGCTTATGGCTACCAGTAGCGATTATTTGTTTTTTTGTTGTTTTTTTTGTTGTTTTTTTTTTGGGTTCGTCATAAAGACATTGGCCCAAGAAGAGGGAGAAGAATGAGAAGCGGAATCAGATGTTTATGCGATCAGATATGGAAGATAGGAAAGACTCAAGTGCTGGAATGACCGAGGGTGATGGCAAGGAGAGGACAAAAGCTGCGCAATACGGAGTTGGAAGACCAATTGACAAAAGAGAAGAGTAAAAGGAAGAACGTTCGGAAGCGATATAGGTGCACTCAAACAAAATGTGATTAGCGTCACCTATAAAGTGGTGAGAGGAAGGGTGTAGGAGACAGTGAGGAGAGGGGACCAGAGAAAAGCGAAATAGGGAAGCAGGAAGCAAACTGTGCCCAAAGCGTAGGCGACAGATTGCAGAGAGAGTTGAACACCGTATGGAGGGAAAATTGAAAAACCATGGATAAGACGGTAGATTAGGCTGGATAAAGAGATAGAAGGAATCCGGATTTGAGAATGAGGAGGAATACGAATTTAACCATAGTTTGGAATGAGCTGAAGTGGAGAGGAGATTAATATTATGAGATGAAAAGACACTGAGGAATTCACCGGTAGAAGAGGATGAACGAGCTAGTGTATCGGCCGACTCGTTACCCTCGATTCCAGAATGGCCAGGAATCCACAGTAGGTCAATTTGGATAGAGTGAGAAAGGAAAATGTTGTGAATAAGAGAGCGTATGAGAAGGATTATGTAATCAACAGAGGAAGAAGGAAAAGAAGAGGAGATGGCTTGAAGGACACTGTGGGAATCCGATATAATAAGGACTTTATGCGAAACTAGGGAAGAAGCAACAAAAAGGACGGCACGCAGGATGGCAGTAGACTCGGCATAGAACACTGAACAAAAGGAAGGAAGTTTGAAGGTTTCGAAATAATTTGAGGAAGGACAAAAGAAGGCCGAGCCAATTCCATTGGGTCCTTTGGAACCGTCAGTGAAGATCGCAAAATGATTAGAGAAAAGAGAGCCAACGGTGTTTAAGAATTCTGATTGGACAACATGATGAAGGAGAGGTTTGGTAGGGCAAGTTAGAAATAAACAATTAATAGGATGTAGGTGTGTGGAAAAATTGGAAGAAAAGTATGGCAACTTGTCGTATGAATAAATATAAGGAGAAAACTGAGAGAGTCGGGTGGAAATGAGAGATAGTATTGGCGTTTTGTTGGTGGCAAATCGCCAGTTGCGGTGGATATAAGAATAGGAATTAACAAGGGAGGAAGAAGAAATAGATATATGTTTAATTTTAAATAATTCAGAAATGAATACAGAAAATTGTTCTGGTAGAATAATTTCATTTAGTTGAAGTGCACAGTCATATACAATTGTCGCAGGTGGTTATACTTGCTACACGTGTATACTATATGATGCTGAACATTTTCTACTTCATTACTTTCACAATTACAACATTTACTATCCGCAATAATGTTTAATTTATTTAAAAAGTATCCAATGGAACCATGTCTAGTGAGTATTTGAGTCATATAATAATTTACTTTAATGTTTTCGTTTTTAAAGCGTTCTATTACGTTAGGAAAGAACTTATTTATTAATTTACCATTTGATAGAGTAATCTTGTTTTAAATTCATTAAAAATTTGTAAATCAACTATTTTAAGGAGTTCTTTACTTATAATACCATTATTTTCTTTTTTAGCATTAGAAATTAGAGATCTCTTTTTTATGTAAAGGGATCGATAGGTAAGACCCGTGCTATGGTCTGAATTGCAATATTTGAAGCAGTTACATATGAAGAAGTTAAATCAATTAGTAATTTCCGACAGTTGGAGTTTACGTTATGTATTTGTTGTTTAGTTAACCGGTTATATACCAGCACAATATGAAAATAATGACTTTAGTAGTACCTTTATAGAGCATTATCTTACGATTTATAATTTAGTCCCCATAATTAACTGCCAAGTGATTTAAAAATGTAATGATATTTATTAACTTTATTATTTATGTACTGTGTATGCTTATTGTACTTTAATCTATCGTCTAAAATGAATCCTAAATATTTAATATGGTCAGCAGAACTGAACGTATGATTATTAATTTTAATATTATTGTAACAAATTTGGTCAAGGTTTTTGTCTCGACCAGGTATCACCATAATTTGAGATTTGATAATCTCAAATTTGAGGTTCAAAGCATCTACCATTGTTTTAAGTTTATAAATAACTTCATTACAATTAGCAATATGGGGCGACAGAGTCGAGTTACTAGATAAATGTACATATATATGTCTAGGTACACTTGTACAACATCAATAATATTTGCATATGTCTACAATTTCGTTAATTCGGCTTCGCATCGTTTTATCTATTACACTCGGTTTTACGCTTCACTAGAATTAATTAGACATTTCCACTTCGATTCTTGCTAAATAATTCACGGTGCCGTTTAATCGAGGGCTCGGAAATAAAATTTTTCACGCCCAATATTAATAGCGTTCGCTCAAAATTGAATAACCTCTTAATTTTTTTTATTCAACTAAGGATGTTCTACTACATCGTGATCCTTACAGAAACCTATGAAAGGGAACTAAACTTTTATTCCTGATAATACATCCGTAAAAGATTAGGTGTTGCTATCTTGTACATTAAAAATACTAATTAACGTCTCTATTCGCTCGGCATTTTAAAAATTGCGATAATATACTAATATTGTTAATTACTGACACCGATGTGTGCTTTCTATCTACCACATCTAAAAAATTTTTAACGAAAACGTATCAAATGCAGAATATTAAGAGTTACACTTATCTAATAATAACTTTTTCAGCAAAAATCAGTATGCCTTGCTTAATGTTGTTTAGATTATATCACTTTTCCATTTTATACTTTTTTCACTTGTTGCATCCAATTTAGAAATAGGCTGTTAGGTTGCAGCGATTTATTTAGATTTTTAAAAAAGCTTTTAATATGTGACCAATCGTAACATCTCTTCCCGCGCAAATTGTTTAATTGTGGCTTTCGCGGTAATATTCGCGACCGGATTAAATCATACTTAGCAGACACAGATGTAAAAAGTAATTTTATCTGAGACAACTTTACGGGGAGTAATTTCGAGGTTTGATCTCCACCGCTATCTTCCCGGTTTTTATTAATGATTCTTGTAATTTGGATGTATTATATATGGAAACGTATTCTGTTACGTGATATGTGATACCATGATGCTTATAGTGTAAATTCACGTAGACTATTCTTCTGCGACTCGGACCAAAGTTAAAAACTGACTGCAAACTTAACTGGCCGTTTATTAGTCTAAATATTAAATGGAATGATTCTCACTTTTATGGGGAAATCTGAGAAAGTAAAGGCGGATAATTCAAAAGTAGACAGGAACTGCCCCCCCCCCCCAGTATTCTCATCAGGTCCATTAGGGATCCTTAAGTACCATTATGGAAAGCTTAACTTCGCAATATCCGTTATACCTCATCTTACTTTACTTTAAATCTTTCCTAAATAGCGTGTAATAAAATAACTAGGTGTTCGACTAAAAATTGTTTCGGGATAAACATCCAATTTATCCTGCGCCAAAAACTAGAGGAAATTAAATTCTATGTTTTATTCTTGAGAACGCAAAAAGAACGCGAAGAATGTAAACGTTTCGAAGAGGAATTTTGAGATTTTTCTAATCAGTACTCTTCATCGACCACCACTAACGCTGCATTTGAACTATTTTACATTGGAAGAAGACGTTTAATAAAGATGAAAAGGGGAAAAAAAACAAACAAAAATGACAAAAACGAATCAAAGCATAAAATAGCATAAAATAGAAGCATTGTCGTTGTCTCATCTGCCGTCAAACCACAGTGGTCCTCAAATCATATTCGGCGCACAAGAATAAGAAAAACACTGAGAAGGTACTTTGGACCGGGATAAAAAGTTTTAGAGGTGATTTATCTTAGAGTCGTTCGCTTATGGACACCATTTAGTTCTAATCATTCTCGCGAAGGTGATTCGAATGTCGATCGGAAAGAACTCCTCGTGATTAGGAATTTAACGAATTTATACGCGAGACGTTCAATCTGAATAACAGTATTACTCTTAACTTTAGCCCCCTAGTTTAGTAAGTATAATTAACATGATTTAAGTTCTCTTAACTATCCCTGGGGCTTGGGGTATGATTATCGTTACTTGCACATTGTAGTACAACTCTTGATATTATTTATAGATTTAAGTACACACCGAAACTCATTACATCAGAAAATTGTAAACACAGACCAATTGAATGTCTTGAAATTATACGAACTATCCGTCTGGAATTTATGAACACAGATTGGCCTGTGTATAACTCATTATGTTCCCGCTGCTCGTGCTTTTGTAGCTCATAAGCGGGTTTTAAAAAATTAAGTCATGAAGTCATGAAGTCATGAAGTCATGAAGTCATGAAGTCATGAAGTCATGAAGTCATGAAGTCATGAAGTCATGAAGTCATGAAGTCATGAATATAACAACAACCCGTTTCGCACACTCGTGTACCAATGTTCAGCGTTCCCACCGGTCATTTATTGAACATTTGAAACCGCAAACATTATATTTTGTTTCTTTGTTTACCATTGTTGACCACTTGTCCTTCTTTTGAATAATTTCCCCTCGCAGGAGGTTGGCTTCCGTAATATCGAGGTTACACGTATTGATGACTTCAACGATTACGTGCTGGTTAAATTTCATAGTCAATTAAAACTATTCTATAAAAAAATTACAGAAAACTATAATCCGGGTGTCCAGAAGAGAGTTATCTCTCTACTACTGTTCATGGCGAGGTCGAAAGTTTCGAGTGTATTCTTTATGAATCCATTATTTGTATTTTTTACCGATCATCCAGTTCTGATGGTTCACAAATCACATTCGAATGTGAACTAGTAACGGAGAATTCGTTAAAATCCCAAAATAGATTTTACAAATTTTGTACTACTACATTTCGGTAGCAAATAATGGAAAATTTATTTTTTCATAATATATTACGATAATCGTCGAACTCGCTGTTATATTATATTGTCTGCACATTCCGTTTGCGTGTGGATTTTTTTTTTTTTTTTTAAATTAAAACCTTCGTACCTTTTAATATTTTATTTCTAAACAACCTAAACGTAGATAAAGACACTCCGAGCGGAAAAATAAAATAAAAAGTACATTTTACTACAAATATAATTAACAATTTACAATAACAGTTTTTTTTCCATACGCACACACACACACACATATATATAATATATTATTGGTATGTATATGTCACATAACTAATCAAAATTTACCTAAAAACTTTATATATATATATATATATATATATACGAATAAATCACAAAAAAAATTTAAAAACAGAGTACTACACGTACAGATAAAATTATGGAAATGGTGGTGAATGTACAAATATAATAATGTAAAAAACTGGTCTGCGGTATACTCGTTTGATCGATAAATACACCGTGACACGAAGAAACGAAAAAAAGAAATAACAATAATATATTAGTTAAAATTAATTGGCTAAATATTGACTAGCATTATATTACTCTAAAATGATAATAATAAATTTTTAATTATTCGCGAGCAGCGTTTCCTCCAATGATATACTCCGTTAATTTTATCAATTCGCATCTTATTTGCGCAATTTTCAGCATTTTACCCGATCGATTAATTAACAATGAAACATACGCGTACGCTTCGAGAAACCGGAAAAGTTAATTTTTATAAAACGCTCTAAAAATCATCGCCCCACACGCGTGAAAATTTTATTGTGCAATTCTGTGAAAATTAACTTTGCCGGGAATCTGTAATAACAACATCGGAAAAACTGGTAACATTTATTTACACTATGTGCGTACGTTGTACAGAAATGATCATTCGGAGATCATATTTTAATGGCAGTTGAAAAACTCAAGAGAATTTAGTTGGAAAACTCAAGCGAAAAACAAAACAATCGATTCGATGAGTCTATGGAAAATACGAACATGGATCTATTCAGCTCTATGGGGAATGGGGGGGGGGGCTACGGCGCAATACGACTCTTCCGGCTTGGCAGATAATATTTTGAACACATTTCTGCACGAAATCATGGAAATTTGAATAAAAAAAAAAAAAAAAAAAAAAAAAAAAACGTTGGAGGAGGAGGATAGTAAACACAGTTAGATGTTATATAGTGTGGTAAATCTTTCGATGCGAGTGAGTGACGAAATGGCGATAAAAACTGTCGCTAATGTGGTAGTGGTTAAGGTGCTTGGGGCTACCAAACCGGAAGTGTTATAGGTTATTATCGAGACTTGTCTCGTTCCGGATCCGAATCGCTTCTAAGTTTGTACTTAATCTGAAATTGAATATTGGTTATACCAGAGAATTATCTGGGGGAAAGTAAATTCAAAAGTAGAAAAGAACTACTGGCCACCCCAGTATTCTCATCAGATCGCCATTAGGGACCTTAAGTACCATTATGGAAAGCTTTTCGATTTTTTGTGCCTTCAGAACGTAAAGAGGAAAATTGCACATAACAATAATGTGTCATAAATAGCTACGAATTGTGTTTCGTTATAATATTCACCAGGGGGATGTACAAAAAGTAACAACAACAAAGGCCACGCATACAATAAACGTACATGGGGCATATGTAATAAAGGCTAAACTACGGAAAAAGCTAACAAAACGGTTTATTTGTGGAAACCGTGTGATATTCGATAGAAAGTTCAATTGCCAGAATTGCAGTAAAAAAATGTCGTAATATTCCCTTACTTTAATCTGTACCTTCGTAAAAACGGCCAATTAAACATCATTTTACTTTAAAAATTACTATAGACCAACTTCAAACTTGACACAATCTCATTTTGTACCTTTCTCTATTCTTCGTTAAAGTTATTTTCTATTTTGTCTTTCTTTTTCCTTTTTTTTCCATTATTACTATAATTTAAAAAGGCACTCAAAAATTATTAAAAACAAAAATGCATTGTATACTTCGAACACTACTATTTATTATTATTATTATTATTATTATTATTATTATTATTATTATTATTATTATTATTATTGTTATTACTATTACTATTACTATTACTATTATTATTATTATTATTATTATTATTATTATTATTATTATTATTATTATTATTATTATTATTATTTTAAATTTAAATCATCTACGGTAAAAAAAAAAAAAAACAAAAAACAGTTCTATTTATCCGAAGATTTTGTTCGCCTTTAAATCATCTGTAAAAGGAAAATAAAATAAAACGTTTAATTCTATGCAATCGTAGAACAGCTATAAAGATAAATGCAATCGTAGAACAGCTATTATAATTTCCCCTTGAAAAATGCTAATTACAATTTTTGATTGACAAAAATTAATTGAAATTATAAGGCAATCTCGTAGACTTAAATGTTAGTAACCGGCTGAAATAAGACTTCAAAGAAAAAACAAAACAAAAACTATCGCGTGTATAATATTAAAAGAATTTGACGGATAGCAAGACGACCGAAACAGAAAGACAACAAAATGAAACGGTAACTTATTATATAGTAAGTTATAACAAACATAACAAAACCAAAATTTAAAAATAACACGACTGCTTACTTGGCGGGAACCTTGGTATAACCCATCATCAGCTGAAAATATCAATATGTATGTGATCAGTAACAAGTGATTTAGAATTTTTTTTTCTGATCACATATATATTGATATTTTTAGCTGATGATGGGTTATACCAGAAAAAAAAAAGGTTTCCCCTAAGTAAGCAATCGTGTTATTCTTAAATTTGTGTTCGTTGTAACTTATACTATATGTTCTATAATTAATTAACAAACAGGATGTTAAAAGATTCTTTACTAAAACGGTAACTTAACGAGCGAGATCAAAAAGTCGACGGGAAAACAAAAGCCGAAATTATATATTTTTTTAATTATTACGGATAAACGGACGAAAAGAAACCGATTATTGTCGAGAGAGCTTGTGTTTGTCAAATTTTCGATGAAAAAATCCAAAAAAAAAAAAAAAAACAACAAAAAAACCTGTTAGGCAAATTAAATTGTTTTATAATCCAAAAAGGTGCACTGCTGTATACTCGTAAAAGCGTGATTGCGAAAACTATTAAATGTAAGTAGCGAAACGGTTGGAGCTTTTCCCCGGGGACACAGTTAATTTCTCCAATTCCGATGTAATTACTTTCGACTCGCGAGTCAACCATATGATGAAGAAACGACCTAAATCTCGTATTATATTTAGGAAGCGTGGCGGCACACATCTTAACTAATAAGCTACAACAACAAAGGCAAAACAATTGGTAACTAAAATTCGCAAAGAAAAAGAAAAATTAGCTTTCTTTTTTTCATATATTTAAAAGAAGAGGTCAAAAGAGGTCAGCAGTTAAAAAACATAAATTCTAAACGTGACGAATTATAAAAATTCAATGATGCGGATAAAAACTTCGTTTCAAAAAAGTAGAAAAATCTGATTTTCGCGGCGTTAAAAAAAAAGAAAAAAAAAACGAAACAACAATATTTCTCGATTAAATCTAGCTTAAATCTAGCTTAAATCTAGCTTAATCGAGAAATATGGATGGTAGGCACAAATGAAAAAAAATGATTAAGGTTAAGAAAAAGTTCAAAAATACTCCAACAACATAATCGTTAGACACCGATAATTCTTGTAATAAAAACTTAAACGTTTCTGCGTCAACACTACTAATATCGTAAAATACATATTTCTTATCTTTTTCCTATTTTCACCGTTCTTATCATTATGAAAACAACCATTCTGCTCCTTTTTACAATTCGGATGTATTTATTATTTTTAACTATTTTGTCCGTATACGACTCTGTTTATTCTAGGTTTCTAGCACATTTTTGTAGAACCCGAAAAGAAAAGATTTAAAGCTCGGGTAAAATTTCCTCTAAAAGAATTATCTTTATTACATAAATTTGCTAATTAATCGAGAGTAAGCAAAGAGCGCTGCTATTGAGAAACGCTGCTCGGTGTACAAATGAAATTACGCAATAAAATGTAAATGTAAATTCGGCTAAATCATAGGCGAATAACGAACGAAGAACGATGCAGTTTTTCCGACTTCATAAGTCTCTTCTTCGTCACTATACTCGATAAGATTTATATATACAAACATGTGTATATATAGTATATATAAAAAAAAAAAAGTATATAATAAATTTTTAAGCTAATCAGATTTAACATATCGACGTTAGTATAAAATCGGTATTTTTTAAACACAAGTTCTCTATGTTTATTCGCTGTATAAAAATATTTGAGCGGATTAAAAGCATTCCATCATCGTGACTGATGATAGACTGCTGCGAGATTCTCAAATTTTTTTTCAAATGTAAAAACGCCATTATTGTTATACTATGTACAAAAAGAAAAAAAAAAAAACAAAATAAAATTATTTTTATAACTCCAGCGACGTAGCTTTGTACAATATTCATAAAAAATGTAATGTACGTTACTACCGAAGAGGCACTTAAAAATTTTTTAATAAATAAAAGAATAAAACGCTATACAATCTGTCACAATCATCTATACCGGAACAATATATTATCTCAGTTAATAATAATAACAATAATGATAAAGCAACATAAGAACAAAAAATAAGAAGTAAAAAAATTTGATTTACAAAAAGTTTATAAAATAAGTAAAAATTAAACAACATGCTAAATACATAAATAAATTATCACAATCATTTTTTTTTTAAATATACGAAAAGTTGAAATACTTTTTCATGATCGTAAAAATAATGTTTCAAAAAAAGATTCAGACTTTATTCAATTAACCGAACGGTATCGGTAATTTTTACATCATTTTTACGTCGTTCTTTTAAACGTTACAAAAGAGAATTTGAATGAATTTGACGCAGATAATTCGGGGTTATTAAACTATTGTGAGAAATATTGTACAAAAATATCACGTGCCATGGAGTGACTTAATGGACAAGCTAATGAAGTATGTGGTTACAAAAAAAAAAAACAAAAACCGGTCAAGTTTAACAAAAGCGAAAAGATATAATACACATTTTGTAATGCTGGAAAAAGTGATTTAAAATTAAAATGGCATCACGTTTAACAAATTATTAAGTGATTTGCAAGCTTATATTTCGGATGTGAAAAGGTAGCAACTTCAAACTTTAGCAAGAATCATGAGGAAGTTTGATTCGATTGGATCAGGTCATAATGAGAAGAACTTAAGATATTGCAGCAATTGCATATTAGGGGATACCATATAGAGCCGCGCAGAGATTCATGTCAACGCTAAGAAAGAAAAAGCACAACTAAAAAGAGAATGAATAATAAAATTACGAACGATATTATAGCTGAAATAAGATCAGATCATTGAACATTAGAATAAAATGCACATTTATAAGAAATATTAAAAAAAAAAAAAAGAGAAAGAGGTGGGGGCTAACATTAGATTAAATTATGGACTGGGAAAGAAATCGGAAGTTCATACAAGCAGTTGGGCGATTAGAGTCTGCGAAGTGTAATTTCGTAATGAAAATTACGGCAGGCTAAACTATTCCGATACAATGTGATGATGATGCATGCTCATAAAATCAATGCACACCTTGCATACACACACACACACACATATATATATATATATATAGTGTGTGTGTGTGTGTGTGTATTTGACCTTTAAGATGAATAAATCTACGAGGTTCATTATCGCTCTGGCAACGTCACCACGTTGTTGTTTTTTTGTAAAATCTCCACTTTTTTACATTAAGAACTTTAGTAGAATGGTCTACAGAAATGATAGCCGGAAAGAGAATTTAAAATTTTTTAACCAACTATAATAAATTATATTGTTTTTATAACATTTAGATTTCGTCATTAAGAGGCGAATATAGTCAACAAAATTACTTTTTTTGATCACAATAAATCTAAAAAAACTTAAAAATTAAATTAAATTGATTTTAAACTTCAAGACAGAAATAAATGCAAATTTATTTTTACTTTATTTCTTACATAATAGCCGCTAGAAAAAAGTAATTTCGAGATTTACAAAAGAACAAAAACAAACGAATATTATCGAAATTATCGCACACGTGATCATAATCCAGCTTACCAATAAAACACTTGACACAATTTATTCATCAGACATGCTTTCATACATAATAAATCTATACTGAGAAGAAAGGGGTAAGCTTCCCCGGTTGCAACGTCGGTCATTTAAGCCACTTCGTACGTGTGTAAATTAGTAAAAAAATGTATAAATCGACAAGGGTAGATAAAATAAAATTATAAACACTTTTACGATCGCATTGTAAACTATTAAGTTGCACCTATTGCAACAAATTTATCATAGAAAATGGTAATTTATGATGCGCACATCGTACAACCGTCAATCAATGTTATCAGCGGCCATACCAGCAGGCTAATCACATCGTTTTTGTACATATATAAATTAGGTAAATATATGTATATGTACACCATATGTACCAGGAAGAGCGCTCGAGCATTCCATACGCCAACTAATTGGTAATCGGATTTTTCGCATTAGCTTCAATTAAATACCGGATTTTCAAACTCCGTCTTCTATAATTATGACACAAAAATACATCCAATTATAATCGATATACATACATACATATATATATATATATATGTATATATAAACTCGGCCATTATGGCCCCGCAAGGGGCTGCACCCCTTGACCACTCTTGCTTCAATTTCTGTCTCTTTCTCTTCTATACTTTGTATAAAATGATCAAAATTTACAACGTAATTCTTACCAGCATTGACAAAAAAAAAAAAAAAAAATAACATAATCACAAAAATCCTATCCTAACATTTAACTTTCATTACATAAAATTGTGGCATTTTTTCGTTACGAAATCTAATTTAAAATATAACAAACGTTACATAAAATTGGACCTTTTTTTGGGACATATTTTCTAATGGGGGGTAGCCTAAGAATTACGATGTAATTAACATATATATATATATATATATATTATAATGGGGGGGTGGCCTAAGAATTAGGCTGTAATTAATATATATATATATAAAGTCGGTAAAAATTAAAATATAACAAACGTTAAATAAAATTTGGACATTTTTTCTAATGGTTGGGTAACCTCAGAATTACGCTGTAATTAATATACAGGGTGATTATAATTAAAGTTCAAGTTTCAAAACGCTATAAAAAAAAGAACCACTGTTCAGAATGACGTCAAATTTGAACGGAATATTATTGAAGAAGGGGAAAAGTGGATGACAAAAAAAAAGTTCCAATTTTTTTTTTTTTTTTTTTTGGTCCGGCATCTAATTTTAGCAACAGATTACGCTACCAGTACCGCTTTATTCTGCAAAGGTTACTCTGTGTAGTGCGGGTTTACAGCATCATTTATCATACGGCCAAATTTTTTGATGCAGACGGGTGCTTTCTCGGTCTTGTTACCTGTACCGTTTC
The DNA here is from genome assembly GCA_039619475.1 of Icerya purchasi. Lineage (NCBI taxonomy): Eukaryota > Metazoa > Arthropoda > Insecta > Hemiptera > Monophlebidae > Icerya > Icerya purchasi. Next base: position 493,184,845 of record CM077116.1, read on the forward strand.
ACTGGTAAGCGCTATGAGTTTCTTTTACGCAACCACGTCATTCCAGCTCTTCAACAGTGTGGATGTATATGGATGAGCATTTTTATGCAAGATATCAGAGCTTTTAATTGTCCTGCGGCCAAAAACCGCATGAAAAGCATCAATCGAATCGGTTTTTAAATTTTGTGGGACTGGCGCAAAACATGTTCAATATGTTGTCCACCGTTTTCTGCAACAAGTTGAAATCGAGAAACAGCATGTTCCACAACTGATCAAAGTGTCTCCGCCGGGGTCACGTTCAGAATGTGTTGCGCAATGCGTGCTTTCAATTCAGCTAAGTTTGCAATTGGAGCACTGAAAACAACAGATAGCCCCGCAGCCAGAATTCATATGGATTAAGATCAGGTGATCGGGACGGCTAAGCTATAGGGAAATGACGATAGATAATTCTCGCATTTCCAAAATGCTGCTTCATTGGATTTGCAATGTACGAAGTAGCGTCATTTTGCATAAAAATGATCCCATCCACACATCCACGCTGTAAAGAGCTGGAATGACGTGGTTACGTAAAACACACTCATAGCGCTTACCAGTGACCGTACAGGTAACAAGGCCGAGAAAGCACGCGTCTCTTGGAAAAAATATGGCCATATGATAAATGATGCTGTAAACCTGCACTCCGTTGCAGAATAAAGCGGTACTGGTAGCGCAATCTGTTGCCAAAATTAGATGCCGGATCAAAAAAAAAAAAAAAAAATTGGAACTTTTTTTTTTTTGTCATCCGCTTTTTCCTTTCTTCAATAATATTCCGTTCAAATTTGACGTCATTCTGGACAGTGGTTCTTTTTTTTATAGCGTTTTGAAACTTGAACTTTAATTATAATCGCCCATATATAGATATACAATGTAAACGTAATCCGTTAATAGAATGAATATGTCAAAAAACGCCCGCTATATATTGCAAGCAGAATGTAAATAATTGACAAGTATATCTCTTATTTTTTTTTAATTTTTAGACGAACATTAACTGTATTGAATTATACACTCAAGGAAGAAATTTAATAAGCGCAGAAATATTATAATTAAGAATACGATTTTAGAATTTTTTGGAATTTTTCGAACCAGTTCGGACGAATCGAACGATGCCTTTTAAATTTTCCTACGCCGAAATCATCGAAAATATCGCATTTAAGTAAAATCAGTAGAAAAGTGTTTTCAAAGATGAAAATTTTCGGGAAAACCAAACAAATTCTTGTGGGTTTTTTTATTTGAATTTAGAATTTTTTCAAATAAAAAACAATTTAAGAAATTAATAAATAACAGCACTTTGGATTTTTCGAATTTTAAATTAGGAATAATTTCGAAAGTTAATAATTCTGCTTTGTAACAAATAAGAATTTGATATATTAAAAAACCAAAAATAAAAAAAAAAAACAATTAACCTAATTTTTATTTAAATATATTATGTCGATAAAATTAAAGAGATGATTGTACACAAAGTCGTATAAGTGAATTTCATTATATTAAACTTAAAATTAATTCGTAATTCAAATTTGGAAATTACTAGTTTTCTTGGAAATATCATTAATTCGATAAGTAATGAAATATTTTACCTCCCTGATTACTCTTCTTAATGTGTTACTCTATTCAAATACAAAAAAAAATAATAATTATAAACGAATATGTAAATAAACCACTATTACAGTGTTAAACAGAGATATCTGAAATGGTTTTTTTTCTTTTTTTTTTTTTTTCTGAATAATTTAAAATTTGAATGACCAAAAAAAGTACTCTTTAATAGGCAATATAAAAAGAGCGGGTTTCGATAGAGAATGCCAAAATTACAATCGAAAAGAAACATTTTGCAAAAATCGTACGGTAAAAAACAAATTAGCAAAAATCTGTCGCAACGATTCTTTAGAAAATTTCAGTTGCTATGAAAAACATGCGTGCAAATACGATAGTTTCCTGAAGTTCGATCGAAACTTGATACAAAGTCAATCGTGTCCTCTTGTAAAAAGGCAACAAGTGCCACTACTGTCTGATTCGACAAAATTCTCAAAATCTAGATACGAAAAAGCTGACTTGGAGAATAGTAAGTACCTTCGACTTTAAAACCCGGTAGATTCGAGAAAAGACAAGCGGCAAATGTTATTGTCCTATTGAGAAACGTTCCGAAATAAAGCACAAAAACAAAAAAAACAAAAAACAAAAAACAAAAAAAAAAAAAACAGATTCATCTCTTTAAACTACATTGTAACTTCGAAAGGGAAAATATTCACACACCGATTTAAGAATCGGGGGAGTTGGCAACGAAGTTATTCTAAAGACGTTGCTATCCGCCGGAGAGACTCGATATACTCGAATTCGCAGACACTGAAACTTCACAAATAAAAATTTTCTGACACCTTTATCATTTTAATCGGAATATACATAAAACATATCAAAATAACAACGACTAGTAGACAGCAAACTAAAACGCCACAACATGTTACCCTTCAATAATGAATATTGCTCGATAGCTCTAGATTGTAATAATTATGCAGAATTTCCCTTAGTGGCTTTTTTCAAAAAAATTAAAAATTTACTCGTCAAATATAAGAAAATCCTGAAATGAAAAATTCTTTCCAATATAATATTTGAAATTTGCACTGAAATAATTTAATTTTAAAACTAATCAACTATTTAATCTTACTTATATCGTCAGCCGGTTTCTCAGCAATCGGCGTTAACTCCTCCTCGTGGGTAACTGTGGTAGGCAATGGATCGTCTGTGGCGAAGTTAATGTTATCCGCCTTATACCATACGATTAGGTCGACTACAAATGCACAAAACATTATGGCACTGGTTGTTCCTGGTAGTAAAATAAATGCAAACCGCAATGTACTAAATATAAACGTTAAGCCCTCAAAAAATAAATAAATAGAATCGGTTGTTGAATTTTTTTTCCTTTTTTTTTCAGAGGCAATTCTATAGAGTTTTAAGAAACATCGATACTTCATCAAACTTACCGCAAAATCCTTTAATGTGAAAAGTTAAACTACATCGATACAAAGCTCAATGATTCTTCGGAACACTTAATTATACAAAAAAAAGTTTTTTTTTCATTTTTATTTTTTAACTCGTCAAAGGTTTACATGCGCTGCGTTTAATTGCTAAGACCATTACAACACATAGAGTTTATTTAGGAGGATGACACTGAAAGCTAATAAGGCTGCAACCGGGGAAGGGTCGTTTGATATTGGTAAGATTTAATAATATAACATATGCACGGATCGAGGCGCTGCAAAACGGGGTCACTCAAGAATTAAATTTAGGATACGGTTGGTGTGTCCGGCCGGCTGTAAAACTATTTGAGAAGGCTGCGTGATCTATTTAAAAATGATTCAAGACAAAAAAATCTTTGCGAGACACTACTCCCTCAGTAGGCTACAAGAGCTCGGTAGTTGGTTTTATGTTTTGGCGGAATTTGTTTGTTCGCCTCCATTCCGGTCTCCATTCTACTCCGGATTCTATACATGGAAACGGGGGCTTACATGATACTGGGGAGAAAATTGCAGACTAAGCTATTCGGTTAATTCGCTCATTATCTGTCACTCCTACATGAGGAAGCTGGGAGCCCCATGAAAACTTCAAAGTTTACATTCGAGAGTTTGCATATAGATCGTGCTTGATTGTTGTGATTTTATTTTGTGAGATAAGCTGGGAGTTCAGTTAGTTTTGAGCAAAACGTTTTTAGACTGGGGGTTGCTGTCGCCGCAGTGTTAAATGTAAACATTATACTTCAGCGTCCCCGCACAGGAATCGTACACCTAACTGACTCTAACGCGCTTATTCGAAAAAGCACCTTGTCGACAGTCTCTCGCCTTCGTTCCGTCTGTATAAATGACCATACATGATATCTGGTTTGCTAGAACATCTTTTGCAAATGGTAGTATTATATCTGGGCGATGTCTTTGTGCTATTTTGTTAACGACACGTTTATATTTACGGTTGGAGAACTTCATGGAGAGGCGCAGCGACCAAAAATTCTGAGCAGGTTCTTGAGATTAAAGGAATTCGGAAATCGGTGAAGCAGAAATTAGTTTAGGCGTTGGGGATTATTTTTAAATTCCTCAGAGAATGATAGGGGGCCTAGCAACTGTGAGGGGGTATTGGCGCTGTTAAGGAAGGCGGGTAATTCTTTATGATATTTCCTAAAAAAGAATAACTGAGGACAACCTGACAATGCACACAAGCTAAAGCTGCATAATGGTAAGATTTAAGGAGTTTAGCCCGCTTCTGGCGATTGAGGAATACTCCTGACGCCCTTAATTGAGTCGTAACTGATCTATAAATGGCATTTGATTTTGAGCTTGGCCACGTGAGCGTACCAGGAATGCTTTCCATCAAAAATACAAGGCCCAGGAACTTGACTGATGAACGACGTAAAACAAAGGAGCCGTTTAGGATGGGCCTACCCTGGGCAGCGCCGTCTGGAAATCAACGTGTATATTGTTTCTATTGAGGAAAACGTCAGCAGTCCGTCATTGTTCGGCCACTGTTGTAGAGGTTTTCTGTGAATTTCTGAAGGAAGTTCTGAGCGTTTATAAGACGATCGGATAAGGAAATATTTAAATCCTCAACTTAGGGAACGGTACTGAGGAAAGCGCGCAAGGCAGTCTCAGTTATATCGTTAATGTAGAATACGAATCGCACTTGATGTCATTTTCTATCGGCATCGGTTATTGACAAACCGGTTCTTCTAATTTCGGTCGTTCTGTTGTCTGAAAAATAGCAATTCACCCATTTTTCTGTAATTTCCAGCTAATCGCAGTTTTCATAATAAACCGTGCCGGCACAAGCGATATCAAATACTTTCTACAAATCGAAAAATACTGCGTACAAATACTGCTGCCGGTAGAACGCCGATAAGGTCTACCTTTGTAGGCTAAGTAGCTGACTGACTGCTGATTTCGTTTTTGGCCCATTAGTCTCGATTAGGAGACCGGAGTTTTTTTTTTTTTTTGTCCCAGAAAAAAACGGAATCGGGGCCAGATGAACTGCTGCATGCGGGATGGTTAAAAGATGGTTACTAACTCCGCCGGAGAGTTGGGTGAGAAGAATATCAGCTGTTATTCTACAAGGTACGTCTTGTTGAGTAAGACGAAGAGATACCTTTCGGATGATGACGACGTTTCGGCGAAGTGGTGTGTAAACGCCTTGGCGACGTCAGATCCGTTAGTTACAGGATTACCATTGACCCCAAGAACGCATTATTGGGTCTTAGGGAACACTATTAATTCCATCGAGGGATTTAATTATATTCCACGTGCTAGAAGTTGAGGAGTAAGATAAACTGTTATTATCACTGTATTTGTTGTTTATACACATTGTTAACATTATAATTATGATAAAAATAAATTTCAACATTATATCTATATAATTGTTAAAAAAGTGTTGAAATTTATTTTTATCATAAGATAAACTGTTCCAAAAACACGCTTGTCTTTTACTCCGAGTAAGAGAACGAGCGATTAAAGATTATTAGGCGCCAGGAAATAATCTGACTATATATATATATATATATATATATATATATATATGTTTCCGGACGATAAACGATACGGATGATATCTGGGCAGTGAATTCGTAAAATGATTATGAAAAATTGGAAAAATCCCGAATTTACGCGGGAATAATCTTTCGATTGGACCGACCTTTTGCTCTACACATATTGAGACGGATTTATGAATTGACATTTTCAGCTAATGAGCGAATTGTTTTGTCGCGCTGTTTTTAGACCAATCTATAAGCGTCAGCGACAAGTTTCGTCTTAGCCTCGAGCTATGGATTTTTGCGGTCAAGGCAGTCTGCAGTATCGTATCGTTCAGTATCTTTTAATGTAAGAGCGTATTGCAGTATCGTATCGTTCAGTATGTTTTAACGTGAGAGCGCGTATTGCAGTATCGTATCATTCAATTATGTACTTGGAATTTCAAAAATTGGTCACTTGTGTAAGTTAACAGTACTTTTTCTTCTGCCTACTGGCCACCGGCGGCCCTTATTTTGAAATCATTTGAAATACGGTTGTCTAAGAGGGTATTTTCAATAAAACCTTCACATACTCTCTCCGAATTTTTATGTTTATAACATTTCGAAATTACATATATATATACATATTGTGTAACAGTTTAAAGAAAACGATTAATAAAAGCCGAATTACCGTGAAAAGAAGTTCGGAACGTTTTGGAATCGTATAATCTGCATGAACCGATTTTATCACAAATGGTTTCCCACACGACGCAGGCCGAATCCACAACGGCCCCATAAATAACCGAGCAAGGTACGTTCCCTATAACCAAAAAAAAAGGTTCATGAAGTAAGATAAAAAACACAGATAAACATTTATGCAATCGTACTAAATGCAATTTTTAAAAAAAGCTAAAAATAAAAAATAGAAAAAACTGTAACCTTTCATAAGTTTCTGAAAACTTATGTGTTTGTATACACCTTCTTAGAAAATTTTTTGCAAATATAATAATTTTTCAGTATATTTATTATTTATTTCAAAAAATTTGAAGAAAAGCGGTAGCGACAGATGTGTCACACCGCCGCACAAAAGTTGTATTAATTTATGTAGCTTTTGTAGACGGTCGAACGGTACGTTACAGATATGTCACCAATGTCCTATAAAGAGTTAAAAAATAGGAATAAGCGAACATTTAATCTGGAAAATTATTTGACACCTGTGACGAACAAGTAAATGCTGATGTGAAAAACAGGATAGTCGCTGGATAGATGAAATGGGCTGTCCGCGTCTGGCATTACCTGCGATAAGACACGAACAAAGCCGAAGCGAAAAGTTTCACATAAATAGAGTACACACACCGTGCGCCAGTTTATAAAAATACGAAGTAAACATCGGTACAAGGTTCGAATCCATTAATTGAAATGAAAAAAATAAATAAATAAATAAATAAATAAATAAATAAATAAATAAATAAAAAACAGTCGAGAAAAGTAGAACCCCAATAAACCCACAAAAAGAGCAAAAGACGGGCGTAAAAAGGATCACACGATGTGCATACTCTAACTCTGTAGGCGTATGTTTAAGAAACACTATCTTCCGTTGCCGATTCACAGATGATATTAAACAGAAACAAGAATAAAATATTAAATGGTATATTTCATTCGACATAACTACCAGGGGGGATTTTAACCCTCTGGACTTGCAGAAAATGCTAACAATCAGTGCGAATGTCGGTTTATCTTGCTGTTTTATCGAATTTCCAGACAGAATGCTAAGTGATGTGTAATCCGCGATGAAAACATTCTACATACTTACAATTCTTATGGAAAAAAAAAAAAACAGCAAAACCGTGCAAGCGATCCTTTCCGTTTGGAAAAGCTGCAATTTTTGGAACGCTACTTCGAAGTTTGCAGAGACCATTCGCAAAATCCGAAATACTAACTGGAGCTTAAGCCATTTCGTTCGAAAAACTTTCCCCGGTAAAAAATTGTAAAAACAAAAATTATTCCGAAAAAAAAAAAAAAACTGATTTACGTACCGAATAATCCAATGGCGAACTGAATAACGCCGAGGGCCATCGCTTTATCTCTCGGATCAACGCAACGCAACGTGAGCAGCATACTGCCAACTTCCGACGTCGAATGTATAAATACAAATATCGAAAATATCGAAATGTATAACACGAAACTGTTACACTCGAAGTCGCAGTAACCTATTCTAGCTGTGGTGAACCGCTTTGGCGATCCTGACTGCGAGTAATTTCCGACCGTTAAATCCGAGTTAAGTAAACAGGTGCAATCTGAAAACTAAAAGAAAAGGTTACTCGATTTTAATGAAACTATTTTTCTTTCCTACTCTGTTACTTTCCATTCGGCAAGCGAAATACGCACGCTACCAAAAACTAAGGCCGAATCATTTCAATTCAATCTCTGAAGAGAAATTGACAAATACGCGAATAATATATAAAAGTGTAGTCTAATATTTCACCGGACCCTTAAATGGTTCGGCAGATAAAAAAATACTTCTGTAACGCGGGCACTCGATTAAATGGGAATATTTATACATTATCGTGTGCTCAAACTTTGTAGCTCTGGATGTCGACTTCTCGACACTTTTCAAAATCACGACTGAACGGGACGAAAAACAAATGAACAAACCATTCAAGCTAGAATTTAGCTATTTAACAGCAGTTCGGACGTTCTCTCCAATTATCACAAATAAAATATGATTCTTGATAAAAAATAATACATATATATATATATATGTATATATTGATAATTTACAACACAGGCAATGACTAGAAGAAATTTGCACTGTGATTATACAATTGTAACATAAAAACACAAAATATGCACGGCAAACAAAAGCAAAAATACTTAATAAATATACACTTAAATTTCTTCCACTCGTAATAATAATGATTATGACGACGGACAAAAGTTAATTTTTAAAGTTAATCAGAGTCCGTCGATCACGCGATCGCTTTGAACGGTAACTCTTTTAGAGTAGAACGGATACTATAACTGACTAAATCGCCGATCAACCGAAAGACTCGCGAAAACCCAGGTAGTCGATCAGCTGTCGGTACTGCCAGACCAGTCGCACCGACACATCATTCTTATCACTTACGTAATTTTTCCAAAATTACATTAGTCAGGCAGTACGTCTAGCCTCTGTTAATTTTACGTTATTATAATTGTGTTGGTACGGCATCGGAATTAGATTCCAACTTCCCAACCGTTCGAACCATTTAATCAGCTACTTTTACTCGGTCCGAACACTACTCGAAAAAAAAAATATATACATATATATACGAAATACTATGCTTTGTGTTGATCTATAAGAAATGAAATAAAGAATATAAAATTCCATTCATATTTTTCATTTCCCCGAGCATAGTGAAACCAGAATTCCAATCTCAAAATCAATATATTTTATTTACGTGTTACTCAGTGGTAGGCTCATGACAATATGCAGTTTAATTTCATCACTAATAAAATTTGCAAATAGGCGGACTGTATTTTGAATTATTTTTCGACCAAAGTATAATTAAAATATAAAGCAAAATTAAACTGTAAATCCTCCGATTGTTATAGAAATAAATAGCGGGGTCGGAATTGGTAAGAAACATCCATCACAAGCTGTCCTGAAATAAATATGTTCTAACTTCACGGAATAAGAATAAGAATGATTTTACATACGAGATGGAAAAATATAATTTCATATTCTACGTATTATTTTTAATCGGATTATTTGTAATTATGAACCACAATGCGAGGAGTCGCCTTTTAATAATTATATTTAATTTCCGTTTTAACATGGGGAAATTCATAATTAATGCACTTATCTAAAAATACTATTTCTGCCGTTCCCTATTTAAATTCAACCGTGCTAAACTTCAACATTATTTATTTAATAAAATTAATAAACCTACTCAAAACGCAATCAATAAATTATATAATAAATATGCCGACTAGTTTCGGTTGCATAGAACTGTTAAACTTATAAAATTAAACAGTTCGCAATAACGAGTAATTTCGAACATGCACACTTCGACCAGTGTGTTATTAAATGTGTAACCAGCGACGACCGAAACAGTTTTTTTCAAACAGTTGTTCTTTTCATGGGCGTCACCACTGGGGGGCAGGGGGACAGCTGCACCCTTCTGGAGCCTTGAAACGAGTATTCTCATAGGCGCGTAATCATGGACAATTTGGAAGACGACTTTTATAATAAAGTAGTAGAACAATATGCGAGAAACCCACGAAAACTATGTTTTAATTAAGATTTTATTCTTGTTTAATAAAACATTAAACCTTTACAACTTATAAATTTCATGTTTTTCTATAATATCCTCTTTCTATCATCTTGCCCCCCCCCATGGCTCATCGGCTGGCGATGCCCTTGGTTCTTATTGTTTTCATCCCATTTTAAAGAACAGTACTTGTATAATAAAAACCAACTTTAATAACAAAACATTTTTTGTTTGTTATTAAAGTTGGTTTTTATTATACAGTTTATAACAAACAGGCATGTATTCACCTACATTTAACAGTACTTCTTATCAGTTCCCAGCTTTTTTAGCTCCTGACTCCCGATTCTGTATAATATAAACAGCTTTCTGAACAGATATGACAGCTCTAGTGTAACCGTTCTCATCAGTGGTTTCAGCTCTCGTTGATTAAAAATAGACAGGTAGTACACTGCACTTTACAATACCACACACGATCGCACTACAATTTTTGTACATGCCTAATAGAGAATAGAAGTTATAACAACAGATATCTGCTTAAAACAGTTTGAACCGGTGTCACTGGCAAGTTATACGTTGTGATTTCCGGTTAGGTCTTTCTGCCTTTTTAGCAAAATTAATTTTAAGTTATTTAAAATTGAAATTTTTGCGTAACTATAGTAAACGCTCTGTCGATCTGAAATAGCAATGAACCGAATGAATAGTCAGAGCGAAATATTGGCGCCAGACGGAGTTCTCACACGAAATAGATAGATCAGCGAACGAATTCCATTCGCACTACCACAACGTTACCAGAGTGACACATCATTACTACTGCGAATATTTACCATTGAGGTATGCGCGATTCAAGCCCGTGCAATACTCTTCGCTTGTTTTACTACATACAACGAAAATCATTAAAACTGAAAGAGATAAAACTGTTCTCCTTGTTCAACTTACTGCTATCACTGCCTCTATGCTACAGCTTTTTAGTAAATTAAAAGAGCGATTAACTGAAAACTATTACAATTATTCGCGAACTGTTCATAAAACCAGTTCCTTTTTTTAATTAAAAACCTGTTCTTTAAGAAATGTTAGTTCCTGAATAGACCATCACTAAATGTAACTTGGCCGATATATACGTAAATAAAAATTTTAAAATATTATAATCAAAAAATACGAACGTAGCAAAAATTAAATAAAATAAAATATGCAAACATAAATATAAATGCATTTTATTTCAACTAATTTGCCTCTGGACTAATTAACGTAATAGTACTCCGCAACATTTAATTTTTTTTTTTTTTCATCTCTATTTTAAATATTTTTAAATCCTTTTATATCGTAACATTAATATTGTGTTTTTCAATAATTAAATGTTCAAGGAACTTTGTATTTTCTATATTTCCTTTTATTCTTTATGAATATATATTTATTTTAAATTTGTTATTTATATATATATATATATATATATATATATATATATGTGTGTGTATAGCGAATATCATGTTACATCTATTGAAATTTGTTAAAGCTAATTAATGTGACCATTCGTTTAGTATTTGTTGTTAACTAATTAATTTTAATTATACATTAATGTCATGGTTCTATGTCACCCGAACTGTAAGTCATGAATTGTGTTTTATGTAGTTTATGAATCTTATTAAATAAATAATACTGAAATACTTTTTTCATTGCATTTAGAGGACTTTCCAACTTCCATTATAAACTAAAAGCTTCACTATTATATTTTCCTTAAAACAGATCTAGGAGAAAACAATAAATCTAAATTACACAGTTAAAAAAGATTTCAATACTCTTTTTAACAAATTATAAAAAAATATTTCAGTACGATTTTCAAATAGGAATTTTGAACTATAAAATTTTTATCTAAACTAAAGAAAATAAAATTTTTGGCTCATACTTAACATGTATATATATATATGTAATGTAGCATAATAAAACACCTATAGAACTTTTATCCGTCTTACGTGCTGTTGTTCATTTAAAAAAAAAATACCAAACTAATTTAAATTAAGTTTAGTGTGATATCTGAGAAAAATTCTAGTTTGAATCTGTACAGGGGGGATTGACGGACTACAAAGTGAAAAGTTTCAATTTCGCCTATTTAATATACTGACTGTTATAATCAATATATTACTTTAATTTTTAATGATTTTTTAACAACAATCAAATGTGTCCTTCAAATTCCGTTGTTCCAGAAAGCTGGCCTAAGGTTGTTGCCTTAAAAATTATTCGAAATTTCATAATTACGCTCTAATCCAAATCTTAAATCATTTCAATGAAGGTCACTAACGGAAAATAAATTAGTAATGACCCAACTGGAAATGATGATCACATTTAAATGAAAAATTATTTAGCAACAAATAAATTACAATTTAGCAAAGCTGCTTAGAACGTAAATCAAAACATGGTGTTTGCTTATGTACATGGGCGTCGCCAGCGGTGAGCAGGGAGAGGCAGCTGCCCCCCCCTGGAGCTTTGAAACTTTTTAATCAACTGGCATTGATGAATATTCATAGACGCGTAATCATGGACAATTTGGAAAACTTATGTTTTAATTAAGATTTTTTATTCTTGTTTAATAAAATATTAAACCTTTACAACTTATAAATTTTATTTTTCCTATAACTCATATCCTCTTTCTATCATCTTGGCCCTCCCTGGCCATCGGCTGGTGACGCCCTTGCTTATGTATTAGATGAAGTTCAGATGCAGAATAAATCTGATTCGTGCTGTTTAAGAACCATGCAATTTTAATTATTGCGTGAAAAACGCTCATTCGTTTAAAAGTTAATTTTGGGGTTTTGCAATAACATTAGCGAAGATCGGCGATAGGATGGATAGCTCTTTCAGCATCAATTAGGAATAAAAAATAACAATGAAGAAATAATAATCGGACATGAAAGTAATGGTTTATATTTTATAGAGAATTTGATCAAGTAAGTGCCATTAATCAGTTAACAACAGCGAAAGCAACAGATAAAAAATTGTCGCAACGTGGGCGTACAAATGATGCAAATTTACAGTTGTTGAAGAAAATGGGTACGTCAATTTTGCAAATAACATGTGCTAAATAAAAATTATGTAGAGTGGAATATAAAACGTAGATTTGTCATAGTAAGTCACCATTACAACTTGTACATATACCGATATTTATGTCAAGTGAAAGAACGATTCCGATAAAATTCACTTTAAGTACATGTGTTTACTCTTGTAGATGATTGTACTCATTTTATGACTATTTATTGAAAATGAAAAATTCGAGTTACACAACATTTACGAAAATACATAATAATGGTGAAAAATTAGTTTGATAAAAATAACAAACGGATAAGATGTGATGATGACGGGGAAAAGAGTATGCGAATTACGAGGTAAATAAACTGTGTAAAGAAAATAGTATTTTAGTAGAATGCAAATTACCGTACAAAATTAAGTGGATGAATCGTACGATATTGTAAAAAAGCACATGTTTAATCGATCAAGCATGTACACGCAGCAATGTATTTAATAAATCGTCTATCTACAAATGGTTTGCAAGAACTAGATATCCCAGTAAAATTGTGGTAAGAAAGGAAACAGAAAAGTTTGATAAAATTAAAAACTTCGGATGTTTAATGCGCGTATGGAAAAACATTATGAATTCAAAATTATATTCAAAAACAGAGTAGTTAGTGTGCCTAGGTCATATTAAAGGAGTATATATGTATAAACTCTCGACAATAGGTATGAATAATATTACACGGTCAAAAGACGCGTTATGTTTACAGAATATCGCTCTCTACCACTTATTAAAAATGTATAAAAAAAAATCGAAAATTATCTATTACCGGAAGCCAATCACCCCGATAATCGAGAGCAGTGATAATGAAAAAACAAAAACCGATAATACTTGAATTGGAGCTGAGGAGAACCTAAGGAAACCTCAGAGAATAACAAGGAAACCAGAATACATAAAAAACTATAATCAACTATTATCGATGAACTTAAACGTACGAAAAGTTATACAGATAAAAGTAAAAGATGATAATCAAAAATTAACAGATACGAAGTGGGGTTAATTTTAAATAAACAATGATGGTGAAACAGTGCCAAAAGTGAGACTAGCGCCACGAGAATAACAGTCAGCAGATTATGACGAAATATATGCAGCCAAGTATAGTGTGAGAATTTCGTTGTCCGCATTTAAATTACCTTATAATACGTGTTTCATGATATATAGGTGGCATTTTCAAACCGTGATTTAAAAGAAGAGATTTATTTTTAAACTGCCTTGTGCGGTTAATTTTGGGGACAATGTATCGAAACTAAAAATAAACCTTTGTGTGAATTAACACAAGCACCACAGAATCGATACAAACAACTGAATTAATGTTTAACCGATGATGGTAATTTTATAAAATCAAAGTATGAAAAGCATGTTTATTATCTAAACATCGGTATAGAAAACTATATCAATTTAAGGTTGACGATGTTAATTGTTGGGAAAGAATAAAAATGTACATTATTAAATGTAATACAGAATAAATTCGCATCAAAATACTTCGCGGTCTGCGTGAATAAATATTTAGAAATAAAAATCAAAAAGAAAGATGAATAATCAATCGAGTATTAATTGACAAATTTGTCTGAAAGACTAAAAATCTATTCCCACGAAGGAGAATCTGAAATTAATAAATAATAAAGATCAATATGCGAATACAGCATAGCGGAAATTATTATTGGAAGGCCTGAGACGATGTTGAACAGTAGACCAAACATCAGCACGCTATGTAAATGTCTTAAGCAGATGCCAAAGAAATGTAACAGCTGAAAAGTACTTGCGTATTTACCAAGAGTATTCAAATATTTGAAGCAAACTAATCATTCAAGGTTCAGACATAAGCAAAGAGCTGTGTAGCAGTGGTGTTGATACCTTTTGCTTCATGCACAATAAAGACCGTAAATATCAAGGGAACAATGGTTTTAATATTTTCAGAAATGTGCTGTATTTTGGAAAACAAAAAAAAAAAAAGAAAACAGAATCTCGTACAACGTCATTAAACGCAGAATCTGAATATATTAAGTGAAGCAGCGAAAGAAATATTATGGTTAACACAGAATTAGGAATTAAATTTAGATAGTAGCGCGTAACAATATATAAAAATAATCAGGGGCTTGCATAATCATAATCGGGCGATGTACATTAATTATAAATATAAAAATGAATTTAGTGGATCAGTAACCGAATGTTAATAGCCATAATTATTTACATTTATAATATGGAAAAGAAAAAATCCAAATATTTGACACATATTAACACGAAATCTTTAGAGACTATTAAATTTAGACGAATCAGAGAACAGATGTTAGAGGAGTGTTTAAAAATCATTATTTAAATATAAATATCGATACTCGCAATCAAGTGGTTATCAATCAATATTAATTATTATCTCGCTACATCAGTGGTATTATTTTACATATTTAAATAATTCTTATATTTTTCATCGTATAATATATTATATTAATTAATGTGACTGAACAATAAAACCGATGTTACAGCGAAAATAGTTTAAAACTAGGCATTAGTGTAAACATACTTTGTTGCAAGTTACAAAAACAACTCGCTCTGTCTGATCACTGCATATTATATGCCTAACCCACTGCTACCGTTAACCGTTCGTAGCGTTTTGTGGTTTTAGCTTGTTGCTTCGGCAACAACGGTATACATGTGCCGCCAGTAGATGTCGCACTCCATTTAATCAAACAAGCAATCCGTGAGTTTACGCAAAATGAAACTAATTATTTTATTTATATAAAAATCTAATATAATAGATTAGCTAAAAAGCTGAATATATTCTATATTGATAGTATTAATATTTTAATCGGGGAATCGAATCAATTTCAAAAATATGAATCATAAACGGTTAATTCTCTAAAATATACTTATCTTCACGCTGGTAAATTCATTGCTATACTTATCAAATTAATTTAGTAATGAGTAAAACAGCTTCGATAAATCATGGTACGAGGAATTTGAACATTTTGTTTTAAACAGTCTACAACGAATGCTGGATACGATTGCTCAAAAACTGTCGTCGGGCTTCTACTACTATTAAATGAAATTTCCATTCGAAGATTATTAATGCAGTATATTTGTTTACAAAAAAAAACATAAATTGTATCGAAGAACTTTTACAACTTTTGTCAGGTGTTCCAATCGAATTCTTAAAAATTTCGTTGTTTGTTTTTGACCTTGTTTTTTTAGCAGATTAAACTTACTTGTAAATATTTTACAAAAAATGATCAACTTCAAAGGAGAGACATGAACTCTGCCGCGCGAAAATCATGCTTCCGATTTTAAATATTCGAAATACCAGGAATAATATCAATTCGAGTTCTCCGGACAGGAAAAAAGAAAACTAAACACAATGAAAATCAGAAAATCGAGGCAAACAATTTCACCACTCTCGGCTTATTTCAGCAGTCTACATTATTATTTTTCGTTGATCTGCAAATTTTACAATTCCCCGAATAAAGTGTTGTTATCACCATTTCTAAATAAAACTAAATAATCAATATCATTTGTCTACGGACTACAATCACAGATCAATGTGTCTGGTGCAGATGTTAAATTTTCTACCAATGAATAAATCCGTCGAAAAGATATTTTAATTTTACTTAAACTACTTCGCACAACCCGATGACAACAACCGAAGCTGAAAGATATTTTTCAACTTTGAAAAGAATGAAAACGTTTTCAAGATATTCCGCGTTGCAAGAACAATTAGCGACATTTTGTTTCACGTTCAATTTGTAGAAAATTTTACTGTCCATGCCAAATGGGCGCCGCTCTGTATATTAGACACATACGCGTAAAATGTTTTTAATGCTATATTAATAAAGGCGTAATTACCTGTAATAAAAGGGATAAAAATAAAATAACTAACAATTTGAACATATATTAACGAGTGTTAATTTATTAGTTTATGCGATTAAAATAGTGTTCCTTAAATCACGGATTCATTAAAATCGGACGTTAAAAGTGATTTTACGATTATAGAGCACTGCCGTTTACGGATTAATAATTTCCTTTTTCGTTTTTTAGAAGTAATAAAAATTACTACTGCTCGAACCGCGACAAATCATAATTTTACTGTAACGCTACGATTATTTCTTTTTTTTTTTTTTTATCGTTTTTATAATCGTAAATACATTTTCTGATATTGTAGGATTTACTTACACGACCCCCATATGATATATAACAACTTTTTTACGTGATAACGAATTGGTAGAAATTAAAAATTCCCGGGCATTGCCCCTTTTATATTTAATCGACTATTCGCTTAATTTATTAATTAAAATTCGCCTATTGTATCTGTTTACTTTTAGCTAAATTAATATTAATTCCGCTCGTTATAATTACGCAAGGCCGTACCCAGAATTTTGAAGAAAAATAGGGGGGGGGTGAAATTTTTTTGCATATTTATTTTATAAATAACAATATATTTTTCACTAATATTTATACTATTAATTAATAATTTCCATAATTTTGATTTATATATTAATAATTTACATAAATGAATTACCCCGTATAAAGATTAATAAAAATTACACATATGTTATTGATTATACTGGTAATAAAATTTTTTTCCTTAAGATATTAATGAAGTACCTAAAAATATGGAGCATAGTTCTCTCCTTTTTTTTTTTTTTTTTTATATATAGTTAAGAACACCCTAAAAAATCATTAATATTTATGTATATTTATAATAAATATTTGTTCTAATGAGAGGTTACCCCTCCCAAACCCGTGGACACGGCCTTGTAACTACGAACGATGGTGACAACAATGAAGTGAACTAAACTACGTGTTTCAATAATTACTTTCCTGAATTTTGGAACCAAAAACGCTAATTCGTTAGCTTTACAATGATTGATTTTTTTTTTTTTTTTTATTTTTAGTACCGGATAAATGAATCGAGTACCTTTTTAAGAATATTCGTTTAAGAATTAAGTTTTTGATTTCCTTTTTTTCTATGTAATTTTGTCTGTTGTAGTGGTTTGAAAAAATTTCTACAACTGAATAATAACTAAAAATCATAGTGACAAAAATGGCGCTAATGTTTTCGCGTTCTATTAATAAAATCAAAAAGAAGAAGAAAAAAAAAAAAAACGTTAGAAAAATTTGAAAAGTCATTCTTTTTTTTCCATTGCACGACCATGAGAGGGAGTGTTGAGGACTTTTTGCAATTAGTTACGATTAAAAAATTACAATCTGCGGCCAACTCTACAGTTTCTACAGTTGTAACCGATTCCTAATTATAAAAAAGGTTCATGACCGTGTTTAGTGTGTAATCGACCACCTTTTAGAGTTAATTATAATTAATCTTAACGCTCAATTACGAAGTAATACCCCGATGGAGA
This sequence comes from Icerya purchasi, assembly GCA_039619475.1. NCBI lineage: Eukaryota > Metazoa > Arthropoda > Insecta > Hemiptera > Monophlebidae > Icerya > Icerya purchasi. The sequence goes on from CM077116.1 coordinate 493,202,997, forward strand.
AATAGTCCTTTTAATTGAGATTAATCGGCACGAGCGATTACACGGTGTAAATATTTAAATTCCCGGATAATTTAAAATTTTTCAATAGTATAATAACAATAGCGTTATTTTTTCCCCATTTATTTGCGTATTTATTATGTTTTTGTTGTTGTTTTTTTTACATTACAAAAACTGAAACTAAATTATCGAGGCGTTTTAATGTTTACACTGCATCCGCGTGAAATACGAATTGATCTTAATGAGAAGCACTACTTTTTCGAAGTTCCCCTTCGACAAATTGCTACTACTAACGAAGAATTATAATTAGTGTTAATTAGGCTTAGTCGAAAGATAATCGGTTGCACTAGTCGAAACTGCAGGAACCATTTTTTTTAATTACCGAAAGCAATCGGATAGAGCCAAACCTACAGACTGTGTCTCTAACACGCTGCCTCGAGATACTCTAATGGCACGCTATACGTGTAACTAATGATATTACTTTTTAATGTAACTGTACAAATTTTTTTAATTTTCAAAAAGTAAAGCACTTTCACAATACCTATTTACACACACTTTTCGATATTCCGGAATTCGACACTGGCGCGAGCTAAAAAAAAAAAAAACCCATTTGCTACTACCTCCTCGTTTGAATTTCAGGTTTCCAACTTCACCGTAATAGCGGCGAGAAAAGTTAATTTTGAAGAGACCGCTTTTACTATCTTTCCGGGAGAACAAAGATAAAGTAGTTTACAAAAATTATTATTATCATTATTATTGCGATAATCACAAACATAGCCGGGGGCTGCTTACCTCTATCTTTCCATTCACTGTTTTTTCATTTCGGCAGCCGGCGTAACAAGCTGAATAGTACGTATAATGATCTGCTCCGCAAACTGGACTAAACTTTGAATCGCAGTGGCAGTCCTTTGAACAATTTGAAGAAAATGTCGCTATTCCTCTACAAACAGGGAAAGAGAACATGGAATTTTTAAAACGTTAAAATAACATAAATTACAGAAATAATGACAAATATACAATAATAATAATAATACTATATATTCACTTAACAGATGAATAATGTTTTGCACAACTGTGTGATTTAATTGTTCCAAACTTTATGGAGTAAAGTGGAAACAATATAATAGAGATAGTAATACTTTTGCAGCGATATTCAGTAAAATAATTTTTCGCAAACATAATCTAAAGCATGGTGAAACAAAAATGATGATGATACACGAGCAAACGGAACAGCGGACTTTGTGAAACAACGTAAATCGTGATGCGCGTGACCATTGTGATATTTTTCATTTTCTTTCTTACAACGCTTTTAAATGTCGCTGATACGTCTTACAGAAATATTTTTTAGCAGAGGTTTCGGCATATCTTGGAAGAGCACGAAGCATTTTCTTTTTAATTTTTTTTTTATAGACAAACGGAATATTTTATATTCTACATGAAACTTTATCTGAGATTATTCCCCTTACCCGATTTTCATTGAAGCTGTTACAGATATATAATTGACAGCGTATAATATGTGTCTACCTGCGTTGTGTATATATATACGTATGTGTCCATATTACTAACTAAGCCGTTTTCCGTCAGAGCTAATGTGAAGTACCATGCAACCTTTTTTGTATAAACTTCTAACGTTCAATCTGTGACACGTTTCTGTATCGAATATAACACCGATAACTGACAAATTATTTCCACTTCCTGATACTTTATGGCGTTCCTAACTCTTCATTCTTACGTTCGACAGTTTCGAATCCAGAAAATATCAATTAACCGCAATAACTATGCTATTCTTCTTAATCACGCTACTATTGTAACAATGAATGATCTCAAACAATATATATATCAATAACTGTGTCCGTACGTGCTCAGCTCGATGTGTGTACACTGGTTTAGAATCGCTTTCCACGATCTCTTTTAAAAAAGCGGTTATTCGAACCGTTAGATGGCGCCCGAAATATTTCCATATTAATTTCTCCACCGTCCAACTTGAACTCTTTCTACGACGTCGAGTTACGAGGAAATGTAAGCACGGAGCGCAAAGTAGCTCTTAATCTTCTTTCTTCTCATTTTCCTGCTCACTCCTACGACTTTGTCATTCTTCGCACATCCTCTCCAAATCTTCCATCCGAATCATATCCTAGCCACAAAGTAATCGAAGGAAACGAAATGGCAGATTCCTTGGCACTCCTGCATTTTTCCGCTTCTGGTTTTGTAAAATTCCTGAACCTGCTTCCTGTATGTAAAAATTGCAGTTTTACATTTTGGTTACATATGCTCCTTCCCCTGTCAACATCATACATTCATCCACTCTTTGCCCATCCATGGTTTTACGATTTCCTTTCAATTTGCCGTCCTGCTTTCATGTATATTATTATTCCTTTACACGCCTTACTCCACACAAACTGCTGTCTTCATTCTAATTACGAAGCTATTTGGGTTCCTAAACATATCCTTTTTGAGCATCCATCCGTCTGGACGGAACGCGCCATTCTTTTATTCTAATTTATCACCTCTCCACTTCCTAGTCTTTATTGCGCCTCTTATGTCTTGCCACTTTCTTCTACGTCCATTATTCTAGCTCTTTCTTTCATTCTGTCAGTTTCTGATCTTAAATAACTATTTCTTCTTTTTTATATCTTAATTGTTTCTGGGCGGAGGTCCTTTGTCGACGTGCTCAATTATATATATATATATATATATATAAAAAAAAAAAAAAAACGTCTTTGATATCATTAAACGTTAGAATTTTCTTCGATAACTTGAAATTTTAAAAATGTTTCTTTATAGAAAGATAAAACTGTAAGAACCGACTAGCTGCCAGCCCAGGCTTCCAAGTTTTATACCCTTAATAGAGTAGGAGCTTTTTTCTGTTTTCTACTATCCGGCTGAAATTATAATCGACAGACAACCTTTGTCGAAGATAAAGAACAGCTTTTTTTAAACCATCAGTATAATCAGTCGTATTATAAGTTTCGAATTTCGCTCTACTCCCATTCCGTTTCGTTTTACTTCTTTCTCGAATCACTTTAAACGGACAGATGCCAACTGGTAACTATGTTAAGGCATACGCGAAAATGCGTCTCCGAGTAATTGGCTAATTAGCTAATTGGCCAACCGGTGAACCCCAAAACAATACAACTCAATAGCCGACCACTAAGATACTCGACAAATCTTATAAAAACGAATAATTTCGACACCAGTACGTTTCTAAACTTTGTTTCTAACCTATACCGGACACTAGGCAAAGTGTAAACACTCTCGTTTGTTTTCTCCCGAGCTGATAAGAACTCTTACAGTTCGAATTTTCATTGGGCTGTGTCAAAAAACGCGAATTATTATTCAATTTCACGGAAAACTGTTAAATTATTAACCGTATCATCGCTCTGCTATTTTATTTATATAATCGAGCTGATCTCGTTTTTACAAGTGAACATTTGCAAATTTAATTTATCGATAAAAAATAAAATAAAAAATAACATTAACTAAGAAAGCAACAAAGATCATACCGAATTCCCATCCGGATCACTTACTATACCTAGAGATGGGGGGGCTTCTTCGTATCCCCGTCGTTTCTTTTAAAATTTTTATTAGTTATATATTAGTATCTGTACCGCGGCGCGCTCAGCAATACATAGAAAAAAAAAAAATGCTATCTACTGTTAATTTTTATTTTTTCTACATTTTAATGCGATTGTAAGGAATTTGGTATATTATATCGATAAAATGTTGCTGGGCAACAAACATAGCGATAAATATGTGGCATTACATTATAAAATTACTTTCGTTATGCGGGTTTTCTTATTTGTTTTAATTAATTGCCGAAAATGATTTTAATAGTTCACAATCAAAGCATAATGAAAGAAACGTTGAGAAGCACTGGTCCAGAGATCATCAGGTCCTCGTCGGTAATGAGTTATCCTATGTGTTAGAGGGTTGCGCGAAGAAATTACCCTTAATTTCTTTCGGTTACGAGTTGGTGTGTCTTCCTTAGTTACCCCCCCCCCATTGATATTTAGTTACCGCTTAGCCAATTTCCGTTTAAACGAACCGCACTAGGGCTAAACAATTTCCACTACCCCACAGTGTAAAATACGTACAGTTTTATGCATCTCCACTATACGTTTATACAATGATGCGCGATTTTTTTTTTTTTCTTTCTCTCCTTCCATTTTATTATTTTTATTCTAAATGGAAGATTGTTTTTTGTAACTTGTCGGATCCACTATGTACCTATTTTCTCGTTTTCATGTCGAAAAATAATAATGCTAATATTTACACAATAGCGCGAAATAGTACATTTTTTATGTTTAATTTTAGACATTTTTGCCATACACATACCCTTCGCTGTAGCTGAGACCAGCAAAATCATCCATCGGACAACCGACAAACATAAGAATGCCCATTCCTGTTACAAAAATAAATCGCTATTAATTACTTCGACGTGTTAGATGAAAAAAAGGATAAACAAATAAACATAATCGTTACGAATAACACGAGTTAAATGTGATCTTTAGCAGAACTATCGTACCCGTGCCTAACAAATTGCCGATTAATAATAAAAATTTCCCTATTTATTGCTGATTCCCTTACTAATTGAACAACTGCAGAAACTATTATGCTCTCATGCATAACAGCCGTTATTCTATCGCGTGGAAGAGACCCCTTGTCAATGCAGTGCTGAGAACAAAATCCCTATCTTTTCCCTCTCCACAGATTGTTCCTATTATTTGTTCCTTTCTCCTAACAACATTTGATACCGTATCAAGATATAATTGACACCTTTCTATTCTAATTGTTTCTGCCGGTTGACGAGCCAAAAAATAAATAAATAAATAAATAAATAAAAAGAAAAATCCATGAGAATACCTAAGAAATATATATTTATATGGAAATTGCGAAATGGCCACACACGGCTAAAACCTCGAACGGCCTAATAAAACCCGTGTAAAACTACAATTTCGTAATTTATAAAATTACGTGTTTCAATAAATTTTAGAAAAAAAATTATAATCTCCGATCAAATACAATTTTAGATTGTGTATACATATAATAAAAACATACATGCGTGTATCTGCTTAATATCGTCAATGTATTTTATCTTGGCTAAGTAACATTTTTGTCGATTTATTTTTTTTTTAACAATTTAAACCAATGCCGTGCTCACGGGGGGGGGGGGTAACACTTCCTATTAGAACTGAAATAGTTGATAATAAATACACAAAAATCTGAAAAAAATCGAAAATTTAAAATAAATCTTAATGATTTTTTTTTAGGTATTCGTACATTTAAAAAAAAAAAAAAAAAATCCACATTTTTAAGTAGTTTATTAAATATTATATGTAAATTTTTTTATTACATTTACATATATAGTTTTTATTAACGCTTATACGATAATTCATTTATGTAAATTATTAATATATAAATCAAATTGATGATAATTATTAATAGTATAAATATTAGTAAAAAATGTATTATTTATAAAATATTTAATACAGGAAAAAAATTTAACCCTTCAGTCTGGGCACGGCCCTGATTCAAACAAAAAACTTGCACAAATTTTGAAACAGTTACGCGTGCTTTATTATATTATTGCTGGTTTGTCAGAGCATACAATTTTTCATTGGATTTGCTACATTTTTTGATCAAATAAAAATATTCGAAAGACCTTCGCGTAATCTTCTTCGATTCCAAAAATTTAACTCTGTAAGTTTTTCATTTTAAAATAAATGCAAATACGCAACTTGCGAACAGAAATCTAAGAAAGAACGTTGAAAATTTTTACACACCATTAAATATAGAATAATTTCATTTTTACAGAATTGGAAAATATATTTCTGGTAGTATTTTATTTCTTCCAGAACGGTGTGTTAATAAAACGCACTTTATTTAAAATAATGTTGACCTCAATATCATCAAGGGTATCTAGTATAAACAATATGGTGAAAATTTAATCTCTTTTTATATAAATATATATATATATATGTATGTATGTATGTATATATGTGTATGTATATCAATAAAATTTATATATCCAATAAGTAATTTAAGAAGGTTTATTATACAGAAACGTGTACATGTATAGAACAGTGCAGAATATATGCGTCCTAAGACAGGCAAAGAATGGTACTCTTTTCTGATTATTTGTGTCACAGGTACCAGTTTCTATTTACTCAGTCCATGACAACATGGGTGTTGCGTGCTATCTCCTATTATATTAAGCCGCAGCGTATCTCCTAATGTCATTGCATAACTGAACAATTGCATCTCACATAACTCTTTATATACGCATATAATTCTTAAATGTCATTATGTAAATTTAACACGGTACTCCTTTTCATGTATTCGATGATTTCCATGCGAACAGATTAATAAAGAGAATTTTTCAACGAAAATTTCTTGATATAACCAGTATGCCGCTTCGCAAATGAAGTTCATAAACCGCGTTTGTGTTAGCCTTAGCGAAAAATTACACGGACCTGTGAAGACATGTAAAAACAAAAAACGACAAATTAAATATATTCAGTAGAATTTTGACCAAGTCGGAGACGTAAAAGGGGGAAGAAAGTACAAAAACTCGTTTAAGACATTTCAAAAAAACGACGCATAACTCAAAAGAAATACACTAAAAAGATTAGGAATGTATAGCAATAAACAAAACATCGGACTCACGATAACTGATGAAGCAACAAACAGAAGGTCGGTAGAAAGAATGACAAGAAATTAATTTAATTTGTCACGCCAAATGTTCCGAAATCGCCACGTGCCTTCCTTTTTTTTCATAATATCTCTTTTCGATAGTCGCGGAACTGACAATAAGAGTAATCAATAATTATGTATGTAAACATTAAATGTTTTAAGTAAAGATAAATGAATATATATATTTAATTATAAAAATAGGTGATAAGCGCGGAAAACTGCTCTTAAATATCTCTCCTCCGTTTTCGAAGCTATCCGTGGCTTTAAATTTTATTAGCGAAAAATTTACAAACAACTTAAAAAGTAATCATTGGGAGGAAAATAAAATATGTGCAATACAACAAACACCGATTTTAAGTATGTTCACAATAACTAGAATCTTTTTGTTCCAAAGAAAGAAACCACTTTCGAGATAAAACTTACACAAATGCGATAGGTCGCTCTATTTCCAATACCTCTGAGTACGTATAATCAATGAAATACCAATAAAGATATATATGTCAAGTTATTTATTCGAAAACTGCGACATTCTTACATGTAAATTGTTAATATTCACCGCAATTAATAGCTAATATACACTTCATTCCGCTTATGTAAATTGCATGAATTTTTTGACGAGACACTACAAGAAACACTGACCGATATATATGGTCAATGGGAAAAGTAAAAGCACTTCCGAAAGAGAAATACAGCAAAAAAATGAATGTATGTTTAAAAATACGTGACTGATGTAGAAGTGTTACATATCACTCGCATGAACTTGCGGATAAAATCCACAACCAAGAAGCCGCGACGAACCTTCAACCAAGATTGCAATCAGCCAGTTGAGAATGAAGATTCCTATTTTTCCCTTAGGTAAATCTTCGTCTCTCGACGCAGATTGTTCAGAAGTTAAACGCAACAATAAGTGTAAATGAATAGAGTCAAACACAAGGCCGTTCTCACACATTAAAGACAATTAAGATTATATAAAGATACAGTCTGGAACAACGGATGGGGCGATTTTGATTCGATACCTTTTCCTAGAGTTGTGCGCAATCATCGCAGATTACTCACAGCTCTAGTAAAAGTCTTATAATGAGCAGAGAGGCTTACGGTAGTAATATTTTTACCGACATTAAAAAGCATCCCTCCCCTGCAACCGGCAATTTAGAAAGCTAAAAACTGTGGCGATATTTTTTGTAACATTTAACTAGTTTGTAAAACCGGTTTTTAAAGTACAGTTTCGAATATTAATGAAACATAATTTAAATTGTAAAGACGGCTAATTGACATACCGGAATCAATGAATCTAGGGGAAAATTGAAGGGGAAAAAATAGGCAGAATATAGGCAAAAAATAGGCAAAAAATTCAATTACCAAAGTTTAAATATTATCCTCGATGTTCGATTTACGTTTTTTTTTTTTTTTTTTTACCCAGAAACAATTAGAAAAGGAAGGAGTCAATTATATCTTGATACGGTATTTTATTAAATACCTATTGTATATCAAGGAAGACGGCCAAAGTAACTCCTTTTTTTTTTTTCAAACGTTTCTCGTTAACTAGTCGGTGCACTTGTTGTACTGTCGAGTGCCTACTTCGGGAGCTAAATTGATAATTTGGTATTATTTCTTTCTTGTCTATGAGTTTTTGTATTCTTTTTTTTTAAAAGTTTTTCAAAAACTTTAGCCAAAATTGATAGGAGTGGTGATACTGGCCGATAAGAAAAGACACAATTTAATAAGCAGGTTTTCCTGATTTTAAAATCATGATCATATTGAAGCTGTAAAATAGCATTATAAATATATAGGTTAACACATTACTAACGCTTTCCTTGACAACTCCTTCAGTTATGAGACCAAATCCCGGCGCCTTCTTGTTACTCAATTTCTTTATTACTCCTTTAATTTCGCCTGGCGAAGTTAAATTGATTTTATTTAGTGGATTATTCGAACGTTGATTTAAGTAATCGCAGACGTTTTCGGCAGACGATTTTGTATTGTGCGGTTTAAAAATTCCCGATAAGCGTATAGCGAACAGATCTGCTTTAGCAGCATTATCTACAATCCAACTTCCACTGACTGCCTTTTTTTCATTTCTACATATCGGTTTATTTCCATACCTAACTGCTCTACAATTATCTAATTAAAGATGGATTTGTTCCTGTAGAATGGCGCTTATGTCGGGTCTACAAACATATTGATATTACCCAATGTTATTCATGTGGAGGCTTCGGGCATAGAGCTCGGCATTGCAAACTGGATAATGAAGAAAGAGGTAAAATTAAGGAAATCATTGATCGTGGACATTGTCCAAACTGTCACTTTTCAAATGTAGAAAGAAAAACGAACTTCAGTCTGGACCATAAGTATTACCAGCTTTACAAATGCGAAACTGCGAAAAGAATTCATTCAATTTTAGATAACAACACTTGTTATGGAGAATAATAATTTCGATTTCCTCTCTGTAATGCAATTAAACCTACATCATTCACGTGCTGGTAATAATTTGCTACACTTCGATTTATTGAAGGATAACAAAGATATTGTGTGTATCTCAGAACCGTATCTTATTCAAAAGGTAATCCCAGATATTACCAATGCTTATATTCAAACTACAAAGCAGTTCGTGTCAATTTTAGTTAACTCAGCAGTACCATTTAAAGAGGTAGAATTCTTCGAACGTTGCGAATATATCGTGGCAGTTCAATTGGAAGAAATTTTTATTATCTCCTGTTACTTTCCGCCTTCACAAGATCTAACTAACTTCTTAGATTTGTTATCGCAATTTATTACTTTCCACCAGAAGAAATCGATTATCTTATGCGGTGACTTTAATGTCCGAAATAAGATCTGGGACAGTCGGGCTTTTCACTCGAGAAGATCTAACATTTTTGAACAATTTATTCTTAGTAATAATCTTTTTGTCGCCAATGAACGAGATGAAATTACTTTTTCTAACGCCAATGGTATCAGCGTTATTGACTTGACTTTGTCCACAGTCGACCTAACGTAATCAGTGACTGGAAGGTAGATAATAAAGCAATTTATTCAGACCACAGTCCGATTCAGTTTAAATTATCAGTAAAAATGAATATTATTAATAGCCTAACGCATCGCATTATAAATTATAAGAAATTTAATAAAATCGTTGTAGAACATTATTCGCACTTAAACTACGATTTTAAGACTGCTAATGATTCCCACCAACTGAAAATAATGTTAGAAAATTTCCGTAAATTTCCGTAACTGCTCTCCATGAAGGATATTTAACTATCCTTCGTTAGCGACAGATTTGTGATATATTCCCTGAATGAATTGTTTTTATAGTTTTGTAGTAGCAGCTTAAGATTTCTGATCTCTCTATTTAAAGCTGCTTTACCAGTTGGGCATCTTGTTTGCATCCACCGTCTCCTCAGCTGTCTTGTAATTGCTACTTGTCTACGCACAGAATCAGGATAGACCAAAGATTGTGTGGAGATGTGTCGACGACGGTGTACTTTTATAAACCGCATTTACTATTTGGGTTGTGAAGGCGTTAACAGCTTCATCTATATTTTCTGTGGTTTTTAGTGAAATTGAAAGGGAATGGTGATTATTTCTGAATGTATTATATATGGGAAATGGGTACACCGAAAATATTAAACCTCTCTTCTAGAATATCCAAAATTAAAAACTGACATTCCGAACTAATTTTCGCTAATATTTTATAATAACGTGGTATTTTAAGGATTATTTAATATAAATATAATAATAAAATTGTTTTAAACAACATAATATATGTACGCATATATTACATGGATTCAGTAATTGCGGAAATAACCTTTGCAGTTTAATCAAACTACTACATTTCCAATAAAAATAATAAAATTTAATGTTTCGAATAAAAATATTCGTTGCAATCATTTGTTTTAATTATATACTATGCGCATACGTACTTTTACAGATGCTAATGAGAGAGTGGTAGTTGCATAAAAATTATATTGTATTATTGTAATATATAAGTTATCATATTAAGGTATTGTAATGGGAAATATTATTTTAGATGATGGTATAATTGTAATATAAATGATAAATAATGAGAGTGTGGATTTTATAGTATAGTAATATATAAGTTAATACTTTTTATGCTGTAACTATTGTACAAATAAATGATATAATTATGTTGGGAACCCACAGACGGGCTAGAGCCTTGTGGGACCCGCAAATTATTAAAAAAAAAAATATATATATATATATATATGTATTGTTCGTTTAAAGATATTAGATATATATTAATAACTCGAACCGGCGGAAATATGAAAAGACAATAGGAAAAACCGTTTCAAAATATATATATATGTATATGTTTTTTAAAGAATGACGCTGTGAAATTTACTCTTCTGTAAGTATTATAGAACTATCGACTGGGAGTTTAGGTTCCCCCGTGACCCCAGATGGGTGATATATTCGAGTTAAGATAATGGCGCAATAAATGATACCGTATACTAAAATCCACGCGGTGTTCGCAAAATATTTATGGGGAGTTAAAAATTTGTACTATTTCTGAAAGATGAGTTACGAGTGACGCATGAAAACTCTTAAAAAATACGTGAAAAAAGACAGATTATATCAGCTACTAAACAAAACATCACAAGTAAAAAGATGATAAGTATGGCAGAAAAACAAAAAAAAAAAAAAAACGCTAATTACTTTTCCATCACTAGTCTCAACTGTTTTCCGATAAAATTACCGTTTGTGTCTGAAGGCGGTTGAGAAACCATCGATAGTGTTACCACGGAAAGTTCATTGAAAATTACAAACTGTATAGACTAAGCACCGTACATATTATTTAAAAAAGGCACACGGTGGTTTCACTGGAATTTCAGAAAAATGTTCAAAAAAAAATCTAATAAAAATACTTGAAATGAAATCGAAGCATGCACTTCGGTGCATTATAAGAATAGTGCAAGCTGACAGGAATGCAGTACAAATACGGAAATCAAATATAATGCTCCGGTTGAAGAAGCGGATTAAGAGGAAGTTGTTGAATCATCAATTGATGCTTTCTTCATGGTTACTGAACCAGAAAGTGCAGCAACTGATTCGTACTGATTAACGAAAGAATGACAAGAACCAAAAAATTCAAAAGATTGCATAACACAGTAAAAGCGTGTGATAATGTTTGTAACACGAAAATACGAATGATAATAATAATAATAATAATAATAATAATAATAGCGATAGCAATGCTGTTAAATGTTTTGTTCGGTTAGATATATAACCGAGACTGGTTTATTATTAGCATTGTCGTACACATTATTTCATCATAAACCGATATGAAATAATGCAGGGGAGGTGTCAAATGAATAAATGAAAATTCTGCCAATGAAACAAACGCGTACTGATAAAAATAAAATAAGCGTTAGCCCGGAAATAATAGATCGCTGAAACAGATATTAGAAAAATACAGAAGACTTGCCATAAATCCTAAAAGAAAAAAAAAAAAAAATGGAGAGACTTCGGTTAAAATTGTCGAGGCCTAACTGCGGGGCAGCAAAATTTAAAAGTTACCATAAATAACGCGTGAAAAAAGTGATGGTACCGAAAGTGAATTAAATAAAAAATTCTATGCACTTGATATAGAAAATAAGAAATTTTACGTAGTCGACTAAATTTTTCGACTATAGTACGGGAGACTATGAAAAAGCACCCGCCGAAATGGTATTACTCCCAGTGTTTTTTTACTCGTGTAAACACTGGTATGAATTGTTTTAGACATATGGTCTGTAATTACCACTCAATCGTCGATTAAAACTGGCATTAACCACGTTTAGTTAAAGCAGTTCAGTGCTGCGTTTGGAAAATTCTTCACTGCGATTGTAATTGTGATACATCGAAAAAAAAAATAAGCAAGTACAAGATTTTTTAAATCTGTTGATAGTTCTATCAGTATTTGTAAAAACTTTATTTTATGACAACCTTGTTAAATTAGCGACTATGGGGACAGTGTAAATGTAGGTATAAAATTATACGCTGCATATATTTTTTTCTGGGTTTTTTATCGTAGTCCCCCACATAGTTCATATTCTAATTAGTTCATTTTTGAATTAGTTCATTTTAGAATTAGTTCATTTTGAACTAGTTCATCTTTAAATTAGTTCATTTTTGAATTAGTTCATTTTCACGTTCTAGCGAGAAAGTGTCCTTTGTAATGGATCATAGAAAAAGTTTATAAAAGCTTTATTAAACAGCTTATAAAAACTATAAAAAAAAGTAACTTTGTTCCCCTTTAAAAAAGTTTTACTGACCGTGATTCTAGGATAAGAAATAATCCAAGAATCGCAATGAAAATTTACGACATTCCAAATTCGGTACAGCTTTTGCTTTTTTTTTTTTTTTTTTTTTGAAATTATTGAATCTTATCCATATGTCCATTTTCGGTAGAAACCACGTTGAAAGAATTCATCATAAACTGTAACGTTTCGAAACAGATTACACTATTCATCATCAGAGAATTGATGTGAGTAACACTTTAACAACTACGAAAAGCTTTCCCCTCTTTTAAATCAATAATATCGAATATTGATTTTCTTGTACGGAAATATATTCGCTTAAAAAGGGATACATATTCGAAGAGGTGTATTTACTGCATCGAATGTTACTGACAGACCCGTTTGACAAATTACACCACTGACATAGAGAGTAAAATTCGTCAGTATCTAATAGACTTACGAATATTGATCAAAGGTCACAATATACAGGTAAAAGAGTATTCCCTATAATAGTCATTATAATAAAATTATTACGCTTAATGTTTGTTCTTTTTAAGTATGTAAATAAGGATGAAAGAAACAATTCAAATACTTCGGGGGCAAATAATGACAGAAGATTTGTATTGCGACCAGGAAATCAGTGCTCGTATTGGATTTACAAAACTTGCTTTCAGAAAGAAACAAAATATTTCTCGTCAAAAATCATTGGCACTGGGCTTAAAGAAACGATTAATGAAGGTTTATGTATGGTCCATAGCGTTATCAGAAACTTGAACCATAAACAAGCGAAATGCAGATAAACTGCAAGCTTTTGAAATGCACTGCTGGCGAAGGATGAAAAAAATAAGTGTTAGATGGACAAAGTAAAAAATCAAGATATATTAAATAGAATATCTGAAAAGAGGTCATTACTTGACCGGGTACGCAAGACACGGCTAAATTGGATGGATCATGTCTTAATGACGGATTACTTCGAGTTATACTGGAAGGCAAAATACCTGGTAGACGAGGACGCAGAAGGCCATGAAATTCATTTGTCGCGACGTTACTAAAAGATACAGGGCTGAACAGTTACACGGATTTAAAGAGGGCTGCGGAAAGCCGGGAATATTCGAGGAGGATCATCATGGATGGAAACCAGTTTTAGGACTGAGCCGTGCAGATAGATAGATAGAAATAAGGACGAGATAATATATTAATTCGGACATTGTTTGTTTTACAATTGCAAATATAAGAAAATTTTATTGTCTTTTTAACCCACAATGACCCCCCCCCCCCCCCTACGGCAATGTTTGCGAAGAACCGCTATTAAACACTGCCGTATACCTGCTTCTATAAGTATCGTGGAAAACAGAAAGCTGATAAACCTGTGGAAATTGAACGTGGGATAAAGTTTACAGATAGTAAAATCTTGACTAATGAAAATTTTTACTCGCTACAAATTGTTCGTACTAACGAATTTTTTTTTGTTTAAAAAGTTCAAATATATCGCTGTATTTTCATGGTTTTAACCGTCTAGACTTTTCACCAGGCTGTACGAAAGTGCCGCAAAAAAGAGAATTGTCAGAAAACGCAGATTGTCAACAATCTACACAAATACTCCTGACAACAACTGTCTTCAAGAATCAAGGAAGAGAAAGGTAAACATTAAAACAATCGAAAACGGAATTTAAAAAGTGGAAAGTTTGAATAAATAAAATAAATTAATATATGGTATAAAATTAATAAAGTAATAACTAAAAGAACATGTATGTGACAAGTATCGCGTACCGAGCCAGATGGGCCTTCGCCCATAATCGATTGAAAACAAATAAAAATAAATAAATAAAAATAAACAACTGTAAAGAAAATGTAAATTAGAATACAGGAAAAACATCGGTACAAAAAAAAAAAACAAAAACAAAAAAAATGAAGGAAAAAAATGGACATTTTATGTAGCTTAACAAGTAGTTGCTCATCACCGCAGGCCATGCAGATAACGTAAGTTATATTGCGAGATGATAGTCATCAACAGGCCATGTGTTCACCATAGAATACGTTCGATTCTTCCGTTGTGTATAATATTCTTAACGAATGAGAGAGCTGTTTACTTATGTAATTTTGAAAATAGAGAAACAGCGATTTTGCATAATTTGTAATTTCTCGATGCCAAACTGGATTCACGCGATAGTGAAGTCGAATATTTTTGCTTAGTTTGTACGGCTCGCCCTATGGTTCAAGCCGGCCTAAACTAAAATGGGTGGAATGGCGCAAATGATCCCACGAGGAATGATTGCGCTACATGAACTGTCCTTGCGAATAATTTATAGAGAAATTCGAATTAAGCGATCCTTAATTTTCATCGATAAATGTTAATTATTTATTTTGATATAATAATTTAGTATTTTGTAGTTTTTCGTTTTTTTATTTTTTCGTAATGGTATGCACGAATAATGTAAAAAAATGTTTCAATCTATGTTGTTCATGATAATACAAGAAATGAATATTTCAAATAGTTGCATATCGCTGGGTACGGGGGCAATTGAAACATTTACTGTCGGGTTTTTTGTTTGTTTTTTTTTTTTCGGTAACTCCTTTGCCTCCGCCAGCATAAGAGAAACATGTAAATATATTATATTTAGAAACCTTACACTTTGTGTAAACACCGATAAATTAATTAAAAAAATAATGATGAGTTGGCGGTAAAGAAAAGTATGAGAAAATTGTTTCAATTGTCCCTACTGCTTCCCGGTGACCAGCTTTGCTCGGGTTTATTCCGAACTCGCTGATCATTCTATTTGACACGGTAAATGAACGTACGGTTATAAATTTACTATTAAACCCAGAGTACCGGCTGGATCACTAAGACGGGCCCCGTGTGCCTCCGTTTCTCCTAGAACAATCGATTTCTAGACCTTAAAATAATTCGCGAATTCGATCGAGATCATTAGAGCCATTTCCGGAATTAATTTCGCGTGCGCATATACAAGAATTGCTCATTTAATTACATATTAACCGTGTTTTGCTCGGATCTGAACCAGCAAATCAATCACTACGAATTAATAAGTTTCACCAGTGGTGTCAAAATATTTATCAATATGTACAAGAAAGCTACGTTTTTTTAGGGTTTTTTTTTTTTTTGTATACATGTTGCATTATTCTTGTTTTCTCGACTTGAAAACAATAAAAACCAAAATATTCATAAGCCGGAAATGTTATTAGAAATTATCATCTGTGTTGGAACAACTTGTGAATTGACATATATTTAAGTCAATTGTGTAAAGTATAAATATAAATACAGTGGGGGGAGGGTCCAGAGAGACATTTTGGGGAGAGAAATTGTATCTAATTACGTAATATCTCAGTAGTCGGGGTATATTTAGAAATACCTTGTTTCATAAATAAAACCAAATTTAGAAATTTAAAAATGTTTTAAAAATGTTTTAAAAATGCATAATTATTACAATTTAAATTTTATTTTTAAATGAAAAAATAATTAAATTACAAAATTATACCTAAAAAATGGTAGTTTAGAATTTGAATAGTAAATTACTAGAAAGAATAGAACGATAGTATTTTTTATTAGACTTTAATTCTTTTTTATTTTTCGATGCGAATTCTTTGTTCATAAGTAAAAAAAATTTATATTTAAATTTTTTTCATTGAACTATTTTTAATTAAAATTGCAAAATAAAAATTAAAAATAAACAAAAGAGACAAAAGATCGATGGCAATTTCATTCAGAACAGAATAAAAAACATTAATATTTTTACTAGAAAACAGGTATTAAACACTAGTTATTGAAATCCGTAGGTAATAACTTTTTAACTTTTATAGTATAAATTAAGTTTCTCTGTTGTAACAAATTTTTTCATCGAAGTTTTGGTTCTTTGGGAAGAGAAATGTACCCTATCCTCCTCCCTGTGGATCCGCCATTGATAAATGTATATATGTATTACATCACCAAACAATACGGTTCTCTTTACCTATTTTCAATTATCACGGCAAACGGATGTATTATTTTTTTTACCGCGGTGTAAGTTTCCTTACTTTTTCAATAAACTCTAAAAATTAAAATCAATCGATATATCTAAATCCCTAAACACTCCTAATTCGTGTAAATTTCATCGAAATTGTTGCAGCCGTTCAGATGCATACAATTTTTACTCATACCGTAAGATATTCTTCGTAAAAATTGAAGAAACTGATAATTTTTAAATCAAAAAAAAAAAAAAAAAAAAAAAAAAATCAGTAAAAAAAAATTAAAAACGCAGTGCAACAACCGTACCAAAATAAAACTGATCGCAAAAAGTAATCAACTGGTCTGTGTTCGACTTTATCTGTCCCGAGTGTTTACCTTTTTTTATATTCTATTCGCCGCAAACTGTGTGACCGATGCTTCACTTAAATAAATTACGGGCAAACAGAGGATAAAATGATATAAAATGATCGGTATACATCTACTATATTCTTATTTTACGACCACTTGATCGGTTTTTTTTTTTTTGTCGGAAGCGTCCAATTTTTCAGCTTGGTACCTAGAGTTCGATATTGAACGCTAGGCAGATGGCGTGTGAATAAATAAAGGTAATTACCTAAAGCATATAAACTTGCTGCGAACGCGATCCATCCAGCTACAAATTTAGCATTCGGCTTAACGCGTAAGATAAATACGCCCGACAAAATTATTCCAATGCCCATAACTAATATCCCACCAACACCTATTAAAAAGTCAAAAATTAAATCTTCAATAATAACAATAATAAATAAAAACAAAATAAACTCAGTGCCGTTAAAAATTCAATTCTGACACTTTACAAAAAAGAAAATTGTCATTACAGACGATGGAAACTAGTACTTGGTCTAATTCGAAAAAGAAAAAAAAAAAAAATTATGCGACAATTAAATATCTGTGTGTGCGGTTTACTCGGTGTTACATCATGTTTATAAATAAATGTATTTTTTTATTATAATTTGTTGTTTTTTACACGTATTTTTAATTAATATTCAATATAGAAATTATGTAATTGAGGAATGCGCGGGTCCGGTTCACAAATAATTAATGTAAAATACCCATTATATTTCTGAATAAATTACGTATTAACCTTCACAGAATGGGAAAAAAACGCGCGCACACGAATGCATAAAAAATACAGTTTTTATCCTCCGACTGTTTAATTAACTTTTCTTAGTTAACTTCAAATCAAAGAGCGCAAATCTTACACACGACTTGAAATTTATTACCCTCATTTCATCGTTAGCGGACGATGAAACAACTTCAAAACCGATAGAAAAAAAGTTAACGAAAAGGACGATGGGAAATTGAGTAGAAGAATTTTTCTAAAAAGCAAATGGCCGAAGATTCAGACATTCTCTTCTTACGGAAGCCGTTTGGAAAAAAGAAAAAAATTACGCATTCGGACATGTAAAGAATTTTTAAATTTCATTAGTCGGGCTGGAAAATGTGAAAAAGTGAAACAACCTGAAAAATTCTTCTGCAATCCGAAAAATGTACAGAGGCAATGTTCTTTTTTTCCCCCTTCGTATCACTAAAGATAGAAAAAGTAGGCGAAACCGATCAAAAAAATGTCTGCCTTTTTTCGTTTTAATTTCTAATAATTAGTTTTTAAAAGTTGCGGGTGGAGAGCTTAGTTTTTTTTACATAATATATTTATTTATTATTTACAATGTCACCGCAATAATTGATCAATATGTGTCCTATCATCCTATTAAGATGTGGTGACACATTAATCACATTTTAGTCTGTTTAAAATGTGTACTTAATACAAGGAAATTTTAATATAAATGAATGCTACATATTTTTACTTCGATTATGGAAATTCATTAAAAAATTTATTTGTGAGTATACTACCATTATATATATATATATATATATGTTGTTGTTATTGCATCCTTCTGAAATGTTCCCATATTATGCTGTAAATTATATCTAATACATCTAGTTGAAACTGTGAAGAAATTTTAAATCTTTTTAGGTAATTCTTAAATCGATATGAACTGCACTTTAAAATAACTTGGTACATAAATATTATTGTTAATTCGTGCTTTGAAAAAACTGCCCTTAGTTTATTAAGCGTTACCCGAGAGTGTAGAAAAATACATGTTTGCAAATGTAAAATTCGAAATTCCTGCTACAGGTAAATTTTTC
Source organism: Icerya purchasi (assembly GCA_039619475.1). NCBI lineage: Eukaryota > Metazoa > Arthropoda > Insecta > Hemiptera > Monophlebidae > Icerya > Icerya purchasi. The sequence goes on from CM077116.1 coordinate 493,222,068, forward strand.
AAAAACATCTGTTAATAAATTACATTTATCTAATTAATTATAGATTAATTACGGATCCCGCGTCGTGTGTGTGGTCTCATTGTTGCAACAGGATAAGTTAAAAAATCCCGTTTTGAACCGACAATTTGATTACCATAACTAGAGTTAGTAACGTGTACATAGCTTCATAAACGCTACATAACCAAAGATTTTACCTACGTACAATTATTTATCGCTAAATTATGCGTACGCCGAGAATATACTAGAAATCATCGCGGAAACATGCGTGTTTTTGTTTTTGTGTTTTTTTTTCTAACACGTCAACTTGACTTTTTTTAATCAACCGTTGGACTATTGATAAAGTCAAGACGGATTGACTGATTTCATTAACATTATGCTAAGGAAGGTCAATAAACCCGGAGAGGAAGTATCTTCTTATAGGCCTATATCTATATTACCTTCTATCTACAAATTGTTTGAAAAATTGCTCCTAACAAGACTTCGGCCATTTACTGATGTTATAATACCAAACGAGCAATTTGTTTTCCAGAATGAACATTCAACTACTCAGCAGGTATTTCGGCTCGCAATCAATAACGCTTTAGAAGATAAAAAGTACTGCTCAGTAGCATTCTTGGACGTGGCCCAAGCATTTGATAGATTATGGCATAAAGGGTTGCTATCTAAACTAAGTAATTACTTACCAAGTAATTACATTTCCTTGTTGCAGTCGTTTCTATCCAACAGGAAGTTCCGTGTTGTAATTGATGATACTAAATCAAAATTTTATGAGATTCGAGCAGGAGTACCACCTCAAGGAAGTGTCCTCGGTCCTCTGCTGTACCTACATTTTACAGCAGACATTTCGAGGACAAATAGCACAACTTTAGCCATGTTTACCGACGACACTGTGGTCCTTGCAGTAGGTAGCACTTTTAGAACGAAGCAAATGCTAAATTACAAAATGCATTAGATTTAATCTCCCAGTGGACCTCAGAGTGGAGGATTAAATTAAACGAAGCGAATTCAGTTCACGTGACCTTTGCTTTACGTCCATTAGACATTCGTTTGCGCGTTTATATAAATAATATCCAGGTACCAATATCCAGCTCGGCCAAATATCTTGGCATTCATTTGGACACTCGTCTCACTTGGCAGCCGCATATTAAGGCTAAAAAAGAGCAAATAATGGCGAAGGTTAGGCAACTTTATTGGTTATTGGGTCGACATTCGAAGTTAAGCTTATATCATAAGTGCCTAATCTACAAAGTGATTATCAAGCCAATCTGGACATACGGTATTGAATTATGAGGATGTGCCAAAACGAACAACCGCAACATCATACAGCGGGTTCAAAATAAAATTATATGGATGATAGCAAAAGCTGCATGGTTTCAAAGGAATACAGACTTGCACAGAGATTTAGATCTGAAGTGTGCGGATGAGGTCATTCCAGAAATCGTAAATGCGTACTATGAACGGCTTTGGGTTCATAGGAATCCACTAATTCAACAGTTGCTGACCGAGGAACTCAAATCATGTAGGCTTAAACGCTGTAAACCTCGTGTGAACTGTCCGCTGCATCCTTAAAAATTAGTCGCTGGGCTAAGTTTTTATTTCTCGTTCCTTTCTCAGTTGTTATATTTATTACTTATTTAAGATTTATTTTAAGATTGTAATAATTACTCAAATAAAAAAAAAAAAATTAACTCTGAACTGATCAACCTGCACTAGCGTGCCATATAGCGTAATGAAAATTGAAATTTTAAGCAATTTAAACAGGCAAAAAGTTTGCATAGACTTTTACTCCTTACGAAGGGCTTACGGGTAATATCAATCAAAGAGCGTTGGCGATTGAATTGATTAAATTCTAATAAAACACGTTGAACCACGTAACCAGAAAAAAACCAAAACAAAAAAAAAAACAAAAAATATTTCACATTTTCTTCAACTGTCTAAAACACTCTGAGTCGAGTTCGCTCAAAATCTGCTGAACAAGATTCCATACATCGAAATGACGTGACCCCACCGGCGGAAGTGCACGTCACTTATTGAAGCGTATCTCCGTGTGCCGTGATGAAATTCTGGCACGCACACATACATGCAAACAGATTTTTGTTTATATAATTTTTTGATCAATTTTTATCGCAATTATAATTTTTTCTAAAACTTTTTAATTAATTAAGTAAAACAAAAAAACGAGGCGAAATATTTTAATTATAATCTTATAAGAAAATTAATATTTCGGGCGTTATTTGAACACAGTTTAAAAATTTCATTTAGAAAATTACGTTCATTTTATTTTTCCAAATTTTGTAAAGAGAATTTCGCTTCTTCACCGCGAAAGAAAGACCAAAAATCGATTCTACTCTACGCTGCAATTGGAAATGGAACACAAATTTTGACTACGACATTCTGTTCGATTAAAGGAGGAAACTTAATGTGAAATGTGTAACATCTCAAATAATTAAATTAAAAATGTTATTCGTAAAATGTTACACGAATAACGAAAAGCGGAGGTAATGGATGCCGAGACGATGGAATATAAGCCTGATTCAAACTCATTACGGTTAATTAGCGCTTCTGTATTACGCGTTGGAACATAAAAATCGACCTGAGGATTATTGCAAAAATGGAAACAGCAAAAAGAATGCGCTGCTGCACCTTTTAATTTTAAAAATTAGAGTAGGTCTAGAGAGTCTAATTATTATTAGAACTACGTATTTTCTGTAAAGAGTTTAGCTATCTCGGTCGGCTCCATAATCCTAGCTTAGGGGCGCAAAATTGTGAGAAATCGCTGAATTAAATTTCTTTCCGAAATCGGATTACTTAAAAGGAGAGAAATGACGACGCCCCTAGGTAATGCGAAAATAATAAGTTCAACTTGCGAGAATGGCGGTAAAGGTGATAAAGCGTGAGATCTGGCGATCGGAAAGTAATCATTTTAGCGATTGAATTCGTGTGTAGGTAGAGGCAAAAATTTTCCAAAATTGGGTAAATTGAGCAGACATCGAAACAATCGAAACGCCGAAGAAAAAAACATTCTTCGTAGGAAAGTTGTTGAAGTCATTTTAGACATGTAAATTTTTTAACCGCAGCTTTTTTCTCGAAATTGCTACAATTTCTACGCGTGTTTATATTCCGAACTCGTTCCGTGTTGATTGCGGGCAGAATACGCATTTTTAAGCGGGCAAATTAAAACAAAAAAAAGACAAAAAAAGAGGAAACAAATGCGAAATTCAAAAAAAAAACACAAAATAAAAAAACATCGGGCGTACTCGGAAATAATAATAATTCCCCGTTCCTCGCCGCGCGAATGTGATTCTTCTAATGCACGCGATCGTCGCCGAACGAATTTTTCATGCAAAGCGAAGAATCACCGCGCGATATTTTACACAACAAGCGCAGACAGCATCTGGGTGCCGGGGCGGAGAGCGTTGCACGCTGTGCGAGTAACGATTTACCGCTGGTACCGGCTGGGTCCGATAAAATTGGGCTTTGGCCAATAGACATTCCAGAGTACGAAAGAAGTGCGCGTGTGTGTGTGTGTGTGCTTTGTCCGATACACGGATTTGCCGACGGCAGCGCTGTGTACCAAAAGGGGGGAAAAATCGTGGTTGCCGCGCGTCCGCGTAATTAAAATAACGGCAGTATCGTAACTGGACGGCCAGGCCGCATCTAAAGAGGCAAAAAAAAAAAAGGACAGAGACGGTACCAGTGTATAGTAAAAGTTTTCCGAACGACGGACTTACCGACTGCCATGTTGGCCGTATAGGCCGGAAAACGGAACTGAGATTCGAGAAATTTCGGCAAGAACGTGTACAGTCCGGCGATCGGCAAGATGTGCAAAACGGTACTGGCTGTGCGCAGCATCAGGATGTCGTTCTTCAGCAGCCGGTTGATCGTTTTCGGGAAATCCCTTAGCCGCGGATGCTTCTTGCTGTTCTCCTGCCGGGATCTGACGGCGATCGGTGTGGCGGCGATCGAACGGTACGACTTCAGTCGACGCGGGAACGAAAACATCGCCAACGAGGCCAGCATCAACAAGGCCGAATCTAGCACCAGGCCGAGCCACCAGGCGCCGACCCAGCGCGGGTCGGTCGGCGTGATCTGCGGATTGATCGACAGATCCTTGTACAGTCGCGTGCACAGCGAGCCCAGTATGAAACCGAGCGCCGGCCCGAGGATTCGAATGCCGATGGTTATGGCGAAATAGAGCGGCGATTCGCGCCCGGTAACGTTATCGTCGATGTATGAGATGCCCAGCGTGTAGACCGGCGTCTGGCCCATTCCGACTCCGAGCAAGCTGATCAGGAATATCGACAGAGCGACATTCTTCATGTAATACTGTTGCTCCGACAAGACCGTCTCGTTACAGGCGGCATTGTCGTAACTGTCGCTACCGCTGCCGTTACTATTCGTCAACCGGCAGAAGTTGTTGTTCGAACCGCTGCCGAAAGACGAATTGCCGATCATCGAAAACGACGACGACGACAGGAAATCCGCTGCGCTACCGTTGCCGTCGTACTGGCCGGCTACCGGAGTAGTAGCCCGGCCGTCGAACAGGAAGTGCGGCAACGAGCAAGCGAACGCGCACACGGAAAACAGCACCATGCCGGAAGCGATCCAGCGCGGACGATGTCCCTGGCCGCCGTAGTAGGTGAACAGCAACGTACACGATATCTGCCCGATCTCGGTAGCGCTCATGATCATCCCGGTCATCTTGCTCTGCAACTGGAACACCTTCTCGATGGTCGTTATCACGCTGACGAAGTACGTCGAGAACATACCCTGCAGCACCCACGTCAAGCAAAACGTCACCAGAAAGGCTTGCTTCGAAGCGAACACTTGCAGCCAATTCGGCGCGCAGGGACCCAGACCGCAGCTTATCATCTCGGAACCGTCCTCGACCATCGCGTCATTATCCTTGCCGGCGATCGGCGTGATAATCGTGTTCGTCGCCGCTATCGAGTAAGCGCCCGTTCCGTTCTTCTGCGGTTGGCCCTTGGATGTGCCGTTCTTGTACAACAGCTGCCGGTCCTGTTCCTGCGAATGATCGTCCCATGGAGTCGCTAACGTCATTTTCTCCTTCTTGCAATTTTCCATACTCTTATAACTAAAGTTGATGGTGCGCTTTGAGCTGCTGGCGCCCTCGGAAGCACGTAGTGTTCACAGTTTTCTTTTTCACTTGATTCTTTTCTAACGGTTTGCATGCAATCGATAGAACGGCGTCACCGTCATAATGTAAAATTACGCCTGAAATCAATAAAAGGAAAAAGTTTCAAAAACCAATCGAAAAAAGAAGAAAAAAAAATCTTTATTATCAGTAGAAACGGAAAACGATTTTTCGGCATTTTTAAAAAAATTCTCCAGCGCCGATAAAATCGAACTTGGTATTTCTTTTTTTTTTTTTTTTTGTTTTCTTCTTCAAGAAGAAATAGCTTCCGAACGAATTTTCGAATTAATTGCTAATGCCGGTACGTTTGAAAAAACTCCTTGAACGGTATTAAGAAATCGGCGGATCATGCGTAATGGCCACGATCGTAGCACGATGAATAGTTAAGCAATGCCGCTGGTCCGTTGGATCAGCAACAAAATTCGATATCTTTAAATATTCCAAAAAACAAGGGTGCTAAACTAAAAAGGAAAATTAAATATCGCATTTTTCGTTAAGTACCTACAAAAGGGGTGAGAATGGCGACAAGGGTAGCTCCAGATAAAATGTTCAAAAAAAAGAGCGATTATATCATGAAAACTCGTTGCGACATTGAATTTTCGGACCCTACAATTACGTGTCAAAAATTCTGCTGGTCATTAACTATAGTCGTGCATTCTGCGTATTTTGTATTTCACGTGCATGCGTACCGCTGTTACATGTACACACATTAATTAGTAATTAGTTCATCATTTAAGAGAGAATACTTACACAGGCACACCTACTAGTAGATGAACATTATTAAGTATGCTAGCACGAAAAAGTTTTAATGCTTACAACTCGATAATCTGTAATTTCGTCAAATTCGTCATCTTAAAGATGAATCGTTAAACTGCTCGAACAAAACCAGATTCAGATCAAATCAATCTGAACCGATCTCATTAGAGGAATAATGGCACACCATTAACGCGCACACATTCGGACTTAATAGTCAAGGTTCAATTTAGAAAAGTCGATTTGACCAGTTCCGAGCATTCCGTTTTAGGGAGCCGGCGCGATAATGACTTTCCGATCAAAACTGGGAAGCTGGAAATTTTATCGCGTCGAATAAATACGTAAATTGCGACGAAAAAAAAAAAAAAAGTGAAAGGTGCACACGTTAAGCGGAGCGAAATAGTAACGGGAGTAAAGCATGAGGAGCTGGTACAAGAACAGAGTAACAGGTTTAAGTAATTTAATTATACCGCTGAAAACAGTTTGGCCAACGATGCTACAGCTCCACCTTCGCGCAGTCTACCGAAGCAACTCTCCTAAAACCGTGTAACATCTTCCCGATCAATAACTGTCGCAGAATTAACATCCGCTAGACACGCTATTAGACAAAATGCGGGCTGAGCGAAAATAAACACTCCATCGACCGTTTTAAGCCGCGCTCATCGCGAGTGTTGCTCCGTAATTTAAGTCATTCTAATCTGAAATCGAATATCTGGGACAGATAATGTATTCCAAAAGGAGAAGAGATCTCCCACTGCTTTTCCTCAATCCGTTAAGTCTTGTCAGAACATTGCGTAGAACATTGCCATGATGTAGTAACCAAAAAGGCGTGGTCGACTGACCAGACCGCATTCAACTGTTCACTGTTCGAGAGCTACGCAAGACAAATACTTCACCGGCCACACGATAATCTAGCCAGCTTCGCGCAGCCATGCCAATCAACTCACCGGCGACTTAAAAATTAGGTCCTGAAATGACCATGCTACACCTGGCAATCCTGAAATGACCGTGCTACACCTGGCAATCCTGAAATGACCATGCTACACCTGGCAATCCTGAAATGACCGTGCTACACCTGGCAATTCTGAAATGACCATGCTACACCCGGCAATCCTGAAATGACCATGCTACACCTGGCAATCCCGAAATGACCATACTACACCTGGCAACAGCGGCCCCATTTGAGTCTACCGTTCGCTGTGATTTGTCTAGCGCCAAAACAACGACATCGAACGACAAAAAGGATTGGAAACATTTTGTGTCGCGTGTTAACATATCAAAAAATAAAGTGAAGTAAATCGAGATCCATTGACCCCGTATTATTCATAATGTACCCCTCCCCTAAGGATGGCGACATCGGTGGCCAGAACTCCATTCCGCCTACACTTTTATGTCGTTTCTGCACTTGCATTCGAGCGTACTCTCCGCTACGAGACACACATTTTATCAGCTGTACTACTGCTAGGCACTCGCATCAAATTAATACCGTTCTCGTCCACAGTAGTCTTTTCCAACCCGTACACACTTGGCACCCAGTGTTACATTGAACAAATTCTAACACTAGCGACAAAACAGTGGCTACCGAGAAAGTTCCACATCGACAGGAAAAAATCATCGTATCCAGAGTCGGCAAGGTTCACGACGCACCCCGGCTATTAAACCGTTCGGAAAATATCTTCAGCTCCGGGGACACAACGGGGGTTCCCCACTGTGAACCCAATAAATACTCCAGTACCAGTTCCGGTAAACGACCGTCAGAGACTTTGAATATACCAGGGTGTCTCGAATCGCGCACACTTCAATTTGAACCATACGGCGTGACAACCATGCCCGCCCGCTGCTGTTTTCCTTTTATAATCACCAACCGTCAGGGAACCAGATCTTTCAGACGTCAGTAGAGTTTTGTATCGCGATTTTTTTTAGTATTAAAACCGGTATTGTTAATCTATTATTATTATTATTATTATTATTATTATTATTATTACTTTGTTATTTTCATAAATATTCAAAGCACGAGTAATTAGATACACTTTAAAAAACAAAAAAACATAAATTAATCGTAAGTCTTCTTCCCTATCATTAATTTGTTGTTTTTTTTCGTCTGACTACCAACTGAAAAGGGTAATTATTATTATTTTTTTCTTGGCACACATTGAACCACTTAGCCAGTCTACTTTTCAATTATCTCGAAGTATTTTATTGTTTAATCTTTGTTCTAACATTAAGATGCAATCGGTAAATTCTCGAAATCCCAACTGACCATTTCAGAGCCTTAATCCGCCCATTTTTATATATTTGCATACAGCAGCAGCTCATATGCTGGGTCAGCGATTATCATCTGTGGAATGGGTAATGTAGTGTAGATTCGACACAGTTCCTTGTACAACATAACAGACTCCTGTTATTATGGTATAGCCTGCAGCTCCAAATCACATGTTCAACAGATCTCTTCACAAGTACGTAAATCTGATTCTATCATATTTTAAATATTTTTATTATTTCCGGTGTCAGACAATGTCCGGTTTTCAACCTGGTTAGCGCGAATATAGTCTGTCGTCATATCACTTGAAATCCAACTATTTCTGACAACACTGTTCCGAATCTTACGATAATAATATTTACCGCAACTAATTACCTTCTCTAAATAAATTCTGTCCAAAGATACTTATAACACTAGCAGTCGACGTTGAAACCGTTCTGGGGTAAGTTCAATGCTATTTCCTACAATACCACACTTTTATTTTAATAATTTCGCGGCTTTGTAACGATTTTAGAACTGTTTAAACTTAACGTCTTGCAGTTTCCGTTTTCTTCATTTCCATGGCTCTCTGCTGTTCTAACCCCTGGTTTCATTACTGCCTGTCTGGATCAAAATAACCGTTTGTAGAGTTTTATCGATTTCAGGCAATAGAAACAAAAAGAAAACCAAACGAATTCCCTTTATCTTTTTGCAAAAATTTAGTTAAAACATTAAAAGGTCACCAATGTGCGAAGAAGTGCTAATAAAGTTCGTTGTAGATTTATACGAAGCGGCAAAGCACGTGAAAGATGAAAAGTGAAGCTTTTCCGAATAAATTTGGATTCTTTGAATGACGTGCAACATTTGGTCAAAACAAAAAATAAATAAATAAAACGGTGTGATTTTTTGTTTGCAAAAATTACTCTCTTTGTGTAAAAGGAAAAAAGGAGGTGTATCCGTTCAAATTTACAAAAATGCAGCAGGTAAAATTTTTTCCAGTACATTGTTCTTAAAATGGTCAAAGAATATAAAGGTGGGATTTCTAATTCCAAAGAATCAGTTCATGGCTAATTAAAACCCAATCTCATATGACACATAACAGGTAACTATTTCCAAACTTCTCGCTGGTAGCTAAATCATCTAGTTTTTGCCCGGTTAATTAGAAGCCTCCAACTCGAATCGATTGAAGCCGTCTTCCCTATTAAATTTCATCGTGATTAGAGTCGCTTGTTCGCTTTTTTTCATTCTTCGCTAATATTTTAGAATGTCGTTCGATTTAATTCCTCATCCTCACCTTTCTCTTTATGTTTTACACAGTCAAATTTTCTACTCGTTGACCGTGTACCAGTCCGCTTCGTGTTCCTTAAATGATATACAAGTGCAGGCCTACTAGTTTGTCTATCGTAACAACACGAAAGGTATATATATATATATATATCAGGTGTACAAGTATGAAATGCGGATTTTTTTTCGAAAAAAAACACGTTAAATTTGGAAGAATGATAAAAAGTGGTTTACTCAAAGTATGCTCCATCGCTAGTTAAACATTTTTCCCATCTCTCGGGCAATTTGTGGATACCACGCCAGTAAAAATCTTCCCCTTTTGCCGCTAACCATTCATCGAGCCATTTTTTCACGTTTTCGTACGAACTAAAGCGCTGCTCAGCAAGTGCGTGACCCATCGATGCAAACAAGTGGTAATCGGAAGGAGCCAAGTCTGGTGAGTAAGCCGCATGGGATAGCACTTCCCAGCTGAGTGCTTCCAACGTGTCGCGAACCGGTTTTGCCGTATGTGATGGAGCATTGTCATGGAGAAAAATTACCTTGTGTTGCCTTTTTTGATATTCTGGTCGTTTTTTGAGCAGCGAACGGTTCAAATCGATCAATTGTTGTTGGTAGCGTTTGGTATTAACGGTTTCACCAGGCTTTAATAGCTCATAATAAACCACACCCTTCTGGTCCCACCAAACACACACAGCATCGTCTTCCTGCCAAAGCGATTCGGTTTTGCGGTCGATGTGGATCGTGCGCCTGGATCTACCCATGATCTTTTGCGCTTGGGATTCTCAAAATAAATCTACTTTTCATCCACAGTAACGATACGATGCAAAAACGACTTTCTTTTGTATCGTTCGAGCAAAATTTCACTTGTGTTTTTGCGCCTCTCCATCTGCCTCTCGTTCGACTCATGTGGTACCCATCTGCCGACCTTCTGAATCTTTCCAATTTCTCGTAGGTGATTAGAAACAGCTTGTTGACTAACGTTTAATTGCTCTGCAAGTTGTTTTTGTGTTTGCGCATCGTCTTCATCTAACAATGCTTGTAATTCTGCATCTTTGTATCTTTTTGGCGGTTTTCCATTACCTTGTCTACAACATCGAAATTACCACTTTTGAAACGCCGAAACCATCGTTCACACATATCCTGCGATGGAGTATGTTCACCATAAGCTTCTCGAAGTAATCGGTATGCTTCAGCAGCAGTTTTCTTCAAATGAAAACAAAAAATTAATGCTGTCCGCGAATGCTCTTTATTTGGCACAAATGTCGTCATATTAAACACACCAAAACAATACTAAGCAAACAGTTTTTCAATTTATTACTGGATGTACGTTTGACACATGTTGATGGCGCAACAAAATTGCATATGCGTCAAATTTTTATAATACACATTGTATTGGTGAACATCTGGTTTTTCAAATCCGCATTTCATACTTGTACACCTGATATATCCCAACAGCATATAACTTCCGGTAAGTTATCTCGTTACTTCAATCAAAACGATTTTCTTTTTTCCTGTTAGCTCCAAATATAAGCCTAATCCTAAATTCTAATCCTTTTTAACATTGGCCCAATTCTATTCCCCCTTAATATTAGCCTAATTCTAAATATTCGAAAATCCTTCTTAATACTGCCCTAATTTTAAATTCTAATCCTTCTTAATATTGGCCCAGCTTTGTCGGTCACGCGTTTTATAGATAAGGTGTAGAGTAAAACGCGTGCTCTAAATACTTCCTTATTTTTAATTTCTTTATTTATCTTTTTTAAAAACTTCTTAATCAATTTGTTTGCATTTGTTTTTGTTTTTTTTGTTTTTTATATATATATACATATATATATATACATATACATATATATATATATATATACATATATATATATATATATATATACTATTTCCATTTCAATTTTTTTCCTACCGCAAAACCAACGTCCTAAACACCCCGTCCACTTTTAAGCTAGGATGTTTGTGTAAATATTTGATCGTGCGGGGGTTGATTAACACAAACGCACCTATACACTTCCAGAGTTCCTTTGTACCGAAACATCTAAAAACAACAATTTAGTGTTCGTCTTCTAAATTAAATTTTACGTTTTGGTGAAAATTGTTCAAATCGAAAATGAACTCGGCGCGCTTTTTCCCTTTCATGTTTCCAAGCAAAGAGAGTATCATCTACGTACACCAAGAATTCCTTTTAAGGGGTTATATAAAAAACTTTATAGGACAAAATTTAATTAAAGACAATCATTGAGCTAGAATGAATTAAGTTGGAATTGAAAGATAGTATGATAAAAATTAAATAAATTTCTATGGTAGATACCCCGAAAGAAGAGGTTGTTAAATCTACTACAATTCACACATACATATGTGTACATATCGCTCATTAAATACAATAACGTCATAAGTCGAAAAATAGCGAATTTGAGCTATGGGTATAGTTGGAATGAATTTTATAAGTACAATCAGAGGTTAGAACGCCATATTTGTAAATAAGATACTCGACAAAATAAGCATTGCTCTTGGAATACCATTCGAATTATAGTAAATGTTAATTTGCGTTTCCTGCGAAATAGCGTTTTTTGAGTTATGACACGTTATTGTATTTAATGAGGGCAATATGATTAAGTTGCGAATAGCGTAGCGACCGTGTATCTGGTAAAAATCTATGGTAGGCTGATAAAACCGGGCAGTCTCAGTTTTGAAAATTATATAATAAAAACTCGACCATTTTGGCCTCACAAGGGGCTGCTTATTCTCTTTCTCTTCTATACTTTGTATAAAATGATCAAATTCTTGATACATCTTTTTCGTTACAAAATCTAACGGGTGCATGATTAAGAAGTTTTCATTTAACGTATTTAACTTTCGTTACCTAAAATTGAGACATTTTTTCTAACGTGAAAATTACACGTTGTAATTAATATAATATACGAGTATATTTATATTACATAGTTTTAGTCCTCTTAAATTCTATTAATTTAACCAGGAGAGCAGGTGATGATTTAATATCGTAAACATTGTTTTGCCGATTGTAGAAATAAGCGAACGAGATAGGAACTGGAAGTAAAGAGAGCCTGCGCCAGAGATATACACGTTCCAGATCGGAACAGGGTTCTGAATAGATTAAAAAAATTGGCTGAACGATAGAATTGTATAGAAGACTTTCCGTGTCTGAGCACTGGGCGAGCTTCTTGTTAGTATAGAGCACGATGAAAGAACAGCTAGAAAGGATTAACAGATTTACCGTAAACAGCCTATTATAATTGCGGCGTATTGTGTGTTGCGATCTAAGAAGCGGACGGACGACGCGCGTACACCAAAACTGGAAAATCTCCAGCGTTCGGAAGGCGGCTTTCCGCATGCAAGCGAGACATGTTGCAGGTGATGCAGAGATGTGCAAAGAAAAGGAACAATGGACGCATCGCGACATTATGTCATCATCGAAGAAAAGGAAAACGAAAAGGAAAAGCAAAAAGCAAAAAGAATAAGAACCGAACGATAGCACATATAAAGCGGAGAATAATAAAAGCAAGGTACAAGGTCGCACACGTGTCGTCAAGAGCGAAAAGAACTCTCCGAGAACCTAACCCCTTCAACATGATACTAATAAGGAACCGAATTACGTGCGAAATGAAATAAAATTTATGTAACTCGCATACGCAGACAGGCAACCGTGTAAATATACCACCGTTCAGATACGGGACATATTCTGACTGAAAATACACCCATTACATTACCTTGTTTACCTATCGCTGCTGCCCGGTAAATTCGTCGCTATTGCGTTCTGCCTCTATGTGTACGTCGACCACACAGCCACACACTAACGCCTGACCGTTGCTTTATCACAACAACCGATAAAACTCAACATAAAGTACTTTTAGTTTATCCTCTAGACCGAAATAAATGCTCCGGCCTGAAAATAAAACACGCAGACGACAAATTGCAAAGAGCAGCCTCCATCTGCGGAATACAAGTCGCGAGCAGTAATTGCGCTTCTTCGCCTATCGCTGGAATAATGTGTTGCTCGATAGAAATCTCCCAACGAAAAATGTTATAAAATTAGTGTCATCGACGCTGAAATCTTACAAAAGGGGCTGGGGGGGGGAAGAATAGCACTCAGAAAATGCGTATTTTCTAAAAAGGTACGTAATACTCATTTTTTGATGATGGTAGTAACGTGAACTTTCGAATACAGTAATGGAAAAAGACGTTTTAATTAAGATCGAAGCGGTTTTGAACGAATGAAAAAAGAAAACAAATTAAAAGCTTGTCTGTTTGTTTTTTTTCTTTTCTTTCCTATCAGGCACATCAGCATAAGACACACATTATCGCATGTTTAATCGAAATAATATTAACAATATGAAAATGACCAGAATAAACAAGGAAAGAAAAGCGAAGACGTAAGCAAATGAGAAGCAGAAAGGTTTCAAAAGAACTCAAGAGGAAGAGAACATTCGAGGAAAGCGTAAGTGTCAGAATGTAGAATCAGGAGGAAAACAATGAAACCGATGACTAAGATCCTGGCATAAGAGCAAGGAATAACACAAATGTAGGAATCATAAGTGTAATAAATCTAGAACGAAGTTTTCTTACATAGTGGTGAAATATTATTGATCGAAGAAAACAGCAACTTAAGTGTTAATCTGTTTCCTCCTCGTGACCTTCTACGGGTAAAAAGTAAAGCGAGCAGTCAGTCCCCTTGATGTGGTTTTATGGGTTGTGAAAACATTTCATAATGTACGTAACTACTTAAAAAATGGATCTGAATAGAATATTGAAGTCGGTTCCTTCCTACTTGAGATCTGCAACTTTCCACCGGATAATTCTCCGGCATAACCAATATTCAATTTCAAATTATATCTGGCAGCTTCTTGGGTCTGGAACGAGATAAGTTCCGCACGATAAAGCAAACAGAATGGAACAAGAAGCAGCATATACATATGTATATGTTTTTTTTAGAAATTCGCAGTGCTTCAAACCTCATCATGGGGAAAGAAACAGGACCCCCGCCCACTGGACATAAGCGTTCTCCAATTTTTTTTACAGAACAGTCGCTTTTAACCATGTAATTTTTTAATTTGCGGTCAATCAACTCGAACGGATTTTATTATTAGCTTTCAAAAAATACATTATAATATAGAAGCTTTAAATCTAATATGGATTAGCGCTGCGTGAAAATACCATAATCATCAATACATGTATATGTATTAGGGGCATGCAGAATCGTCAAGAAATAATATTCCATTACAACCGGCAAGTTAAAGTTACACTTTCAGGGGACAGCTACCTTAATCAAAGAACGAACCTCAGAATATCTCAAATAAAACATACACTTACGGAATTCCTTTCTCTATTTATATCGAAAAATCTTTCATTAATTTAAAAGTTATACTAAAAAGTTGGCGTATTAAGATGGTTTCGCATAAGATAGCGAAAAACTATTTTAAATTGCGCTTAATGAGACGAACATAGTGAAAAATGACTAAACATGCTTTGCAGGCTTTTAAAATGTGTTACTTACTTTTTTTTTTATTCATTTTGAAATTCTCCGTTACTTACATTACGCTTCTTCTACCGGTTCTCTGAAAGAGACTGTGTGTGGCGCGAAAAATCTTTTTCAGCGAAATTCCATGACTGCCATTTTCACAGTCCGGAGGTAAAAAGAAAATCACGCTATGAATTAGGCTTTTTTTTTTTTCCTTTTAATGTTTAACGATTTTTTAGTTTATGTCAACAACAACTGGTATAAGCATTATAGAATTAGGATCTGGGAGAACCGAATTTTTTTTTTATTACTTAGTTCACTATAAATTAATGCGATTTTTTGAAAGAATTCGCGTTTATTAAGAAAATATTCTTTCTGTTTAATTTTACTTTTGCTTCGAATTAAAATTTTATCTTACGAACTAAATTTTAGTTGGAACACGACTACAAAAATTAAACTGATATTAAAGAAACTTTTTTCTTTCCTAAACATCTATCTTGCAACTAGCTCTTCAGCTATCATCTAGCAGGGTTGTTTATTGTAAAAGTTCCTTATTTGTATCTCTACACCAGTGACTCACTATAGCAATTTCAGTTTATAACAGAATTTTTATTTATCAACGGTTTTTCAACGCAATCTTATTCGTCAGACTGTACATTTCTCGTGATTTGTTTTTGTAATTTGTTCACGCGTATTTTTTAGTTTCTTCTATACATTATTGTGATTTTGATATCGAGATCTCAATATACCGCGGGGAAATTGATATCTTTTCAGAATGTTTGAATAATTTTAGAATTGCTCCTTTCTCTTTACACATTTCCCATAATAATTGAGATCCGTGAAAATAACTTCGCAATCCCGACGCCCCCCTGTGTCAATGGTATAGGACTTACTTTACTTTACTTACTTACTTACTTACTCCCTATATACTGATCTTAATGGAATTTCGTTGTCATCATTTTTGAGTTTTTACGGATCAACCAATATATCTCTATATATATATATATATATGTTTCACAGTTTTATGTTATACATATGATGAAATGTATAAACGGTTCACAGCTATTTCTTAATCAAGTCCTACACAGGTGTCTGTCAGCGATGACGCCAAACCGGCTGGACAAGAACACATAATCATCTACAACATATTTTCTAATATAAGAAAATATTCTGAATGAAATTTAAAGAAAAACCGAATCTTAGGAAAAAGTCTTTTAAAATTCACCCTTAATAGTTAATGTAAACGTATAAATCATTTAACGCGGCGTTTATCAAAAAGATCTAATAATAAAAACTTTAGGACTCCTGACAGAAATGTCGCACGCCCTTTTAATCATCCGAAAAGTAAGGTTTTCCCATCCCTGGCGTTAACATAATGAACAAGAATTAAATCTGAAATTCGAATTTTATTAATTTATTTTTTTTTCCATATGTTTTTTTTTTATTTTACACCGCGAAAATGGAGTGTCCGGAACATGTTGGTGGCATAATATTTTATTATTATTATTATTAATATATTTCGCGTTCATTACTATAAATTAAATAATTAGGATGACGCAACGGATTCGTAAAATCATTAATAACTTCGCATTTTATTCCTTGAACATTCTACATTTTTCGATATAGAAGAAATGTTTACGATTTGAACATATTTAACTTTTCAACGTACCCTGCCGGTCCATATAAAATTTTTCATCCAGTTCTCTGAAGAGTTCAATGATAAGATTTTTAAACGATTTGTCGTCCTTGTGTTTTTCACCGGCTAATTTTTCTGCAAAACATCATTTCCACCTGGAATTGCAGTTTCGATTTCGCCCAAAGACACCCGACGGTCAGAAACCAAATTTGAAACTACTCACCGAGTCTGGTGTCATAGCTGACGGCTCACCACCACTACACCATCATCCGCCAAATTTGATCGGCGCCCAGCATCATAGTGAAATTACAATACGACTTTCAAACATGACATTACTGCCATATGATACAAGTTGACGAATTTCAATCGAAGAAATACTCAAAAAAAAGGAATATCAACATCGGACGGCTTTTCTATGAGCGTACTCTCTCATTTTAAACGCGTACTACGAATACAACGGTGCATTGATCAAAAACTAGTCTCGTTCTGAAGGTAAAACTGACGCTCGCTCCCCTATTGTACGACAAACGGTTGCTATAGGAAGAACCTCACTTTCCAGGTGATCCTCGTAATTAATACGGAAATAGTGTGTGCCTCTACACCTCTTTCACTATCTGTAATAGTAGCCGAAAATGATTTCAAACGTGTACGCTGTCAGCGAACTCTGATGATATTTCAGATAAACTGTAGAGGGAATAGCAGGGCCGTGCCCAGAATTTTGTAAATATGGGAGGGGGTTGACAATTTTCTTCGCATATTTATTTTATAAATAATACATTTTAATATCCCCATACTATTAATAATTTCCATCATTTTGATTTATATATTAATAATTTACATAAATTATTTTTTTACTAAAATGTGTGTATGAGGGTTTCCATGTATCTTGTTTAACTACCGGGGCTATTACAGCACATAGAGTCTACTTAGGAAGATTAAACGCGATAATACAGACAACTGCGACCGCGGACGAAGCATTCGATAGTATCTTAGAAATAGAGGAGTTGGTAAAGTGAATGGATCGCGGTACAGCGCAAAGGAGGAACATTCGAGAAGTAGGTGAAAGGTGGATGGGACGCTCGGTTGACCACAAAAGGGGCAGACATTTGAGGGTACCTGGCTCGTGAATATGTAACTGTGCAAGAGGGTTGTATGCCATTTACATAAATGAATTACCCCTTATATAAACATTAATAAAAATTACGTATGTTATTGATTATACTTGTAATAAATAGTTTTTCCTTAAGATATTAACGAAGTACCTAAAAATACGGAACATATTTTTCCTTTTTTTTTTCTTTTAATGGCAAGATAAAAAATCATCAATATTTTAAATTTTTGATTTTTTACATAATAACTATTTTAGTTCTCATGGGGGGGGGGTTAACCCCCAAAACCCTCCCGTAGGCACGGTCTTGGCGACTACATACACACACACACGAAACTTTAAAGATAAAAATTACAATTTTCTTGATCATTAATAATGGTCTCATCACTTCGTGAACGTACTGCGCGGTACTACGAAAAAATTGACTCATTCCCGAACACAGAAGAAACCATTCCCAATCGCTCAATCTAACTCCGATGGAGCATTCGGCAGAATAATTATTATTCCATCGAAGAGAACTGAATTGCGGTAATAATAAATCCATAGACTCGAGTATAATTAACCCCGAGAAGAGAAAAATACACCCTTAATACAAATGAATTGGCTGCATTTTATTAGAATTAGAACAGCAAAGAAATTTACTTCGCACTTATCACGCGTCATCCACCAGCGTATGGTTGGCAACGATTTGAAGCGACAACTGAATTATGATTTACTTAGTCACTTTCAAATAAGCAACATACGTGTAATCCAAATAAACCTGGAAAATACAAAGTCGTTCACCTTTTCCCGCGATGTTCATTCCATTTTAACCTTTTCGTCATTCCGAAAATGGGTAGACCAACGGAAGAGGAGGCTTGCAGCGAAAGAAAAATGGGCTCAGAACAATGCTGGAGTGATCGGAGAGACACCTACGTGTCTTTTTTGAAAATTCGAGCGCTTCCCACGACCGTTGAAGAAGCCTGTGTAAACGAATTTCTCCTAAGAATTGCAGTTACAACCCACGAAAATATTTCATCGACCGTTCTCGGTAACTTTAGTGAAGGTTTCCCCGTTGAAATTGATTTTAAAATTAACATTAAGAAAGGAAAATATCTGGCGTAAACAATTTAAAATTCTAACAACAGTATCAGGGGAACTTTGTAGACTATTTATTTATTTTAATTTTTTTTTTTTTTTTGCTTGGCGGTTCCCTGAAATATATATTATTTCGGATTTTGTCTCCTAATTTCAGCGTCTCAAATTTCAGGAAAAGTGTAATTATTCCGTTCGCAATTTCCTTGCTGCCCGATATCAACGTTCCCGGAATTATAAATAAACCTCCGATCTTTTAAATTTTTTGTTTATTTCTTCGAGAAATATTTAAATCCTTTTGATCACCCGCGTTACCGATTTAAATGATAATACATCTAACTGACGAATCATCAGAGTGAAACTAATAGACGCGTCTGAAATCACTAAATAACGAAGATCATACTGGATTCTGATTCAGATATGAAAGATGGGGGTCTCTTAATTTTCATTTACTATATTAATATTTAACATAACGCGCTGAAAAATAAACAAAAAAACTGTCTAATATTAATTTTTATTTTTTCAACAGTTTAATAATTAAGTATACGATAAAATATTTACTGAGCAACAACATGTGACATTATAAAATTATTTTTGTAGCGTAGGTTTTCTTACTTTTTTTAAAAATTAATACTGGTCAACCCCGTAAGCGAATTATTGATTTTTACCGATGAAGAATAAAATGACGATTAGGTTTAAGTTCAAAGTCGAAGCATGATAAAAGAAATGTTGAAAGGCACTGTTCCGACGGAATGAACAGACCGGAGTCGGTGATAATCACGTGTTAGGGTCGCAGAGAAATTACCTGATTTTCTTTTTCGGTTACAAGTTGGCCTGTCTCCCTCTTTATTACCTTTGTGATGTCACCAGTTGGCCAATAATTCCCTCTCAATACAACTCTATATATGGCAATCTCGAATACGGGGCCAGTGGGGACTGGACACAATCAAAGTATCGTCACGCGCTATACATAAGAAGGGCTATCCGAAAAAATGCGAAAATTACCATGCGATCTTTATATTTATATTCGGAAATTTCAATAAATTTGACCTCTGATACACAGATTTCCAGTGCGAGCGAGAAGTGCCATTAAAAATTATCCGCAAATTCTTCAAAAGCAAATACCGCGAGGCAAGTAAGATTCACGAGGGGGTCTGAGGTTGAGAACAAATTCTCAACCTCAGACAACTGATAGAAAAAAAAAAAAAAAAAAGAGAAAGCGATACTTTGTCGATTATAAAAAGGCATTCGACCGTATACGATGGCGAAAACTGTGGCGCAGATATTATGTCTGAGACGGGCGCTCCAACTAATTAAGCGCTTATACGAGGGAATACGCGCAAACAAATCGATATCGTCGGAAAACTTTCACCCCGAACGGGGAGTTTATCAAGGCTGCATATTATACCCCCATTATTATTCAACATATACGCGAGTGGGTGGGCGGGGGTGAGGGCATAATGTATGAGACTATAAAGGAATTTCTGGGCGCCAATGTCAAAGCCGATGATGAAGGAAATCAGTCGGAGGAATACACATTGGAAACCTTCGATATACTGCCGACGACAGTATTATTAATAACCCCACAACAAGCATAGAGAGCATAGCCTAATAAATCACAATTAGAACTAGTCAGCGCTAATTACGGGCTGACAATTAATAAACCTAAAACAAAGATGACGATAATAAATCGTCCTAAAAACAACTCGCCAAAAACAGAGGGGATGGGGGGGGGGCTATTAAAGTCGTGAACCCATTCACCTATTTAAGATTGGAATTTTTTTGTCATAGAGCACAAATGGACATTCAACACGATAACGGAACGCTTGAAAAATAAATCTGGTGGTGGTCCCCGACTCTTCGATAAGCGAAGCATTAAAAAGAAGATACCTCGGTAAATGTGGCGGCATATACGCTTCTTCAAGGACATGGACAATCCGTGGGGACCAAGTAGGAAAAAGGTAGATGCGTATGTTTCGAGAGGTCTGCTATTACGCTGAATGGAGAGAATTAATGTGACTCGGTGCTGGGAGAAATTAGCTTATAGAACAGACTCTGTCGACAATTGAAACGAACACAGAAATATCATTAGAGCAGGAATGATGAAAATAATATTTGTAAATCAATGTTTCGATGCGAGCAAAAACAGAGAACAATGGCGCAATTTCGTGTTTTAGGTGATGGATAATAATGATCGTGATATCCTTCCGCGAGGGATGAAGTGACTGTTTGATTGGAGAATTTTCAGGAAAACTGCAGGCGACAAATTTATTTATAATAGCGAAGTCTTCACAGAGTGCGTAATTTCTTTCAAAGATCGCATCGCTCAAATCATTTAAGAATTTTTATTTAAATTTGGTCAAAAAAATTTGTTGATTCGTGTAAAAGCGTTAGATTTTTCCTTTTTTTCTGCTGTAATTCATTTTTCTGTTAAAATAGAAGTGATTTGAAAAAAAAAAGAAATCATTACAAATATAAATAATAATTTTTAGAATTGAACTTCAAAATCGCATACCATCTTGGAAGAAGTTTTCAATGTAAATCGTTTAGAAAGAAAAACATATATAATTTTAAACAATGACTTAATTGGCCAAATAGCTTGATAGTTAACTAAAGCCGGGCCATAAAAAAAAAAACAAAAAAAACAATGACTTATTGACCTCGCGTGACACTCATATATTCTCATTAATTTTTTTTTTGACGTATCGAAAAAAAGGTGAAAATTTTCACAGGTCGCGCAGCTTAGATAATTAAACGGCTATCTTCGAAAGCAGAGTGGCTGGACGATGACCGTGTTTCAGAAAATTAGTGTCGAATAATGCGACCTATATAAATCGACGAAATATCGAAAACCAGAGATAAATATTAAATCAGGAGAAAGAGAAGAAAAAAAAATGAAGAGACTAAAAACGATTTCACGTTGAATTTTACGCAAAACGTACTGAAAAACTTGTAATAAAATCATTACACTATTAATATCGTACTTGAAAAAATGAACGCGGATTTATCGATTACATTTTATTTCATAATATTGATCACCACAGCTGTATAAACTTTCGAACTCGCTGATTAAGATTAGCGGCAAAATTTAAATCACACATTACGTCGATTAAAGAAAAAAAAAGGAAAAAAAAAACATATATTTTAATCGTTACACACTTTGATGCATTTCGAAGCTTAAGCTTTTTTTTTGGGTATCTGTCAAACAGCTTAATTCTATATGATCGCTGTGTAACATATCGAGAGAAATCACGGCCGTAATGTAATTTAATCTATTCAGTCAGAGCTGATTATTTAAATCTTTAATGAATTCCAAACTATATAGAAATAATAAGTAGTTTTGAATTTCTACAAAATCGGTACATTTACTACGTCTGAATATTTCTACTACGCTATCTCGAACTACCTTTCTAGATGCAGCTTTTTCTCAATTTTTCGCGACATTCTCCTCGTTGTTTCTCTCAAGCATGCTCGCTCGTTACATCCGGGAACATCTTGTCGGACAGTCTCTTTTCTAAATTAACCTCTTTACGGTTTTTCCTTTTCAAAATCCCTAACACAACACAGTCTTATTCATGGTCTTCAGACTTTCCACATCTTCGTTATTCCTTCCGCCGCCTCTGACAACTCTTCCACGCGATCTTTTTTTCTTGGAAAAATAAACTCTCTGCTGCTCGGAACTTTTTTTTCCCCCGTGTTCCGACTCCTTATTGTGCTTCTTTCATGCATTTTCTTCTCTTTCGGTTGTTTCCAGCGCACTACTCTTTTAAATTCCCCCCCCCCCCCCGAATTTAGTATCCTCTTCCTCTCATATAAGTACTGATCAAGCGGTATACATGACTCTTAATTCCCTTACTGTTATACCGTGTAGACTGGCCATCGTTTTACCGGAAATGTGTAAGTCTTATCCGACATAGAAAGCAGTCATACTGTTCGCTCGCTAAGTCATATTCACTGCTATATTTTTTTTGAGCATTGCGGACTCCTACATGCTAAAGTACTGTTGAGTTATTCAGCTCGCTCACAGGAGAGAACTTGCCATGAACAAAAAAGGAAAAAAAAAGAAAAACGATAAATTTACTCAATCCACTTTATTAAATATCTCCCTAGTCATTCCATTATGTTCTGAACTAGTATCGAATCTGTTTCGATCGTCGTACATTAATTCTCTGTTTTCCTTTACGACCTCTAAATACTCCTTAGATTTCTATCATCTCTGTTTTTTAATAGGACGTTTTCGACACTCTATCAATAATAGATTTCTATGAGTGCTCCCGGAAATGTTATATTTTAGACACGATCGGGCACGCTGGCCATAAAAAAGAAGAAAAAAAAATCATCGCGCTATGAAATCTCTTTGTGCACAATAAATAACCTGTTACTGTGCTATGGTTTTCTTTTCCATTCTATTCCTATATTTATTCGAAGCCATTTTTCTCATTCCTTCTTTTTCCACTCTACTATTTCCGCCATTTATATTTTGCAAATCAGATTTTATTTTATTTTGTTGTCGGATAAGTTTTTATTTGAAATACCGTTATGATACATTAATAATTTTTTTTTTTTTTTTTTTTTCAGCAAGACGATTAGTAGTATTTCTTCCTTTCAAAATCTACTAATTCTCATTTTTTTTTTTTTTACGCAATGTAAGATAAATTTCAAAAATCCTTCGCATTCCTACGGTTTCATTTTTTCCTTAAATCTACTACATATATAGCGCTAATCGGTTGGCCATTATCACCTCACCGGCCCCCTTCAATTAATAACAAAACAGTCACCAACATTCTTGAGAATTCCCCCGATGCAATTTTATCCATAACACAATTTATCAGTACTAGCGGAATAATCAGATATCTATAAAAAAAAACTGCGCATCTTCGTACTGTAATAGCCACAGCAGTTAAACACGGTACAGGATGTTGCTTTCAAAAAAAAAAAAAAAAAAAAAAAAAAATCTACAATAAAAAAATAAAAACGCCAAACCTTTTTTTTTTTAAATGTTCTCGCTTATATTTCCATTTTAACCGTCCTTCAGAGCTGCTTACAAAAACCGGAAAATTACGTTCGTCATTGAGGAAGAACGGTCAGTAAAATTCCTCTATTATACGCCGCTTGCGACTCGCATCGATGTTCTAAGCACACTGTACGAACAATAGGCGTTAAAAAGGTCGTACACAGCCGCGGCTGGGAGGAGACAACAATTTGAAAGGGTCACCACCACCGTCGATTAAATGCGGTAAAAAAAATTAATAACAAAAACAATTTACAGCTAATAATTAATAATAGTACACAATGAGACCCGCGGTGGTACAGGTACGCTATAAGGTGAAAGAGAACAATAAGTGCCCGGTTCTGGCGTAAACAAAATACTCTTTATTTATAAGTCGCAAGCCACCAACCGCGTACTACTAATTAAAGATCGGCCAGAATTCTGATCGCGCTTTCGACAATGGCTGTTTCTTAAAAGTAGGGGGGAGGGGATTAAAAACGAAAACGAAAAAGAAAAAAAAAGGTAATAATGGAAGGCAACAAAAAAAAAAAAAAAAAACAAAACAAAAAAAAACGCTTTGCCAAAATCAACTAGCGCGGCTCATTGGATTTCCGTATATTCTAGCAGCATCAAAAAGGGAATGTAAATCTCTTCGCGACGACACCTGTTCCGACGTCTCCTCTCCAGTTGCTGGAAAATTTTCATTTCATTGCCAACGACCTGCTCGCGCCAGGTTTTTGTGCGCCGGTGTGCATGCAGCATCCGCGGCAAAGACTCGCGGTACCAGTCCTTTCACCTTCGACGGAACTAGCGGCAAAAACGCATTTTTCTCGCTCGCGCGTCTCTTTCACCTACCTGCAGTCGTGCTGCGAGTCGACCGTCGCCGTGGAGCCACGGGCCCCGGACTTGTTGCTCTTGAAATTATCTTCTCGCGTGGCACGAGGTGAAGCAATTAACAACCCGACGCGACTTATTTTCGCCGCTATTATTATTTAATCGTAATTGGCCGATTCGGAGATAATGAAAAATTTACACATGAGAACACTCCTCCGACAGCGTTCGAGGTTCTTGAACTACAATTACCTCTCAATGCTCAATAATTTTCATCCGATGCGAGATCTCGGCAGCAACACGAACCAGCAGCGGGGCTCTGTTTGCTCGACGTCTAAAATCTCAGTGAACAACTGGTGTCACGTAACGATAACTAATTAGAACCGATCGCCCCGAGTATCCGCGAGCGAGAATTATTCATCGGCCGTAGAAGACACGACACATTCTACCGAGAGTCGACACGATAATGCTCTGTCGTCTCGTTCGTGTAAATTTTTAATCTGACACATCAGACGCGACCACAATAGCCTAGTAGTGTTGATTAACGCTAAACTCCGGAATTCGAAAAATTGCTCCTGCGCTTCGTTAGGCGAAAGCATTATAAAATTAATTAAATTAATATTAATTACGCGCGTTCCGATTGAACAGCTATCGCCGCCGCGTTCACTTGGAAATCACATTTTTCACACCTTCCACCAGGTCGACTGTACTGCGTCTAATTAATATTTTAATACGTGCAAAACGAGGAGTGTAATTTTTAATGCATCGCATGTTATTTTCCCGATATTTTTCACTTCAACTTTTTGTTTTTCCATCTTCCCTTCTTAATAAGCTCTTTTCATCTTTTTCGTTTGGACACCGAGGCAGCCTACTCTTTAAAAGCAGCGACGTCCTATAAAAATCCGTTCCATTAAAACGGGGTTTTCTCCCCCCCCCCCGTATATTGTAGATGTTGGCGTAGCTTCTGGAGGCCTAGCGACGACAAGAAGTTTAAAACTCTAAAACTGACCGACGACAGAACGGAATGGCAAATACTAAACGATTAAAAACTAATGACGTATACCTCAAAACAACAAACTGTGTAATCAGTCTCACACAGAGGATTAAGATATCCTAATTCTGTATAATAAGAATTTGAGAATGCGGAAATTTCGATTCAATCAATCTGCCATTCTCCTCAGCGACCGTCGCCACGCCTTAATCTCATCGCGCTTTTCGAAAATTAGCTTCCAAGCGTCGGGTATTTAATAAAATTAAATAATTGTTTAAAGTGGTGTAAAAAATTACTTACTATACAACAAACATAAACAATAAGTGAAATAAACAGATATATTGTTTTAAAAACTATTTAGTTTCGCCAACTACTTCGCATTAAGTGGATACGTTGTGAGTTTTTAAGGGTGATTTTTTGGATAGTTGTAAATTCTTTATTATATTTTTTAATTCGACCATTTCTTTTAAAGGTTATGCGCAAGTCCGATGCTCACTCATTTTTGATTCCATTGCCGCCACTAATAAATCGCGCAAATAATTAAACAGTGACCAGCCTCACTACACTGTCAGCATAACATTACTTAAATTAGCGAAAAGAAACACACTACTATTCGTTAATTTCTTTTCCAAAGAATTCCTGCAACGGCGCTATCTACGTTACGGAAGGAGCACTATATTTCTACGATACAACGGCCGAAGGAAATCTACTCGCTATAGACACTGCATGTGTATTGTTTCGAATTTTCACTATAGGAAACCTCCTGTAATTTTTTCGACTCTATGACTGCGATTCACCTTTTTTTCCTTTAATCGAAAAAAAAAAAAAAAATCTTCACCTCCGCTCCATCCTTAAAGCCCCCGCCCCCGGAGGAGGATTATAATGAGGTATTCATCGATCGTGTGTGTTTCACTGAAAAGAGCCTAGGATCCCTGTTAATGGGCGCACCAATTCCTTAGCATCTGCAAAACAACATACACGCATATATGCGCCTTTTTCATAATGCAATACGAGCGCGGTCTATCAAAAATCGCCATTTCGTAATACGACGATTTTCGTTTATCGACATGGATGATGCAAAATTTTTTCCTGGCCTAACGTTGAAATCCCCGCACGCACACACACGCAAAATTAATCGGTAATCAGTTATATCAGTACGTTATTATATAATGAGCAAATCGCGGCCAGTTGGGATTACCTGGCTGTTTTCTTTTTTGCCTTTCTTTCTAAATTTTTTCCTAACTTGCGTGTATACTCAATAAACATGTAAGAGAAAAGAGAAAGAGAGACAGCAGTTATCGAAATAACCCGGTATCCATTCTCGTATTCCAGCGTAGGCCGTATATAATAATAGTTCTAGACTATGGACTGCTGCCAAATAATAGCAAACACTCTCAGATGAAATTTTTTTAAACTGATTCAGGTAATGGGGCCGGCGTAGTGCAGTAAAATCTTCTTAATGAAATTTCCTAATGCAACTAATAAACAAACTCGCCGACATTCCACAATATTAATTACGCTTGTCCGAAAAGCACGCGCATCTCCAATCGCTGTACAGAAAAACTTGCGAGAAATTCCGACTGATATTTCTTGTACGCACATACACACACATACAAAGAATGACTTCACTTTTTATGTTTAGCACCTAGACTTGAAATCTTTTTAAATATTAAATAAATAAATTGGTATTAAAAAACACACTACTTTCCCGAAATCGGGACCAGCCTTATTCTATTCACTTTATGTATTTAAATATTCAAAGCAGCTGCGCGCCCCACACCCGCTAGCTTACTGACTGTACAGTACTTGAGCATAATTTAATATAATTGTTGGTATACTGCCATTATTATAGTTACATAACGTCAGACCAAATGTGCAAAAGAACCCAGTTCTCGCAAGTTCGAACAGGAGCTATATGTCTTCAGTGCTTAAACAATGAGTCAATGACCCAAGGGAAAACACTTTATAACACGTCCAATCGCTAAAGTCGAAAAAAAAGAAAAAAAAGATCGTTACAAACACGTTTTTTTTTAACCATATACCGTCAATTTTAAATACGCAGCTGCCGGTGAAATATTTTTATTTCAACAAGAAGTTACGTACGCTTAATTTCTTTTTTTTTTAATTTTTCTTTAATTTCTAAAACCCATAAAATAAAATGAAATGAAAATAAATAAATAAATCGCGTGGCAGTATTAATCGTGCCATTTGACTGTCCAAAAAGACCAAAAACGATTTTACACTCTGACTACGATTGATTACCGAATTGATCAATATCGATTGTCCGTTCGATCGGAGAATCGGCCGCGCGTGTTCAGACGAGAAACAGACAATAAGGCCACCAACGGAATTAGTCGTGGCCAGTTTAAGAATAGGATGTTATTTAGCACCGTAGGGACTCACTCGCCGTGGCAACCATTGCGAATAATTAAGATTCGAAGGAAAAAAAGGAGCAGCGACAATTACGCAATCACTGCTACATCGACGATTTTGCCACTATCTGGTATTCAGAAGGGAATTTCAAAAACTTTTGTGGTCGCAAACACAACTTCTTCGCACCGCAGCTTCCAAAAAGAGCCAGTGTACATCTCACTCGTTTCAAAAACGCGCTTAATTCAAAATACGTTCTCGTTGTTTTTGAATCGGAATCCTTCTGCAAATGTGATTTTAAAAGAAACGAGAGATATGAAGGGAAGCAGCCCCATCATCTCTAGGTATAGTAGGTATAGTGAAATATGATCTGTGTTGTTTACTTTAACGGATTAACAACGGTTTCTTATTCCTCATCGATAAATTAAATTTACAAATGTTCTCTTATATATAAAAGCAATTAACTCAATTACATAAATTAGCAGCGATGATGATGCGGTTAATCATTTAACAGTTTTCTGTGAAAGTGAATAATAATTCGCGTTTCCTAGCCCGGTGTCCAGTACAAGGTAGAGACAAAGTTGAAAAACGTACTGAATTACTTTTATAAGATTTGTTGTATGTCACCTATTCGTTACCAATTGAGCAGTTATGTTTGGGTTTTACCAGTTGATCAATTACTCGGAGACGCATTTTCGTGCGTACCCTAAAATAGTTACCGGTTCGTGCCCGACCCCTAATAATGTCTGACGCGGTAACATTGCGAAGAAAATACTTTTAATATTTCATTTTTTTTTCAGTTATTCGGCCTAATGAAAAATATCGTCCTATCTGAAATGAGAAGTATTCGCGGATGGTTTTTCTTTTTAGCAAAAATTAGCTTTAATAATTCGAATTATAAACTGAAATGGGTAAAAATCATTCAAATTAAAAAACTAGAAAGCGAATTCGTATAACTTTGCACTTTCTTTGTTTAAGTATTTAAAATTGTCGATAGCGAATAAATTCAGTTCCTTCGTTTTCAATTTGCTGTTTAAATAGACGTATTACATCGGCGTTGCGAAATTGTCAACGAAAAAATAGTCACGAAAAATTTGAATTAACCCATAATCGAAAAAACATTGCTGTATTAGGATAATGATAATAATAATAATAATAAAAAAAAAAAACATACAACAAAAAAACAAGTTTCAATCGAACAGGAACGAAAAATGTAACAGTTAACGAAAGGAGAAATACGAGTATATATGTGTTCATGGGACACAGTGATTAAAATCCATCGACCAACTTTGAAAAAGCACATTATATTACTAAAAATTAGAGCTGGGCATTTGTTAATCGAATAACGGAATATCGAAAAAAATTATTCGAATAACCCGCGTATGAATATTAATTTATTCGTTAATCGACATTAATCGTTACTCGTTAATAATTAATCGGGCACGATAGTGTATGCAATGATTGATTTCGAGAAAAAAAAGCCAAGTTTAAATCCGACGGTGTAAACAAGAATACCGTTTTTTGCTTTATATCGCTTTTTTCCATTATTCAATGTGAGTTCTTATCGCCATAAAAAAAATTAAATGATAGGATTTTTTTTTTTTTCTTGAAATTTACAAATTCACCATAAATTGTCCGACATGATTCGATGTTACGAAACGCATATTCACGCTTATAATTAAACAAATTTAATATAAACGGAGGGGAAAAAAATATTTTTAAAGTATTAAACTTTAATCTGTAGATCCGCGACTGCGCAATATATGAAGTTGATTTTTAGCAAAAATAAGAATTTTCAAATTAAGGCGAAAAAATGATAACTCAGAAAGGCACGTGTTCATAATCAGTCAGTATCAGTCGATGTTTATTTAAATAATAAATACATTCCCCCTTACGCACTAAAATATTTCGCTGATGTACATCCACAGATCTCTCTTCGATGGGATCCTTTTTTCGGCGAGGTTCGTTTCGCATATAGCTAGCCCGGGCTTTTTCTCCAAACCCTTCTATAGCAATTACCTGTGGTGCCGATGTCTATTAAATTTCATCTGCTAAACGTTATCACTTGTGCTAGTAAGAAATGTAGCTTGCGAAATTTATTTTTACATCATCCATTAATGTTATCAGTGATTTCGTGCAAAACAAAAAAGAACGTTCCTCATTAACGATTTAGTTTTTCCGCGTACATGGCATACATATATGTATATATATATATATATATATATATATGCGCGTAATCAAAAAACACATGTTTTACATAATTTTATTAGATTATTCATTTCTCTCAAATATTTTTAACCTATTTACGCTTTTTTTTAGGATTCCGTACGCTTGTATTACTCACAATAAAATGATTTGAAAATGGCAATATCAAATAAAATTCAATACCACAAGAACAGCGCAACATACAAAATACTTCAAAATTGGAAGATAAATCACAATTAACATTTTTTTTATGACGGTCTATAACTCTATAGGAAAATTTAAAAAACGCGAAAATCCGTCGAAAAAATATATATTTTTTTTTGTATTCTTTTATTAACTACAACTGCATAAACCATCAAGAAATTGTACTAGAATGCAAATTAACGCGTAAAAGTCCACCACTATCAGGATTCCCCAGGAACATCTATTTAAGTTTTAAATAAAGTCAAGGGCTCTAAGGCACTTCAGCCGTCGAATTTTTTGACTGTTGTCAGTAGGTTGATAGCCAATGAGCTGGAATGGGTTTCTAAGCGACTAGTATACCGCTGGGCGGCAAGTTTTATTTCTTCCTTTACGTAAGGTATATTAAAGTCCCTATGGAGTATGTCCGCGGAGACATACCAAAGAGGTGACGTAACAAGTCTAACGATCTTATTTTGAAAAAAACGTTGTATCTTATTGATATTATATGATAAGTAATTTAAAACGACCTCAAAATTGTTCTTGAAAAATTCATACCAGATGGCCTGGGGAAATGTCCTGCCCTGACGCGCCCATAAAATAATAAAAAAACAAAACAAAAAAACCACCAGATTGCCATTTAAATGTTAAATTTGAAATATAAAACAAAAACCAGAAATACAAGTTCACGAATAAAACTAACGATAAAAAACTATTTAAACCCCGCCATTAGGTAAAAAACAACAAAAAAAGAGATATTCTTATTTAGTAGCCCAAATGGAAAACATTGAAAAGTCAAAATTCAAACATTGTACATAAAAGAGCGTATTAAAGGCAATTACAAATTCATTATATCCGCGGGCACCAGAAGCTCCTAAGTTTGTTTTTTTTTTTTTTTTTTTTTCGGGCGTGGGATATACCGATGAAAAGATCTGTTTTTGGTTTGATTGTGTGTTTTTTTTTGTAACACTATTAACTAGTACTAAGCATAACATGGTCGACTAAGCTATACATTTTTTACGGAACAAAGTTCCTCCTGTCTTTATTCGAATTTTCACGAAAACAAGCTAATCAGCCGCTGTATTAATAGTTAATTAACCGGTAACATTTGAAATATCGAAAATTTTCCTAAATGAATTTGAAAAAAAAAACGAAAATAGTTGGAAAACATTTAGAAAAAATGAATAATTTATAAAGCGTGTATTTTGTAAATACATATATATATATATATATATATATAAACTCGGCCATTTTGGCCTTGCAGGGGGCATAAAATGATTAAAATTTCCAACATAATTCTAAATCGGTCCATATGAATATAATAACATAATCACAGAAATCCTATAAAATATAACAAACGTTACATAAAATTAGGACATTTTTTCGAATGGGGGGTAGCCTAAGAATTACGTTATAATATATATATATATATATATATATATATATATATGTGTGTGTGTGTACAATACATAAATATATATTAAATATACAGAAAAAGTAAAGTAACGAAGACAGGTATTAAATTTCTGATAGTAGAGAATGCATGTTTTATAGCGGTTGAGGAATGAATCTGGTAACCCACATTTCTGACTAACATAAATGATGATGGTTAGCGCATGATATCTGAAATACACCGCAAGTAATTCGTAAAAAAGGTGCGAGCAATACCCTGGCTCGTTACCCCCGAAACGATCGACGTCAAAGAGAGGGTGACCGACCCCATGGAGCAAAACAACGAAATACTTGATAACAGGGTCGCGCATATGTAAATCACAAAAGGGGACAATGAAATAATAGATAAAATTTTTTGTTTCTAGGAAAAACCTTCATTTTGAATGCGAAATAAACGTATAAACTCAACTTTAGCCGAGAAGGTTTTTTTAATAAATTTACTGCGACCGCTAAAAAATAAGGAATTCCGATTCTTTTTGGTAATTTTTTAAGGTTCTTTATATAGGAAGCCTTTTTAATTCAGTGCAAAACGGGGAGCTATCATCAGGTGAAACACAAGATTGTAAATAAAAGGTGCGGGGGGAGGCGACAAAAATGAGTGATTATTGTAGAAAAACTCCAACCGCTCGTTAAGAGTAGTAATTTGTTTCTCGCAAGATTCGTATGTGCCCGATTCAATTACAAATCGCGAGATGAATCTCAAAAACCCCGTACCTGATCTTCATTAGGGAACATTTTAACTGCATAAAAATCATCGAACTCATACATCGGATTCTCGAAGAAAATCGATAAAATTAACGCTGGTACTCCGGTGTAGAACTTTAAATTCGATATAACGAGGACCGGGCCAATATGAACTGTGCCGTTTTATTAAATATGCATACGGAGAAATGTTGTTGCGTTCTACATTATTGACCGGTTTTTGACGGAACTGCTTAATAGAGAACATAGTTTCACGGTACAACACCGTTCTGTATGAAAATGAAACGTCCTCAATGTCAACCTTCACCGGACAAACAATGAACAAGTCGGAGAGTCGGTCGCGAAGGGAAAAAAGGCGCTACGGTGCGACACTTTCGTAATAATATTCAGTTGCCAGTGGAGAAAAGCTAGTGTTACAATATTTTTGTATCAAAATGTGGCCGACAGTCTGATCAATTAATCAAGACCGGATTGAAATTTTAATAGGCGCGGGATAGAATATAATAATGGCCAATCGAATAATTTCTCGCTTTAACACAACAATGCTCGTATGAAGTAAGACGAGGAAAGCTGAAAAAAGAAATTAAACAATGGACACAACACACATTAACGAGAAGGTTGGAGCTGAACTGTTACAATAGAAAATCGTACTCGTATCGTAGCGATATTGTTACATATTTTAACATTACGTACATCGTGCGAATAAATAAAAATTGATGTGTGTAACATTCGTAACCCTGAAACGACAAGAACATTCCGAGGCTGCTTTAAAATGCTAATGTGCGCCCACCACATGTCGGTCTAATGTGGTAATAATAGAAGACGAGCATGGCCTATTCAATGGCGCTGAAACAAATGATAGACCCTTTTCCGTCATTCATTCCGCTATCGAAATAATTCCCGATTTACATAACATTCGAGATTCGAGGAAGTAACTGAATACGATCGACGATATAGAACAGTACGAGTTTGCACATATCGATTTCGGCCTATTCTGTACCATTTGCACGCAACTATTAATTCGATAGTAATTTAAATTAGCGCTGGTCGAATAAAACTTATTCTCGAACAGCAGCGGGCAAATAACTCCTCTGTGTAGCCTCGTCGTGTGATCTAATTTGAAATTCAACAAATAAAAGAGGAAAATCGCTTCGGTAAAATTATAATGCCAATTAATAAATTACCGAAAAGAAATATGCCGCAAAAATGCCAACCTTTAAGAAAACTTTCAATTAAATCTGACGATCGTGCGTAATATTACTTGCATATTCCCCTCCTGTCCGTATCTCTTGGCCAAAACCCTTGACTTATATTTTTTTTTAGGAAAAATGACTGAATCTTTTCGAAATTAATCGTAAACCTCAATTTTCGAATCGCTTAAATATTTATTGGTACTAAAATGTTTTAGTCTACGTGATATAATTAATCCTTCCAAAAATCTAAGACTAAATAGCGGCAATACAATATGATGACACCGCCTGATGCGTGAAAAAGAACCGGACTGAAAATATTTGTTTTGGAATTATTGTTGTTTTGAATTTAGTAGTATGTAAATGAAAATTATGGTTATCTTTAACTTAACATACGGAATCCTCAGCGCATGAAACATCATGCTCGACTGAACTTTTTTATTCTGAGTTTGGAAATCGCGGAAAAAAATGAAAAAAAAATTCTAAATTACAATACTGTTAGCCGTCACTGGACCGAGCTAAATATAATATATACAGGGGCGGATCCAGAAGGACATTTGGGGGGGGCTGAATTATATAGTAAATTTGAGAAATATCATCTTGTGTTTCATAAAGAAAATCAAATAGCGACCTCTTTAGAAATTCATAAAGATGTTTTTAAAAAAACATAATTATTACAATTTTTAATTTAACTTTTGTTTTGTTTTTAAGGGTGAAAAATAAAACGAAATTATAAAATTCTAGCTAGAGAATGGTAGTTTAAAAATAGTAAAAAAGATAGTATTTTTATTAGACTTTATTTTTATTTTTGTTAGCAATCCGATCCGAATTCTCTTCGTTCGTGAGCAAGTTTAAATATATACATATTTCTTATTGAACTTGATTTTTAATTAAAAATTACAAAATAAAAATTAAAAATAAACAAAAAAGGCAAAGATCGACAACAGTTATGTTTAAAATAGAATAAAAAAGGAACATTAATGTGATTTTACTAGAAAATAGTATTTAATATTAATTATTAAAATCCGTAGGTAAAATTCATACAAATTTTTTATAGCGTAAATTAAGTTTCTCTATTATAACAAATTTTTTCATAAAGGCTTTGGTTCTTCGGGAGGGTGTCCTCTATCCTTCGCCGTGGGTCCGCCACTGATATATATATCTTTTTTTTTTTTTTTTGACATATGGCTAGACTCAATCTAAAGTTTTGTCCGTCGCGAAAAAATGTCATAACATTTTATAATGACTGTCACTGATGACCCCCCATTCGGTTTGGGGGGGCCTTACTTTTATATTTACGCCACAGTGTAAATATTTCATCCGATTTGTGATCAACAGTCGCAGTTCCGTCTTTGTATAATTAGTCGCTAATTTCCGCATAAATTAATGTGAATTAAAAAGTTTTTTATCATTTTTGCATGCGACGATTTAAGAAAAATTATACGGCGACTTTTGCACCCTTAATTATTGACAATATTTACATTTTAAAGAAAAACATCTCGGAACTTTAGAAAAGAAAAAATAAAAGAACATAATTTTCCATCAGTAATCTGTTTTCAGTTCCATTAACAGAAGCGGGTGATTAACAAAACATTCCTGTAGCTTATTGCGACTCTTTTATCGTTTCTTTTCCTCTACATCCATCATTCCAGCTGTTAATTTATTTTATCGATTTCCGATAGTTTTCCCTCCATTATTAGTAAAGACTCCATAATATGTTAACGTATTCAAGAAATTAAATGATAAAAAATCCTTTTTAAAACATCCTGTTTGTTAAATATAGAATATTATATTTGTTTATGTTTGTATTTATTATAACTTACTATAAAGTAAATGATGTTAAATTCTCTCGAGAACAACGACTGACTGGAACTTTTTCGGACGGTACATTTTAAATTTAAAAAAAAAAAACAAAAAAACAAAAAAACGTTATTTAAAAATTTTTCAAAGCGACTTTTTTGCAACTGTAGTACAAAAAAAATTTAATCCCATTGTTTTTATTTTGCTTTTTCTTTATCCGTCGATATGTGCAAAATTTAAGTGCGTTAAAAATAAAAACAGAAATCGTGTAAGATTATTGCGAGTTAAATGTTACTAAATCATTCAGGTGAAAGCTAAAAAATCTCATTATTCAATTTTAAAATCTAGTAATTTTAATTTAAATTTTCCTACACACTTATTAAGACTTTGTTATTTCGTTTGAGTGAAATTATAATCTTTGATGGAATTTAGAAAAAAATCATTGGGAGCAAAAATATTTTATATTTCCTTTTTTTTTTGAAATCTGTTTTTGATAACACGGAAAATCACAGGCAGTTTTGTGAGAAAAGTCTTAGTGTTAGAATACGGGTTAAACTAAGCCATAAAATAGTGACTTCAGCTTTAGGGCAAGTAATTTTAAAAAAATAAGAAGGCAAAAAACAAATTGATCAATTTAAAAAAATTACCGACCAATCCCCCGTGAAGGATTTTTGCGATGCAACGGCCACTTTATTTCCTAAATAGGCGTCAAGAAATGAAACTCTCCCCGGCGTGATTAACTAGATAGCGCCTGTTCTATCGGTTAGCACCGGTGAACCAGTTTACGAGTGCCTAAAGTCGAACTAGATAATAGAGAAATGTACGAAAACAAAGTCACTCTAAATGTAGAATTAAAGTTATCACATTTATCCTCTCTGGTTTTTTGTTTTAATTCCACCAAAGGAGAAGTTGTTGTAATCATCTCGGAAACGGGATTCGGGCATTTTACATACAAATGTGTTGGGAACTCAAAAATCTTCAAATAAATGTTTATTATGTGTGTGTTTGTATGCGTAAGGGGTTGTCCGTAAGCAAAGATTTTGTGACACATTCCGGTCTATACCGTTCGATGTGTATTAGATTTTGAGCAAACCTAATTCAGTGATTGAACGTAATTTAAGCAAAAACGTGAAAAAAGGTAATCAGTTATTCGTGAAACCTAATCGATACGTCTAAGATTATATACAGTTCAACAGACAAAAAAAAAAAAAGTAGAACTGTAAGTGTTTAAAATAAAAAAAAAGGTAATTAAAACAATTATTTATAGGAATCGCATTCATGAATGTAGCACATTCCCCGACGAACACAAAACTGCTGAACATGTGCACGAAATTATCTTTTTACTAGTTATACATACTAACATTATTTTTTCTTTTTCATTGTATAAAATATCGTCACATTTTAATAGGATATTGCATTTTCATATTCACGATCGAATCTCTTTTGATAGTCAACACTCGTTTTGATTTTTTCGTTTTTTTTTTTTGTGTTTTTTTTGAAGGAAGCGTAAATCCGCCTTGAAAGCATTAGAAGAGTTAGTTCTGATCTGGTCAGAAACGCGACAAAATAAAAGAAATAAGAACTAGGATAAAAAACATGTAAAAGGTGTAATCAGAATGTCCGACAAGCGAAAACACCAAATAGCACGTTTAATCGGAAGAGGAGGATATTCAAAAAAAAAAATGTAGTTAGGACTATAGGATAGCTTCGTATTTAAGATAAAGATGCCGGTTTGGTAGGCGGGTGTTAGAACGTGTAGAAGGTAGCAAAGCACGATTAAAATGTAAATAATTAAGCTTGCAACGGGCAGTAGAATACTCAGTTGAATGGATAGTCTCTAGTGTGGAACTTTTTTGAGGGAAACGAAATGGAAACAGTAACCTGAGGGAAGCAATGAAGGGATCACACAGCAATCCGAGTCAAAAAACTCGATAATGTGTATTTACAATTGTCACTATTTTTATGAACTAATTAATAGACAGAACGAGTAATTTTTTGTACATAAGTTATATAAACACCGTCCCCATCGGACCATATAATGGCTCCACGAACCCGCAGGCATCGGTTCTTCCACAATATTTATAGGGGAGATTCTTGACATTTTCCCATATGGAATATTTTCGGGCTAAGAGTAACATTATTCTGCGTTTATTGTCGCGTTGTTTTCGCCATAAAAAAACCGATGTAGAAAATGGTGCAATTCTTCCGCATTTTACATGATCTATAGTAAACATTTCCGATCAATATTTATTTTTTTATTGTGCGTTTTTCCCTTTATTACTTTTACATAAAAGATTTTAAATTATTATTTTTTTTAAAACCTAACATAAGAAAAGTATTTTATAACGATTTGTTTTCATATTACAGAATAGGTAATTAAAATTTACAACTATCTATCTAAAATAGAACATTTTTATTTTATTTCTTTTATTTTTTACCGGATCTGAACAAAAAACTGGTAATGCATTTCGAAAAATTTACAAATTTTTATCTTCTTGAACGGTCATGATACCTTTGATGCAATAAACAAATTTTAGTTGCAAAGCCTCCAACGAGTAAAGGTGAACACACGCGAAACAAGTCAAATTGCGCGTAAGGTTACAAGAATAAATAAAAGAAACATTTAGAAATAATAACTAATAATAATAATAATCGTAATAACAGTAATAGTAATAATAATATTCAATATTATTAAGAATGATATAGAAAACAAGAATATTATAATATATAATTAATGAGACTTACCTCGTCGTCGACAGAAAAGAGCGAAAAAAGGGGGGGTGGGGGAATCTACCTGCGGAGAAGTGTTACGGAAATACTATTAAAAGAAAAATGAATTAAAATCGAAACGTTTTTATCAAAAGTAGAGCCAAAAACACGAGTCGCGTAAGATCGAAGCGGCGAACAGGAGAAACACAGAGACACGATTGCATAGAACGAAAACGCGATAATAAGAACCATCGGAGGGCAGCCAGACAGTACGGAAGAGTGGAATCAGTTTGCCAGCCGCAGAGACCATCATCATACTCACCTTGGATGGGCTTTGTGGCGGCTGACATTTCAGACTCCATCCTGTGCTTCTGGAAGTGCACGGTCGAGGTAGTCGCGCGCAAGAGTCAATCTCCAGCAAGACATAGGCAGCAGCGAACGCGCGTCCGGTAAACAAACGAAATAACCAGAAATCATAATAACACCTCTGGCTCGGGTGGAGAAAAATATTCTAAATAGCATTAATGAAAATGAAAAATAGAAGAAAAACACAAAAAAATACTCAACAAACCGACAACAAAAGAAACACCACAATCGTTCGAGCCCCGGCAGACTGGCAATCATTATTGCCGCTGCCGCGGGAATTCTTTCTTTTTCTAATTTGTTTTTTCCCTCTTCCTCCTCGTTCGTCTTCCAATAAAAAACACAATAGACAAACGGCAGTCTAACCATTAATCATCGTTGAAAAGAAAAAAAACCGACGATTAATTTGAATACCGTTTGCCCGGACGAGCATTACACAAGTGTGTGTCTGAAATTTCTACGGCTGAAATGCCCCAGCCCTGCGACTACAAGTCTCCCCCCCCCCCCCCCGTAATTTTCAAATCCCACATTTCGGTGTGTAAATTTGGTCGTTGAATGGTTCTAGAATTACAGCAGTTTCTTGTTCGAATTTTAACGAGATTATCGAATTCTTCCGAAATATTCACATTTTGAAAAACGAGGTTAGACATTTTAAAGCGACTCTGAAAATTCCCAGTAAACAACTGTCGCAAACTATAGTAAGGAGGCTAAAGGGTTGCTGACGAACAAGAATAAATTATTCCCCGCAGAGCCTAGTTACATCGTTTTCAAAAATGAATAACTTCACAGAAGCCACACCACCGTTGCTAATAATAATTTCTCGCTGTAACGATTTCGGATTTATTTCGGAGTAGATCAAATAATAGAAAAAAAACGAGTTCAGTCAAGCATGATATTTCATGCGCTGAGGATTATTGTAAGACTATCATTTACCTTTACGTAATACTACATTCTAAACAAAGATACCCGATTTTTTGCGCCATGGGAGATACGTTATTTTTCGCGCTTTTTTTGAAACCGTCTCGTTAAAAAAGTGAAAGACGTCCCCTACAAACAGCTTGCTTTCCAACAATATATATCACATGCCCGGGAAAAAAAATATTTTTTTCCGAAATTTCGAGCTTTCGCGGCGCTCCGAAGGTCTAATTTTAAACTTGAAAACCCAGATGCCCTCTGAACTAAAGAAATATAAGATATACGCGTATTTTTAACCTTATTTAAAATTTGTACTCATAATAATAATTACGTCGCAAACGGAGGGGGGGACACGTCATTTTTTGAAAACTTTTTTAAACTTTTCACCAACGTTGAAAGTTTCGTTAAGGAAATTAAATACGGTTTTGTCCCCGACAAACAGCGATGTTTCCATCGACATATCATACGACCGGAAAAAAAAGAAATATTTTTTTCGAAACTTTCGAGCTTTCGGCCTTACAGAGGCCTAAATATAAAAAGTTGCTATAGTTTTCCTATAAAGCGGTCTTCTATACACATATATTTGAGATACGTTTTGATTTCCTTAACTTTTTTACTTACGTGAACATCCTTTTTTTTTTCCTTTTTTTAAGCCCAAAGTGGGGGTTCATATAATATTTTATCTATCACATGGGTACTTCTATCATCATAGATAAATGATTGTTTTACAGCGGGGTTAAAAGCCCGGGGGGTATTTAAACAATTCTAATACTTTACTCGATACAACGATGAACGGAATATGCTATATATAACGACGGCATTCATTACAATCGATTTATGTAATGAAAAAAAAAAAAGGAATGGCAAACTAGAACAGAAAAGCGGGGTGAAATAATTAAAAGGTACACTTGTACACCGACTTTCTCAGTATCACGGTTACGCGCAATTTCAAAAATTTTTGAAATTTTTTAAATACTACTTAATAAAGAATAATGAAACACTAAACACAGAAGTCTTTATTAAAAATCGAAAAATTAAAAAAATTTCCGGCGACATGTTTTGAATAAATAAATTAAAAAAAATGAATAACTTCTCCATTTCTAATCACTATTTTAGGTTACATAAGACACTTTAAAAGTCAAAGGTTTTTTTTAGCTAATTAGGGAAAATGTCCATCAAACGCTCAAAAAAAGCAATATCGTTTTCATTATCTTTTATAAAGGAACCATTTTTGATTTAATTTAAAAAAAAAAAAAAAAGAACTTCAGAATTCTTGATCTTACCTTTTATAATAATCAATAGTAGTTAAAAGTATATGCGTATACATATACATGTATATATACACATATATATATATATATATGTATATGTATTCGAAAGGATTATCGGACGTCTACAAAACATCAACGGGAAATAACGTGCTAAGGATACTGTAATTAATTACCATACAATTATAAATATAAACGATTACAAACAGTAATTTCAAGGTGGTGCATAGAATGATACTATGCAGCTGCGCAATACATTGAACGTTAAACGATGGTTCCGTGGCGTACGGCGATTTAAAAGAAGTTGTACTTGAAAGAAAAAAAAAAGAAAAATTATGAAAATTCATTCCAATTAACGCAGCGAGTGAAGTTAATGTTTCTGTTAAGGTGACTATCAGGACACGGCCGATATCTAGAACGCCGTCGTAGATGATCCCACGCATAGGTGATATTTTGAGAACATTGCCTATTCTTCCTCGATTTGTAAATATGGTAAATGAAACATAAAAACTTTAAAAAAGAAAAAAGAAAAGAAAAAACGAACGTTTGAGAACAATTTACAAATTGGGAGATACATAAACAGCCGAGCTGGAATTTCGAATTAGCCCGATAATTGCAGTCACCGATATTTTTCAATTAGCCGAAATCTGCCACGGAATCATGTCGAAAAATAAAACGCTCCTTCGTATTTTATTGTTTCCGCTATG
Source organism: Icerya purchasi (assembly GCA_039619475.1). Taxonomy (NCBI): domain Eukaryota; kingdom Metazoa; phylum Arthropoda; class Insecta; order Hemiptera; family Monophlebidae; genus Icerya; species Icerya purchasi. The sequence continues at coordinate 493,263,472 of CM077116.1, forward strand.
TGTTATAACTCTACCTTCTCTTACGTATTCCCCAATTAAGGTCATTCCAGAATGTACCAGTTGCCTTGCTGTATTTGTTAAAATATCCGTTAATAACTAATTTGGTTACTAATGAGTTAAACGTTTATAAATTAAAATTTCCTTTTATGAAAAAAAGGAACAATTCCGCGGTTATTCAGTTATTTAACCTGTTATTGTTTAGATGAAATATTTTTCAGAAAAAATTATTAACTCTCCATTCTAGATAAAATAATTACGCAGATTTAAAAAAATAATACCGAAAAAAAAAAAAAAAAAATTGACTCATTTTTCCGAAAGTAGGATGAAGCCAAACGTGATATACGCTCCTTTAAAAGTGTAAATTCTATTTCATTTAATTTATTTTTACTTTTTGATCGTATCCGACAAAGAACATTTTACTTAAGAGGGATGACGAATTAACCGTTGTCGCGTGTCCAGAAATTTAAAAAATCAAAATGTTACCGAATTAAGAGGACTGCGAATTCCCTCTGTAGACTCTGCGATATTTGTGCAAAAAACATAAAACGATTTTTAATTTTTGCAACCAAAGGAATCAAGGAATCTGACGAAAGTGGAAGCAACAAAAAAAAAAAAATTAAAAATCTTTTCATCACCCGGAGAGAAGAAGTTTTTCTGACATTAATCATTTGTGCAAAAAACTTAAAACGATTTTTAATTTTTGCAACAAAAGGAATCTAGGAATCTGACGAAAGTGGAAGCAACAAAAAAAAAGTAAAAAAAGAAAGAAAATTAAAAATCGTTTCAACACCTGGAGGGAATAAGTTTTTCTGACATTAATCAATTTAACAAAATGAAACTCATATAAACACTTTATGAAATAATAATGAATTTGCTGTGATCACAAAGCTATTAGTTCGAAACGCGTTAGCATTAGTTTTTTGTAAATATATCATAAAGTGTTTATATGAGTTTCATTTGATAAGTACTAGAAATACAAAGTGTTTCAAACTTCAATAACAATAACATCAATATGATGAAAACCATTTATCTATTTACCGCTGAACTCATCGCCATCTCATCTTACGTTCCCCATTGCCTATATATCCTCTCATCGTTCCATTTCCGGCTATTTGATTATCTCCGACTTCATGAGTACCCTTCTAAGCTTAATCCTTTTTCCACTCACTTCTGCGACTATTCATATTCGATATCTTATCTACAATTTTCTCGCTCAACGTGTGTAACGTTGATTTGCTCTGGATCCTTCGTGGGAATTGAAGGTAATGGGACGGCGGATTCCTTGATTAGAGTTGCTTCGCCCTCCTGTCTACATTTTTCAATAAAATTCCCCCTTCCAGCTTGCTATGGTTAATACTTCATACTCTGGATTCTGGGGTCATTTTTCTTCTCTAATAATCGTTTCTTTTCTCCGTCCATCCGGTTGAATCCTTCTAACCACCCTTGGTTTTCACTTTCCTATTCTACAAAATTCCGTTGTAATCTTTATTATTCGTTGCGCCTAAATCATACTACCTTCCTCACGGTTGTAAGTTCCCTCACCTAATTGTTATCTTCATCCGAATCACGAAGCCCAGCTTCTTCGAATGTCTTTCCCTCTAGTCTAAACATGCTGCTCTTTATTATAATTTGTTATATCTTAGACTTCCTGGTTCCTATTGCGACAGTCCAATATCCTAGTATTTGGTACCTTCATTCTCGTTATATTTTTGACCGAATCAATATTTAACTGCCCCTCATTTTTCTTGTTCGCTACTGGGCAAAGGTCCTTTGATGACATGCCCGAAAGAAAAAGGAAAAAAAAAAACAATTTTTCTATACCTCAGTTTTCTACTTTTGCAAAAACCCCGTGAAAGACTTCCGCAAATTTAACCGTGGCAATGACGGTAATTATTAATGTTTTTTTGTTCCTTTACCTGTACGTATTGCCTTGTGTGGTTTTCAGTTGCGTTTCCCTTTTTACATCAGTTTCCAACAATTACCAACAGCATTCTTTTCGATCGCTGAAACAAAAAATTTTCAAATCCTATTACTCTCCTCTGCGGACTTAATAGTAATAGTTAAATTTACATAAATAAGCGCCAATTTCATTTGTTCGCATGTAATCGAATATACTCAAGTTAGCAAAAGGTAACGGATATATTCAAGAAAGTCCCACTACGAAGTCATAGAAAACGAATGGTCTTTAACAAAGCATACAATTCCCTCCGTTTCCCACTTCAACCGGAAAATCCGATTCACAAATCTTCACGAAGCTGTTTTTAATATCGCGCGCGAAATAAATTTGGATTGTTTTTACAAAAAAGTTACCACAGCCATCGAGCTTTATTCACTAAGCACAAAAATTCACAATAATCAATGTAAAATTTCATTAAATATCGCAGTCCGACCGTAAAAGTTCCTGCCGCAAGTTAACTGCATGCGTAAGATCGATGACACCTAATCGATGCGCTGGGCCTCGGTCGTTAATTTCTCGATTATGTACACATATCGTTGATTGCTAAATGTCGCACAGCGAGATTCTTCTCCGTAAGTATGAACCTCGTAGATGAAGGACACAAACGATGTAATATAAGTTCGCGAAAATTAGCGACTGCTACCTCTAGGCAACTGGCACTAGGCGATAGCAATTCGAACAAGACGTCAAACTTCAAAGGGGAGGGGACACCCTAATAATAACCTGCGGCGCTCTATTCTATCGCGCACAGAGCTGGAACGTTTAAGTTTGCTCGAATACACGGCATTCTCTTAATCGCACCTGTACCAATGAAACCACTTCTCTGTGTCGTACGTGTTTACAACTAAATATTTGCGAATCTACAAGTAGCCACCAGTCTTCATAAGAATTCCGGTCGCGTTCGTAGACGCATCGGAGCACATTCGGACTGCAATCGTTCACAAGCAAGAGCTGAACAAACAGTACTACTCGTAGTGTGCTTGTTCACGATGAACTGCACACTAGAAGAAGTCTGCATTCGATTTCGGAACACATACGGTAGTTTCGGTGGAAATGATGAAGCAGATTCACCAGCTAAGTTTGCCGCCGTGGCCAATCAACTGATGTGTACGGCTTCCGCTATCATCGCCCGACTTGTTCGTCGCATCTACACAGCCCACTCACCAGAGATATACAGACTGGACAGGGTACATCTTCACGAGCTGTATCGACTCTCACTCTTCAATTTCTCCCTCTCGCCCTACCTGCTCCATTCGCGAAAAGACACGTCTATCTTTGATTCGCGATTTAGCCGCTATTACACTGTATCGATGTTTTACTTTTCCGTAACATCATTATTGATAACTGTCGAATTACACGGGATTTTCATTCATTTATATATATATATATATGTATTTAGTTGTTGGCATTCCACATTTAATGCTAGTATAGAAACGGTCGCTCGGCTTTTGACATAGAACCAAAAAAGAAAAGATTATTTCTTTTTTGAAAAAGGTCCAGGCCAAACCTTAATAATTAGACGGAGAGAATTTTGTCGGAAAGTTACAAATGCGACCCCCCCCCCCCCAAACCCTCGAGGCGAAACTTCGGAAGCTGCGAAAAAAAATTAATTCTACCTACAGAGGGTTTTCCACATCGACCGGAAATTTCCGCAGAAGGTAATATCGGTTGTTTCGTGTCGAAAAACTTGCAAAGTTTGCGAAAAGTTTAAAAAGACGCTAGAGCCTTTCATATTGTGTAGTGATAAACTTTAAAATAGTTCGTTTAAGAGAAACGTGCACTGAGGGAAATTCCTCTCTAGTTAAACGTAAACCAAAAATATTTTCAATTTCAAAACTGAACAATATATATGTATATACAAATTCGTTTTCGTCAGTGAGCGTACGGCAGTATGAGAGAAGTCGCAGGACTGTACTTCAATTTCTTAATGAACTTATCAAAGATCAAAACACAAGCCTGTATTCTCCCATCGATGTATCGAATATAAGACATTTGTTGCGGGTCAAAATGCAATAGCTGATAAAACTGCCACCACTTTTCGGTGTACAAAAAATTCTTTTCACTTCGAATATTATGAAAATGTAATTTCTTAACTGAACTAACGTAATCGCAGGATAATTTGTTTATTTTTTTATTATCATTACAATTTTAGACTACTATGCGCACAGGTGTTGCGCGAGACACACTATTACTAAAACAATTTCCTAAATATAATAATACAAGCTTGATTTACGTTCCATTCTCAAATTACTTAAACAATTTTTTTGTAGTATAAAAATTATTGTTATTCATTTTTTAAATGTGGACAAACTAGTGTATAAACACATTTCACGAATTAATCTTCACTCGTAAGTATCATTAAAAATAATAAACGAAAAAAAAAAACAATTTGGTCATGTGGAAGCGAAAATAACAGCGATAAATTTTTTAGCATCATGGAAATTTAACGAAAAGCGAGCTCTAGAAACGACTGGAAAAAATTATGAGAGGCTTGAAGATCCGACAGTGAGCTGACAACGCTGGAAGAAAAAAAGATTGTACTTTAAGTAAAGAGATTATAACGAAAAACATTTTATAATCCGCCTCCGTACATAAAAAAAACGTGACAGGAAAGATTAAAAATAATAAGAATACCGTTAAAATATTTACGCCCTCCCATGACCACGTGACTAAACTAATGTGAACACAAGCGAAAAAATAACGACCTCTAAGAAGACAGGTTGACCCGTGATGTATATCGAAGAAAATAATATGTATACACACATATATGTATTTATATATATATATATATATATGTATGTATAAATCTTGTTTTGTTTTTTTTAAAAAAAAAAATAAAGAATGCTCGCTTCAAATTTTTGTAAACATAGCAAGGAAACAAGACAATTAAAAAGAGAACAAATATAGGATCCGTCTTGCCGGCTACTCTGGTGACGAATCAGTAGGAGTTTGCCGAATAAAGGAATATTTTTAACAATTAGACCGGCTCCTTTGCCCCCTAGTGAAACCCGAATTTTTTACCTGCTCTATAAACCGAAATGTATTCTATTTGTCGGTTTCCGAGCCGATGCGGCCTTACGGTCGACAGCGGCTTCCTCTTACAGCCGAACCGAGCCCGAAACCGGCCCTTAATGATCCCAAAAAGTCGATAAACTCTGAAATTTAACGACCTTGATCGCCATTTTTGTACGCAGTAAAGAAACGTTCGCAGCGTGCAAAATAAATTACAAGTTTTTGTATGCCAGGAGGCCGATCGAAATATTTATCGAAATAAAAATACCTTCCTCGAAGTTTTATTTTTGAATATAGCAAAATGCAAATTCGATTCGATAAAAAACGGTTAGCGGCAAAGCCCCTGCCACGATTTCACACTGAGCCAAAGTATGCCGGCTAGGGGGGGGGGGGTCAACTCGGCCCAATCTCTATATACTACCTTCACGGCTAAAATGATCATTTAAATAACGGCCCGTATCGTCAAACGTTGACAAGCGTTTTTTACAATGAGACGTAATGATTTTGATGTTAAATTTTCAATTTTCTGAACGGTTCGATGATAAGCGGCGAATTTCATTAACACGAATCGCGTGTGAAAGTCATTTTCATTTGAAAAAGAAATTCATTTTCATCCGTTGGTATGGTCAATTTTTATTTGTCACGCTGTCAGTGTATAGCTCGTGACTAACCGCACCAATTTAACAACGTGAAAAAGGGTCAACTATTATACGTTGATCGTCTCTGGTTTTTTTCTTTTTCGTTTTTTCATGTTTATGAGCCCAGTGAACCGATTTTGATGATTCCCCTTATTCATTGCGATGATAGTATCATGCACAAGTAAACACTTGGTAGTCTCATTCGGATAAACGTTAAATAGAAAAAATAAAAAAAAAACTTTTTAAATTTTATTTATGCACTAAAAAGTATAAAATATCATTTTATTAGTGTGCGACTACCACATTAAAATCTGAATCTAGAAAATATTCTGAAAAATAAAAGCGGGGGTCACAGATTAATAATTAAATAATTTTTAGTGACATCGACCAATTGGAAAAAAAGCTAATTTTTAACATGACAAAACGTTAAAATATCACGAATTTCCTTGATAAGTACGGAGATTCGAAAAAAAAAGAAGATCGAAACTGCCTTAGTATCGCTGACACAAATATCTTACCATCACCGCGCGTAACATTTACTAGAAATTGTAACGATGAGTATTATTAAGTACTGTGATAGCAATATCGGTAAAAAATAATCATTAAAAGAATGTTTGTAATACTATCGATAATTAATATAACCGGACGCAAAAACTGGTCATTAAAATTTTTATTCAATTACAGTGAAAACGAGAATAGCTAAAAATTTTAAACGCGACTGACATAAATTAATGTTACTACCATATGTAGATTCTTCTGACAAAACTACCAAAGCGCCTGATTCATCAGTTCGTTTTAATATTGAACACATTACGTTATTAAACCAAAATGTTTTACTATATAGCGAAAGTAACATAATTTTAATCCGGTGAAATATAGATATATATATATATATATATATATATATATATATATATATATATTAGAACTCGAAAATATTGAAAAGTCTAAAAATAAAATAGCTTTTAAAAAAGCAGAAATAACAACTTTTAACAAATTAAATAATGATGAACTGTGAAACAAATTTAATAATAATGAACTGTAAACAATTACTCGATGCAAAGATTTTACAATAATATATACATTAAAAGTCGGTAATTATAAACATTATTACAATTAATGTCTCGGTAAATCCGAATTGCACAATTAAAATATTTCTTTTTCATTTTTTCCGTACTTGCCTCTTATATAAAAACCGAGAGTGTTTTGTTATTTATGATGGTTGCTAATTTTTGGATTTATAGAGACTCGAAAGATTTCTTCTCATTAGTAATAATCGTTCTTAAGGGTTTATTACTTTGAAATAAACGATTCTTTGTCGAATAAAGTTATTTTTTACGTGTTTTAATGCGTTTTTATTAAATTTCGATATTTTTTTTCTATTTAAAAATTTTTTCCGAAATTAGTGATCAATTTGTGGTGATTATTACTGACCCGTTCATTTCCTATGTACAGATTTAAAAACAATACGCATTATGTTTCCAGAAAAATGTTTCAGCGTTCTGTCCCTTTGAAGAGATTCCGCGGTTGTTTTGTTTTTTTTGAATTCCAGTTAACGCGAAAAATTACTTATCAAGTATACTTAAAAGTAAAAACAAAAAAAAAAAGAAAGAATCGGACGACCAAAAAAAAATTCAGATCAATGCGAGACGAGACACGCACTATCATCGGTTCCAGTTAAGTTCACAGGAGAGTTCGGGTAGTAGCTGCGCCGTGTTTTTAACTGTGGTGGGGTGGGGGGTGGGGGGAGAGATACTTCAGGTGGTAGATGCGAAGCGAAAAGTGCTTATCGGAGAGCGATGTGCAGGTCGGTGACGAAGTGTTTGCGTCGATAATCAGTCTAGAACAATACTGATAACCTACATTCGTCAAATAGTTCTTCTGCGAGGCGGCCAGAAAGAAAGACGACGCGAAAAACGGTAAAATTATTTATAATATCGCGAACAAATCACGGACGGGGCTTTAGGTTTTAGTCGAATTTCTCAGGTGAATTGAAATCCGGCCTGCCTTATCATGTTTGGCACACAAACATCGCCGGGGCGACCATACCTTTCACGAGGCTACACACAATTGCGCCCGTCCGATGACCTAGTTCCACTGGCGCGCTAGATGTACGGCAAAATGCCAAACTGATAACAACGCCATCATCGCACTGAACTCGATTCTTATCACAACAACAGTCAACCTATTAAAATCGCATAACATCCTCTTTCTATCGAGTCGCCGACAGTTTTTTTAATTGTCTCCCCGCCGGCCGTGCGTAACGGTTTGATTCACGCAGAAGTGCGTAACGGTCGTCGTGTCAGCCGCTCAAAGATTCCGCGTTTGGGGATCAAAAAATGATTATTAGGGACTCCCCCCCCGAAGGGGGGGGGGAAGATGTCTTACAACGAATGTTCAAGCAAAGCTCGATGAAAATGGGAGTATTTTTCGGTAAATATAAGGTTTTTCGATTTTCCGATACGTATTCAAAGAAAGCTGCGACTTTGTAGCGACACAGTCTTGCGCCGTAATCTTTTCGAGGCCCTATACTAATTGATTCGAGTTCCGCGTGTTGTATATATATATATAGAGTCAACCACGTACGCAGACCGCATTCTACGTCATCAGAAAAACGGAATCGAGTCGACAAATATTTCATATTACATGGTACACCTGATTCACTTATTATCAAACTGGGTATGCGCCTATTTCGTAGCCCGGTTTTCCAATCCGCAAATCATCGAGTTACCTCGTTTATCCTGATTTTTTCCTTTGAATCATATGTATTTTTTATCCATTGTCGCGGTATTTTCACAAAGTTTACCCAATATTACACGTTGTAAATACATAAGGCAAGAGAGACATGTGAGAAACACTTTAAATAATCCTCTCTAAGTTAAACCCTTTTTACAGAAAAATTCGTAATATAATTCGCAAAATAACCATGAATTACTTCGAAACCCGTTGGTTGTTTTTTGAATTATATTACGAATTTTTCTGTAAAAAGGGTTTAATTTTTTTAGAAGTTTACATACGAGAAAATCGAAATGAAAATGAATAATGTTAATCTAAAATTATAAATCTCTTTAGAGCGCGCGGATAAGTTGAAAAAATAAAGATTTCCTTCAATTTTGAAATTATTATAAATTTCATATTTTCTCAATAGCGAAGACAATACATATATCCACCATGTGTAGGATGCTAACAATAAACATCTATCGCAACATTTCCCTCCATCTTTTCATTCCAAAACGATTTGAACTCAAGCCAAACAAACAACAGTATTCGTTGAGATCCAGCGTTCCCACCGTGGCGTTAGATTAGTTAATCGTGCTTCGTCCGGTTATGATAGGCCGCTTCATTGAAAAAGAATTCCACTTATACCGGATTATAATGTTCAAAGTTGAGCGCGCGAAAAGAAACAAAACAATTTTCCAGGTTCAACGAACCATTTTCCTCGTAATGTACGCCGTTGAATTTAACGACGTGTGATTTTGTAGCACGATTAGGAGTTAGTTATGTGACAGATACCTGCAGTGATTATGATAATACAGGTTTAGTTCGATGTTGGTTTTTCCGCGGCGATAGAATAAGCGCTGCTGCGGTTCCGATACACGCAGGTCTTCTTGCGTTCCAGTATATTACGTATAAAAATCATAATTTTTCGTCATTAGCAAGAAATTATTTCAGGACGGAGGAATGTAAAAAAATTTAGTGTTTGCAATGCGTATTTCTTTTTTTTAATTAAATTATGTATTACGAGAAGAGAAAGGACGACGGGTATCTGAAAAGATGTTATGCGAAGAGAGAAATAAAAAATCATCGAGCGACAGGTGCAAAATCGGCAAACCGGAAATAATTATTTACCTCGATTTTAGTATTGATCATTTTCCCCCCCGACATTCGATGCTCCGAAATTACAGCGGAGTCGGAGAAAGCCGACAGTTTCTTTTAAAGGATGACGCCTAAATAAATTAATAGCGCGTTAATAATTAATATTTCTTTTTTTTTTTTTTCATTTTGAAGAACTCCATTTCTTTTAATTCTACGGCAATGGAGAAGCCGATTCATTTTCCGTTCATTTCGGCTGCTGATTCACCTTTCACCGCATTGGCACATGCGTATATCTTTGAAAATTTCCAATCATCGATTTACTTTTTTTTTCCTTTTTTTTTTTTTCATATTTATTGGGTTCGTCAATAGTTCAGGCCGCCTCCTACTCTACGCGAAGAAATCTCCTAGCGACTTCATTTTCCTTTCGTCCTACGTTCTTCCTTCTTAATGGGTAACCGATAAGCGCAAACAAATTTATAAAAGAAAAAAAAAAAAAAACATGGAACATTGTCCCAAGAGAACTATGCGCAAAAGAGGAAAAAGAGAATCAGATTTTTATAAGATGTGAGATAGCCAACGAAAATGTATCAAGCGCTTGGGTGACAGAAGGAGAAGGAAGGGAATGAATAAATAAAGCGCTTTAGGGAGTGAGAGTAAAAAAAAATTGTGAAGAGCATTCAAAAAAATTATGTGATCAGGGTAACATACAAAGTCACTGTTGGAGGGACGTAGAGGACGATAATGGCACGAGAGAAAACTAGTAAAGCAACGAAGGGAGAAAACTATAGTAAAGTAACAAAGGGAGAAAACTATAGTAAAGTAACGAAGGAAGAAAACTAGTAAAGCCACGAAAGGAGCAAACTGTGCCCAAAGCTCGGGCGGTATAAGTCAAGAAACCAAGGATCGATAGTGAAAGTCGGATAGACAAGTGTAAAAGGAGCTCATGAGGGGTAAAAGATGAACCGCAATTTGTAATGCGCAGCAGTAAACAAGTAGTAAGAAAATGTAAGTCAACTAACTCATTTCATTGGATTCGGAAGTGGCCTGGAATTCATAAGAAATCAATCTGGATTTACTGTGAGATCAAGGATTATGTAAAAAGAATTAGTAGTAATCGGTAGAGTGGGAAGGAAGAGGAGATACAATAGCCTGCAGGACGCTCTGAGAATCTGACAGAATAAGGATACTGCGAGAGACACGACAGAGGACTGACTCAGGATATCATACTTCTCGGCCGTAAAATTAATCGAAGTAATCGTGATTTTTTTCCTATTTGGAAGAAGGAGTGTAACGGGAACGATATTTATTTCATTGCAACTGTTTCTTAAGTCAATGTGAATGGTATACAGATTTACGAAAATAATTGCTTAGTGTAACTTTTAAAACTTCCATATCCATAAAAAGGGATTTGTATTCTCTCCTTTGAAACATTTGTTTTTCTTGCAGCAAAAAAGGAAGCTTCATCCGAAGCATTTTTTCTTCGATAACCATGTCCATAAAACACGTTTCGGTTCGGCTTGTACGCGTTGTGCTTGACTTCTGGTGCAATATAGCGACGATTTCATTTAAACTACGGCATAATCGTATTCTCAGTCTACCGAAGGTTTCAGTTCTTCTTTGTATGGCTGCGAAATCGCATTCGGATCTTCGTAAGCTCGCTTCTTTGTTCGGAACATTGCTTTCCCGGTACGTCCAAGCTCACTTCGTCCGGAATACACAAATGATTTTTCATCTTGATTAATAAATTATCTTTCGGAATCGATCCCCCTGCGAATTTGATTTCGTTTCAAACACACACACTCGCGCGTGTTTAGGTAGGCAAAAGAAAAAAAAAACGAGTTTTGCACCGGTTCTATCTAAATACATTTGCAACTAGTCCGCACCGAATTACACTGAAGCAACAGCACACACCATTCTTTAATTAACTTTTTGTGCGAACAAACTGAACTGTGTAAAAATAAGATCGCCCAAATGAAGGCGAAAAAGAAACGGTAATTCTATCCGTGTTAAAGAGCACAAGGAAAATATTAGAAAGTAGGACAAAGGCCGTCGAATATCGGAGAAACGATTATTTGTGACCTTCGTGATGCTCGCGCGGACTCAAATAACCGGGCAGACATTTTTAATCTCGTTCTAAAAGTAACGCGGTTAATACGCTAAAGCGAAATTGTAACATTGAAGAAAAGTTCCGATTCTCTCAATTTTCAGCGCACCTCAAATGTACAGCACGTATCGTTCGACAGCAGAGGTCACGCAATATACCCCCCCCCCCTCTTTATGCTTCAAAGTCTCAAATTGAAAATTATCAAATTAACGAAGAATAAACACCATAAAACACGGAAAATGAGGTTGAAATACACCTCTGGTGGGGTGGTTTTAGTGAGGAACTTTGAAGATTTGGAAGCTTAATTTAGCCTTTGTAAATGTTCCCGTACGAGAAAATGATGTTCAAGAATTTTAACCAACACAGAGGGGTCTTGCGGCGAACTGGCAGGGTAGAGAAAGGTGCTGTTGACTGCAACAACGAGGGCAAGATGAGCTATGTGAGACGAATATTGATGCTTCAAAGGAAATTTTAAAAGAAGCGCTGTGTGTAGAAAGCAGAACTTCTACGGTTGGGAGATCAGCGAGAGCCCCTCTCTGAGGGATTTTCAGCTCGGTGGCGTCTAAATCACCATACACATCATGCGAACGATCACCAATTTTGAAAGAAGAAAAACAAGAAAAAGTCCAAAAATCAACTCCGTTGGCCTGATCTATGTTTTTAATTGACTCTTTAACGTTCTGTATAATATATAAAAAAAAAAAAGAGAGAAAAAAAGAGATCTTTATTACGACACCGTCTCCGAAAAACCACCTTAGAGAGATACATATCTTACTTTGACGCGATAAAACACGGTGGACCACACAAACTGTTCGCTTCACCGATCATGGGCCCCAGTCAACAAACTGTGCCCCATAAATGAAATGATTTCCCCACGGAACCTTCCGGCGGCAAAGACACCGATAATATGGACAATGATAATAATGAAGGAAAAGCGTAACAAAAAAGGCAGTAAATTGCGCGCGCTTTTTGGCGAGGTCGTAAATGTACACACATACTTCTTTTATACGGCTCTATTTTCCTTTAATCAGCGCCGTCATTACCGTTATTATCATTATCTTCGAAGGACTTTGCGAAATGTCGTTTTCTAAGGTGCGTCTACAGAGACGACCGCCGACTCGGGTTAAGACATCAATGGAAGTGCGGGGAACCTGAGCAGGCCGCGACTTTTATTGCACTGTCAAGGGAGGATCCTGTTGGAACCGGCTAAAATCGGATATGTTTCTTCGAAAAAGGTATCTTATAGAATTTCCGTGTCGCTCGACGGTGGTCCTATCTCTTCACGGGTTATACCAAAAAAAAGCAAGAGGGGATAGCAATGTCGTCGCGAGAGATAATTTTTCCCCGGTAGTTCGAGCATTTTCAGCGACAATACTCATGTGTTGCCCTGCAATTAATTCGCGTATCAAATAAAGATCAGCAAACAGGTTCGAAAGACAAAAATCTCCGATTACCTAATCAAACAGAAAGTTTTTAATTCCGATAAATTAAAATGTTATTTCGTAGATTTTCCGAGCTTCTTTCGTTTCTTTTTTCTTACGTCGCGTGAAATTACTAGGCAATGAAGGAGGTTTTAGTGAGCTCCATTTGTCGCCTGCGGGCATTCTCCAGGATTTTTGTAAAAAATCCTTATAGATAACTTATTCTACACTATCATAAAAAGTCCACGCATTTTTCGCAGAGCTGCTTTTAACGTTACCTTTAACGTTCGCGCTTGATGTATAGCCGAATAAGAAATAGATAAGCGAAAGTGCAAAATCTGCGAAAATAATTTAATACGTATTTGCAACTTTAAGGGAAAAAATTATAAAGTCGTCTCACGGTGACTTCCCATTTCGCCTAAATTTAAGGTTTCGGTTACTCGGGTAATAAAAAAAAAAAGTCAGACAAACATACGAATGATTTCGTGTTGGCAGCAGCGCGTCATCATTGTCGAATTTTAAACAGACTAATAAACGCATCATTATTTTTGCTATTTGATTCCGCTATTAAAGTTTTTTTTTTTTTTTTTGTTTCCAAAAAGCAACAAAAAAGGTTTATATGAAAATCAAAAGTGAAAAAATACCGCTAAAAACGTATTAAATGTAAATATACGCGAAACGACGACTCCGATTAATATTTGCGAGTTATTCCATTCAAAGTCCAGTGCCGTATAAAAATCCCACCCGCCTTATCAGTCAGTATATTAGAAGCCCCTTATTGATATTTAGTGTGACATGAAAAATTAAGGTTTTCGGAGTTGCAAAAAAAAAAAGAAAGAAAAATAATCTAGGTAAAGAGTTGTAAACGGATAAATGCTTTATTACAAATTGAAAACAATGCACATTTATGCAGGTTTTATCCAAGTTCCTCGTTAAAAAACAAACAGAATCATTTTTATTTTTTTCTTAATTTTTTCGTTTTTAGCAGAAATGTTTTTTTTTCGAATATTTCCCCTTTAAAAATATTTTAAGAAAGAGGCAGAAAGTGTATTTGTTTGTTTATTTGTTTTTCCTTTATTGCGTTGGACTTGTCAGCAGTGGACGATTACCCATCAAAAAGAAGCTGGATTTAAAAAGTTAAAATATTGGCCAAATGGTAAGCTACTTAGCCGTCAGGCCATAAAAAAAAAAAAAAAAAAAGAAAAAAAAAAAAAGTTAAAAAACGAAAAGTAAAGTTAATTTTAAGCAAAAATGACTAATTAATCTATCTAATAGTATACTGTAAATTTTTTGTCAATAAACTTGTCTTTAATTTTTAATTTTTTTCGATTTACAAATAGAAAGAGGTTATGTGTTCGTAGCGTATGTTTTATTTTTTTTTTGTTTGTTCGCGCATAAAATTCATGTGGGTCGACCATTTTACTGTTTCAGACGCCATTTTTCGGCAAATCCAAAAAAAGATAAAGAAAAAAAAACTTCCATTTTACTATTTAAAATGTCCTAATTCAATAAATTGCCAAAAGATTGCGATTTAACATTACAAAAAGGAAAAAGAAAGATAATATAAAAAGACGCTATTCAATTAACCAAATATTTTATAATATACTTTTGACGTACAAAACAAAAATTTATAGCAATTAAGAGAAAATAATTTTTTAATGAATGACAACAATTTTTTTTATTCTCTGTGCGCCGAAATCTAATTGACGACCATTTAATTTAAAACGTAATTTGCAATAAATATTTCAATTTACAAATATTAGATATATGTACGTGTTATTTTTTACCTGCTCGATTTGTTTTTATAAATGATACATCCATTACTACATATATTAGACTGACTCAAATTTTTTGTTTTATTCACAAGCGACAACTTATCAAGATAGAAGAATAGTTTCCTTCAGTATACGTATAAGCCAAGCCAGAACAAATTGCGACTTCATAAAAGCAGTCAGTATGCGGTGATTTTCCGCATATTGAGACGGATTCGGCATTTCTTACGACCTTTAATGACGCTGTCCGAGCTAGAAAAATGATAAAATTTGAGTAACAATCATTCAATTTCTTGGGCGGTCTCGACAGCGGGCAAACGCAGCATTGTTAGTCAAAGACGCTTTCTCGGTTGAAAAATCGAGGGATCCCCCGCTGCGCCAGGGTAATCTTTTTTTCTGCCTACCAAACGTGACCGTATTGCCAAGTTTATTTTTTCAAATTATTATTATTATTATTATTATTATTATTTTATGGGTCATTCCATTTTTAGGTGAAATGAGAATTGGGCGAAATGGGAATTAGACGAAATGATACCAGACCCGTCTCACAAGGACGGGTCACGCGATCTGTGGGTCATCGATTTTGATGAAATTTTTCAGATCGATAGAAGACCATGAGAATATATGAACTGTGTGTAAAATACTATTAGAATGCAACTTTTTGATTTACGCGAGAGATTAAAATTTTCAGGAGCCACATTTAACAGATAATAATATACATAGCCGGGACGTTTAGACAAAAATATGCAAAAAATTCCAGATTTTATGTTTATATTTATTTTATGCATATGGTTCGGAAGACTGATCATTCTAAAATGAAGTATATTAAACAAAACAAATTATTAAAAAGAAATTAAACAATTTAAAAAAAATCAATTTTTAATTTAATAAAAATTTAAACACGTCATTTGTTACATTTATATAGTATAAAAACACAAATTCGAATGTACTTGTTTCGTGATGTAGTGGCGAATCTGATGTCTGTACAACTTGAAACACAAAGATGCGGGTTCGAATCCCCACCTCTCCGATGTCACCTAAAATTTTTGATCTTATTATAACTATATTAATTCTTATTATCTGATTATTTTAATTCTTTATACATATGACTACATAAATATAATAAGTCGTAAGACAAGTCAATTAAATAAACGAAATATAAATACAACGAATATTTTTATTATTTACATTTCTATAAACGATAAACATGCAACGAATTCATTATGCAATGTAAATAATAAAAAATTGTAAATATTCGTTGTATTTATATTTCGTTTATTTTATTGACCTGTCTTTCGACTTATTATATTTATATAGATAATTAAAATAATTAGATGATAAGAATTAATAGTTAATAAGATCAACAATTTTAGGTGTCATCGGAGGGAGGATTCGAGCCCAAACCTTATCACAAGCAAGAACACTAGGCGGTACGCATAGTCTGCACGTTGAGTTGCCAGCTTGTCCGATTTGAAGTTCAGCTTACATATCACTTTTTTTACGAAAATCTTAGTCGTAATATAATTAAAATTTATACCAATAATTTCGAAGTCATCGGTGGAGCATCCGTCTAGGGTAACTTTTTTAAACAATCGGTTTTTAAATCGTTGTTACAATAAAGTGCAGATTATCATTAAAGGGGGAAAAAAAATAGAGGGAAAAAAGTAACTAATGGTTTCATTATGATTTAATCGTTTGAATTATATACTCTACAAATCAACTACAGAAATCGTGCCGAAGACATTTCAAATGTAATCGTGTTAGGCACTTCATTGTGAACAATGTTACTGCGCATAAAGTTACTAAAAAGGCGAACATAATGACTGTATAGCGAAGTTATTCATAATGACCCTAAGGTGGTGTCTAAGGTGAGTTTGAAGAGAATGTTCCTTCTGACCGTTCAACCTAGAGAGTCTTCCTCCTAATCATCCCGCGGTTCTTTTTGTTTCCTTCACTTTGTCGTTATGTTGTCGTCTCCATTATTTGTTTACGTTCTTAAGACATATTATATTCTCTTCCTAGTTTCCTCTCCGTATTGTGCTCCCCACTACTCAAGCGAAGCACGTGTCTGCGGTGCTGATCATGTGCTTATATCAATTGTTCACCTTTCTCTGTGTTCTACTTTGCGTTCCAGTTTGTCTTTTCCTTCTTCGCACATTATTCCCGCTTTATATTGATTACTTCCTATTAATAATATTTGATATTGTTTCGAGATATATAATTTCTGGGTAAAGATCTCTAGTTGACGATCCCACAAAAAAAGAAAATGTTGATCACTTTCCTCCCGGCTAATCCTCCTTTCCCCTTACTTACCCCGTATAATATAATATTCTTGTAATTTTATGCATATTTTTTTTCTATTTCGCTATTATTATTTTGTCGTTTTCTATAAAATTACTGAAATGATAATAAAATGTTAATTTATTAACGACAAAAATTCTTTCCCGAATACCCTTTTTTATACGTTTCCCCCACTTAATATTAAAATTGCATTAAATTACCTATTTTCGAAACTATTTAATATCGATACATATGTATATATATTTTATATATATATATTTATATATATATATATTTCGTTCGCGCTATCAAGCCCGTTGCCCGCTGCAGCGAGGAATGTTGGAATGTATTTTTTTCAACTGCCCATTAAGTTCGCTGAACGAGGAATTTGCGATTAAACTATTGATTTTTTATAACCATTATTTGACGTTTTTAATTTATTTTTAAATATGTGCAAATGTAATAAATGCCACTTGCCTCTAATTGATGTTTAATCGAGTTTTTTGTGTATTAACAACTTCCTTTTTTTTTTCTTTTTTCAAAGCGCTGGTATTATTAAAAGTAATCTTCTTTTAGTACATAAAAAATTCATAATTTCCAACAACTTCAGTTTATTTTTCCTCTTTTCATTTATAACTTGAAACTCCAATAAATAATAACACATAAGTTAAAACGAGTAAAAAATGAAATGATAACGTGAAGTTGGAGTAAATAAATTTCAGTTACATCATAATGAATATTTAAACTTTAAACAATTTTAATAAAAAAACACGAAACGTGTGTTTTTTTAAAAAACTCGCTTAGCGAAACAAGATGGGAGTTTTATCGATACTAATTCCTATTGCGATGGGCGGTGTTCTATTTAAAAATAAGATAATTGATTTTCAGAAAGTATATTATACATACTTCACATTTCTCATTCTATATTTTAATTGAGCATCGGGTTTGGATGCAAAATCGCTTAAAAATTTGTTTGCCTTTCACTAAACACCCTCTATCATATATATTATATGTGTATATATTTTTCAAGCATTAATTTAAAACGGTAGAGTACTATCGATCGTAAAAGTTGTGTTTTTAATGATGAAGTATAATACACTAATTCTGCTCATGAAATAAAAAGCTATAAAATACCGAATCTTAAAACCAGTTTTTTGAAACATCCGCTAATTTTTTTGTTACTATCATTTTTTATAATTATTATCACTACTATTATTATTAATTATTTTTACTTGGTTTCAACGACTAATCACTAAATCTTTTTTTTTTTTTTTTTTTTTTTTATACCATCTGAATATTTAATTTTTCAATGTTGACATATATTTATTTCCCGCGCATTTCCACAAATTATTTCTTTTTCATTAACGAAAAGAAGTTACGCAAATACGCACACACTGATTACGAAGTTCTCTTTATACAATAAGGGCACACTTTAACAATAATGATTTTAGAACAGATATCAATTGCTTTTTAATTGTAATAGATTCAAGAGACCTTGTCCTCTTTGCTCAACTAATATATTTCCCTCTTACTACATGCATATATATATATATATATATATGTATATACATACATATATATATATATATATATATATATATATACATGTATATACATACATGCACATATTTTTTACTCTGCTCGGGTGGACGAGCTTTGAGCTATTTAAGTTGTTATTGCATAATACCATTCCGGTATTTTTTATTATTTTCTCTCGCTGTAAATTTTATTATTCTGTACTTGTTTATTACGTTTACTTTTTCCCGAATATTTGGGAGTAATAATTTAAAAAAACAGTTTTATGATATTAGTCGGTGTGCTCAAATGATGTTTTACACAATAATGAAAAAAAAAAAAAAAAAAAAAAGGTACAAATAAAAATCCGACATTTGAGACAATTTGCAATCTAATCAAACGAATATCTTAAATGCGAAGACGTTGCAACACATTTTATCTCTACCATTTTCAATATCGATAAAGAATTCATGAACTCTCTATTATCACCGGTACGTGGCTGTTGTGGTCCTCTCTTCTTCTTCTTCTTCTTCCCGATTGAAAACTTCAAAAAGTCAACTGGACACTTTTGATTTTAGTCACCCTATATAGAGGCAACCTCCGTGATTATGGTGAAAGGCGTTCGATGTCCGTTAGAGTTCAATACCCTTCCAAACAACTATATTAAAAAACGCGAAATTCTTAAACAAGATCTGCACCGAATTTTTCTAACCATTAAAGTGAATTTTACGTAATGGATTCAGTTTTTTTTCAACTACCGTCATGACCACCCGACCGACGAACGTAACATGTTACTAACTATTTAGATACATCGGCGGTTTGACGTGGCAATTATTACAACACACTTGGAAACAATGGCGCACGTTTGTGTTGAGAGGAAAAAGGCTGGAACTTCTCCGTATACGCTCACTTATCCCCCCCGCCCCATGTTCTTTCTTCCCTCTATTCCATTCAAACTAATTTGCTGTGAGTTCCTAGCCATTCGGCCATCTTTGGTAATGAAGCGATTGATTCTTCGGCATCCGAGTTTCTGCTTTTTCTCACTTTCTTTCTTAAGAAAAATCCGATCCTCTAATCTCCTTCCGCTGTGTAAAAGTTTTCATCTCAGTTTACGGTATCGCCGGATATGTACGTTTCCTCTTTTTCTAACAATCGTGTTCTTTCTATCCGTCTATTCTACCTAGTCTTCCCCCGTCAATCCATGCTTCTCTCTGTTTCCTTCACTTCGTCGTTCTGTTGTTGTCTCCGTTATTCGTCTGCGTTCTTAAGCCATAATCTATTATTATCTTCCACCCGTTTTCGTTTCTCTCCATATTGTCCTCTCTAATAATTGCGGATGATTGTTTATATCTCGTTCAATCGAACGTTCTACTTTCTATTCCAATTTGTTGCGAATTGATATTCCTACTCTGTATTGGGCCTCCTATATCCTGTCTTTTCTTTCCCCACACATTGTTCCGACTGTTTGTGTTCCTTCTTACTAACAATATTTGACCGCATCAAAATATAACTGATTCATTTCCCTTTCTGATTGTTTCTGGGTAAAGGTCCTTCCTGGTTAACGGGCCCAAAAAAAAAAAAAAAAAAAAAAAAATCCCATTTCGGTACTTCAAAAATGTCAGCAATACTATTTAGAAAGAACATCTCTAATATAGATTTAATCAAATTTCGGTACAAAATATAACTCTGTAGACATTAATATTATTTGTATGACAGTGTGTATTATTATAACTCCATTTCACGTAAGCGTCTTCGTCATTCGTTGATTCCGAGTACGCCACTGTATGTAAATCAGATAGGAGGAATAGCAAACCGTGGTCAGCTTTCTTATTATTCTCGTGCGTATCGTAATAACTAAAGGGCTTGTATAGGCACGGGTGCTGAGGGAAAAAACATTACTGTGGACTATGCCCGAAAAAAACGCGTTTCTTTAAATTGAGATATTTATTTTAATTTAATAGATAATTTGCATTGATATTTATTTTTGTTCCTTATTGAGGGAAATTTATTTATTTTATATTTATTACTAAAATCTATTTAAATACGTAAAACCGCGTTTACTTATTTACTTGTAATGAGAATCCCCCGGCGAAAACAATGATCGATAAACAATACGATTTCTGACTAAAATTTAACTGGATATAAAATATGCGACAGTGCCTCACCAGAAAAAAAAAAAAAAAAAAAAAAAAGAAAAAAAAATGTTAAAATAGAAATTGATTAAATTTTTTAAAATTGGCAGAAATTTCGGTTTCGATCGAAAAAAAAGGGCCGAAATTTAGCTAAAATCTCAGCTTTTGCCAAAGTACATAGCGAGGCCAACCATCATCTCGTAATTAATTAACAAGATTACATATAATCTGAAGCGAAGTTATTAATGGATAATTTTTTATTGCAATTAATTATAAATAATCGAAATAAATAGTTTTTCGATCGGGGAAAACGAATATGAAAATTAATACGGACGATTACGCACTACTATTAATATTTCGATATGTCCCCGGATGATACGATTTCATGTTTTCGTATCAATTACTCTGCGCGGAAGTAGGCTCGAAAAGGAAATAATGAATATGAAAAAAGTAAACCTGGCCGGCGCATTATCAACACAATTATCATTCGAATATTATTTCCGCACAGTAACCTGTAAAGACTTGATGAAGAGTGTGATCTCGAGACTCTCCTGACAAACCCCCGAAAAAACCTTAGTAATATTACATTGCGATTAATGAAGTACAATCGGTTCTACTAAATAATTGTGACTTCGTAATTAATTGCCTAAAAGCTCACCTGCAGAATGGACACTAGTCTTGATTGATCACAAAATCAACAACTCAACTGCAATAAAGCACGCAAAACATATTCTACACACAGAAAATATTAACGCCTGTCAGTGCAACTTTATTGGAACAGTAAATAATTATAAATACTTGGGAGTAAAAGTAGATAATCACCTTAATTGGAAAGACCACACAAACGATCTGAGCATAAAGATTCGGAAAATAATTCCGCTGTTATATAAATTAAAAAAGTACGTGTCATCTAAAAAAACTAAGATGTTAATATACAATGCACTATGCCAATCACATTTAAATTATGCAATAATAGCTTGGGGGAGAGCAAGTAAAACTAATATAAAACATATTAACTACCTTCAAAAAAAATGCGTAAATATCCTAATGAGAAATAATATAAAACATAAACATGAAGAAAACAACATATTAAAAAATATAATATTCTGGATCCCAAATCATATCTATACTACTTGATTATTATGGAATGGCTAAATAAGGAAATCGAAGTAGAAAAAAGAAATCCACCAACCTACAATATTAGGAACCTACACCTTTATAAAAAACAAGCACGAGGATAATATTAAAAAAAATATTCTATGCAAACTACTAAACTCACTACCAGAAGACATTAAACAATTACAGCCACATATAAAGTCAAACAAAGCAGAAATAAAAAAATGGGTTGGGAATAAAAATATTAAAAAGATAAAAAAAAAAAAAAAGAGCTCTTAATATCGAGTATATATTAAGTATTAATAATAATCTATATGTAAGAGCATGCGAAGATATGTGAATGTGTGGGATTATAAAATAATATAAGAGGATTAATTATACTTCTTTATTTTAATTTATATTACTCTTGTAAAAGAAAATTTAACAGTACTGATAACCATAAATATGTCTCCGGAATCGTTAAGTATAAGAAACATTGTACTATATTAACAAATAAAGAAGGGAGGCATGTGTTATTTTTTTAGGACCACGCCGACAAGCTTAAAAGCTTGGCAGGGTCCACAAACGTAACGCAATTGCAACCAAAAAAAAAAAAAAAAAAAAAAAAAAAAAAAAAAAAATTAGATTTAGAATCGTCAGTAGCGTAACAAAAGTCGTCGACGAATGTAATTGATCGAACACGCTTTGCCGTCTTTTCCTTCGTTTCGTACTTGTAATAATTCCACACGTTGTCAAAAAATACGAGAAAAAATACCTGTAATTCTCTCGGAAACGGTTCTAATGATTCTGATGAAATTCACAAACTACGGGTTTTCGACGGTTTCGATAAATCGAGATTGGTCGAGCGTGCTCGAGAGGATTCGGCGAAACGAACAATTTTAAAAGGGAAGACGTCGCGTTCAGTGCGTGTTTAAGTGATCATCATGGCAAAAGTAAACGAAACGTTTATTTAAAAATTATAAATTTATTTTAAAAAAAAATTATTCTTAAAACTGGAAATTTTAACTTGCAGAAATTACAATCGATTTTTAATATCCGCTACGGAATGTTTAATAATAAATTTATTTACGTTGCTAATGAAAAAATAAATGAACGCACGATGAAATATATTTCTTTTTAAAAATATCGTGACAATTACTAAATACGTCACAGAGATCGCGCGTGTCGTTATAGAGAGTTACGCAGACGATAGTAGTTCGTATATATTCGTTTTTATTTTTTTCGTGTAAATACTCGAAATACAAAATCGATTAATCCGCAATGAACACAACGTAAATATGTAGCTTCCGTGTCTTGTGTATTGCTGTGAAACACTGTCAGTCGCATTATTATTATTATTATTATTATTATTATTATTATTATTATTATTATTATTATTATTATTATTATTATTATTATTATTATTATTATTATTATTATTATTATTATTATTATTATTATTATTATTACTATTATTATTATTATTATTATTATTACTATTATTATTATTATTATTAGCCATAAGTATATTGCTATATATTATAATCTTAATTTATAAGTAATACTATTAGCCCTTATATCGGGCAAAGGCCTTCCTCAAAACGTGCCCGTTCACGCCGGTCCCAGGCTACTCTCTGATAATGTTTATATCCTAACATTTTAGAAATATTATCGGCCCACCTTAATTTTTGTCTTCCTCTTTTTCGTTTGTTATAAAGACTCCAGTACGTTACAATCTTTGTCCATTTATCGCTTCCAATCCTAGCTATATGTCCCGCCCAGTCCCATTTTTGTCTCTTTATTACTCGATTAAAAATACTAGTATTGTTAAGTTTATTCCTGATATTTTTTTATGTTTAATATACTGATTTGCAAATTCGGAATAGCAAAACTCGGTTCACACGTGAATATTATTAAGCGAGATTCTTGTAATGTCCATAACAAGAGATTTCGATACAATTCACACGAATCAATCGGGCGTTTATCGACTGTTCTAGGAAATGGAATTATCCCGTATCGAGGGTTTTTAATAGTAAATTTAACAATTCGTTTATTTCTGCTAAATGTCACGATAATGAAATAAATTTGTTCGTAATATTTGCACGATAAATAGGCTAACTAAACACACTTTCAAAATTGAAAAATACAGTTGTAACTTTTGTGCCATCATCATCGTTACACATTTTTTAAAAAAAAATAATAATGCCCCGAATATTTTCATCATTTTATAATTATTTAATTCGAATACCTACAACGATGTTAATAACGGCTCACTCTATAGAGAACATAGAGGTGACTTGTTAAAATTCCAGCAAGGGGGCACCGTTTGAATTTCGGCCCTTTTTCATATATAATTGACTCGAGATAGCCAAAGTGCATATAGATATTTTTAATGCAGATGCGTCGAATGCGGGAATTCCAATTACTCTGCATATAGCAGAATCGCTTTAAATTACATTGTAGGGCATGCACAATTATCGGTTGCCTTTTCTTCCGGCACGAATATCAACGTGGGTCCACAACTGCTACCGGTAATTACGGCCGTTAGACCAGTATCTAGTATCCCACGGTAAAACGCGGGCCCCCCGGAGTTGATCCGAATCCAGGAAGTAACTAGAGTTCGATCCTAGGCGAGAACGATGAAATTTCGACCGTTAATAAAAAATGGTTGTAAATTAAAGCGAAACTTATTAGCTCATTAGAACGGTCCAGGTTGAGGCGAACTAATTAACCGATGCGGTAGAATTCCGCCAATTATCGTCGTCGGAATGAGGAATTACGAATTAAGTCTGGCAATAATAAAATCGAGCAAAATTTACCTGGCGCGCCGAGGTTCTCCTCACAGGTAGGCCGAAGAAGCGTGTTTGTCGGTTGAAGAATTCAAAAGATGGAAATAATTGCTTCGGCCGAGCTTTCACCCGATTTAAGGATTATATAACGGCTCGCGTCGCAGCGTCTCCGCGATAAACCGACCTCTGAAAAACGTACGCGGCGCACTTCTTGTAATATTTATCTTTTTTTATTTTTATTTCTTTTTATTATCCCCCGCCCCTTACCAGGTTCGATTCACACTGATTACGGGCTCGCATGAGCCGGCTGATTCTTTGGCATTGTTCCCGCTTCTTTCTTTAACAAATCCCGTCATCTAGTCTCGTACCGCTACGTTCATTTCGAATTTCGGTGTCGCATATTTCGGCTATCTTCTTAATGATCATTTATTTCACCCGTCTGCTCAAGCCCCGACCTAACCGTTGCTTTTTTTTCCTTCTGTGTATCCTTCATTTCTCCGTTCCGTTTTGTCCGCCATTATTAAGTACCTCCACTACCTCCTTTTTCCACTTTCCGTTCTTCCTTAGTTTCCTTTCCATTTCCTCTCGTATCGTATTCCTCTTTTCCTTTCACACAGATTATCCTATTTGATTTCCTTATTTTATCTAATCGGGTGAGGACATTAAAGTATTTTCTAATTGTTTTCCCGAGTAAAGATCCCGAGAGAAAAACAAAACCAGCAAAAACGTTAAAGTTCTTCCTTCTTAAGAAAGTTAAAGCGAGTCGCCACCTCCCGCTGGCCCTTAGGGCTTCTTCATTAACGATTACGAGATTTTTTTTTTAATTTTTTCAACGCCCTAATGTAGACCACCCAGTGTACCGGCGATAATTTTAAATGTGTAACCGATCTAGCTGCTGCCTAAAATTTCGCATAATCGAATATCTATGTAAATTAAAAAAATCAATCGCCGCGAAAATATTCTCACGGAGCCCCAGTTGCAACTTGTAAATTTTCTGGCACGGTTAATCGCGAGTTACGAAATTTTATACAAAAACACTTGTATAACACAAACTGACGATTTCTTACATTTGTGTACATTTTTAGATTGCTTAATTTTTTTTTTAAATAATTTGCTTGTTCCACAAGGCACTCGCCCGTCTGTGGGTTCTCAACATAATTATATCGTTAAGGCAGTAGGTTGAGTAGGTTGAGTAGGTTGAGTAGGTTGAGTAGGTTGAGTAGGTTGAGTAGGTTGAGTAGGTTGAGTAGGTCGAGTAGGTCGAGCAGGTCGAGCAGGTCGGCAACAAACTACGAGAAGGTCTAAAAATTTACCTGAAAGAAGGAGCGACCGACTTCCGATCAAAATCCTTCGATTGTCGTTTTTCTTCGATTTTTTATTTCCGCAATCCTGTCGCCGCTCAACGCCCATTTCCAAAAAGACGGTGTTATCCGCGAGATGGTACGTTCACCGATTACGGTGACAACAGGATCTCACACGCTCTCGCATTCTCGCTATATTAATGTATTTTTAATGGGGGGACACATCACAATATCTAAATAGATTATTTTGGTACTTCTATCGTATACATAAATGCATATTTCTTTTAACGCGATTAATGCGCACAATTCACGTTTAAAATCCGTCTTTGTCGAGTTATTGAGTTTTCACATTTTTCCCCGAATCTGAACCATCTTATTAACATCTTCTAGCGTGTGTTATCATCACGGATAATACTAAAAATAAGAAATAAAAAATAAAAAAAAACGAGACGCAATCATTGATAAAGCAATTACTAACAAGTTCCAAAGGAACACGGCTCTCATTCATTTTATTAATTTTGCAGTTTCCCTTTTTTGGGGGGGAATTAAAATGTCACAATAGTGTTCTCCGAGTAATTTTTAGCTCTCGCTGGGAATCATGTGCGATTAAAGGGCTTGGACCATTTGCCTCGCTAGATTTAATATTCGGTTTTTTGCCAAACCTAACTGACCTAAACGAAGATACCTTAATGTCCTAATCGCTCGAAGAATGCACCGGAATGCGGAGTACGGATTTATTTTCGACTCGGGCCTTGAAGATGATAATTAGGTTAGAAAATGTCGATATTCAATAAGCCTCCACAGAATTTCCACTTGGGGAGGGGCGCAGCCGCAGCCCGTGATTATTCACATAGCACGCAAAGCGACCACACAGCAACGCATAAAGTATTATTATTTAACCAGCGACACCGGTTCCACACGAATCTTCAGACATTCACAAGCTAGACGATACGATCCGTCTTGTTTTATTTCCATAATAATACTTTAAAAACGTAATTATTATAATAACGCGTCAAAGTGTCTGTTTATCCAGTTATTAATATCGTGTTGGCAACAGTAAAAAATGGCGTGATGCAATAGGGGTCTGCACTGTACGCAGCTGGCAAGTCTAATAGCACTCTGCCTTTTAATAATTGAAACTCACACATACATTATATATATATATATATATATATATATATATATATATATGTGTGTGTGTGTGTGTGTGTGTGTGTGTATACATAAAAACTTTTCTAATAAGTATATCGTACCGAAATAAATGGCTCGGTTTTTTAGGAAAAATGAAATCATCGGTTGAGATGAACTACAAAAAAAAAACGAAACTCTCTTTTTAAGTGAAAATACTGTAAATGTTATAATTCCTCCAGTAATAAAACCAATATTAAGTTTCAGGCTAGGTATATGTCTTCTCTTTTTTTGAGATGTTTTTCTGGCGTCGCATGCTAAGGATTCCATGGACAGAGATGCGCGCACAAAAACACGTCTATACTGACCAGTCTGGAAATCGAAGCGCAAGAAAGGCTGTTACCAACAATCCATTGTCGCATTTTAAAATTCTTCGAACACGTTACGCGCCTCGGACCAGAGTGGTTCGAAAAAAATTATTACGCAGTGGAAGGTCCCTCCGGAAGGAGAGGTTGTGGCCGACCTCCAAATAGATATATCGATCAGGTCCCGGAGATGTCAGGAAGAAGACTGAAGGAATGTTTGCGGGCAGCGGCGGACCGAGACAAATGGCATTTTGGTCATTGTAGCATGGATGATTCACGACGCTCGGAATCGAGCAGCACGACGGAACAAGAATATGTCTGAGAGCGACTTCGGTCTAACAAGTCTCTCGAAAACCTATGACGCCTCTGGTTTCGTAGCGGAGTATCTTTACTAGGCTTCCTACGAGGTGGTGCATCAATAAAACATCCACGACGTGTCCTACCTAAATAGAATGTAATTCCGCAAACTGCCAAAGCACACATCTGCGTTAAGTGGCATTATTACGAACGGTTCAAAAAAAAAAAAAACAAAAACATACTCAACAATGATTTAATTTGAAACATTCTTGTGTTTTCAACGATCAATTTATAAACTTACTCGGCCACAATCGGAGGATCATACTGCGCGCAGCTTTTGTACCAGAAAGTGCTCAACTCGTGGAACCGATTAAGAAGTAGGACAACCTCGCACTCATTAAGAATTTACTTGCCGAGGTAACAGCCGTAAATAGGATCGGTGTGACTAAATTCCGTGTAAAAGAATGAGACCATGTGACTACCGAAGTAACATCTAAAGGTGATGTTAAAATCAATTCGTAATTATTTAAATTTAAATGTTATTAAAAAACGGAAAGAGTTACTTTTATTCTCGCAAATATTTTATAAATTACTTAATATTGCTCGTTGTGGTATTAAATAACGAAATTGTTTAAAAAGTTTTTCGTTTTCCTAATGAATCTTCAGTAATTTAAGAGTTATACTTAATCCATTTAGCGAAACTTAATTCTAAGTCACGATTTCGGTCTGTACCGTCGGAAGGGAAAAGTTTGTGGTGATTACGTCAAAAGAAAAAAAAAAAAAAAAAAAAAATACTCTTTAAAATGACCGTTGTAGGAAACTACCGAAGGCATTCTCTGCTGGACAATTTTGCTTTGTCTTTGCAACTTTTACATTTTAACCTACTCGTAATAACTAGAATTTACATCATAATGACATAGCATTTAAAATTTGAAAAAGAAATTATTTCAATTTCTTATTAAATGAAAATCATTCATATAAACTTTTTATAAAATAATAACGTATTTAAAATTAAAAACAGTGACGCGTTCCGAAGCCAATAGCTTCACGATCGATCACAGGGGGTTACTCTGCGATCACGAAGCTATCGGTGTTTTAAATTTTAAATACGTTATTATTTTATAAAAAGTGTATATGAATAATAACCTGTGTTTACGCAGTCGATAGCGAAAAGCGGTTTTAATTTATTAATTTATTTAAATTTATACTATCAAAAGCTTTTGCAATGTCTAAGGTTAATAATAGGCATATACGTTGTACGATTTTGCTTATAACATTTAATAGTCTATAAAACATTGAAAAGATAGCTAACTCTGCCGACTTGTTTTCAAGAGCTCCATATTGATCGTTATTAATTACGTTACTTCTGCGATTAAATTCTTTTAATTTATTTAATATACATTTCTCATAGATCTTGCTAAAATTTGAGAGCAGAGATATTATGCGAA
Source organism: Icerya purchasi (assembly GCA_039619475.1). NCBI lineage: Eukaryota > Metazoa > Arthropoda > Insecta > Hemiptera > Monophlebidae > Icerya > Icerya purchasi. The sequence goes on from CM077116.1 coordinate 493,292,542, forward strand.
GAAGAATCAGTTAGCGGTTTATTTATTTCAGATAATATTACAATCTTAGATATTTTCCAGTGATCCGGAAAATAGTTATGCTTAAACAACAGTTTAATAAAGGTCAGTATAACATGAGGAAATCCGTCATACAAATCCCGAAATTTGTGACGTTTTTGGATAGCAAAATAAATACTTGTGAAAATTTTAAAAATAATATTATAAATGCGAAAAATAATATTTTTATAAATGTACGCTTATGCATATATATGAAAACAATTATAATATAGCGACTATAATTAAAGAGAAATATTTTAAGAAAATTATCATTTTCTTCAAACGATATTTTGATAATTATGAATGGAACTACTAATTTCAGCTTTTAGCGCGATTTCTTTTAGTGAACTTAAATATAAAAACGAAGAAAATGTGATATTGCCTGAGCCTATTCCCATAAATTTCGGGAATATTTCGAAATGAAATGGCTGCTCTCATTGAGAAAACAGTTTAGATGCTTCTGATGAAGTCCTAACCGATATTATAATATGCACGATATATTGGGTGCTACAGACTGCTTAATAGATCAATTATCAACCAACTTGGTAAATATGCAAAGAATCAGGTCGACTTTCATAACAAGAAAATAAAAAAATAAAATAAAAATGAAAACAAAAAGGAAAATAAAAAGAAAAATAAAAAGGAAAATAAAAAAGGAATTAAAATAGAAAATAAAAAAGGAATTAAAATAGAAAATAAAAAAGGAATTAAAGAAAGAAAATAAAAAAGGAATTAAAGAATGAAAATAAAAAGGAAAATAAAAAACGATCGGAAATCTTACTGAAGTGCCGGAATATTTTAAAAAACTTATCCAAAACCGCCTTTTTTTTCTGTTTTTTGTTGACAATTAAGGGAAGCAATTAGGCGAGAAGTCGGTTTATAATCCGATATCGCGAGGTAAAAGGGATGGACAGGATAGAACCGTAAGGGTAGCAGGAAATCACAGCGAACTGGATGATGAACATCGTTCAAACAAACATTTGAGTGGAGAGAGCGATGTCGGAAAAGCTAATAAAAAGCGAAAACAGAATATGGCCAAAAATAACGGAGAGAATTTAAGAGGTGTGGCATTTTTATGTTACTTAAATTTCGATTGTACAGAGTTGTTAACAGAAATGTGCTATTAACGTGAACAATTCATTCCAATCGATTGATTTAGCGTTGATTTTCGATTCTAAAAGGCTTCTTAGCGCTCAACGGTGGGACAAACTCGAATTAGATCAAGACGTGAGAGTACTTTATCGATGTACAGGTGTGTCTGTTGAACTGCCACGATTGGAAACGATCGAAAGGACTCTATCGTTCTTTACATTTCACGATACGAAGAGCTAGTAGAACGAAAACCTCCTTTAGAAGCCGATTTAAACATACTTATTTAGCTGCGCACATGGTGCATATGTGCTAGCTTCGTATTCTAAGCACGATACTAAAAGGTATTCGGAATAAATTCGCAGGCAGCTGAATTATGGCCTCGCGTCAATGACCTCATTAAATTCATTGCTCCGGTTTTGCCGTAGAGCTCAAAGTGGATTTTTCAACATCGATTCAGCGAGGAGACCTCACGATCGCGCACCGGTCGCTCAAAAGTTACAGGCACGCCTTAATCGTTCGTATCAGCTTTTTTCCCTTATCAGAGGAGCTTCTCTTCTAAATACTTCCGTCGAACACGCAGTAACAAATGAATTTCGGCTACTAGGGTAACTACAATTACTTATTAGTGTGGTGCAGCGTCCAGTTCTAAACACTCAGAAGTTAGGGAACCATATGTAACTTATTAAGCTATAAAAGATTTTCATAATTCGCGGACGATAGCATTTTCCTTCAATATTTTTATAATTATACATATATATAAATACGTGTGTGTGTGTGTGTATGTTTTATTATAAAATATATTCATTTATAAATGGTACTACACTAGAGCCTTGTAGTCAATTATTGTATATGCAATATTTAAACACCACAATGAAAAAACTAATAAAAAAATAGTCATTTCCGTAGAATTCATAAAAATTTTAATTTTCTTTTCCCTTTTGTCAAAACTTGAAAAGAAACAAATTTATTCTGAATTTCGGTCTATTTAATTCAAACAGTTATGATTTCGCAGACATTTCGGGGGGGGGGGGTTGAACCCGGAACCTCACCCCCTCAGATATGGCCCTGATCGTGTTAATTTTATTTCGATATTCTAGATAAAAAATAAAATTTAAACATAATTACCACCTCGTTTCCCATGAAAATGTTCGTCTGCGAAATTAGTTTTAATAATGAAAAACTTCCACGTTAAACATATTTCATCAATTGCAGTGTATATACTCTGTTTAGAATTATTCGCCGGAAGATAATGTTGAAAAAGTATTTAGAACATTTTCACCGATTTCTTTCATAGTTTCATTACACTTTCAGGTGTGTTTACAAAGTAATCTGCGTAACGTTACCAGCTTCTATACTAATATGGTAATTTTTAAATTACAATTGGTAACTGATCATTTTTAAAATTGATTTACGATGTGCGCAATTAAATTTCGAGACAGCGTTGCACAAGTCATTTAATGATTGTTTTGCGTACTGTGGTTTTCAAATCAATATGATGCGTGTACGATACATATTTATGGAACAATATAGCGAATGTCAGTCGGCAGAACTAGCAAAAGTGCCGTCACATAGGGGCTGGGGTATTTCTTGAGATAAAAATATAGCCCGCTTTCCGATCGATAAATTAGTAAAATGAACCGGAATGTGCCACTAATGAAAATAAACCGGTCGTTAGTAAATAGAACACGATATGTAAAATTATTTCGTAAATGGTGAACACATTTTTGCTGGTCTTTAAATTGTTTACATAAATTATAATTTTTAATCAGAAAATAGTAGTAATAATAATAATAATAATAATAATAATATAATAATAATAATAATAATAATAATAATAATAATAATAATAATAGCAGAAGTGGGTGCTTTAGTGCGCATTTCAGAAAGACCAGCAGCACCGGTCTGTCGAATAAAAGTCGTGTACGATTTTATTTACCTTGTGCAATGAAATGAGCGGTCGAGAAAGAATTCACACGGTCTTCGTAGTTTTCAGATGTTCGCAATCTATTACACGCTATTCCGACACTCTGCACGAATTAATTAATTAACCGATTAATTAATGAATCGGAGGAAGATAAAAACAGGGGAAGAAAAATGGATTCATTGAGAACTGCTGCGATCGTGTCGTGGCGATATTTTGGAAGATCACGCTTGTTCACTTAAATACCATCGACGAACTTACTACTAATTGCAAGTATATATTCCTCTTAGAAACAGAGTTCTTCCGTTTTTACTACTAAAAACTGGGACTGGGTATTTTTGGCAATTTTCCCACCATCCCCGTTGTTCCCTTCGCCTATTCCTAATCGAATTTTTTTTTTTTCCCATCGGCTTTCCACTTAATAATCATTATCATTACACCGGAATGGGGGGGGGGCAACGTCAATGTATTATAATCGTTTTTTAGTATATGTTTATTTTTCCATTTGTTTATTGCGCTTTCACATCATATTATAATTTTATAGTAAAAGCTGAAAATATGTAAGTAGAAAATTACTTAATGGTTGCCGGGTTCGTTTTTTTACAAAAAAATCGGCTCTGTTTTTAACATTTGGAAAATTACACGCTAGTTTTTTTTTTGTTTTTTAATTACCTTCGAACATATTTACACTTACATATTCTCATAACGTTGATCTAGGGTCGTTGAATTCACATCAAAAATTTGTGTTGTAAACAGTGTTAAAAAAATCACAAGCAGTTGGTTTCATCTAAAAACGAAATATTCGTTCTATTTACGAATATGCCTTTTTCAGAGTAACTTTACGTCCTTTTTTTATTTTTTCGTTTAAGAATCGTTGTTGTAAAATCAAAAACGGAAAACCCTTAAGTGCACACGGAATCATAAAGAATTTCTCTTCAGCGATAAAATTCAGAAAAATTTCGGGATGCCAGGACTTTTTTGTTCCTTTTTTTTTTTTAATGAGCTCGTCAATTAGCTTTCCCAGAAATAAATAGAAAGGAAAAAAGAGTCGGATATATTATACTGATATACAAAGGAACAAATACGTGGAATAATTAGTGGTGAAGGGAAAGACAGAATATAATGAGAGGCACAATGAGTAGTAGGAAGCTCAAACCTCAACAAATAAGGACACTACAAAGCAGAACACGCTCCGCAGAAAGAGATGAACACTGGAAGAACACATGATGATCGACGCCGCAAATAACTGCATTATCAGGATTTGTGGGGAGAAAATCAGAGAAAAGCGAAATCTGGAGAAAGGCAGCGGAGAATGGCTAAAACGCAAAAGAAACAACGGAAATTACGTCAGAACGTCGAAGAGAGGGATAGAAAAGAAATCACGAATAGGGAGGAAGAGTAGACTGAACAGAAAACAGAAAATAGACAGGACATTATGTTCGAAAAATCAAAATGTATAAGAAAATAAGTATGAAAGAAACGAAAAGAGCACATTATGGCGCTTTATTCAAAAAAAGGATTTTTTTCGGCATTGCGCAGTTTCGTATTAAAATCAGCGCTCTCGTAACGATGATAATTATTCCGCTGGAAGATTAATTACTGGAAAATACATACATATATGTATGATATATATATATATCGTTAACTATAATTTGCATATTACTTAAGCACAATATTTCTCATTAATGTTTTCAAACGCACGTTTACATATCGGTCGGAGGCGCGCGGGTAATATTCCTTCCGTAGTAACAACAATGCTACACGGACGAACGAAATCCAGTTTTATCGCTGATGCATAGGCGCGCGCACTTATCATTTCAAATATAAACCGTACGACGACACGAAGGGAAAACTCCAGGTCGGCTTGACTGCTGCGGCTACATATTTATGTAGAGAGTGAGTTTCAGTATGCGATTACGTCAGATGCAAACGACCCTAGGAGACGACGTATCGACCCATTTAAGAAAAAATCAGGTCAAAAATTGAAATCGAAAACACCTGAACCGAACAAAAAAGACCTGTTGCCGTTACCGCCTCGCTACCATTCTCCTACTAGATGGGGCGGCAGCTCTGGTTCGTCTTCAGTCTAACACGTACCATTAAGCTTACATCTCGCGTGTTTTTTTGTTTTTTTTGTTTTTTTTTTCCTTTTTTCCCTTTTTCTTAGTTGACTCTCGAGTTCTCGTTTTCAGCTCACGCAGCACTCTCTAATGAATTAATATACCTAGAAATATTCTCCCCTCGGGAACTGTTAAAAGGAACCACGGTGTATTTCAATATCCAAAAAAATTTGTAGCATTTTCTTTTTGGAAATGAATTAAAAAAAAAATAGAATATCATCAATTTTTTGGAATAATAAATCCGAATTCGGGAAAAAATTAAAAGCTCCTCGTCCTAGACACTTATATAGTGTATATGAAACACAGAATTATATTTCATTACATTTTCATATAATTTTAGCAGCATTCTTTTACATGTAAAAAATACTACTATAGGTGGTGAATTTTTTGATATCACAGTTCAAGCATCGGGAGGGCCAAGCCCCTTTTCTGCAGCGTCACTACTATCAATTGTGAGGACCTCGCTGCACGGCATTCAACTATTTCCTAAGTACTGCAGTGGATATTTTTATGTAAAAAATTGTAATCTGGCTTTTGCCAGACACATTGATGACCTCGCCGGTTATATATGTAAATCTTTCATTCAGAAACGTTACATCCGGATTTTTTTTATCGATATCTCCTTTCATCCATATCTCATTTTATTCAATATCTCCTTTCATCCATATCTCATTTTATTCGATATCTCCTTTTATTCGATATCTCCTTTCATCCATATCTCATTTTATTCGATATCTCCTTTTATTGACATATCTTCTTTCGGCAGTGTTCACCTGCTGACAGTTAATACAATGATAAAAATTCCCAGTCAAATTCACTTCCCTAATAATTAACCTCACAACGAATAATCTTACTACTATCCATATTTTTTTCTCTCTGCTGCTCCAAGCTATAAGAAAACCAGTTACGAGCTCTTCCCCAAAGTTCTTCTTTCAATCTGTTCAATATCTACATGACCTCTGTGACATCTTTTCCCGTTAGCGCGTCCTTTCTTTATTCATTGAATAATCTGCTTTTTTCCTCTTCCCGCAACATTTTAAGAGCCAATATAAGAAGCTCAATTTCTCTCTAGACACGTTAGAGCATTTTCTTTCCGTTATTTTAATCTATTTCTCCTAAATCATCTCCTATGGTTTTTACTGTTCATCCTTATAATATCGCTTTAATTATCCGTTTAAATCGTATATATCTCGTGTTAATCGCTTCTAGTATCACGTCGCTTTCCTTAATAGCTGTTTAACCTTTTCCGAATGCTTTACCTATTCTGCTATTGAAAAAAAAAAAAAAAAAAATTCGTTATAACTCCTAAAAACCAAACAGGCGGATGTGATCACTTTATAGAAATAGTGTACTACTATTCGCTCCACATTCGATTACCACCGTTCTTTTATCATCCGTTAAAGTTCATATAATACAGAATTCCGTTTCTACCTCGAATAATTCTTTTATATGACTCCCCTTTCAATGCCCCGGGGTCTTATTTAGTCGTTTTTTGTTTTTTTTACCTAAACGGTTTACATTTCTTTATATCGCTTCCTACATTTTTGACGCCCCATTCATCTCCTGTAATAATCTTCCTCGTTTTTCTTTTAACTGATGATCTCTCCCGCCGCCCTAAAGTACCTAAAGTACTTCCCTTTCCGACTCCTTTCAGTTCTTCTGAACTTCTCATAGCATTATTCCCCCTCATGTATATTCAGGAGATTTCTTTTTTGCTTCATTCTTCTTGACTTTAATTTTTCTGAATCTTTTCGATTCGCTCCTTTCTATTTTCTATCTTTACAAATTAATTAATCGCTGTCCTAAGTGCAATTATCTTTATATGTAACCTCGTTATTTCATTTAATTATCTCCGAATACTCCTTGACTGCCCTTTTATTCACTCGCCTGTTCGCGATTTTGTCATTCTTTTTGTTTTTCATTCGTAAACTTTCTTCTCACCACTCCCGTTTAATTTTTTATCGCTTCCGTGTCATCATCGAAAGTACTGAAATATATCTTTTGGCTACATTTCCGCTTCCATTTCAAGAAAATTCCAGATTCAAAACGATTGCATTCCCGATTTTGAACCTAATCTTTTCTCTTTCGCTTCCTTCACAGTTTCCTTCTCTCCGTCGTTCTATTGTTTTCTCTGTTATTCGCCCACACTTCCGGCTGCCTAAAACTCATTAATACGCGCTGTTCGATTTCCGAGTTCAAGAAGTGGATCCAAGCGAAGCTACGATTATGATGAAATTTACGGTTCGATGGTTTTTGCGAGTCCAGAAATATCGACGTTATGTCGAGGTCTTATTTTTTCTAAAAAGTTCTATTAAACCAGCAATTCCTTATTTGGGGGCGAACAGGCGAACAGCGTTGCTTCAGTGATCACGCTTGTTTTTAGAGTTTATTAAAAATTAAATAAAAACACGATCATATTTATTATTTTATATGGTTCCGTTTTTAATGTTTTTTAATATTTTTACAATCTAGATTATGTTACAAATTCATTTGTGAATTGTTGAATGTACATATGTCGTTCGTGTAACAAAAAATATAACATCAGTAATGTTAATAATCATTTTTTAAATTGTTTACATTCATTAAAACAATACGCCAATTTGCCATTCTAAATAATTAACTGAAAAAACCGACGGAAGTGTATACTTTCATTTCGCGGTGAAATAAATTTATTTATGGTTTTCAGTGTTCGGTACGTTCATTTTTATTTATATACAATCAATAAAGTTTACAATATTAAAGAAAATCACAAATGCGCCGATTGCGCGAACATAATAAGAAAGTATAAAATAGAACGCGTTACAGAACCGTAATAAGTTAAACTTGTCTATAAATAGACAAAAGACTAAATCAATCGACGATAAAATAATGACGTACGAAACAGAGAAAAAATAGAAAACGGTAAAGTTTTATTATAAACAAAACAACGTTAAATGAAATAAAATTTTTACAATTGGTAATTTACATTTGCCACCACCCTACTATGTATGCAAAAATTTTACCTTGACCTTTCTATTCTTTCTCCACCGCCTTTCTTCCTTTCTTCATCTTTTGGGGGAGGTGGGATATATATACTTTATTGTTAGCACACGCTTACAATATTTCATAAATAAACCTATCATTTTAATTATAATATAATTACACATTTTCTCGCGTTCATCAGATGATACTCTACGAGAACAATAACTATGAATATTTACTTATGTTAATATGTAATATATATTTAGAGACATACATAGACGGAGTGTCCTGAAACTAATTCGGGAAATTTGTTTTACGCTATGAAGCTAGTCAAAATGAACAAAAAAAAGTCTCGAGGGGAAAATCATTTGGGCGAACAATTAATTAGTTATAATTAATTAAATTAATTCATTGTAATAAAAAAATAAATATATTTTTTTTATGATTCGATATGTTTTGAAATAAAAATTAAGTATTGAAAAGAAGTAAAATATGTATTGGCATTTGGATGAAGTTTTCCCGGACAGGCGGATAGGACACCTCGGACCGATTGAATATGGCCAGCAGGGTCTCCCGATATAACTCCTCTGGATTTTTTCTTGTAGGGTTGTGTATTAAGGAAAATACAGCGGATTGTCGCAGCGTTTGATGACATCCGACGAACACCAGGACTTCTGCAACGGGGGCCGTAAACAACGTTACACGAAGAGGTGTAAGTTGATGGTACAGCAAAATGGTCAACATATTGAGCATCTAGGCCATTGACAAGCCATTGTTGGCTGTACATTTACAACATTTAATACGTATTTTACTTCTTTTCAATATTTATTTTCTTTTTATTTTACAAAATTGTTGATTTGTAAAAAAAAAAAAAAATATTTTTTTCTTTAAATTAAATTATAACTAGTTTCGCCCGAATGATTTTTCTCTCGGGACTTTTTTTTGTTCATTTTGATGACCAGCTTTATAGCGTAAAATAATTTTCCCGAAAATTTCAGAACACCCTGTATTATATTTATGTAAATTAAACTAAAGTAATAAAACAAGACAAAAATTGTAATTATACAATAGTATTATTTACGAAAATAACACTGACATGTTTCGTAGTACAAACTCCATCATTATAATTATGCTGTAACATCAGTTGTTTTACGTGTTGCACCGTGATAATAATGTAGTTTGTACTACGAAAATGTCGGCTTTGCTTTTATAAATAATAATATTATATAATTATAATTTCTGTTATGTTTTACTTTAGTTTGATTTAGAAAGCCGGTTAATTTAATATGAAACATATATATAATATTTTCTTACGATGAGAATGATAGCGATAATTTTTTATTACATAAAAATTAAAATACATTTTAAAACTCATCTAATAAACTCTAATCAATTTCCCGGACAACTATACTAATATGTATTAACCTTTAAAAAAAAAAAAAAATTAAACGGGAATATAAATTAATAATTTCACAAAAGATAAATATTGTATATTTCACCACATACGCACAATCAGAATTTATTCCTGTGATTTACATAATCGATTTAGATATTTACGTTTTTTTCTTTTGTATAATTTAATAGATATGTGTCTCTTTAATTGTTCCGGTACTTTATTGCATCGTATTGAACTTATATGTAGCTTGGATTCTAGAGCAATGTTTGTTAAATCTGGGAACTCTTGCCTTTTCAGACCCTTCGGTGTTACTCTATTTGCTGGTGAAATAATGAAATGAGATTTATTTCATAGAACATACCGTAAAAATAGTAATATTTTAAACGGCGATTTTAAATATTACAGAATAATTAAAATACACCGGACCGATCCCCCTATATAGAATTATACGAACGAAAATTTTAATAACAATCCGACGAATTTTGAGTTTAGTTTTATTTCATGCAATACTTTCGAATGTATAGAAAAATAACGCAATGTATACGAATGTAGCTTTTAAGTGAAACTCGTTAATACCAAGCTGGTCCGAAAGTTTAGAATAGGTCCCAACAAAGCTCGCCAAGTACTCTGCATATATATATATATATTAATTACAACGTAATTCTTAGGTTACCCCCCATTAGAAAAAATATTCCAAAAAAATTTCCTAATTTTATGTAACGCAAAATGTCCCAATTTTATGTAACGTTAGTTATATTTTATAGGATTTCTGTGATTAATATGGACCGATTTAGAATTACGTTGTAAATTTTGATCATTTTATACAAAGTATAGAAGTGTAAGCAAGAGAGGTTAAGGAGCCTTGCGAGGCCAAAATGGCCGAGCTATATATATATATATATATATATATTCATATATATGTTAATGAGACTCGGTCACTGTTACGCCGGCGCTAATAAGAGATTTTATTAAATTTTTGCGTTATGGAAGTTGTATTAGGAAAAACGCTAGGTATTAACGGTAAACTGAATTTTTGTTTTTCTGTGTAGACGCAACACCCTGTGTGGCTATTACAAGTACGAGGATGCGCGGTTTGTTCTTATGGATATAATTAATTCGCGAAAAATGAGATGGTCAATTGAAGTTGACTTTTCTGTAAGAATTATGAAAAGTCATGCAGAGTGGATATTTCCTCCTTCTTCACGCGCCATCACCGCCTCGGAGGTTGACGATCTACGTTGCCAGCACGACCTTTGAATCAACGGAGGACCGGAACAATTCAATTGATGTCCGGCCGAGTCATCGGCGAAAATCTTTCATCCAGGAGTTCTGCCGGCGTCCAATAGATCTTTTGTCCGCTATTTTTCCTTCTAGGATGACTCGCAGGATCTCGTACTTAGGGCTCCTCATTATTACGTTCTTTGACCGAGCTTAACAGCATGGGTTGTATTCCAATTCGATCTAGTGTACTTGCCTGTTCGTGATTCTTTGAATCCATGATATCCCTTAACATACGACGGTAGGTGTACCTTTCCAAAAGCCTGTATGCGTTTTTCCAGTGTGGAATCCAACATCCAGCTTTCGCAACCATACTGCAAGATCGAAAACACGCAGCAGTTCAGGAGTCTCAGCCTTAGACCAATTTCGCGTCTCGTGAAAAGATTTCTCATGGTAATAAACGCTGCTCGAGCCTTCTCGATTCGAGAACGAACCTCTTTCTTGCAGAGGTATTTGATTGACGTGACTTGCTCTATTTCTACACTATTAACTTTGGTGAATTCCCATTTCGCCTAATTCCCAATTCGCCTAATTCCCATTTCGCCTAAATGTAGGGTCGGGTTACTCAGGTAATAAAAAAAAGGTCAGACAAACATACGAATGATTTCGTGTTGGCAACAGCGCGTCATCATTATCGAATTTTAAGCAGACTAAACGCATCACTTTTTTTTTCTATTTGATTCCACTGTTAAGGTTTTTTTTCCTTTCCGAAATACAACAAAAAGGTTTATATGAAAATCAGAAGTGAAAAAATACCGCTAAAAATGTTTGATGTAAATATACGCGAAACGACCACTCCGATTAATATTTGCGAGTTATTTTATTGGATGTCCAGTGCTGTATAAATCCCACCCGCCTTATCAGTCAGTATATAAAAGCCTTATTGATATTTAGTGTGACGAGAACATTAAGGTTCGGAGTTGCAGAAAAAATAATAAAAAAGCTAAATTATAATTAGGTGTAGTATCGAAGTGGTCGTGTTTATGTAAGAAAAAAGGAATAAAAATCGAATAGAATTAACAATAATGACATGACATCGAATGATTATTACAGCGGTAATTTTATTATTGATTATTAAAATTACAATTATAAGTACATACAAAAAGTAAATGTTAAAATTAGGAAAACATAAATAAAGCTCCATTTAGTACACCTTGCCTTTTTGCCTTTTCTAGGCTTTTTTTCAAAATAACTTCTTCCGGCTCAACGTAGCTCGGTACGCATTTCAAACGCCTATACTGTCAGGAAGTGCTCTATTTCCGCTTCTCGGCCACGCATAACGAAACTAGTTCGCTACCCCTGCGTAGCGGTCAGATCCTTCGATTTTTTAACCGAGAATGCGTCTTCGACAAACAATGCCGCGTTTGTCCGCTGCCGAGACCTTCCGAGAAATTGAATGATTATTACCAAAATTTTAATATTTTCAAAGGTCGTAAGAAATGCCAAATCCATCTGAATATGCGGAAAATCACCACATACTGACTGTTTTACGCTATGAGGTCACAATTTGTTCTGAGTTGAGTGTTATGTATATCAACGTTCTGAAGGAAACTATTCTTCTATCTTGAATATTTAAATTTTCGCTTTTGAATAAACCAAAAATTTAGAGTCAGGCTAATATAGCAATGGATATATCATTTATAAAAACAAATCGAGCAGGTAAATAATATATATATATATATATCTAATATTTGTATATTGAAATATTTATTGCAATTTACATTTTAATTGAAATGGTATTCAATTAGATTTTGACAACAGAAAATAAAAAAAATTATCATCCATTAAAAAATTATTTTCGCTTAATTGCTATAAATTTTTATTTTGTACGTCAAAAGTGTATGATAAAATATTTGGTTAATTGAATAGCGTCTTTATATATTCTCTTTCTTTTTCCTTTTTTGTAATGTTAAATCGTAATCTTTTGGCAATTTATTGAATGAAGCATTTTAAATAGTAAGACAGAAGGTTTTTTTTTCTTTGCCTTTTTTTTTGGATTTGCCAAAAAATCTGGCAGACTTAACAGAATGTAAAAGAAAGAAGAAAAATATTATAATCTAATTCGATTGGACACTGGGTAAATAGAAGAAACAAGGGTGAGGAGGACAGTGCCCCTTTATTCCAATCTTCTGCGCTTTGGCCTCCCCACTCCTTACAGTGCCAAAGCCATTCTTGCTTTCTCCTCTCTCAATATAGTTCCTTTGTTAGCTTTCTTTATCACCGCAATTTTTAATCTTTTCCTTATATAATGTACAGTTCTCTGCGTTGGGTAAGTTCTACTGTTGACGTGCCCAAAAAATTGAAAAAAAAAAAATTTTTTTTTACTTTGTCAGAAACTCAATAACAATATTTTTTGCGTTTTATTTATTTTTTTCATTCCAATTATTGAAATTACTTGAAAAACATCGTCATTATAATAAACGTGACTAATTTGAAGAGGAATTTTTCAAAGTCGAACAGCAACCATTTAGGCTTCTGGAGAAGTTATTTATACCTTAAAATTCAATTTTAGAAGTATTTTTAACAACATACGCCACGTTTTACCGTTTCATCTTGTAGAATAAGGAAAAAAATCATGACCGTGCGACACATCTAAAAATGTAATAACCCCTTATTACTACCAATTTTTCGCCATTTTTTAATCAATTGTCCTTATTTTCACTGCTTTCTACAACTAAAAATCTATTGTTAAAGATTATCAAATATAACAAATATACTCGAGGGATAGATATAAGAATATTTAAAATATACATTCTTTTGATATGGTGCTTTTAAATCTATGCTCATTTATTAATCCCATAAAAGCCATGAACTGACCCCATATAACAGGGTCTTCACCTTGTTTATTCCTTGCTTACTCTTCTTTTTCTGCTGTACACAGAGTTTAATAGTAAATCTAGTAATTTTTCTCGTCCTAATATCCAAATTTTGAAAAATCTCTTGTAATCGTATACGTTACTGTTGATTATTTATTCAAATCCGAAGCAGTATTTAATTTTTAAATTCTTTCGATTTGCAAATTCACTTTTTTTGAATTAAAGAAAAATGAAATTAGGTTCAGGAAGTTTTGTTAAAAAAAAGAGAAACACTGTTTTCCTAATTTTAACATTTACTTTTTGTATGTACTTATAATTGTAATTTTAATAATCAATAATAAAATTACCGCTGTAATAATCATTCGATGTCATGTCATTATTGTTAATTCTATTCGATTTTTATTCCTTTTTTCTTACATAAACACGACCACTTCGATACTACACCTAATTATAATTTAGCTTTTTTATTATTTTTTCTGCAACTCCGAACCTTAATGTTCTTGTCACACTAAATATCAATAAGGCTTTTATATACTGACTGATAAGGCGGGTGGGATTTATACAGCACTGGACATCCAATAAAATAACTCGCAAATATTAATCGGAGTGGTCGTTTCGCGTATATTTACATCAAACATTTTTAGCGGTATTTTTTCACTTCTGATTTTCATATAAACCTTTTTGTTGTATTTCGGAAAGGAAAAAAAACCTTAACAGTGGAATCAAATAGAAAAAAAAATGATGCGTTTAGTTTGCTTAAAATTCGATAATGATGACGCGCTGTTGCCAACACGAAATCATTCGTATGTTTGTCTGACCTTTTTTTTATTACCTGAGTAACCCGACCCTAATTTTAGGCGAAATGGGAATTAGGCGAATTGGGAATTAGGCGAAATGGTACCAGACCTTAACTTTCGGGGTGCATTTTGTTGGCTTCTTCGAAAAAACCATAACTTTTGTTTTCGAACTGTTCATCAGAAGTCCAAATGCTCTAGTATGCTCTCCAAGCTTGTCTACCACCTGCTGTAATTCTGCTTGGCTACCGGCTATTATGAGACTGTCGTTCGCATAACGTATATTATTGATTGTTATTCCATTTAACTTAATTCCCGCATCATTTACATCGAGTGCTTCTTCGAAAATTGCCTCCTTATATATTCCCTAAGTGAATTCAAAAAATCGAGTTGCACCCGATTCTCACACACACACGTATAATAATAATAATAATAATAATAATAATAACAATAATAATAATAATAATAATAATAATAATAATAATAATAATAATAATAATTATAATAATGGTAATGCGTATTCCGACGTTTGAATTAGACGGATGAAACAAAAAATAAAGAAAAAAAGACAAGAAAAGCGAGTTTAAAAATTAATTGCCGATAGGATATTCAAATTTATTTGATATTCCCTTGACCAATGAGATCTCCGAACCGTTCGTTCCATTAACCGACTCTGCCTTGCGCAAAGGATGGCGCGGAAATATTATAATTTATAACATGACTTAAACTATTTCAAGCACGGCGTAATTATTGCCAATAAAAATATGATCATCAACTTTTACGCGCAATTACGAGTTTTAAATTTTCCACGCGCGCGATATTAACATACATAAAATGTTCTCCGATTAAAATTACAGATTAGTAAAACACGTCATTCTAATCAAGATGAAAATTGTCCGGCTGATTAAAAATAATAATAACCAGTCGAGAAAGAAACAAGACTACATTCCCGCCGTTTTTATGCCGAAGATAAAAAAGTATTAATTTCTATTTATCCACACGCATACACACACACGCACACACACTCAGATACGCAGTTTTTTAAAATTTATTGACATACGATATTATATAGATAAAGGAGGTGGCGGCTATGATAAACTAAAAATAGGCCGAAAAATTAAAAGTTGTGACCACGCGGGTTGTTCTCTCCATTAACCGACTTTTATACGAGACCATGATTTGGTTCCGACTGGGCACCGGGGTTGCCTTATGATTTGGTATGTAATTTCGGTTGTTGTTTAAGCAACACTCCCGTTATGATGTTCGATTAAAATTTGACCGATGTACCGCGCCGAGTGCGGGACGATGATACTTTAGTGACTGAACTCGGCTTTTTTCGCCTTTAAAATAAATTTTTTTTTTCATTCTTTCTCTACGACATTCCGAATAAGCGTTTCAATTTTTTGCAGCACTTCTTTTTCATTTTTTAAATGTTTTAAATTCCTACAATTTTTTTTTTCGTTTTCGTCTCTCTTTGAGCTCTGTAACAACCCATGAAAAAGGACGTTGCGCTATCGGAAAGCAAAAAATCAATTCGGAACCGGTTGATCGAAACTGGTTTCAGTATTTTTAGAAGGGTGCAAACATCCGCATGCGTAAGTGTATCATACGTTGCACACTTTTTACGTGCGCTTAGAGAGACGAGACACAGCGCAGTCATAATGAACCGGATGATAGAGAGCTTCGAAAAAGAAGAAGAAGAAGAAGAAGAAGTAGAAGGAAAAAAGTTGTTCGTGCTGGTAACGAATGCGAGCGCACACACTAATTAATATCTGGCTCAGATATTAAGCGAGGATAAGGTCGATTTTAGCGAACCGAAAGAATTTTTCAGTTTTGCCGGCGCGATAGATGATGAGAGTGTTACGCAAGAAATTCATTTGGAAAAACTTCACCGAACTACAAAATACGGTTTACATAAGCGCATCGAAAAACCGATGCCGACTGTGTATTCTTCAACGTAATAAAATGGAAAACGCTAATAATTACAATAAATAAAACTCGCACAATTTCCTACTAACCACTACACTATCCTCTAATTGAAACTGGTTTACCTTCCGCGCGCCTAACATCCAAGCACCGCGCACGCAAGAGGAAAATAATTAGAAAAATTATAATTTGTAGCGTTGTTTGATTTTTTTTTTTTAATTTGGTTTGTTTGTTGTTGTTGTTTTGTTTTTTTTTGGTCATAACCACTACGTAGAGAAACATTTGACGTAACATTTAAGGAGCCGATTTACGCGATTTACATGTAACAAGTTTGTTATTCAACAAGTTAACCTCTAAAATTTTTTTGTTTTTGTGTACAAAAAAACAGCCGTTTTTTAAAATTTGTGAACAACGAAAAAAGGAAGATAAAAAAAATAAAACGAAATTGATTTAATTCATCGAGATGTAGCGAAAAGGTTATCCGACTAAAATTTAATTTGCTGCTTGTCGAATGACAAGCCCTGCAGCGATCGGAATTTTTCTAATAACCGCTCTCTAAGATGGTATATGAACCGGGTTGATTACGTCATTAACTATTTTTCAGATTACGTTTTCTGTTATTTCCAATCGGAAAGAGAAAAAAAATTAAGCGGCCAATTACGTTTCAGTTTAGTGAAATTTTTAATTTCTTTTTCAATCAAATCAAATTTATTAGTGTGCTCGTGCTTGCGCGATTTTTTACACTACCTCTTTTCCGCATGTTTTTCTTAGTTGGCGTGTGGCCTTTAAAATACCAAAACTAATAGGAATACGAACAATGATAATAAATAAAAATGATGATAAAAATAAAAATAATAATAATAACAAAAATAATATTAATAATAATAATGATAATAATGATAATGATAATGATAATAATAGCACTAATAAATAACAGCGTCGTAGCCGGAAATTTATTTATGAGTAGTGCAATCGCAGTTGCAATGAAAACCTTCTTTTCGGAAAGAACGTGTGAAGGAAGTCAGAAATTTTAATATCAGCGTATTCACTATTATCTACCAGAATTATTAACGAAAAATAAATAAATAAGTAAATAAATCAAAAAAAATAAATAAATAAGATAACTAATAAAGTAAACGACATAAATAAATGTATAATTATTCAAGGTTTTTTACATAAATGGCCGTTACTTCAGATTTTCATAATATACACTAAATTTTTTCCTTAGCCGAACGCCGAAAAACCTTATCTGCTATTCTATTAATCCTTCTCTCGAGTTGAACTCGACTTTCTGTAACCCATTTAAATTATTACGTCGAACTTATTTATTAATACTTCTGAAATATTTAAACGCTCTTCAATCATCGCTATTTTTCGCTTTAACCATAGTTTCCTTCCTGCATCGCTTTTTCGCTTTTCATCTATACAATATTCCATTCTGTCCCTTTCATCCACCATCCATATATGATACACTTTCCTTGTGACGCACACGCTAATTGTAACTCTAACTGTGTTACGTTATTTATTTGAAATTTCGAACATTTTATTTTAATGCCCTTCTATCGTCAGTGTAAACGTTGTTTCGTCTCTCCAAGTTTTGCACCACCTCAAAAAATGGCCTCGTCCTAGGGATGCATTTAGAGAATAGAACGAACCAGAAAATTTCACCAGCGCGTAATATATGCCTTGATGAAACTTGTAAACATTTTCGCGCGGACCTTATCAATCGCAGTTTTAACCAGACGATCGATTAGAAAATATAGCCGAAAATAAAATTATACCAAGTTACGTAATACGATACATTTTCATCGGAGCACACTATCGATATGCAAGTTAAAAAAATATCATAATTTTTTATCGAAAACAGTGATAAAGTTCAAAAAGTCGACAAACGTTAAGGGTTTCAAGCATGATTTATTACAAAAACTTATCCTATTTTTCCTTATTTCTAACTCAGCTATAATCTATTATTTATTTTATTTTATTTATGTATTTTATCTTCCCCTTTTTTTCACTTTTTTTTTATCACTGTACCCTCTTTTCTTATTTAATGCTTATTATTGTTCCTATATTTCCGGCTTTCTTTTAACATTCCCTTTATTTTCTTTTTTTTCACCCCAATTTTTTCTTCCTCTATTATTTCTCCTTTAAGCATTTTATTTAACAACTGATTTCTAATGGATTTGTCTGTTTGCTCCCCCATCTTTGTTTTACCCAACGGCGAAATACAAATAGTTTTCCTTCAGCCCGTATTCTATTTTTCTTCTTTCCTTGAAATTCTATTTCCTTACCTATCACATTATGTATTCCCATATCATCTTTATGAATAAATACATTCCTTTAAGCCTCAGTACGTCTTCTTTTTGTATTATTTCACTTTTGGTCTCGTATTTATGATCTGATATTAATTTCAAGCGTTTTATTTGCAGTGTATACTTATTTTTTGCCCACGCATGTTTTCCTAGCCATTCTCCATGGTTGAATTCCGTATGTTTTGTTGTTTTTTTTTATTAATTCATGTGCGATACCTTAGTCCCCACTAAGTAAGTTGACTTGTCGGCGGGTTCCCAAAATAAATACACGCGAGTAAATGTATTTAATACGTTTAGATTACATGTTTAGTTTCAATAACATCTATAACTACTTTATAAATCATTTAAATATCTATTTCTCACAAATTAACAATCTATATATAACATACACGCATATGTACGCCTACATCTACAAATATGCACACCCATATACGCACACACACCTGAATGTTTTATATAGCTTGGTATTATGCTCGTGTTTGTTGTTATTCACTATTTTCTAGCAGCATTTCCTTTAATTTAGTTTTACTCATTTTATTTTTGTTTTCTTGTAATATATTATTTATACCGGTATATTATTAAGTAACTTTGTTAAAACCAATTGTTGTAATTTGTCTTCATGTTTATTAGCGTATCTGCTATATTGATATTCGTATTGTCTAACGTTACGCAATCTGTAATTACATTTATTTCTTGCTATTACATACTAATTTCTTTTTCTATATATTTAATCAGTATATTGTATTTAAGTATCATTTTTGGGGTAAGAATTAAATGTCTTTTCCTAATATTTGAAGAACTTATATTTGAATGAGTTTCATATTTTTTTCCTACACAGAGTTTCAAACATTTGTCCTGTAAATAATTTTTTTTTTTTTTTTTTTTTACTTTTTTATTGGGCTTGTCAGCTACGGACGATTACCCATCAAGAAGGAAGAACATAGAACAAAAGGAAACTGAGGAGGACACTAAGAAAGTTATTCGGGGAAGGTGGAGACGGCCAGAACTACTATGGAAAGACAGCAAGGGAGTCAAAAAAGATCGGTACTAGAACTCGTGCAATTAGCAGTCCGAAGGGAAATAAATTTGTAGACAAAAAAATATACAGAATACGTTAAAGGAAAGGAAAGCTCTAATGTCTTGTTAGCCGTTATACCTGATTATAATATATTATATATATTTAAAATAATGTAATTGCTTTAGTTTTGTATTATTCGCGTGCCTCCAAGCCATAATACCGTAATGCAAGTGTGTTTGACATAATGCGTTGAAAACCATTATTTTTGTTGATGTGTTTATAACGGAGTTCTTCATTTGATAAAGACTGGGTAGCGTTTTCCTCAATTCATTTACTACATTATCTATATGTTCATTCCATCTAAACATGTTGTCCACTGTGACACCCAAATATTTATATTTATACACTTCCTCTAAATTGTTACAGCTACATGTGTTCTGTGTGTGTGTGTGAATGCTGACATTCTAAACTGTTATGTTTTGATTTCATCTATATTATATTTACTGCTTGGTTTTATCCACATTACTTTTGATTTGCCTGAGTTAATATATAATCCTCTGTCATGTGTCCATTTTGTTAGCTCATCTAAATCTTTTTTTGTATTAAGTTTTCTGCTACTTTATGATTTTTGTGGGACATTATTATTATTGCTATATCGTCAGCATATGCATATATTTTTGCAAATTTTAAAGTTTTACTGATATTCCTAATATAGGTTATAAATAGTATTGGAGCTAATATAGAGCCTTGCGGGGCTCCATTTTTAT
The DNA here is from genome assembly GCA_039619475.1 of Icerya purchasi. NCBI lineage: Eukaryota > Metazoa > Arthropoda > Insecta > Hemiptera > Monophlebidae > Icerya > Icerya purchasi. Next base: position 493,312,979 of record CM077116.1, read on the forward strand.
CTGATTCTCGATTCCACTAGCGCGTGATACACCCTATTTTTAACGTTTTATTTGTCGCATATTTCTTTAAAGTGTAGTATAGTGCTAGTAATGTTGCCCTAATTTTCTTTGCAATGTATTCCGCGAATGAATATCAGCAAATGGAGCACCGACTACCGACGGTGACTTTGTTGAATTTTCGGTAAGAGTTCTCCGGTTAGGAGATTAAACTGTAGATAAACGTTGAAAATTTTAAAATTAGCTCCGACCTTTGACATTTGCCAGCGAGACAGAGAACACTATGAATTATCGTTTAAATACATCCATTCAACGTATATAGTTTTTTGATTGTGATTAATTCAAATGCGCCAGATAGCGATAACTTCAATGTAACGGGCAATGGTTTATAATTTTTTAAATTGCATTTACATTTTTAAATAGACCTATCAATCGTAAGCGAAATTATAAAATTACGAATCCAAAAGGCAAAAAACCGCTTTAGGAACACGAAGTTATGGCCTCCATTTTAAATGAAAAGTTTTAAAACGTAAAAACAAAGAAGAATTTTTGCATGTAATTCAATTTTACGATTACTTTTTTATTCCCACTTCCATTTCAAATGTTTTTCCGCCACTGTTCTACTGAACTTAGGGATTGCATCATAAATAAATTGTACAAACCATCGAGATGCACAACGAATGATCGGATGAATTTTCGATGACGATGTTAGTGTGCCCGCAGAGTTATGTAGAGGTCATCAGAAAACCAGTTTCATCTGGAGAGTGGGGACAAAAACAAAAAGAATTTTAAATATCGTCGCTACCAAGCCCGAGCAAAAAAAAAAAAAAAAAAAAAAAGTTAAAAAAACTATACGTAACAACGAAAATAACAATTTTAAAGTACGATTATTATTAGTACGAATGATTTAAAAAAGAAAGAAATTAAATTGACGCACAGAATAACGGAGGAAACCACAGAGACAAGCACAGAATGCTAATTTAGATTAGGAAGACAGGAAAGTTGCTCATATAGGGGGTATTGACAATTTTGCAAGTGCTAAATGTCTTCCAGGAGAGTTATACGGCACCGATTAACAGGTACCCCGCGTGTACACATAGAGGAAATGCATAAGTTTCAAAGATGCACAATTGTTGAGGCCGCTGTGAGAATGCAGAAAATGATTAGCCGAGAAGATAAGTCACGAGAGTAAAAATACATAAAAATTTTAATAATACCAGTGTACTGAAGAACAAGAGATTGCAAATATCAAACGAGAAGTTAATAACCGGAGAATTTTTAGAGTGTCCGTACGACTACTAAACAAGGAAACGGGGTGAAGTGCTTCTCATTTGGAGCGTTCTTCTTCTACATATATGGCGCCAAAAAAAAAAAAAAAATAAATAAATTTAAAAAAAAATGTGGATTTTGTAACGTTTAGGTTAAAAATGGCAAGTAGGATAACAACGTAGACTGTAAATTGTTTCAGAAACGGTAGAAGGAATTCAAAGAGGAGAAAAACGAAAGATGAAAATGTGTTTAATTAGAATCGTCGGAAGGAAGGAGTGGCCAATGAATATAAGAAGGCAAACAGGACGCATTTATAACTTTTCAGCACTCTTTCGAGCGGGTTTTGGTTTGCCGCATGTCCTTTTTTTTTTCAATGTATATCACCTACCTGGAGAGAGCCTGCGTAGCGTGTGAATGTTGCAAGGATGTCGGCCAATCCATGACCTATCAAAACGTACGCGTTCCAAATCAACTAAGAGATCAATAAATAATTAAAGTTTTAGCTAAAGGCACAGTTGACTCTGCCGCGAAATCGCCACGTTCCGTTCCATTTGGAAGCTGGAACGAGCGTAGAAAAACAGCATTCGCGACACAATGATAGTTTTTTTCTTTTTTTTTAAATATTATTATTTTATATCTTATCTTTTGGGCGCGCCAGCGGCTTTGACCCAACAACTACAGAAATTAAGGAAAGGATTAAATAGAGAAACGATTAGAGATAGAGCATAGAAAAGATTGAAGTACAAGTATTATAGCTGGAGACGGGAATTAAAGGATAAAGAAAGAATTATAAGGGGAACAGGAAGACTATCAGTGCTAAGATTTCAGAGTACAAAACAGAGCGTTCAGAATCAGGGGCGGGGCATTCAAAAAAGATGTGGTTTGCAATGTATAGTGGAGTAGAGATGGAATTATAAAGGGGGCCACCACCAATCGGGAGAGGAGGACAGGGAAAAACGAAAACGTAACGAGCGTAGAAGGGAGTGATTAAAACGCAGTCTGATTAAGGAGACGATCGCGGAACGTTGATAAGAAGGGGAATAAAACCACGGCTGGGAACAGGGAACCGGATGAATTTAAAGATAATGAGAGGCGGGATTTGAAAATAAAAAAGTCTATCCTTACCATAGTCGGGAATGATTAGCTGAGGAAAGAAGGAGGATGTCTGCGTTAGGAAAATTACAGAGTAAAGGACCATCGCGGGCGGCCGAACGGGCTAAAAAATCCGCTAACTCGTTGCCCTCGATGCCAGAATGACACTGGGAACCCACAAAAGGTCAATAGTATAATGGAGCGGGTTTAGATTGGATATGAGAGAACGAATTGAGAGAATAATGGAGTTGGAGGAATGAGAAGGAGGAGAAAAAATGGCTTGAAGAACACTTTGATAGTTGACGAGCCTAAAGTTAAAGAGACAACAAAAAATTGTAAAATATGCAACTAGAGCGAGACCGTGAATTCGCTTTTCGTTGTTAAGAGAATTTTTTATGCGCGACGTATGTAGGATTGTATCGTGGTGCGCCTACATTAATTCGTACCTGTTTTAATTGCACGGGATAGCTGAATGTGTTTTCGTCTACGCTATTAAATCACACTCGAGCAATGTCGCGAATCAATTTCTTCGTCGCAGCAGCATAACTCCATTTTTTTTTTTTAACAAATTGAGTAGGACTGATCATCCGTGTTTACCTTAAAATCCGAGAAAACCCCAGGGACACATGATAAGCTGAAAACGACCTTTCTCCAAAATCCCTAAGTTAATACGCGAAACTCGGCAAAGTATTAGCGTTTGTTAACTAACATTTCCGGTGCGGGAACGTTACGATAGCCTTTTTTTTCTTTTTTTCTGTATATTAGGTTAAACGTGAACATAATAAACAGAGGAAGAAAAAGTTCGGGAGCTTGAAAACAATTTACAGAAAGTAAACTATCAGGTAATCGTAAACGATAACCAAAAACTTTGAGGTTCGCTACTTTTTCTGTTATATAAAAATGAGAAGAAAAAAAATCGGGAATAGCTACAACACAATGTGCAATAAATTTTTGATAAAGTTATGTACAATAATACCGAAAAAAAAAAATAAATAAATAAAAAAAAGAACGCCATTTGAAAGTAGTAAAAGTAAAAGTTATAACATATAAAGGAATATACATATATATATATATATATATATATATGTGTGTGTGTGTGTGTGTGTGTACATATAGTAAGAAAATGTAAAAATTTATCAGAATATTATCCGAAGAGAATAAACATCGGTGTAAATATTTAGTTTTGTGAAATATTTAATTAAGGGAAAAAAATTTCGCTTTCTCGTCCTTCTTCGTCGTCGCTAAATTACTAATTAGCGGTTGTTACAATTGCCGGTGTCAACGACCCCTAAACTGGATTTCGAAAGAATGTTTTACATACATCTTTTTCTCCACCTGGCTACTGTGGGGAGCCATAAATTATTCCTGAATCGCATCAGCACAAATCAGATGTAAGATAGGCGCCAGGTAAACACGTTTAATAACAACGTTTTTACCACAATCACGGGCCCTGAAAGTCTAGACGTTTGTTTTAATAGAAATCGGTTACGATCAAATTCTTCATTATTTTTCATCACCGGGATTGAATATTAAAATTCGGGGATAATGCCATTATTTATTTATTTACACGTGTTAAATGTCTCGTTTTCAACGTTTGCAAATAAGAACAAAAACACGAGATTAAAAGAACTGACATTAACTGGTTTAAGTATAACGTGTTTCAATGCACACACACACACACACACACACACACGCACACACACATACACTTTGGAACTTAATCAGCTGCGAAATTGAGATCGCAGAGACGAATATAGTTTGTTAATCGACGGTAATTATTAATTAATTTGTTAATTTAAAAAATACCGAAAAAATTTTTTTTTACAAAAAACCGCTGTTAAAAAATAAAAGGACGCGTTATTATTCAGCGAATGCCCAAAAAAGATTTTTCAGAAAATCCTTCTGCGTATTCTTCATATACTTACAGAGAAGATTGGAAAAAAATTTCCACTATTTCTATTAATACATTTTTAGTGGTAGAAACATCCATTTTTTCGTTCTCTTGATTATTATTAATACCGTACCGCGGAATAAAATATACAAGCGAACCTAAGTGATTTTATTTTTAAAGAAATATCCACAAATTCTAACGGTGAACTGCGCCTAAAATCTAATTTAAAATGACCGGAAATTTTCTTAAAATAAATAAATCGCGGATATAAGAATTTTATTTCTCAAGACAGTTGTATCCGCCATTTTATTTATTACAAGTATTCATTCACTGTGAAAGCTTTTAAACATCTGTTATCAGCTAATTCGAGATACCCATTTTTCGTTTCATTCGTCGTAGGATCCTCTCCCCTTTTGTAGATTAAACAGCAAAGTAGTGATTTCCATACATCTTACGGTCACATTTAGTGAATATTTACTTTTTTTTTTTCGAATAATTTTTCATATTCGCAACAGTTCCCGCCCACTTTAACAAATTAAAAAATCATTAATAGAATAAAACTTACAAAATGTGATTCCGAATTTAAAGTAGTAGCCGGTGTCGGTTATTATTCTTTTTTCTCTTTTCAATTCAAAAAGTTAAACTAAAATTCCGGGAATTTCGTATAAATGCAAAAAAAAAAAAAAATCGAAAAATTGTCATTGTAAAAAAACGAACTCGACCCCCCCCCCGCCGATACTTTTCAAATTACATTCGGTCATTCTTTTTTTTTGGCTGCGTCTTCGATCGCGTCAATGAGGGGAAAACTTCCACCACCTGAAATCTTTTCGCTTCCGGTTATTAACAGAGCCCAAAAAAAAAAAAAAAAAAAAAAAAAAAAAAACACGTTCTATGCAAGCGAGTAATTCTTGTCGTCGTGTGCTGTCACAAAACACGCGCCGCAAAAAAAAACGAACGAAAACAAAAACACTTAAATGAAAATCGGGGAAAAAAATTTAATTCTCGGCGTCATATTTGGAGGGGGGGGGATAGGAGCACCAAGCGATTTTTCTATACAAAATGAAAAATTCTAGCGAGAATTTCTTTAAAAAAAAAAAAAAAAAATGATATGCGCACCCATTTAAAATTCGCTCTTTGAAACAAGAATCAAAACAGTTTCGCGATTGTCACCTAAAACCTCAACATGTTTACTTGATGTTTATTTGATCTTTAATTTCACGTGAATCACGAGCAAAGCAAAAAATTGCAGAATGTCGGTACATTCTTGAATTTACAGGCACACACCGAGCAGGAAACATCGGTTCTGCGAGAAGCAAATTCATTTCAAATTTTGGTTTAAAATGCGGACACAAATAAGTGTTTGCGTACAGAGTACGAATTAAATATTATTACGAAATTTACACTAACCGATAAAAAAATTAAACATTTATAAAATGTTTTTTTTTTTTTTTTTTTTTTTTTTTAGAAAAAGAAACGCCGATGATTTATTATGATAAAAATTTAATAAAAATGCTCTAAAAACAAGTACAAATATTCGATGAAAAATATATTTCACAGTAATATACCTTAATTATGGTAATTCTTAGAGAACATTAATACTTATTATTCGATAAAAAATGTATTTCAGAGTGATATATTATACCTTACTGTAATGATGCTATTATCTCGTAATTCTTATACAACATTAATACCTTAATTAGAATCGGCACCAAATTAAAATTACAATATCCCGAAACAATTTAATGAATATTTAATGCAGTTTTTAATTATTATTGTAATAATGAATCCTACTCTAATTAAGGTATTAATGTTGTATAAGTATGACGATAATATCACCACTTAAGGTATATCACTCTGAAATAGATTTTTTATCTCGAATAATTTTATTTATAACTTTTTAGTGCTGTTTTTATTAAATTTGTATTATAAATCTTCAAGCATCGGTGTATTTTGTTTTTTAAAAAAAAAAAAGAACATTTTATTTTACAATATTTAGCATTCTGCTGAAATTTTTTTTCTTGCTAAAAATCAACTTTTATTCTCCATATTTTATGCTTTAACAAAAAAAAAGAAAAAAGAAAATCGACTTTTTTATTTTAAACTGCATTTCTACGGGGTAAAAGCATCAAAATAAATCATCGCTTTCTTTACTCAAAGCTACACATTTCCATAGTGATTTGGCAAATTGATAAGTCAGTCGCCTCTGTTATACTAATAAAAAATATGAAGAAAAACTAAAGGAACCAATAATTTTTTCACGCTTTTTTTTTCGACGATTACTCATCGCCGATTTTCATCGGTATTCACATAGTAGCACCGCTGAAACCTATATACTTTCGAATGGACAAAGAATAACTAAAATCGGTGGTCCATATAAATACAAGTTGTACGTGCGAACAAACATAAAACAAAAAAAAATAGAAAACACATACGCGACGAATCTATAACCTCCACCTTCTTGGAAGTCGTTATAAAAAAGTGACTGCAATAGAGCTAGCCGCTAACGGAAAATCGGGAGAACCCGAAATTACAGGTTTATTTAGAAAGGATTAATTCAAAATATAGTTGGAATTGAGCTTCACATTCTTCAACTGTATGAATTCCTCTGAGAATGTCTACACTGGGGGGGCACAATCAGAAGTGTCGCCGCTGACACAACTGAAGCTACACGTTCGTGTTTAATGATATTTTCGGTGGGCGCTTATGCATACTGGAGTTTCAAAATTTTATTTTTGAATCGTTTTTTGGTAGGACATTTAGGCTGCTTTGTGTACTTACTACGAACTAATTGCCGAAGTAACTTTAGCCAAAAACGGTGCCCCCCTCCATCGCGTATATCAGTAATGAGCAATCTCACTACTTTGCGGCGAGAACGGTGATAAAATAATAGCGATTGTTATGTCGATCGGTGTATATTTTCGCGGTAGGAATCATCACGTTAAAGTTATTAAACTCTAACCTTTCGGACAAGACTACACCGCGTCAATCATCGCCCGGTCTCTTTCCTGCTAATGAACCTGTATAACATTCAAAGGGTTAGAGTGGCTAATGTGAATCGTTTTGGCGCGGTTTCTACCGAAAATATATAGTACGTGCGCGGATGATTAAATAATAAGAATTTTAATGTTTTCTTTTTTAATTTTTTAACTCGACATTACGGGTCAGAAAAAATGGATAAATTGCTAATGAAAAGAAAAAAATTGGCAATCACGGTGGCGCACCGGGGCTCTGGATTAAAACGAAGAACATTATTATCCGGAGGAGCGGAGAAAAATAAAAGCACGATACGACTAAGATTAATGTTCTTACCTTAGCGTACGTCATTAGAGACGAGAAACCCGAAATATCGTTACAGTTTATGTAAGTAAAGAGTAAGTCGCATGGATATCCTTGATAAGGTATTATGTATTGTCAAGTTAAGCTTTCCATAATGGTGGTACTTAAGGGTCCCTAATGGGGATCTGATGAGAATACTGGGGTGGCCAGTTCCTTTCTACTTTTGGATTATCCGCCTTTACTTTCCACCAGATAATCCTCTGGTATAGCCAATTATTTTTTTAATTTTATTATCACGGCTTCGTGTTACGAAAATTCTAACGATCATTCGCACTAACCTAGTAGAGGAAAAGTTGATAAAATAGCAATCCACGAGGAGGTAACAACGGTTGCCAAAGGGTGTACTAAGCCTTCAGCAAAAATCCAGGTATCGTTTCTCCCGGGTTACACGTTGGTTTTCACTCCGTAACTTTTTACGAACTACAATATATATATATATATATATATTCATTCAATACTACAAAAACGTAAATAACTATCCTCTTTCTTCGGATTTCTGTTTAGTTTTGTTTCCGATAGATTTGTTAACAAGCACACATTAGCCTAAGAAACGGGAATAAGGAGAAAATAGATTTATATTCTTAAGCTAAAATGAGAGAAAATAAAGATAAGGGCAGAAGGGATACCGAGTTTTAGTGGAGAAGAATAGGACGACTGCTCAGCAGAAAAGGCCGAACATTCGAATAAAACATGTGATATTAAGATCACAAACAGAACGTACATGGAAGTGGACTGAAAAGGAGTGGAGTAGATGCAAATGAAAATCGAAAAAAGTGATCGAGACTATGATTGAAGCGAAGGCGACAAATACTGGAGCTCGTAGAACCTTTAAGAAAGAGGAGGTCGAGGAACCACAGGCGAGGAAGAAGTGATGACTGAATAGAAAAGTAAAAATAAAGAGCAATAGTTTGGAATAAGTCATTTTTTTTTTTGTTCTTTAAATAAATTGTGGTTCTCACAGGGTAAATATGCCCGTTTTGTGAGTGCGCTTATTTAAAAAAAATAAAATTACAAGCTATTCTTGCTTATTCATAAATCATAATATCAGTAAACCTAAAGTTAAATCGATACATATATATATATATATATAAACTCGGCCATTTTGGCCTTGCAAGGGGATGTGCCCCTTGACCCCTCTTGCTTTCATTTCTGTGTCTTTCTCTTCTATACTTTGTATAAAATGATCAAAATTTACAACGTAATTCTTACTGGCATCAACACAAAAAAAAATAACATAATCACAAAAATCCTATCCTAACATTTTACGACATTGTTTCGTTACATTTTTCGTTACATATTTCGTTACATAAAATTGTGATATTTCTAAAATAACAATAACAAAAATCCTATAAAATATAACAAACGTTACATAAAATTGGGACATTCTGCGTTACATAAAATTTGGACATTCTGCGTTACATAAAATTTGGACATTCTGCGTTACATAAAATTTGGACATTCTGCGTTACATAAAATTTGGACATTCTGCGTTACATAAAATTTGGACATTCTGCGTTACATAAAATTTGGACATTCTGCGTTACATAAAATTTGGACATTCTGCGTTACATAAAATTTGGACATTCTGCGTTACATAAAATTTGGACATTCTGCGTTACATAAAATTTGGACATTCTGCGTTACATAAAATTTGGACATTCTGCGTTACATAAAATTTGGACATTCTGCGTTACATAAAATTTGGACATTCTGCGTTACATAAAATTTGGACATTCTGCGTTACATAAAATTTGGACATTCTGCGTTACATAAAATTGTGACATTTTTTATAATGGGGGAAGCCTAAGAATTACGTTGTAATTAATATCGTATGCATGCAGATACGTACACGCACCGAATTAAGGAAAGAAAAGTAATATATTAAAAGTTGAATATGTGCCGAAAACCTGTCACGAGAAGTATCCATTATTTCATTGCTCTCAATAATGACTAAAGAAATCTACTTTTAAAATCGATCTCGATCGAGTGAGGGAGGAAAAGATCATGGATGAAGAAGCGTATGAGAAGTATTACATAATCGGAAGAGGAAGCAAGAAGGTTAGATGTAGGGTGGCCTGTAAATCACTTCTACAATCCGAGATTATGGGCACTTTATGGAAAACCAGCGGTGAAGAAAACAAAGGCAACAGCAATAAATTCCGCATAGAAAATTGTGATTCGAGCATTAAAAGGGGCTAATAAGCCTGCTTTTAAAAACCGGTTTCCCCCGGTTTAACTAAGATCGATTATCAGATTTTTGGCCCCCCTTTAAACGGCAGTATTAACGGTTTATCATTTTCAGTAGCAAGGATGATAATTCCTGATGGAATGATTATTAATAAATTTCGGAAAAAAAGAGCTCGAGCTGCAATGAGAATTACAGATCGAGCAATTTGCGTAAAATGTAATTGTATGCAACAATGCACGGAATGGGGCCCATCATTTAAAAGGCGGGTAATAAATAAAAATAACGTAAACTATTTCGGAATATTTCGAGGAAAACGTTAAAATAATAACAGTTCAATAGTAAACATTTAATGAAAATTCGCTAAAAAGAACTGATTACTCCGTAAAAAATAACAGCGACTTCGTGACGTAGTACAATTACGATTATTCTTAAACAATCAGGCCCGTGCCCAGAATTTTTTTTTGGGATTTGAAAATTTTTTTTGCATATTTATTTTATAAATAACAATACATTTTTCACTAATATTCGTACTATTTAATAATTTCCATCATTTTGATTTATACATGAATAATTCACATAAATGAATTACCCCGTATATGAACATTAATAAAAATTACACATATGTTATTGGATTATACTCGTAATAAAAAATTTTTTGCATAAAATATTAATGAAGTACTTATGAAGCATATTTTTTGCTTTAAAAGTAGGTAAGAACATTCTAAAAAATCATCAATATTTATTTTAAATTTGTGATTTTTTTTTCAGATTTTTGTGTATTTATAATAACTATTTCAGTTCTCATGGAGAGGAATTTAACCCCCCCCCCCCAGTGGACACGGCCTTCTAAACAATATTAATCGTTATTCTCGATACCCCAATTCCAAATTGCAGCAGTTAAATTTCGAATCTTTCTATGTTTATCCGTGCTAATTATGGTCATATTTTAAGCTTTTTGCACGGCTACGTTAAACATTTTTTTTTTTGTTTTCCAACTTTTACATTTTCGTAGTACGTAACAACGATGATATTTTAAATCGTGTGCGTGTGTCGTATAACTAAAAAATTTCTTCATCGCGTTTATTTCTAACGATTAGTGTGATCTCACCGATATTCATCGATAAGCTTATCCACCATACTGACGGCTTATTTAAGGGAAAAAGTCGGCCTGAATAATTCCAACCGTTACACGTGATAATAAAAATATTATAGGTGTACCGGCGATGGATTTAAATGTATATTGAAAAATTACACCACCATGAAACGATATATTAAATTTATTTTCTTAATTATCATCCATTTCGAGGACAAAGTTTCACGGGGAATTTTTTATAGTAGTCGGATATCGCAAAACTTCACGGAACTTTTTAAAGTCGAATATCGTCAGAGAAAATGATAATCAAAAATTATGTATAAAACAGATTAACTATTAATAAAATTTCTCGAAAAATAAGACCCACTGTGCATCAGTTAGGCGGAAGAAAAACGGGGATAAATTCGATAATAGCAAAATTGCTTCTCTTGGACGGGGAATTAAATTAATTAAATTAACAAAGAAGAAAACAACACGGATATAAAATAAGCAGCCGCGGCAGTCGAAACTGATCGGGAAATAAATTTACGAAAATAGGACACGATAAATCGGTAAGATTTTAATTAATACAGCGATCGCAACTACGCAATCGGCCGGTGTTATTAAAATGACAGAATGTTTTCCGTTTTTGGCCACTGGAAATAGGAAGATTTACATATTTTACAATTCAAATGGGAAGGAATTTTTAAAATGTTTGTTTATTAACTGTTTGTTTATATTTTGCCGGGCAGATGTTATTGAGAATCGCAGAGATAAAAGCGATATTTTTAATAAATACCAGGAAAATATTATGAGGAGAAATCAAAAACGTCGGAAAGATCAAGGTCAAAACATACTGCGCACCAAATAATTCTGAGCAAATGACAGAGCCGAAGCAAACGGATCTAAATTCCGAAGTATTACTATTATTATTATTATTATTATTATTATTATTATCGATATTATTAATGTTATTATTTTTACCATTATTAAATTTGATCGGGTACGTGAGTGACGTTCAACAAGTTGTGAATAAAGTTTAATATGAAAACTAGAATGAATTGCTGAAGGTGTCTCTGCCCATTTTTTAACACGTGCTTTTTAAACGTTGGATACATTCCAGCAGGTTTTGAATGTTAACGGCGTACGACAACACGACCAAGTGAAAAATAAGGTTTCAGACTTATGCAAATAAATGAAAAAAGTTACCGTATTTAAATAAAAAAAAAAGAGAAAAAAAAATTACCTTGTCATAGTCGGGGGGTCCTTTATATTATGACAAAAAATTTCGAAAACAACTTTACACGTTCGATTCTCCGCATTGAAAAATTGACCGAAAATAAAAAAAAAAAACGCACTTTCCAAATAATAAAAATGTCGCTAACGATGACCAGACACTTTTCCGTTAGGCTATCGTTAAAAAAGTCATCTGCGGCGCTGTATAATATTTCAGACAATTGTCGGATCTGTATAATAAAGGCGAAGTTACCAATAACAACCTTAATAACGAAACAATCATCGTGTCTAAAATACAGCTTCTAGATGAAAAAATAATTTATTAATAAAATACATAAAAATAATGCTCCTATAAGACCACTAATAAATTATACTAGTGCACCTTCTTATAAAATCTCAAAATTAATAACTAAAATATTAAAAACTAATATATCAATTAATAATAAATATACTATTAGAAACAGATTGGATGTTTTTGATATATTAAAAAATATAAAAATTAATAACAAAACTAAATTAATTTCTTATGATATAACAAACCTTTATACAAATATACCTATAAATGAAACCTTAGATATAATTAAAAAATCTGTAAATAAGTTAAAGAATAATATTTTTTGTAATCAATTAATCCAAATAATTAAAACTGTTACAGAGCAAAATTACTTTAATTTTAATAATTCCATGTATATACAAAATAATGGATTAGCTATGGGCTCACCTTTGTCAGGTATTTTAAGTGAAATCTTTCTACAAAATTTAGAAGAAATATACATGGAAAATATAATACAAAAATACAATATTAAATCTTATATTAGATATGTAGATGATACACTACTAATTTTTGATGAAAATAGTAGTAATACTGAAAATGACATTCTAAATGATTTAAATAAAATTCACAAAAATATTCATTATACTATGGAAAAAGAAGAAAATAACAAAATAAATTTCTTAGATATAACAATAATAAAATCAAATGATAAGTTAACATATAATATTTATAGAAAACAAACCACCACTGATAATATAATTCATAAAACATCAAATCACCCAAACCAACATAAATATGCTTACTTCATGACTGCAATAAATAGATTATTAACTACACCCATGAATATAAATAAAAAACAAATAGAAATTAATATATTAAAGACTTTGGCAAGAAATAATGGTTATGACGAACAAATAATAGATAAACTAATTCACAAAATAAAATCAAAATCAAAATATATACAAAAATTAAGAGTCAATAATGCTACTAACAATAAAGGATGGATAACATTCACATTTATAAACAATAACATATACAAATTAACCAATTTATTCAAAAAACAAGGTTTAAATGTAGTATTCAAAACTAAAAATAATTTAAAATATAAAATAAACACCTTAAATTTAAAAAATAATAATATTTATGGAAATAGCGGTATATATAAAATAAATTGTACTGATTGTGAGAAATCATACATTGGTCAAACAGGGCGAAAAATCAATTGCAGATATAAAGAACATATAAAAGCATTTAATAATAATGAAATAGAAAAATCAACCTATGCAGAACATCTAATTAAAAATAAACATAAACCTAATTCAATAGAAAATACTGTAACCATCCTGGCCACTTATCACAAAGGTAATAATATGAACATTGCAGAAAATTATTATATAAATAAATATAAAAATAATATTTTAAATGACCAAACACCTAATAATAATAATCCACTGTTTAATATAAAAATTTAACTTTTTGTCTTCTTGTTTTATTTTATATTTTATATTAATTATTAGCATTTTCAACCTATAGATTTTTATACCTGCCATGTTTATTCCTCTTTACATCTACTATATATACACATGTATTCCCTATATTCACTTCAGTATGTTTTAAGTTTCCTTTAAGTTAGTGTTAGCTGATGATGGGTTATGCCCGAAAACGTTTCTAAATAGGTATTTATCTAATTTATTGATCTATATTGTTTGTTATTAAAGTTTATTTTATTATATTATTAATAAAAGCCTACAATTTTACGAATACTTCGGAACGAACAGAATGTACTGCCCCCTGATCGGATCTAATAAAAACGCCACAAATTTAATGATACTTTTCGAATAAATCGGCTGCTCCTCGTATTTTAGACGATTTCCCCCCCGTTGGTGGCCAGCGAAACATTACCCATACGCATCAATCAAGATACACTTATTCGTCATTTTAATGCGGTAAGCAATGTAGGCGACTGAAATTGATTATTCAAAAAATAAGTGTTCTTAATACATATACACAACGTGCGAGCGATCACTAGGAGCGAGTTCAGAATACTAGTTTTGTTTTTTAAAATCAGGATTTAATAAAAATATTAATAAATAATTGTACATAATTCCCCCTTTATTATTTTAATATTTACATAATTAGTACGAAAATTATCAAAGAAAACAATTAAAAATCCGATCGTATATATATGGTAATATGGAAAAAAATATTGCGGTCGAAAGAAAAAAATTAGCATAAACCGCAAAAAAAAAAAAAAAAAAAAAAAAAAAAAAGTTACGCGGTGAAACTCTAATAACTACTTGGAAACTCGATAAACATTCGATGGGCTCTGGAAAAATTGTCCCCCTCCTGGCGCGCCAGCCACAGATTTCTGCCGGGAAACTTATAAATTACTCTGGGACACTCTGTGTGTACTTATTTATACTGATGCCGCCGAAGCGAGCCTGTCCAACACTCCAACTATATGAAAAATTAACACACGGCGATTATATATGCTCCCCCCCCTAATATACATAATTATCGCCCTATTCTGGAAACATGCATACTAACGTTAACGTATAGCGGGTTGCATAGATATACCGATTCTCTTCTTAGTAACGGATAACTTCCCTTAAATCTGTTTCGCCTCAAGATGCCAATTGTAGCGGTTTAATCGCATCCTTAAACGCAGATCGTATTTATTGAACATTTCTGTACCGGTGGAATTGGTGGCCATGGCCTCTCTCTCCTTCCCCAATAACAGCTCTATCGCTTTTTTCTACGCAATTCAGTCAAACAATTTGAGAAGCATCAAACAAATATGTGTGGAATGCTCTAAACCTCTTACAGGATCCGGTATTTCCCACGATTACACATATATTAAGGCGCGCTTTGATCTGATCTTTTTGTATCCTCTGTCAAACGTTACTGTTTTCTCGTTTCTCATTTTCAAATGGCCCGCGACCGATAGTGCACGGGGGGACAATATCATTTTAAGAAAAAAAAAAAAAAAGGGAGAAAAATCTCCGAAATGTCAGTTTAATCAACCGATGGTGATTTTTTACCCGTATAAATAATTCTTTTTTAATACGAAAGATTACAGTGTTAGCACCGCTAAATAGTATAACGTCAAATTACCAAATTAATTCGGGTAGCCAAAAAATTAACCAACCTCTCCTTTGCTTTCGGACCTTTTTTCTTTCTACATAATTTACGGTTGTGGCTCTAACGAGCGATTCCGTTAGCCTATGTATGATGCGTTTAAAAACGTTAAAAGTGCCTCAAGCGATGCGATTGAAGCTCCAATAATAGCAGTGGGGAGTAGGGGACATCCGCCCCCAAAGAACTAAAGCCTCTATGGAAAAAAAATTGTTACAACAGAGAAACTTAATTTATGCTATAAAAGTTTTGTATAAATATTATACTACCTATGGATTTTAATAACTAATATTTAATACTATTTCCTAGTAAATACTATTAATGTTACACGTTTTAATTCTATTTTAAACGCAATTGTCATCGATCTTTTTTGTCTTTTTTATTTATTTTTAATTTTTATTTTGTAATTTTAATTAAAAATAGAGTTCAATGAGAAATATATATATATATTTAAACTTGCTCACAAACAAAGAGAATTCTCGAATCGGATTACTAACAAAAATAAAAATAAAGTCTAATAAAAATACTACCTTTCTTACTACTTCTAAACTACCATTTTTTAGGTAGAATTTTATTATTTCGTTTTATTTTTCACATCCTTAAAAACAAAACAAAAGTTAAATTAAAAATTGTAATAATTATGTATTTTTAAAACATCTTTATGAATTTCTAAAAAGCTGGTCGCTACTTGATTTTCTTTATAAAACATAAGATGGTATTTCTTAAATCTACCGCCTACCGTAGAAGATTTTACGTAATTATATAGTCCCCCCCAAATGTCCTTCTGAATCCGCCCCTGATATTAGGCTTCATCGAATGCGAACATTTTCAAAAAAGAAAAAAAGCTATTTACTCGGTAATTAGCGAATTCTTTTGGTCGGCTGCTAATTTTTCGCGGAGGAATAAACCACGCGCCAATATTTCAAACTTTTATCGGTAACACGATGAAAAGTTGAAAATGAAATCGTAATAATACTCGTTTTGGCAAGCTTGCCAACAACCACAACCAAAGACATATATGCAGCAGCAATTAAATGTCAATTCTCCGCCACGTGTCTCTGTCCGAAAGACAGCAACCGATGTTGAACTGCTAGCGAAATGTGAACGAAAAAGACATGATAAACCGGAAGTTTGATAATGGAAATCTGCGGCTGTAGAGTTCCCTCCGCGCAGCGCTCAAGCCATCAATCCCATTCCCGATGATTCTGTCGCTCAGCGAAGAGAAAAACATTATTTCCCTTCGCAATCTCGTCAAAACGAACTAATTCCTATACGAGCCGAAGAAGTACTCCTTTTAACCTACAAACTTATAACTCAGTCTCTAATCCGATTTTTACTAAAATACATTTACCTAATCCCGCCGTCAACAGAGAACTGAACTAGTTCTGCACTTCTTGAAACAATATTTAAGTGTGCTCGAGACAGATCTTTAGGGATGAGAATAGTTTTTAGGAAAAGAATACTCTATTACACGCCCCGCTTGGTGTACTTCTGCACACTCATCATAAACGATATCTGAAATAGGATTAAAAAGTTAACGGTCCCCTACAGAGAAGTAATTAACACTCTTCTCCTCCGAGTATATTAGCACAAAGGGAATGAACCGGAGAAAAAATTCAAAAATTCTTCTTAAAGATGCTATTAAGATTAAAACCTAAACAAAGACCGACAAAAAAAAAAAAAAAAAAAGGAAAAAAAAATGTTTAATTATAACTGAATTTTTACGCGTTCATTTAATTTATTCGTAGAGGAAAATGATAATTCTCCAGATCATGTATGCATTAGACCCTCAATATCCGCGAGAAATGTCTGTAGTTCAGTAAAATCCTCGCTGCATTGAAATTGAATGCTTTTCAAATTTTAAATAGCGCTTAAGGAATTATCTAAAATAATTCGTGAAATACTTAATTCACGTCCCAAGTTGTTTTTCTGCAAACAGCGGCAAAGAAAAAGGTAGAGTCTACTGAAATTTTTTCGAAATCTAATATGATTATTTTGATTATTTTTAATTATTTTTGTCAACTATTCAACTCGGCATAATTTAACATTCTCTTTGACACTTTTAAGAGAACTAATTTTTCGAGTAGCTCTTATGGATTAAGAAGAGGGAAATTACCCTTTCCCCCGCCGCCATCCTTATAATATTAATATCCTCGAAGAAATTTATTTCTTCAAAAGTTTACCCCCCCCCCCCCCTCATTTATAACACAGATCAAAACCGACACGCCCTGCCGAACACAGTTTTTCTTTCAAATTCGGACACGTTCGGTTGCGATTCTATATCGCACGGACGGACTGGAAGGATGAAAAACTTCTTCGCATAGACACTACGACGTCGAACATAAAACACACATATTCTATGCTTTCGATTTTGCTTATACTACTCTTCCGCGGTTATCTCGTGAAAAATTCACGCATCACGATTGAAGAAACGAAAATGTTATTCTCAGCGTCGTGTCACGACTATCATAACGAAAGTTCGTTAAATAATTAATATAAAGCGACACGCTTGGAAACGCGTTAGCGTAACTTTTAATTGTACTAAATGTATATCACACTTTAGTAAATTCCGGAAAGTTAAGTAACGGACATTTTAGTAAAATATTTTATAATACATCCGTATGAAAAAGCTTAATCATCGTCAGTCGACCTACTCGCGGCCCAGAATTTGACAAAAAAACTTTTGCCCATTTTGAAGCAAACGAACGAAGCGGGTACAAAATACGAAAAGGTATTTGGCACAGCGACGAGGGTGCCTTTCAGTTCCACGCTAGTTCACTTGACTGAATTATATTATAGTGGCGTTCACTTTTGTATTTATTCGGTAATTAAAAATTTTACAATCGAGTTCGAAAAGTGTACTTGTCATATTATTATCGAATCGTCACACCCCATGTAGGGGTATCATGACCATGATCTGTCACCCGGTTGATCAGACTGCGCCAAAAATTCCGATCCCTTGCCATCTGTACACCATCCTGAAAGGTACAACCAGCAGCTTTGCACACCGCGTCCGACCATCTAGTCGGCGCACGACCTTGACTTCTTCTTCCGTTCACCTTTCCTTCGATGAAGAGCAGCGTTTCCAAATTGTCCGCTCTGATCACATGACCAAAATACCTGCAGAGCACCACGGATGATAGCCTCTTCGGGTTACCAATCTCATTTACATGTTGTATAAAGAGTATTATTTAACGAGAATCGAACATATGACAACCTTGAAGGTAAAAAAAAAAAAAGTGATAGTTGAAACCCAAGTAGTTATTTTAGTTACGTTTTTTTTTTTTTTTTTTTTAAATAAATAAATAATCTGTGGGTCTCACAGGGCAAGTATGCCCGTTGCATAAGTGCCCGACACCCTTATTATTATCGTTTATCCAAATTGAACACATTACAAATTTATTCACGCTTATTATATAATAAATCGAAAAGTAATATATATTTCTAAGTAAATATATATAAAAACACGCGCATACATACATTCACTACAGATACACATCTATATAGAAATACATAAAGATAGTTTATATATTCAATTCACATACATGATCTTCTTTAAGAAGTACAAGCAGAAAAGTAACGACAAAGGAATGACGTAAAAGCAAACAAAGAAGAAAATATATAATCAAACAGATACATAATTGAGTGGAAAATTCAATTTTTGCACCATTCCTTCAGCCACTTCACTACTTCCTTTTTCCACACACTCCAATACTATTTTCGTTTAGATCATGATTATATATTACTCATTAATTTAATTAAAACCGAATATCACCTGTGTTATCATATATTTGCCCCCTCTAGGATAAATATAATATATATTACTTTGTTCTCTTGTTATTCGTTGCCTAGATGGTAACTTCGTATTGTTGCTAAATATTCAAGTAATCTGTAATAGTAATAGTACATCTTGGGAGACATTTCATTATTTTCCTTCTATACATAATTGATCTCGAGTCGTTTCACTTCCAGTAGGGTAAATTTCAAACACCTTTTCTGAACTTTACCTATTTTATTGATTTCCGTTTTCTTAGCCTCTACCCATATCATATTTGGATTCCGTAAAGAATTCTAGACACTAGTAAATGTATGTAAATTTTCTTTTAATAAACCTTGAACCATCCGGAATAAATTTATTAGAATTTAAAATAGAATCGTAAAAAGAAAGCGTCGAGCATATAGAGAGAGAAAAAAATGAAGATTCTCGAAGCAGATTTAAAGAATCGGTTATGTTGGATGTTATTGCATTTTATACCGTTTTGATATATATATATATATATATATATATATATATATACTAGCTGACCCAGCCACGCGTTGCTGTGGCTTAGTAGTTATAATAGATTAAATTAATTTTTTACTTATTATTTTGATGCAACCAAATTAATTTTTACTAATAAACCTGAAATTATTTAGCTGATTTTGAATCATATGTAGAGAATGAAATTATCCAACTAATATACACTTATTGAATTTACATTTTATTTATCTATTGAACTTTAATCTGTAATCAATGACTTATTTACACAATATACTAAATAAATTAGTTACATAAAAATTAAATGTTATAAATGAGGCAGATAAAATTGGTTTCGAACTATTAGTTATATTATTTTATAAAATTGAAAATTATCTAAGTACTAATTTGTGCACAATGTTCTTGGTCAACCTGTCTTTTGCTAACACGAATAGACTTAGTGGTGTTCCCACACGTGAGCAGGCAACATGCGTTTATTCTTGCAATTTCTTCTTCCGATTCAGTAGCTCTCATAACACGCATACGCCGTGCATTTCTGCTACGCGCATTGTTGAGGTTCGATTGTCTCCGCGGCATTATCTTATACTGAAATATAAAGCAACTTAGATGCCCAACAATGTCAGAGAGTTGTATCACTGTCACACTATTGACTATTGTTGTGGGAATATTAAAATAATTTTTTTTTTTTTTTATCAAGGCAGGACGTTTATTAAATACACTGAAATATAAATAAATTAAATATCGCACAATATCGCACAATATTTATTTATTTTTTTCATAAACAACAACTCCGTAATAACACGAACTTTTTTGTAAACGACAGCGAACACAATTTATTTTATCATTCATGGATAAAAACGCCATGCGCCAGCGATAAAGATGGTTGCATTTCGATTAACATCGCACGATACACAAAAGTCGCCACGAAAAGTAGTTGGTGCTCAAAAAATAATAAAATTGTCAAAATTTGTTTTAATTTAATATAACAAATATTTATGTAAATAATTAAAGCAAAAAGTAATAGCCAACAATTAAATTTGTTTTTTTTTAATTGATTGATTAAATTATTTAATATAACAAATATTTATGTAAATAATTAAAACAAAAAGTATCCTATCTGTTAGGTTGGACCAAATTGCATGTACTTTCAAAATTTTATAAAAATCGGTTAAGTAAATTCCGAGTTTATCCTGCACAAACATAAAGACACGGGATTTTTATATATATAGATATATATATATATATATATATATATATATATATATATAAAGAAAATAAATTCATTAGAACTTAAAATATCAAACTTCTATGTATAAATTTAATTGTATCATGGACGACCCTTTGATATTTGGGAAAATATAAATGGCGATTATTAATTTCTTTCACATCTTCCGTCTTACATTGAACAGTCTCCTGCTCGAACGTTCCGGCAATTAAATTTCACGATGCAATTGAAATTTGGTATGTCGATATTATCGTGCCACATTATTCATCCACGTTTCTGTTAAGATTAAAATGCTGCTTGCTTCAGTTACGCAGTTCCTTTGAGATTTCTTTCGAGATCATTGACATTCTCTCTCTATATGCTTGATGCCTCTCTTTTTCCGATTATTTATATCCATTTTTTATGTTTGATTAATTTTTGATATTTTAAGTTCTAATGAATTTATTTTCTTTATATATATATATATCAAAACGGTATAAAATGCAATAACATCCAACATAACCGATTCTTTATATCTGCTTTGAGAATCTTCATTTTTTTCTCTCTCTATATGCTCGACACTTTCTTTTTACGATTCTATTTTAAATTATAATAAATTTATTTTTTTTGTTTTTGCTTTATATATATACCTCAAAATGGTATAAAGTGCAATAACACGTAACGTAAATTTTAATTCAATATATTATTGGCTACGTGTATCTATTACGAATTTTTAGATGTATTAAAAACTATATCAGTTATTCATAACGTACCAAAAGAATCTTTGACTACTTCGACAACAATCCGAAAAGTAGGATACTGTGGATAGTACAAGTAAAAAGAGATTTGGAACAGATGAGGATCAGCGAAAGTGAAATTGAAGACAGAAACAAGTTCAGTCGGAAGGTTCAGACTTTTCAAGGATTCCGGAAGGACACAGTGAAGAAAACAGGGCGAAAGTGGACAGAAGAAAGGAAGAAAGCGCACTCGGAAATAATGAAAGAATATTGGACAAACAAACGAAAGAAAATGGGGGGGGAACGAAATGTAGCTGGCGTTATTCGTGTAATATTTCCGTGGTCCTCAGATGGCCGAAGTCGAAAAAAAAAAGAAAAGAAAAAAACGTACGTTCGCTCGTTTTTCGTATCAACTGCCCATACATTTATTTATATACAAGGCGCGCTTAAAGAAGTTTCACTTCAAAACTGACACGGCAAAAACTTATTCAGATCAAAAGAAATGAATTAAGTTTAAAACCTGTTGTTAGACAAATGTACTGACTAATTGGTCGCCATTCATAATTATAATCCATCCCAGCACGGAAATATGGATGTCAAATGTGGGTCTGCAGCACCTGGGGGCCAACATAACAGTCAGGGCCGTATCTAGACCATAGTTAGGGGGGATTTACGGAAATATTTTTAGAATTATATATATATATATATATATATATATATACAACATTTGAACACTACTATACAATAAAAACAAATAAAAAATAGTCGTTTCCATAGAATTCATACAAATTTTAATTTTCTTTTCTTTTGTAAAAAATTGAAAAGAAATAAATTTATTCTGAATTTCGGTCCATTTAATTCAAGCAGTTATGATTTCGCAGACATTCCGGGTGGGTGACCCAGAAAACCCCCCTCAGATACGGCCCTGATAACAGTAATTAGAGTACAGCGGTTCCAGAACATAAAACATTAAGAATAATGGCGAATTCCATACTATCAAGCCAGGGCATTTGTAGCACGTTCTCTTTTCTAACCCTACTGTTAGCATCCATGTTTCATCAGCACTCTGAATCGTAGTTTTAATTTTGAATTTCAACTTCCATTTACCTATCACCGAAATTTCTAAATATTTAACGGACAATTTCCAGCGTTTTCGCTTTTATTTTCTTCATATTTTCACGTATGTTTGCACATTTTTAGTTTTATCGGAGTCTATTTTAATTCCCACATCATCTACGACACATTATATAAATTGATCTTCTTCCAATGACAGTAGAGTGCCCCATTCCTGTAAATCTAATATTGCTTAAGCGGGTAAACGAAAACGGCATATAATAATAATATGAAAAATCGATTTTTAGCCATGATAATACATCTGAAATATTCTCAATTGTTGCACGCTAAAAATGAATGTACAAAAAAAAAAGTAAGAAACGAAAAAAATCGAAAAATAATGAATTTCTCAATTTTAGTGAGCAGGCAAATTTAATGCAGTTCTGGCTGAAAGCCCAAAAGGAGAAGAGAGAATACACATTGTTACATGTGTAGTAAGGACGTTAAAAAAAGAAAAATAAATAAATAAACGGGGAAAAAAATTAGTATAACAAGAAAAAAAAGCTATACAGAAAAGGAGCCAACAAAAATGTAAACGAAAAAAATCGAAGTAATAGCGGGTGTAGGTAAGATCGGCAAGGGGGGGTAGACGGTTGTTAAGTACATTGTAGCGGATTTTCGGAAACAATAACCGATAATAGATGAGACGGCCAGATACTTTGTATACGATTTTGAAATAATAACAAAAACCGCATAGGTACAGTGGCCGTTCACGCATGTGTGATTACAAACAGGGAAGAGGGCGCGAGGCATAAACAGCGCGGGCAATATACATGATAGCATAATGACAGGCGTCGTCAGTAGTTTGGTTTAATGAACTTTCCGGGCATGCAGGAGGAGATGACCATTAGCGAAACGGGCATACAATGTTGCTGGCAGAGAAGGCACTGCCGATTGAAAACACAACAAAGTCAACAAACAAAAAATAAAAATCGAAAATTAAAAATAAATAACTACAGATGGATGGAGAACCACGGCTTGACTTTGAACGTGGTCGTGCTAGCGTCCAAGCACAATGATTGCAATTTTAACAGTTAACATTCGTCATGTCTGCTTCGAGCTTGACGCTCTCTCTATTCTCTCTATTTTTCCCCGGTTTATCTTTTATTTCGTTTTTGGCAACGATATTTCATCACAATAAGGCGAATCTGTCATTATGACGTTTTTGTCTACTTTGTTCTTACTACACCGTCATGCCCGTACAACACATTTTATTCTATTCTTAAAAATGAAACACTCACACAACTCGCGCCTCATAAATCCAACAGCTGTTTCGACATTTTCCCCCGTTTTAATTTCCTCCTGCAATCTCACGCGCCCCTATCCCGTTTTTTCCCTTTATCTTGGCCAGCGAAATACTCGCGTATCGATACTGGAATTCGCGCGACACCTTTATTTAAAAGTAGCGTTACATTTGCAGAACATTTTGAATTTCATTCTCTTTTTTTTTCCTTTTTATTTTTTATTCAATATATATATATATATATATATATATATATATATATATATATATATATATATGTGAGGTATATGAAGAAAAGAACATTACGTTGTTACGGCTGGTCACTAATTGGTGTAGATAGCAAAAAAAAAAAAAAGAAATCAACGCGTTTGAAATGTGCTGTTATCGCAAGATATCGAAAATATCATGGACAGAACGCATTGCAAACAAAACGGTAGTGGAAAGGATTGGAGGAAAGGAAAATACAATTATAAAAGACATTAAAAAAAGGAATCTCAAGATTAGGGTAGGCGAATTATTCACGATAGCCAAGAAAGAGGAAAATAACAACGAAGCCAACAAAAAGAAGGAAAAGACTAGAAAACATACCATGACCTGCGCGTAAGAAAAACTAGAGATCGGGGCATACAATATGTACCATAATATGATGTATGCAAACCCTCCCGAACAAGCAATGTGATGATAATATTCCGCAAGTATGAAAGGAAAATATGTAGTGTCGTTAATAGGCACAACGCTAGCAGAGTATTCAATGCAAAAATTTCAGACCATTGGCCGAATTTCCAACCGGTTTTTACTGATGGTTCTGAATCTTCGAATTCTGCGGGTGCTGCTTTTTTTACATCATGTCTTAACTTTAATAAAAAATTCTCTCTTCCTCGTTTTACCTCTGTGTGCCGAATGTGTTGCGATTTTCAAGGCTTCGTCCTTTTTAAATTCACATATCTTCTCTGAAAACATCATTATCACGTCTGATTCTATGAGTATCAGCTTTGAAACTCTTATCGTTCAACACAAAATCCCATCCATACCTCTATTAAATCAGAAGCCTATGTACCTTTCTGAATCTGGCGTAGTAGTTAACTTTGTTTTGATACCAGGACATGGGGATATCTACGGTAACGAAGTGGCAGACATGGCTGCCAAAGATACATGGACGAATGGTTGTTTAATTCCATACTTTCCAAACAGAGACCTATTCGAGCTCATTAGATATGCCCATAAAGAATATTCGGAAGCTACATGGGCAAATCTATTTTGCGCGCAACAGTACAAAAGAGTTCAACGCTAATATTCCTAACGTTCCTTGGTTCAACCACATTACGACTGTTTCGATGAGTACCAAATCGTTCATTGTTACCTTATGTCACCTCCGGCTCACCGCCTCCCTGCTTCTTTGTACAACATCGGTTTAATCTCTTCGCCCTATAGCTAACATCCACTAGACTCAGACAAAGTGCCGGACGCTGATCACCTCATCATCGAATGCAATTTGCACACGGCGCAAAGAATTATTTTGTATAACTCGGTAATAAATTTCCAGATCCCTCTGCCACGTAGTGTCAATCCTCTCCTGGCCACCGGGAGTGCAGCAATTTTGCAGGTTATTATTTAATTATATATAGTACAATGCAATATTACTGTGTAGCGTTAACTAGTTAATTAATTATATTATTCGACGCCAAAAAAAAAAAATATATATATATATATAGTCATGTCACTCTCACGCTGAGTGTAGTAAGAAATTCTCTTACGTTTTTATACGAAATAAAGTCTTTGTATTCCAGAAACGTTTTTTATTGTCACGAAAAAAAAAAAAAAAAAAAAAAAATGTTACTATTTTGCGAACAGTGGCACGGGATCGTTAACTGAATCCGATTCTTCTACAAAATCGCGACAGGCATAATGATTATATTAATGACTAATGATTTTTTTATACATTTTTTATTTATGTCCGCAGTCTGTTCAAATAGAACATAGTAAGCGGCGATGTTAATGATTAGAATTTCATGGAACGCTTTTGAACGGTCGCTATTCCGACTTTATGTATAACGGGGCGCCGTGTATATCAATTAATTCGGCTACGACTTATTAATCAATCGGCGTGGGGCATGAGTGTGTTTATTTTTATTTTTATTATTATTAAAAATGTGTATACAGCTTATATATTTAATATGAAATAAGACGTTTGAACTTAATATGTAAACATGGGCTGAAATGCTATTCTAATTTATTATATACTTCCCTTAAAGAAAGAGAAGGAAGAGAGAGAAAAAATAAATAAATGAAATAATTAAAAAAAAATGTTACGTTAGCCCATGTACGTTTACTTTATATTTCCGTTACTCGCATTTCTCTACGCATTTGCGGCATCTGAATTTTATATTATTTCATTTGTTTATAACACATGTATCATATAAATAAATTGATTTGATTTGAATTACACTCGATCGTTTTAATCGCCTGATCTTCTGCATGCCGATTGCTGTGTGATTCTGTAGCTTCTTTAACTGTCGATGCACTTAAATCTTTACATATTTCGTGGATACCATATAGGTCTTAGCGGCGATTATCGATCGTAGAATTTTTGATTGAATTTACATGTTCGCTGTAGTTGATTTGCTTGCTGTCCTGCTCAGTTGAATTCGTGGAGGGACCTTCCCTCCCTGTGCATTAGGACGGTTTTGTGTAACGGAACTTTATTTCCCATCGTCCGGAGTACTGCTACCAAGCAAACCATTTCTCGAAATTTTCATCCGTTTCCTATTTCATCTGTATGATTAATCTAAGCGCGTGCCAACGTATTTTAAACACTATTGCAAGTAGGGATCGTTTCTGAAGTCTAAATGCGTGCCAAGATATTTCACACTATCATAATAAGTAGGGATCGTTTCTTAACTTTATTATTGGGTAGTTTTCTTCTTCTATTTTTTTTTTTTTTCCCATTAACCGTACTATTCATTTAAATTTTCCAACATTTGAAACAATTTTCCAAGCTCACTTGCTGCGTCGCAGAGATACCTTTTTTTATCATGCACGGACAGTATTGCCGTATCGTCAACAAACGATATCGTTCCGGGATTTTCAGAGGAGTTATAAGCAATTATTTGAAATAATGTATATACCGAATAGCAAACAAACTGGTTAAACAGAAATACATTTATCTTCAGATTTCGGATAAAGCCCATCTTCAGCCGGTAAAATAGAATTTACAAAACGAATAAATGTACCGAACAAATTATAAATTATATTAAGTTGTAACAAGTACAAATATAACAAATTTAAGTATAAAATGAAAAAACGTTTCTAAGTAAGCAATCATTTTATACTTAAATGTGTTTGTTATATTTGTATTTGTCATATTTTCTATAATTAACAAATAGGATGATAAAAGATTCTTTATTAAATTATAAATTTAAAAAACGCGAACGTAGAATTATCGCGCCACATTCGCCTTTTAAATGCTTTTTTATAATTTGTTTTTGGAACATTTATTCGCTTTATGTTCATAATTTTTATTTTTCCAACTGAAGATGGAATTTGTCCAAATACGTTTCTGAAGATAAATATATTTCTGCTTAACCAGTATTTTTACTCCCTGGGGGCACTTCGGTACAACCAGGGACCCTAAGCTCAGGGGAACGGGCGCGCGTCCACAGACGGCGGATAGTGGAATGACCATCAGATATGATGGTTAGCTGCGAATAAATTTCGTAAGAAACAAATATAAGCAGTCGCGGACCATCAGCGGCTATTGGTGGAAAATCTCAAGTAGACGATTCCAATAGTGGCAGGACAATGAGTTGCGAGGACGTGAAGGGGCAATCTGAGAAGCTGCCTGATAAAACTCTACATAAATCTGTTAACCAACTTATCCTCGGCGCGTGGAGGCTGCCGTATAAGTCTCTACCTTCTCAGTAGAGCAAGCTGCTGCCTTGCAGTTTGAGTTTTTACTCAAAGGCTAGGGTGTCATCCCGAAACAGTGACCACTTCCTTGTCCTTCCTCTCCTTAATTCTTATCTCTAGTCTCTTGTTATTTCCATTCACCCTTAAAACCCCTTTGTCTGGTCGCGGAACTCTCAGTGCCACTGATCAAGTCTTGCAAAGGTGGCTAATGGGGGAATCAACTGCGCGCTCTGGTTCCCTCATTCTTTTCACTGCTACTAAATTTTCTTTTCTTATCCTTCCCCTTGCGCATAAATCCCATTCTATATTCTATATACTTGTCCTCTCCTTCTTCTTTTCTCCTACTGCACGTGTTACCTTTTCCTTTTATTTCCTTCTTATTGCTTTTCCTTTCTCAAGAGCTCCACGGCGACAAGATGAAAGTGATGGTGGTAGGTTTGGTGAACTGGAAGCTATCAACTGAAGTCTCGTAGCAAAAGGCCTTCAAGGCTTAAACGATAATATTACTGCAAACGCTGGAAAGAAAAAAACAGCTCAAAATGTTTTTCATTTGAGCACAGCCACCACTTTTATCTGCAACATTTGTGGAGAGGTCTGCGGTGACAGGATTGGCTCGATAAGCCATCTAAGGACTCATCAATAAAATACGGGAATCTATACTCGGAATCGAAGGGATATCATCATCATCATCATCATATACATAAATTTAAAATAATTAGCATTCTAGCCGACAGGTACGAAGCCGCATTCCAAATTTAGAGTCATAACTGTTTCCAAGGATGATGGTGTATATCTCGTTAAAAGTCATCCTAAAATTCCTTTTTTCAGGGTAAGATTTAAAATTATGCCATATTATATCGAAGAAAGTTTTTATTATGTTTAAAAATATCGCAGAGCAAGATCTCGAAACTTCGTTTTTTTTCTTATTTTTTTTTTTTTTTTTTTTTTTTTTTGTAGGGGGCACATCAGCAACGGACCTTCGCCCGGAATCGACAAGAGGGAAAAGAATCAGTTAGACGTAGATTCGGTCAGATATTGATAAAATAAAAAAACTGACGATCGGAACAATGGAGATCGACGAAAATGATAAGATATACGAAACGCAATAAGGATTAGGGAGCTTAAAGTCCCATTTCTCCATATATATATATATGGAGACAGTGTCTGTTACTAGAATTACCTAAAAATTTTTTTATGAAAATACAGCAATTTGTCAAATTTTTGTCAGAGCTTATAATATACAATAAATATATCGTATACAAGCTCTGACAAAAATTTTACAAATTGTTATTTTTTCTATTTTGTAAAAAATTTTTTAGGTAATTCTAGTAATAGACACTGTCTCCATATATGGAAAGCTTAAAGTATTAAGTGATAACAGATCGGTGTTCGGGTTATGATGTCAACGCCTCTGCTTATCTGTTCTACTGCATCCGAACTGATAATCAAGTTTTACTTTCAGCTTGTATATATATATATATTTATATGTGTATGTATATATATATATATATGTATCGGTATTATTCTTCTTACCGGGAATTTTTTTGGAAATATTCTCGAGAACGCTGGAAGCAGACATATTGGCCTGTAGGAGGCTATATTTTCTGCTGGTTTACCCGGTTTCGGTATCATAACTGCGAACTTTTATCGCATCTTGATTAATGGCTTTTTTTCGCTGTTACTAAATCATATCGTGGAGTTTTTTTGTTTTTTTTTTTTTAGAATTCAGATGTTTTTTTAGATACCTTTTCACTCGCATAGGAGGCAAGTTTTTAGATATTTTTCTACTTCTTCATCGACGGTGCTATCATTAATAAGCTCAGACGAACAAAAAACTCCCGACAGATATGTTCAGCACAAATGTTTCGGCCTTTTCCTTGTTCTATCCTTATCCATCGATCGTTTGGATAATGTCGATCGTTTTTCTTCCCGTTCCTGAGCCCCTCCATAAAGTCTGATCAGTAACCTCAGCCGGTGTTGTTAATATGTAGTTACGTAATTTTTAACATTTTTCATTTGCAGAATTATATTTCTTACTTCTCCGGTTACTCTATTGAATGATGTTTTATCAACGGCATGTATTCTACCATTTTTACCTGATCGCATAATATCTTTTATTATTTTAGGATGATTGAGGATTAATAATTTTTAAAGTTTTCTCGAGGTGCTGCCAGACGATTCTCGAATACGTTTGACGAAGTCTTTTGCACTAATTTCGTATATCTCTCATACAGTCTTTAATTCAAATTTAGTTTTTGAAATTAATCGTCGAAAGACATCCCATTTCACCATTTCAGTTGTTCTACTATATATGTACATGGGGCTGGGGCTTTGTTTCGAAATGTATATTAAAGTATTACTAACATCTTAGAATTACGGGGGATAATAAAGTTCCGTTCAATATGATTCGCGTTGATTCTACAGCAAGTAAAAAAGTCCGGTAGTAAATCACGTGTTTCACCCCCATATCTGTCGGCCAATATGTTGGTTCGGCTTTATTCGTGCTGTTATAATTCTTTGAAGCGATATACAGTTGCATAATTGATTTCCACGTGGAGTGATTAATCGTGAACGCCGTGTGACTGAAATCACCTTCGGAAATGAATTTATTGCCACGTGTCTTAAAACATAAAACTGTTCTTGTTTTATATTATGTTTTGGACGACAATATACCGAAGAGATTATTATTATCCAAATGAGGTTTTTTTTTGTTTTTTTTTTTTTTGATTTATAACCTTTTCTAGAATTCATTCACTAAATAATGTTTCAAAGCTGTTCTTCTTCCGCGTATGCTCCATCATCGAGATGATTTGTAATGCTGTAGTGATAAAGTATATTCTTATATTGCTTTCGACACTAATAAAATGTCGATTTTATTGATAATTAAGAATAATTCGATTACTTGGCGATATTCAGCTGCGCCACTGATGATGTTCCACGTTACAGTTCCCAGACACCGATTCATTTTGAGATTAGTTCATTACCGAGCATGTTAATAATCATACTGTTTTGTCGCATAAATTGAGCAAACATATTTCTGAATCCAGAAAGGAATTCAGTGAACTGAATATTACTAACCTTTTTATTAACTACTGTTTTTATTTCACAATTTATTCCGTACAAGGTGTTACCACCACAAAGTACTTTCGAGTATATGTTCCAATTTGGTTTTGCGTAAGATTTTGGTCAACTGTAACTGCTGTGGAAAATTACAGGCAAGCCAATATTTATGTGATAAGCTATTTTTCATGTTGAGTAATTCCTTGTACGTAGTGCATCCCGCTTGTAATTAGCTGGCTGATTTTCTTCACAGTGTACATTTTACCGTTGTGTCATTAGTACATGTGTCTGATACCAGTGCATTCTCCAACATTTAACACGGGTAAATGTGGCAGACTGCAGTACGCTATGCGATTATTCCTTCGTTTTTGTAAGGTTGCTTTAACTTTCATGCTTGGGCAAATATATTCTATATAGTTGTTCCCTAACGTTAACACCCTAAGAAGAACTTAGGTACGCTTCAGTTTTTTCGATTTTCTCATATTTATCACATTTCCCGCTTGAAAACCTTCTTGCTTCGAAGCATTTTTAATTTCCTCAGGTGGCGCTATGTTTATTTTTCATCATTACGATTGCGCAAAATTTTTCTGCCTTGAGCTCATTTTAGTTCGTTCCATTAACGACTTTATCCGAATTAAAGGATTTCAATTTTCCTTCATTTAAAGCTTGACATAAAAATTCTTCCTTTTGCAAATTGAACAAATTAAGCTTTTTCCACTTCCCCCTATATCGGACATATATAATCATAGGTGATGGTTACCAGTTACTCCGTTATCGTGTTCATTATTTGGCTGATCAACATCGGTATCTGAATTTTAGAAGTGGTCAGAAATACTCTTTATATTCACCACTTCCGGACAGATATTATTAGGTGAAATCATTCGTTTTCTGTTTGTTACAGGCACAATCTGTCGTGAATTACGTGATTTGCTAATAATTTCAATTGTCGGAACAACTTTGTTCGTTGCTCCATTAGCATTTTTCATTTCTACATCTTCGGATGAATTAGTTTTTGGCTACCTTTTTATCATGCATTTTTCGAGCTATTGATTCCGGCGAGTAACAGCAGTCGCTGGGGAGCCAAGGCCTGACTGATCAACGTGTGTCTAAAGGTGTAAGTAAATATTAAATGAAAAGAGAGTTATGGATGACCGTAACAATTATCAACTGCATATTACTGATTAAAATAATTACGACTGTCGCTAATATCAAGTGGTCGAAAAATTAAGTTAGAACGAGCTGACCCGACGGATGGCTTCTGTTTATTCCGATTCTCGCTTATAGATAACGGTTATTGCTTAGATAACGTTTATCGATTAAAGAATGTCGCGAAATTGCGTAAATTGATGCGATATTTTATATTACAAAAAAAAGTAAATAAATAAACGGCTTGAATGGAAAACATCTTATTCGATGTATTATTTTTCATGAAAACATTAAATGAAAGTTACAACTGAAGTGACGGGGACCATTGCGGTCGGGTTCAAATAACGATTTTGTGAAAATTAAAAATGAAAATTTTTAAAGAATGCATGGAATCAGTGTATAGTTGTAATGAAATTATAAATCGGAAAAGTCTAGAGAATTCGGAATTTATCAAGACTGTTCCAGGTGTATTAATACTTAAATATTATTTTATTTTTTTTTCCTACCCTGGGCGCACCAGCGGCCTTGACCCAACAACATGAAAAATTAAGAGTTATAAATAAATAGCCAAGCGGTCAGAAATGGAAAAGACAAAGGACAGCAGCAATGGAATAACTGAAGGCAATGGGAAGGAAAGAATATAGGTAGCGTTAAAGGGAGTAGGAAGACCCAAAACTAGAAGTTGGGCGTAAAGAAAGGAGCGTTCGTTAGAGAGTGTAGAACATTCGAATAGGATGTGATTTGAGTCACAAATACAAGAAGGCTCAGAAGCGTGAAGACAAAAAGGAGAAGGGGACAAAGCGAATCGAAAGCGAGAAGAGGGGAGTAGAGAACGATTGATTCTAAGCCTAATTAAGGAAACAACATTGGAACGACGACAGGTAGGAATAGATTGAAACCAAGGTAGGAAACTAGGAACCGGTTGAATAAGACGGAAGTATGAATAATAATTAGAGAATAAAGATGGATACATGTCAGACCAAAATCTAGAATGATTAGAGCGTGATAGAGAAAGAATGTCTGAGGAAGGAAAAGAGTCGAGGAAAGGACCAATGCGGGCAGCTGAGCGAGCTAAAGAGTCAGCTGCGTCATTGCCCTCAATATTGGAATGACTAGGGACCCATAGAAAGTCTACGAGAATGGAGCGGAACGAGAACAAAGAGGAGACAAGAGATCGAATAGAGAGGATGATACCGTCAGAAGTATGAGAAGGAGGAGAGGAAATGGTTTGAAGAACGCTACTTAAATATTATGCGCCCCGATCAATTTAATATCATAATAATAATAATACGAATAATAATAATAATAATAATAATAATGACAATAGTAATAATAATAAAACAAAATGAACAAAAACAATTCACTTCATGAATTTTAACATATTTCTGTTTTCTCGCTTATTGATTTATGCTTCATATCGATACGGAAATAGGGACTGTACTTGCATTAAAATTTGGAAGCTTTCGAGATCCGGGAAGATCATTGCATAAAACCACGGATAAACCGGAATTTTACACTTGACACGGCTTAAGCACCAATAACATCGATTGAACAAGGCTTATTGGCCAGGTAAGCCAGGTTAGGTAGCGGTGTTTCACTTGTGAGTGGAACTCGCGAAACCCGGTATTCGCACACTGAAACTATCGGTGGCGCTGCGGTAATATCCACTGTGGTCACCATCGCCTCTCCATTAAAATGATAAATAATACATTTGCATTTATATATTACACTTGGAGATGAGTAAACGCGTTTCTCTGCCATTATAGTTAGTACAGCAAAAGCGCACTACAAATATTTGCTCGGAATTTCTTAGCATTCAACAGATAACACGTATAACGCATGAACACGCTCACGCCGTATCTTAAGAAAGAAAGGAAAATAATCAAGTTCTGAACATTTTTGATTTTTCTTTTTTCCTTTTTTTTTTTCTGACAGGTATTCTCGTAAATTCGACAGAAGTAGCGATTTTATTTCGACTGTTTACATATTTCACTGATTAACGGGGGGAGTCGGGAGAGAAGGAAACAGATCAGTCTGAGGTCAGTCAGGAGAGGGTGTTTTGTCTAATGCTATGCAAATTACATACCGGCTTTGTTTCGTTATTTATTTATTTATTTTTTTTTTTAATTTAACCAAATTATCTAATACATGACTTCAGCGCTATAATTCGTCTACTTTACCTTGTCTATTTTTTGGGAGCTTGCCCTTGGCTTTGACCCAATCACTTGAATGTATTACATTAGGAGAGATATTAGATTCTTAGACGATAGGAGATGGAAAGGAAAGGATAAAGCAAAAGACCAAGAAGCAAGATTTTCGAATACAAACGTTCGTTAACAAGAGCCGAATATTCGAAAAAAACATGATTTGCGTCACATATTCAAAAGAAGAATCAATCTTGTGGAGAGGACAGAAAGGAGGTGATAGAGAAAAACGAAAACAAATAGCGGGGAGAAGAGAATAATTTCAATTCTTAATCTGATTGAGGAGACAATAGTAGAACGACGACTGAACGTCATTAAGGTGTTCTTAAAATGTTCGATTTAAATCCAGTGCTGTTGCAGCGATATGATGTTATACAGTTCGCCATAAATTCCGTAAAATTAATGAAAAAATAGTTGCGAGTTCGCCAAGATACCTGAAACGAAAATGATAACGTCTTAAATAATCGTAATACTACGGGAACAAAGTAGAACATTTTCTTGGCCAAAAATTAAGCGAAAATTTCAGCTCACAAGAATGCTCTAATTATCGCAGAGTTTACTAAGAAAAATCATTTTGGTCGCGCTATCACAACAACTTTCTGACAGATAGATTCTGTCATTACTTCGATATTTCATTTTCCCAATGACCCCAAGAAGAACCGCGGTAACTGATCAGATCAATATGATAAAACGTATATTTTATGTATTGCAAGAATTATGGATAATATTTTTTTTTTTACCGTACTAAACACATTTTTAACATTATTCACGAAGAAACCAACAAGTTTTTTTTTTTTTTTTTTTTTACATTGCACCGGAAAACCATAAGCAATGCTGATCACAAGACATGCTTAAAGGGAGTAGAGTGAAAGGGAGGAAAAGGGAATAGGAAACTGGGAACACCAAGGAAAAAGAAATAATTGGAAAGCCGATGATAAGTCTGGTGACCCCTATGGGACAACAGACTAAGTTTAAGGAAGATCAGACTCTAGTCATGGAGAGATAACATCAGGAGACAGTGATATCTAGTCGGCAATCCGTATTTACTAGGTGATCGGAAGTGCATCCCGACA
This sequence comes from Icerya purchasi, assembly GCA_039619475.1. NCBI lineage: Eukaryota > Metazoa > Arthropoda > Insecta > Hemiptera > Monophlebidae > Icerya > Icerya purchasi. The sequence continues at coordinate 493,348,413 of CM077116.1, forward strand.
CCATTTTCTTCGTTTGAAACGTCTGGGCGGATTCCCTGGTACATTTGGTTGATACATACGGCTGATGTTCGGATTTGTACTGCACTTCAGCTTGTCGAAAAACTTCCTGTACTGCTCCACATAAATATCTTTTACAAATGGCACTTGCAAATCTGTGTGTAGTGTTAAGTTCGACACGTATCTTGGCGCGGAAGTAATAATCCGAAGTATCTTTGACTGCTCCCTTTGAATCTTCAATAGATTTGATGTTGCAGTTGTCCCGTACAGTTCCAGCCCGTACCTCCAAATGGGCGCTATCATTGTTAAATATAGTTGACGCTTGACATTTAAGCTCAAGGTCGATTTTCTTCCTATTAATGGATATAATAACCTACATCGATTAGAGACTGTTTTCTTAGTCTGAATGACATGATGCCGCCATGTAAGCCGTCTGTCCAAGTGCATCCCAAGATAACGAGCTGAGTCAACTTGTGGGATTGTTGAATTACAAATTTTCAAAACAGGACAGGTAACGTGTCTATTCGTAAATGTGACATGCTGGCTTTTAGCTGGGTTAAAACTTATACCTCAAAGCCGTGCCCAGTCTTCCATTCGATTTATATGACTCTGAACTGCAGCATTAGCATATACTGAATTTGTGTTTGATGCTAGTATCGCTATGTCATCAGCAAATGTGGCGAGCACAGTCTGATTCGATCCAGGCATGTCAGCTGTGTAAACCGAGTATAATACTGGGCCAAGTATGCTCCCTTGCGGGACCGACGACTGAATGTTATGTTCTTCCGAGATTGAATCATTAACTCTGACGGTAAATGTTCTACCATTTAAATACGATGTTAATAGCTTGTGCAGGTCAGAAGGAACGAACTGTTTGAGTTTGTATAGCAACCCTGCGTGCCATACCTTATCGAAAGCCTGGGCAGTGTCGAGGAAGACCGCCGAGCATACTTCATTTCTTTCAAATGTCGAAGAGATAGCGTCAACCAATCTATGGCATTGTTCAATAGTAGAATGTTCAGAACGGAAGCCAAATTGGTGATCCGGGAGTATATGATATTTATTCAAAATTGGATGTAGACGACTTAAGATAAGCTTTTCGAAGACCTTTGAGTGATCTAGATATTTTGCCAATTGGCGCATATGTCTTCACACTTTTGTTTGACAATCGTATAGCCGTTGTAATTTGAAATCGAATAAATTCATGGTAACTCCTGAACTAAATATGTAAAATAAAGTCACGCCACTTTTTACTACCCCACTAATTTTTATTGTAAAAAATGAGCCTGTTTCCATGGATAATTTTCGAACCATTTTTGATGCGCTATCCACATTCAATACCATTAAAATATAAAATAATTTCCGGTTTCATTGCTGATGTTAAGAAATGCGCCTATTGTTGTGGGTAAACTACTGTGGAGAAGAGGTACGTTTTTATTTACTTTTATTAATCCCGTACATTCACCATTTCCATTTTTTTAAATAATACTTCCAAACTAATTTTTCCTGTCATTAAAAGTATTTCTTTCGAGAAATATTCCTCGTTTTTCCTTTACGGATGTGTTTATTTAATTGTTTGGCAAATTAATAAACTTGTACAAAAATTATCGCTAGGAACATTTTTCCTCTTTTAAACCGAATAAGCTCTGATTGGAGTTAGCCATGTCAATTTAATTCCAAATTTATCAGGCTTATTTACCATATATATATATACATTGAATCTATAGGTGATGATAGAAAAAGTTGTTCATTAATTGTTATTACCTGCAGAACAGTATTGCAGTTATATGCAAATTTTTCCCACAGTTGGGATATTAGTGCAAGCTTGCCAGACTCTCGGACCGTTTGTAAGTTCTGTGAACGTTAGACATACCAGTTTTTCCGCTAACTGTCTAGTTGCAAATTACGGCTCCGTAAGCATAAATTCCAATCAGTAATGCTCGATTATGTCTTCTTACTTCGGTTTCAGTATCATTCCATTAGTACAGGGACACAAAAAGCTACCGATTCTACTCACAGTTCGTTTAGCATTCTCGATTATCATCCAAAATATCTGATTACATTGATTTTTCTCAATAATTTTCCAGTTACCTGCAATAATTTAGTCAACGGAGTACCTGATTGCTCCTTTTTTTACTTGTTTTTTTGCTCTGCTTAAATTTGTATTGTATAGAAATTATTGATTTTCACAATCAAAAATGTGAGAAATGTGGGAGAATTACCGAAATCATTCTCATTGCTACAGTCCGAAAACTTATCAGTGATTACTTCATCTAAATCTGAACAGGTAGCATTGATTTTGGAATCATATTCCAGCTCAGCAGCTTCTTCACACGTGGAGTATGAATTTGCGGAATTTACCCCCTAAAATTATTTCAGAGATGCGATTAAAAAGTAATACTTTCTTCCTAAAACTAATTTTTTTATTGCGAGGAGAAAGATAATTAGAAATTTAGAATACGGCGGAACATAAACCATTCGTGATTATATTTATACGTACAATAAATAATATTAAATATAATATTTATAAAATGTATTAAAAAAAATCGGTAGTTTGTCGAAACTAGTCGATGGTTTTTTGGGAAAAATTATTCACGGGGTGTCAAAGATCGGGTTTTTCAAAATGACAACAGTCGTGAAGTTTTGATGCGGATCACCGGAAGCGGTCGTACGCCAAAAGGGGTTAAAAATTGAAATTAACTCATGATTATGGAGTACGTCACTCCGAAACATGTCGGCTATTTTTAATATTATTAAAATATAATTTCTGTACTACACGTTTTTTATAATATTTTTAATAAAGAAATTAACTATATTGCCCGTGAAGGCGAATTAACGCTGCGTGATAGTAAGGGGAAAGAGTATCTTATTCAGGTATTTTTTAATATGATTTGTATGTTTTTTTGTATAATTGTTTATGATAATTTTATTATTTATGTTCGGCCTAATATTGTGAATTGATTATTTTACGAAATGTATACCTTAATAACAAACACGATTAATATTAAATAATTTACTTTAATAAATTAAAATAATTTACTTTAATAAATTAAAATAATTTACTTTAATAAATTAAAATAATTTACTTTAATAAATTAAAATAATTTACTTTAATAAATTAAAATAATTTACTTTAATAAATTAAAATAATTTACTTTAATAAATTAAAATAATTTACTTTAATAAATTAAAATAATTTACTTTAATAAATTAAAACAATTTACTTTAAAAACGTTTTCGGGCTATATCATTATCTAACAACAATATAGAGTACACTTAGCTAAAATTACAATCACACTGCCTACGAAAATATAATAGAAGCGAAAAAAAAAAAAAAAAAGTATTTCGAAAAAGTAAATTTTTATATATTCTAAAATAAGCTTATAGGCAGTTTCAGAAGAACCGATTAACACAACTGCAATGAAGATTGCTGGCAATAGTCTACTCCGGATTAATGGATATTTACGTTCCTAGACACACACACACACAAGTGACTAAGGAACTCGTCCGTTTCCATTCGTAATATGTTACCGATATCGTGATGGTAGAAAGAAAATATAACGACGTTCGCAGTTTCAGGTACAAAAATGAAGAAATGCTGATTTCTTTACAAATTCGTGAACATTTAAACGAATATAACAGAAGCGTAAACGTTATTTCGAAAGGCAAGGCAGAATAATTTTTTCAAACGTGATAAAAATTAAAAGGCACGCCAGCAGTCCGAAGAATTAGTTTGACCGTTGTCGCGGAAATCGTCAACTCACGCTAGTATCAAAAAATTGCGCTAATATGTTTTTTAAAAAGCGCGATTCCTGGTCCTTGAGTACACCTTTTTTACGCGCTATTGGGAGTGCTAATTTGTTCACGCGATGAAAGAATAACAGCGAATAGAATCGCCATGCTATTACGAACGAATCGCGAATTTACTTCCGCCGGATAAAAATTTATTCGCCAAAGACGTCACAGATTTGATCGGAGTAAAATCCTGCTTTATTAGCCGTCAAACAGCTCGTTCGACACTCGCGAAACTTTTTCGCGAGATGAAACGCTCCGATCGAACGTTAATGTTACCGTGTTCGCGGGGAGTGGCCCCATCAGCCACTTCTGAAGGCCTTGCCCGTGACTCCGTATCACGACCGTGACCAATTTCGTAACGCCGAAAACTATCACGTGTGCAAAACGGTTATTCACTTAAGAACAATGTGAATCTTCAGCGATACTCTCATCAACGGCTTGCTTGACGGTACCACCCGGGAGTCAGTGATTACAGTCTTGACACGTCTTCTGCATTACGACGGCAGCCCTTAGTCTCTCTACCCCAATGCTTATAGTCCTCCGGCTGACCAGAACTTGCCTCCTCCGGGTAAGATGGACTTATTCCGCTGCCAGTCGAGCTGCCGGAAAACACTACGGCCGCAAACATATCCCGATGAAACCATCGACCGAAAAGGCGCAAGAGCGTTTAATCGCGCCTTAAGAATGTTGGGCTTATTCAAAGCTGGCCCACTTGTCAAGATGATGGTTGTGAGAATTGCTACATCCCCCCACCCCCTCGAAATGAATCCCTTACGAAATTTCACCTCTACCGTCAGCAAATTCAACTGTCCTACAGTGAAACTTTGCAGCAAGACAAACGGCGTGTCACCGGAAGTGCATCGAATCTCGTTAATTACCGTCCGAACTACCCGTAAAACCGCGATACGATACATTAAAGCACATCCACCAGATATCGCAACCTGTCGGGTTCACTCAAGCATATCCCGAGACTGATTTTATCGATTTATGGTCAACTTTTGAACCATTTCTCCGATACTATTAGCTTCCCCGTCACTGACGCGGAAATCTTCTATATAATACTCTATTCAGATTTATCTGGCCGTTACCCTTCTATCCGTTAATGTTTCTTTGAAAATTTGTACTTACCACAACTTTTGCTTTTCTTCAAACTGTAACCACCACGTGTTTGACCTGGAACAATAATAATAAACGTCATTTACGTTTTAATAAAACTACAGAAAAAACAACATTTTTATACCCACCTTAACGTGGCGCGCAGTCATTCGGTTGGTTCCTTTTCTAAAGCAAATTTTTTAGAGATTGTTTTTAACAACTTCAAAAAAACATCGGTTGCCTATATTTTTGTTTTCTTTTACTACTTTTTTTAAACGTTTATCCACAAATAATATTACCGATTATTTAGATCGATGTCAATGATTCCCCTTGATTATTCGAAAGTAGCCGGTTGTCGCAGTCGGAAATTCATCATCATACAAGGACTGATTTGATTTCACATGGTAAGCAATTTATTTCTAGTCCAACCGATTTTCCGCAGCTCTTTTCATTTTCCAGTACCGGTTTGTGCCTATATCGCGTAATAATGTGGTGTCGAAAGTATTTCGCAGTTTTCCTCTCTCTGAATTTGTCTCTCTATTACAACAGACCACCATGTCTGAGTGCATACCTCATCCAGGTTAATCATCTCTTCTTTATCAGATGTAGCAATGCCCGTTTTTCGTCGATTCTATGGAGAACTTCTTTGTTTGTAACTTTTTCAGTTCAACTTATTTTTCACAATTCCCTCCAATACCACATTTCAAAGGCCTGCAATTTTTAGATGCTCCTTTTGTCTACTAGTTCACATTTCGGCAGGTACAATTGTAACTAGAGTCACCATCAACCGTTGTATAATGCTAATTGTATCGACGGAGAAACGAAAACAACAACTACGTGAATTTCGTACGTCCACGTCTTGAAATATATAGTTAAAAATTCAAACTGACCAAAATAATAATAATAATAATAATAATAATAATAATAATAAATAAATAAATAAAATCCACGAGTTCGAAGAGATCTCGTGGTTGGCACCCCAGAGGGCACGAATTTCAAACGATAACGTTACAATGTTTTACATTATAAAACCCAGCCTGTCCAATTTTCTTTTTTTTTTTTTTTTAACGTCTCTACGTTGCACAATTCCATAACATGCGCATTAATCCACAACGTTACAAAAACGTTGTCATATTTACACCCATCTGTGGCGAATCCTTCGACACTTCTAGTCATAAGGTGAAGTACGAAAGCAATGTGAACAAGAGAAACAAATCGGCCAGTACTTGTCTAGAAGCAGAAATTACTTAAAAAGGTAGTTTTCAACTTTCCAGTGAAAATCTGAGAAGCCCATTTGAGAATACGGAGAAAAATGCTTGATGTATAAAACACTAAATGTTGATGTGATCTGTTCAAAAATTCGTCTTGTGCTGGCTAAGCGCTGTGGGTACATGTCCGGCACTAGTGAGGCACTAAAAATGCATTGAGAAACGTTCACACACACCTACGTATAACAACATCGCAAACGGCGAATCAGATCGAGCGTTACGTACGTTATTATATCATTGCGAAATTACGTGTTCGCACGCCTAATTTACGAGAATACACCTGACGAAATATATCGCCAGCGAAAATCTGTCGATTGTAACAAACGAAAAGCGGTAATGCAGCGAAGTTAGATCGGCGATTTAGAATAATTAATACGATAAAACGTATTGATTTCGCTTTTAGATTTCGTAATTTAAATAATATATTTGAATTTTTTTTATCATAAAGACGCTAAATGTATTGCACTCTATAGTTTTTAAATTATAATGCTTTTTATTTATTTATGTATTTGTTTATTTATTTTTTGAATTTACTTTGAATTATTTTGTTTCATCATTCATATAAATTATTTCCTTTATCAAAACTTAAACACTAATTTTATTTTACTTAAATTTAATTATTTTTCTTTTGAGATTTTCAAAAAAAGTGGCTTCTTCATTTATTTTGCGATTGTATGTCAAGTTAATTTCATTTCAACATTTTCTGTTTTAAAGAAGTACTAAAAAAAAAAGTCAGAATTCGCCACTAATTATATATAAAATAGATATACAATATATATATATATATATATATATATATATATATATATATATATATATATATATATATATGAATATAATATGTGATGTTATAATTTAAACGTTCCCTAGCGAAGAAAAAGCCATCAATTCGACAGCAACCTTCATCGTTTACTAAACCGAGTTTTACGGTTAGAATGTAAATAAAATTTGTTAAACGACAGACGATGGCGAGGAAGAATTTCTCAATAAATTGTGTTTTCCGTATATTAACAATTTTTAATGGAGTTCTTAAAATAGAGCCGTACTCGTGGTAATACGCAAACGTCGAAATTAACATAAACGTTACCTACGGTCATAAAAGCGTTATTGTTCCGCTGACGATAACCGTAGTAATAACAATCATCGTCTAAAAAATCATCATTTATTAGCGTTTTCTTTTTGTTGTTTTTCTTCACTCGTCTTATTGCTAACACGTATTCCGGTGCACTACAAAAAAGTATCGAGATGAAAGGCAAAAAAAAAAGAAAAAAAAAGAAAATAAATAAGGAACTCACACTTTTGGCGCGATATATTTATTTAAAAATCGCATTTTTTCTATACGAGAGAAGTTTCATAACAGAAAAATATTCTGACGCGAGATAATTTAAATTCTTTTAAAGATGCATACCGTACTAGAACTCCATAAATCTTCCCAGGAAATCCATAAAAATAAGTTATCGGCCTGTTTTAAACTGCACTTGAAATTTGATAAATGACGATCTAACGACATCGAAATCCCTGGGAACGCTCAATAATACTGTAATATTTCGTTCCTTAATCGGCTACCAAACCCCGAGGTCACGGGTTCGGGACTTGTTTCGTTCCGGATTTTGATCGCTACCAGGTTCACCTAGCTATCAGAAAAATCTGAAAAGTAAAGGTGGCTAGATGGAAAAAACTGGCTTCCTACTCTCATCAGTGCCGTTTGGCTAAATACATTGTAAATCTTAACTTCACAACCCCCGACGCGCTAACAAAGGTGTACGTATACATGGATATACATATACAGAAACTTGATGATTTCGCTATAATGGACCCTCTATAATACTTATAAAGGAGTAAATTTTAATTGACTACGCGATTCTTAAAAAAAAACAATTAATCAACAGTTTTCCTTCAAAATGTAACAGGAAAACGGGTTTTTCATTACATTTCCCCCCGTAAGAATGATGCGATTAATATGCACACACACACACACACACACACACACACATATATATATATATATATATATATTAATTACAACGTAATTCTTAGGCCAGTCCCAATTAAATTTTGTAACGATAAAATGTCCTAATTTTATGTAATGAAAGTTAAATGTTAGGATATGATTTTCGTGATTATGCTATTATATTCATATTGACCGATTTAGAATTGCGTTGTAAATTTTGATCATTTTATACAAAGTATAGAAGAGAAAGAGACAAGCAAAAGGGGTTAAGGGCCTCAGCCCCCTGGGGGGCCAAAATGGCCGAGTTTTATATATATATATATGTATTTATTAAAATTTAAAATAATATGAATGTTGGAAAATGCCGATAAACGATGAAAATCTAAATAAAAATGCTCTACATTTATTGTACTTTCTTCATATTTAATCTAGATTTTACAAATATCACATTATAAAAATATGATAAAATATTTAAATACATTCAGGCTCTCATTGCAACTGAGCACATCTTATTTTTTCAGAAATTTCGTGCACACTATAAACAAGCGGCAAACGGGTTTTTGCACTCAAGAAAAGGATCGCTTGTATTGGTAAGATTTTTCATCATATACAATTATCGTATTATCGTAGAAGTAATTTGTTTTCAATTCCGGGAATTATTCAAAGGAACGTTTATTTTCAAGGATTAGATTAGTCTTTTCGTATTTGCTGTTTTATTCATTTTTCTACTATTCATTCTATGAAATTAGCACCGTTACTTATCAAAAATCGCGAGAAAAATGGCCACATCATAGATCTGGTGCACATCTGCTGTCGTTCGTTATTTTTTATTTTTTGAAAAGTTCTCAAAAAAAAAATAAAAAAAATAAAAAAAAAAAAGTGAAGAAATTGAACGGAATTTTTCGCTTTACATTCTTCGTACGCGCAGAACTTGCAATTGATTCAGCGATACTAGATTCGCTTTTATGTTGAAAATTAACAAATATATGGCACTAGTCAATATCGATAGCAAAAATATGATACAACGAATAGCTGAATTTTCAATTCCGACATCCGCACCGATTTATTCCTGTTATCAGTCTCAGCTGAAAAGGAATTTTTTAATCCGTATTTTAATACCGTTTCAGACTGCCTAATAGCGACGTCTACAGGGTCTAGAGCAGTGGTTCTTAACCTTTAAGTGATGGGGGACCATTTGACAAAATTTCTGTCTGCCATGGACTACCTACTGTTTGAAGGTAATATACAGTAAATGTAAATAAATAAAGGGTTGTTCTATCTATCTATAAATAAGACACGCATAAAATTGTTCAAAGCCAACAGTCTTTTAATTTTTTTTTACGAAAATTTTACAGAATAGAGGCAAATATATTATTTTAATGAGATTTCTGTGACTGCATACTTTTTACTAACTTCTGAATCCTTGGTTCAGTGCTACTCAAAGCCAAACATATGTCACACTTGCATCCAACCGATTTCGGTGCTTGCTTTTAATTATCCCTACACGCATAGATATGTCGATAATAACAAAGTTCAGTAACGTACAGCAATTTCTTGAATCTTTGGGAAAGAAATTTCCTTTTGGCTCCAAAAATTTTCAAAATTAATTCCTGTCACGAATATACTTTTCAGGTTACTACATATTGTGTTGCATTTCAATCACTTCTTCTTGAATTTCATCAGGCACCTCAGAAACGTTGATCACTTTCCGAACACCTTCGTCCTCAGTAGTCGGGAAAATAGCGACTGAATTCACTTTTTAAATTTTTCAAATTAAGTATCATGTCCTTTTGTATTTCTCCTTTAATCTCAGCACGCTGCCTGTCAATAATTCGATTCAGCGTATCAAACGCAGAAAAATTTTATCTTCCAACCTTGTCGATTCACTAATTTTATCTTCATATGCAAATTTATTGCTTGCGCCTTGCAACTTCAAATTTCATGACCCTTGCAGTTGAAGGTTCAATTTATTTAATTGCGCGAAGAAATCAACCAAATAAGCAAAACAAATTTGAAATTTGGACTCGCAACTCTTTGTTCTCCTTGTTAGTTAATAATATTTGTCCTTTCTCTTTCAGTTCGTACAAGCCCGACAGCATACTTCACCTTTGGAAAGCCAACACACTTCCGTATGGAAAAGCCGAGTTTCGTGTTCAGAGTTCATATCAGAGTACAATTGTTTGAAGAGACGAGTATTAAGTGCACTCTTTTTAATGAAGTTAACTACTTTTATAGCTTTCATATTTTTAGGATGGCTTCGCGGACCACTTTGAGTGCTTCCAGGGACCACCGGTTAAGAACCACTGGTCTAGAGCATGCAAAAAAAACAACTTATTTGATGGATGATCGCTTGCTCTCTGTTCAATATGATCCTGTAATAGCAGCGAAGAATATTATAAACGAGCAGGCGAAATATTCTGGCTAATCCGCGAAGCGGAAGAATAACTATGATTTTATAGTGTGAAATTATAATAACATTACGTAAAAGAAACTGGCTACTTTCATCGGATTACTTAACTTCACAACCTCCGATGTCAAAGGTCAAACGACCCCCTCCTCCCCGGAATTTAATTTGTTATTATTATTTTCAGCTTCTTGTTGTTTAAGCTGAAGAAGGGCTTTGAATTCGCCATTTATTTGCGGAGAAATGAATAGTTTCGTAGCATTTTAATGCTTTTATCATTTCATAATTGTTTTCTAATTAGCATTTAACGGTGGTCGGCTTTAATCTATTCCGACCAGCAGTTCAGTACGCTATTTTCTCTCGATTCCTTTTTCTATAAGTATATACATATTTTTATTTATTTATTTATTATTGGTTTTTCTCTTAAATAAATGATGAGGCCTTTCATAATTTTGTGCTTGATATATTAAAAACAAAAAAAAAAACAAAAAAAAAATGAAAATAAAAAACAAAACAGATAAGAATAAATTGCTAAAGTCTAAAGAAAAATAATAAAACATCGCGGTGAGCGAACTCGGGAGCCATGCCCGCCGCATTGAAGTTCGCGACGTTTAATTTTTTTCTGTCTTTTTCCGGAACCGCTCTCATTGCTCTGCCACGTCTGTGTGAGAACAAGGTTATGACGTCAGATTCGGTCGCAAAGTACCCCCTTTTCTTTCTCGTGCCACCGAGATACGTGCTAACATTATAATGCGGGTCAGAGATTCGAGGTGTTTCGATTTTTACTTCAGATGCACTTTTCATACTTTAACCTTAACACTATTCGTTTCTCAACTATTAAAATCGATCAATTTTCCCGGGGAAAATACGCTAATAATGATATTTAAATATACACATCCTATCATCTCCTCTGCTCGAAAACCGGTATGCCTGTTAAGGTCGCTACTGAAGATACACAACGGTTTTGTGCTTGAACACAAAAAGCTCGGATACCGGAAGCAAATTCGTCTCATCATCCCGTTTACACCATCAAGCGCCTCTAACTCTGGCGATATACTTATGAATAATAAATGATGTTAGACGAATTCGTTTAAGAAAACGTATCAGACGAACCCCTTTTGATTCTTAATATGTATACAGGTTAGTAATCGAAGATTTTCACGGTTCGGGCGAAGAAATATCTAGAACACGACTGCAGTACAACTACGAAAAGCGCAAAGTGGCCAATGATGACGTTCAAATAGGGCGTCGCCTTGCAATGACAAATTTACAAAATGTATAATAAAAACCAACTTTAATAACAAACAAATATAATAAGGGGGTAAAAATAATTTATTTCACACTATTGATTTTTATACCTTCTATGTTTGTTCCTCCTTTGCATTTACTATATACATATATACACATGTACTCCCCTTATATTCTTTCCAGTGTGTTTTGAGTTTTGATTAAGTTTTAGCTGATGATGGGTTATTTCCTAAATAAGGTATCTATTTAATTTATTGTTATAAATTATTTTTACCCTTATTATATTGTTTGTTATTGAAGTTGATTTTTATTATATAACAAACAGGCATGTATTCATTTACATTCAATTTACAAAATAATCTCGTCAATTTGCAAATTGGCGGAACGGAAGAAGAAAAATGAATTAACTAATGTCTCCTCCCCGCAAATAATCACTTGTTATTTTAATATTATATGAATAATAATAATAATAAGAAGAAGAAGAAGAATAAGAATAATCCTAAAATCGTGTTCAGCAACGTGCATAGAAAAAGAAAAAGGTTAACACCGCGACTGATCGAACAATGATACAACCATTATTTTTCCCGCTAATAATTCGACTCTTCATTTTTCTTCAAATAAGATCTTGCACCTAATCAGCTGGAATATTTAATTATCGACGAAATAATATAAAAGACAATTTTTGCCAGATATCGCCAGAACATCGAATAATATCGTTCAAACAATCGCGCCGGAGTGTGTCGATAGTAACGTTTAGCGATCGGCGATGAACTTTGTCACTCGGAATACGATAATTATTACAAGTCCGTTAACAAACATCGCCAACGTATATTATTATAATACACGCGCAACATCGACAAATTGTGCTACCGCTCTACCATCGATGGCAACAACAGAATTTATACGTGAGCGAGGTTTTCTTCAATTGCCAATCAGAAACACATTACAACTAGTTAATTTTCCAGTTGGACAATTTATTAAAATATAAATGAAAGAGAAAAAAACACCGCTAAAGACAAATAAAACATCACGAAAACGATGGCATTTTAGCTTATTAAATTGATTGAAGTTAATTCGTTGAAAGGAAAACACCATCTTGAAAGTCACGCTCGCGTTGAAACTGCAATTTAGCCCCGTATTTTTTGCTCTAAGTTGCTTTGTATGTAAATAACAACACCCGTATCAAAAATTCTTTCGATATTTTTTATCTTTTTTTTTTTGATTATTATTATTACCGTTTAATATTAAAATTGCAAGTGATTATTTGCGAGGAGGAGACATTTTACCAAAGGTGATTTTTTTGTAACCCTCTTCACATCGCATTTCCAAATACAGTGGAACTTGGTTATAACGGCAACGGCTATAACGTCAGCTCGGGTTTAGCGTCATTTTATAATTAGACCGGCCAAACGATAATATTTGACGTTATAAGAAAACCCGGTTATATCGTCAAAAAAATATTGCGGCCCTAGGCTATAGCGTCAAAAAGTTTGTGATACTCAGTTTACAAAAGTGAAATTGTGCTTGAATAATGCTCCCAGATTCACGCAGACGATTATGACGAAGATGACGAATTGTCTCTGCAACTTTGGGGAAATGACATGGATTCATACGCATCAGTGGATGATCAAGTGGGGAAACATTCCAAATGTTAAATGATGCAGATATCGTCGCAGATGTGTAGAACAAGGAAGCTGAGGATAGTCCAGATGAAGATGCTGACCAGACCGAAGAAGACATCGTTTGTGCCTCCATTCGCGAAGCAATGAAAGCTGCTAAGAATCTCTCTCTCTCTCGGTTCTTCCACTTCAGAGAAACGTCTGCTGGAACACTCGACGCTCTACAGGATGTATGCAGCACGACAGAGAAGATTTATTTTTCTGTGAGGACTGTACAAAAGAAGATTACAGATTTTTTTCAACGGTAAGCTTTTACAATATCGTGAGTAACATTTGTTTATATTTTTTAAACAAATTCATGTTTTAATTATTTTCTATAGTAAATTTCAATAAATAATTTTATGTAAAACATTTTCGCTTTTACTTCTTTTGTCCTTCAACTTATGTAGATTTCAAGGTAGCTCGTTTGATATAACGTTAAATTTTTCTGGTCCCTTCGATGACGTTATAACAACCAAGTTCCACTGTAATGATTTTAAAATACAACTTCCAACTATTTTACTAATTCTCTATTCTGTGTGTTTTGTTTTGAGTATAATCTGTATATACTTTGCCAGTAGTATTTAGAGTTCCAACGTTGAACCAACGTCCATCATACTCACATCGCTGATGATAATCCGTCCTGGTTAGTTCAGTAAGTAAAGTAAAATAAATCCCATATATCCTCGATGAAGTATAACGGATATTGTGAAGTTAAGCTTTCCATGATGGAACTAAGCATGAGAATACTGGGGTCAGTTCCTTTCTACTTGAGATCCGCCTTTACTTTCCCAGATTTCTCTGGTACTCAATTATTTCAAGCTGGGTAAACTTGGGAGGGACGAGACAAGTCTCGATAACCTATGCACCTCTTCTGGTTTGGTAGCCAAGTAACCACCACTAGACTACCACGCTAATTTCCCGCATTTCAAAACCGTGTGATGTGATGAATCAGTTTTTTTTTGTTTTTTTTTTTTTACATTCCCTGCTTCTATCGTTTCTCGTTACTTCCATTTTCTTCAGATATGTGGGGAAATTTTCGTGTCCTGATAAGAACCGTGAAAAGTAAAAATTCGATATCAAATAATTACTTTCTAATGTGTTTCTTATGCTCGATAACACATTCTAGTTGTTCATCTTCCTGTTTGCTCCGGTTCATATTTTCGTTGCCACTGTGATCTACTTACATTTTATTTGATTAATTTTGACTTCAAATTTGTCCACTCAATATGTTTTACCATTTTTATTTTTATTTTTTTTTTTTTGGGCGCGCCAGCGGCATTGACCCAACAACAACAGAAATTAAGGAAGGGGTTAAATAAAGAGACGATTAGAAATAGAGCTTAGGAAAGATTGGAGTGCAGGAATTATTATATGTGGAGATGGGAAGGAAAGAACAAAGGAAGAATTATACGGAGCAGGAAGAGCCAATGCCAAGATTTTCGAGTACAAAACAAAGCGCTCGGAATCAAGGGCAGTGCATTCAAAGAAGATGTGGTTTGCATCACATATGAGAGGAGAGATGGAATTTTTTATTTCATTTATATCATCTATTAAGCGTGTCTGAGCTGGCATTATCCCCGCGATAATATATATATATAAGCAGCTGTATTCTATAGGCCGATATGATGTTTAATAGGATTTGTCTCTGATTTTATAGTTTTATCAGTATGTAAGGGAGCAATATTATAGTAGTGATCTAAAGATTGCTGTATATAGCAACTTCCTTTTCTTAAATTTTAACCCAAAATTATCTCCGTACTAGGCGATCAATTTCACGTAACATTTCTTAACGTTTCCTGTGATGTGATCTGTGTGTTCGGTAAAATTTAAATACTCGTCAACGCTTACAGTGTCCCCTAAATATTTCGTTTCCTTATTTATTTTCAACCCGTTATCGTTGAGTTTAAGTATATATTTTCTGTGTTTCTTTGTAATTAGATGATTGTTCGTTTTTCCTTTACTTAAACTCAGTGCAAGACTATTGAGTTCCGTGTTTTTATCTGACTAATTTTGTCGTTTATTTGTTCTGTTTCTTCTACTTTATTCATACCTGCGCTATAAGTAGCATATGGTCGGCGTAACTTAACTCGATACATTATCTCGGTGTATTACATTTTTATGTGTACATTAGCCATTGCGATGTTGAATAACGAAGGTGAGAGAGCAGACCCTTGAGCAACAGCCGTTGTTAATTTCTTTTCAAATATTAACTGATTATTGTTGTCGTAAACGTTTGCTCTTATGTTTGTAAGGAAATTTTTCACTAGTTCAATTAAGCTGTTATTGACTTGATATTTTTGTAAACAGTTGGTAATCTTTGACCACTTAATATTGTCAAAAGCTCCACTTATGTCTAATGGGTAATATTAGTTTGTAGTTAATTTTGTAGTTCTCGATTACTTACATACACTTTTGACTGGTGCTTTTTCTGTTAATTTGTATTTTACATAGACATAGTGATTTTCATGTAATATATTTCTGTCCTCGATTATTTTATCTATTTCGAGTTTCTAATTATTCTTTCATATATTTTTCCGATATTTTAGTAATATGTATATATTGGTCTACAAGCCTTTGGTAAGGTTCGGTCTTTCTGTCTTATTGATTAGAATGATTTCGCCCCTACTTCCTAGATGAATTTTAGGAAAAGCTGAGATTTTTAAGTAAGTTAATATTGTAAGTATCAGTGTTGCACGATAATTAATGACGTAAACTTTAATGTCTGCTTTAGAAAAATGGTTTTAAAAAGTCGAGCCCGTTAAATCAGAACGGCTAAATAATCGTTCAGAGAGATAAGTATTGTAGCCTTAAAACAACATTCTGTATATCAAAAAAAGATGCACTCCGTATACATTATCGCCCTGTGCGTAAAGATATTCTTAATTAATTCGCAAGCAAAAAAAAAGACTATTCCGAACACGCGTTGGCATTTTATAGAAAATTACAGTTTTGTAGAAGATCATTAGGAAAATAACGTAAAAATCTACATGCAACGTGTCAGACATCACAAGAGTATTCTCCCCTTGTAAGGTGTCGGTAACAATTAGAGACTGCTATGAAATCATGCTCAACTATATATATACAACGAGTGAGAACACTTACGATAAAAAAGCACCTAGACGTTACGGTTAATAAATTTTTGATTATTTAATTTAATTAAACGGTGATTTAAAAAAATTGATAATTTATTTTTAATCATTTTCAGAATCGTATTTTATTTCATATGAAATAAAAAAACTCCGAACGAAATATGAATTAAATAAAACATCCGGGAAATAAGAAATTTTTAATTAACTAAAACTTCAGAGAAGAAAAGCTAAGCTGTGTCGCGTAATACGATCGGAGAGGGTCATACCGACTTTATTAATTTCTTAATTACCACGTGGTTTCGATTTTAAAGGAAAAATTAATGTTTGAAAAATACTTCTTTCGAGTTATAGTGTGTTTTTCGATAATTTAAAATCGTATTTCATATTATTTTTTAAATAAAAAATGTTTTTTTTTTTTTTTTCAATGTAAAAACAGAAAATTAACGTAAAATCGAGAATATTTTATAAATTTTATTTCAGGTAAAAGAGATTTTGAAAGCTCTGAATAACTTTTGCCTACATCAGAGCAACATCAAAAGTCACCAGTTTGTACTTTAGCAATAGTATCATTTTTTTCCTCATATTTATTTTTATTTATATTTAATATTGTTATTTTCTTCAGTTCACCTAATTACAATTTATGAAGTATTTGAAAAAATATCTTGCTTTTGTTATCTTTTCGAACGTTTGGATTTTACATACTTTTAATTGTAAGATTGACGTACCGGATTTTAGCGGTATTTTCGAAGTCGTTTTTTTTTTTTTTTATTTACGAAAAGTTAGACAAACAAGGACGTCGCCAACCGATGAACCAGGAGGGAACAAGATGATAGAAAGAAGATATCAGTTATAGGAAAAATAAAATTTACAATTTGTAAAGGCTTAATATTTTATTAAACGAGAATAAAATCTTAATTAAAACATAATTTTAGTGGGTTTCTGGCATATTCTTATAATGAAATTATAAAAGTCTTCCAAATTGTCCATGATTACGCGCCTATGAATACTCATCATGGCCAGTTGATTAAAAAGTTTCAAGGTTCCAGGGGGGGGCTCTCTTGCCCACCTCCTTGACGACGCCCATGTAAACAAACTACATTTATATTATACCAGATGATGTAGTGAACAATTCTCTCCCTTTAATTACCGCAACGTGTAGGATGTATCGGTAAAAACAAAAAGAAATTTCATTGAAAATTGAATGTTCCGATTACTTCGAATTATATGAAAATCAAGTAGTTTTTTGATCACCAATTTTAAAAAATCAAAATGCTTTGCTTGATTTTTTTTTTTTTGCTAGCCTTTCATGCCGATTATTCATCTTGATGTAAATGAAGAATTTCTTAAAAGATCCTCCCAGATCTGAAGTATATGGAATTCTCATGGGAAGGCACGTAATAGAAAAAATGAGATTTTAAGAAAGCGATAAAGAGGCCTGTCAAAGATATAGCCGAGGTTCAATGAAGATCTGTATGGAACACAGCTGATGAACAAAATCTTTTGGAGTAGCGTGGTTTCCGATTATCGTAGAATCCTCTAGCCGAAGACTGAGGCAGGTTTCATTAAAAAAATTTTAACCGTTATCTAAAAAACATATTTTTTTTCCCCTGAAGAACGTAGCCGGTAAAAAAAAAAATTTAAATATTCGATTCGAAGGAAGATAAAATTTTTCGTAATACCTTCCATATTTATTAAATTATCGACTAAAATATTGCACTGTTCCTGAATTTTAAAATAATCTTTAATATTTCAATATAAATAATACTTTTTAAGCCAAATTTTTCCACTCTTATCTCACAAGTACGGATGATGATTAAACTTGGCAAACTGCTCGAGACTCGCGCGTTTTTTCATAATGCTCTTTATTATAAGACCGAATAATTTATAGTGACGGAAACAAAACTCGACAGTTATTACTCGCACCCCCCCCCCCATTTTTTTTTAATGTTGTACGCGATAAATCAAAAATAACTCAATTTATCTTACCACGAGCTTTATAAAAATCTTGTAAATTCCGAATTACAAGTATAAGCCTAAATTTAATATTCGGATTTTAATTCACTGAAAAAAAATAAAATATATATATATATATATAAAGGAGACTGCATTTAATAAACATTATCCGAAATTTATTATATTTTGAAGAACCTTTTAATCTTTTGAGGGAAACCATTTCGATTATTTTTTTTTTTTTAATACCAACCTAAAGTCGGCACAAATCCGAAATGTATATTTTATCATCATTAGTATTATTATTATACAGAGATATTTAGCCACGAGTGCTCTCATATTTTGCGCTAGCATTAACAGGATGCGCTGATAGATTAAGTTCCACAGAAAAAAGATCACTAATCTCCTATATTTAAATTTTAATGAAATATCCATGTGTAAATATACACTAACAAAAATACGTTCATTTCTGCTTTCCTGTCTGTGTGTGTGTGTGTTATTACGAGCACACGGCTAAACGAAAACCGGTAATTAAGATTATTAATGTTGAAAGGTATGAAAAATAAAAAAAGCGTGTTCGGCTCGTAAGTTTTTATGCAATGAGTCAAAGAGTTGCTTATAATTTATGCGGATTTTTGTACTTTTTCTATTTGACGTGGTTTCACAAAAATTTTACGAAATCTCGAAGTCTAGTATTTTTGCATAGTCCAGTGTATAAGAAATGTTATTTTTCGATACGGAGATGTGCACGAGATTACATAGCTTATCCGTAGTTGTATATTAAAATCTCTTCGCCGCTGCCCCGAATGTGGAGAACTCGTATACGAAATGTATTTTCAATATTCCGGATTGACTTTTTTTTTTTTTTTTTTTTTTGGAAATTTGATCTTCGGGTGTTTTATTTTTGTTTTTTCTAAATGCAGCTTTAAAAATTTCGAACAGTTTTTTTTTGTTTTTGTTTTTGGTTGTTTTTTTTTGTTAGCATTTTGTGTCTTTCTAGCAATCGTTCATATTCGTTAATTTTGATAGCGGGTATATTATGTGTCGTAATGTGCAAAATTTGGATTTTACAAGGAAACAACACGCAATAAAAAAAAAGTTAGTCAACGAAACGAAAGACTGGAGCACACCGTACAACGCGGAGTATCAACAGTTTATAAGTTGACAGGATTTCTAAAGTAAGGCAACAGCGATAATACGGTTTTCAGAACGAGACGTGAAAGGGCAGCGCTCTTATCAGCTGTGATTACGATGGCATTGTGGCAATTAATAACCAGGTTACTAACCTTAATTGTTTAAGGTACGAGACTAGTAATAATCGAACGCGGTATTTATTCGCCGCTCGCATATTTAAAATTCCAAAAAAACTAAACCGTTCACCATTTAACATCTTTACCGCTGTCAATCAGATGGCGTGACGCAAGTCCTAAAAGTAAATCAATTCCAAATAATTAATGAGATGTGGAGTATCAGTGAAAATACCGCGGGGCTATTCATTTCAATTTTCTGACATGAGAACACACAGTTAACCTGTCGAATCCAGGAGTGGTTAGAAAATATTTTAAGCGTCGTTCGACAGATTGATAGGAGGAAACCGCGGATTTTTTTTTTGGCGGCTTCACTTAATTTCAGTCAACAGGTGAAGAAACTTTTGAGCGCTCTTTCCTTTAGTCGTGATAATATCATTCCGTTTATAATTTTTCTTCGAATCTCTTTACGCTATATATATATATATATGTATGAGTTATCTCGTTAACACTTCCGGGGGCTACCAATATAAAGTGAACAGACTGAATATAACGCCGTGCGTTCACTGACCAAGCTATGCTGATAAATGTAAGTCGGATCCAGCAATGATTCTTAACTCTTTATAACCTCGCCTTCTCGATAAGTAACTTTTTAATTAGCTCTCTTACGGAATCCATGTTCAAATCAGAATACTTTATTGTTCTACCATGTTTTTTTTTATGTACCTTTTCTTTTTTTACACTACAATTCCTCAGTATTTTAATACAGACAGAGCATCTCCCTAATATGAACACGTGTTCGCCTTGATATTCGTAAATAATTAAAAGTAATGTTACAAGTGACGAATCTGAAAGTGTCGGAGAGTTTAGATAGCTCGGAGAGTTTAGATGCTAGCAAACCAATAGCAAAAATAAAAAACCGCATAAAACGTCATTCGGTAATTTCGAAAAAGAGTTGAAGAATCGAACTGCCGGGGATCAATTCATAAACCGCGGAGAATATATTTAAATGTAACTAGAACATTCATGCTATTATAGAGGATGTTTAACATTTCCTGTAATATGCAACATGTTGCATCGATAAAATAAAAATGTATACGGAAGTAAAAACAAGCTTAGCAGCACCGGAGATGGGAAAAAAAACTAAACAATAATAATCAAACAATATTCCAATGACAAACATACCCGTTTTATTTTAAGAAAAATGTTTACATATATATATGTAAGAACACCATGTTGTAAAGTGCTGTTTTTAGCTGCCCAGACTATTGCAGCACGCAAATGTACGGTCAATATTTAGAGATAATTAATTAATTTGGTTACTTTAATAAACTGAAGGACAGATACCGTTGCTGTCGATGAGTTAGCAAGAATTCTAGTGATATTATCGGTGCAGTTCCATGAGGCTGATCTGAAAAGTCTAGACGTATACATAGTATGTGGGATACGATAGGGACGCTGTAGACAGAATGTAGGGAATAGAGCCATAAAGTCGTGGGACAAGGCTATTGTTCGCAGCTGAGTACTCTGCACGAGACATGTTTCCCACTGGTCACCACGGCTCGGTTAATGGGAGCTCAGAAACGTCTGGCAGAAGGCCCAGTATTGCTCTTTCCATGCGAACGAGCATTTGGTCAAGGTCGCAAAACACACGATGTTGCGAAGGCGTTTTCACGCATGAAAAAAAGTATTGCTGATCGAGCAATCGACCAGCTTAATCCAGCGAGGATCCCAATCTATCTGATGGATTTGAATTACTACCGGATGTTTGAGGCAAACGTTTGATACTAGAGCGGCCGACAAATCTATTACGATTAACGCTTTTTGAGCCGTAGGATCTAGAAAGAAAAAGTACTCACACATTAAACAAGCGTTGAAACATAACCGGCTCTAGTGTGAGTGTTTATAGCCTATATTTCGTTATTTAAGTGATAGATGCGTATATAGAGGTTGGTTTCAGGTTTACTCCATAATTTTATTTTTAAATAAGTTATGTACCGTAAAAAAGTCTTTCCTAGTTTTACAGTGGTAAACATTTTACATTTAAAAAAAAAAAAAGGTATTCTTTTTCACCCATCTTAATGACCCCTTTTTTTTAATGTAATTAATGTAAATTGAATTTTATATCACTCTAGTACGTAAAACGTCCATGCGCTAATGAAAGCACAAAATCCGCAAAGATAATTAATTCAAATCTAAATCAGCGTTGGTCGCATTCGTTCTATTTTCAGCTCGAATGCGAATACGCCTTAAAAAAAAATACACTTTCAGGTGAATCAGGAAAAAATGTGTGAGATTCGAGTTTTTAAGTTTCGATTTGAGTATAGCAGCCTGGAAAAACATGTTTCTCTGAAATAAAGGCATTTACTTTAATTTATTTAATAGAAAATTTATATTTATACTTTAGTTTTTGTTATTAAGGGGAATTTATTTTGTATTTATAAATGTTAACAAACAGGTTTATCCACATTTAAGTACGAAATTGTTCCCTCCGGTTAAAATCAATCGGTTATCGACAATATTTTAATAATCACGGTTAAAATGGATTGCCCTGCCGTAATGCGCATCTTCGTTCTTTTCTCGTATTTAAAAAATAAATAAATAAATAAATAAACAATCAAATATCGTATTACTTATTAATTGATACAACCGCTTTCAGTGTCAAAAGATAATAGGTATATCAAATAATATTATTATTTTATATTTTAAAAAATGGAATTTCTTATCAAATAAACGGCAAACAAGCAGAAATATATTCTCCGTTACTTTCTATACTGGAAATCGATTATTAGTCAGTTCGAATGATATACTAATCGAATTCCGGTTTTTAATCGAAAATCAGTTACAATTTCGATTATTAACTGTCGACGATGTGTACGTGTGCTGAGAATCGGTTATTTAGCTTGCTTTCTCTAGGGGTTTTGTGCTAATTTTGTTAAAGAAAAAATCGGTAACTTAAATATAGGGAAGAATTTTGACGCAAAACTTTAAATTCTTAATAACGCGGTTCTTTTAAAAAATCGTTTAGCTTATCCGCCCCGCCTAAAAAAAAAACAAAAAAACAAAAAAAAAAACATATTTTTATAGCGATTTTAGTTTAATTTGTTGAAAAGTTCATTCCGAATAAAATCTAATTGAAGGAGGATTTTTTTACTATTAGGGTAAGAACTTTTTTCATTTTTTTTTTTGCGGAATTTTAATTATCTTTACTTTTAACTTTAATCCCTCCCGGCCCCTATTAGCGATCGTTATTTTGCTCCTCGATTAAACTCGTCGTCGCTTTTTTTACAGTTTTAGTGGAAACCGGGCTATTCGCTCTTTTTTTTATCAACAGTCTAACGGATCCGTGCGGCACGGAATTTGTTTATTTTTTCCCTCGAATGGCAACTTGCAGCGAAAACTAGAGAGATTATTTTGTAAAAAAATGTCCATACTAATCCAACTCGTGTCGATCGTCTACATAAATTTACACTCTCGGATGTTTAAACTTCATTGCCTTTTATATTCATCTGTATAGACTGAGAAACTGTCCGACAGGTTTAATCAAAGTTAGACGCGACGCGCCGTCAACGATGCGTGTCTCTTAAAAGATCGCGCGATACATATGCATAGGGCAAACGGCCAGCTTTGCCATGCCAGAGAAATTGTGACCACTACGCACGAATCTGATAATTGCGTACCGAATATAACTTTGCAAATTAATTCGCGCCATGTAAATAAGCGAATTTATCACCGCGACCTAAAAATAGACTATGCGATGCCGCGTAACTGAAAAATGTTATATACTCTGAGCACAATCCGCTATAATATGAAAAATAAAACAATAAAACCCAGCGACAAGAACAAGCTACGAAAAGGGGGAGGGGGGGACAAAACTAGAATCTTCAACTAATTTACACCATCTCGCCACTCCCATATTTCAAATGTTTCGGCAAAACATCAAAGGCAACAAGCGAGCTGCCAATTTATTTTAAAGGTTCGTCCATTTCGCGCGGGAAAAAAAACAAACCGATCTCTACATTCTAACGCGTTTCCGCTATCGTGATTAATTTATGGCCTCTGACAAATGAGCTTTTGAGAGCTAGCTTCAGAAGATCGAGACACGAAAAACTACAGCAACTTAACCGAATCTGAAACAATCTTCGATTTTTCTTAGCGACTTAATTGTAAAATTAAAATAATAAAAAACAAAAACAAAGCTTTTTGTGATAGGTCTGTCGCAACTCGATGAATAACGTGTGTCCGGAAATAAAGGGAACATTCATTTCGGACGAGTTAAGATTTTCCATTTTCTTTTCGAAACAATATGCGTCTTCAGGACCTATCCCTATAAAGACTCACGGTCGAAATTAGAATATCATCTTTTGAACCGCACGGCAAATAATCGTATGTTAAACGTGCCGGCAGGCGGCACGCAACTCGGACAAAGTGTTTTTACCTAATTTCAGAAGTATATATGCGACCGCTTCGAAAAACTCGGTTACACTACAAGAAAGCACAGGCCCCGAAAGTGGAACTAAAATTTCAGTAGCCGGAACTGAAATCGATACTGCCACCTCAATTCTTTGCCCGGAGATTACTCAAAGTGCGATGATATAGAGGTGTGCGCAGAGTGTCGTGCAAGTCTCAGTCGAGAAGTGGCTTCATTTGAATTTCTCATATTCACAGAGAGGTAAGGCGCGAGCAACGGGGCAATCCGGGCGCAGATTCGTTATCAGCAAAATGTCGGTCTGGCTCGATAGCACACATGTAAATAAGTGTTTAATAAACAGATGGGAGTGCACAGCGCGTAGTGTGGGAGTCGTCCGAAGCTGCTCAAGTCTGAATGATGCCGGCTATTGCACGGCCGCCGCCGCCGAGGCAGCTTCCACACGAGTAAAACCAGTTGTTGTTGTCGTCATCGACATCCCGGTCCGTGTACAATCGACCGACCGTCGCGTCGGCATGTTAATATTGTAATAAGAGGCCATCGTAGAGCATGACCAGCAGTCGTTGTCGTTGTCGTCGACGTCGACGGTGGAGGTGTGTATGCTTGACTTCGGAATGAGACTAGCGCGCGGATTAGGCAACGTGAGATCAGGAGACGGCCACGTACGAAAGAGGATCGCGCAGCAGTTGTTAGAAGCATCTGTTCCGTCTGCAAACAGAGAGGCCAACTAGCAGCCCGTCTCCATCAACGCCATTAGGATTCGCCCATTATTCTGACAGGTGAAAACAACTTGTCGAAATTATCGTCGCAATTGCTCCTTGATGATGTGTAGGCTGAATTCCGAAATACGCGCCGGTGGTGAGATGTTTTTTTCCTTTTTTTTTTATTTGTCCCGGCCGTTACAGGCTGTCTCCCCCCACCCCATCCAGATTAATGTCTTCCGCGTAAAAATCCGCCTTTCCCTAGCACGTATTATCACCGATTTTCAGGAAAATTCCATCGCCACCTCACCCCTAAGGTATTTTTACCAGTCTGCGCGAAGTTCTCTAGCACAGTAACGTGCTCAGAAATCAATGCATGCAAGGTAGCGAAGATAGTTAAACCGAAATTTTGAGTGAATGTGCGCGAAGAAAAGTATAAAATCGAATTAAAAAATTTGTTGTTAAATGACTTTTACAAATATGCGTGTCTTCTTCTTAGTTTGACGATCAGTAAGCCCATCTTCACTTTCAGCATTATTTAAGTCTTCTTGCGAACACCATCTGGATGTAGGTCTGCTCCCCTCTGTAGCTTTCTTCCACCTACCTACGCTTCTTTTACCAAAACAGTTGTTTTCATTCTTTAATAGTAGTAGTGTTCAGATTACCTTCTTGAATAGTCAGTTATAATTCTCTTTCTTTTGGTTTATAATGCGGCCTATCATGGAATTTAAAGCGTACCACAAGATATATGCATATAAACATCTCAAAGAGTTGAATTTCAGTCCTAAATGTCCAGCTTTCAACTTCATATATTAACATCTAACCCTAAATTCATGCGTAACAACGATAGACCAATATATTTTCTTGTAAGCGCAATTTCTTCGTTGAAATAAAGGCTGTCCTGGTTATCTGTATTCTAATTTCTGAATATTTCGATCGGCTTCTTCGCAGAACCAGGTGGTGCCAAAGTACTGAAATTTCATCACCCTTTCAATTTCTTCCAAAATTTATTGTAGCGCCGCAAAAGAAACGACCGGGGGAGATTTTCCTCGTTCGCGTCACCTTGGAAATTCGTAAGTTTGATGAAAAAATAAGGCGCAATTTCGATGTCCGTAGCACACGGATGAACCGTTTATATTGAACAAGGCAAAAAACGTTTTGCCCCCCCCCCCGTTATCGTTAATGACGAAAAAAAAGTTAGTACGCCTTTAAACGAAAAAACGGACACATATAAAAACAACATAAAAGAATCACGCAGACAGACAAATAACTTTAAAAAAAAAAAAAACAAGAAATAAAAAAAATCGGAAAAAATGTGGAAAAATCGAGAAAAATTCGGAAAAACCGGAAAAGATATAACTAAAACTACCCGCGCGATCAATTATTATCTTTTCCTCCTTCGCTGCCCGCCGCCGCTGTTGCAATTCTTGTTTTTTCGATGGAACTAATAATTTCCTTTTCGGAATTTATTTTTGTCTAGGCGGAAGTCCTTCGAAACGGGGGAAAAAAGATAAAAATCTCATTCGACTTTTTTTTTATTTTTTTGTTACCGCTTTAATGTTTAGTTCGGTTGTTTTTAATTTTCTTCTCGAATTTTTAAACTACAGGCAGAAAAAACGGAGCAGGAGTTGTTGAAACTCACAAAAATATCGATCAAATCTATTTAATCTGCACAACGATAGCCAGCTACCGTAACGTAGTTGGATAGGCAGCGGAGTTTCGTGGTTCGAATCCCGCTGCCCCACATTAAGATTTCCACAAAAAAAAAAAAAAAAAAAATGAAAAAATCAACTACCCTCATTAGGTTAAATAGTTAACGCCAAAATGAAAAAAATACAAAAAAAAGTCCTTTAGGAACAAACGAAGAACAGTTTTTCCTTTCAAATCGTTACTTAAAAGAATTCCGCGATAACCTTAAATAACCTTAAATAACCTTAAACCTCAAGACATAAAACAATATTTAAAAACACGAAAAAAACAATTACTGGCCATATTATATTATATTTTCCCAAATACTCGTTTAATTACATACAACATTAAACATACAAAGAACCAAAAAAAAACTATATTACGTATATATTAACTAGTACATTTTACATCTATAAAATGTTGTCAATTACATACATATTTTTGCAACAGACTTTTTAATCATACGTATTTACATTTTATATATCGCGGTTTTTTTGAATTATTTAATTAACTTTCTCCAAGTCGTGTAAATGTTCGTGTTTTATAATTACGTTTTCGGGTGGAATAATGTAAAAATACATACTACATAACTAACAGGGGAAATGTTTCATTGTAGATTAAATAAGAATACAGTAAAATTTTAATGACCGAAACTGTCGCGAATTTCACAACAGTGTCAAGAATGAAAGAAATTCCAAATTTACAATTAATAAAAATTACGCAAACTTTCGGCCGAGAGGACCAGTAGACGAGGAGGAACTTATTGTGCATCGGGATTAAAGGAAATAATTATTGTGGTCGGTCATTCTCGGAATTACGAACACCATTTACATTAGTCGAAAATGTTTGTGGATTTGGTTGCTATGAGGATGAAATATAGTCAAGGTCGCTTACAAGTTCATTAACCCGGTAATTATGCGCGATGTTTATACTCTAGCGGACAGGTAAAAATATAAACAATGCTAGCCAAGGTACGAAAAGACCGTACTACAATCTTTGACATTCTCCTTTAACGCGTTCTTAATCTTATCAGTAACTCGCCGAATATTTAACGAATTTTTCTTATCACGATAAGTTTACGGCGATGTGAATGATGAAGCAAACAATCGACAGAGAACTCGCATCCATCTATAATCATCCGACTGATTTTAGTTTCCACTATAGGCTATCATTTCACTTCAGACCTATATTCATAGACGAATCCATTCGAACACTTATAACAACCACAGTTAGTATACAGACATACATACATATATTTATAGAGAGTGCTCGCATTTAGCAATCAAAAGCACGCGCTGTTTTATTAAGAAGCGTCGGGTGCGTATAAAATTAAATGTCCGCGAATATGCGCCTTCATAGCGTTTCGTACCAACCGGTAAATATGAAAAGATCATTTTAAGTTTTATGTCGAACACCTCTCTATAAATAGTACTGGAATCACGCTGGCACTTCCCCACTTTCGGAATTGACCAGTTCGTAACTAAATTTCAAAAAAGAAAATTTACACTCATAACGGAAATTAGTAATTTTTTTAGAGCAACTCATCCCCGAAGACAACCCCGGTTCATCTGGAATCTTAATCTTTTTTTTTACCATGCTCCTCCGCCAATGCAAAAACTTGATCCTTGATAGGTAATTGATAACTACGTTGCGAATACAAAAAAAGCTCGGTATAAACAAAATTTTTTTTTTTTTTTTTTTTTTTTTTTTTGGTCCCCAATTTGTAATACGATGGGGTTAATACATTTGGAGAATTTATACCAGTAATTTATATAAATAACAAGTTTGTCCTGAGCCCCGTCCATTTAAGTTTAAGGACAGGCCGTTTTACAGTGTTAATAATAATTAGTATTCCTTAAATATTAATATAGGTGTACATGTATTTCGCGATGGTTTATTTCGGCTATCGTAAAACTACTGAACATATTTTAAATAGCTTAGAGTTACTAATTCACTAATATTGCTATAATCTGTATTACTAACATTCGGAAAGGATATGCTTAATATTATCAGGAAAGTATTACACCCGTTATACAGTGTTATTTGAGTGTGCAATTTTATGTTTATGTAAATAATCTTTAAATAGGCGCCGTGTCCAGTAAGAGATTGTAGATTAAAAAAAATTTTGCGTAAGTGCTATATTATGTAGTCTATCATCTATGGTTGGGAAAAAATTTTTAGCTGTACCGTAGAAAAAAATTATTAACACTACACATATTTACATCGAAAATTTGGTTTGTCCCATAACAGCATTTCACACTTCAAAACTAGCTGTTCCCGACGGTTTCGCGCGTGTATTAATGCCCGTCGAAATCTTTACTTGGAAATTCATAAAAAAAATTTTGCACACCTTTATTAGTACACCATAAGGGCTGTGTGTCTTCATGCGAAATTACAATTTGATAAACCCATTTGGGGTCTCTTTTCTCTTAGTCCCCCCATTTACTTCATTTTTCGGCTGTTGCTTGTTATCGTTCATTTTCACATATTCCGTTCGATTTTAGTTCAGGTCGGTCACCCAAAACTAGCTTATTACCTGCGTTAAACATAACTCCCATTAACTGCTCAACATACTAATATTATTATCCCCGCGTTGATGTATTCCGAATCCTTTCAGTTGCCCTCCTTTTCCTCTATTTTTCTTGCCGAATCCATGTCTATCCTGCAGGCAGTCCTTTTCATATCCTCGACAAATAACGTCTCTAGATTCCTCCTTTCCTCGGACTACTCGAAAAGTGTTTTATTGGCTATCTCCTCTCCTTTTCCTACTCATGCCACTGATCCCATTATTCTCCAAATTCGCTTCTTAATTTCTAATTTATTCCCATCCCGTTCTATCGTAATTGATCTACTATGGATTCCTGGTCATTGCGTAATTCCTGGCAACGAGTTAGTTGATTCGTTGGCACGTTCGGCGGCGACCAATGGTCTATTCATTAGTAGATTTCCTGCTCAAACTCTCTACTGTCTTTCTTATCGTTCCCATCACGATTTCTGGACCGAATTCTATCCTTCATTCTTTACCAATCCTCGATCTTTTTACCTTGCTGTTCAACCCTTCCCTTCCTCTCTTCCTTGGTTTAATCTTTTCCCCTACTTTAGCCGTTCCATTATTTCCTCTATAGTTCGCCTGCGGTTTAATCATAGTTTGCTTCCGGCTTCTCTTTTCCGTTTTTCTATTGTTCAATCTCCTTTGTGTCCTTATGATCCTCCAGAGCTCAATTATACCTATGATGCGAATCACATTTTGTTCGAATGCCCCTTTATTTCCTCCGAACGTTCTACTCTGTATTCTAGTCTTCTGCGCCTTGGCCTTCCTACTCCTTATAGTGCCCACTCCATTCTTGCACTCCCCTCTCTCAATATAGTTCCTTTGTTGGCCTTGTTTATCTCCTCAATTTCTAATCTTTTCCTTATATAAGGTACATTTCCTTGCGTTGGGTAAGTTCCACTGTTGACATGCCTAAAAAAAAAAAAAAAAAAAAAAACTCACTATGAGATATAATTATGTTTTTTATTTATTTGTGGACACAAGAACATATTATTTTTATAATCAATACTATTTATAAGTAACGATTTCGCCAATGAATGCGAAAATAAACTCAACTATAAATGAACTACGAACAATGAACTACGAACAATGAACTACCAACAATGAACTACGAACAATGAACTATGAAAAATGAACTATATGGGGGACTAAGAGAAAAGGTCCTCCGTTTATACTAAAAAATATTACGGTTTATGTATTTTCCGGAAAACGGGTTTCAACCTCTTTTTATACCTTCAAGTTCGAATTTTCAAAAAAAAACTTCCTTATTTGGCATCTTCAGTACATAACTAATATTCACGTAAAGTTTCAATTATCTAGTGTAAATAATTTCGGCTGTAGCGTGATTATTAGTTTTTTGAAAAGCGGTTTTCTGACTTACCCGCTTTTCTACCCATGCAAAATTTGAATCTTTTAATGAATTTTTAGATGGCGTCAGTACATAGTACCGTTGTGTTCCAATTTCATAGATCTAGTAGTTGCAACGATATGTTAATAACTGCTGTGCTTTTCAAATATTTCCAGATTTTCGCTTTTATTTACTTATTTGGATGATGCGTGCGGATAGTAAACAAACTGATATAAATGCGTTGAAATTATTAAAAGATAAAAATTAACCAAAATATACTGATTTTTTTCATTTTTCGGCACACGCATCGTGATAGACATTGATGCGGCGAATAAAATTTGTAATTTCAGAAGAAATAAACGGTACGACGGAAGCTGTATAAAGTAATAAAATGGACTTTTTCCAAAAAAAAAATTTACATCGAAGCTTAGGGCGTCCTAGCGAGAGGGTTGCGTCGAAGTTGGTGACCCTCTCGTCGAGAATTTGAAAAATAAATCATATTGGAAAACCGGAGAGAAAAACAAAAAATACGACGACGCAATTTAGTAATAAAATTTTTCACGCGACGCAGAAATTTGAAAAAATTCGTTTTTTTTTTTTTATTTTATATAATTTTCGATTTTCGGTTGAAAACAAATTATTCGCGAGTAATTTCGCGTTTTTAAAATTTTCATCATTTGGCTAAAAATTCTCTAAAAATCGGAATTCCAAACTAATAAAAAAAAAAAATGATCCAGTTTTAATCTATAATCAAAATATCCTTTTGGCTTCCTTTGAGGGAAAATCCTGCGGGCTAAAAGACGATTTCTTATTTTTCATCGTTAAGTATGGAAAATCATAAATCATCGTGTTTTAAATGAAAACATTCTTTCTCGGCGAATTAATAATAAAAAAATAATAATATTTAAACTTTTTTTACTTACAGCTAATTGTTAGTCGCAGAAATATTTAAAACAGTTTCAAGATGGAATCAGGCGATTATTTTTATTTCAATTTATTTACTTTTTTTTTTATTTACAAATAAATTGAAATAGGAAACAATCGATGTGTTTCTCGTATTTTCCTACGAAACACGTGGTTATTTCCATTTAAATAATGTATTTTCTTTTTATCTGCTTGATTTATCAATTAGAATTACATGTAATAACAAAAACGATTATAACAACGTTTTAATTGTTTCACCTTGAAACGTTACTACTTTCCGTATTCAATCTGCAATTTCTTCGCAGTCCGAAGCTGATGTTATCGGGTTTTGATAATAAAAGTCCAAAATAACACGCGTAACGGTACGAAAAACACCGAGAAATATATGCCCTCCTCGCCTCATTCAGCTTAAGCCGACCGCTATGTACTCGCTTATGTCGTTTATATTAAAAACGACAATATAGAGAGATAAGGCTTTTAAAAATCAACCAACAACTTTTTACAATTTCTCCCGATAGATTGGCCATCTTCTATTGGGCAGCAGTGTTTAACCCACATTTCAGCATCGCTAATGGATAGATAAGAGATAATTCGCTAATATTTATACGTGCGTTGCGTAAAAATGTATTATTTTTCTTCTCTCTGCATCGTTCTCATTTGTGCTCGTCAGCCGAAGGCATCACGACCGGCAGTTAAGATACCTTGAAATTAGGTATCGCAATATATGATTGCAGACAACCGTAGAAACAATAAAGAAAACACCAAAAAATGAAGGATTTGTACATAAAAAGACGAGCAGTTGAAAGTTACTGCGACGAAGAGAGCGCGCATCGAAAGAGGATATTATAATCGGTGTTGCAGATTAAGCTGCTATCAACGGAAAAGATAGGGAAAAACAAATAACGAAAGGTAGAAAAAATTATGGTCAAAGCGAAGATAACGAATGAAATGAAAACGCGGCAAAGATAGAAAGTCGCAGTATCGCAGACAGGTCGGGAAAGGCTGAATAAATCCGTATGGTATTAGAAAGAAAATCAATATTAATATTATTTTAATCCACGGCGCTTAAATATACTACTCGTTTACCACCGATATATTCTACCGTCGATCGCGTACCTTCCTCCCCTTTGGCATTTCGATGCTATTACGTCACTCGACTGGTTCGTATTTCTTCGACAGTACACACACACGTGATAAGCAGCTTCGTTCTCATTTAGATCCCGAGCCATACGGATGCGCTGCTAAATGTCGCCAGATGCATCAATCATGCGTACCAGGGGCTTACTGGTAAGGCTATATCGGCAGTGTGGTATGGCGATAGATCCTCTGAGACTGCAGCAGATATACAAAACAGAGGGCCTCCCCTTCCATAGCAAGATGGATTGTTTTCTAGCTAAATGAAACAACGTGTCTCCGCTAAAAAAAAAAAAAAAAAATAAATAAATAATGAAAACCCGAAACAAAACCTAATGTGATATGTACTTTATACAGTTGATTCGACATCGATGTCAGATAGGGTCCGCGTTTCCTATTTGTACCGTGCAATGTGTTTTCTTGAAATCGATTAGCGCACACATTTAAACACAACAAAGCTTGTTAGACTAAAAATTAGTATCGAAATAGTCGAAAGAGGCGATTTCTTGTTAAAGCGATTTTCTTTTTTTAAAGAATATATTATCTAAAAATATTTAAAATTTAAATATTTAGTTGTGTTTTTATTCCCTTTAACTGTTATCATTTTACTTTTTACTTGCTTTAATTTACATTGTTATTTATTAGTTTCACCATTTAACCGGAAGAGAAAAAAAAAAAAGCGTTAATAAATTAATTAAAGTTTATGTCAGTTTTAGTATTTAAAAATAAAATAAAATCTGAAAATACACAAAAACTTCAAATAAAGAAAAATTATTGCATTTTGCACTTATTTAAAAAAAAAAAAAAAAAAAATTAAAAACGCTAAACATCTGTTAAGATTAAAAATAATTCAATAATTCAAACACTAGAATTTCTTTCGCCGCAACAGGGGCAGCCCAAGAAAACACATTTCATATTGCACATTTCACATTTCACATTTCACATTTCACATTTCACATTTTACGTTTTACGTTTTACGTTTTACATTTAACGGGCAATTTCATTGAGTTCCGATCTTCTACAGCTTATTCGCGAAATACTTTATAATTTCATTCGACGAATTACGAATTCAAACAACAGTCACAAAAAATCACGTTGCGACAATAACACGGTACTACCTGTTGACACTTGACGCATCAATTAGCTCACCGTGAGGTGAACGAACGTGTGTGTTTCAGTCAATGCTCGGTTCTCGGTGTATGACGCTCGTTCGTTTCTGGCGACAGATAGCGACACAGTTTTGTCGCCGAGCTGTTCCGCCACTAGTGCCAGATCAGTAGCCGTCGTCCCAATATATATCGTACAGTGACCACAAACGCACGACCCAATCAATAACAACACTAAGACCAACGCTGAGCCCCTTTTTTCATATTATCATATATGTAGATCCGCAAATTTTTGATTTTTTTTGATTTTTTTTTCGTCTAAAACTAAATGCGCTATATAATAAAATATCATCTGGATTTCACACATTTCCACTATATTCCGCTAACATGTTTGATCGTCGAAGAATTATTTAAATATGCTTGTCAGTAAAATACTAATTTGAATTATGTCGCTGTTTGATACCTGAAGATGCTTGTGCGTTCGACGGGCGGACCCGTGCGTCAATAAGCTATGCCCTTCTGCAGCTGCAGACGAAATTGTTTTAAAAAAATTCCTATCGCAATAATTTTACGAGGCGAGAATTTTACGAAAATAATTTATAATAAGTACAATTTAAAATTAAGTTCTTACGTGTATATTAGTATAACAATTTTGCGTAAATTTAAAATTTAAAATAATCACAGCTTTGCATTTTTCCGCTAATTTTTCGACCTTCTACGGACAACATCACAGCCAGTTAAAAAGTGTTTGCATGCGTTTTTAATTGTGCAATCTTACATTATTGGTAACAAAAATACGTAACGAAAAATTAATCGGCCGCCACATATAGCAAGCGCACAACGGGCTAAAAATTTAGACTGCTGATCTGATCGCGGTTATAACCCCGGTGAGCAGAGAGAATAAAAAAAAAAAAGAACACCCTAGCGGGAGGAGGACGCGGTATTAATAGAATAATTTCTGTTCTAGTTTATTCAAACCAGCAACGAAATGCGTAACAATGCCGCAAAGACGGTTATGATAAAACTAGTTGCGGGGAAAATTCAACGGCTCGCGAAAGTGCTTGATTTATTAAATTTATTCCAGTTGTAAATGATAAATAAACATTCTGAAATCGCGTCCGCCAGGCCGATCAACAGATGACCATTCTTCCAGTACCTATTGCACCGTCATAAAAACGAACCAGTTTTTATCGAAAGCGAACGTCGCACCAGTAATTTGCCATATGCATTAGAGGACGAAGTTTGTAGTCCGTGTATTATCTCCTCTGCGACTATGAGAGAGACATAGTAAACCGGCTGTTACACACATATATATATATATATATATATATATATATATATATGTATATATGTGTATAGTACATACGTAGTATTGCAGACACCTATGTGTGGAACCACCAGTATACACAATAATGAAGTGGTATATACCGCGCGCGATCATATTATATATGCACCACCTTCATTACTATCATCTACCACTTCTTTTTTTCTTTCCCTATTTCCAAACACATAATAGATTCGTAATATTATGTAAGAACATTTTATAAATGTTAACCAAACGTACAAAATCAGATTGTATTTTTTTTCGATACTTTATAAAAGTGTAAATTATACTTAATATTCATTCATTCGTGTTCGGTGATCCGGTTGTTCGAATCGTACACACTACTGACTAAACCGTATCATCGGAAATGCTTTTGAATTTTCTTTTTTCATCAACGTGCTCGACAAATGATGTAATATGCAGTGGGTAGAATTTCATTGTAAAATTATTATAGATTTCCCCGGTCATAGTGCTCATTATGACAGCGCGTCTAGCGATGAACAAGCCCATCTCTCTTCTACCTTATAAGGGTTTTCTAAAAACGAGAAACTAGAATAAAGTGTGTGCGCTACACAAAAACGGAAAATCGCGCGCTTAGCTTTTTCGGGAAAGAAAAGTGAAAAAAAATCGAGAAAATTTACTTAGAGACATTCTTTTTTTTCTCGATTAATATCGAAATTTGTAATGAAGTTTGAGTTCGGGTTTTTGATTATTCATCGGATTTTTTTAAACAAAAATTCTTTAAATACCCTCGAGATGTATCGAAATAAAATAATACAAAAATAACTTTTTTTTTTTTTTTTTTTTTTTTTTTTTTTGAAATCGAACCAGAAAATATACTTGTAAAAAACGATTTTATTTTTCGCTTTACCACCTTACACCTGTATTTTAATCGGTCGCTTAATTTTATTTAGACGATTAAACCGAATTCGATGCACTTTCAAAACTTCTTGTTTTAATATATAAAAAAAAAAAAAAAAAAAAGCAGCTAAAGAAAACAAAAAAGGATATATTATAAGTGCTTTAAGAGGACGGAGAAAAAAAAGTTGTTTACACGATGTGCGTTTGTGTGCGATCACCGTAAAAAGTAAGATATCTATCCCGATACAGATATATAATAGCAGAGACAGTGGGCTCACAATGAAAATAATATCACGCAGCAGTTTCAACAGGTTTTTACGATTTTTCTCCAGCATTTGCTGCGGGATGTTCGGCCGATGAACTTTTAGCGGCACTCGTGTGGCGAACATGTGAAAATAAGGTGTGTGCAACAATAGGAGGGTGTCGTCGGATGAAAAGGGACGTGTTCCCCAGGGCTATAATGCCCACGGTTTTCAAAAGAATCGCGTGACACCATTGTGAAACTGCATCGCTCCTCCCTTTACTACTGGTAGCGTGCGGGTTTTGTTAAATTTTATTAACCGCGCAATAGCACGATTGCAGTTATTAAAGCGTTTCCCAAAAATTAGCGGTCGCCGAGGGATTTTAGAGGGGCCGGAAAAGGTGAACTAAGAGAAGGGCTGCTCCTGATATTGATCGAACGACCAAACGGAATAATTTGAAAAAAAAAACAAAAAAAACCTTCAGTGAAGAATTGTCGAAACGATTGATGACGATCAAGCATTGATAAAAACAAGGAAATTCAGACAGATCGTTTTTGTAGCGATGTTGCCGGAGTTGCTACAAAACTTGAAACGAATCACACGCTTATTTTTTTAAGTTTCCGTAGGTTACTCATCTCGTAAAAGTTGCAGAGTTCTAATACCCGTCGTCTCCATGCATATCGCGTGTCTGTTGCATTTTCCGCGTCCGTCTGTCTATCTACGCGTGCGAATTTCAAAATCCACCGGACCGATTACGTTCCTGATTTCACCGGCGAATAAACTTTCGAGGGGAAGGTTGCCATAATTTGTAAGTTCTTCTATTGTTCTCAATGAAGCGGGCAATTAAAACGAAAAAAAAAAAAAAAAGAAAAGTGAAATCATTACAAAGTATATATAAATAATTCCAGAGAAAAAGTATTTCCAAAAAAAAGCGGAAAACATCTTTTCTCGACACTAACAATTAAACGGGTAAAATTTGGAACGCCGTTTTAATTTTCATACAAATAAATCTATGCGTAAGATTGTTAATTATGCCACGAAAAAACGTTACCATAAAATTTATTACGATGAAAAAAGGGAAAATTTTTGTTCAGCGAATGAAATCCATATTCTTCACATAAAGCACAGACTTCTTTCTTCTTCGCAACGCCGCACTCACAATCAGTTCCGAGCATAGGCGACCATACACATTACACACACCTATTCGTACGCTCTAGCTGTACAAGTGTAATACACGATGTTCGAGGCAATTGTTATACTCAAGACGTGAGTATACACGCAAAATACCATACTTTTGGAACTGATATTGTGAATGTTTGATTTATCACAAAAATGCAGTCCGAACTCTGCCTAATTTTAGTGCGTATATGATGGTGTATAATGTGGTTTTCCGTTGCTTTCCACACGTGGCTGCTAGCGATTATTTAATTATGCTTTTTTTTTTTTTTTTTTTTTTTTGTAATAATTTCCGCCGTCGCCTAGGATCGAACTCTACAAAAGTCAATTAGCAACTAGGCTATTGTGACGATAAAACAGTATTACATTATAACGCTAAATAGTAGATGATAAGATCTGACAATTACGAAAGAAGAAGAAGAAGAAAAATAACACTGAGTGAGGCTGCAAAATTACGTAAAAATGGAAAGAGGAATAGACGAAAATCAACGAAAATAAAGTGGAAATGTGTCTTGTCAAGAATTGAAACACATGGATTTCTTCGGGGGAAAAAAAAAAAAACAAAAAAAAAATGGTTAAAGAGACGTTTTTGTTAGAATATCAAGAGCGGCAATGATTAATTAAATATTACGGAAGAAGCATGCCAGATAGTCCGATATGCGAAAAGTGTACCATATGATGGAACATCATTTGGGAATTTGGCAGTGTAAGAGCTGTAGTAAAAGTTCCGCAGTACATCGGTTACCGTAGAAATTTTATTCAGCCTTATTGAAATAACTCTACCCGAGAGTAAGGAATTTTCTAAAGGCGAGAGTGGGCTGTCTAAAAAAGGAAGAAAAAGATTAATCGAGCACAGCAGTCTTTTAGCGAATCAGACTGGTAACGTAAACGTAGTACTGAAGCATGTAGCCGAGCAGTTAAAGTTCTGGCAAATCAGAGGTACCATCCGAGACTTGTCTCGTTCCGAATCTAAACCTGAAATTGAATATTAATTATACCGATCTAGTGGAAAGAAAGAGCAGATCCCTCTCCGATATTCTTTTCAAATCCATTAGAATCTTAAGTTTATTATGAAAAAATTCACAACCCACGATATACCTTATATCAAGAGTGAAAGTATTAATTACACATAAAAACCGTTATATTATAAAAAATTCTTTACGACGATACTTGCCGTCATTTTTTTTTTTCTTTTTCTTTTTCTTCGAGCGCGTCAACACAGAATACTTACGCAACACAAAGGACTAACGGCACGATGAAACGTAGGGATTTGAAAGTTATATCAGGAAGCGATTAGAACCAGAAGAAATGGAGGTAGCCAATATAGAAGAACAACAGAAGGAGAAGAAAGAGCAAGAATGTAGTGGGCACAGTAGTAAGGGGTCGGGAAGCCAAGGCCAAGCAAATTAGAGTAAAGGACTGTGCGTTCCGAGGAAATACAAGAGCATTCGAATAGAAGGTGATTTACATCACAGGTCAAATTTAAGATAGGAGGATGAAAACAAGGGAGACTGAACAGTATTAAAACGAAAGAGGAAGGCAGGAAGCAGACTGCGATTAAAGCGAATTATGGAAGAAATAACGGAACTGCTGATGCAGGGAAAATTATTAAACCGGGAAGAAGAAGTGGTTGGAGAGAGTTGTATAGCAAGGTGAAAGGAGTTAGGAGAAAGGTGAAAACGATAAGAGAGAAATGATATTGGGAATCTGTCTACGAAACGGCCATTTACTGCAGCTAGACATGCCAAAGAATCAGCAAGATCGTTGATGCCGCAGTGGCCCGGAATCCAGAGCAGGCCTATTAAC
This sequence comes from Icerya purchasi, assembly GCA_039619475.1. NCBI lineage: Eukaryota > Metazoa > Arthropoda > Insecta > Hemiptera > Monophlebidae > Icerya > Icerya purchasi. Next base: position 493,387,409 of record CM077116.1, read on the forward strand.
GGGATGTTAATAAATTATAAATTAAAAAGAATAATAGGATCTGACGAGGGTTTAGGGAACGGAGATGAGATGGCTAATAAAACGCTTTTCGAATCAGAGCATATGGCGAATTTCAATAAACTGGATGTTGAGGATGTAAAATATGAACATCCATAATGATGGTAGTTTGTCGAAACTGATCGATGTTTTTTAATGTTTTATAATGATTTTTAATGTTTTTTAATGTTTTTTAATATTTCTAATATGCTTCTTGTGTATTTTTTGTATGATAATTTTATTATTTATGTTCAGCGTAAAAAAAAAAAAAAAATAAAATATTGTGAATCGATTACTTTTTTAAATATATATATATATATATATATATATATATATAGAATACATCTTTATATAGAGAGTTCGAAAAAGAAAAAAAAAAAAATCGAAGATTCGAAAACAGGTACGGACGAAGCGGGACAACTAGCGTATAATACATGTGCACTCGATGACGAAGAGGAAGACGAATCCCCTCTTATAGATGCTCTAGCTCTTCCGTAATTCTAGAACTATGTCATTCTTTGAAAAATGCTCAATATAAAAAAAAAAAAAAAAAAAAAAAAAAAAAACGATCGCCGGATTTCGTTTTAGAGCATTATATTTTCATTGCTCCCGTATCATAGATACGTTATAAGTCACGCCGATAATTTTACAAGTTATCAATTAATATCTTTGCTTTCGCTTGCACCACACCCCCTTCCCTACAAGCAAGCCCCAAAATTGTAAATCGTAGTTTTCTCGCTCGCTTTTAAGAACATCGGAGCTAGACCGGACCCCTACCATTACGGACGACAATTTACTATTCTCAACGATCTCTCGTGTACTTATAAGGGGGGCTTCTCGACTAGGGCCTTAGGCGGAGTCTGGTTTTTAGTTTTCCGACGAAACTCTTCTATTATCGTAATCGTTCGTTATTATTACTTTTTGAGTAAAAAAAAAAAAACGAAACAGAATTTCGAACACACTTTAGCGCGATTATAATACAAAGTACAAGGACGCTCGCACGCAGACAGGCATCTACAGCGAAGCCGTTGTTCATGAATGAACAAGAGAGCGCGCGGTAGCAGCGAAATTATTACGCCTATATATATATATATATATATATATATATATATGTATATGTATATGTATATGTATAATAAAGTAATAAACAAACGCACTCGACCGGGACACACGTTAATACAGACAGTTTATGAATGATTTCGGCGGTCGAAACCTGTAAACGCATTCGCGCCTAATATTAATTTCTATCGGCCGACCATAGCCGTTACTCTTCACTAACAATTAAACTTAACCGAATCGCGCGATTGCGATTGTGTATCCTGCAGAAGTATTTATTACTTCGTTTTTGCCGCCTCGCCGCAACCCCTCGGAAGCGCATACCAGGGCACGGGGTGTAAGATGCGATGCGTAAGGAAGCACGCTGTACACCCACGCATGATACGCTTCGCATCCGACAACAGCGTAAATTAGCCTGCCCTACTTCTGGGCGCCCCTATTAATAGGCATAGCGAACGGCCTAATTATAACTCTGAAAGTGAGACCCGACGACCACAATATAAAAAGTAAAACAGCAGTACACACACATATCTATGTTATATATGTATATAAAGATGATATATATTTATAAATTAGAATTGCAAATTGTTATACAATATAATCGATAATAGGCGGTTAATCTTCGCTTTGAAAAGCCTACAGCACGAAAACCTCAATTTAATAGGGCCTTCGATGATTGTTGTACGGCCGGACTACTGGACTAATTGTGATGCTCGTTTAAGTGCAGTGCTGATGATAACGAACTCGACTACTAAAACAAAGTTCCGATACTTAAATTAGAATTTTAACTGGGATTTAACAGGGAGCAGAAAGAGAAAAGAAAGGCGGGGGATTAAAAAAAGCGAGAAGAAAGAAAAAGGCTTTAAAAACGCGTTTATGAAAATACATTCGAAGGAACGGAAATTGAGTAGCAGCAGAAGCGCTATCGCGTACGGAGTGTGGAATTCTAAAAAGGAACATATGTAATCGACGTAACGAAAGAAACGAGTGAAAGAGACAATGGAACAGCAGATTACGAGAAATGATATGCAGGAAGGAGATTTAAACTGGAGGCGACAAAAATAGCGGAACGAAGGAAGAGTGTGTGTCTCCTTGAGAGGAACAAGAGAGGTAAAAGGGGAATCGGGGAGGAGGGAAGGGAGAGGAGAAATAGGAGTTGAGTAATAGGCCGGAATGAGTGGCTGACGGAAAAGAAGCTAGATCACCAACTAAAACGGTGCCTGCGGACAGGTGGAATTAGAAAGCTTCCTTAACTAATTGCTACGCGACGGTCGCAGTTGTGATTTACAGTTTAACGATAGACGAAAATTTTAACGAACATTTAACTGCTCGCATACATTCCGGCCGCCGGCCAGCTAAACAGCCCCGGGGGCATATCATCCCATTATTTCAGTACACTTTCAAAGTACAAATAATTGTCACTGGCGCTGCTAGGTTAATGTCCTCGGATTTTCAAAATAAAAAAATAAAAAAATAAATTTTTATATTTAAAAAAAAAAACGAACTTTTTCCGCTATTTCAAATTTATTACGCCTATAAAAAAAATGCCGGTTAATTTATCTACGAAAGAAGAAAAACATAAAAAGTAAATATAAAAATTAAACGAATATTACGGCTAATTAGGAGAGAGAAAAGAGTTTGCACGCGTCGTAAGTAAGTAAAGAGAAAAAAAATCAGAGAACACATCAGTTGTACATAATATTGTCGTCGTTGACGCGTATATAAACATAAAAAAAGTCGCATTCTCTTCTGTAAAATGATTAAGATTGTCGTAAATATGAAAAAAGAAATCACAACATCCTGGTCGTACTTGTAGGCATAAAAAAGTCATCAGTGCCATCTATGAAATTAATAATAATACCCCTCCTTTATCATTATTACGATACAAGCGTAGGAAAAATTATATTATTCCAAGTAATATTAGAAATTGTAAAAAATTCAGAAAAATATTCGCCGGCATTCGAGAGATTTCTCTAATACACATGTTTTTTCTTTATTTTTTTCGATACAAAAATATTTGTCTATTCTTACATATATAATACACACACATCTTCTGTGATGATACTTTCTTCAAATAATATTTTTAAAAAAGACTTTATTAAAAAGCAAAAATTCAAAAAATGCAATTTTCCCCGAAACATGTCGTCGGGATATTTTTTGAAAATTTTTGATTCTTAATAGAATGTTCAATGTTTAATTATTTTTTTTTAAAAATATTACTCGTTTATAAACGATTGCTATGCATATGTTCTCGCTCTTTAAAGTACAATTAAGCCTTTAGGTTTTTTCGAAATACAGTCTCGCCTTTCTCGTATCGGTTTTTCCCGGAAAATTTGCCGAAATCTTGTGCGTCGAGAGAAAAATTAAACGGATTACCTAAATTTCGAAAAAAAATGACACTCACCCGTAAACGTTTCGCAGCACAGTCAAAAATATAATCTGTTTTTGAAATTATTTTTTTAATAACGGCCCTTCCTTTTTTAAGACAGTTTTCGCGTCGTCGACCTCTTTAGCAAATTCGATTGCCTTTTAATCATCGCAGCGGTGGAGGAGCGTAGTTAAAATATTCTCGGATCTACTTTCGAAAGATATTGCAATTTGTTATTCGAAATAAATCTGTGTCCCATTTTTTTTTTTTATTGCTGTTTCGTCGTTTTTGATAGATGATCGCTGCAACGAAAAAAAAAAATAAGGGGGAGTTGGTGTACAAAAGAAATTTTTCATTATTACATAACGAATTTTTCGTACGGTATTTCTGAGCAGGCCCGTGTCCAGAATTTCGAAAAGAGCCCCCCGGGGGAGTTTTGAAAATTTTCTTCACATATTTATTTTATAAATAACGATACATTTTTCACTAATATTCGTACTATTAATTAATAATTTCCATAATTTTGATTTATATATTAATAATTTACGTAAATGAATTACCATCCCGTATGAGAATATGTTAATAAAAAAATTACATTATACTCGTAATAACAAATGTTTTGCATAAAATATTAATGAAGTAGACCTAAAAATATGAAGCGTATTTTTTTCTTTTCTTTTCTTTTAAAGTCAAGAACACCGTAAAGAATCATCAATATTTATTTAAAAATTTTTGATTTTTTTCAGATTTTCGTATATTTATAATAGCTATTTCAGTTCTCACGGGGAAGAGAGTTTAACCCTCAAAACCTCTCCGGTGGTGGACACGGCCTTGTTTTTGAGAATATACAACGATCTCGACGGGCGAGAGGAATATAATATACATTCATTCTCATTCTTCGGTGGCATCGAAGTTTTCAAAAATCGGCAATGAAATCGAAAAAAAGCACCCGATTCGAGGCGCCGCGTAATGCACCTGAAGATATTGTTACCGACAAAAAATATACTTGAACATTGTTAGACCCGGGGAGAGTTGGTCTACCGGTTTTTCTTTTTATAATTTTTACAATTGTTTTAAGGAAAATTTTAATACGCGGAAAATCCGCGGCGTTTGTACTGATCAAATAACACTTATAAGAAAGAGCTGGAGACATTTGCTGAAACCATCTTATGAACTTTTATATATAAATGCGTCGCGCCGCGGGGTATAATTATATTGGGATTGGTTATTTTTTGTTATTTATCTACTTTATTTTTGCGGCCACACTGAACGCGTCGGATATTTCTTTTTTTTTTTTTTTTTTTTGGCCACATAACCGCAAACTACAGTTGAAACGGGGGAAATTTTCGACAGTAATTTCGAAACGACCATCGTTGGATTTTAAAAATAGCTTAATCCGGTTGGATGGGGACGTTGTAATTTTAAATGTGTTTTTCCCGGGCGTACCTTTTTTCGCGGGTTTTAACGAATTGCAGAGTAATAAAAGTGTTTATCGTTTATGTTTCTAATTTTGTAAAATATCTTACCATTACCGTAAGTTAGCGAATATTAATAAGTGTATTTCTACAGGCTATTGCTTGTAACGCTATGTTTTGAAGACGTGTCTGTATGTATCTCGAATTTGCAAACCGCTGCTCAATTTTTCCCGATTTATCGATTTCTAGATTAATTGATTCCTCGATTTCTTGATTTAATGATTCCTCGATTTCTTGATTTAATGATTCCTCGATTTCTTGATTTAATGATTCCTCGATTTCTTGATTTAATGATTCCTCGATTTCTTGATTTAATGATTCCTCGATTTCTCAATTCATGGTACATCGTGCAGGGGTCAACGTACCTATTCACATATTCATTTAGCACCGAAGTAAGATGTGCAAGAGTCGTTGAACTCACGATGAATGAATCGAGTAGGAACATTAACAAGGGAAGAGAGTATTTTTCAATGTCTGAAAAAAAGATTACTCCGGGCGATATAAGTAAGTGTAAAATATGAAATTTCATTTATCGATTTTGCTCGTCTACAAAAAAAAAAAAAGAAAAACAAAAAAAAAACATTTTCATTCATTCTTTTCGCCTTTAACATATTTTTCTCCGATTCTTCCCTCTTCTTCTCAAGTCCGTCTTCTTCGACTACCTTCAAGAGTAACACATTAGCCGTTCTTAATTTTTTCACCTTCGCCGAAAACTCTCTCCGTATTCTGACGCGAAAAATTCTGCAAGACTCCAATCATACAGACATCGGTGATCGTTTACAGACTCCGCTCTTTAACCGATAATACCGGTTTTTTTACGAAATCTGTGTGGTAATTTATAACTAGTATTTCGCGATACTAGGCAGAGATGGAGCAATAGAGTCCTAGCACACCGTTGACGCTTGGTATATAGTGATTGAGGATTTTGCGAGCCTCCCAGCCGACGACGATATCGCTACAGTTGCACTGGCGCGACACGGATATAAACGAGTCCTCTGTTTAACGCGCGAAATTACCGTGTCTCTAAATTGAAAAAAGAAAAAATATATTCCAATTCATTGCCAAAAGAATGTACTTCGCGATCAGTGTGTGTACACATACAGTTCTGGCAGACGAAAAAATTTCTTAATACATTATAAGAAGTTCAAAAACTTGTTTTTTTTTGTTTTTGTTTTTGTTTTTTTTTCGTTTCTTTTGGATGGGATTAATCATGGAGAAATTTTCAACACAATGGGCTACTTTCACCGGGGAAAATTTACATACAATTTCAATCGTCGTAAACCGGTTCTGTTTATGTTTAGTTTTCTTAATAAATTTTTAAATTATACACGCTAATTAGTAAGGCGAAGATATAATACTGTCAATAATGTTGTGACTACAAAAGATAAGTTGAGAAAAAAGTTTTTAAGAATATTCTTAGTCATCCGAGGTGTGTGTACATTACGCACTGCCAGCGAGGGAACATTTATCGCATGTTCGCGAACTCTTCTTGAAGGTCTTCTGCCGTCCCCAAGTTCTAAAACATACGGATAAACTACAGAGTCTTCTGCTAAGAAAATCAAAAACAGCTCCTCGATAATATTGTCCAAGAATTGGCAATTTGACCGTTTCCAAAACGCAGCTTTTTTCAAGATTTCGTGTCTTTATTATTATTATTATTATTATTATTATTATTATTATTATTATTATTTTGGTGGGTTCTTTAAAAAAAGGATCAAGAACTAGGAAAAGAGGGGGGAAAGTGGTATCAGATATTTCAGTCTTCGATAGGGCATTTTATATAGGAGGGACCTTGACGAAATCTCGATTAGAAGGAAAAGAAAATCGATTATTCGATCGATTTATTATTAGCAATTAGTAAAAATGCCGTATTTGTCATTTTTTTTTGAAAATACAATAGAGACCCATCGAGGCCGTGTCCACCACCGGAGAGGTTTTGAGGGTTAAACTCTCTTCCCCGTGAGAACTGAAATAGCTATTATAAATATACGAAAATCTGAAAAAAATCAAAAATTTTTAAATAAATATTGATGATTCTTTACGGTGTTCTTGACTTTAAAAGAAAAGAAAAGAAAAAAATACGCTTCATGTTTTTAGGTCTACTTCATTAATATTTTATGCAAAACATTTGTTATTACGAGTATAATGTAATTTTTTTATTAACATATTCTCATACGGGATGGTAATTCATTTACGTAAATTATTAATATATAAATCAAAATTATGGAAATTATTAATTAATAGTACGAATATTAGTGAAAAATGTATTGTTATTTATAAAATAAATATGTGAAGAAAATTTTCAAAACCCCCCCGGGGGGGCTCTTTTCGAAATTCCGGACACGGGTCTGAGATCCGTGCCGCTGTCAAAATGCGTCGGTCGTTTAGATTGCGAAATTTTAAACGATTAAATATTGCGTTCAATTTCGCTTTCGAGAAACATATTAAATATCCGCTCTTCTAACGTTGAATTCACGAATGGATCTGTGACACCTTTTGTAAATTGCGATCACATGCTTTCTAAGAAATTCCGACGGAGGCCTTTAATCGTCAACAGCCGCAAAGCTAGCCGCTCACTTCATTATTTTGAAGAGATCTGATATAACGACTTAATTTTTAAGATGAAAAAAAAATCTCGAAAATCGCGCTTTTATCACTAGATGGAACAAAATAATAGCACCAAACCGTTCCGAGAGCCAGCCTAATCATCGCGATTGAACCACAACGAACCGGCTCAAAATGTCCCACCTAGCGGCAGCTGTTTGATCTGCCATCTTTCTATCCAAAAAAAAAAATAAATAAATAAATAAAAATAAAAATAATAATACTAATAGTAATAATATATTATATCGGCAGGGGAAATGAAGTCGCAAATTCTAGTCTATATTCGGAAGGGACAGGGAGCAACGTATTTATGGAAATAGAATGGACATGCTGAGTGCGTATCGGGAAAATGTATACACCGGTAGCTGCATCACTGTTTTGCGACGACTGAATCATGTTCGCGAGCGCGATAGTTTAAAGATGTATAAAATACGACGGGTAGAAAAATGTTTGCTGCATGTAACGACTCGTTTGTTTAATGTGGTCCGGAGTGACGGGGTGCAAGCAACAGTCAGAACAAACAGAGCAGTGTTTTAATAAAGCGGCGAAAGCACGAGGTTAAATAAATAGCACAACAACGCCTAGTTAAAATTAAATAAACCTACTTCATCGTTCCTGTCTCATGTGTGTATGTGCGTGTTCCGATAAATGAAAAAGAAAAAAAAGACTCGGACCGATGCAACAATGTATGTACAATAACAATATGCTGTGCCCTTCCTGTCATGGTCGCCTCGGTTTTCGATTACTTAAGGTTTTTAACGCCACAACGATGAAATTCACTAATTACGGAATTTCTCGTGAACGAGAGGAGACTTTTAAAGATGAAAAATTTTGATTTTCGCCTTCGGTAAGATTTTGGCTTTTCATTTGAATTATTTTCATTCGCTCCGTTAAGATTTCGATGGGTTTTGTTTTTTTTTTTTTTTGTAATTAACCTTAAAAAATTAAGAATGGAATGTTGTACTTAGTTTTTTTGTGTGGTTTATTTTAGGAATTGACAATTTAAACGAAACACAATCGTGGATGAAATCCTATAATAAAGAGTAGAATGCTTCCTTTTTTCTCTGCGTTTTCTTTTTTTTTTTTTTCTTATTTTGGGCACATTAAAGCTCACTGACGACACGCGTAGAATTGTAAGTTATATTAGGAAAAGATTCTATTGACGAAATAAAGGAGACTAACAAAGGAGGTACGAAGTTTTTGAGGGGAGTGCAAAATGCCGTGGAAAGGAGAGAAAGACAACATCACATGATTTTTAAAAAAAACGTGACATTAGTTTCTTTGTTAACTGCGCGGAATCTGTCCAAATATGAAGCGGCAGTGGTAAGGAGCTATCTTCTCCCCTTCTTTCAGTACCATGACCGTTCAATGGCAAGCTTCATGAATTCTTTATAGGCACCCCTATCCTTTGTTGTTATTGTTCTTTAACACTGCAACCTGCCCATGTCTGTTGGGGGTCTTGAACCAAGATAATCTTGTTCGTCTAACCCTTCTTTTTCCTTCCACCTTTCCCATCAATATATCCTACAGTGATTGATGTGTATTTTAGTACATGCATAGGAAGCTATAGAATACACATAAATTCATAGATTGTTTATGCGAATATTTAATTAATCATTTTAGTCTTTCAACGAGAATGTGTGCCAACTGATTATGAGAGAGAGAAAGAACGATAGGGGAAGGGTTTTAAAAAATAGCGCCTAAACTCAGCATCGGGGGAATGGGGAATTAGGAAAATTTTAGACGAGGGTATAAGTATAGCAGATCTAAGATGGAATTTTTCACAAAAGAACTTTGGAATACCGGGGTTTTAGTGAGAAAGAGCGGAAAGCAGCAACATTACCGATAGTCGAAAAGCTCATGGTATCGTTTTTAGAAAGAATAAAAAAAAAAAAGGGAACTTCTATTAAGAGTTAGGGTAAAGCACATCTTAGCGAAGAGTATGTAAAGTGAATCTCTGAAGCAGTCTAAATAATTTTTTTCAGGCATTTTAGCCGAAAAACATTTCTAACGTATTAAATATTCGAGCTTAAATTTTGACGTATTAAATTTTAACAAGGAGAATATGTTTAAGAAACACTACACATACATCGATGTTATAAATGAATATATACATATATAGTGTGGGGAGCCGAGATTTAGAAGACCGAATTAGACCGTTTTGATCCGTATTTTTATGATTTTCGCTGGCAGCGTTCCCGGATATTTATTTACATTAAACGCTCCATTATTAACGTTTACGCTAAAAATGGAAAATAGATTCGAATGCGTTACTATGCCCCCCCCCCACCATTTCGAGGTTTAAAAAAAGATCCATTTAATCCCGACACATAATTTATACTTTTAAAAACTACCGTCAGAGTGAAATGTTAATAACAGATTACATATAGAATATTTTCGTTTTTTTTTTTCTTCACCGTATTTAATGTGTTAATTTGACAATTGCAGATTGCAGAGCTTTATGCCTGAGGAAGGCTTTACGGAAAAAAGTAACTTTTTCACTTCCTGAGGCGCGAGTATCTGTGTGTTCTCGTTAAATTCTCAAAATACTCGTGGCAATTTTTAAATTTTTGGTCTCTAGACTTCGGTTACTACGCCGTCAACTAAGTGATGAATGTTTTCAAATGAACGAAATTTATGACAAAAATTAATAAATCGACTAAAAAATCGAAAACAATAAACCCCGCAACGTTGTAATTTTAAAGAAATTACGTTAATTTTACGCGCTATTAACGTTTTTCCGATGAATTCCGCGAAACAGATTCTAAATAATATTTCCTATTTTCTTTCTTTTTTCTTTTTTTTTGGGGCTCGTTGACGAAGGACCACCACCACCCGGAAGAAGGAACATGGAAAACAGAAAGCGAGTCAATTAAAAATCCCGTGTGTGTCAGGAGATAGAGGCTAAGAGCTGGAAAGATATATAAGGATTAAGGACGAAGCACAATACGGAGCGGGAAGTCCGAGCGATAGGGAGTAGAAATGCGGAATAGAGCGCATTTAACTAACGATGGACGACCGGAAGTACAGGAGCCTTCATCGCCAGAGGTCAATCAGGAGATTAAGAAGCTGAGACGATAGCAAGAAAAAAAGGATAATAGAATACGGTTGAAAAGCAAGCAAATAATGAAGGCGACAGCAAAGCGGTGGTCCAACGGTCGAGATTATGACAGAGGGTGGATGTACGATCAAAGTCTAGAATGGAAGTTTTTATGCGAAACGTAGAAGTAGAGTGGAAAACAGTCGGCAGACATGTTGTTAACATGCTACGTTTTTTTCTTTCGGTGCTGTTTGACTGCAGTTACGAAAAAATGAAATTTACAGAAATGCGAGAAAAAAATAAAAATAAAGCAAGCACGCTTTGTCGTGGAAAGAGATGGCTGATGTGAAAAATAAGTTAACGATGATGGAGTTAATTGTACGGAGGATCTTAATTAGGTGTACGAAACGCTGAGAAAAGGTGTTCCCAATCAAAGATATTTTTTTTATTACAAAAAAAAGAAAAGGTACCTTTCTAAAATAGGACCAGAAACTCAAAGCAAGATGAACGTGCCGCCGGATGATGAAACTGGTAAAAGTGCAAACTAGAATGTAACTAGAATACATCGAGGACAGGGGTCGCGAACACACATGCGCATTAGTGTGGGTTCCGTGACGTAATCCGGAGACCAACGCGGTTTTAGTGGGGTTAATTAAAAAAAAATCGCAACTAGAGTAAAGCCACCAGTCCGCTTTTATTTAGCGGAAAAAGTAAACAACATGTTTCCATTTTGCACATAAATCAGGAGAACCATTTATTTGGACACATTCGATATGAAATTTAAACGGGGAATTATTATTATCCGTATCGAAAGAGGACACATGTCTTTTCACGTCTGTTAGCAATTTACCTAATATCATCAGTTATACTTGACGAGATTTAATTTGCAGAAAAAATTACGCGAACAAAACCGATCTTGCAATAAAATGATTAATTAGTAATATTTAATTAAATTAGTTTAGTTGTTTCATTGTACAAATTAAAGAAAAAAATAAATTTGATTTCGGCTTGTGGTGAAAAGGTTATAAGTAAAAATGTATTCAGGCGGCAAAACCGTACGTCGTCGATGAAATCAAATGATAGCCCCCCTAAATATGAGACAAACCAAATAACCCCGACTTGCTCCATAAAAAGTAACGCGACAAGTAACACAGTGTGTAGTATTTAGCGGTCTCCGATGACGACGATATGCGCTAGACCGCTAATATCTCTGTATATGTATACTTTCGCCTGTGTAATATTTACGATTATAATTATCACCTTTATTCGTTTATTTTTTTATGTTTTATTTCTTTGGCGCGACAACTACGGACGTTAATAGGCGAGTGAAATTTTTAAAGTGTTGCAGAAAATAGGTATCGCTACCTGAACGAAACACATTAATTAATCACTGTATGTAACAGGGCACGCGGTAGATGGCTTCTGATTTATTCGGAAAAAGTAGCGTAAAACAAATATCAGTCTTTTCGTTTTTGAGATAATAGCGACAACGAGTTGTCCGAAAAAGGCTCTCTGCTATTTATTTACTTTTTCGTAAATTTACTTATGTTTATCTGGTCGAGTAGGGCAGTTAATTTTTGCGCTCCTGCTCCTATTCGTTTATTCAAACTAATTTCTCGCAAAATGTGCTGAAAAAATTTAATTGTTTTCGATAAGAAATATCGATGGCACACGTAGAGGAATTTGGAAGCGTTATCAGAGAGCGTAACCTTGAAAATGCCATACGGCCGGCATCTATTACTGATAACATCGGGGGAGGCCATATACACATCGAGAACGGTACAGAATAGAGAGAGGTGTAAGCCGGATAATAATTATTACCGAGATGTATAATTTAATTATTTTCCCCTCACGCTCGCGCTGGTCATCGCATTCTTTTGTCCCCATTTCTACCACTCGCTCGCTCTTTGCACAAAACATTTTTTCGATGTAACAAAGGTTTTATTACCGTATTAATGTCAAGGCTGCCCCTCCCCCCCCAACGGTCGAGAGGGATTACGTCTGTAAACGAGGTATTTTTATTTTCGCTTGCCCAGGAGATTCTAGTGCAATGACGGGATGTAACATTTTAAACACACACACGCCACACGATAAGCACACTATCTCCTCGAATAATACGCGCGTTGGATATTCTGCAGCGGGCCAATCCGAATTGCAAAAGCCATCTTAAATATATATACATATGTATTATAAACTTTCTTTCTATATGTAGGTTACCTCCTTGCCAACTTCAAAACACACGTGGCCAAGATCTATTAGTGTGTCGATTTTTTAATGATAAAAGAAAAAAGCCGTTCTCCAATTGCTCATATCCAGGAGATAAAAAATTTTCTTCTAGTGTTCCAATTGTTTTTTCCTTTTTTTTTTTTTTTTTGTGGGGGCGTTGAATATTAAAAAATAAAAACCGAAATTTTTCAGATTTTTTCCAGTTCAAATAAAACTTTTCCTGAAATATCGTTATTATTACGTTTTTTTTTGTTTTTTTTAAATAATCTAACAAAAGTGTAAAATAAAAAAAAAGAGCGAGGATGTATTAAAAATATCAGGAACAAGATGAAATAGTAATGGTGACTTTTGGAACTACAGGAAAAATTCTTCGAGTACGACCTTTGAAAGTTGCCAACGTTATTTTTCGAAAATAATGGAAAAAGAAAAACTCAAAAGTAGCGGACAACGCGACTCCGAATAAAGCAGTGTGACATAGAGATCCTCCGAGTATAAAATATTTAGTAGTGATTGGGTTTTCCAAACAATCAGCAACATGGAAAGAAAGAAATCCACCCGACTGATTTTTTAAATTTTCTCCTACTCTCGTTACACTAGAAATACTTTGCAAACTCAGATTTGTAACTATTTTTCATTAATTTTCTGAGCAATACTCCCGTATTATGAGAAAGGATATTATACTAAAAAAATATATATTTTTGGCTAGAGATGATTTTTTTTATTTTTTATTCTTTCTTTTTTTTTTTCCTTTTTAAATATTTAATACTCGCGTATAATTAGGAGGGACGATTTTTGACTAAAAGGGGAAATTATAAAGCAAAAGTGGACAATAAATCTCGTGGACACCGAATTATACTTTTATGTTAGCTTTCGAAAGACTACTCCGCACAACACCACACACATCTAGCATTAAATACGATCGACGCTGATTGTTTAAGAGGTCACCGTAATGTTAAGTATGTAATAAGCGAGCAAATAGTTGCTAGGTCACTAATTGATATCATATGTGAGTGTTCGGATGAAACCGGTTAGGAAAACAGTGTGTACTTACCGAGAGGAAAAAAAACTGGTCAACTGGAAGAGTAGATGAGAACAACACGTATTATGGTAAAATAATAATAAATTCGAGCCACTCATATCGCGCGAGTTTTACAGTAATCGGCGTTAGGGAGTTTTCCAGCTCGAGGTAGATCGAATGATCCCACAAATGTGTATAATCCTTCGTCAGTGAGTGTGCAGTTGATGATGGAAGGGAGAAACTAATATTAGATTTTCTATTTTTTTTTTTTTGTTTCGGTTCCGGTGTCAAGTAAAAAAATACATGATGAACAATACTTAATGTCTTCGGTCGAGATGCAGCTAAAAGATCTCTTACACGTTATTAATAAAAAATTACATTTACACACAGTATCACTAATAATAATTAGTTTGACCATAATGGTCTGCAACCGAATAAACAGTAAAATAACGATTAGTGTCTTTAATTGGTTGGAACAAAACACCTCGACAAACAGCGAAGGTTTTAAAGATGCCGATGTTGCTTAGACCTTACCGGAACTTATAAAAAAAAATGGGGAAGACACTGGAGCAATGAGGAAATAATGAGGTTTTTTGTCGAAGCGACCGTAAAAGTAGATACGAATATGCCTAATTGGAAAACTACCCCATATGACATTTTCGTCCAAAACACGCACCTTACCGGTCAACCTCAATCGGCTGATAACTTCAGACACGATCTATGATGATGATCGCTTATTAAACGATTAGAACAGGAAGACCCAACACGTGTTCACCGCTTGCTATCGCTACAGAATCGAAAACAACGAACGTATGCGATCCAGCTTCTTTTTTTTTTTTTTTTTTATTTCTTTTGTAATATTTCAGTAATGCTAACCATGGTTAAAGAAAATAGGAGAGAGATTAGATTTCAATGTAAAACGTCTTCTTATTGCCAGGTCAAAAAAAAAAAAAACAAAAAAAAACATTAATGCTGGAAACGAACTCCGTCAAAGACAGGAAGGAATACATATGACCATCTAAATGAAATATTGGAACGCCAGCGAAGGTGAAACTGGTTTTGTACTAGAATGGAAGAAAAGAAAGAAAAAAAAGAACGCAAAAATCACATTCCAACATTTTTTTATAAGCCCGAATACAAAAAAGAAAAAAAAAATTGTAATATTTTTAAATTTTCCATAACAGTTTTGTTTTCTCGCCTTTTTTTAATCATATTTCGTCCGGCTCAAACCTAATTATAGCGGTTATCAGCTAAAAATACTAACCGGCATTATTATTATTATTATTATTCGGTAACTGTGTAACGAAATTAAGTTTTAATAATTAATTTTAACAAATTTTTAAATTAGTCGCGGAACTTTTTTCAATAAAGTTACATTTTTTGTTTTTTTTTTGAATCGCGGGACAAAAATACGAAAAAAATGTAGTAGCCCATAACATTCAGCCGGTAGTACGTAACCCTTATCACAACCGCTCGACCATCGAAATTATTTAACTACAATAGCGCTTCTTTCTTTCCTTCTTTTTATTTTTTTCCACTGCACCGATAAGAACCATAAACAGTGCTCGTGACCTCTCTTCCTTATATTTACTAGCCATATAATAGCCAATCCATTCTTCCAATGAAGGATTGAGTCGATGATAATAATAGGATTATAACAGCAATAAGCGTGTTTTATAAAACCAGCGGGATAACATGGCAACCGGTACAGTGAAGTATGGCAGTCCCACCAGTTCTATGAGGAGAATTTAAGAATATTAAAAGTAAATTAAACGGCAGCTATATGTGTCTCTTAGAATATTAGCTTATAGCTTCATAAAATGAATCTTATATATATATATATATATATATGTATATGTATGTGAATTATTCGTTTAGTAGTAATTGTATTTACGTTTTTTTTTGTTTTTTTGGGCTTGGCCGACTAAGGGCGGCTATGTATTTACGTTATTGATAATGCGTTTCTAAAAAATCGTTTGTGACCTAGTTATTTTTAATATTTCATCGATAAAATTTATATTGATATGCCGGTACGCTCTTTTTATGTATATGTGTGTATATACATATATATGTATGTATGTATGTATGTATGTATATTTATATATATATATATATGTATATTTTGTATATGTGTGTTTATATTTATATTTTATCGTTACTATTAAATAAATGCTGGGTACACTGCCGACTGGTGATAGTGATACAAAAATCAGCCACCATTAGGGAGGTTTGATTAATCGTTTTCAATTAGCGATTAAGTACGATTATATCGTGGACGCGACCTCCAAAATACAAAACAAAAAAAACAAAAAACAAGCAATTCCTCCGTAAATTATTTTTGATAAACTGTCAACTACTTCGAAAAGTGCTAGTAAATAGGAAACTCTCTATTGTCAGCAAAATCGACAATAAAGACACACACACACATCCGAACGCCAAATTCGAACACAGCAAAAACGAGAAAAATACAAAATCAAGAAGAACCACAGTTGGCTAGTACTTTTACTAGAATATACCTGTTTCTCTTTTCAATAATTCCCGGTCCAGATTGCACCGATATAAACTAAAATTTTATCGATGCGTCCCAGGATACATCATTATGTAAATAATTTGACGTTATGCGATATATTATTACATTCGATGGTGGGCTATTCGATCCATTTTAAACTAAAATTAATAGTTACACAATTATAATGAGAATCGCATAAATCAACGATGCCAAAAAAAAAAACAAAAAATAAAGAATTATAATAAGAGACGAAATATAAAAATCATGGTAAAGGGAATTGTGATGGAAAACTCCAGCTTACTCAACGTTACATACCAACCAAAAAAAAAACAAAAAACGAATAAGGTTAGGTTCCAAAAAAGCGAAAAAAATTAAAAATAGATGGTATTTGCGGACACTACTTACCGAGGAAAATGTGTCGGCGGCTCGCACACGCGGAATTTCACACACAAAAAAGAAGAAAATCGCTAACGAGGCGAATCGCGTAAACGGGCAGCGGCAAAAGCGTCCGAATGAACGAACGAGAGAGAACCGGATGAGGAGCGTGAATGAATGAGTGGAGCGAATTATCTGTTGGAAAATACGGAAAAACGTGAAAACGTAAACACGTGAAAACGAGCGAAAAGAACGGGAAAAAAAAAAGATCGGTCGAAGAGATCTCGCACAACGTAACTGCGTGAACCGGTGTTGCCGAGAGACAAAGATCGTCCGTGTCCTCGCGGTGCTGGTCGCTCGCGTCTGCACCTCAGCCGGTAGCCGCCTAACAATAATCTAGCACGCCGCGCGCCGACCAGCAGACCGCCGCCGTCGAGCCACTTTGATTGCCGACGCCGCGAACCCCGCCGCAGCGGCCGCAGCAAAACAAACTTTTTTTACCGGCAAAACCCGAACCGGTGGCGCGGCGGCAGAGTGAGGAACCGACCGCGCCGGAACGTAGGGCGCGCGTGACGCAAGAGAAAAAGCGACGTACGTGGAAAGTAAAAGGAAAATACGAAAGCGAAAGACGTCGATAAAGGACAGGAAGAGGAAGAGGTCCGATTAGGTTGGCGGTCGCGGGCGTCGAGCGGCGCAAGCCGCGGCACAACCGGGAGCGGAAGCGGCGCGCGAAGGCGCGGCGATGAGGAGTAACTCGAACGAAAGCGCCGCGTGCGTTTCGTCGACGGCCGGGCGACCGCGGCGGCATCGGTGGCGGCGGTGGCGCGATACCGGCTTTTTTCCCTGCCGATCGCACGCGGTACGCCGCCCGCGTTTTTTATCGGACGAAAGTGAAACTATCCAGCGACCGACGACGTCCGATATTGTCCGATAGGTACCGGCGCGCTCCACGTCCGATACCCCGTCCGGTACCCCGTCCAGATCTGATTGTGAGCGCGAGTAAATAAATAATCCGCGTCCAGCAGCAGCATAGCACGGGGGTACGTCGCGTAATGCTCATATGGAACGCGTCACGCAACAAACTGTGCAAAGGATAAATCAGCGACCGACTACTATTGTGGTCTGAGAATGGTATCGAGTGTCTTGTTTTTTTGACTTTTTTTGTGTTTTTCTGTTGTTTTTTTTGTCATTAGTAATGGATCCGTGGTGGTTGAGGGGAATGGGGGACACCCCCCGGAATAGGGAACACCCCCCGGAATAGGGGATACCCCCAGGAATAGGGGACACCTCCAGGAATAGGGGACAACACCCAAGAACCGAACCCCTATGAAAAAATTTTTTACAACAAATAAAAACTTATACTATAAAAGTGTTGTATTACTCTACCTACGGATTTTAATTAAGAACTGATATTTAATACTGTTGTTTCGCTAGTAAAAGTATTAATGTTAAGAACCAAAGCCTCTATGAAAAAAATTGTTATAACAGAGAAACTGGAATTTATGCTATGAAAGATTTGTTCATGAATTTTACACCTATGAATTTTAATAATTAATTTTTATTACAGTTTTCTAGTGAAACTATTAATGTTCCTATTTAATTCTGTTTTAAATGTCGTCGATCTTTTGCCATTTCTTTATTTATTTTTAATTTTTATTTTGTAATTCTAATTAAAAATAGAGTTCAATGAGAAATGTACATGTATTTCAACTTGCTCACGAACAAACAATTACTAACAAAAATAAATAAGAAGTAAAGTGTCTAATAAAAATACTACATACCTTTTTTACTATTTCTAAAATACCATTTTAGAGTTAGAATTTTATAATTTCGTTTTATTTTTTTCATAACTAAAAATAAAACAAAAGTTAAATTAAAAATTTCTAATAATTATGTATTTTTTAAAAAACAATTTGGCGGTCGCTATTTGATTTTCTTTACTAAGACATAAAGTGGTATTTCTCAGATCTGCTCATAAGATATTACATGATTCCCAAAATGTCTTTCTGGATCTGCCCCTGTTGTAATTTTTTTACTGCCGCGCATCTACTCTGGCAGTCGTTAGAAAATAAGGGGGGGAGAAAGCGGCGTTTCCTTTAGAAACGACATCAAAAGGACCACACGGCCAACTGAAATGTTTGAAGCGAGCGAGTATCACGCCTAAATTGAAAATATTGAAAGTGGAAACGACGACCCCCAACTTAAAAGGATGGGGTTGGTTGATACTCTATAGAAGATGGATTGAAAGAAGCGGTGTAGCATTTCCCGCGATGGTGTACTAAGGAATATTGCAAATGCAACGAATCTAACGAACAATATTTGTTGTAAAGATTGTACTTGAACAGTGGGGTATTTCGTTCGGATCTGCTCGAATATTCGGCGAATTAAGGCATGTACGATAATAAATTCCTTTTGCGCTGAATAGCTGACGGATTCATGCGACGTAGAGTAAAGCCGGCGACTATTGGATAAAACGCGGATAGGAAATTTTGAAGCGTGATTAAAATGTACAAAATATTGCGTATTGCGTAAGATGAAAAAATATCAAACTCCGACGTAAAATAAAATTACGTCATCGGAGATGCGCAAAACTTATTAGACAGCCTTAAAAGTACATAAAGCCGTAAAAATCTTTTAAGAAACTGATAAAATTGTACCAAATTTGGATGGGGATATCTACTGGTACAAAAGAAGAATGTTGCTTATCGAGAAATATCATCACGATTATATTATTATAAGAATACTACTAAAAAGAAACCGTTAATTATACTGTTCTTATAATTCCGCCTACGAAACAATTTTAAACAGTTAAAAGTGTTTCCGATTATGATTTTTTAATAAGAAAAAATTTTGTGCAAAAAAAAAGCATAATTATTTGTCGGTTAGGACTTTCTTTTTTTTTTAGCGAATTTTACCCGATTTAAAATTAGATTTAATTTTGCGCGATGATAAAACAAAACAACTTTGATACACAAAAACGATATAACGATTTTAGTTTAGCCTTTAAAACTGAACGACGCACAGTTTAAGGTAAATAAAGAGCACACTGCAACTTCGGGAAGAACTTAATGAGAGGTAAGAAGCTTTTTTTTATGAACTAATGAATATTATAAAATACAATTTTTAAAAATTCCAACGTTAAGTAAACATTCACGCTATCAGAGATATCATGGGCGTCGCCAGAGGGGGGCAGGGAGGGGCAGCTGCCCAGAGCCGTGAAAAGTTTTAATCAACTGGCATTGATGAGTATTCATAGGCGCGTAATCATGAACAATTTGCCAGAAACCCACGAAAATTATGTTTTAATTAAGATTTTATTCTTGTTTAATAAAATATTAAGCCTTTACAACTTATAAATTTTATTTTTCCTTATAAAATTCATATCCTCTTTCTATCATCTTGCCCCTCCCTGGCTCATCGGCTGGTGACGCCCTTGAGATATATTATGCAGTCTTAACATCAGAAACGATAGGTAAATAATAAAACGAAATTATAAGAATTTAAGAAAAACTCAATTGTCCACAGGACCTCTACTTAAAATATCTGATGATTAATTACCATAAACGCTCGTCTTTTATTGCCATCAAGACAGTATCTTGTAAAGTTAAACAAATGCCCGTACGATGTCAGATTTCGGAATGTTTGAAACTCGATCGATTGAAGAAATTCTCAATCGAGATAATCTCATAATTAATAAAAATCAGTATCAGGAAATAAGTCGGCGGAAGTTTAGCCCTTTCGGAAGTTAACGAAACTAAAGACCGTATTAAATCCCAAGACGAGATAGTCTTAAAACCTTAAAATTAGTCTTATTATTACCAAAAAATAAAAATCAGGCATAAATCAGAACGTGTTAAATATACTATACCATCATTTTCATAATAGTTATCATTCAATACGTCTAATAAAAAAAAAACAAACAACCAGTGGCTTTAATACCGTATTTATGGAACTTTCCAAGAATGTATTTACCAATACGAATTAAAATCGTTACTTTAACCGATAGTACTACGCTAATAATAATAATAGACTCCGAACAAAAAATTTAAATAACTTAAATAAGAGTTCGTTTTTTTTTTTTTTTTTAGAGATCGCCATTTCAAACGAAAATATAACTTAAACATTATCACTTCAATAACAATAAAAAAGAATCCCATTATAAAAATAGTATCAAAAGCGTAAAATATTGAAAGGAGCAATTGAAAATAATTTAAATCGGTATAATCACTTTAATAACACGTAATGAAATAAGCAAGTTTACAGATATATATAAAAAATAATTTTTTATAATTGCGCTAAGAACGAATTATCGCGGAATGGGGGTCGAGAAAATTTTTCGTTTCATCGCAGGATGTGAAGAAAATAAGAAAAATTTTCTCTTTTTTTTGAAAATTAAATTATATATTATTACTTGTTAATATGTATACTTATTATCTGCGTAAAGCAACTTTTAAATGCCCCAGTTGGAGACGGAGCCCCTAGTATGTATGTATGTATGTATGTATGTATGTATGTATGTATGTATATATATATATATATATATATATATATACATCATCATCGTCTACTGTATTGAGAGCTTGCTCTTGTCGTTATAAACCACTAACCTTTTCCATTTTTTCCTATCTTGCATCGTGTTTTTAATTTGTTTATGCGTCATTTGCGTTTCCACCTTTATTTGATCTGTCCATGTAATCCGAGCTTTTCCTCGCTTCCTCTTCTCTAATCGTTATAGTCACGAAGGTGTTATGACGTAGTATATGCCCCAAAAATCGGTCTCTTCTTTGTTCTATTATTTTTATCAGCTTCCTTTTTCATCGACCATTTCTAGTATCTCTGAATTTCTTTTTTTCCGTGTTCATGTTCATTATGCGGCGCCATCCCTTCATTTCGAGGACCCCCAATCGATCCGTAAGATTCTCGGTTTTCACCCATGCTTCCGAGTCGTATACACTAAGATGCGCTCCGTATGCACGTTTTCATTAGTCTTTTCCTTATGTTTAACTTTTTTGTTGAATAATTCTCTTTTTTTCATAAAAGCTCGTTTGGCTAATTCCTGTTTATCAGTTTTGCGTGAATTATAACAGCGGCAATATAATTTTTAATAGCTTTTTTCATAAATTTTGCGCTGAAAGTTCTTTAAAAATTGAAATTCCAATTAAAAAACTAATTTCCCAGTTTAGTAAAATGTTTTTTGTGGTCAAAGTTTTTTTTTTTTTTTTTCAGTCTGGAGTTTAATAGATTAGCTACGGAAGAAATTTAAAAAACAGAAATAAGCACAATCTGTTTGCCACTAACGAGATTAACGCGATTGCATTTAGCGACTGTAATTAAAAGACTATTGAACTTTTCATTTGATTGCCAACTTTAAATCTTATCGTGTACGATCAATGTAAATGAACTATAGAAATAAAAAGAAAAATCGAAAATTTGGCCTAGAACTTTTTTTAGAGGTACAAAAGATTCCCCGTATTAGTGGTCAATCTTGGAAACAATACTAAGTTTCCTTGCTGCTCAAATAGGCAAAGTGCACGCCGGGAAAAAAAGTGATTTTTTTCAATTAACTGATTCGTCAAATACAAGCGAGTACTAAATGACAAACCCTAAAACCAAAAACAATTAGAATATACAATAAATACGCTTAGCTTTGGACTTCGGCTGTGACCGACATAGCAAAGAGCCTGATTGGAAGAGCGCCTATAAAATATTTTATGTATATTACTGTACCATTACGACTGTTTCTGTTTTATACGTTATTTATTAACAATTTCAAATTTATTCTTTTTTTTTGAAAAAATTTGATGATCCGTTTTTAGAGGTTTAAAATGTAATTTTCATTTAGACGACCAAGCAAAAATCCATAAAAAAAATACACGATTAATATGCGAATCGTTATATATGTATATATCTATCTATATATGTGTGTGAGTGTAATTCAAGACACTTTAATCTTACACCTAAATAAACCATTTTATAATTTAATTTAAAAAAAAATCATGGTCAATAGGCGTTTCTCTTTAAATATATATATATATATATATATTTTATTCGTGGACACGGGGGGGGGGGTGGAGTGATAGAAAGAAGATATGAGTTATAGGAAAAATAAAATGGCTTAATATTTTATTTAACAAGAATAAAATCTTTATTAAAACATAATTTTCATGGGTTTCTGGCAAATTGTTCTACTACTTTATTATAAAAGTTTTCCAAATTGTACATGATTACACACCTATGAATATTAAAGTTTCGAGGCTCCAGGCCCTCCCCTGCCCCCCTTTGCGACGCCTATGAGATTTTATTATATCTTTATATTTTTAGAAATGTTCTATGGAAGTGGCCTTTCTTCTTCTTCATATTTGGTTGGCTTCCTTACGTTTTCGTTTTCATTTAACATCCTCTCCTAACGGTCATCTTCATTCCAATCACAAAACCAGTGGCAGATCCACGAGGGCATTAAGGGATATTTCTCCACCCAAAGAACCAAAGCCTCTATGATAAAAAATTTATTATAACAGAGAAACTTAATTTATGCTATAAAAGATTTGTTAATGAATTTTAATAATTAATATTTAATACAGTTTTCTAGTGAAACTATTAATGTTCCTATTTAATTCTATTTTAAATGTCGTCGATCTCTTGCCATTTTTATTTATTTTTAATTTTTATTTTGTAATTTTAATTAAAAATAGTTCAATGAGAAATATACATGTATTTAAACTTGCTCACGAACAAAGAGAATTCGGATCGGATTACTAACAAAAATAAATAAGAAGTAAAATGTCTAATAAAAATACTATCTTTTTTACTATTTCTAAACCACCATTTTAGAGTTAGAATTTAAATAATTTCGTTTTATTTTTCATAACTAAATATAAAACAAAAGTTAAATTAAAAATTGTAATAGTTATGTATTTTTAAAACATCTTTATGAATTTCTAAAGAGGTAGTCGTTATTTGATTTTCTTTATGAAACACAAGATGGTATTTCTCAAATCTACCGCCTACCGTAGAAGATTTTACATAATTATATAATTCCTCCCCCAAAATGTCCTTCTGGATCCGTCCCTGCACGAAACTGTCTGTGATCCTAACCATATTTTCTTTGAATGCCCATTCCTTTTCCTAATCCTTATTGCGCCTGATTTTCAAGTTTATCACTAATTACTTTCAATACGATATTATTTAGCACTGAGTAACCCTACTAAGATGTTTTAGAACTGAATAATCCTATCAAAATGGTTTAGAATTGAATTAGTTTATCAAGATAACTGTATCTACCAAAGATAGTTTCAAAAATTAAAACTCGGTAAATTCTTAACAGGTTAACATATTAACTTGGAACTACTGTACGTATCACACACTCTTTGAATAACTCTGAGAGAAATAATCAAATTGGAAAGAATCATATAACTTGCAAAGCCAAAATATGTTACAAAAGTGTTATGTTACAGCGGCTTAGCAGAATTCGGCTAAAGTATTTCAGCGTTTTAGAGTCATTCCTATTTTTACAGCTTTTCGCTATAGCGGCCTTTTTGAATTATGCTAGTTTTTCGTTTTACGTCGCTAATGTTTCGCTCTAAAAAAAGACAACGTTGAACCAATTAAAAATCACATCAATCTGAAAGAGTGGAAAGTGATAATGACGGCATATTGCAGCTTTCCGATTCTTCACGTTCATCTCTATAATCAGATTAGAAATATTTCTTTAATTTTAACGACACTGAATAATTTTATGTGATACGAATTTAATTTAGTATGCGATGAATTTGAATTAATTTTTTTTGATTTAAATTTTATTTTGTTGTTAAATGTTTTTTTTTTTTTTTATTTTAATTGATAATGAATAATCACGAATTTAGTTTAGATAATGGATTTTATATAATTTTTATTTGTTTTTGAATTTCTGTTATTTTATGCTATACATATATGATATTGTTATATGAAGTACAAAAAAGCCTTTTAAATCAAAAGCTACACATTATTTTATAAAAGATTGAAACGGATCCTATTCAATTTGTATGAATTTGTATTAAAACATTTGATTCGACATATACGGCTTTTTGCTTTACGGCCAATTTTCCCGGAACCTGTCTAGGCCGTATCGCCCGAAGTATTGATGTATAGAAAATTTAAACATTCGGATATCTGAACATGAAATCATTTCACTAAAAATATGTAGTGTAACTTACAGATGAAGAAAAATTTTAGTGCTTCGCCATGTCGAGTGGTGGAGTCCCCGTGATTAATCTCAAACGTGTAATTTTTTTGGAACTAGAGAGCTGAAAGACGATACAAAGATGATAAATATAAACATTAGTACGTTGAATAATAGGAAACTAAGCTAACTAACCGGGTTAATTGCAAAAGCTAGAATCATTTTTTAACCATTGAAAGTAAGTGACGATATAGATGTATTGTTCAAAATTTTTAACTATAATACTCGCGCCAAATGGGGGTGGCGGACTACATGTCGTTTTTTGTGCTTTTTTGAGCTTTACACCAACTTCGAAAGTTTCATTAAGGAAATAAAAATGCGAATTCGTTCTCGACAAATAGCGATCTATATTATTCCTCCTTCCATAAAATGAAAGACTCTCTTTGGAGTTGAATTTTTTTCCATTTTTCGACAGTTCCTATCGGTCTTTTACAATATTTTTTATGTCGTCAGTTTACCTACGATTTCGAGGTTTCTTTTCATTAAATATTCAAACACCTAATAACACAACTCATTACTTATAACTTTTTAAAACATGATTTATATAGTCTATTTAGAAAAAAAAAAAAAAAAGTATTATATCGTTTATAATTTCTATATTTTATAAGGTGTACAAATAAGTTTGCGCCGCTTCTTTTTTTTATCAAAAATTAGTTATTTATCGAAAATATAATATTTGTTTTGAGATCAAAAATGAAGATATTTAAACAATTTTATATTTCTAAAATTAACCATATTGTATTGAGTTAAATACTGGTGTACGTGTTTAAATAAACCGTTTTATACAAGGAATACTTTCTGTAGAAATAGGTGTGAAATTTTTCGTTATCAGATTAAAACGGCTTTCTAAAACACGTATAAACGCCGTTGAACATTAAAAATGATGAGCGCCTCATTAACAGTTTCGGAATGTAATGATCATCAATTATTTGACCTACGCTGTTTTTTTTTTGTTTTTTTTTTCTTTTTTTTTATACCCGTAAAGATCAGGTATGCAATTCGGACGTACTCATCAAAACTATTCGTTGCTCCGGACACAGCGACGTTTCGTTCGAGACTCGATAGTCCCACTATTGAAAATATCGAAAATTATCCCTCTGAGTTAATAGTTAACTAAATAAATTGAAAAAAAAAAAAAAAAAAAAAAGACCCAACAATTCGATATTTAGATTACAGCCGAATGTATCGAAGCGCCTGAATGAACTTAAACCGAAATTAAATTTAACGATATGCAACATACACGAAACATGGTTAACTGTCCAATTGACGGCATCGGACACTTCGGAAATAAATTCGCAAATGTACGATTATTTAGTGAAAAATGGAAAAATTAACGCGAAATATAAATAAGAATCGATATAATTTTCCATTTAACGGAATTCTACGGGAAAACAATTTTCCTTGCCAGTGAAAACGCCTAACTTCGCTCGGAGATGGCGTAAAAAGAAGAGTAGAAGAAGAGTGAAAACTTACGAATTTCCCAAAATTAAATTTCGTTTTATTTACAATATCAACCGCGTATGCAAGAGAATCCGACACAGCAACCTGTTCTTCTTAAAAACAACCAGTTTATTATTAATCGTTAAATATCGCGGTATCGATATGTGTAGTCGGAAATTAATCGTCCGTAGCGCCTGCAATTTATCAACTACACTACAATTCTGTGCATACAACTCGTCTTTTACACTATAGTGTACCTCCGGTAATTCGGAATTCTAAGTCTTTCTTCTAAGTTCTATTTTGCTCCTCTTCTAATAAGTAGGAAGGCAAAAGTTGAATTTGCAGTCACCCTTTCATTCTTAATGTTTCCCTAAAAAACCGGTTAACTTACCAGGCGCGAATTACACACTACGCCTCACCCCCAGCACTTCTATATGTTTATGTGTGTACGTATGTATGAAAACTTGTTAGAATAAACTTGATAATTATTTATTCCTAAAAAAACAAGATTAAATACATTGCGCAAAGTCAAATTTGAATGTGTAGTAATGCGAAAAATTTTGCTACAAATAATTTTTTTCGAAAAATGAGCCCTAGACGACTGCCGCTTCTCACATCGTCGTGATGTAAGCATAATGTATACTACTTGTACTTTGTTTTTCTTTTTTTTTTTTAAATCATTAATCTTTCCTCGAAAATCATTAGAAGAGAAAAAAACGTCGATTATTGTTTAATCCGGTATTCGTTAATATGAAGTAATCGAAAAGGATGATGTATGGCGAAAGAATAGTCAGAGTATAAGAAAGCGCTGTAAGGACACAAAGTCTGAGCAAACGGAAGTGCGGAGCAGAGCGTTCCAGCGGAAGAGATGAACACTACTGAAAAAATACATGATAATCGCTTCGGACAATTGCATGCTCTTACATGAGAGGGTTGAACGGAAGGATAGGAGGGAAACGCGAACAAACGAATAACGGAGACAACAACAGAAGACGGCAATGTGAGGAAAATAAAAAGAACCACGAATTAGCAAAAGGATTTGATTGAACAGATAAAATGAATTAGAAAAAGAGGAAATTGGGCCGTTAGTGGTGAGCCCAAAAAAAAAACGAAAAAAAGAAAGACAAATATTCGGACAAAATCTGAAATGCAAACTTTTACCCGGCGAAAGGAAATTAGAGGATGGGATTTTTCTTAAAGAAGCGGGAAGAACCAGCAGCAACCTAAAAGAGTCAGCCACTTCATTGCCAGAAATGCCCGAATGGGGCTAGCAACTCGTATCAACTCGAATCGAAGGGAAAGGGGAAAGCACGTGTATTATAAGCGAACGTATGATGGCCTGAAGGAGGGCCTCATGAAGCTGAAACTAATCGAATAATTGGAACCGGGGGAAATGAAAATAAGGAAGACAGTCATTAATTCATTTATGAATACAGAACAGGAGGTAAAATCCAGAAGGATAGAAAAAGCTCTAAAATCACCAGGCAAGCACTCTCGAACCGTGCAGAAAATGAAATAAAGAATATTGAGGAATTTTGAACGGGAAGATAGAATAAAAACTTTAGAAGGATGACGGAAATTATTGCGAGAAAAATAGGGAATATTATCAAAATTATGTATGAATATAAAATAAATACATTTATCAGTGGCAATGGTACCTCTCTAGCCATGCGACGAAGTACCGAGGCAAATGAAAAATGACGAAAAGCTGCAAGTTCTCAAGCAACAGAGATTCTTCTTCTTCTTCTTCTTCGATTGTCATAATCTGCGCGTTGACGATCCTACTGGTGCTAGATTAACACTAATTTAAATTTTTCGCCTCTCCGCTGCTCGCACAAGATCGCCAACAGCGTTTAGTCCTGTTCATTGTCGCACATTCTTCAGGCAAGAAGTTCTCCTTTTTCCTCTTCCGCGACGTTCATCAGTTTTTAATTGGTTCGTATCTTTGACCTCCGATTAAATGCTCGAACAATATGCGATTTTCCTTTTCTTGATTGTTTGCGTCAAGTATCTTTTAACATCAGCCAGCTCCGATACTTTTTTGTTCGTCATCTTCTGTGTCTAAGGAATTCTCAGAGACCTATGCAGCCACACTTCCCATACGCTTCCGAAATTTTTAACAGCCTCCACTACATGTAATGGAATACTCTATAGATGTAACATGTTATCATTCTCTGACGTGCTTTTAAATAATAGCGAGCGGTTTGCAAAGAAATTTTTCATTTTCAACTAAGTAGTCTTGGCGTATCCAATTCGTCTCTTAATCTCCACTTCGGGCTGGAGGTTCGGTTATGTAGCATCCTAAATATTTGTATATATTCTCGCGTTATTTCGATTTTTCGTCCATTGATCTGAAGTAATGTATTCTTTTTGTATCCTTCTTACTGATTGCTAACAGTTTAGTTTGCTTTACATTAATGTAAAGCCCATATCTTAATCCAGCTTCGTTTACTAATCTAGATTAATTTTGCTAAAGAGGCAGTTTTTAGCTTGTCAGCAGATATGTGAGAATGAGTATGCAAAAAAAAAAATGTTTAACGGGTAAAACGCTGATTGATCCGTGTCCGGAATTCCGATATTATTAGGTGATCTGCTGGAGAGTTTGTATTGTGTTCGCTACTGTGAGTGATTCTCCGACATCAGCGATCATTCACTAAAGGCGCATTGAGAAATGTACTCACACAGCCCGGCGTAAAAGTAGTTTTAGATTGAGCGTTTAACGATCTTCGGGTAATTTTCTACGTGGATCAAGCTGCTAGCAGCGAGTTTTTCGCCGCGAAACTGCCACTACACTACTATTGCTCTATCGCATCACAGCGAAATCTGTGGATTATGTAGAAAAGCGGTGGCGCAGCGAACCAGCGAAATTAGATCGGCAATTTAAATTTCACTTTTTGATTTTTTATTATTTTTTTTTTTTTTTTGATTATAAAGACGCTGAATGTATTTCACTCGGTATTTTTCTTAAATTAAAGTTAAATAACGAGATTCCTTTTATTTATTTATTTTTTGAATTTATTAAACATCTTTTCGGCGGTTGTTCACATAAATTATTTCCTTTATCGAAATTCAAATACTAATTTTCTTCTTTTACGCAAACTTAATATTTTTTGAAATTTAAAAGAAAAAAATAATAACTTCTTAATTTGTTTTTAACCGACTTCAAAAAAAGAAGGTTCTCAATTCGACTGTTTTTTTTTTCTGTTTTTTTTTATGTGTGTCACCTCAGAACTTTTTTCTAGGTGAACCGATTCTGATGATTATTATTTAATTTGAAAGCTGGTGCTTCTCGTGTGGTCCCGCTTGAGTTTGATCAAGATCCGAATAGTAGTTTTTGCGTTATCCTTAATAATACTTGAGGTGTATTTCGAAATAGCCTCGTTATTTCGGTCAACGATCTGTCGTCGTAATTGATTTTTAAAAAGAAAAAAATTCAAGTATAACGCTAAAAGTTGTAAAATAAAATGTTTTTTTACAAAAAATAAATACCAACTTCAAGGTTTATTATAAAAAAATGCACTAAAAAGTAAAAAATAATTACTCCCGATTAGAAAATATATTATTCCCTTAAAGATGATATATCGTAATTCTTATACAACACTGATACCTTAATTAGAGTATGATTCATATTACATATTACAATATCTAGGAACGATGTAATGAACATTTAATGTAGTTTTTAATTATTATTTTAATATGTAATATGAATCATACTCTAATTAAGGTATCAATGTTTTGTATGATAATTACGATAATGTCACCTTTAAGATTATATCACACTGATATATATTTTCTAATCGGGAGTAATTATTTTTTACTTTTTGGTGCATTTTTTATAATAAACCTTGAAGTCGGTATTTATTTTTTGTAAAAAAGCATTTTATTGGTTGTATATAGCAGCGTGTGCGATTGTATGTGCGAGTTAATTCTATTTTAACTGTCTCAGAGAAGTAATGAGAAAAAAATCAGGATTCGCCAAACTTAATTACAAAAAAAAAAAAAAATGCATTAAATAAAACTAATTTTAATTACTAAAGTACCGGGCGTTACCAGGGTGAAAAATATGTTTACATATATATAATAATATTAATAATAATATCAATAATTTCAGTTTTAATTTCTATTTATTTTAAGAAATATTTTACATAGAAAGATAAGAATTACACCACACCTCTGTGCATAGTGGCACGAGTTGTGCAGATTATTATTATAACTAAAATTAAAATTGTACGAAGTGGCCGTTATGTAGTTGAATGAAATTAGCTTAATATAACCAAAAAATCATCATCATCATCAAGTCCATTGTCCTGCGTAAGGACGTGGTGGCATCATATTCCTTTTACCGTTTCCTTCCATTTATTTCGATCCATTACTATGTGGAATGCTTCTGACAACTTGCACCGAATTAGTGTATTTACTTGATCAGCCCAAAACCAAAAAATAGCTTGACTTAATTTTAAAATGAAAACACAGCTTATTTCACAGCCGCTGCTTACAAAGCGGTTATTTGATTTCATATTTTGAACTAAAAAAAAAAAATAACAAAAATCAACGGAAAGAAATAATAATAATAATAATAATAATAATATAACAGTCGATATTTTATTTATTAAAAAAAAAACAACAATAACGATAATAATAATTTTACTCGTCACCGTTGGGATGTACGATCCATTATATTTCAGAAACTCTGCTATTGGGATACAATCTAACTATTATTTTATTTTTTTATTTTTTTTACTTTTTGGGAACGCCAACCAAGGGCAGCGACCAATCATCCAAGAATTACGAACAAGAATTAAATTTTAACGTATAGAGAAATGGAAGAAATAAACTCTGCTAAAGCTGGAACATCTGGTGAAGAAAAGGAAAGTATGTAGGAAGCAGAAAAAGGAGTAGACAGCTTAAGATGTGCAAGAACTTAGTATAGTGAAGGGAGCGGGGAACATTCAAAAAGAATATGATCCGCATCACAAACGCAATCGTGATCTGAGGGATGAAAAGTACAATGTGGAGAAGAAACAATAGAAAAACGAAAAATAAACGAAGGAAGACAATTATGATTGACACGAAAACGTGTTATGGAGGAAGTAATGGAGACCAAGAAAATCAACAAACCAAGACCGTGATGAAGGAAGAGGCTGTATTAATTTGTAAAAGGAATGAGGATTAGAAAAGGAGGTAATGTAGACATCTGACCATGATTTGAAGTGTGCTTGCTTAGATGGAAAAAGATTGTTGTTAGCAGGAAATTTATTGATAAATTTGCCATTAAAAGAAGCAGAGCGAGCAAATGAGTCAAAACTAGGTTATTGCCCGAGATGCCGCTATGACTGAGAATCCAAAGAAGATCGATTTGAATGGAACGAACTAAGAAAAGATCGGAAATTAAGAAACGAATAAAAAAAGGATAATGTAGTCGTATGAAGGGGCTGGAAAAGGAGAGGATATGGCCTGCAAAACGCTCATCGAGTCGGAACAGATAGGGTACACTTGTTATTATAGGAGAAACGTGCAACGAATAGAGAACTGCACGGAGTACTGCATACGATGCTGCAGTAAAAATAGAACAGAAGGAAGAAAGTTTATAAAGTTCGTAGTGTGGAAGGGAAGAAACAAGGAAGGAGTCCCCGACGCTTCCATCGCTCTTGGAACGATTCTTAAAAAGGATAGAAGAAAAAGAAAATAATGACCTCAAAGCCTCGTTGAACTCACTTAAGGCGACTGGAAGTGAGCATTTAGTGTGAAATGGAAGGAAAAATAAATTAGGAATATGGATGCAGTTAGTAAAATATCGGAAAATAATGATCAAAACTGAACAAATTAAAGAATCGATAATCGAATTTTCTTCAAAACCGTAATTCTTTATATAGAATCAAACGTAGTCAGTCATTAGAACTTCGTTCGTGTATTCATTTTTACTCCTTACCTGCTCCATTTTCTCAAAATCTCTTCGAATGATTAAAATAACTTTTCACCGAGACACTTTTAAAACCGGAGCAAAATCTGCTTTTAGTTTATTTATGCAGAGAGATCTCGATCGACAGACAGACATCGCGTTCAGCCACTAAACATTTAACGGCTTAAAAAGAAAGCATCAGAATCATTCCAGCAGTTTTCCGTCTTCATACATCAGGGGCTTCGCGCTCTAAAAATTCTCAACCCAAAACCTTAAAATCCTTTCAATAAATATTAAGCCAACTATGAATTTAACCATAATTCCTGATCGATCCAAAGTCTACACTCATCATACTCCTTCTTCCTCTAAAGCTATCCCTTCTGCCGAAATTAAGCGTTGAATTGCAAACTTGGGCCCTGTCGGTGTTCATTTTTGATTCGCACTATGTAGGATTGTTTCGAAAGTCGTATATTGTCATCCGATAGAATCGTCTACCTTTGCTGCGCATTAGGTAATTGTAAGGAAATATTGTGGATCGGACAGTGCCGCTTTGGCGGTTGTTATGTTTACCTTTAATTGAGTGCTACGTGCTGTTATGCAAGTTTGAAGCAGTCTCGGAAGTACGCTGCTGGAAAATACGCGGGACAGGTTAGTACGTGTGTTTGCCGTAAATGTAAGTGTAGTCTAAGATCGGACGGAATAAAGGTCAACGATGGATAAGAATTAGAAAATATTTCGAACTAAATTACACGGTTGTTTCCGTAGTCATTACTTCTACCTGTGTGCCGATTTTGAAGTTTCACAGTGATTTCGATTTCTCTATCGTCCTACGCATTCCTTGCTGAGATTTTTTTTTCCGTGCAGGTTTGTTCGCGTACATTTCGCAGTTCGTTAAGAGCGATATTTTATTTATATATTCACACTTTTTAATCTTTTTTCCCACTAAATATTCGCTCTTTTCCTGTTTCGGTTTTTTTAATTTACATCACAATTCTACACATTCTCGTGGGGACATTTATTTCTGCTTCGACTAGGTAATTCTTTTTTCATATAAAAGAATATTAGAGTCTAAAAGAAAGTTGTTTTTTTTAAAAGAAAGTTGGGCAAGTTTCATCGCACGTAGGAGCCGAAATCCCTCAGCTGGATGACGAGCTTTTTTATTGCAACCATCTTCAAAAAAAACAAAGATCGAGTGTAATTTCAATGTATAAATAATATGTGTGTGTGCGTGATGTGTGAGGGTGTATGTGCGGGTGTATGTGCGGGTACGTGTATGTATGGTATGCGTACGTGAGAATACAACAGCATGTGTGTATGCATTTTGTGTATACATATATAAGTTAATTTTAGCACCCTCCACTGGATAGGTTGTTTATTCATGTCATTTTAACTTATTCTCCATAGATTAGCAAATAGTCGATAAGACTAGGTGTAAAATAGCAAGGTATAATAAAATTCGTATAATCGGTGAAGCAACTAAGAATGATCAAAAGCCCCCCCGTTCTCTTAGATGTAATATTAAAACTTATTACAAACTGTCGTGTTAGCATGTACGATTTTTCCAGGCTTTTCTTCTTTTTAACCGCGTTCACGTTATATGAATGTGCCGATGATAAGGTTTAAAAATGACCGAGTTTATATATATATATATACATATACATTGACAGATCCACGAGGGGGAAATAGGGGACATCCCTCCCCCCAAAAGAATCAAATTCTCGATGAAAGAATTTGTTACAACAGAGAAACGTAATTTATGCTATAAAAGATTTGTATAAATGTTACTACTTATGGATTTTAATAACTAATATTTAATACTGTTTTCTCTAGTAAAACTATTAATATGACGTTTTTATTCGGTTTTAAACACAATTGTCGTCGTTCTTTTGTTTTTTTTATTTATTTTTAATTTTTATTTTGAAATTTTAATTAAAAATAGAGTTCAATGAGAAACGTATATATGTATTTAAACTTGCTCGCGGGCAAAGAGAATTCGGATCGGATTATTAGCAATAATCAAAAAGAAATAAAGTCTTGAAGGAATATTATCGTTTTATTTTTTTTTTTAGTAATTTACTATTCGAATACTATACTATCACTTTTTAGCTACAATTTTATAATTCTTTTCACTTGAAAATAAAAACTTAAATTAAATTGTAATAATTATGTATTTTTAAAGCACTTTTTAATTTCTAAAGAGGTCACTACTTGATTTTCTTTATTAAACAAGGTATTTATCAAATATACTGCCTACCGTATAAGATATTACGTAATTATATGATTTCCCTCTCCAAAATGTCTCTCTGGATCCGCTCCTGATATATATATATATATAAACTCGGGCATTTTGGCCTCGCAAGGGGCTGTGCTCCTTGACGCCTCTTGCTTTCATTTTTGTCTCTTTCTCTTCTATACTTTTTATAAAATGATCAAAATTTACAACGTAATTCTTACTGGCATCAACACAAAAAAAAAGTAACATAACCACAAAAATCCTATTCTAACATTTAACTTTCATTATATAAAATTAAGACATTTTTTAAATAACAATAACAACAATCCTATAAAATATAACAAACGTTACATAAAATTGGGACACTTTTTGGGACATTTTTCGTTACATAAAATTGGGACATTTATTCGAATTAGCCTAAGAATTACGTTGTAATATATATATATATATATATAATAGAAATATTCAGCCGGCGAACAATCGCATCAACGTGAGTAATGGCCAGTCGTCTTGGCTTTGCCTCGCCATTGATACATTTCTCTCATTGGTCGGAAACACGGAAGCTAGGTGTTGCGCTCCTGCTTACGTGATTCCAACTGCGCGACTACCTATCCTCTAATTCTCCTCCAAATTAGAAGATAACTCATACTCGAAATTTCGAGTGAGCTAGATGATTATGATGATATGTATGTATTAAATAATAATATTAGGATTTTCACTAAAGTTAAATATTTTGGAAAATTTTTATCTCTGATATTGCCTTTTAACGAAATACTCAGGTCTTTATGAAGGATCGGAGAACACGTTTGGGTACCGCAGTGAACGAAGAATCACGTTGTCTCCGACTCAACTCGTCTCAGTATTTCCGTGTAATTCTTGTACTTACAAAGTGATGCTATAATTACTAGAGATGTACATGTTTATTAAGGCATTGTGATCCGTTTTAATAATATACATAATAGGTTGCCGGTGTCTTGTTCACATTTAAAAATGTAACTCTAATAATAATTTTTCTTAAATTATCAAACTTACTGTGGTAAATTTTATATCAAACCGGTTACTTAATTATTTTATTCCGAAAATTAATATTTAATGATTGACTAATGTAGCAGTTTTAATAATAAAACGTCAAATGTTAATCAGCTAATGAAATTATAAATAGAAGAAAAAAAAGTGAAGTATACTACTAATCATTATAAATAATTTTTGGACAAATCGACGTCGAAAAAAAGTATTTTTTTCTCACTCGCTTTTTTTTCAACACACTTGTGCCGAAAATAGTTTATGATAAGTAGCAATCATACTGGGAAAATTTTAAACATTTAATTAATATTATTACAATGCGATTCGAAAACAAAATGTATATATTACAATGTGATCCGAAAACAAAATGTATCTACTATGGAAACGTTTTCGGGATTTTTTCAGAACTAAATATTTAACATAATGCACATTTCAGCTGTTGGTTATTAATTTCCGTAACAAGCGCAGAATGTGCGAATGCGTTTTAAATTAAAATATGATATGAAAAAACGTCGACGTGTAAAACATGCCGCCATAATTACTTCATTATTAAATTTAATTTATGACAATACGTTACAATCGGTAATTTATAAAATAGGTTCAAATTCCGTCAACAAAACCACCTTTCCAAAGACTACTTTTTTTGCTGATTTTTTGTCCCGGCCCGAAAAAAAAGTACGCTACCTTTAAGAGAAACCGATTTTAACGATGGCTGCGAAGGGAGATCAGCATCGTGCCAATCAAGCAAACTCTACCGGATACAGGTGAAACGGAGAAAAAGAAAAAAACTAGTTGTGCAGAAATGCGGCATATCGAGAGACCGTTTAAAAATTTGGCCCATAAATCAAAACAGTCAATTAGGCCTCGAATTAATGTAATTACGCGCTTATAATTCCCGATGATTGATAACCGTCTAACTGATCTCATTAAATCGTGTAGTAATTGGCTGCAAGTGTTCCATGCGACAAGAATTAACCACCGGCCGAGTAACAAAACTGATTTACCGAAATCTACAAAAAGCAACACCGCAACAACGCCGATTCTATTATCATCACGTGAAGCATTTCGAGACTATTTTCAATACACACCCATTGCAATCGATTTTTTTCTTTTTCTTTTTTTTTTATTTCAAAAATAGTCCGAACAATATCGCAATTTTCAGAAACGGAAATTTTTGTCAGTTACCACCGTTGTCTAGAAAATGAAAAATTTTGGTTCGAATAACACGTTAGATTTTTCTATGTGTTTATAAAATTACATCGATTTCCGCGTTAAGGTGTTTCGTCTATTTATTATTCAACAATTTACCGCCAAACTTGAAAATTAATATACATTGCCAAAAACGAAGATAATTTGTAAAGAAAATTTCTAATATTTCTCCTCCGGAAGTCTGTTTGATGTTCTTCATTTTATGTTTTAAACTTATATTCGGTTTTTAACCAACTTCAAAAAAGGAGGAGGTATTCAATTCGTCTGTATTTTTTTATTTATTTTTTTTTATGTGTGTTACCTCAGAACTTTCTTCTAAGTGAACCGATTTTGATAATGATTATTTCATTTGAAAGCTAGTGCTTCTCATGTGGTCCCATTTAAATTTGATCAAGATCTGACCGGTAGTTTTTGAGTTATCCTTAATAATGCGGGAGATTGAAGCTTTTTGGATACTTTTCATTCATGATTGTTTCACCGTCGGATTAGATTTAGCTTTCTTTTTTTTTTTTAATATTTATTTTTTCATTCATGATTATTTACCAAATTACCATGCAAATGTAGCTTTTGATGTTTTTACACCGTGAAAATGCAGTTCAAAATAAAGAAATCGACTTTTTTCAAGTATAAAGTATAGAGAATAATGTGAAAAAAAATTGATTTTTAACAAGAAAAAATTCAAGTATAACATTAAAAATTGTAAAATAAAATGGCTTTTTACAAAAAATAAATACCGACTTCAAGGTTTATTATAAAAAATGCACTAAAAAGTAAAAAATAATTACTCCCGATTAGAAAATATATATCAGAGTGTGATATACCCTTAAAGGTGACATTATCGTAATTATCATACAAAACATTGATACCTTAATTAGAGCATGATTCATATTACATATTAAAATAATAATTAAAAGCTGCATTAAATGTTCATTACATCGTTCCTGGATATTGTAATATGTAATATGAATCATACTCTAATTAAGGTATCGATGTTTTGTATGACAATTACGATAATATCACCTTTAAGGGTATATCACTCTGATGTATATTTTCTAATCGGGAGTAATTATTTTTTACTTTATAGTGCATTCTTAAATTTTTATAATAAACCTTTAAGTATCGATATTTACTTTTTGTAAAAAAACATTCTATTGAAAGTAAGACTGTTGAAATATCAAAAGCCGAATGCGATAGTTCAATAAGTAAGGTGTTTCGCTACTAAAGCCCCCCAAAACAAAAAGGGTGTGGGAGTGAAGAAGGGCGTGCAGGGGCGAATTTATAGAAGGAAAGGTAGTTGGCTTCCACTTTTTTGGGGGAAGGAGGGAGGCATTAACAGTTTTAGAAATTTCAGTGTGCAGCAGCAGGATATCAGATCCTATGTGAACGAAACACCATTGCCCAACCAACTACACCAAAGTAATAGCACTAAAAGAAAATTTTTGTTCCTAACAACATTTGATATCGCATGAAGATATAATTGACTCCTTCCTTTTCTAATTGTTTCTGTGTAAAGGTCCCCCCTGGCTGACGAGCCCAAAAAAAGAAAACAACAAAGAACTTTTTAAAAGTTCAAATACAAGTCTTCTCGGACTTTTTATATTTCTCTCTTTTTAGTATTGATTTATATTTAAAAATTTCTAGGCATTTTTTAATCATTTTCTGTAAGACGAATCAGAAAAAAGTTTTATTTCCGATAACTGGCGCTTCTCTCCTCGCAATATTCCTATATTACCCTCGATCTCTTCTCGGTTTATGCTCTTCTTGCCTTTTGTTCTCCCTTTCACCAAACCACTTCACTTTTAATTTCTTTGAATTCAAGCATTCTCCGAAGTTATTTGTTCTCCCCTCGGACATTAAATCTCTTCCTCATCCTGCCGTTCAAATCGAATTCAATCACGTGTTATCCTTATACTTTCCTTCCCATACAGTTATCTACGCGGATGGTTCGAAGTCTGATGTTGGCGTTGGGGCTGCGTTCATTATCCCCGCGCTTACCTATTCCGAATCCTTTCGGTTGCCCTCCGTTTCCTCTATTTTTCTTGCCGAATCCATGGCTATCCTACAGACAACATCTCTAGATTCCTCCTATCCTCGGACTCGAAAAATGTTTTATTGGCTATCTCCTCTCATTTTCCTACTCATGTTACTGATCCCATTATTCTCCAAATTCGCTTCTTAATTTCTAATTTATTTGCATCCCGCTCTGTTGTAATTGATCTACTATGGATTCCTGATCATTACGGAATTCCTGGCAACGAGTTAGTTGACTCGTTGGCACGTTCGGCGGCGACCAATAGTCTATTCATTAGTAGATTTCCTGCTCAAACTCTCTACTGTCTTTCTTATCGTTCCCACCACGATTTCTGGATCGGATTCTATCCTTCATTCTTTACCAATCCTCGATCTTTTTACCTATCTGTTTAACCCTTTCCTTCCTCTCTTCCTTGGCTTAGCCGTTCGATTATTTCCTCTATAGTTCGCCTGCGGTTCAATCATAGTTTGCTTCCGGCTTCTCTTTTCCGTTTTTCTATTGTTCAATCTCCTTTGTGTCCTTATGACCCTCCGGAGCTCAATTATACCTGTGATGCGAATCACATTTTGTTCGAATGTCCCTTTATTTCCTCCGAACGTTCTAGTATTCTAGTCTTCTGCGCCTTGGCCTTCCTACTCCTTATAGTGTCCACTCCATTCTTGCATTCTCCTCTCTCAATATAGTTCCTTTGTTGGTTATCTCCTCAATTTCTAATCTTTTCCTTATATAATGTACAATTCTGTGCGTTAGGTAAGTTCCACTGTTAACTTGTCCAAAAAAAAAAAAAAAAAAAATCATAAATAGGTAGTAGATCCTGGACTCTGCTGTTGATAATCGTCCAGAATAGTCTGCGACAGGAACAGAAAAGTTTGATCCTGAAATATTCCGATCATACTAGTGATTGAGCAATTGAAAATCGACTAGAATAACGTAAATCAATAATATATTAGAAATGGTTTCATAAAACAGATTATTTACCCGAAAACTGGTAATCTAATCGAAAAAAAAAAAACTAAATAAATCGGAAAACAATGATTTCTTTTTAATTTGTATATAGGAATTTAGGTGTCGTGTGTAAAACTCTACATGTGGGCTATTAGAAACCGAATGCAAAAACGCCGGCACCGCTTTTGCACATGCTCCACAATTGGTGACCTTACGTGCCCACAAAGTGAATAGGAAGATGAGAAGGGGCACGAGATGATGCTGTATGTTCCAACTGCAACCTCGACAGGGAATTGAGAATTTCCTGCGTGAGATTATTGGGAGTGATGGCCGTCAGACGAGTCAGTGAGATCTGAGCCACGTTGTTTGAACTAACGACAGTTTATTCCATTCTTCCGAAAAGCGGGTTTGGAAAACTGTTGATCCCAATTGGAAGAGTAGAGCATTTAAAGGCATCGGGGACAAGTTAAGATTGCTCTAGAGTAGCCACCAGTCCGTTGCCCGGGATCTTAACGTGACCGAGAACGCTTAAAAGTGTTATTATGTGCAAATTGGTAGCGAGAGGAGATATACTAGGGTGGTTCAAATATAAACCGGAATTTTTAAATAAACGCGCGAAAAATTTATTGTGGAAAAAGTGGTTGCACTGGCAGTTAGACCGGTTTGTTACGAAGCGTGCAGAGCAATTAGAACCGCGTAAGCTCACTTTTTAGTGTAGTTAGAGCCATGAGTGAAAAAGAAGTACCAGTGTCTGTTGCGCAACGCATCATTATTCGTTTTTTAGTCAAAGACGACGTAAAATCCGTGGAAATTTACCGAAAATTACGCGAACAGTTCGGCGATGAGTGTCTCTCCAAAACTCAAGTGTACGAGTGGTGTTCCGCGTTTCGAAAAGGACGTGAAGTGGTGTCAAACATAGCACATGCGCGGCGCCCAAAAACCAGCATTACAGATGAACACGTCAAAGCCATCGAACAACTCATTTTGGCTGACCGACGCGTCCGTGTACGCGATATGACCGACGAATTGGGCATCAGCATAGGTAGTATTGAGACAATAATTCATGATCGGCTAGGTTATCGCAAAATTGCAGCCAGATGGGTGCCAAGACTTCTGAATTTTGAACAGAAATTCACTCGTTGGGAAACGATGGAGACATTGGCCGAATTGGGCTGGGAAACACTTGAACATCCTCCTTACAGTCCAGATTTGTCGCCTTGTGATTATTATTTGTTTGGCCCGTTGAAAGAAGCACTTGGTGGACAACGTTTCGACAGCAACGATGAGGTGGAATCGTTCGTGCGCAAATGGCTATGTGACAAGCCGCGAGATTTTTACGAAAAAGGAATAAAAAAATTGCCGGAGAGGTTAAAAAAGTGCGTAGCGTGCGAGGGGGGTCATCTCGAAAAATTGTAAAAAATATGAGCACTGTAAGTATAGAATAAAAATTGTTATGACGAAATTCCGGTTTATATTTGAACCGCCCTAGTATGACACATATTTTATTTTGATAGATAAGGGATCATTTTTGTAGTTGAAGGCAAAGCAGAATTCTCGTACATGTCTGCCTCTTAAATGGAACACTAATCTTTTAGGAGCGTTCAAT
The DNA here is from genome assembly GCA_039619475.1 of Icerya purchasi. NCBI lineage: Eukaryota > Metazoa > Arthropoda > Insecta > Hemiptera > Monophlebidae > Icerya > Icerya purchasi. The sequence goes on from CM077116.1 coordinate 493,428,721, forward strand.
ATACATTGTACCTTCAGTCTCGTTGTGGTGAAGGAGAATTTGGAGAGCTTGCTTTAGCCGCATTAGTATACATGCGGATATAGTTGGAAAATGATATAAATTTATTTGCTAATATCTGGAACGTTGATAATGGTGCCTGTTTTAAAGGAGTCAATTAAGATTAACTCAATTGGAAATCGGGAAATACTCCCAGGGCGCTATATTAATAATCGGATTATTAGTGTGACAGATGCTCCAATTTATGCATATCTTAGAAACAAAGGATAGTGCCTTGACTATTGGATAGCCTAGAGGGCATTTACAGTGAGATTTGAAAATTATTAATAGAATATTGGGGCGATATGAAACATCCAAAAGTATCACGAAAGGTGAGATGGTCTCGGATAGAAGAGGAAGACTCGCGAAGCACAAAGTCCGACGAAGGAAATAATACGTAAGAAAATATTATGAAGTTAAACAAAGGGCTTTTAAAAGCTTTTTATTAGCAGCTGAAAAATGATATCTGGCAGCCGTGTGATCATCTACTTAGGATAAGAGCTTTGTGTACTGTTATCAGCAGTTTTGGATCTATATTGTATTTGTAAATGGACAAATATTTTAGGATAGATAAAATTTTTATACACCTATTTTTGAAAATGGATGTATTTGAGGAGCCCAAACCCAAGTGAATTTTATAGTGGATACAAACGGGATTGGAAAATTATGAGTTAACATGATGCTTATTACGGAATTTAACACATACGGTTTTTGAGGATGAAAAATACACAACCTATTCTCATCAGTCCAGTTCTACAATTTATTGATTGTAAGATGGACATCGCATTAGCGGGGAAATATGAAGGAGGAGATATGTTGAACAAGCGGACTGTAACTGGTTGATAAGGCAACCTGCTATGTGGTTGATGTAGAGGATAAATAGGAATAATCTAAAAGCTTTTAATACCATTCATAAGCGTGTTTTACCATTGTTGCTGTTCGAATTTAAGAAAACAAAAAAAAAACAAAAACGAAAGAAAATATTAGGCTTGTGTGAACGTGAGATCGTGCGGCCAATTCATAAAAATTTAACCTGTTCTCATTTGTCTCGAGAGATATTTTGAAACATGCCGCCGGATTTTTTCCGAAACGTACGAGGGGGGGAAAAGAAAAAAGAGTGTGCGGTATTCTTGGTAGCGGAATAGTATACTTAGATTAATTTTGAAAATCGACAACTAAAAAACAACCTTCGCAAAGTGGCAGCACGTGTGCGAACAGCCACTTCATTTAAAAGTCAACTGATGATCGAATAATCACGCGAATGTCAAACTTCAGAAGTGATAATTATATACATATACCATCAAAAAGCTTACGATTAACTTATGCGATGAAATACGCGGACAATACTGATCGATAATCAGATGGTTTATTTAACCAAAACAAAAAAAAAACACTAAAAAACTTTGTACGAAGGACAGATTACATTATCTAGCTTTTATTCGCTCTCTAATTGCCCAGTCTGTGCTTGACTTAATCCGGTATCGCAGATAATTTAGCTGACTCGTTTGTTCGATCTGCATCCTATATAGAATTAATCAATAAATTTCCTGCTCGTAATATGCTTTTTTTCCATCAAAGCGCGCGTACATTCCAAATCATGGTTTGATACTCGTATTCCTGATTCTCACTCATTTGTATTATTCGTCCCCGCTTTAATCATGGCTGCCTTCGTTCATTACTTTTTCGATTTAGTATTTCCTCCTCTCCATACTGCATTCTTGGTGACTGCGTTTGAGTGTTTCCTTTTAATTTCCTTCTCTTTCGCAGAAACACGCTCTTCTATGCTCCGATATTCGTATATCCTCTTACTGAACATCTTGCGTAGTGCTAGACTGACAATTGTTCAGCATGCCGTGGGCGCACGGTAAAGCGCACAGATCTATAAGGAAAGAGAGATTGCTGGCACAAACTGGGGTTATTAATTGCGTATTTACAACACCAATCTAATGAAATCTTTTTTGATACACGTTACGAATAAAACGTATAATTAGAACGCAAGAGTTCCAACAAAAAAAGCAATAACTCAACAAAGTGTATAAGATTACAATAGATCAAGCTTAAAAATATTTACAACTTCATACATGTGCTTATTAATGTATACCTGTGTATAGGAATAATTGATGTACTATAAGGAAAGTATAGAAAACTGATAAAACGATTTAGTAGTAAATAGCGGGTTATAATAATAGCAGATTAATTAATCTTACAAAGCACGCGTGGTAGCTTTAAAAGCTCTTATTGACTAGTCGGTCCTTCCGGGGGGATTCGTTCCGACTGTTCCAGTTTCTTTACGCGATCTGTTCATTTCGATTTTAGTTCACACTGAAGATCGGCTCAGTTCTATTAACTCATTCCCACAAAGAAATGCAAAATAAGCTTCTCGTATAATAAGCAACAGATAGGGGGAGCTAATAACAAATTCGGTTCTCGATAAATTGTTTCCCTGCGTTATCTATAACTGGTTGCTTTCAGTCTTATCAGCATGCTCGGTGAGATTGTTCCACTTTAGTCAATTAATTTTATCTTCTAATCGTGTTATTCCGACCTCTCGTATTATTTTTCTGCGTGTAATTATTTAATTTTAGCTTATGTAATTCGAAACTGTGCGCACTTATTTTAGCTAGTCCTTGTCGGTACCATCATCGGGGGTCGTTTTATTTTCGTTTTGCTTTCAATATCGTTTCTTTTCTTTTTTTTCCTTTCTTCCAATAAACGGAAACCGTTCAGCCGAGTCTTTCCAAAATCAAAATCTATCCCCGCTACGGAGTTTTGGTCTCGCAAACTGACTTTCTAGTTGCTAGATCACTTGATTTCCGTTATAGAAGTCTTCGAGTTCGATTCCAGACAACGACAGAAATCGCAAAATTAAACTAACCTCTATTATCACGTGGAAGGCAGTGGCAAACCACCACGTATACCAACATATGCGCACTAATTGATGTGCAGTAGCAGACACACGTGGACTGCATTTGTATCGCGATAACAAACGATTACAATCAGTTACAATGTAGTCTTGCGCCTACATTCACGTTATACATGACAATTGTATAGATCACTATGCCTACGTCTGTACAGCTGGAATGCATAAATAGCTAGTCGCCGACGCTCAGATACTGAATATGGTACTATGATGATGACGATGATGATGATAATGATGATGAGAGCCGAGCCAGGTCCCGGTGCAATAACTTTACGGGCCTCTTTTTTTTCGTCTTCGGCGAGCGTCCTTAATTTTTTTTTCACTTTGAAAAATGTTCACACCTCACTCCGCCTAAAAAAAAAACACAACAAAATAGTAGATAAATTTTAAAGATGAATTTTTTATTGAATAAAAACTTTTATTACAGAAAAAGACCCTTCGGGGTATTTCTTGACGAGAAGTTGGAGCAATGCATCTACCAAGTTCGCAGATCGCGAATATAAATCGGATGTAACTCGCGTGCATGTTCGCTTTGTGTTCTTCGCTATCATTATGTACCCTTGCGATACTCGAATATTAAATCGAATTCGAAAACGCGGTCGCGCCTGTAATTTTTTTTTTTGGTCCATCGCAATCTTTCAAGGTCTAAATTTATGGCAAAATTCGGTTTCGCGAGTTTTAAATGGGTTATAATGTTTTCAGTAGTAAATCGCAAAAACAATCATTTATTGAGATTTGCTGGCTACAGAGATTTCATTTTTCATTTTTAGAAACAATCATTTATTGATAAGAACAGTTCATTTTTTTTTTTTTGCATCAATCTTATATTTAAATAAAAAAAAAAAAATAATAATAACTACTAAACAAAAAAAACAAAGAAAATCGGTTAATATAAGATATAGCTTCTGGTTTATGTTCTTTACATTTATTAATCTATACGCATAAGATATAACTTCTCGGTGTCGCAAATGGCCTTAACTGCCGAGCGACTTTAAATAAATAAATTATTAAAACAAAGGAGAAAAAGGTACTCATTTGTCTTTGCCTATTCATATGCAGATATTAAATGTTTTGCTTATTTATATAATTGTTTTTGTGAAAGTGAATTACTGAGAATATGTTGTGCACATTTTAAAAACTCCCACCCTTATTATTACATTTTGCATTGATTTAGTCGGAAATTTTTTCAAATTGGTTGGAAAACAGCTGATCATCACAGATAAAATTACAAGGCGCTTTTTATTTGTTTTTATAACGAATAAACCGACAGATAAAGCTGACGACCCTGTATACCTAAAATTTAATTTTTCTAATAAAAAAACGCATAGAAATATATTTGTAGAGATCGAAAATTAACGAAGATATAGTTGCCAAGCTTTCCCCCGGAGAGTACAGAATCGCTCACAGTCATGATACGGTAAAAGACCAACCTGAAGGAACACTTGAATATTTACAACAGAATTTCTTAACATTGTCAACATTTCAGACTTACCACCGCATCAATTGAAATTCAAAAAAAAAAAAAAAAATCGTTAATAATGCTGTTGCGTAATTTATCAGAAAGCCTATGTAATGGTGTAAGACTCGATGTAACAAATCAGTGTAGTAACATAATAAAAGCAAAAATCGCGACTGGTGAACAATCTGGCCAAGAGGTACATATACCAAGAATTAACTCTTGACTCATCAAAAGGTCAAGATCTGCATTTGCCACAACACAGTACACAAATCTCAAGGCCAAACATTCGAATTGGTCAGCGTGGATTTAAAATCGTCAGTTTTCATGTATGGCATGTTATATGTTTCCAGAGTTAAGCGACCAACTATACGTTAAAAGTACTTCTTCCAAATGGAAATCCTCGACATAATCGTAACATAATATGGAAGGAAGTATTAGGTTAAGACCCGATTTCGTCATGGGGTAAAACTGAGTGTGTTCTCATATATACATATACGTAAAGATAGATAAACTGTAAAAAAGTGCTATAACATAGCAAATTGTTTCTATTAAAATATTAAACTAATTGCACTCGTGATTTTTTTAATTTAAACAACCAGTTCATATGTGTAGGTAAGATCGAAAAATATTCATATTTAATCAGTATGTGATTCGTATCTAAGTATATTTTTCGAAATAACACGATATTACAAAAAAAAAATACCGAGCGAAGCTCGCTCGTCCAGGTACTGTATAATATATATATATGTATATATATATAATTACAATATGTTTACTGTTTACTATAATTAGAAGTGAAAAATGACGATCAGTCTTAAAAGTTTAACTTAAAAACCAAAATTCACTTTTCTCGATTTTTTACCCTCAAAGTCCTTTATTATACCACAAGTATCGAGCTGTAATGCTATTTTATTTTTAATTTTTTTTTTTCAAATTTTTTATTGTGACGACAATTTAGTCTTTAACAATAACGGTGACAAAGTTAGCTACACGTGAAGAGAGTTACACTTCCAATGAAGTGACTCCGACTTTATACATCATTTCACTAAGTCATATAGTTTTCGGCGTTTAAACCGCCTTATATCCTCAGAGCTGTCGAGGAATTGTATGACTTCGACACTAGTATGCTTCTCCAGCCGTTTTTCGTGTTTACAAGCGAACCTAGTAATTTCATCAATGACCGTTGGAATTTTCGTATCTCGATGATCGGTATGCAGCAGTGATTGTGCGAAGTGCAATATTTTGACGTCTTTGTATACAATTTATGTTGGAACTACTAGCACAAGCCCACAACTGTATTCCATAGATATTCATAAAGGTTTAACAATGGCTATGTACAAAAGTCGTTTGTCTTCAATAGATAACGGCTAGTTTCTTCCTAGCAGCCAATAAAGACTTCTCACTTTTGCTTTCATTTCCAAAAACATTTTTGTCGGACGTGGTGCTTCCAATTTAAAAAGGTGAACTAAGGTGCATCCCCCTAGGGGTACTCGGCTGAATCTTTTTGTGGGATTATCTGCTGATTCAGCGTCACTGGGATGTTCTCAGTTTCCCGTAAAGTGAAATCTACGTGCACTGATTTTTCGCTATTAACTTTTATTTTTCAGCGTTTCATCCAAGAGCACTTAATTCGTTTATTGTTGACTGTAAGCAATTAGTTACATTCTGCTGGATCTTACTTGTGGTCAGAATTGCTGTGTCATCAGCAAACATAGCAATAACTGTATGATTGTTCATTGGAATATCGGCTGTGTAAAAGAGATAAAGAATAGGTCCTAAAACACTACCTCGTAGTATTCCTGCCGATACATCTCTGCAGTCAGACATCGCTTCCTCATAACTAATTCTGAACTGTCGGTTGGTCAGGTATGATTTCAGAATACGGTACCACGAATATGGCAACTGTTCACGTAATTTAACGAATAAACCGCTGTACCAAACTTTATCGCGAAAGCTTGAGCTACATCGAGGAGTACCCCGCAGCAATATTCCTTCTCGTCAAGAGCTTTATGTATCACATTTGAGACGCAATGCACCTGATCAATTCTGTACTGTGCTTGCTACGAAATCCAAAACTGGTGATCTAGAATTAGCTGTTTTGTTTCAATTATAGGTCTAAGCCGCTTTAATACATAGTTGACTAAAATATGTTTTTATTAATTCGAGTTTTGAAAAATTTCTTTCTCCGCTAGCTACAACGACTGGTATTATTAATAATATCCTTACTGTAGTCCACATAGTTCGGTATAAATTTTCCGATTTAATTTGTTTGATGAAATTCGGTATTAAGAGCGGGCTAATTTTATTTTCAGCTATTCCGTCAACCGCAGTTTTGATACTTATCAACTCTTCGCATTGAACTCTAACCAATTGATGATTTATTTTGAATTCGCAGCGGAATTTTTATTCAAATTTTTACAACAATCGAGAAGTTTTTCTCCCCCAAGCGGATCGTTTATATTGTGAAAAAACCTCCACAGCTCTTAATGATCGCTGTTTAAATCTTTCATCAGCTGATGTTGAAACTATATCTATCGAAGGATTGAAAAAATCAGCGTTAAACTTCTTGAAATCAAATAATAGGCTCGCCATTAATGCATCAATTAAATTGACATTTCATACGCTCAACCCTTTTAATAAGTTTAAAGGCTGGCTCAACCTTTAATTCTTCTGCCAACTTCTTTAGTTTAGCTGTAGGTCTATATAAAACATCATTCTCTGTAATTTTCTACCAAGAAATAACAATTTTTTTTTTTTTGATATTTGATAAATTTATACATACTAATTTTTTTTTTATCTATGTCATGTTTTTACATACAGAAGCGAGAAATATAATCATACTCGTATTTAATTCCGCGTCGGCTGTCTTCAATTCTTCTATTTTTTCTCCCTTTTGAAATTACCTTTGGTTTGAAGCTGCGGTAAAAATTAATTTTTTACCCAAAGGCGGTTTTGGCGGGGAGCTGCCTACCCACCGTCACCACCGTTGCTTTTTCTTACGTACCTTTTATACGCAATATTACTGTTTGTGTTCTTTCTAGATTTTAGTATACATTTTAAGTTTTAACAATTTTTCGCTTTTTTAACAAAACCATAATTGCACCAACACCGGAACTTCTAACCTTTGCCGTTGTGTACGGATGTATATGCATCAAAATAAATAATATACATATATATATATATATTTATTTAATAGCGGTATACACAACAGCATGAAGCCAATTACAGTGTATACATTAGATCTTTATACATGTATATATAATAAACACGTAACAACACACAAACCATATGCAAAACACACTTTAATACACTTGTACACACACACACCAATCGCATAGAACACACATATGTATACACTCACCATGTAACACACAAGATATGCTATGTAACAAATTAATACAATTTTAACAAACGCGATCAATACAAAAATAAATTTACTCCTTATGTACATAAAATATCTTCACAGTACATAAGTACTCATTCTATTAAAGTTAGACGCACGTTCATATATACGCACACGCATACACACACCAACCACTTATGACACGTATACATCCATGGCACGTACAGACGCACATACTATGTGACACAAGCGAATTAATATAAGTTATGTATTTATGTATTAAAATTGTTTATATATATATCGCTAATATATATGGAAGAGGGTAGACTACGCACACTTTTAATTAATTCATCGCGAGCAGTAAAATAATTCAACCGTCTGCTTAATTCGTGTTAGTAAAGAACATGTCAGCCTCCGATTCGTTCATTAAGGAATAATTTGTAATTTTTACCGCAGTCAAAAGGGAAGAATTCGTATATAGCTCTTCGTTCTTGCAAATGGTACACATGCAATAATTGCATTTTTCTGGCCGTTAATCTGGGAATAAGGAAAATAAAAAAGGCAATTAACGTTAATTTTTCACTATAAATTACAAATGCGCTTCAAAATTAAAGTATTCTGCGCAATATTTAAATATTCGAATTTCAGTCATAAAAAGGAAACTGAAAAAGTATAAAATAGCGTCTAATAATTATATACCATATATCCCCATTCGGTACAATTAAAAAAAATACTTCCATTACAAAAAAACTAAAATTAATAATAATTAATAAATGAAGTTAAATAATTTTATACCGTAGACTGTACGATTTATTTACACTTTAGCCTAATGAATAGGCTTTTCTGTTGGTTTGCCTACGGGTACCGTTACGATTTATTTCTTGTATGGAAGAATATAATTTAATCGAGCAACTAATTTTTAAGTGAGTGTGAAAAGATAATGGTATCGAGTTATTTTGCAATTTTTACCGATAGACATTGTTGTCAAAGATAAAATAAAAAACTCGGTCTAAAAGAAATAATTACGTAATTTTTCAGTATACTCGTACTATAATTAAAAATTAACTATTTCTTCGATTTAAACAAAAAACATTACCTCGATAAAATAAAGCGGTAAATGTGATTATAAACATAAATAACAAACTTTAATAAACGTTAATTCTTATTTATATTTATGATTATTCGTTATTTTATCATATTAATTAATTAATAAACTACATGTATATCTATACGCAATACATTTAGAATTACGTAATTTTACTAGATCTCCTGAATGATGGACGCAACCTTCGGCTTAATTTTAGATGAATGTTCAGTCGGCTTCTGCGAATAAAGGAAAGGGAGAAATAAAAACAGAATCTCATCGTAAAACATGGTATATGAAAATAACTAGGAAATGGTTGAAAAATAAATTTTGAAACTCAAAGTACGACAAAATAAATCGCTTTTTTAAAAAAAAAGTTGATTTTTTAAATCATTTAAATATATTTTCTACAATATAATTTCATTCTTTAGGTTTCTTTTTTTTTTTTTGGGCCTGACAATGTTTCGACCAAGTTCTTTACATTCTTTAATTTTATTTGGTATAAAAATATCCAGTTGGTTCTATATTAAAAAATCTCGGGCTAATTATATGTAGCATACCCCGAAAAACGAAAAAAAAAAAAAAAAAACGATATTTAACTTGCGTAAAATATATTTTTAAACAATTTTTTAAATTCACGGTATATACAGCAACATGTGTAATCGACACTGTTCAGAACTGATACCTTTAAGACGGTGTTTTTGTTGTTTCTTTTTCTTTTGGCGCAACTAGAGAAGGAAATTATTTTTTACAATTTAAAAAAAAAAAAAAACAAAAAAAAACTACCTATTTATTCAATTACAACAACCCGTGCTATAAACTGCTACAAAGTCCAGCAGTACGGAGATAGCTTAATTTATGATATCAGAGGTTATAGTTTCGATGCTAGACCGACGTCCTTTAGGAATTCGATAAGCATATGATAAGGAGTGTTTAGAGGAGGATGGATCGCAGTGTTGGTGAAAAAGGAAAAAAATTTCGGAATGGGAGAAATAACGAACATTCAAAAAAAATGTGCGTAATAGTACAAGGATAGTAGCAACGGAGATATTCCCTAGGTAATGTTTTTTTTTTTTATTTTTTTTTCTAGGGGCGCGTCAATACAGGACATTTACCGAACGTAAAGGACTAGCAGAATAATGAAACGTAGGAACGTGTAGGTTATATTAGGAAGCGATTAGAAGTAGTTTGCATCACGGGTCAAATTTAAAATAAGAAGATGAAAGGGACACAACGGAGACTGAACAATATTAAAACGAAAGAGGGAGAGATTAAAGCGAAGGCGAAATATGGAAGAAATAACAGAACGGCTGATGCAGGGAAAATTATTAAACCGGGAAAAATGGGCGAAGAGGGTTGTATGGCAAGGTAAAAGAAGTTAGGATTGGAGAAAAGAGACGGATAAAGATCGATCCAAAATTTATGGTGAAAACGATAAGAGAGGGGGCAAAGACTTTGGGAGGGGAATCTGTCTATGAAATGACCGTTTACTGTAGCTAGGCATGCCAAAGAATCATCAAGATCGTTGATGCCGCAGTGGCCCGGAATCTAGAGCAGGTCTATTAACGGGATGTTAATAAATTTAGGAGAGCGAATATAAAGAATAATAGGATCTGACGAGGGTTTAGGGAAGGGGAACCTGTGGGTAAGCGAGGTATGTCCGGTAAGAAGACGAAGGAGTAGGACATCGGTTTGCCGACAGCCGGCGGATATGTGTTGAACTGAAATGGAATAAAGATCGTTGTTGGTTTGTGTGGGGCTAAATCCTTCCATCAGCGGAACCATCCAGTCACCACAACTTCCTTTATTGCCCGACTGGAAAGTACTATCCGGTTCAGCTTACACGATGATCTCATGCTTATAGGTGGATTTAGAAGTGTATGCTCTAACGATTGCGTGTGCGCTAGGAACTGCACAAGTTGTGCTGCACAGTGCAGGTCTGCCGAAGGTTCATTGCACAGGAAAATAAATTTGTACAAAGTGTAGCTCCGCTCGCTAATGGTAAGGCAGCATGATGAGTTGAGTTGAGTGACGGAAGTGCGATCCTTGATCAGTAGAGTTACAACAGCGAATTGAAGTCTGCGCCGCATACGTTGCGTGAACTAATTTCTTCGTTAGATTCTTGGTAAGCATGACTGTCCGAGTGCTCTAATGTGTTCTTTCCAGCTTAGTTGTTGATCATTGACCTCAAAGTACTTCATTGTTCGCTTGTTTGGAATAACGGAACCATTAATGATGATTTTGAGTTGACGGTTGCACTTCCCCCCGCCTGCAAAAATCCTAGTTTTTGTTTCCGAAAATTCAAGGCCACATTTATATGCCCAGGTCACTAAGCGGTAAACGGTTTCTTGTAAAACTTGTTCCCCAAGGGAAACGGTATTGCATGGAATGACAAGGTCGTCTGCAAATAAAACTGATCGTACTGAGGATGAACCTTCGTTGACTATACTACTAAATACTGTGTTAAATAATGTATTATGACCGAACCTTGTGGAACTCCGTTAAGTTTAACTGGCTTCGGATGGAGCTAACTGATCCGAAGCGCACTATAAAACTCTGTTAGTGAGAAACTGATTAATAAATGATCGGGGATTCGGCCATTGATGCCCCACTGTGTAAGTTGGACCTGGTTTTTCCATATTGTGTCGAAGCATTCTTTAAGTCGAAAAATATTGGGACTATGTGTTGTTGGTTAGAAAAAGATTCGTAGATGCCATTTGTAAATAACGCTAATTGTTCTTCTGTTGAACATCGTGCCTGAAAGCCTGCTTGCTCACGAGGGAGTAAATTTCGGTTGCGTGAATGTTCATCCAAATGACGCGGGATGGTGTGTTTTGTGTAATTTGAGATGTTAATTTTCTCCAAAATTCCCTTTTAGCTCTTTTGAATATGAACCGGGCGTCTACTCTTAGCTACTGTAGGATTGGCTTTAAGATGTTGCAAAGTTCTTCTACAATTAGTGAGGATAGCCGAGCAATCTTTGTTCCACCACGGGATAAAGTTCCTTACTCGAGAGTGGCGGAAGGGTGACATGAAATGGCATGGTAGGGTTGTGTTGACGAGACATTTAGTAAGGGAGTTTATATCATTTACTGGGTTGGTGCGATTCTGCCGGAAACGTGCAATTTGAGAGCTGCATAGGTCCGAAAATTTTTTCCAGTATCCACCTTGCGGTATCTGTTCGTAGATGGCATGTTGAATGCGGTCTGTTTGTCATCAATACTGGTAATAAAAATTGGTGTGTGATCGCTTCCCGCGAGATCTGAGTGATATTAGAGGACCAGTTGACAGCTGAACCGAGCTTAAGTATTAAGTCAAGAGTTGACCACTTTCGATGGGAGAGGTTATAGTGCTTTGGTTCAGCGTTTAGCAGCGCTAGATGATGTAAGTCCAGGATTTCTTCTACGAAACGTCCGCGCTGGTTATACTGCGAACTCCCCCATAAAGGGTTGTGTTAAAGTCTCCTACGATGATACATATATGGCGGTCGGAGTTGGTTTACTAAGTTGCTCAGCTGTTCAGGTAGAATAAATTGATCCGGAGGAATGTATAGAGTGCATATTACCGTAGGATCTTTATGCATAACTTTAATTGCCATCGCTTGAATGCCAGTTTGAAGATGGGTTTCTTCTGATGGTAGCTGCGATGAGATAGAGTTGGCCAGTCCTCCGTGGACGGTTTTATTGTTTGAAATAGATACGAATTTCGGGATGGTGAGAGTTTGATTCGTTTTAAGATGCGCTTCCTGGAGGCAAAGGATTAAGGGTTGACAGAGACGAAATAGATATTGTAGGTCTTCGTAATAGCTACAGATGCCATCACAGTTCCATGAAACTAAACAGGTCATTGTTGATCAGTTATGTACAATTTCAGATACTTTTTCCGTTAGGTTTTTGTTGATTTTAGTTATCTTAATCTTAGTCTTGCGATGGTTAATGAGTGAATGAGTGAATGAGATTCTTGAAGAAGATAAATTAGTTTAGGTTTTGTAATGTTTAGCGAATGTTTCCACGCTTCTTTGGCGTTTTTACACGAATCAAACCCCATATATCATGATGTTAGGTTTAGATAAGATTAGATCTTTATTGCTGTTGTGTAAGATGCAGGGGAAAGTCCCCAGAAGAAGAGGCCACGGCCGCCCTCCGAAAAGGTATATAGATCAACTACCGGAAATAACAGGAAAAGAATTGGAAGAATGCTTGCGAGCAACGGCAGACCGCGACAAATTACGTGATTACATTTGGTCAACGTAACATGGGTGATTCTCGACGCTCGGAATTGAGCAACACGACGGAAGAAGAAGGCAGTGAACGGTTCGAATATTTCGATTAGACTCATTGGCACTGCTGATTGATCATCTTCGTAGGGAGCGTCCGCGTCTAATGCTGGACAAGATATTCCGGGCGATTTCTTGACTGCACTTTTTCTTTGGCTGTGACTTCACAATAACGGATAAAATTGATGATGGTTGGAAGGATGAACTGCTTGATAAGATTTTTGACCTTTGTCTCTTAGGCGTCAATGTAGATGCGGCACTGAATTCTGTAGCAACGGATGATTTAATGGGAGTTAAGTTGATTGCCGTGGTGAGGTTAAGCGGGGTTTCGGTAATTGCAGCTGCTGTCGGCGAGTGAGGATTCCTCTTCAATTGAAGTGGTCTGGTCAGTGGTTGCAGTAGACGGTATGCTCAGTAGAGGGTAGACGTGATCCAAGCAAACATCGCAATCTTCTGCTTTATAGTTGCGGGATTGACATTTGAAGCACGTGAAGTCGTTCGTTTAAATAAAAATTATTTGTGACTTATTATTGTATTGAAGAAAAAAAGAAAGTGGGAGGTTTAGGTGTTCCGGTTTTTCTTGAACGTGTATTTGCTTGCGCCAACTTATGACATGCGAAAATAAGTCGTCAGACGGACTGACACGGATTAATGAGATCGCAGAGGCTGGTTTGAGTTTTAATATATTCCGAACATAGTAGTCGAGCACGTTGTTGGAAATATTTCGGAAAACGTTGGAAAAAACTATTTTAGTTGGGGTGGGTTTTTAAGGAAACTATCATGTTCGAGCAGCGAGTTGACATCTTCTTTGTTGGCTAGAACTGATTAACATTACAAACTAATAATTATACAGAAAATTACTTTTTATTTTGTTGAACAACCAGTTTGGTAGACAGTTTCCACACATTATAAAATACATTAAATTTAAACGAGACATTATAATGACATTTCATTTACATATACCCACAGTTCTGTCGTAATACGCTTTTTCCCTATTGTGTTAATATTTTGATGAAAAGTTTAAACGCTGTTTATAAATTTAAAATGAGACATTAATATGTCTAGAAAGATTTAGGTCTTTCACCATCTTCACCCAATTTCTATACATATTATTAATTAAATCTTTAGTCAGCTATCGTAGCGTATATATGCAACGGTGTTTTTTCAAGTGGAACTTGGTTCAAATCAGACAGCCCCTTTGATAATAGAAATGATTATTTTCATCTGTACTGAGTTAATTCGACAAGCCCAAATAAATAATAATAATCAAATTAAAGCTACTACAAGCCCATAAATACACTGTGCAGTGAAAATAGTGGAGAAAAAAATGTAGAAATTACGATAAAAATAAAAGGAAACAACAAAAAGTATAGAACAAAATCTGTGACACTGATGTATAAACATGATTAAAATTTAGTAAAATAAAGCAACATTTTTAAATACATAAACGATGATGATGTGCCAACATTTTAAGTATATGTTGTTTGTTTTTATTTATTTTTTCTAAAACAACTTACCTGTTTATTTATATACATTTTGTTATTAGCTGACGCTTGCAATTCTTACATGATACACATACATGCAAATAGAACTAGTTTCAATTAAAATAAATTCTCCCACGTTCACCGTATGTAATAATCTAGTAACAATAAACATAATAACACTAAATTAATTAATAATAACCACAGCGATAATATAAGCAGTAGTGAATAATAACATTTAGTAAAATTTAAAAATACTGATAATAGCAACAAACTTTTTTTTTTTTTTTTTTTTTTTTTTTACGAGTAGCTAATGCCTTTTAGGCTATTACTCGATTTTTGAATTATCTAAATATACTTAGAAATTTTTGTATTAATTATAAAGTCAGTAAGTTCTTGCAGGCAGTTTACATCCGGAATCTGTGTATTCAGCTGATTTCTGCGATGTTGGATGTATTTTTGGCAGGATACCACAATATGATGAACTGTTAGCGGCTCGCGGCACACCTCGCATATAGGCGGCGGCTGCTCGTTCAGCAGGTACGAGTGAGTGATGACAGTGTGGCCCAGGAATATTCTATTGACTGTTGTTTCCAGCCTCGGAGAGCAGGTATTGCCAATACTTGCTGGCCAGGCATCCAGGTTCTTCTTTATATTTCCAAGCATACTTGGGCGAGCTTGGAAGGACTGGTTCCACGAGTTTAAAATGCGCTGGATATAATGTTGAGCTATGTCCTCTCCAAGCATTACCGGCAGGGAGGCTTGGTTCTGTCCTCGCGCCGCATGGTGGACATCATCATGGCTTTCTATCCCTCGGTGGCTCGGTATCCAGACAAAGGTAACTGCAGTATTATGTTTGATTAACTCCAAGATGCAGTACCATATGTGGTCTACTATCGTAATAGCAGAGTTTCTTGTTTCGAACCAAACTTAATAACACAAAATTAAACAAATGACAAGCGCCCACTATACGCTCTTTCAATATATGTTTACGTTAATTTAATCTAAACAAAAAAGCGCGCTCACTGTATTTATAAATACATTATCTATCTATATATATATATATATATATAAACAATTTTATCCGTATAAAATGTTTTTCAATAGATTTAGTAGCGTAAAATGTCACTATAACATAATATCGTAAATAAAAATGTATTTTGTTGAACTAAATTTCCTCTAACTGGGCAAAGCGCAGTAATTTCAGTAATAATAATATAAATAGTAACAGTAAAAGTAATATCGTAAAGTATAGTACAATGAGCGCAATTCGCAATAGCAGAGGTGTTAAAAGTAATAATATTAATTCATAAAAATAATTATAATGGCTTTTAAAGACGTTTTATCGTCCATTAGTAGTACCAAAGACCATTGCATTTTAAATATTTATGCTTTTTTTATAGTTTAATAAATTTACCTTTAGCTAACATTGTGGGGAGTTGAACTATATTGCTTCATTGTATATAGCGTGAGTTCGTGTATGGTATTTTTGTAACGCAGGAAATAAATGCGGTTTCAATATTAACTGATCTTATTGTCCCGACAGAAATTTTTATATGAAATTTATTATTGCATTTAAAAACAGAATTTAAGATTTTTAACGTATATAGTTCGTTTAATTTTTAAAAAAATGTTCTTACATTTAGGCTAATTAATCTCTTTACAGCTTGTTATAAATTGCTAATGGATTCCCATGTGGTTTTGCTGTTGCATACGCCAATGTATTATTCCATATCTCAGCCCAAGCTGGTACATAATATTAATAATAATTATAATAAATCAAATAACTAGAAGATTACTTTTATACAATTGAAAAAACGTAAGCTGAAAATATTGTTAATGTTTATTAATAAATTAAAAATTCTACAAAAACGAAACCAGTTTAAGAAAGAAAAAATCTACTAACCTAGTAAGAAATCATTACTAATTATTGTATAAGTATAAAAACACATAAAAATACCAAAACAATTACTATATATATATATATATATATGTGTGTATATATAGTATATATATAATGCAATGGTAAAACACCTATCAGGAGAAGCGGTGTATGTTGATCAGCCTCATCTGGAGAATAAACAAATTTTTTCGATTTCTAATACTCCTAAATTTTCTATTATATAGATTCTCAAAAAATCGTTTAATAATCAGCGCGTCTGCAGATTGAAAACACAATAATCAGAAGTATCGATGTAAAGAATCACCCTAACATGATAATTGTTCATAACTATTGCGTTAATCGATATTAAAATAAATTAAATAACCTGTAAACACAATGTAAATTGTTAAATTTATAAAATCTCCGTTTAGTTTCGGATACTGATGAATATGGATCTAGTAAACTAATCGGTGATTTTATAAAGTTAACAATTATATTGTGTTTGCAGGTTATTCCATTTATTTTAATAAAAACTGTCTTCTTATTAATGCGCACATGAAACCATTATATGAAATTAAAGTCAAACTGTTCCCGACGAAAAATGCCTTAAATCTTTGTACTTCTCGAGATATGGAAGATAACAAAAGAAATTTTGCTTCTCTTATCAAACGTATTGAATAGAAAAGAATTTAAAAACGCAGCTTATACGTTAAAAACCGAATTTTTCAATTTTTGCCATATACCTACGAAAAGCTCCCATGCTTTTCCTTCAATTTTTCTTCCCTTCATTCATCCGTTTAACTGCTTTTACTCTCCTGTCGATTCCTATTCTATACCATATCGTTAGATCGGAATTTTTGCAGAATTTAGCTCTTGCATCTCTAACCACTTTTCACAATTTACGCTGCTGGTTTCAAGGGACCGTACGGAGTAGGCGCAAACGATTTTTACCTCTTTTCTAAATTATTCAAGTCCTTTAAACTTCCCTGCCGTTCTATTCAATCTTTTGTGCCGAGTCCATTACTACCTTGTCTGCACTTCTTTCCATCAGATCTTCACCCGTTTCTCTCAATATCTTTAATCTGTCAGATTCTCAAAGAGTGTTGCCGGCAATCACATCTCCTCTCCCTTCCCACTCTACCGACAACATAATCCTTCTAATTTCTTGTTCCAAAATCACTTCCTTTCTCATTCAATCCGAACTGATCTCTCATGGACTTCCAGTCACTCCAGAATCGAAAGTTTCTTACCGTATTCTCATTTACACCGATATTACTGTCTACAGCTACTTATTGCAAACTGCGGTTTAACTTTTACTCCTTCTCGTTCTCTAATCCGGATCCCTGTTACTTATCTATCCAATTTTTCCTTCCTCATTATAATTGATTTATTCACTTCCCTACTTTAATCTCTCTGCGATATGTTTACGCTTTAGGTACAATTTGCTCCCTTCATTCCCTTTTCCATTTTTCTCTCAAACCACCCCCATATTGTCCGTTGAGCAACCACTTTATGTTACGGGGAGCTTGATATGATATTCAGGGAACACAGACATTAGAGGACACGGAGCATTACCTACTAAAATCCGCTCCGTCATATCGTGAACACTACAAGGAAAACGTTCCAAAAGGTACGCGCTTCTCAAAATAGACTACTGAGCCAACCGGGGGAAGGCTTATCCGAAGATGATTCAGTGTCATACATTAAAAATGAAAAAAAGCTATTTTAGTAAGAAATTAAAAATATCTAAATAACGTACGGCTATCCCCGCCAATTAGAATTAAGTGGTCTATTTTAAATACTGCTTAGCCACGTCCTCGGAACTGATGCAAGGAAGTGTATTGTAACTTACCTAATTCTTTATTTTTTTTAAGTTTAATCATGTTTAAAACAAAAAAAGTTACAAAAACAATGATTCCTAGCGAAAACTGACAAAATATACCTTAGATGTTATCTATGTGATGACAAAAGGTAAAGAAACAAAAATTAATGCGGACAATATGTAAATTTGTTTCAGGCTCAAACATTGTTCATTACTAGCTAATAATTAATACACTTTTATTATAATAAACATCGTTTAAGCGAAATGGAAATATTTCATTTTCAGCATGAACATTTTTTACGCGCAAAGCCACTTTCCCGCGTTCTTTCAGATTTTTTATATTTCGAAAATTTCATTCGTAATCCATTCGCACATTGTAGCGATAAAAGTATGTTTCGCCGTTTTCTGTAATACTGCACAGTATAAAGGTAACCAACAGCTTTAGGCGCGGAAAAGCACGATTCACCTTTAGTGGAAGTTCAAATTTCCCTATAATAATACGAAACTGGACTTTTTTCTTTTTTCTTTTTTTTCTTTCATGTAAATAACCTCGATATTACCCACAGCAGAAATAAACCAATAAACTTGAAAATCTTACCTTCTGTGTGACCCAATTTTCTGTGATGGCGAAAGCCTGCTGATTTTTGGGACCTCTTTTATCTTCAGGATCTTATTTCCTGTTCCATTCTATCTTTACAAATATGAATTAATGATCATCTCACGTTTATTTCTTGTTTTCATTTACTCTGATTTCCGATTATTTGATTATTTTCAATTTCAAACGAGGGCCTTTCAATTTTTTATTACCCGTGTAATATGCCCCTCTTATCTACATCCTTTCCTCTTCATTCCAATCCTATTGGTATGTTCTCGAGTTCCTAAACATTCAGGTATCAAGGATAATAAAGTGGGTAATTCTTTAGCACTCTCGGATTATCGTTCGTTCCGTTTTCTTTTTAAAGAGAAATTCCATTCTCTCATCACTTATCATAAAGAATTTTCTAAATTTTGGTTTCATCTACTTTTTCTCGGTAGTAGGCCTACTATTACCTTGCCTTGCATGACTTTGCTTTTGTCGTAACTACCTCAATAATACCAAGTCAAAAAATATAATGTGTCCGAAGGTTTGAAAATATATATATATATATATATTAGGTTTCAATGTGAAGAGAACGGAATCCGGTTTAATTTTTTAAAGAATATCACAGTTAAATTGTTGCGAACACGTGTATACGATGATGGCAGATTCGGAGAAGAAATTAACTTCGAAATTTATTCGTTTCGGATGAAATAATTAACGACATAACGGAAATAGCTGAAAGGTTATTTTAAAATATTACTGCATGATTACTCGACCATAACGGACCGGGACACAATGAATGGAGATATGAAGATTAGATTGGACTCCAAACTAACATGAGTTCAGATAAAAGTGGAGACGGTGAATTAGTATGGCTGCTAAATCTGATCCTTTGCCGGGCTAGCAGAAGTGAGCTAAATTTTAAGTTCAAAAAAAGAAGAAAAAAAAATTTTGTGAACTAGATCAGTGAATATGAAACGACTGAACTAGCAAAAGAGGCGAAGACTCCGCGTACAAAAGTGTATCGGAAACAGTCGCTGAAGTACAAGTTTTTTGGCTTAGGTCCTTTCGACATGAATATTTCTTATGGCTGGACACAATCTAAAATTTTGTATGTAACAAAGAAATTCGTTTGCCACGAAATTTTATAATGATTTTCGCTTACAGCCAGTAATTAGAGAAGCGTCTAATTTATATTTAAACCGCGCTAAGCATTTTATTCAATTTTTTGCCAACATTTTTTTTACGAAAACGAAATAGTAGTATTTTACCCATCCTCTGGAAATTAAATTGTAACAGTGTGCTTCTGCACACCTAGGTACACTAGTCTATTTATCATTATCATCATCATTATTATCTAGCTCACTCGAAATTCCGAGTATGAGTTATCTTCTAATTCAGAAGAGAATTAGAGGATAGGCAGACGCGCAGTTGGAAACACGTAAGCAAGAGCGCAACCTAGCTTCCGTGCTGCCGACCAATGATAGAAAGGTACCAATGGCGAGGCAAAGCCAAGACGAATGGCCTTTACTCACGTTGATGCGATTGATCGCCGGCTGAGTGTTTCTATGCGACGCTAATACACACGACTGCAATTGGAAACTGACTATAGTCGCTTGTTGTAACCCAACTGTGTCTAAACTGCTGTGTACTAAACTAGCGCCGCATAATTTTTGTCGTCGCCCGGTATCGAACCCGAGACCGCCGGATCGGAAGTCAAGCGCTCTAGCCACTAGGCTAAACGCGACGATACAAGGAGTGAAATATAGGATGTCCTCAAGAGAAAACGCAAACGAATCAGTTCGAGACGTTGATTACCGAAGTTGGACATTGCAAATAGGAGCTAATGTATCAATCAAGCATGAAATCAACGTCGATTTTTAAATAATATAGTCCCTACCGGAGGAGTCATCCTCTTTCGGGCGCACAGATTTCTTTCGGGAACAGGCGAACTCAGACCTTTTTACAGACTACCTGCGGTGGTTTTCAGGCACCATCCGTTAAACGTTATCATCTGTGTTAGTGTGAAACACGAGTTACTAAATAACCAGAAATTCCACTCAAAAAATATCGTTCTTCGTTAGCGATTTAGTTTTCCCACGCGTATAACATATTAAATAAAGGCATATATAAATATAATCACAAAACACATATTTAACATAATTTTTTTTTATTTGGTTATTCACTTTTTTAAAATATTTTTTATTTTTTTGAAATAACAAATACAGCGTGAAATACAGATAAACAGATTTTTGCGATGTAAATTTAAGAGTTCTGTTTGCAATAGTGATACGAAACGGACGAAGATGATTAATATTAATAATCGGGGTCAAATGGATTATCGGTTCTTTTCACTTTTCATTTTTTTTTTTTTATTAATGTACAGTCGACCGTAATGTTTAAAAAATGACAAACTATCAACTCTACGTCATTTAAAGTGTAACATAACTGGATTGAATTTGCTTCTAATACATATTCGTTATATTATCTTTCTTTCCCATTCGTATCTAGCAAGTTTAGGTTTAAGAGCTTCTTTTTTACTGTCTCTATTACAATTTTTACGAAAATGAGATAATCAGTCCAGTGCTTTGAAGACCGAAAATTTTTCCAAACAAATTTAAAAAAAAAAAAAGAAGTCAGACAGACAGGACGTTTTGTATACTGAACATTTTGCGTGTTAATTTAAAAATGACCATAATTTACATTTACATAATACTGAATTCAAAACAAAGATATTTAATTTTTTAATTTTTAATATCGTATATATATTTCTCGCCCAGTATTAACATAAATGTATTTATTTATGTGTTTAAAAATTTTTGTGCCTTTGTTTGTCTTTTTCGATACTTTTTTTGAAACCTAGGTAGATTCGTCAAGGAATTAAACATATAATTAAAATCACAGACAACAGAAGAAACTTCAATAAACGTGTATCCTCAAATAAACTTGCTAGATACGAATGGAAAAGAAAGATAATATAACGAATATGTATTAGAAGCAAATTCAATCCAGTTATGTTTGATAGTTTGTAATTTTTTAAATACGGCTGACTATACATTAACAATAAAATAAAAAAATGAAAAACAACCGATAATCCATTTGACCCCGATTATTAATATTAATCATCTACGTCCGTTTCGTATCACTATTGCTAACAGAACTCTTAAATTTACATCGCGAAAATCTGTTTATGAGTATTTCACGCTGAAGTCGTTATTTCAAAAAAAAAAAAATAGAAAATATTTTAAAAAAGCGAATAACCAAACAAAATCATATAAAATATGTGTTTTGTGATTATATATGCATATATAACATGCTGTACGCGCGAAAAAACTAAATCGCTAACGAAGAACGGTATTTTTTGGACGGAATTTCTGATAGCAGTATTTGGTAACTCGTGTTTCTCACTAATTCAGATGACAACGTTTAACGGACGATACCTGAAAATACCGTAGGTGGTCTGTAAAAAGGTCTGAGTTCGCCTGCGCCCGAAAGAGGCTGCGCCCGATAGAGCTGCGCCCGAAGGAGCCTGTGCCCGAAAGAGTCTGCGCCCGAAAGATCACGCTCGAAGAGCAGTAGCGGAGAGGCAACATTTTTTTCGGTCGTAATTCGGCACGACAATTATCCGGACCAAAAGCAACTATAACGAAAATATAACACACGGTGATAGAAGCGTCGACCGGAAGATGTGATTGACTAATTAAAAAATTCCGCCAACATGTGAAATTCGCGAATTTATGCTAAACGTGCTGAGTAGGTCAGAGCCGACACGGTAATCGATGCATTTGCGCGAGTTCACGACATGTTCCCACTGACGCAAATCCGACGTAAATATATTATAAAGAAATAACAGTTTTTAAAAGCTAAACTATTTTTCGGCATTTCGAAAAGAACAGTTTAGATAAGCCCGACTTCACCGCATTTTTAACGTGTTCACTTATTTAAGGCAGCGCGGTAGCCTAGTACTTAGAAGGTGCTTAGCTACCAAACCAGAGAGGTGCCATATCGAGACTAGTCTTGTTCCAGATCCAAGTCGTTCCCAGGTGTATGCCTAATCTGAAATAGAATTGGGTACCAGAGAAATCTGGGAAAGTAAAGGCGGATCATCCCACCAAGTATAAAGAAACTGGCCCCTGTATTCTCATCAGATCCATTAGGCTAAGTACATTGTGAACCTTACCTAAAGTTTGAGACTTACTTTACTTTAAAACTCCTTGAAAGGCAAACGTTTTCATACTTTTGACACTGCAAATGACAGAACAATTTAAAATTATTTTACATATTTGCGCCATCTGCAGGATATATCGAGAGACATGGAGGTAACATTGTTTATTATCTACTACGCACTGCGGGAGGCCTCGGTAAATCACCCTGGAATCATCGAAAAAGAGAGTAAAAAGGTTTACTTTGGGAGGTGAAGTGAAGAGGAATATCAACGGAGAGCATTTTGTTATGCAAGGAAGGTAAATGGACATTATCAAAGGCAGAGGTGGCAGCAATTGATTTTTTTAAGGATAAGGGGTTAAATCAACGATTAGAAATAGAGCATAGAAAAGATTGAAGTACAAGTATTAAAGCTGGAGTTGGGAATTAAAGGATAAAGAAAGAATTATAAGGGGAACAGGAAGACTATCAGTGCTACGACTTTGGAGTACAAAACAGAGCGTTCAGAATCAAGGGCGGGGCATTCAAAAAATATGTGGTTTGCAATATACTGTGGAGTAGAGATGGAATTTTATAAATGGGGGTGTAATCGGGAGAGGAGTACAGGGAAAAACGAAAACGTGAAGAGGATAGAAGGGAGTGATTAAAATGTAGTCTGATTAAGGAAACGATCGCGGAGCGTTGATAAAAAGAGGATTGAAACCACGGCTAGGAACAGGGAACCGACTGAATTTGAAGATAATGAGAGGCGGGATTAGAAAATACAGAAGGATAAAGATGTCCGACCATAGTCGGGAATGATTAGCTGAGGAAAGAAGGAAGATGTCTGAGGTAGGCAAATGACAGAGTAACGAAACCATCGCGGGCGGCCGAATGGGCTAAAAAATCCGTTAACTCGTTGCCCTCGATGCCAGAATCAAAAGGTCAATAGTATAATAGAGCGGGATGAGAGTGGATTGGATATGAGTAAACAAATTGAGAGAAGAATAGAGTTGGATGAATGAGAAGTAGGAGAAGAACTAGCTTGAAGAACAGTTTTAGAATCACAATGAGACATTTACTGATCCCTCTTACGGATGGGATGAAGGAGATTGCGCGTAAAATGGAGATAGACTCCGCTGTGAAGATAGAACAGAAGGAAGGGAACTTCTTCTTCTACCTATGATCTTTCTTTTTTGGATCGACCACTTTTTTCTTCCTTCACCAATCTCACCGAGTTCCGCTTTTCTCAACATAACCGATTATTCCTTATTTACCTCGATAACGGATCTTTATTCACTATCGACGAGATTCTTTAGCCCCCAAATATATATTAAACAGTAACACGTTTACGTCATACATATACTCTATTTTTATTTAAGCGTAAGGTAACTTGTTTTAAGCAACCTAGAGGAGCTCTTTATATCCTTAAATATATCTCCCCAATTAAATTTGATATTTTACACTAATCTGTGCGTATGTAACTTCGCATTTAAGTAATTTTCTACATCTCAGTTTAGCAGAACCGCGGAAGTCTGTGATATCCAATGCAATTTCTCGGCATTTTATATACTATTGAATAGTTTCAGGAAATATACGAAAGAAATCGATATTTTTCCTGATTCGATATACTGTAATATGTGAAATTCAAAAAATTTATATGATAAATGTTTTATGTAATAATGAAGATAATACGCGTTGTATAAAAATAATTTAATTTCTACTACATCGTCCCCGATAATTTAATATAAAGGAGTCGGTAAAAATAAGTATAGTATCGTCATCGGTGTTGGTGGCGACCAGCTCATTTGCTGATATTAACATATATGAATGGACGCCGTCACAACTATGCGTTTTTAATAGCGACGTCACTAGTATAGACACGTCATGTCAGAGAATAACGATACGGGGTGACTCTGTATTGTCGTGTGCTCAATTCTGATGTCACGTAATAGACGAGAATGAATTCAATTTATTGATAAAAAGATATATTTACACAATTAGACCACGCGTCGGTGACTAGAGTATTTTGGAACAAAGCAGGTGATCGACACATTTAACAGATAAACAACGCGAATATGAAAATATTAAAAATTCTTCACACGTATTAATTAATGATTATGTCGACGGACAAATAATTTAATTTATAAATTGATGCGGGTCCGCTGACCACGCAACGCTTCAAATTACGAGAACTCTTTTTAGAGCAAAAACGGATACTCCCCCTTGACGAACGAGCGCAAGACTCGCGAAAACCCAGGTAGTCGATCAGCTGTCGGTACTGCCCGACCACTCGCAACGACACATCATGCTTATCAAACGCGTAATTTTTGGCAAAATTACGTCGCTTTAGTCGGGCAGTGTATCCGCGTCTAGCCTTAGTTAATTCTACGTTATTATAATTGTGTTGGTACGGCATCGGAATTATATTCCAACTTCCCAACCGTTCGAACCATTTAATCAGCTACTTTACTTTACTCGGTTCGAACATTACGAGAGAATTATATACGAAATACTATGCTGTGTTGATCGATAATAAATAAAATAAGGAATATAAATTTTAATCTATGTTTTTCATTTCCCACAGCATAGTAAAGCCAGAATTCCAAACACAAAATCAATATTTTATTTACGTTACTCACTGTAGGCTCATGACAGCTGCCCCCCCTTAATATGATTCAGGACTCGTAAGATCTTGAATCATATTAAGTCAGACCTATTCGCCGCTAATAGGATCCGATCTCTACCTCAGTTCTCACTGAACTCTTTTTTCTCCAATTTCGCAAAATATATATGATTTTTTTTTTTTTTTTTTTTTTTTTATATATATACGTATTTTTTATTTTATTATTATTATTATTTTTTTTTTTTTTATTTTTTTTATAAATGCAGCTTTCCAAGTATATAATAAAAACATTCGTACACGCACATCGCTATTCACATACCTATGAATCTACCTAATTGACAAGAACGCCATCAAACATATCTATATAAGACACTGTAATAATAATAATAAACCATAGATAGCGCTACTTAATTGATTGATAAACGTTATCAGCACACAATTGAGAGGTATAAAGTAATTACAGAAACATTTTCACTACCAATATATCTTTTTTTTTTTTTTTTTCTTTGGACTCGCTGACAAAGAGCATTGACCCATGTTCGACAAGAAAGAAAAGTATTGCTGAATTAATTATTCAGATTCGTACGCGGTCAGATATCGCATCAATGAAGGATACAAGGGGAGCGACAACAGTTAACGAAGGAAAGGAGAGAACAGATGCAGCACTATAGGGAGCAGGAATATTAAGTCTCAGAAGTTGAGAGTAAAGAAGGAAACGTTCAGACGACAGTGTGGAGCATTCGAAAAGTATGTGGTTAGAATTACATTCGTGGGCATCATTTGGAGGATGTAGCGGACAGTAAGGAGAGTCTGAAAGTGAAACTCGATAGCGAGATGAAGGAAGCAAACTATGATCGAAACGCAATCGACAAAAAGAGGAAATAAAATAGCGCTGCAAAGACGGAAATTCATGGAACCAAGGATTAACTGGAATATATGGCTGAATAGAAAGATAAAGGGAAAATTGGTTAGAAAAGGAGGAAGGATATGAGTCTGACCAAAACCTATAATGGAATTTTTTAGATAGTGCAAGTAAATTATTAGCAGTGAACTTATTAATGGGGAGTCCATTAACAGCTGCACCACGAGACAACTGATCAACTCTTTCGTTTCCTTCTATACCAACATGGCCTGGAATCCAAAGGAACTCGATCTGAATGTGGTAAGTTTGGAAGAGGTTATGGATAATCGAGCGAATACGAAGAATGATTGGATCACAAGAAGGATGAGGAAAAACAGATGAGATAGTTTGTAAAACACTTTTAGCATCAGAGATAATTAGGAATTTATTATTGTCTCGTATTAAGGATATGTAAAGAATGGCTCTTAATATCGCAACCGATTCTGCAAAGAAAATAGAGCAAGTTGGAGGAAGTTTATAACTTTCAAAGTAGTCGTGAACAGCATATAGGAAGGATGCTCCAACGCCGTGAGGACCCTTCGATCCATCAGTATAAAGAAGAGAATGAAAAGGAAATAGAGAGTTAATAGTGTTAAGGAAATCTTGATTAGGTTGTGGAAGGGATTTAGAGTAAGTGGACAACAAAGATAGATTAGGAGGAAAGAGAAAGTCTGTAAAATGAAAGGTAAAGTAAGGAAGTTTATTATGTATTATAATTTGTGGAAGAAATTTAACAAGTCGATTTGAGATATGAGAAAGAAGGGGAATTTTTTTGGAAGTGAATCGCCAATTCTGAAGTAGGGTGGAGTAGGATGAAATAAGTTTTGAGGAAGAAACTGGAAGCCGTTTTAAAAGAAAGCGATATCCCAAGTGAGATCTACGGATTGGTAAAGGGAGAACATTGCATTCAGCATGTATTGCAGGAATGGGAGTTGATTTAAGGGCTCCTAGACATAAACGAAGGAAGCAATTCTGGGCCCGATCCAGTTTACAAAGGAGAGATCTGGAGGAGTTACCATAGATAAACGAACAATAATCTAGTTTGGAACGTACTATAGATTTATAAAGGATAATTAAGGTACTAGGATCTCCTCCCCACCTTGTTGATGAAATAGATTTAAAGAGATTTAGTCTTTTATTTACCGACATATGAAGATAGTTAATGTGCTCGAGAAAGGAGAGACGACTATTTAGGAACAGACCAAGGTAACAAAAATTTTTAACTAAGGGAATAGGAATGTTATTTACTGAAGGGTTTATTAAGGAAGGATTAAAAGGTCGATAAGTAAAATTAATACAAGCGGATTTAGACGGTGAAATAAAAAGGTGTAGATCTGAGAGTGAATCATTTAATAATGACAAGGAATTATTCATTTCTTCGTTTGCAGAGCTAAGATCGTGAGAAGTGGAATATAGAAGGATGTCATCAGCAAAGAAAAGGGAAGACGACCCTATCGGGAGGGAGGCTATATTAAGAATATATATATTGAAAAGCGTAGGACTTAAACAGGAGCCCTGTGGAAGACCATTGTATACAGTTCTGGAAGTAGAGTCAGGAGGTGTAGAAAGATGAATCGCACGATTCTGGAACAACCTAATAACAATTGAAATAAATTGAGATGGAAGATTAATAGAAATCATTTTATTTTGTAAGGTAGGAAGATGAACATTATTAAAAGCATTGGAAATGTCAAGAAATGCGGCTAAAGTATAATTTTTATTTAAGAATGAATTATAAATGTCCGAAATAAAGAGACTAATGCAATCGGAGGGACCAAGGCCAGGTCGGAAACCGAACATGTTACTGGCAAGTAAATTATTACTTTCCAGCCACCAAATAAGACGTCTATTTAGGATACTTTCGAAAATTTTCCTTAGACACGGAGCAAGGGATATTGAACGGAAGGAAGAAGGATCTTTTTTAGGGACTGGAATAATCACAAAGGAGTTCCAAGAGGGAGGAAGAGAGCCAGTGGATAAAATAGAATTAAAAATATTAAGAAGAATTTGAAGAGATTGGTTGGACATATTTTTTAGAACTCGATAAGGTATACCATCTAACCCTGGGGAAGTATCATTGGCATTGTTTAATGTATAACGCAGTTCATTAATGTTGAAGGGTAAGGTGAGGAAATGAGGAGAGGAGTCGTTGGAAAATGAAGGAGGGAAAAGTTCTTCCGAGCTGGGTACATACGAAGGAGAAATCGAGTCTAAAAAAGGAATCAACTTTTGCAATGGAACATTGGAAGATATAGGATTATGAGAACGGGAGACTTTAAAAGCTCTAGCCATCCTCCAAATTTGAGAGAAGGGAGTATTACGGGAGAAAGAGGAACAAAATTTTTTCCAGGAATCTTTTTTGGCTGGTTTGAAAACAAATCTAGCCTTCGCATTCATTTGTTTATAGATTAGAAGATTGGAAGTCGAAGGACAAGCTCGGAAGGTTTTGAAGGCAGATATACTGACATCATAAGCGGCTTTGCATTCATTATTCCACCATATAGATGAAGCAGTGAGGTGCTTAGGATTTTTAGGAAATTTGATTAGTGGAGAGGAGGAGGACAAACTTGAATTGATTAACTGTGTGAATGAATTATACGACTGAACAGGATCTATATTTGTAGGAATACAAGAAAGAGATGAGTCCAGTGTGTTTCGAAATTTTAGCCAGTTGGTTTTGTTAAGATTCCAACGACAAGCTTGAAGGGGTTTATGGGATAAAGGTAAAGGAAAATTATTGAGGGATAAAAGTATAGGAACATGATCACTGCCAAAAGTGTTGTCCAAGGTTTTCCAGGAAGAATTAAGGCCGACGTTGGGAGAAGTGAAAGTTAGATCAATGGAGCTATATATCGTTTGATTTTTAAAATAAGTAGGGGAAAGGTCGTTTAAAAGTATAACATTAAAGTCAGAAATGATATCTTCAATGACCAGGCCATTAGAGTTACTCGAAGAGCAACCCCAAAGAGGAGAATGAGCATTCCAATCTCCTCCAACTATAAAAGGATGTGGAAGGGAGTTAAAAAAAGAAGATAATGGAAAACTGTGAAGATTATAATTAGGAGGAATGTAAGCAGATATAAGGTGTAAGGAGTGAGCATATTTAGTAGGAATTGAGACGTGAACAAAGTTAGGATTGGATGGATCAGATGGAAGAGAAGGAACAATGTCATGAGAATAAAACGGAATACCATTTCTAATTAAAATTGCTGACCCTCCGTACCCATCAGTTCGGTCTGACCTGACTATATTAAATCCTTTAACAGAGACATCAGAGGAGTTCTTAAGGCAGGTTTCTGAAAGAAGTGCGATGCTAATTTTGTAGTGTTGTAAAAGGTGCTCTAATACATTTTTATTAGTTCTCAAGCTACGGCAGTTCCACTGTAAAATATTAAGATTCAAGAGCATAGTGAATGGACATAGAAGAAAGAACGGGAAAATAAAATGAAGGGAGTAAGGAAGGGAAAAAACAAAAATAAAATAGGCATTGAAATTTTTCACTTATAAGGTTGAAAAAGAAAGAAAGAAACCTCTGCGGAATAAAATATTTCAAAAGATAAAAAATAAACAAAACGAAAAAAAAAGGTAGAGTAAACCGTCGCCCTCTGCTACCAGCTAACCTAATTAAAGGAAGTATAGAGAGGGGATGGGCTGAGTCATTTAGGAAGAACTGCCATTTTTGCCGACTCACTAACCTATCAAAAGGTAGTGTGCAAAATGGCCAGTGGAGGATAATAGAAAGTAGTCTATTTTTTCTTAACGAATTCACTGACATCGTCACAACAATGAGGAGAAAATAGTAAATGCACAGAGATAGAATCCTTGCTGACTTAGCTATGTTAATCAGTAATGTTATAAACCATCGCCCTCTGCTACCAGCTAATCTAATTAAAGGAAGTATAGAGAGGGGATGGTAGAAGCCAATAAAGGAGAACTGCTCCTTTTTATTAAAAGTCTTCGCCGACTTGGCTATACTAAAAATTAGTGATATATACCATCGCCCTCTGCTACCAGCAAGCCTAATTAAAGGAAGTATAGAGCGGGGATGGTAGAAGCCTGTAAAGATCTGTTCTTTTTTATTACGCGCTATCCCATTAAAGGGAAGTTTGCAAAAGAGGCAGCCAGCAAAGATGAAAGGAAATAAGAAAATAGTAGAGAAGGAAACAGCTATGTTAATAATCCTTGTGTTCAGTTTAATACTGAAGTATAAAAATAGCTGAATAAAGCGATTAAGGTACCAGGACCTTTTCGCGTACTTATTCGTAATGATATAAAAGAGGAAACAGAAAGAAGATGTAGATTTATTAACAAAGATGTGAATTTTTTTGAAAATGTGGATACGTTAAGATATTTGGTAATGAAGGAGTTATACGACTGTTCCATAGGAAGAGGAGAATCCGCAGAGGTCTGTTGAACATCATCAGAGGGTTTTTTTCTAAGATGTGAAAGGAGAAGATCAATACACGAGTTTATTTCGGAGGGATTAGAGATAATAATATTTTCTTCATGTAGAAGGGCGGATAGACTGGAATGAATATTCGACAACAGATCGGAATGTGATTTCTTAATATTGCCTTGATTGCTCATAGGAGAACCCGTATCGCAAATTTTATTTGAAAGTTCATAATTGCTATTAGATGAAGAGATACTATAATTACTAGAATCCTGAGGTAAAGGTTGGGAATAAGATTTCTTGATTCCACTGAAAGGATGAGCAGCCTTAATATACGGAAATGAAGGAGGTTTAGCTGTAGGTACATGTTTTAGTTTGCGTGATATGGGGTACACATTCCGTGTGTTAGGATTGTAAGTCGGATGAATAAGAGTTGGAAAGTTATCAGTGATTGCCGAGCTGTAACTTTGGGCTTTTGTAACGGTTTTTGATTTTTTTTATTTCTATTGCCTCTTTAAAGGATACATTTTCATGAGCCATAATTTTTTTGATGTGTAGTTGATTAGAATATTCGGGACAGGAGCGGTCAGTTGCTAAATGGTCTCCGTGACATGAAACACAAATAGCAAATGAAGGATTAGCAGGGCAAAGGTTGGTATCATGATTTTCAGTGCATCTAGCACACCTAGCTTTACTTTTGCATATGTTTTTAGAGTGTCCATAGCGAAGACAATTGTAACATAGCATGGGCCTCCGGATACACGGTTCAACGTTAAATTTCATTCTATAGACGTATACATACTCAGGTAAAGCAGAACCTTGAAATTTGATTTCAATTAATGGCAAAGGAGTTAACTTATCAGACACTTTTTTTTTTGATACGTTTAATGCCGTTAATAGTACAAGAAGATTCCAATCCTTCAATAATGTCTTCATCCGTCATGTTTGTGTCGATGTTTCTAATTACTCCGAATCGATGTGTTAAGTTGTTCGGTATGTAACCCCGAAGGTTATTTTCTTGAAGTAACGACGATAGGAGAAACGAGTTTGCGGATAATAAAGAGTTAAATTCTAGTCTAAGCCTATTTCTACCTGCTGAAGTAAATTCCTTAATTCCATAGGTGTTTATGGAAATTCGTTTAGCAATGGCTGAAGGATGTAAAGCTGTAATGTTTTTGTCAATGCTTTCAATTAGTACGTAGAACGGACCTGCATGATTCGAAGGAAATAAATTAATCGAAATATTTTCTGAAGAAGTATTGGTTAAATTAGACTCGTTAGATGCTGTTAGTTTAATTTCTTTCTCGGGTACAGCTGATAACGGAGATAACGGTTCTGAAGTTTTGCGTTTGTTGTTACTGTCATTAACAATAACGAGCGGTAAACTATTCTTACTTGTCGAGGAGGCTTTAGTTGGTTTATTATTAGCGGCGGGGGCCCCTGGGGACCCCCCCTTTGTAGCACCCATTAAAGTACTAGCTACTCCGGTGAGCTAGAATTGTAAGAAAATGGGGAAAAAAAAATAGATAAATAAATAGTAGAAAAAATTACTCAAAATCAAAAGAAAGATAAGATTGCTGATAACAAAATGGTAGCGGAGATAATAAATATAAACGCCGATTAAAATCAGAGAGAACTAGTTGTCGGAATTATTTTAAATGGAAAGATCTTACCCGATTCAGATGAACGCAGGAATACACACTATCCACAATCAAACACAGAATATACATTTACTGACTACAAGATACGATGAAAACAGTCACGAGCACGTGAAAATTTCAAACAAAAATGTATACATTTATTTTTATTATTTTTTATTTTTTTTCATCTTATTTTATTTTATTTATTTATTTATCTTTTTTTTTTTTTTTTTTTATTACAAAAATAACGCAATAATAACGTAATGTAAACACTTAAAATAAAACTAAACACCGCGTTTAAATAATCGGTATTAAGCAAGCCAGTAGATCTCTTTCTCCGGTACTTCCACGACCGGAAAACCGTACAAGATCGATACGATCGATGTACCGATTTAATTGCGTTTTTTATATGGCTGCTATTTAAATATTTATGATACAACTTATTATTATTCATTTTACCTTTATGTCTATTTTTGTTTTTATTTTTATTTTTAACAATTTTCAGCTCATTTTTACGACTCATATTCTGTTTTTCGTTATTCTGATTATTATTCTTAATATTTCCTTTATTATTCTTTTTCTTATTATTTTTATAATTATTTTTAGTCCTCCGATAATCATAATTTTTCGCTTTCTTATTATTAATATTTGTATAAGTGCTAACTGATCTAAACCTTCTTCTATTATTTATACTACTATAGCTGTTATTATTATTATTTTTCTTAATAGTACTTTTACTGTAATTATTACTATCCGTGTTGCTGTTATTATTATTATTATTTTTTACATTGATGTTGATTCGACTTTTATTCTCATCTTTCTCATCTTCCTCTTTCTCTAATTTGTTCTCAACCTCCGAATTCAAGATCGAGATATCCGCTTCTATTCTCTTCGCACTAAACACTATTTCCATGTCCAGCTCCGCCTCAACTCTGAGCTTTAAAGTACTGCAGGTTTCTCTAATATCCTTTTTCAACTCATTTATTTCTTTCCAAGTGTTCTCATTCGACAGTCTTATTCCATCAATCGAATCTCTAATATCCGTTAATTTTTTTTCACTTGATTTCAAATTTTGCTCACTCGATCTCAAGTTTTTTTCACTTGAGTCCTTCAGATCCAGTAGTAACCTAATCATACATTCCATGCGAGACTCCTCTAATTCTTTTTTTATAGACTGTCTTCTTGTAGGAGTCTCGCGATTGGGTTCCGGCGAGGGAGTTGTCGGAACATCTAATCCGATATCCGACATTTCCGGAAACTCGGTACCTCTTTGTATATTTATGTTGTTATAGCTCATTATTAATTTTATTTATTTGTTATTATTATTATTATTTTATTTTTTATTTTTTCTAGTAATATGATTATTCCGCTACTTTTAATAATTTCTACAAATATACGCTAATACTTTTTTTTTTTCTGACTAGTAAAAAAAAATATCAAAATTGATGTTGACTAGTATTGCGAGTGCTTACAAATACGACAAAACAACGATTAATAATTATAATACATCGACACACAAAACAACGAATAACTATTATTTTTTTTTTTATAGACTTACTGCACCGCGTCTTCTCCCAGTGGCCCAGTGACAAATTTAATACGATGTTTTGTGACTAACTATGAGATGAACTGGTTTTATCGGGCGCCACTCCGTTTGATCGGAGACCAAAATTTTCTTTCGTAATCCTTTTCTTTGCCAGGGGTCCTTTCTGGACAAATCTCGTCCCTGTTCGGGCGCCAATTTGTCGTGTGCTCAATTCTGATGTCACGTAATAGACGAGAATGAATTCAATTTATTGATAAAAAGATATATTTACACAATTAGACCACGCGTCGGTGACTAGAGTATTTTGGAACAAAGCAGGTGATCGACACATTTAACAGATAAACAACGCGAATATGAAAATATTAAAAATTCTTCACACGTATTAATTAATGATTATGTCGACGGACAAATAATTTAATTTATAAATTGATGCGGGTCCGCTGATCACGCAACGCTTCAAATTACGAGAACTCTTTTTAGAGCCAAAACGGATACTCTCTCTCTTGACGAACGAGCGCAAGACTCGCGAAAACCCAGGTAGTCGATCAGCTGTCGGTACTGCCCGACCACTCGCAACGACACATCATGCTTATCAAACGCGTAATTTTTGGCAAAATTACGTCGCTTTAGTCGGGCAGTGTATCCGCGTCTAGCCTTAGTTAATTCTACGTTATTATAATTGTGTTGGTACGGCATCGGAATTATATTCCAACTTCCCAACCGTTCGAACCATTTAATATCAACTATGTTACTTTACTTGGTTCGAACATTACGAGAGAATTATATACGAAATACTATGCTGTGTTGATCGATAATAAATAAAATAAGGAATATAAAATTTAATCTATGTTTTTCATTTCACACAGCATAGTAAAGCCAGAATTCCAAACACAAAATCAATATTTTATTCACGTTACTCACTGTAGGCTCATGACAGTATTTAATGTAAAAAATTTATCTTTAATTATATTAGCTAGAAAACTATTCAGAAACAAACTGAATCCGCTAAAATTGTCAGCACGTATACATACTTGTTGATTTAGTTCTTTATATGATTTCGAAATGTTTTGTTGCATTCACAATGGGATCAAAAGTTAGTAATATGCAAAATTTATTCAACAAACAAACGTGTGAATTTTTCTGTGTAGAAATGGAAATTATTGCTTTGTTTTAACTAAAAGAGATTTTTGCACTGAAATCGAATTATACTATCGCGTCAATATATGCAATCCAGCCCCATTGCATAACAATTGCCTGTCTTTATATTAGCGATTAATGTATGACAAAAAAAATTCAATATTTTCTTCACTAAAACCGCTTAAGGCCTATTCGAAATGTGCAATGTGTACCACGTGTTTTCTAAAAATCGTTTAATCAGTATCGGGCGGGGGAGTAGTTAAAAAGGCCCCCGAACCAGGGATGAATTCAGGAATCTGTTTCTGGGGGGCAATTTATATTCTTGGAATGGGTGGGAGGCAGAGATTGTTTTTATATTTTTATTGAGAACATTTTTTTTTCGTGATATTCCTGAATAAAACCAAATACGTAAAAAATGATTTATTACGTAATTTAAAATAATGAAAAAGCAAGTGTGAACAATAAATTTCAAGTAAAATAACCGACTATAAACACTAATGTTTTCTCAATTGGTTTTAAAATTATTAGTTCTAAGAAATCCGAGAATCGATTAAAAGCAGCTGAAATTTGGTTCCCG
The DNA here is from genome assembly GCA_039619475.1 of Icerya purchasi. Lineage (NCBI taxonomy): Eukaryota > Metazoa > Arthropoda > Insecta > Hemiptera > Monophlebidae > Icerya > Icerya purchasi. The sequence continues at coordinate 493,464,567 of CM077116.1, forward strand.
AGACGCCTACTAAAATTGCCATGGATTGATAACGTATCAAACGAAGAAGTGCTCCAGAGTGCTGGTGTGGGATACCATCAAGAGTAGAAAAACGACATATTTTGGTCATATCATCCGAGGAGAAAAATATCGGCCACTACAAGTCATATTAGAAAGCAGAACACAAGGCAAGCGACCAAGAGGGAGAAGAAAATGTGGATGGATTAACAATGTAAAGGAATGGACGGGACTTTGTAGTTTCCGGGAGCTGGTTGAGGCGACAAGAAGCAGAGCATTGGGAGCAGCCAACGCGTCATTGACGTAAGACACCCAGAAGAAGAAGAAGTTCTAGTTGTAGCATTAAAGAACATCATATTGTAAAAACATTCTAATGGAGGTTCATTATCTTTTTACAATAAACGAATACGCCGTGGTGTTTCAGCTGTTTTAAATGGGGACTTTTCTTGGAAACAAAAAACAAGAAAAAAGGCAACAGACACCGAAATGAAGTTGTCTCTTTAGAGATCATATCGTTTAAAAAAAAAAAAAAAAAAAGAATAGGTGAAAACCGAAAAGAGAAACCTTTAAAAACAATTTACTGATAGTAATGATAAATGGATCTACGTGAAATATAGTTCTCGTTGACCAAAAAATACGAACTGCAGCTAGTACTTTTTTTCAGCTCGTCGATATTTTACACATCTTTCGCGCATTTGCAATAAAAGCATATCAGTTTTATCATAGAGAATAACAAGAGCAAACGTCGAAGTCAAATTTTAAAACATCATTTTTCTTCTTTATTGTTATTTCATGAAGTTTCATTTGTCCGTCAAAAATAAATCTCGTGTAATTTTTAACATTTAAAAATACACGACACTAATTGAGAACCATTTCAAAATGTTTTGGCTGAAACTTTTGACATAATTATAAATAAAGCGAATAAAAAGGATTTTATTTCCTATTCAATTGCTGCATTCTTAACGGCTTCTATTAAATTCTGGGCGGCATTGTCCCCCCCCCCCCCAAAAAAAAAAAACAACAACAACACTGGATTCATCACTGTCCCCGGACAAGGAAAAATAAATCTTACCTAGTTATTTTCAAAGAATATATGTACATCTCACTTATTTCCGTATTTTTGACTAAAAATTTTAGACGTTTAAATATTTAATTGTGTTTCGTGTTATTCAAATTCACTTCACGTTTTTTTTTTATGGTTTTTTTTTTATTATGTATTCAATTAATGAGTCACATAGCTACGCAGAGGGCTTCACGGCTCATTAAGGAAGGGAATGAGGTTAAATGAGATGGTTTGACTTGTTTAAGGAAGTTTATTGTTTTATCTATGGAGTTGGAGGAATCATTAAGAGCTAGAACACGGCTTGAAAGAACATGGAGAGAGAGTAGCGTTTCATTTCCTCCAAACTATATTATTATTTATTATTTTATTTAACTCGTGAATTACCGAAAAACGGAGAAATTAATTGCGGTCAGAAATTACGAATTTCTATATAAGAAAAAGAAAAACCACTTTTAGCCTTTAAAAATAAAATAAAATCTGAGAATGCGCAAAAACCGATTAAAAGTTCAAAAAAAAGTCAAATGCATTTATTATACTTGCACACATACTTGAAAATAAACTAAAAATATTAGCAACAAATACAAAAAATTTTAAAAAATTCACTAATTTAATCAGAATTTTCAGCGAACGCGTCGCAATAGACCGTCGAGAAATGCACACATTTCGCATTTTACATTCTTCGCTGCAATGGGCAGCGGACCTAAAAGAAAATTTTCAATTCCGTTATTCAGCTGTATGTTAATTTAAAACATTAATTTACTCGTCACCGTACAACATTTTCTGGACAACGTAATGAAATTTATTTTTGTACACAATAGTTTTAGGGCACTTTGCTTAAATTACATAAAATCTGGACTTTAGCATATTGAAGGTGGTAACACATTAATCATAGAAAAAGTGCGGTTATTCTCAATCCTGGTCTTGGACATGAAGCATTAATGACGTCACTTTAAAAAAGGCATACATGTGAATGTGGAAAAGTGTATCCGAAAATAAAAATTTAACGCGAGCCAGTGTGAAAACGACATTAATCGCTGAATTTAATGAAATTTTTTTCGCATTACTAGAAACACGGCGGTGACCGTAAACAAACAGGCGGAAATAGCTGATAAACAGGTATTCACGAGTTACTCTGCACCATTAGTCCTGTCATTATTGTTATTATTATTATTATTATTATTATTATTATTATTATTATATATATATATATATATATATATATATATATATATATATATATATATATATAGATAGATATGTATAGATATGTATGTATGAAGGCATTGCCTGCAGCTCCTTTAGCCTGAAATTAACTAAAAAGATGGTCTTAGGTTGTCAAAAATTGGCTGGTAGGGCATCGACCGCTAAACGAGACAGGACCACAGACGAAATACAAAGAATAAAGATGACGTGTGCTCGTGAAATAGTCGTCATTGCTTTTTCCGTTGTCTTTTTGTTATTATACAGGTGAGGAGAATTTCTTGTTAACGGAAAACACACATGACACACAGCGACTATTATTATCAGGTAGTACACAATTCATCTGCACCCTGCACCGAACATCCGCTACGGCACCCACACACCGAACGGCTAGGTACCTCCTAAAACAGGTCAATTACCTGGCATTAAATTGGCGTCGAAAAATTTTAGCGTCAAAAACAAAGAAACCAGTTTTCTCTGCTCTAGTGCGTATTTGTGAAATTGTTCGGTCACGATAACCGAGTAATTTTTTATCATGAACAAAACATGCTGCAGCCATAACGGTAAAATCTTCTCGCTCGGTCGCCAAACGAAAGGTTAAAGGCCTGTTGAGAAATGATAATGTTTCTTGTATTTTCAGCGACCAAAAACTTCCTCAATAAGAATAAACCCCATAACTTCAGAATTGTGAAAGATTTTGAGAATTGTCAAAATTTTTCCAAAGGAGCCCCCGCAATATTATTGAGAAACCCGAAAAAAAAAACTTAAAAAGCGTCTAATCTTACTGCAAAAACCGATAAGTAAAGATTCACGACGTATTACGTGTAAATTCAGCACACGGTTTTTAATTACGGTGCCGCGACAATAAACGAGAAATATCGTTCGAGACTTGCCTCGTAACTCAAAAACCCAATGATACATAACTAATGTGAAATCAAATTACACCGTAGGAATCTGGGAAAGTAAAAGTGGGGATCTCGAGAGACTAGGGCTCTCCAGATGATGCATTAGTGCACTGTGGGGGCAAAGCAGGAACCCGCACACGTGGTGCCCCTGGAACGCGTTTTTCAAGAATTGAAGAACTTTCGCCAAAAACTCAAGCTAGCTCGTTCCAATCCTGCCGAAACAGAAAATAATTTTTGGAGTCGAAAGAAGTCCGTGAACACAAAGAAAGAAGAAAAAAAAAGTGCACTGTGAAAAACTTTTCACAACCATCTTACCAATCATATGTAATATTCATACTTTGTTTACAGTTTTTTTTGTTTTTTTTTTTTTTTTTTTCATATTTATTTACCGATATATCACAACCTGAAAATTTCTCGAGATAGGCCTGATAATAACTGATGCGTACGGTATAATTTAGCCTCAGAATCTGAGTAAGTAATCTAAGCTCATGTAGTTGGGTCGGTGCTGACACCAAACCCATTTATTAAAAAAAAATATAATTCAGCCATGCCAAAAAATCTACTTTTAAAATTTATGAAGAACCGAAATTTTTACCATTTGTTTAGGGGGCTCCAGAATCAGTTTTGGTTAAAACAGCGTACTTGTAACTGAAGTAGATCATGATAAGTTTTCGAAAAAACAGCTGAAAACGTGATGATAACTTTAGTCCGTATAATAAATAAGTTTATTAAAAAGTATAGATACGGAATAAAATAGTTCATTACATTCAGCGATGGCACTTTTTGCTTTCCTTGAAACTGCGGTCATTTGTTCAATTTTTATTTTATTTATTTATTCCACTTATCGAAAATTCGAAAGAGAGGAGAACAAAAACAAAACAATTATACATTGATCTCGACTAAATTGTTAAAATAAATCCGAAGGTACATATATCGAATATCAAGGTTGGACAAGGTTTTCTTCGGTCACCTGCGTAAAATCATAACTACGAAACATGTAAAAATGTAATTCATATACGCCCAATTATAAGAACGTGTCAGATTTTTAAAATTACAAGCAAGTCCCATGAACCCCGTAATAAGGTGTGACCGATATTGCGGAATTAAGCTTTTTATAATGTATTAATCCTAATGAACTTGAACAACACTGCGAACCGGTTTCTCTCACTTGGGTAATTTTTTTTTTTTTTATATATACCTATATATGTATATAAAGAACGGATTTGCTACATGAACGACTAACTTTGTTTAGGTAGCGTTTAATTTCCCCTCGGAAGTAGAGGAAATAAAATGTAAATTCTAATCTACGATGCGTATATGTGTATGTGTGAGTGTGTGTGTGTGTGTCATACCTATATATGGAAGAAAGGTGTGTGATACGGATATAAAAAGGAATTATAAAACGAAATTAAAAAAAAAAAAAAAAAAATACTAATTAAGAAAAAATACTTCTATCCCCGCTTTTTATCCAACCTTCTTCGACTCCTTCGCTGTTATAAAATCAGGTGCTCACGGGGAAAATCTTGTTTACGCCATGATACCGTCGACACAGATCGAAGTCGATCCGAAAAGGCGAGAACTCAAATCGGAATTTTTTTCCTCTTTATACGATGTCGACTTCTTTATATTCGTTTCCAATTTTTTACCTTCATTTCAGATCGGATTATTCACCAGTATAAACTCCATCTATATTAATGCATATAAAGAAGAAAGTTGAAGAACCTTAGCTACGTGTCGGAGCACAGGGACTACTCGATTAAAAAAGTTACGACATTTTTTTAAGGCAATTTTCTTTCTTTCGATATAACGGGAGAAAATAGTTACCCGAGAAGATTTACAACGCACTACTGTTTTTTGTTACAGACGCAATGCAAACGTAAATTATTTGCAGCGATGAAGAAGATAGCTCGTTAAAATGTGAATGAGAAAGAAGCCCGCGGATAATGGATAACAAAGAAAAAATTATCGAATTGAAAAATGGAGAATAAAGGATAAAGATACGAGAACAATGAATGGAAAAGAAAATGATGTAAAAAAGCCAGGAAAGGCTACGAGGATATTTTCGCATTGTCGGAGAACTTCAAGCATGACGTAACGTGAGAGAAATAGGTGTCGTCAGTATGAAAGCTAGCAAAGGAAGAAATAGTTACATGTAATATATCTGGGAAGGAGGAATAACACAATAGGAAGACATAAGATCAATAACCTTCGATACGCAGATGATATAGTATTGATAGTATCATCCAAAGAAGAGTTAACGGAGTTCATAAATAAGTTGAAAATTATAAGTTATGGCTTGGAAGTGAATCAGGCAAAAACAAAGATAATGATAGTAGACAAAGCCGCGAGGAATCAACCGCAAACGAAAGAAATTGCAGGACACGAAGTAGTGAACAAATTTATTTATCCTGGATCTTTGATTACAAACACAGCAGGATGTGAAAAAGAAATTCGCAAATGCAATGGTGAGAGCTGCAACAACAAAACTAAAAAAAAAAATATGGAAGGATACAAATATAACGAAGAATACCAAGTTACAATTAGTGTGATCTTCCCGATTGCGAAATATGCATCAGAATCTTGGACTACTTATTAGAAAAAAATAGATGAAATTCGGATAAATGCATTCGAGATGATGGGAGTGTACAGGAAAATGCTGCGGATAGCGTGGACGGCACCGCGAACCAAAAAATCAATTCTAGAAGAGAGCTGAAGATAGAAACCAGGTTCCTGCAGGAAATAAATCGGAATATGATCGGGTACTTCGGTCATATAGCCAGCAACATAAATTCCATGGAAAGAAACATTATACAGGGCAAGGTGCAAGGAAAACGTGTCCCAGAGGAAGATGCTCACTACGATGGACTGATCAAGTAAATACACTAACTGGGTACAAGTTGTCAGAAGCATTCCACGTAGCAATGGATCGAAATAAATGGAAGGAAACGGTAAAAGGAATATGATGCCACCACGTCCTTACGTAGGACAATGGACTTGATGATGAATATATCTAAGGCGAGTGAAACAGGGAAATGTCCACGATTGACAAGAACGCATAGGTCGAAAAAGGCGACGAAATCAGTGTGAAAAATTGAATTACGGCGTATGGAACATACTGAAACACAATAAGGCTAGCCCGGATTATTAAGAGCAGAAACAATATGTAACGTCGGTTTGTCCCTATGGTAACTTCTGCAGATCTCTCCTTTCTCCCATTCCGGCAATACATACATGCTGAATCTAACGTTCCCGCTTTAGCAATTCGTATATCTTTCTTTGGTTACCCTTTCCTTTCAAAGCGTCTTCCAATTTCTTCTTCAGAATTTACTTCTTACTCGTCCGTACTTCAGAATTCGCGATTTACTTCAAGAAAAATCCGCCTTTTCTTTCATACCTCAAATCGACTTGCTAAATTTCTTCCACAAATTATAACCCCTACAATAAACTTTCTTATTTCACCTTTTATTTACAGATTTTCTCTTTCCTCCTAATTTGTCCCCTTACTCAAAATTCCTTCCACAACCTAATCAAGAATTCCTTAATACAATTAATTCTCTATTTCCTTTTCATTCTCTTCTTTTTACTGACAGATCGAAGGGCTCTTATAGCGTTGAAGCTTCCTATATTCTATTCATAACTACTTTGAAAGTTATAGACTTCCTCCAACTTGCTCCATTTTCTTTACTGAATCTGTTGCGATATTAATGGTCATTCTTTACATATCCTAAATGCGAGACAATAATAAATTTCTAATCATCTCTGATTCTAAGAGCGTTTTACAAACTATCTCATCTGTTTTTCCTCATCCTTCTTGTGATTCTGCCGTTCTTCGTATTCGTTCGATTATCCACAATCCAAACTTACCACATTCAGATTGAGTTCCTCTAGATTCCAGACCATGTTGGTATAGAAGGAAATGAAAGGGTTAATCAATTATCTCGAAGTGCTAATGGAGTCCCCATTAATAAGTACACTGATAATACCCTACTTGCATTGTCTAAAAAGTTCCATTATGGGCTTTGGTTTTCCTCATTTTCTATCCAACTTTCCTTTATTTATTCAGTCGTATCTTCCAGTTAATCCTTGGTTTCATGAAGTTCCGTCTTTGCGGCGCTATATTATTTCATTTTTATGTCGGTTGCGCTTCGATCATGGCTCTTGCTTCCTTCATCTCGCTATCGTGTTTCACTTTCAGACTCTCCCTATTGTCCGCTACGTCTTCCCAATGATAACCACGAATGTAATTCTAACGTCATCTCAACGTTTCCTTCTCCACTCTCAACTTCTGGACTTTGTATTCCTGCTCCTTATAGTGTTGCATCTCTCCTTTCCTTCGTCATTATTATTCCCCTTGGTTCTTTCATTTTTGCTATAACTGATCGCATACGAATCTAAATAATTAATTCAGCGTTACTATTCTTTCTTGTCGAACATAGGTCAATGCTCTTCGTTGGCGAGTTCACCCACCCCCAAAAAAAGGACTTCGGCTACTAAGGATTCTCAATATGCGGCAAAAAGTAAGTAGATATTCCTAAGTGCGCGCGAATTTACTGAATGCTACTACTATTAAAACGCTTTGAAGCTTCGATAATACAGAAATGGACTTGATTTTCAGGCGAAAGCTCGGCTTCATAGAGCTAAGGAGACAACTCGTTTTCCTCTTAAAGGGACAGCGCTACACCATACTAAATGATGCCGATATTCGGGACACTTCGTTGAAGGCAGCCCCTTATTAAATCACGAACCATCGCTGAAAATGTAATGTCAACCTTAAAAAAAATTACCATCTAAACAAAACACACAGTTTATAAATGATATAAATTTCGTTCGATTTTCGCGATGTCCCGACGCTTACAGCTGAACGAAGTATACACAAACAATCCAAGAGTATGAGCCGAGCGAAATAAAAACAGTTAAAACGAAATGCGTATAGAAGAGAAACGGTCAAGGAAATAAACTGAAATGGAATCGAGGGTCCGCGTAAACATCGAGGCAACAAAAGTGCATAGGAGGGTAGTTCAGATAAAGGCAATCCTGGTCTATGTGAAAACCCGAAAAGCAATACGGTAAAAGAAAAAAAAGAACGAAGGCATTCTTTATAGTGAGCATGTAGGAAATGAACAAATACACACCTGAGCAACTGAAAAAAAAACATCATCTGCGGTTATGATTGCTTAAAAATGTGTGCTAAGGTAAACAACAAGGCAGACAACGACAATAAATTCTGCATATATTGCAACTGCAACAGGAGGTACCTCGGACGACCGATTTTAATCACAAGTGTAGCCAGAGGATCGATCGATAAGTTTTAACGACAAAATATGAAGATGGTCATCTAGAATTGTACATTTTTTGCCGGATTTTTTAGAAGTAATATTGCTGCCTTTTTAAAAGATGTTTTCGAGAATCGATAAACCCCACAACCTTGGCTACGTCACAATAAACAATTCGAAAAACGCAAGAGAATAAACTGACGGATTTTAAAAGAGCAAACGGAGTACTACTATTCAAGGTCGATTAGAAAGAATGCCAACGATTAACGTACGGAGTAAAAGAAACAATTGCCTACGTCAGAGAGATTCGATAAGCTCTTGAATGGACGTAGATGAGGATGAAAAATGAGGTGTCGGTTTGTACTATTATTATCGTTGTTACCAGATTTTGAGATATTACTGACGTTGGCTCGGTGATTGGCAGAGATGGAACCCCGTCAGTTTGTGTGCAGGAATGTAGTTCTGGTTCCGGCGTATTAAATCTACATACTAATCTTCAAGCAATATCAGAATCAAATTTCTAATTAGCATTATTACGTTGCGCACCATACGTCTACATTAAAACCGTAATCTTTACAACCGGCCTACTCTCGCATCTGATAGATCAACTACCGAAACTGTTATCATCAGTGGCGACTTTAATGCGCATAACTGATTGCGTTGCCGGGATCGAAAGAAATAAATAAATGCCGGAATGTGAAAAATGTATTAACGACTATGACGCTACTGTACCCGGCCATACGTTGCCTCACTTTTGTTATTAAATTGACGAGAAAGGAAAAAAACCCATGTTTTTAATATATTTAATTTCACAATGCTTGTGGGTATAAAATATTTGTTGTTGATCCATTGTCTGCGCAGATATAGAGATTGGTTTGCCGACTCTAAATACGCAACATATAATTGTCCATGTGAGGAGCAATCCAGATCGAAATCGTACAATTCTAAAGATTGGCTCTGAGCTTCGTTGATGGTGATTGCAAACACCAATCGAATTGGGAATTGTAATCTCTTAAATTGAAAAATGGCGTATCCGTTGAAATCATGGCAACGCGAGGAATAAGGGGGTATCTTCACTTTAGAACGGTCCCCTGTCAAGATTGTTGCTTCTACGACGTTGCGCTCATTAATTTTTTTACTGCTTCGACTGGTTGATCAACATGATAATTGTCTCCCTCCGATTTTCAATTGCGGTACGTACATCCCTGGCAAATTGAGTGAATTTAAAAATTCCTTTGAACAATTAACCGTTTCTCAGCTTCCACAACCGCGTCGACGGGGACATGTATGCGACGGTCTCGCTTTGCATGTTTACTGTCAAGTTTTCGTAGATATCTTTGTTTTGGGCCCAAGAATAGCTCGTTCACTCAGCCAATAATCGTGATTCTGATAACTGGTTTGAATATCGGGAATTCATTTTTCAATCAGTTCTTCTTTTGGCGCGACTAAATTGCCGAAGTTATGAGATAATGAAATTTGTCCTGAGGTCGGGCAGCACATTTCCGTTCCCAATTTCCGGCAGTTGACGTGAGAATATCCCAGTTGAGACAAGATATACGAAAAACACAATAAGGGTCAAGTGCTAAGAGTTGAGAGTGAAAAGTACAACGTTTATTTCAGAAGGGCACTCAAAATGAATACGGTTGAAATCACAAAATGCCTCATCGTTCAGAGGAAGAAAACGGAGAAGATGTTAGAGAAAAACGAAGATGCGAGAGGAAAGTAACAACGAGTGGTTAAGACGTAAGCGAATAATAGAAACGATGGCAGAACGCCGAAGTGCAGGGAAATCAATGAACCACTGGTTGGAAGGAAAAGGTTGCAGCAGCTAGGGAGTAAGATAGATTATTAAAAAAGGACAGAGCTTAGATATCAGAAACCAGTATTTGGAATAAAGTCTTTTGAAAAGAGGTGGAAGATTCGAACCTAAAATTTTGGGGAAGAAGGTGGGCGAGGAAGCAGCAGTTCGAGTCAGAAAATCAGCCAATTCGTTGCTTTTTATGACTACATGACTAGCAACCAATCAACACGGATTGAATGGTGAGAAAAATTATCACGAATGAGTGTATTCGAAGAATGACAAAATCACAGGAGCTCGTGCGAAAAACAGAACAATGGCCTGAAGGGAATCCATGGAGTCAGAGGTAATCAAATAGTTTGCGAAGTAGCGGTAGGAGAAAACATAAATAACGAAACGTTGAGCTGCATTATATTAGGCAGAATGTTTGTCTTAATATTCACGGCGACCTGGAAAGGATAAATTGACTTGAGGAGCAAAAATATTTGTCACCTAGTCTATATTAAAGAATAAATGCTAAACGAATAGATTGTGCGAAGGAGTGTGTTTAAGTTGACGTGCACAGTGATGCAGAACAACAGAGAACCGATTCATAAAAAATTGCCAGTTTTGGTTAATATTAGCAAAGTTGAACTGCAGACATTACGTCAATAATTGTTACAACTGAAAGTGGGCAAGAAGGAAAAATACAATAAATCAAAACGAGAACAGATATTTTATAGATGATTAAGCGTCTACGTGATACATAAAACCATTACGCTCAATTAATGACTTTTCGAAATCGAAGAAAATGTATCTAATACAAATCCATGACACTAGTATACTGTAGGACAATACAGGATCAGTAATGATTTTAAAAAACTTTCATTTAAAATTTGGAAATGAATCAGCGGACAGGAGTAGTGTAAGGGACAAGGAGGGTATCGTATCTGGACTCCGTGCAGAAAAAATAAAAAATATTATGTACAATCGGTAAAAAACAAAGACGGAAGATCTGTAAGGAAAGGGTTAATTTTGGAAAGTGGTTAAATTTGCAAAGCGGTAAAATAGAATTAGGTTAATTCTATAATACTACTAACACAGACAATCTGAATTTTTCAAATGTATCAGCTGATAAGTACGGAGTCAAGAGAATTTTTCTGTGATTCTCGGAAAAAACAGAGTTGCGATAAGAATGATAACAATGAATTGTACAGGTATTGATAACGGAGGTGGCAAGTGATTGCGCTCAACGTTTGTTATAATACGTGCATAGATGTAGAAGGTGTGGCCAGCGAGAGGCATAAGCTGGTATAGACAATATATATGAACCGTGGGGAGTGAATGATGTACTTTCGTGATGGGTGAAACTTGGATATATTTAGGAAAATATGTTACGAAAAGATCAGGAATTTTGGATAAAAGGAGGGAAGGTACTTCTTGGAACCGGAAAAGATAAATGTTAGCTCGGATTTATTATGCACGGAGTAGGCAATAGCGCGTTTTGCAGTGGCGACGGCTTTTGCACGCTGAAAACGAATCGTGCGCTTACACAGAGTCAGTGACGACGGTATAAGATTGATTTCTTCAACGTGGTAACGCGCGTGCGAATGTACGGTCAGTACGTTTTCGCCGCGTATGAGACATTTAAGTACTTATTTTAATTTTGAATACTCATAATTTTCTAAAGCACCGTGGCCACGACTGGGGGGAGAGGGTTTCGGTCGGCACAGAAAAAATTATGATAGGTCAGAAATTTAGACCTTCATGCTAGTGCTGTGCGAAAGGGATGTTGTGCACATCATACTTTTATATTCGTATAGTTTCAAAAAAAAAAAAACCGTCTCGACCCATATTCCTCGGTAGTAAGGGCATGTACAATATTACCGTTCTAAATCGGTTTTACCAAGGGAGATGTTGCATGCTTTCTTGGCAATTCCCGGAAAAGGTATTTTACAAATGCTCGCACAAAATGGGATGTAAAAACTGAGGTTAGCTTTTGATTTCCGACATAGGAAACGAAGTTAGTTTTTGGCCTCTGGATAGAGTACTCAAGTTAGTTTTCAGCGTGCGTTCAGAGTTTTAGGAAGTGATTCGGACTTTCCAGCTGACCTATTTACTAACTACTCACATGATGTCATTCTCTCGGCAAAGAAGGTTTGAAATTCTAGTTACTCCAAAACCGAATTATCATCTTATAGAAATTCCAGAAAAACTAATTTTAAAAAAAATACATCTCGTACTAACTGGATAATTACTGATCTTATGTACTGTCCTACAGTATACTAGTGTCGTGAATTTTCATTAGATACATTTTCTTCGATTTTGAAAAGTCATTAATTGAGCATAGTGGTTTTATGTATCACGGAGACACTTAACCATCTATAAAATATCTGTTCCCGTTTTGATTTATTGTATTTTTCCTTCTTGCCCACTTTCAGTTATAAAAATTAATGACGTAATATCTGCAGTTCAACTTTTCCGATATTAAGAAAAACTGGTTCTCTGTTCTGGACCACTGTGTACGTCAACTTAAACACACTCCTTCGCACAATTCATTCGTTTAGCATTTATTCTTTGATACAGACTTCTCTTTCAACTTATCCCTTTTGCCCTCTCCATTCTACTGATCCTCCCTTTATATGCGACCCCAATCATATCCTTTTTGAATGCCCTGCTCTTTTTCCCGAGTGCTGTCATCTATACGCCGAACTCTTTGGATCTTCCTATCCCTTTCAATGCTTCCTTTATCTTTTCCTTTCCATCTCTAGCCGTTCTCCTTCTTTCCTTTATACTCTCTATCTCCGATCGCCTCAGAATCTGAGTAGGTGATCTAAGCTCATGTATAGTTGGGTCAATGATGACACCGAGCCCATTTAAAAAAAAAAAAAAAAATATAGGTGACAAATACTTTTGCTCCTGAAGTCAATTTGTCCTTTCCAGGACGCCGTGAATATTAATATAACGCAGCTCATTTTTTGAGGATCTCATTAATACCCTAGAGGAGAATCATATAGTCTAGCTTTTACAGATGGATCGAGGTGTGTTTTTTAAATTGAAGCGCCCTCATCGCTTGCCGATTTTTTCTTACATGAAGAAATGTCATTTATACGGGGCCTTGCAATACATCTACCTATGTTGACAGAGTTTCAAAATATTTTTTTGTGCTCAGACTAGCATAAATGTATTTACCGCACTTCAAAAGAATTCTCTAACGGACAGAAGCGTTGAAATAAAATTGCAGTGAATCCTGGTTCACTCGGGTATAGTTAACAATAACTTACGTTTAAGCTGATGAACAGTGTAATCGATATAAAATTGTCTATCGATCATGTCATCGGTAAACTGAACGGCCAAGAATCGAAATTGGGTTCAGTTGACAAATATTTGGAATGGCCTTTCATTAAAAGCTTGGCTTTTTAATTTACGCCTGTCGAGAAGGGTGTAATAACGACGATCTGTCGCAGGACACAATCTTCATAAAATGAACTTAAGTGCCTACTTCATTCCGGAAAGGGAACTCTATTCTTTTCAATTGCCTATAAAATTTGGCTGTACAAACGCAACTCCCACTTAATTAGTGCAGGGGTCAGTATTCGTCGTACGCTATCCAGAGCTTACTGGCTAATAATGAGGTTTCGAGTTAGGAGAATTGTGCCATACGATTCCGTAGGTTGCTTATTGCAATTTAGAAGAGTAATGTGCACTTCGGTTGAACTTAATCTTTACACAGTTGACGATGTCCAATAAGAACTCAGTTCCTCTTTCTTTTCTTCACTTTTCCCATTATAGCTTTCTCTTGATTCACTTTCCCGCTTCATCTTGATACACATTATTTTCTACATTTACATTTCAACCACATTTCTTAGTTCGATGTCCTTCCTCCGAGCTCGAGGTGCTACCCAAACAAAAAGAAAGAAACGCTGGATTTTGCCAACTTTTTCCTTTTCGTTCTCCTATTGATGTGCCACTTTAACACCGTTCCCTATCTCATGATAATACAGATACATTTGCACTATCCAATAATCGTTTCCATATTTGTAATCACTCTTCATCAATCCCATATTCTTTTTCGGCAAAGCACTGATCTAACATTAGGCACCTGTAAAAATCAAATATCATCAATATGATTCCTCCGTATCTTTAAAAACGTATTACTGATTCACTACCTAACTAAACCCTCTTCATTTTTGTACTTTTTCAATTATAATCTTGGCCACTCTTATATCTGCATAAATTTTCTTATTTTTTGAACCTCGGCCGATGAGAATTTCATCATAATTAAATGTGCATGATTGTTAAGAATAGCCCGATGATTTCCGGGAATATATAAGATGATAGAGCGAAAACAGAAAGAAAAAAAAACATTTACAATTACAAAGTTGTTATAGAAGACACCTTCTAAATAGGATTAAGCGAATTACCGACTATTGCATATAGCGTAGTTGTCGTACATTGATTATAAAGTTAAAGTAAGTCCCATATATATATCCTTGATTAACGGATATTAAGCTTTCTATAATGGTACTTAAGGGTCCCTAATGGGGATCTGATGAGAATACTGGGACCAGTTCGTTTCTACTTTTGGATTATCCGCCTTTACTTTCCCCCAGATAATTCTCTGGTACGCAATTATTTCAGATTAGGTACAAACTTAGAAGCGATTCGGATCCGGAACGAGACAGGTCTCGATAACCTATGACACATCCGGTTTCGTAGCCAAGCACCTTAACTACTCGGCTAGGAACAAAAAAAAAAAAGCGAATCGGAAGGAGAATGTTGAGGACTACGAGTATTTTGCAACTACAGAAAATGATAAAAGTTTGAAACCACGAAATAAATGTTCCCACTAGTCTCCCCTAGCAAAGGTATTAAGCACAGCTAGAAACAAATAAGACGGCAAAAGCATGGTACAAAATAACAATGAAAAAAGTACCAAGATTCTCAGCATTGAAAATATAAACTAACACGAAAACAATAATCAATCAACTCTATTGATGCAAAAAATCCGAAATGCGTTGCAACTCAGCAATATCCAACTGTCGTTGATTTAGCACTTCAGCGGTACACCACTATACCATTCAAAATTCTAGATATTCGACTACATAGATTGATTTCATTTGCTATAAAGTCTTGCGCCATTCAACATGCTAACGGCGTCGCTGGAATCGCTAAATAAGAAGTTGTACTCAATTCAAAATAACTAAACGCGCAAGTACGTCGCATTGTAACGCGTCGAACAAGTCCGGCAGAGTGTAGTTCGACCGTTGTACGCTCAGGTGGTAACGAATCTTTCACTTTCTGCACGGCGGAGAATATAAGTTAGTTGATTACGCACGACGCAGAACTAAAACCAACAATCGTTTATCACGCAGAGCCACTAAAATGATATCATCCATCAGATGGACGATTTGTCGTTGTCCGCAATTAATCACGTACGAAAACGAACGGTGGTTACATTTCAAATTAACAACGCGCCATCGTTTCTTCGAGAATCTTCTTATTTCTATCGGCTAAAAAAAACTGCTCACATCGCGGTTATCGATGGCACACACGTAATGGTAATTTTTTGGCAATAACAAATCACCATTATCATTACAATGATGTGTATGTGTATACATGTATACCTTCGTCTATGTATAACGAAAAACGTGTGTGACGACGGTGGCAGATTGTACGAGATAGTGTCGACAATGTTTTTTATACATTCGTGCTCCGTGTTTACAATACAAAAGTAAAACTCTGACACGGTAGCATCAACGATTTCGCTCATTAACGGATCCATACTGACACAATGAATCGTTCAAATGATGGAACAACAAAAAAAGGGACACGCTCTACGCCAAGTATATATTCCTGAAAATATTGTGTAATGGTACAGATTGAAATCGTCGTTGCCAAGGAAATCGTCTGAATTTTAAAAACGTCAAAGCCGAAAGTAAATTTTTAACAGAACTCGTAACCTTTTTCGCCTTAAGACTAACGAAATGTATTAAAGGAAAAGAGAAATTCTCTCCTTAGAAACAAGGTTAAAAAACGATAAATATAAAAATCAGAAATCTATTTCATGACAAAAGAAAAACAATTAAAACCACAACTTTCTAGGTTGTTTTATTTTTCTAAGTATCTATTCCTTTTTGCTGGGCTAATGCTCTTTGCTAGCAAACCCAAGGGAGGGTAAAAAAAAAAAAAAATCTAAATAGCGGACCGGACAAGACCAGTTAAATTAAGTCAGCTCATCTTCGGTAAAAAGCTAACAATGAAGGGATTTTTTATTTTGCAATATTGTGCCGGAAGCAGGCCCAATTCCAGAAAGAAGATTAGCAGCCGACTGACCAAGCAAATAAAAGCCATTCATTCATACGTTTCGATTTTTTTTTTCTTTTTTCTTTTTAGACTCGTCAACCAAGTACCTTGACCCAGAAACAATTAAAGAACAAAAGAAAATACATTCCGACCAGGTATCGCTAATAAAAAGGGAGACAATAGCAGAGATAATGTGTGTAGAAAGAAAAGACGGGATAAACCGGACACGATAAGGAGCAGGAAGCCTAAACCTAAGCAAACAGGAGTACAAAGCCGAACGTTCTAACGAAAGAGACTCAAAGAGCACGTAATCAGCGTCACAAACAACTGCGTAATTTGAATGGACGATATAGGGAAGAGACTAATAAAAAGTGAAAGCGGGAGGGAGGCAGTAAAGAAGTAGGCGAATAATGTAGGCAACAACAGAACATCGAAATGAAGAAAAAAGAAAGAACCATGGATTGGAAGGGGGACTCTAGGGTTGAATTAAAAGATAAAACGAGCGCCTGTTAAAAAAGAAGGCAATGTATATATCCAACGAAAATCTGAGATGGAAATTCTTACAGAACGGTAGGAACTCGGAGGATGGAATTTTGTTAAAGAAGGTAGAAGAAGAAGCAGCAACCCAGATGCCAAAGTGGCCAGAAACTCGCAGAAAATCAACAATGGAGAAAAGAAAGAGTCCCAATGGGAGAATGTATATACGGAGAATAATAAAATCGTTGGTATGATCAAGAAGAGGAAAAGAGGTGCTCTGAAGGGCACTCGTGGAATCGGAAATAAACAGAAATTAGGAAGAAAAACCAATGTGCGGAAATGAAAATAACGGAACGTAAAATGGCCATCAATTCGGCCGTAGATATAGAACAGAAAAAAGAATGACAAATAAATTCGGAAAAGTAAAAATTTGTAAGAATAAAAGAAGCATCAGCACCAGTAGGCGAACCATCATTGAAAATGCTTATCTGAGACGGAAAGTAAAGGAAATTGTGTAAACCTAATATGAACTAAATCGGATAGAAATAAGAGATAAAATAGGGAATTTTCCTAGACACAAAATGTCAATTCCTGGAAGTTGAAAGATAGGGATGAATGAGAGTAAGAATGTGAGTGGAAAACGTTCAGCAAGAAAGCGATATCCCACATAGGACCTGCGAATAAACAGAGGTGGCGTATTGGATTCGGCAAGAAGAACTGTGGGATTGAAAAAGACTTAAGAGCACCGGGACGGAGTCGAAGCCGATAATTTTCGATTAAATCTAGTTTAGAAAGTAGAGTTTTGAAGACGCAGGCATAAATAAAAGAAAGTAGTCAAATTTAGAACGGATGATGAATTTATGTAGAGAATATATCATCTCCCCGTTTAGTTGGCGATAGGGCTTTCAGCAGATTTAGACTTTTGATAGAAGAGGAGGAAAGATATTTTGTTCGGAGAAGAACAGACGAATATCAAGGAAGATACCAAGATAGCGGAAGCAATTAACACGAGAAAGAGCTGTATTGTTTAAAGATAGACTGACAAAAGCAGGATTATAAAGTCGAAGAGTAAATACAGCGCAAAAAGACTCGGAAGGAGAAATCGGAAGGTTAATTCATCCTAGCAAATTAAGAGATAAAATAAGATAACCATTGGCTGCCACAGTGTCGTGGAAGGAGGAAAAGAACAGGATATCGCCGACAAAAAATAGGGAGAAGGAATTTAATGAAAGAGAAGCATCGCCAATAATATAGATGTTAAAAAGAGTAGGACCGAACGAGAAGCGTTGAAGAAAACCCCGAAAAATCTTTCTCGAAGAGCAAAGAGATGAAGAAGAGGAAAGGATAAAACGGTTCATCATTAGATTAATAAGGGAAGAGAACTGAGCTGGAATGTTAGTTGCTGCCATTTTGTCCCTTAAAGAAGTGGTAAATGAACATTATCAAAAGCACAGGAGACATCGGCAAAGGACGCCAAGATGTAATTTTTGTAAATAAAAGATATTTTTATGTGAGAGGGGAAAGGGCCAATACCAGGCCGAAAGAAGCCGAACATATTGCCAGGGAGTGCATTATTATAATCACCAAACAAGATGCTTGTTTAATGTACCTTCAAACAGTTTTCTGATATAGGATGCTAAAGAAATGGAACGTAAGGAGGAACTTTTTCTAGGAATTATATACCGCATGCCAATACATAACACGCCGCGTAATACGCATCTGTACACTGGTACATGCAGACAGCTTAATATTTCAAAAGATCGGAAAACGTGATTTTCTGTGAGAACTTAAAATCCAGGAAGGACAAAGTCAAAACCAAAATCCGTAAATAAAGAAGCATTAAAGAGTAGCGAGTTATAGGAGATAGCTTGATCTTCAATCTTTGCACCATTCCTTCGCCCATTTATGCACCTCCTTTTCCACACACCAATTGTTTTTTCCTCTAGTATATGATTACCCTGCGGGGCACAGGTTGTTGTAACTAGAGCTACCTTCTCTAGTAAGCAGTCACTCGATCGCCAAATAGTGCTAGTCCCACCAGCGGAGAAACGAAACAATAACCACGGGAGTTCTGTACGCCCACGTCGTGCAGGGTGGTAATTTTCTATTCGATAGGCTTAGCGCCGATTAGAAAAGCTAAATCAGAACTCACTCGATGATAGGAAAACGGAGGAGGGTGCACTTGCCGAAGGTGTCCCTTCTAATAAATGCCGTTAAACTTTTCATACTACATGATCATCAACTCGTTCGTGACAAATGTGCCCCAGTCGGATTGGTGAATGCCAATCTAGAGCGACTAGGCGAGAATCCGGCGCCTTAAAACCGGGTCCTTTCGGCTAGAGGAGAAAACCGAGACAGAAAATCCTATGGAAGGCAACAGGAAACCACCAGAGTCACTTCCCACTCATCATTATGGTTGGAAATTCTGAACAAAGGTCCGTTAGTCCGGGGCAGCTCTTAAGTGGGACGACGGTGCGGAGAACACCCCCGCCGGCCAATGAAGAAACAACACGCAACAAGTTCGAAAATATAAAGACACGTATTGCAACATGGAACATCCGTAGCCTCCTCCAAGCTGGCAAAATATACAATGTGAATGCAGGGAGGAAAAAGCTGAACATTGCAATCCTTGGACTCAGCGAAGTACGTTGACCAGATTGCGGATGCACAAAGTTAGAAGAAGCCGACTTTTATTACTCTGGTGCAGACAGCTGAAACCACGATGGAGGAGTTAGGGCACTAGTTGATAAGAGCATCAGAAACTCTGTGCTGGAATTTGTACCAATTTCTAAGAGAGTACTACTGATCAGATTTAAAACAAACTTTCGTCCATTGAACTTCATTCAAGTATATGTCCCTACACCCGATATAGATGACAGCATAATTGAAGAATTTAACGATCAGATTTTAACAGCGATGAGATTGCCATAGTATCTGGTGATTGGAACGCCAAGGTCGGACAAGAAGCCCAAAACAACATGGTTAGCCGTTTTGGTTTAGGAGAAATCACCTTCGGGCGAATTTCGAAACCAGATTGATTTTATACTTTTGAGTCAACGCTTCAAAAAAGATCTCATATCAGCACGTACATATCCCGGCGCAAATGTCAACTCAGATCATAATCCAGTTGTCATTACCCTCAGAATTGGGTTCCGCAAATTCTACAAGCCCCTTATGTTTCAACGCACTGATATGCGGAAGCTTAAACATCACACCATAAGGGTAACAACCAGAGATGAATTGGCTAACATTTTTACCAACGAAATCAATGTACACAGTGTTGAAGAAACACGGGCAGTTTGGAAGACAGCACAGTACAACATGCAGAACAAGATAATTGGCATTGTAAAAAGAAAGAGAAACAAGGCATGGATGAACGAAGATATACTGACCCTAATGGAAGAAAGAAGACTGCGTAAACGTGATGAATCGAAATATAAGGAAATGAATAGATTAATCCGAAGAAAGGTACGGGAAGCAAAAGATACATGGTTAAAAGTGCGAAGAAATCGGGCTCTTACAATCCAAACATGATGCCTTCAATGTACATAAGAAAGTTAAAGAATTCGCGAACATCAACCGCAAGAGAGGCAGAAGAATTCTAAAAGACAAGAATGGCAAAATCATACTAGAGAAGAACATGAGGATGAAACGATGGAAAGAATACATAGAAGAATTATTCAATGATGATCGTTCCCCTATTAATTTCATATTCGATGATTCTAGTCCTACAAATACTAGTCAAGCGAACACTAATCCTATTACGCTGTCCGAAATCTTACGTGCAATTAAGAACTTGAAGGACGGAAAAGCAGTGGGTCCAGATAATATGCAAGGTGAACTTCTCAAAGTATTCCACAACAGTCCCTCTAGTCTTACATTTCTAGTCAAATTCTTAAATTCTGACCTCAGGTCATATACCACAAGATTGGTTGAAATCAGTATTCATTACATTACCGAAGAAAGGTAGCGCAACAGACTGCAACGACTATATCAGCCTCATGTCACACATTTTAAAAATTTATCTGAAAATCATTCATTTCCGTATATATACGACAAATGTGAAAATAATTCTGGTACTAACCAGTTTGGTTTTAAAAACGGATACGGCACAAGGGAGGCAATATGTTCTCTTAACATACTGGCTCAAACATGCCGAGATTTAAACCATAAATTATATTGCTGCTTCATTGACTACTACAAAGCATTTGATTGTGTAAAACACGAAAAACTGATGGAAATCTTAGAAAAGATAGGAATCGACTACAAAATAAAGCGTATAATAGGATCACTTTGCCGGGGCCAATCAGTAGTCATTCGCAGTGTAGGGAAAACATCTGATGAAATCCCCATCAAAAAAGGGATACGTCAGGGATGTGTTTTATCTCCAACGCTGTTTAATATTTACTCAGAAGCAATTTTCCAAGATGCTTTAAATGAAGAGGATAGCATAAAAATAAACAACGAATGCATCTCAAATATAAGGTATGCAGATGACACAGTGTTCATTGCAGACAGTATCCCGGGTCCATTTCAACAGCCCCCCACTTTAATATTTTTTTTTCATATATAGTGCAATCGTTTGTGCATCGTTTGTGCAGAAATGTGCACAAAGTTCCATCGTTTGTGCACATTCCTATCCCGCGATATTAAAGAAAAACACTGGGGGGGGGCGTTGAAACGTTGGCCCCCCCACTTTGAAATTTTTTATCAAAATATAGTGCAATCGTTTGTGCATCGTTTGTGCAGAAATGTGCACAAACTTTCATCGTTTATGCACATCCCTATACCCCACAATATGGAAGAAAAATAGTTGGGGAGTTGTTAAAATTTTATGTAACAAAATTAATAAAAAGTAGCTGATGAAGTTGCTGGGGTATTAGTTCATTGCAAAATAATCGTTTAATACAAAAATCGAAACAAACATTTTTAAAAAGCTATTGATTATTCACATTTTTTAAATACATATAATATTTTGATTTTGTAAAATTTTAATAAGACATATTATAAATATTAAATTGAATTTTACAAAGTATGAAATTTAAACATTATGACGCGGAAAATAGTAAAATCGAGTACAAAAATAATCAGTAATATTTGAAATATATAATTTCTCACTGAATATTTTATCTTTGTAAATGGAACATAGCCTATAACTATTTGCATTAGTGCAGCTTTCAAAGACGAAAAAATTTTTAATAAATCCACTCGAATTAAAAACAAAAAGATTTTTATGACCCTCAATAGATTCATCCTCGTTAAAGTTGTTCAAATAGTATATGTTATACAAAAGTTTATAAAATTATTTGCATCTCAAAATTCAAAAGAAGTTATAAATATAGGATATTTCCTGTATCATAGTAATTATGCCACGTCACTTAAAGGTATCCCTGAATAAAATTACTGATGAAATTAAAAAACATCTACAGAATATATTTGACCAAGAAAAAGTCTGCATTGAACTATCAAACCTTGTTTGGAACGCCATATATAAAGAATTAAATTACGAAATTTCACCAAAATCACTGTATACTATGGTAAATGTAATAGAAATGGTATGTTAACAAAATTAGGTATCAGTATTTTTGAAGATATACAACAGATAGAGGTAACTGTAGACGACAAGAAACATGAAAAATGTAGGGAATCTTCAGCAACTGATGATTTAGAAAATGAGGAAAAATATATGGATACATTAAAATTGATATTCCAAATAACTACGACAAGTTTGAACAATAAATACAGTGATTCCAAATAACTGCTGAATAGTGGAGTAGCGTACAATATCGTGATATTATTTACAATGAGAAGAGAACAGGTATCACTAGGGTAAAACATTACAATATTTTAAAGTCTCATTTACGAACTAATTTATTCCATAAATATTTTTGGCAAGAAACAGGACTTCCTTGTTTCCTAGTGTATAAAAGAGCAAAAATATATGAGGATCGGTTAAATTATTGTGTTTTAATTGTTGTTTGCACTTTATGTAAAAGCAAATTAACAGGTATTCTTCCAACAAAACCAATATTGAATTCTGTAGTTATATTCAGTTATACATAACAAGAAAATTTTAAAAATTTTAAACCCACGAAGAAAAGAAAATTTACAGATTTAAAAAAAAAATGGATAAAGTTATTAATGAAAAAACATCTTGTAATAGTTCTAATCCAAGCCGATAGACCATTAAGATTAGATAATTTTTTAAAGTTAGATATTTTATCAATAAATGGTTCTATGAAATTATTAATCTCAAAAAATAAAGCTCATCATTAACGTTCTTTTCCGGGCTGGCTCACAGGTAACATTATTGTGGGTCCCGGGTCATACCGGTGTGCCGGGGAATGAGTGTATGAACTTGGCTGCTAAGGCAGCAACATATAGTCCAATGTCCGAAGGTGCCCCTCTGCCTCAGCTGGGGACACCCTTTTTTCAGCAACATAAGGCAGAGACATGGGAAATTATGTGGTCGGTTCACACATCATGGCTGCGATCCATTAAGGTGAGTACTGAGCCTTGGTGGCCACCGATATCCATGTCCCGCAGAGAGTTTGCAACATTAACTAGACTCCGCATAGGACACACAGCAATATCCCACAACTATTTGCTGGAAGGAACATCTCCTCCCTCTGCCTGTTCCATATGCAATTCCCCAATTTCACCAACCGCTAAACACGTTCTGGAACATTGCCTGCCTGCAGGCACCTCCAACTTACCGACGGTTGCGTTGTCAAACGAACCAAAACAGGTCCAGGATATGCTAAACCATATTAGAGCGGCTAACCTATTAAAACACTTCTGATCCTGCACTATACTTATTTTTCTGCCTCTTGTATCATATTTTTTCTTTGTCTGATTTTATAAAAAGGTTTATTATATATTTTAATATATCTGTTATTTTTTGAAAAAGAAACAAATTTAGACAAATTTTTTTAATGGAAGAACTTGTGATTTTTTTAATGGTTAATGTAATTGAATGAAGGATGCTAAAATTATGATAAATTGAAAGAAAATATTATTTTGAACAAACATACAATTAAACTTTATCGGAAAATATAAATAAAAAATTAATCATCGACATGTTTCGGGAACACAGCCCCATATTAATGGTGTATTACAAAACTATAAATTAATAAACTACAACTTATAAATTTTAAACATTAATTTTAGACATTAAAAAGTAGACTATTAATTTCCTGATAAATAAACATTTAAAATAATCAACAGCTTTATAAATGATATTTATTTCGATTTTTGTATTAAACGATTATTTTGCAATGAACTAATACCCCAGCAACTTCATCAGCCACTTTTTATTAATTTTGTTACATAAAATTTTAACAACTCCCCAACTATTTTTCTTCCATATTGTGGGGTATAGGGATGTGCATAAACGATGAAAGTTTGTGCACATTTCTACATAAACGAAGCGCAAACGGATGCACTATATTTTGCAAAAAAATATTAATGTGGGGGGGGACGTTTTAACAACCCCCCCCCAATATCATGAGATAGGGATGTGCACAAACGATGAAAATTTGTGCACATTTCTGCACAAACGATGCACAAACGATTGCACTGTATATGAGAAAAAAATATTAAAGTGGGGGGGGGCTGTTGAAATGGACCCCAGTATCCCGAAGTTACAAAATATGCTGAACAGAGTAGCGGCAAGCAGCAGTTCTTACGGTCTCGAAATTAATGTAGATAAGACAAAATGGGTTGCTGTTCACAGAAGCTCAGAAGAAAGTAACGTCACAAAGCTAAAACTGCGAGTAAAGGATCAAATTATTCAACGCGTCCACAAATTCAAGTACCTGGGGGCTTGGTTTCATGGAGGCATGGATCAGGCTGTTGAAATGCGCTCCAGAATCGAACAAGCAAGACAAGCATTCCTAAACATAAAGAATTTGATGGTCAGAAAAGAGTTAAACCTTCAATTACGTGTAAGACTTGCTATGACTGGCCAATACTGCTCTATGGCATGGAAACCTCACCAAAGTCCTAGAAAAAAAATTAATCGCCTTTAAAATGTACGTATACCGACGGATGCTCAAAATCTCATACAGAGACCACTCGGAAGTTCTCAATCGAATGGCCAAAGAAACCGAACTGCTAAAAATTATACAAGCCCGAAAACTCGAATATTTTGGTCGTATCTCTAAGCATCCGGAAAAATACTATCTTCTGCAGTTAGTACGAGAGGGTGAAATTGAAGGAAAGAGAAGACCAGGTAGAAGAAAAATGTCCTAGCTAGCAGATATGAGGGGATGGTATGGACGTACCACAGCCGAACTACAAGAGGCCGTACAATTAAAATCAACAATAGCCATGATGATCGCCCAACTTCGGACGAAGACGGCGGAATGAAGAAGAAGAAGTATATGATTAGGGATTGTACTTATTTAAATTAATTAAAACTGAATCATCAGTATTATCAATTTTTAATTTTACACCGCGCGGACAGATGTCATATGTATTATTTTGGTTTCTTGTTAATCGAATTTTCTACTTAGATGGTAATTTTATATTATTGACACATTCGATTTTAGTAATCTATAATAAAAATAGTACACATCTTGAGGCACATTTCATCGTTTTCCTTTCACACACAATTGATCTAAAATCGATTTATTTCTAGTGGAAGAGTATGCTTCAAATTGTACTTATTTTATTTATTTCTGTTTTCTTAACCTCATAGTATAGTTGAATTCCGTATAAAATTATTGACATTATTATTCAATTATAGTATATACACGTAATGTTCGATACGATAGTCACCGGTTTTATTTTGTATAAAACCGGAATTGTCTGTCTTATTTTTAAGTTTTAACTTTGGTCCAAGGATTTATCAATATATACATATATATATATATATATATATATATATATATACTTAGATATTTGAAGTCATTTTCTAACGGTGGGCAAACACATAAATGGGTATTGTTGTTTACATGAAGCTCATGAAGGCAATCGTTACTATGAAGGACAACTCGCGGATCACGTGTCTTATGTTTAGAATTGTTCCGAATGTATTGCGTCCATTACACTCTTATAATTGCTATTACGTGACACCTCAATCGTATCCTATTTGAATGTTCTTTCCTTTTTTCCTGAGCGTTTATAGTTTTACTCCGAACTGTTGAAGTTAAGAATCCTTATCCTGTGCAGTACCTCTTTCATACTCTCGCTAACCTCCTTCCATATCCAATTTTCTCTTGCTGTCTTTATTTCCCCCTAGTATCCAATCGAATTAGGTTCTGATATTTCATTAATTCCTTTTATAAACTTCAAAGTTTGCTGGATTAGCGCCATTTTTCAGTAAATAAAAAAAAAAAAATCTTTCATGAAATAATAAACGTGGAAATGAATTGTGAAATTACTTACAATATTTTTGCGGAAATTTGTTGCAAAGGCTTTTTTTCTTCGGTTCGTTCATTTTTCCTACAATCCCCGTCAGTTATAGGTCCTTTTTTATATTTCATAGTTCTTATCGTTACGTTTTGTAACGTAGTAAGAATAAAAATACTCGGTGGGACACGCTTATTTAAAAGTTATTGCTTTTCGTTGACTGTATTTATTTGCAATAAACCTTATTTTCATTTCAATCCATTTCTGTACGGTACAAAACCGTCATTTTCGGTCTTTCAAAACATTTCAAAAATATTTCGTACCCCCGTATCTAAATCAATGAACCCCCTCCTTAACGGGGGGCCTGTTGTCGATAGCTTACAGCAAAAACATTTTATACGTATACATAATCTAGAGTCGGATATGGTAAAAAAGATTTGCTCGCGGCTGCGAAATATTTAGTCCAAATTTGACCATTTTCTCCATGTTGACGCTGAGCAACACATGAAATGTCTCCCATCCGGTACTTGAACGGGCTAGCGGGACGAATTTCGCCGGCCCTTTCTGTCGTTCGTCGACTGTTATTTCCATTACATGTTCGCAATGGAAGTTTGTACTTTTAGTCTCAAACTACGAGTAATTAATAAATACGAATCATGCCATTATACTGACTATTCAGCAAAATTACTATTTCATTATAAAATCGACATGTAATTTAATGTTACAAAAGAGCCGGCTGGCGTTGCTGTATAAATATATGTAGGATATCCGAAATCACTTTAGAAGCCATTGTGCGCACACACTTTATGAACTGTTTGCAATGCTACACATCTCGCCAACTGTACAGCAGTGTTGAAATGGGCAATTATATTTTCGTAAATGGCGTGATTTTATTGTTTGCGTCTAACATGACATATAAAAACTCGCGAGGTAGTGGTACCTTTAGTTCAATCACTTTACCGTCATAATAGAAGAGTAAATTCTGATTGATCAGACATTCGTAAGAGATACCGAGGAATTTCGGTTCTTCAACTGGAAAATTGTGTAGATTATGCAACGGAAGTAAAACGCAAACAATCTTTAATGACCCCGTCTAAATTCCTCGGTAAATTTTTTCGACAATATAAGAAAATAAGACTAAACTTTGACTGTAAAATTTATTTATTGTACATAAACTTCACGAAAAAGATTAAGCTCTATGAAAAGTGCAATATAAAATTTAGCCTGGTAATGCATACATGGCGAGCGAAAAGGCTGCGTCTAGGTACAAGCTTCATTACTAGCTTTTTCTTTTCTTTTTTTTTTTTTAACCCTGTACCGGTATATAATCATACCACAAACAGCGGTGTTTGTAACATATTATACAGACCAATTTTGAACAACCAGAGTGCAGCTCAATCTATCCATTAAGAGACTTGGACATGTAATGATTCATTTCTCTCTCGCTTATTACGTCTAATGAAAAGGAAAGTTAGGTAATTGGAATCGCATCTCGACACTATTTTCTTCTTAGCCTCCTGGCTGGATTTCCCGGCAAAGTGCTTCTATACATTTTTCTAATGTTTTGGTTACAGTGATGTGATAATTTGTTGAAAAATTTTTCATACTGTTCTTTATGGGTTTCTTCGATAAATGGTATTCTTAGATCATTGTGCAAGGTTTCGTTAGACACATACTTTAGGGCTGCTTGTCAACGTTCGCAAAATCTTAGACTGTTGTCGTTGTATCCGCTGCAAGCTTGATCTGTTAACACACTACCATACAACAGAGCTCAATTCCATATTTTCATAGATTTAAAACAACTTTTATGATGATATACAGCGAGTCCCGTAAATATTCGTACACCGACGAGGAAAATGGAAAAGCGTCTATAAAACAACGAAAAACAACTTTAATAACGAAAAAATACATATAGATACTCGTAGGTATGACACACTTCCTGTGTAGCATAATAAAAGACAAAAAGTAAAAATAAATCACATATCACGCTTGTATACAGATCAAAAAAAAAGGAGTTGAAAAGAAAAATATTCGTACAATGGAACACAGTGCGCGATGTTACATTTGAAGTTTTCCCAAAACGGATGATGAACATCCAGCTATGTCCGTATAGGGTACAGAGCGCTGAGTCGTAATTTCACGACAAGCGATCGCACCGTTTGATAGTTATGAATGCAGTGCATCAAGTGCGAGTAAAAATGCCACGAAAGTGTCAGAATACGAATTTGGAGATGCGAAAACTGGTCATTCATCACGATACAAAAGGTGGTAAATCATTAAATCTATAGCTCAGCTACTCGAACTGCAGTACTTGCCAATATACATTATCCGTCGATATGCACAGGAGAATAGCATTGAGTCAATTCCACAAAAAGGCAGACCAAAGAAGCTTTCCGCGTGTAACGAATGGTATATTGTCGGTAAAATTGGCCGGAATCCACAACTGAGTGCCCCAAAACTCGCGATGAAATTATGTGTTATGTGGAATAAAACAATTTCCACCGAAACAATTTGTAAATCGCTAAGGAAATATGGGTATCGTGGGAGAACCGTCAGAAGGAAACCGTTCATAAGTAAACAGAATAAGAGAAAGCGGTATCAGTTTGTGGTGAAGTATCAGACAGTTCCCGACAGTTTCTGGAAAAACGTTATATTCAGCGATGAGTTTAAAATCTTTTTGGTGGAAGTGGGCGACAGAAAGCAAATCGAGGATGGAATTAAATCCGAATTGTGAAACACGGAGACGAAATAGTATCGATTTGGGGCTGTTTCTTATCATAAGGATTAGGTTCACTCGTCTTTATTGATGACCGGATGAATAAGGAAATGTGGACAGTTTACATAATAATTTACGTCCAAGTGCCGAAAAATTTGGAATTGCGAACTCATTTTATTTTCACCGGGATAACGATCCAAAGAATACCGCACTTTATACCCGTGAATGGATGCTTTATAATTGTCTCCATGTGATGCCTACCCCTGCTCAGTTCCCAGACTGTAACCCTATCGAACATGCGTGGGATTACCTTGTGACAAGAAACTTCGTGAATCACCAATTCAGAACATCGATCAATTGAAAGAATGTCTCTTAGCCGAATGGAAGAAAATTCCCGTGGAATATTGCAAAAAAATTAGTGTCGTCCATGTCACGGCGGCTGGAAGCAGAGGTTAAAGCTCGAGGTCTTCAAACGAAATATTAAGAGCACTTTTTTTGGTGTTGTACGAATATTTTTGTGACAGGCTCTATTCAACTCTTTCCTTTTTTCTCCGTTTACAAGTATGATGTACAATTTTTTTTACTTTTTGTCTTTCATTATGTTACACAGAAAGTAATACCTTGTCATTAAAGTGGTTTTTCGTTGTTTTATAGACGCTTTTCCATTTTTCTCGCCGGTGTCAAAGAATAAGTACAAATGTGATCGAAGAATGCTTTTTATTTTGAAAAGAAGTTCAGAGTGCCAGACACGATCGAATGCCTGAGACACATCCAGGAACACTGCTGAACCAACTTCCTTTCTTTCCAACATCGTTGATATTACATCTACAATCCTATGGCATTGATGCACTGTTGAGTGATGGTCCCGAAATCCAAATTGGTGAGGTGGGATTATGTTCTTTTTTTCTAGGATTGGAAACATTCTATCCGTAACGAGTTTGTTCCATGACCTATTGTCAAAATGCACTGAGCAAACCGATGGACCTGTAGGAGGATAAATTTGACTCGGGTTTGTTAGGTTTGTGCATCATTAGGATAATTGCTTTCGTCCACGACTCCGGGTAATATCCACTTCGAATTTGGCTTCTATGCACGATAATTCATGTTGTCCGATTGTCGGATTTTGTGAGATTGCGAAATTTTAAGATTTTAGGAATGTATAGGAAACGAACGGGGTTGGCGAAAACATTTTAATGCGCATAATTGCGAAAATAAATTTTTCGACAAAAGTGGACATTTCTACTTCTTCCACATACCGCGTAAATTCGGTTAATAAATGTGCGAGTGTGGGGGGGGGGGGAGACGGTTGGGAGGGTGTCCCGTTTAAAATTGAAATGATGTTAATTTTTGTATCCGTTTCGTAATTTTTTGCGCGAATTAATTCATACAGCGCGAACGACGAATCGAAAGAAGAAAGATGCGCACGTCCTTCGACTAATTTGAGAAATACCTTTTGTACACGAATAGCGAAGACGCAGCGTCGCGGAAGAACACGTGTTGGCGGGCGGCGAGTTAGCCTGCGTGCCGGTTTTAAGAAGAACACATTAGTCGAGATTAACTAATTGAAGAACGCTCGAAATGGTAATTGATAGGAGGCAGCGTGCGCTAGTCGGCGGCTTGATGCTGGTAGGAAGTTCCAATTTAATTGGCGCAAACTTAAACGGTAAAACGACGAACTTAGAAGCGGGACATGCCGACGAGTAGGAGGTGTTCTATTGAACCGGTTCGCTGGTAATTACCTCTATTATAATCGTCGGAGCAGCTGCTGCGGCCCATCGAATATTATCACTTCGTTCGGCTTATTTCGCGATTATTTAATTGAGACGCAAATACTTTTTCCTCGCCGCGGCCGAGAGCTGCGCACGGAGAGCGGCACAATTCGGCCACGAAGGACGGTGAAAATATCACCGACATTCGACCTCTGCCGAATAGCGCCTACCGATCGCAAATTAAGATGACATTGCGAATTATCAGCGAAGCCCCAGGGGGCTATTACGCCAATTGTCCTCCTCCCGACAATGAATTCTATCGGCAGCAGCCTCAAGGAGCTGCTTTTTCGAGTGAACTACGCGCCAACGTATGTATCGCTCGCTGTAGAACTTTTAAAAAACGCGTCGTCTTCCGCAACGACTAGCGCACTCTCACAGGATATCACGCTAAAATAACTCTGCGTCTCCGATCTCGATAAAAACATAGAATAATTTTAGGGGCAAAAGTGGGAAAAACGTTTTTTTTTTCTATTTCGAAATTCTACTACCTCGAAAGATTTCCGGTTGCTGAATTTCTGCGTTTGTCATTTTCCGAAAAAGCCTATTTAGGATAGCAGTTTTAAGAGTAGGAAATGAGAATTAAGTTGATGGAAACTTGCCGAGGGAACGTATATTTATTCTTCTTCAAAAATGGTAAGTATTAACTCCTCGCTAACTTTTTCGAAAGCCTATTAGAAAACATTGTATTCTTGTTTCGCAACCACCACTACTCTCAACAGTGCCACCACCGGGCTTGGTATCACAATTTCCGACACCCTGTGCGAAGAAGGCTGTGAGACTTGGACTTTACACTTCTACTTTCGGAAGAGCTCTCTACGTAAGCAGGGAAACAAGTATTGTAAAATTGAAGTATTTGGGCTCAGTGATAAATCGCACCCTGTGAACTGCGATGAAGAAATAAAAACTCCAATGTAAGCCCTCTATACTACTGCGCAATCAAAGTTTCCCCTACCCGTAAGACTGAGAGTTGTTAAGAAGTCTGACAAATACTTCTGTACGGCGTAAAATCGTGATCTGTAAAGAAAATTTTAGACAATCGACTTTTAGCAATCGCGATGTGATTCTTAAGACAACTCCTGAAAATATTATCAAATGCAGAAGTAGTACTACAGAAAACGGAAATTGAAAGAGAATTACGGTATAATAACATATACATATATGTATATATGGAAAAGAAGAGAAAAATAGCATAAGAAAGTACCGCATTCTACAAGTTATACTTCAAGAAAGAACTGAAACGAAACGATCGAGAGGGAGAGAGGTTGTGGATGGATTAACAGCATCAAAGAATAGACGGGAATCGGCAGTTTTGAAAAGTTAGTGTAAACAGACGAGAAAACTGCAGCAAACAGCCAACGACGCGTCATCGACCTAAGGCACAAGAAGAAGAAGAAGAATAGCAGGAAGAATAACGAATAATGACAATCGACACCTACTAATATGTGGCTCGAAAGTAATGCGTTAAAACTGAAAATAAAAATAAGCTGTAGAAAAGGTCGATTAATTTATCGTCTGATTGGGACGATGGCGACGTTGGGGAATAAAAAGGCCTTTTGCTGATTCTGATACGGGGGAAAGAGGTTTTTCAGCATTTTCCTGGGCCATTTTTAGAATACATCAGGGACTCTAGCGTTGGCTTTTTAAAGTTGTTCTAGGCGTAAGAGCGAAATATTTTTTTTGAAGCTGGTTTGAACTCCGGTCGAAAGAGCGGGGTCACAAGACGATCCATTTTTTTTTTTTTTTGCGAACTGTAAGGCGCGCATAAGTGAGAATGAATTAAAATCCGCTAGCGATGGTCTATCCTGGCGTCACTGCTATTACGGTGAATTGACAATTCCTTAAACCTACCTTTAATCACTGACGATTCGTAAAAAAATTTTCAATGTCTACTTTCGGATAAAATAACACTCTAAACCGGTGTGGTTAATTAACTTTTCTGAACAGACGGATGATTACTTATTTATTAAATTATTATCACTAGTCTACTCCTCGATAAAAGCGAAATTTTTAAAAATACACAAAATGTTTATTTTTATTTTGCATATTATTATTACAGTTACCATTCGCGGTTAGAGGGAATTTTTTTAACCTCTCAAAACCACCTGGTTAAGGCTTTTTGACTGCAACAATCTCAATAAACATATATCACGGGTGCCGCAAAACTTAAAATGTCTAAATGGACGACATTAAAAACCATAAAAAGAATAAATAAAAATTCCGCTTTCACTTTTGAAATGGAATTTAACGTAAAAAGGACTCTAGATTCTCAATTATTCTTTTTTTTTTTTTTAAAAGCACGTCGGCACAAGACATTCATCCAACACAATAGATTAGAATAGAAAGACGGTTATATCAAAAAACGATTAGAGACAGAAGAAATGAAGGCGGCTAACAAAGGAACAACAGAAGGAGATGGAAAAGTGATAATGCAGAAGGCACTGTAATGAGTGGGGAGGCCAAGGCTAAGTAAGTTGCAATAAAATTCGAATAGAAAAGGTTTTTGCGTCACAGGGGACATTTAAAGTAGAAGAGGATGAAAGGGACATAAAGGAGATTGAACACAAAAGCAAAACGGAAACGAGAAGCCCCGGGAGCGGACTATGATTAAAACGAAGACGAACTATGGAAGAAGTGACAGAACGGCTGATACTAGGAAGAAAATTGTTAGACTAAGGAGAAGAGGATTTAGGCTGTAAGGCAAGGTTAAAGAAGTCAGCGTTGGAGAAAAGAGACGGATAGAGGTCAGTCCAAAAGTTACGGTGAGAACGAAAAGAGAGAAAGTAAAGACTTTGGAAAGGAAATCTGCCTATGAAACGACCATTTACTTTTGGCTGAGCATGGTAATGACTATCAATCAGCAAGATCGTTACCGGCGATATGGCCAGGGATCCAAAGCAGGCCAATTTAGACAGAACGATCAAGAAACGAATATAAAGAATAATAGGGCAGGCAACAGGAGGGTAATTCAAAGAAAGGAGACGAGATAGCTAATAAAAAACGCTTTTCGAATCGAAGCATAGAAGATTTAAAACGGATCGCGCGTAAAATAGCCATGGATTCGGCTAAGAAGACTGAAATGACTCAGAATAGTTGAGGGCAAAAAGAATAAAAGCGGTACCGACCCCCGAAGCAGATTTTGAACTGTCCGTAAAAATCGTAATACGAGCAGGAGAAATAGTGAGGAAAGAGTGTGGTTAACTTCTTCGTGAATAGCAGGACGTGGAAAAGACTTCATGTTAGAAGGTAAAGAGAATAACTTAGGGGAATGAGACAGTTACTAGTTACAGGTAAAGTATGAAGATTTGTTCCGGAAGAGGATGAAGTGAGAGAGCGGAACGAGCAGAGAAGAGATGAGAGAAAGAATTGGAATCTTACGAGGGGAGAGAAACACCAGTTGACCAATCAGTTTGGAAGGAGAGACATGCAAACGTTTAATCATGAACCTTTGACGTCAAGGTGAAGTCTTCGAATACAAAGAGAAAAGAAAGCCAGTTTCGGCCAGAAGAGCTAGAATTGGAGAAGAATTGAGGTCACCAATACGGAAGAGAAGACACGAGTTTTGGATGCGATCAAGTTTGACCAGAAGGGAAATGATGGCATAAAGAGAAGAACAATAGTCAAATTTTGCAAGAATAATCAGTAGAATATATGGATCATCACCCCATTTAGGGGGAGATAACGCCTTCAAAAAATTATCTGTAGCCAAAAGCGAACTTATTTTACATGGGGAAGGTCTACTCTAAGATTAATCAATGAATTATAATAATAATACTGTTTGAGTGTTTTTGTATCGTCTGTATTTGGGGAAAAATAAATGATCCGTGTCTGCCAACTTATCTCGATCACCCGGGTGTGGACAAAAAGGGGACTGACTAAGCCCCTGCGTAATCCGTTAACCCCAAATCGTAACCGACATATTGTCACTATAAATTTCCGAGTATTGTTAATCCCCCTATCCGAAATTCAAACATACCACGGTAATCTAGGGATATACGGTTGAATAGATTTTATAATTTCGATTTATATGGATTGTACTAGAAATATTCTTTGTGGGCAAACTTAATGAAATATAAAAGAAGATCTTTGCAAGGGAATTTTGGAATTAGTGAAGCAACCTCATCAACCGCTGATTTTAATCCACTATTTCATTACCATCTATACCTATATGAGCCGGAATCCGCACTAGTTTTATATATTAACCCCCTTTTCGGCCAATTCAATCAAGTATGATCTTATTTTAAGAGTGAACACAGGGGTGCCTTAAAGTTAAAAGAAAAAGTCTTGAAGAGACATTAAGCAGCTTCTAGAGTCACTTAGAATGTAAGTAAATTCCTCGAACAATTTCGCCTAATGGTGAATAATAAAAATTTAACAATTGCCATGCACTTCGTGGAGTAAAAACTTCGAAGCAACGAGGCAGCGTAAATTTTTTTATTACATTTAAGTGAGGAATATAAAAGCAGAACTAACTTGATGTGAATTTTTTGACCCATCCGTGTGATATTCCGGCCAATTACGAGTCGCTATACTTATTTTCCTTAATGTGAATACTTTAAAAATAAACACGCACTTATACACAAAATCTCGGCTATTAGCTGCCCTAGTTTGCTACTATTGCCTGCAAAACTTTGACAGTCTACATTATCACTCCTTTATTTGCCAAAGTCTTTACGATAACTAAAAAATAACTGACAAAATTTTTCCAATCGATCCTTTTAATTTGAACGAGCGAAGACTGTATGCACGATCCACCACGAGTAGTCGATAGAGCGAGATTTGTTTTCAGCTATAATCCGAACGTTTTTTCCATAAACTGAACCAATCAGCGATTTTCAGTCAGATCCAGGTTTATACCGCCAGACAAAACGATGGATTATGGTCTTTTTTCAATAACTTCTGCACCCTTAGGTGTGTAAGGCATCAAATTCAATTCAAAGAAATCTTCAATATCGTCAATGCTATTGCCAGGTGAAATGTAAACCGTTACAATCAATATTGATAGTACTTTCAATAGCGCATATATCACCGCACTCTTCGCTTACTGCCACGTTTCTGTTGGGTTTTTGTAAAATTTCATCAGGATGTGCGGAGTCGTCGAAAATAACCCCCAGTTTTCTTTTTCGTACATGGCGACTCCCCCAGCTCGTACTTTAGCCCCTCGGCGAAACCTCGTCGTCGTCGTTGTTCAGCCAAGTTTCGGTTAACGCCATGGATCTTGGTTTCCGGTAGCGGACGCGTTACTTTCGTCTCCCTTCCCGCGTAACGTTTTCGGACGGTTAGGTCACGGCTAAAGCATGCTCTATGCTACAAATCAGGACATGCTAAAAATCATACATTTCGCATAAGGAATGAGAATACATCACCAAATGAAAATAACAAGTTCAAAATTAAACATGTATATCGCGATGTATGTAATAGAGAAAATCTGGAAATATTTGAATGTCGCAACAATTATTAACATACCGCTGAAACTACCGGGTCTACGAAGCTTAAAATTGACACCTAGTACGACGACACTATGTAATGACGCCGTGTAAAAATACATGTGGAAAAATTGTGGTGTAGCAGTATGGGAAAGATAGAATATCGGAATTCCTAGCTGATTTGAACAACTTTCGTCAGAATATTAAATTTACTGTGGAAGAGGAAAAAGAGGGCGCGCTACCATTTCTAGATGTTTTGGTGGAAAGAAATTCAACAGGTGTGGTGTAAAAACCTCCTTGTTCCCCGTAAACCGACCCATACTGATAAATATTTGCACAAGGAATCGCATCATTGTCCAAGTCAAAAGCACGGCGCTTTTAGATAAGAAGGGCAGAAAAAGTTTGCGAACAGGAAAATATCGAGAAAGAAATAAGAATTATAAGAAATGCGATGGTAAAAAATGGATATAAGCATTTTGAAGCGGTAAAATTAATAAGCTTCGGAAAGGAAAGATAAAAAATGAAGAAGTAGGCAAAGAAAAAGATGAGTTTATTACAAGATATTAGAAACGTTACAGACGGAATTGGTGTCATATTTTAAGAAGAATTAAAATTCGCCCAATATTTGGAGTAAACAGGAAAATAAAATTTTTTTTAAGAAATAATAAGGACGACCTACTTTCGTTACATGCAGCAGGTGTATACACAGAGTTTCGTGTTCATGCGGTGTAAGTTACGTGGGGCTAATTGCTAGAGCAATACACATGTACGAATCAAAGAGCATGAGGCAGATTTTCGACACAAACGATTTCAAAAATCCAACAAGATACGAGATTATTAAGTTTGAAAACGTGAAAATACTAGCCAAAGTCGAAAACGCGAGTAAACGCGTTTAATTAGAGATGCTATCGAAATCGAAAAGTACAAAAATTTCAATAGAGAAGATGATGGTGTAAAAATTGATCCCAATTACTATTATTGGTCAGATAAAAAGTGGAAGTAATATCGGGGAATCAGAAAGTCAAATGTGATTGTTTTATCTATATAAAGGCTGGGCTTTCCCTCAGTTGTTTCATTTATGGTTCTGATGATGAATAGAGCACTGCTATTCGAAACGTCAACCAAAGAAAAAAATTGTGACGTGCTTGTTCCCGAAAAAAAGGTAGAATAACGGTTAACTTTACATGAATATTAGTTATGTACTGAAGATGCCAAATAAGCGTGATTTTTTGAAAATTCAAACTTTAAAAGGTGTGAAAGGAGGTTAAAACCCGTTTGTCAGAAAATGCATAGACTTCTACATTTTTGGTACAAATAGGTTTACCGAATAAATACTACAGTGTACTAAAAGCGTGCATTTTTTTTTTTTTTAAATCCTCAAAATTTTAACGGTGAAAAAAGACAAAACCCTGTTTTTGTGAAAACCAAAAATCACACAATAGCCAAAACGAACCGTGATTATCACGTGCAATTTCATGCGAATATAATGCATATATTGAAAATATCAAATAAGAACGCTTTTGTGAAAATTCGAACTTGAAAGTGTGGAAAGCGATAAAAAACTGTTTGCCAAGAGATACATATAAACTGTTATATTTTCAGTAGAAACGGATTATCAAATTATGGTTTTGCATTAATATTCCTTATATGGTATATTAAAATTCCCTAAAGTTTAATTGTATCAAAAGCCTTAACCCCGTTTTTGGCACCAAATCATTTCCAGCGATTCGGGTAATTATTTAACTTTTTCTTTATTATTTCTTATTTATTTTCGCTACTACTGGCTGTTTACCTACTGTGCCAAAGGCAATAGTTTCCTTGTCTCTTTTGTTGTTTTTGAATTATTCGACAAGTATTAATTACAGCGATTCAATTTATCTCTAATTCAAACGTATTAATTACGAGGGACGTTCGTAAAGTAAGATTCCATATTTTTTATTTTCGAAACTGATATTGAATTCAGTATACTTTTATTTACTCTTTTCCATATATTAACCTTTTTAATTTAAGCATTTGTCGAGTCGAGAAATTAACTTATAACACTACTTTCCTCGATAGAAACTTGCCGCCAAATTTTGTAACCAGGTAAGAACGAAATTTTTCAACTCTTCGTCAGTATCGAATTAGAGTTTCTTCGATAATTTTTCGTACCAGTTCGTCTGAGATTACGTAGATGGACTGCTGCTCCGTTGCTCGTTCTCTAGATTCGTTATATCTCTTCGGAATTCACGGCACCATTTAAGAGAACACATTAAACACTCATCACAGGAGACCATAAACTTGCACTGTTTATTGATTGATGAACTTCAATCGGTGCAATTTTTTTATGGTTTAAAAAACGAATAATAACTGAGGACACCTCGTAGTCTGCGGAAACTTTCAGAATTTCACTCATAATTAATTTAACTCGAAAACGAAAAAACCTATATAGTATTGCTGTTTAGACACTAGTTTAAACTTGAATGTTGTAGCTACAAAATGAGACCACACCCACTCTCGCAAGTTTATTCTAACCGGTTTTAAAGGGGTGGGAACTTTACTTTGTGAACAATTAAGTTTGCGTAATTGCAGTTGTGCTTTCACGCTTTTTTTTTTTATATGTGTGGCGAATAAACTTTGAAAGAAAGCAGAAAACCTATTTCTGCCTTTGTGAAACGGTTTAATCTTGCTTATTTCGGCGTTCACTTGGAAAACCAAAATAAAGCTTGGGCTCCATATTTAGTGTGTAAAACATGCGTTGAACATTTGCGACAGTGGACAATTGGAAAGAGAAAATGCCTAAAGTTTGGAGTAGCAATGGTTTGAAGGGAACCGAGGAACCAATATGAAGACTGTTATTTTTGTATGATAAATATCAAAAACATTTCTCGGAACAATAGACACAAGTGGACATATCCCGATCTTAATTCAGCAAGGAGGCCGGTACCGCATTCGGATGAAATTCACATTCCATTATTTAATTCCTCGTATTCAATTTATGTATTACATTTTTATATGCTATGATCGTTCATTCAATAATTGTTATTTACTTTAATTTTCGCTTTCGTGTGTTTAATATTAATTTTTTTTTTTTTTTTTTTTTTGGAACTGATTTATACATATACATTCACTTTAATTATAAATGTGAAATTAATGTGTATCATTAATACAATAGTTCCTCATTGTACCCAATACATAGATACGAATAGTGCACGTATTTTGTTGTTTACATATAAATTTTAATTAAAAACAAAAAAATAATAATAATCATTTATATTGGAAGCCCAGATAAGCGAATAAATAAGTAGTATGAGATTAACGACATTCTAAAGAGCAAATTAAAAGATGATAGCAGTGATCAAAGAAAATGTATCTAAACAGGCGAAACCGTGGTTAACAGCTAGTATATTCATATATCATGCAAATGCTAGTAATATTGGAAGTGCGGTAGTCTAGCGGTTAAGGCGCTTGGCTACTAAATCAGAAGTCACGAGTTCGAGACTTGTCTCGTTCCGAATCCAAGTCGCTCCCAGGTTTATGCCTAATCTGAAATAGAATTGGGTACCAAAGAAATCTGGGAAAGTAAAGGCGGATCATCCCACCGAGTATAAAGAAACTGGCCCCAGTATTCTCATCAGATCCATTAGGCTAAGTACATTGTGAACCTTACCTAAAGTTTGAGACTTGCTTTACTTTAAAACTCTTTGAAGGGCAAATGTTTTCATACTTTTGATACTGCAAATGACAGAACAATTTAAAATTCTTTTACATATTTGCGCCATCTGCAGGATATATCGAGAGGTATAGAGGTAACATTGTTTATTATTTACTACACAGTAACAAGAATAAAAGAAAAATATAAGTGGCCAATGTAGCTGATCACCGCGCATATTACTTTTAGTGCCGTTAGGCTTTGTACCATTATGGAAAGCTTAACTTCGCAATCCATGATATCTTATCAAGGATACATGGGACTTACTTTACTAGTAATATTAAATAAAGAAGCAGAAATTGAACTGCACACCGGCTTCCTTCCTCCTGCGCTATTTTTTCAGCCGAGCCGATCGCCATCCTTCAGGCGATCTTTCCCAATTCCTCATTATTTCGGTCTCTAAAGGCTTCCTTCAAGCCCTATCCTCTCCTCCTTCACATTCCTATCATTAGTATTATTCTCTCAATTCGTTCTCTTACCTCCACTCTGCAATCATCCCGCTCTATTCTTATTGATTTTTTATAGGTCCCCAGTCGTTCCGGAATTAATGGCAATGACGCAGCTGATTCTTTGGCTCGTTCTGTTGGTCGCCTTGATTCATTCCTCAACCATTTCCCTTCTTCAGATATCCTTTCCTTATCCACCTCCAATCACGCCAGACTTTGGCGAGATATTTATCCCTCCCTATATTTTCTAATCGTCATTCGCATTACCGTTTTATTCAGCCGATTCCTCGTTCCCTGTCTTGGTTCCATTCTATTTCTTTCGGTCGTCGCTCTTCTATTGTCGTCTCCCTAATTCGTCTCCGGATCAATCATTCTCTACTTCTCTATTCCCGCTTTCGATTTGCTCTGTCGCCTTCTCCTTATTGTTCTCTTCACGATTGTGATCCTCCTCGTATATGTGATGCTGATCACATTTTCTTCGAGTGTCCTGCTCTCTTGTCATTAGGTCTCCCTACTGCCTATAACTCTTCCTTTAACCCCTCCTTTCCTTCATCTTCTGTGGTGCCTGCACTGCTGTCCTTTGTTCGGACCGCCTAACTATTTAGTTTTTTTTTTTTTTAGTTTTTTAGCTTAGTTTTTCCCGTTGTTGGGTCAATACCGCTGGCGCGCCCACAAAAAATGGAAAAAAAAAGTTCGTAAAAGTTTCGATTAGTTCGGAAAAAAATGGGGGAGGGGGGGCATTATTACATATTTTATATTAGCGAGCGTGATTTATACCTATATAAAAAGTAAGCAGATTTTATTTCGACGTTTTGCTGAATAAAATCTTTTTTCTTTGTTAAATCTAACGTTACTGTCCACTAATTTTTGTAAAAAATACCGAGTCTTATTGAAATAATAATGTAATTGTATGGAAGTAAAACATGTACAGAAATGTCTTCAATGACATACCGTAAAATATTCAAAGCAGTCCGTAAGAAAAAAAAAATAAATTATCTCGAGTAAATATTACAGTTTCTCGTAAATAATAAAAGAAAAAAAAAATGTCTCTGATTAGAATATTTCAAAAAAATTGTTAAGCGATATTTAATATATTTCAATACCTGCATGATAAAAAGAAAAAATACAATTTCACTCATTTTGGAACCGTGAATTATTTAAAACAACTATTCGAAAAGAAAGTTCAATATCAAAATTTAGTATTTCCTTATACGAATTAATAATGTACGTGTATTTTTTATTATAACAAAAATAATAACGAAACAGATAAAAATATATTTTTCTAAACGTGTAATGAAAAATTATGTGAAATATCATGAATAGACACGAAGAGAAAATAAACCACGATAAATTACGAAGCGGGAAAAATTATTGCAGAAGATGAATTAATTTCAGAACGTGTAATTAACGGAAAAAATTAAATAATTAAAAAAAGGTGTGAAACATCTTGAACATCCATAAATAGAAAATAAGTTACGGCAAATTTCGAAACAGAAAAAAATTAACTTTTAGAATGATAAGTGATTAATTCAGTATCGTTAAATATAGATAAATATAATGTTTTCAACTAGTAATAGTCGCACCTCAGATGAATTTTAACGGTTACGATACTGCCACTGCGCAATTGGTCGAATATAGAGCTTTATAGTCAATGCTTCTCCCATCTCAGCAGCACCACTTTAGTACACACGTCAACCGACCTTACCGGCAACGATCATTCACCACTAGTCATTAGTCATCAATTTTATACTCCAAAACATTCTTCCTTTAAAAAAAAAAAAAAAACAGACCAAAACAAAACCAATTGGAATTCATATAGGTCACAGTGATAAATATTTCGATTGCAAAATTTCCAATGATATAAATGAGACAGTTAATACTGAATTTTCAGCGCCTATACCACTTCTAAATCAATAATAGGAATTCGTAAATGTTTCAAAGCCATTAGAAACAGACGCAGGACCCTAAAAATTTGAAAAAAAAATTTCCATCTATAGAAAACCATCTTGATTCTAGGAAAAAATGTGTGCCACAGCTAGATATGGATCTTAAAACAATCTGAGCGTCAATCTTGGTCGAACTATATTTCATTGATTGATCCTGTTACACCTACCACCAAGTATGGCAAAAATCTGATCGATAGAAAAATCCTCATCTTTTTATATTCCAACTTCCACTCAGATCAGAGATCAAACACGAATCAAAAAGAAATTCTAGGTCATTTCGCATCGCACTTGGTGCATATTTCTCGATAACTCACAGCAATTATTACCGTAAAAAAAAGTAAAGATCCTTCGGAGCTCAATTTTGAAAATTTAAATTTAGAGTCCTATAATCAGAATACTTCACCTCGTGAACTGGAAAATTCTAAAGAGGACACAAAAAACCGGCCGCAATAAGTGTTAACCCTTTTTCACATTTCTCTTATTGTTACAAAAAGCACCAAAGTCATAACCCAGTTACTACAAATTTATAATCATATCTGAACCACCAATGTTCTTCCAGGCAAATGGAAATCGGCTATTGTAATACCTTTGTTGAAACTGAACGAAAATCCCATTTTAAGGGAAAACTATAGCTCAATTTCATTAAGACAGTTCTACCTTTGTAAAGTATTCGAACAAATAGTGAAAAATCAACTTTTCTCGGAAAATCGAATAATAATAATCGGATCAATTTATTGCCAAGAAATGTCAAAAGGCACTTTTTAGTTCATACTGGCGGAGTAACTCCAGAGGATTTGAACTACAAAATGACATTTCTCAAGGATCAGTACTTAGTCCCACACTTTTCCATCTAATTACAAACAATATAGTCAATGAAATTCAAGCACCGGCCAATTGCATTCTATTTGTTGACGACTTCACAGTATATTCATATCTTGCTCGGAACCAGCTATGGGTCGACAAATTTTGCAAAAAATAGTTGATAAACTATAAAAATATGGTCTCATCGTCCAATTGACTAAAATTTTACGAAACTAAAACGACCGACATGCATTTCGATAAAATCAGGAACTGCCAACAAGACCTTTCCATTTAATTAAATGGAAAACGTATTCCAAACGCGGATGAAGTTTAAATACCTCGGTCTTATTTTCGATAATAAAGTTTTGATTCTCCCATATCGATGCATTGAAACAGTCTTGCCTAAAAGAACTCAATTTGATGAAGAAGCTTTCCCATACCGCCTATAGTTCAGGTAGAACCTCACCTTGAAAATAATTACAGCGCAGCGACGTGTTGCTCCGCTAAAAGCCGTATTTTAGGGACAAAGC
The DNA here is from genome assembly GCA_039619475.1 of Icerya purchasi. NCBI lineage: Eukaryota > Metazoa > Arthropoda > Insecta > Hemiptera > Monophlebidae > Icerya > Icerya purchasi. Next base: position 493,508,241 of record CM077116.1, read on the forward strand.
ACTAACACAGTGACAAGTCACACACGAATTCCGCACCAGACCCGAAATAGCCCACCCGCTGACAACTCGAATTGCGCACCGCCTTTAAAAAAAATACTTTGATTTTATAAAATCGATGAAGGACTTAAAAAATGAGTAAAAGTCGCTCTTTCAGTGACTTCCAAAATGTGTTATCGTAATGAAACGTTTACTATTTGGAATAATAACCGAACTACATTTCAGTCGATTAAAAAAGCCTTTAACGTTTGCGGAAAATAGGCTACTATCCCGTTAGCAGTACGATTGTTATTCGAAATATTTTTAACAACCTCTAGGGAACGTACTCATATTTAAAGAAATGTTGCATAAAATAGAATAATTTTTGCACGAATATGATATAAAATAACGTAAATTACGATAATTTCTAACTGAATATGTAGAACTTTCAGCGCACGGCATATTATGTTTCATGAAGCTTCTATTTCACATTAATACAAAATACTTTCATATCAACTGATTAATATACATAAAATATAAATTTGACCATGTAAAATTTTCGAGTTTGACAAATTAAATATGTTGTTATAATATAGAGTTACTTACGAGTTTGAGGGAACCGAGTTTCGGGAAAGTTTCAGTTCAGATTTTATTTTATCCATTAATCAGTGTTCAATCTCAGTTATAAATTGTCATTTGAATTAAAAGCAAATTTGTTAAAAATCGTAATTTTTTCATTTAGTGTACCAATACATAGTATTCTACTTAAATTTTAAATGACAACGCAAAAATTTACCATTAAAATAAAATCCTATTTAAAACAATTTAATTAAAACTTACAATGATAATAATTACGCAAATAAATAGTGTTAGTACTACTACCTTTTTTCTTTAAATGTTAGTTGGATTTAACAAGATAATAATTTTCCTTCGTCAAGTTTTTATAATTTTTAGTTTATTGTATATTTTAAATAGTTTCTACTCTAGATAATAGATATTTTTGCGCACATTTGGTTGGTATTAATGTATTTTGTTAGATAAATGATAAAGAAGCGGAAGTTTAAACTCAAATTTAGGTTATCAGAATAAAAAAGTAATTCTTAGAAGCAACACTGAAATATGATTTCATTACTTCTGTGTAATGTTTTCCATTAATACAGAACATGCCCGGGAAAAATTTTTTTTTTTTGAACTTTTAAGTTTCCAGCACCCTCCGGTAATTTAAATTTAAAGCTAAAATATCGTTATATTTTTCTTTCCAAAGTATCCGTTTATACATATATTTCCGAAAACTACACTCGTTTGCCGTTTTTAGATGCAAATGGGGTTTAAATTAAGTGCTTATTGGAAATGTTTATTGCGATGCAAAGTTTTTGTTGTTTATTGTATATTTTAAATTTCAGGAATGATATCGGTTGGTGATTCATGCATTTTGAAGTAATTTTTAGATAATTTTAAATTTGTCATATTACATATTCTTAACTCGTTGAGCGACTTTTAGCGCTCAGAGGTCAGAAGAGTTGTTCAAACGTTAGCATTTTCTGAAAGAGCATTTAATACTATTTTTGTATATAGCTTTACATTTTAACGTGTAAGCGTCATAATTTTTCCTCATCAAAAAACATCAAAAATTATCATCCGGCTTATAATAAGTACATAACAGTAATTCGACACTGTTTAAATTATTGCTCTATTTTTAATCATAGAAATAAAATGATGTTTCAAAATTGTTATTTTACAGGCGCTTTGTAGAATTCAAACTGTTCTAGAAATATTTATCCCCATGATAAAACTGTTAACACTGATAATTTCTTAACATTAATGGTAACACGAAATTAACATTAACGTATATATGAAAGTGAAATATTTTATTAAAAATAATAACTTCCAAATAAGGAAAAATTTTAGCTGCCGCTATGTCAAGAGGTAGTATACACGTGTAATCATAAATATAATTCTTTTGAAACTAGAAAGATAAAAGAACATAAATGTAGACAATTAGGAGTAAGCTAAATTACTGAAAGTTGAGCTAACTGGTAAATTGCAAAAGCCGGAATCAATTTTTAATGATTAAAACATAAATATATCACAGTTATTTATCGGACGTACTTGTTTTAAAAAAAAAAATGGAATTAGAAGTTTAAACAATTACGTATATTTAAAATTAATCTGGCGCATTCTCAAATATTTTTTAATAAACCGTTATACAGGAATGATTTTTAATACATAGACAGGTGTAGAGTATTTTTCATTAGTAGATTAAAAATTAATTGTCAAAAATAGGATACGTAAAAATGTTGAAAGTTATCGAACATTAAAAATATAGTACGATCAAGCGCCATCAGTTTTGGAAACCCTTAGTCCAGCGAACAGCGATTATGGTCCGAGCGTCGTTTTCGTTTGTTTTTTTATATTTCATACCTGCAAACTTCCGGTGCGCAATTCGTGTGTGGAGATTAGAGACCTTTTTTTAACCTTCGACTCAGGTAAATAACTGTGCGCAATTCGAGTGTGGCCATATATCCGACTAAAGAAATGATTGAGATTGAGTGAGGATAGGAGAATTAAGTTTGAGGCTGAAAAATTGTTAGGGGGAAAGGACAATTGAGAGCGTACGCTATCTTCTATTTTAGAACCATTACTAAAAATTATTACGTTAAAAGAATGTGAGGATTATAGCATGATTAAGAAATTCGGATTAAATTACATTAAGCGAGGTGAACACGAAGAGGAAGAAGAGAAAAATTGATTGGCCGCCACATGCCGAAGAATTCTCGGGAAAAGTAGGGAAACTTGTTATAGAAAAAAACAGAAGGAGGAAATTCAGGAATGCGCACAGCTATGTGAGAGAGGATCGGGGTTTTATCAGGAGGAGTAAAACGCTTTCGGTTTTTAATATGAAGATAGGAGATTTTTAACGAATCTACTTACTTACATACACCATTTAAGTATTATAAAGAAGTCGCTTTTCATCTAGTTTAAAATACGTTTTAAAATTTTTTGCATGAACAATCTGTATCGAACTTTAGTTAAAATACCACCGAATTTTGAATAAAAAGTACTTTATGATGTTTGAAATTAACAATCATAGTACGGTTTCTATAGTAGACATTTATAAATTGAGAAGAATATAGTCATTTTTGTGTTATTTCATTATGAATTTAGTTTTTGCGCGCATCACTGTTTTTTAATACGATTTTATTAATTTCCTTCTTTGAATCCTTGTCAATGTTTGTCTTTTCAAATCTCTTACGATTTCTGGACACCGTTTCATTCTTAGTTATTTTAATATAGAATCTCAGTTGTTTGATGTCGATTTTTACCGTTAATTACTGGTAATTTTGCGGCTATTTAAATTCCTCGCTTTTCCTTTTCACCGTATTCATTCTATAAACATGTTGGTTGAGGATAAGTCGAACGGGCATATAAAATTATCTGTACAACTTTAAATGGATAACATAGGATCAGAAAAAAAAAACAAAAGAAATAAGATTTACAAGTGAGAATTATTTTAAAATAATATTATCGATAGTAAAAAATTAGCGCTTTAAAAATTTTTAAACGTATAATTAAACTGCCATAATTTCAGAATAATAATAATGATGAATTGATCGCAAAGTACTTTGTCGCAAAATGAGTGTGCATAAGCTGAATGACGTTTTTCAAAATTATAAGGACTAGAAACAAAGTCGTTGTTTAGAGGGAATTTAGAATCCGTTCTAGAAAAAATTATTCATAATCGCTTTCCTTTTAGAGTTTCACTGTGCTTCAATATATATTCATATATATATATACACACACACACATATAATATATATGTATAACTCGATAACATCCAGCTGGTCGTTTTTCTGTAATGCTTATAGAAAAGTAAATTTTAATTGATTATGTTACTCTTTAAAAAATTGCTGCTATTTTCATTACGATACATTTACAATGTAGAATGAACGTAATCAGTTTTTACTAATATATATATATATATTTCATATGTATTTTTGTTATGAGAAAAATTTCAAAGTATCCAAATTACAAAATTACGTTCACTGGCAGATCCAAAATAGAAAATCAAACCGGTTGCGCAATAGTATCAGATCAATTCTACACAATTCGCTACCTTAACTCTATTCCAGTTTGACTACAGAACTTATGCTATTTTTATGACCATTCTTAATGTTTCTTCGAACAAAAATTCAATTTGCATCGATTCTTTAAGAACACTACGAAGCTTGCTCAAGTTTCACAATCATAAACAGCACCGCGCAGCAAAGGAAATTATTTCTGTATTGCAAAATACTCCCTATGGAATAATCTTCATAAGGCAACAAATTAGTGGACCAAACTAATAAAAAACCATCAACATACTTCAGCCCCGTGTACCTAATACGACAATATCAACAACTGATTTTGAGAAACATTTCATTAGTCGTCTAAAGGAACAATTCAACAACCGCTTAGTTAGAGATTCCCTCTTCTACTAAACTAAAAAGAATTAACCGATCTTCAGAGCCACAGTTAACCTTGGTAAAATCTAACCGTAGAGAAGGAGCTGCTTTTTGCCGAGCCTGCAATAGCCATACTTCAGTTACTCATTCATATCTTTTAAACAGGAACTCACCAGATCCGCTGACCATTCAACACCTCCTCATTGAATGCCCGGAGTGCAAAACGATACGCCCAAAATTTTCACTCCTTTCATTACTTGCTGAGTTCTTCTCGGTGACGATGAAAGGGTAATTTCTAAATTTTTAAAATTTCTCAGAGCGACAGATCTCATAACTTTATTCTGATAAAACTCTCTGCCATGCCTCTAGCCTAGTCGCTGTATATTATGGCACGTTAGAAAAATAATAATAACAATAATGTTCTCATAAAAACATGCGATGAAATGTCTCAAGCATAAATAAATCGTGAAAATTTGGAATAAATTATCAAAAAAAAATGAACTGAAAAACGAAATAATTAAAAAAGAATAATTCGATAAAAATAAATGTATCATATCACTTACCGAAATAAAGTACTGATGAAAATTTCGAAAATTTAAGCTTGAGCAAAAATGATGATTACTGAAAGATTTTATTAGTTTTAACTGATGATCGCTCTACTCAAATTCATAAATGCTCCATACATCCAACTTTTCGATTCCAGCATTATTATCATCGCCATCTATGATGATCCTGTATTAATAAAAATTGTTACGGTACCTTGTTAAGGATGTTTTGACGTTTTACCGTTCATTTCAATGTACCGGTCGCATAAATTAGTTATCCATTGTGGCACTTAAAAAGTTGCATTTAAACAGTGATTTTCGCAATATACTCGTATATCACTCGTCTACATGTTAATTCCAGAACGTAAAAATCTGTAAACAAAATATCATTTTAATTTTTGAAGTGAAACTTCTTATCGCCCGGTAGGGAAATGTTTTGGTACGGTAGAAAAAAATTTTCGTTACGCGGTAATAAGCATAACTGAAATAGACCAATGATAACGATACTTTTTTATAAATGTATGTAGATTTATTATTTATTGAAAATGAAAATTTTGTTTATACTGATACCTTTTCCATTCTGATAATTTTTTTAAGAACAGTTTAAAATAATAATGATAATAATAAATGTGTTACTTATATATAAAATTAATTTAAAATAAAACTTTATTTTAGAATTTAATACATATAAGCCAAAGAAGTTTCACTTCCTTCGCGTGTCATCATGATTTTTTTCAATTTCTGGCCTATGTTTCTTATTTAATTATTTTTATTTTAAAAATTATTCAGTGGACTATTTAATTAATTAAATATTTAAAAAAAAAAATATCCAAACTAACCTAAAGACACACATACAATTATTGTTCCAACAACAGCGATGTTGAAAAATTCTGTATAAAGATATTATTTGCCGCTGTGAAAATAGATCATGCTAATTGTGTAACTTTTTTTTTTTTTTTTTTTTTTTTTTTTTTTTTTTATACGAGTAGTTAGTGCCTATATGGCTATTACTCGGTTAAAGGTCATTTATATATCATTGATAATAACTTGAAATTTAAAAGTAAATTAAATTAAGCAAAATATTAGTTTATATTCCTCAATTTATTCCTGTTATTATTATCATTCATTATATGTGCACATATTAAGCACTCCTTACACTTGAGTAGTGAATAAATCCTGTAACAAAATTCGTTATTTATGTTACGTTCATTATTTGGAAAATAACATTGTCAGTTGGGGCACTTATAGGAATTATAGAAGACTAACATTTGAGATTTTATGGGTTTCAGAAGTACTTTGTGAAAGCTATTAATGCAATCACGAGTTTTAGCATGAAACAGCAACAGTACTACACTCAGAATACGGAAATCGTTAATTAAAGGATCGAGTTGTTATATGTGTATATCAAATGTGCATAAATTAAAAAAATATACAATTTGTTATCATTATTTTAAAAATTTTCAGTATTGAAAAATCTATTTTTAGAACTAGTTCAACTGTTAAAAACAGACTAATTATAACACTACTAAAAAAAAAAAAAACACTACTTAAATAATACGCGCTTCTTTTAGTATAAATTATCAACAAAACGTGTTGCGAGATAAAAAAAAAAAAAAGAACTCTAAAAACTGCAAAAAAACAAAATAAAAAAGTATACGGAATAAAGCGATACGAAGCAGAGATGTTAGTTGGTATGCGTATGCCTGTAATGTCGTAGAATTCATTGATAAGGGCGATGTGTGCGTGTGCATGAGACAAGCAGTCGACGTTTAATAACCATGACCTCACCGAATGGTCGGCCTGTTAGATTGAGAGTTAAATAAACCCGGGAATCAATTTTATTATGAAAAACAACGCACAAAGAAACGCTATTACAACGTCTGCCGCCACTGTTAGACACTTCTATTATCAGATAAGCTACGCACTCTCTTAATTACATGGCCCATGTTGTTTTTCTCCCACAAAACAAAGCTCCTCCGTCAACCTATTAAAATCTTACACGCACTATGCCGCCAACAAACGCCCGATGTTATAAATAAAAAACAATATATACATAAATAAGGGCACGATATATAAACAAATACACAGAAATCCATATTCATTGAATTATTAATAAAGCGCATCAACGAGTTTCGATTAACGTGTATTATTAGCGTATTTTACAAATTTTTATTTAACTTCACCTATTAGTATGCTGGTATGTTAGTGTGTTTGGTCCAAATATTGTCGTTATAAATTATTCTTTACTTTTTTATTATATTTATTGAAGTGAAACTTTTTACGGCACGATAGGGAAAAATTTTCGTTACGCGTTACACGTTATACGTAAGGTAGGTATGTATTTGTGTGTATGTGTAAGTATGTATAAGTGTCTGTCTGGGTCTAGTAGTATATCAAAATGGGTAAATGTATAGTTAAGTATTTATACTACGGGACTTCGTATAGAATATATTTATGAGCATTCTCATATATACATATATATATATATATATGTAATAAGTACGTGTAAAGACCACTCTATAGAAAAATATTCACGATACGATACATTATACATTTAGTCTGTTAGTGAGTTTTTAAATCATATGGACGCCTCGCTAAAATTAACGTGTATGACAAAATATAGCTATGATTTTAAGTGGAGATATTAATGTCAATTTTGCCTTAGACATCTCTCTACAACTGATCAAATTTTTAAAACACAATTTGAACTTATCTCTACAAAATAACAGGATGATTTCAACGACAAAATCAAATACAACGATTGGTGCAGTGTTTTCAAGATTTTTTGATGATATTGAGTGCAAAACTTATATCTTTTATTTTAGTTACCACAAGCCTTTAATAACAAAAGTATGTACTGAAACACTCTTGAGCATAACCGAAATAGACCAATGATAATGATACTTCTTTATAAATGTATTTGGTAAAATTTTTTGGACTGATTATTTATTGAAAATAAAAATTTCATTTATACTGATACCTTTTCCATCCTAAAAATTAATTTAAAATAAAACTTTATTATAGAATTTAATCCCCTCCGGGGTCATCACCTTGGCGTGGTGGAGGGGCTTGCGCGCTTTTACGATGCTTAGAGCTATGTTGGCGGTAACATAGTTACTTGAAGGGCCACCCTAGCCAAACAGGTCTAAGCGGAGGAGCCAGACAAAGCGTGCCCAGATACTAAATCCAGAAGCGTCTGACCCTAATAGGGCGGCTACCTGGTCGGCGTCTGTGCTCCATGTTAGGAGCGGCCGTAATAATAAGAAGGAAAACTATAAACCCTTCAGCAGGCAACGGGAAACCACTGAAGTATTTTCCCTCGAAAATCATGATAAGCGATGAAAGATGTAATTGTTTGCCATGCGACCCGATTGGCGCTCGGCGTCTTGACGTCCGGGGTCAAGATGTAAAATGTACCACCAGCGCAATGGACCAATGCGATACAGGATGTAACGGGTCTGAGCTTACAGATGTCCTGTCTCAAAGCAGAGAATCGCGAGCAATGGCGAAAAATAATTAAATCGGCGTCGCCATGATCACGACACCCCTCTGGGGTTTTCGACCAAATGATGATAGAATTTAATACATATAAGCCAAAGAAGTTTCACTTCCTCCGCGTGTACACACTGATTTATTTTTTTTTTCGGTTTTCATTAAAATAGGTGTAATTATTTCATTTACTTTAAATTCAAGAATAGAACATTAAGAGTAAACCGCCACGTCGGTACAATTAAAACTATAGTAAATTGTATTATCCTGTTTACTAAAATTACGAAATATTATAGTAAATAAAATTACAAAAATAGCAAACCTATAAAAACTGTATACGAGTCTATATGTATACTATTATATACTGAAATGGTATTAGCCGTTTGCTTGTTTATGCTCTTAGGGATGCCAGCCACGAGCTTTTATTCTCGTGGTTTTTATTTATTTAGATTTTATTTTTATTATTTAAGATAATGATTATTAGTACAAGATTAAAATATCCAGTTGAAATTTAAAACAATATATATTAGGGAAGACGCGTGTGACACCTATCTTTCGGTACCCGTCGACCGCTGAAAAACACAATAATTATTTCCGGAAATAACGGTTACAATTAATATAAATCAATATATAAAAATATAAAACAAAACGCTATTGTCGGTGGTGATATCCGTAGGTTGGCGGTTCGGTGGTCGGCTGGTACGGAGAAATCGGACTCGACGTTATTTATATTTATGAATGTTCGATCGTTTTCGATTTTTCTTTACTATAGTCGTGAATATCGAATACTTTCGATGACGATAGACCGCGAAATCAAATTTATTCGGAACAAAAATCACGAACTGTTTTGCTTGATTTGATAGAAACGTGAAACTCTTCCGTGAAAACGAACAACTGCTTAACGAAGGTAGAGAAAGACTCTTTTCTTGATTCAAGGTAGCTCGCAACTCAACTCAGAGGTATAATAATGCGAACCGATTTTCGTAAAAAAATCCTTTTTCTGTCCCTTCTAAATTTCTCCCGCATTTCCAGCCGTGATCGCTGGAGCTGGCCGAATTAAGTTAAACCTTTTTTTCCTTGATGGTTGGTGATTGGCTGACCAACCGACAATAGTTCCAGGCACGCGCGCATTCGCACTCGCACCAATTATTCTAAATTATGTTTATGTTTTATTTTTATATTATATTATTTTTTTTATTTTGTTTTCTAAAATTTTATTCATCCCATCTAATGGACAAATTACAATACATTTTCCTTTAATTCGCTATTTTCGTAATAATATTTCATAATTCTTAATTCCCCGACAATTATGTCAATATGATGGCAATTTACTTCTAACATTCTATTCTTAAATTCAAACTTAACCACACTACTAATATCTCATTTTTTTTCATTTTCTTTTTTTCCTCTGGTCATTGACTTAAAAAATTCCATAAAGTTCAAACTTGACCACACTGTTAATATCTCATTTTGTTTATTTTATTTTTTTCCTCTGGTCATTAACTTAAAAAATTCCATAAAGTTGTTCGGTTAAATTACGAAACATACAAATAATAAAAACAGAACATGAAACGAATCGAGTAAAGAAGGAATTGAAAAAATCGAAATTAACTTGTTACACATATAAGGCAAAATATTCTATTTGAATGGTTTCCGAGAGGACACATTAAATGTAGTTAAAAGAAAAAAACCTTATAATAATCTTATTTCCGCGAATTTAAAAATCAAAGCTAAGATCTCGTCTCCGAAAAACAAAACAGACGTTACAATATGAGAATACTTACTGCACAACACAAAGCCGCCAAAAAACGCACATCTGTTGATATGAAATCGATCGCAATCCTCTCTGAATTTTTGCAGTCTAGACAGAATCCTATACTATATTAAAAAAACTATTTCGAAATGGTCAATGCGCAACCTATACACAATCGTCCCTAATTTACGGGTCAGATTAAACGAAACATGATAAAACCAAGGCATCAACTGGTTATAAAATATTTATCGAAACCTTGGTTGTTACATATCTAATCTAGTCTTCACTGACTCTTTCAGTTTTATCCAGTAGATAAGGAGAAAAAATGAATAAAAATTGAATACCTGTCTTGCGAGTTCCTGTTGTATTAAAATCAACCTTTCCATTTAGTAAAATCCGGGAAAACATGATGACCAATCTTTGTTTTGAAATATTGAAACGAGCTTTTTCGATTTCATAAATTGTTAGATGAAAACTATACTGAAAGTTACTATTTTAAATTGGGGGGTCATCCAAGAATAATACAAATTCCTCTTTAGACTGCAAAACATTATGCAAAAATTACCTTCTCTATAGCAATCAGCGATAAAGATGGCAGCCTGCAATAGAGGCAACCTAAATGAACCACGTATAATATTAGGGTCACCCTCTTTCGAGCGCGATCTTTCGGGCGCGATCGATCGGGCGCAGCTCTATCGGGCGCGACTCTATCGGGCGCAGCCTCTTTCGGGCGCAGGCGAACTCAGACCTTTTTACAGACCACCTACGGTATTTTCAGGTATCGTCCGTTAAACGTTGTCATCTGAATTAGTGAGAAACACGAGTTACCAAATACTGCTATCAGAAATTCCGTCCAAAAAATACCGTTCTTCGTTAGCGATTTAGTTTTTTCGCGCGTACAGCATGTTATATATGCATATATAATCACAAAACACATATTTTATATGATTTTGTTTGGTTATTCGCTTTTTTAAAATATTTTCTATTTTTTTTTTTTGGAAATAACGACTTCAGCGTGAAATACTCATAAACAGATTTTCGCGATGTAAATTTAAGAGTTCAGTTAGCAACAGTGATACGAAACGGACGAAAATTATTAATATTAATAATCGTTCAAATGAATTGTTGGTTTTCTTCATTTTTTTTTTTTGCTAACGTATAGTCAACCGTATTTAAAAAATTACAAACTATCAACTCTACGTCATTTAAAGTGCAACATAACTGGATTGAATTTGCTTCTGATACATATTCCTTATATTATCTTTCTCTTTTATTCGTATCTAGCAAGTTTATTTGAGGATACGTTTACTGAAGTTTTTTCTGTTATCTGCGATTTTAATTATATATTTAATTCATTGACGAATCAACCCTGATTTCAAAAAAATATCGAAAAAGACAAACAAAGGCGCAAAAATTTTTAAACATAAACACATTTAAGTTAATACTGGACGGCAAATATATACGATATTTCAAATTAAAAATTAAATATCTTTGTTTTGAATTTAATATTATGTAAATATAAATTATGGTAATCTTTAAATTAACTCACAGAATGTTCAGTACATGAAACATCCTGCACGGCTAACTTCTTTTTTTTTTTTAGTTCGTTTAGAAAAATGTTCAATCTTCAAAACACTGGACTAATATTATTTTCATAAAAATTTTAATAAAACCAATAAGCAAGAAGCTTTTCTTGTTTTGCTTAATAATAAAGCGAGCGGCTCATAAAAAAATTATAATAATTAGGCAATACTTGATGCGTGTTTTGTAGGGGAAAAGAAAAAAGTAAAGAAATAAGTTGAGAAACAAAAGCGATTAAGTAATTTTCCACTGTGAAATAGTGTTTAATAAAAATAGGAAAAGAACCGTCAATGGCTACAACCACTTTGTAATTTACACGTTTGTTAGTTACAAAACGCGTTTTAACCGAATTTTTTTTTCTAGAATTTCGCTTTTTTACTAACTTATCACACTAAATTGCAATAATACTTTCTAAATATTGTCAGTTCAGCTGGGTTGGATTTGAGTAACACAAAGCTTTAAAAGGAATAATTTGCAGGTATTCGTTATTCGAATCATCGTTCCATCAATTTACATTGAATATTTATAATAATAACTTTTTTGTCTTCTGTTTCTTATCATACCGGCTTTCTTTACTAAAGGTTTTTTGGTTTTATTTCGAAAAAAAAAATTCTTTAGTGACGGTAGTGAATAATATGAAAGAAGCTGCTTATTGGTAATGACTGCAAAACCTAAATGAAAATTACCTTTTTCGACCTCAGTCTTATTTATTTATTTGGTCACGTTAATCAAGGACCTTTACCCGGTTTGCATTTCGGTACTTTTGATGTGTTGTTGCAAATACGAAATTATCCGTACGCTTGCTTGTTTTCTTTTTGTATTTGCTGAACAGAAAAGTCCCGTTGAGGCAAAATGTGATCAAAACAATAAATGAGTAATTGTTAAAATGAGCACGATCGTCTATTTGTTTTTATGTAGTTATTTCATTAATTTATTCAGAATGATTCGTCAGTTAGCCTTAGTATGTTTGTTTTTATTTTTGTTCGATTCCTTTAGGTTGCTTTTTCAGATTTAACCTCATTTGACCTAAAAGTAAAACGCACAGAAAGAAAAAAATGTTTAATATTTATGAAAAAGTGAACTTGCTCCTGCGTGCATGTTTTGTAGTAAACGAAAACATAAAATGTCGCATGAAGTAGGCATGAAAGAGAGAAGAGGATAAATTTTGAACATATTTATAAGAAAAATAATATTCTAGTCCGTCGTTTTTTTGCTTCTTTTTTTCACATACGGCTTAAACACAACTGTGCCGATATCAAGTTGAGCCTGTTAAATTAGCTTACAGCATACTACACAAATTACAATGTTTGGTCGTTTAGTAATAACCGAAATTTTCAAAAACCACAAAAATTGGAACAATATCTTCATTATTCTTCGATAAAGAATCAATCTTTCTTATACGAAATGGATACAGTTTTATTTAATAAATAGGTATTTTCTGTAACACGCATAAACAATATTTAAGTTACCAACAATTTGAAACCTATAGTATGTATTGCGATAAAATTGTCGCAAAAAAATTATCCCCCCCTTTCCACAGGAATGATAATTTCTTAAACTATATATACCTACAAGGTACAACCAGTGTTCATACAGCTAGTCGAATTAGAAATTATGTTTTTCCTCTTTCAGGTTTTCCCAACAAAATAAGAGTTTGCAATTATAATATAATAATAATAGCATTAATTACAAATATAGAAATAAACGATTTCGAAATCTTACATATAAGTAATAATAATAGTACCTATAATACATGCAAACACTAAAGTTAACTAATTACATTATGTGGTACACCACGAAGATAATCTTCAAGCTGAAGCTGATTATAATTTGTTGCGATTTTCAACAAACGTTTGTCGCAATCGACATATTTCTTTTTTTTTACTTGGTTGCTTTTGTCAATAAGACTATGTTTTCTTTATTTTGTTGATATTATATCACGTTCATAGACGAATGAAAGAAACCATTATATGTCAACATCCTTTGCGGCATTCTTTTTTTTTTTCGGAACAGAAAAGTAAAAATAACAATAATGGCAAGTTTTACACGCATTCATTGTACATTTTGTTATACTCTTCTGTTAAGAAAATTAACCATTTTCTTAGAAATTAAAAACTGAATAGCCAATCGTACAAGTTATGAACAAGCAGGTAAATCAATTTCACCTCTTATGAAGCTATTCAGGATTTGGTAAAATAAACAAACTAAAGCACTACACTTATTTACAGAAAACAGTTTCATTCGTTAATTCTCCGTACTACGGTCATTATTAAGAATAGTCTATTCGAAAAATATTCCAGTAATTCTTCTTCCGCCGAAATAATAACAACTGCTTTACAATAAACTTATGGTCAATTCCAAGAAAAATATACGATTTTTTCCATGACGATTTTATCACTTTTTGTTCTTCTTTTATTCCTACGGATTCGCATAATGTAAAATATTCGAGGTCCTATTCATTATCTCTTTTCAGTCACTCGCAGGAAATCTCCTATGGTGAGAACCGAACCGACAAAAAAAATTGACGCCTGTTTGAGAAATATGAGCAGTTTACAATATATCCATAAAATTATTTTCCGCATATATGCTTTTAGTGCTGTTGTATTTTTTAGGAATACTCACTAGCGATCAATATTTACTTGTTTTCTAAAATAATTACATATAACGGTTATAAAACAAATATATACTTTTAAGAATGTCAAATAGTTGTTTAAAAATCGGAAAATTTTTGTTACTTAGTTATGTTAATTTTATTACTAATGTTTTTGCATGTTTTAAAAATGAATTCTGGTTTATGTAGGTCATATTTCACAGTAATAAGAAAAACAGATTCCAAGTAATTAATCCGTGTTACATAACGTGCATGATTAAATATCTAGCTCTAAAATATTTATTTTTGAGGTAACTAGATTTTAGAAAAAATAAATAAATGAATAAAAAATAAATAAAATATAATTTTATCGCAAATACAGCAAAGTGGTTGAGCATAATGGTTGATTAAATCATTTTGCAATGTAGAAGTATCTCATATATTTACAGTTTGCCACTTCATTCACGTGTTTATAAATACTAGAGTTCCCTCAATGGTTCAAATTTGACCATAATTATCATTAAAAATTTTAGAAAAATATATATAAATTTATATATTTCCAAAAATTTATTTCCCGCTTTTATACATTAGTTCATTATATATTTGAGAACATATACTTTTATATGTATTTTCAATACAAAAATTAAATGATACCTTACGATTTAGTACACTGTAAAAAAGCCAATAATGATGATTATTAAGAAAAATTAAAACATTTCAATAAGAACAGATTTAGTGGCTGCAGCGATTTCCTTTTTCACTTTTTGTATTACTTTTTTATTTAAATACGAAAAACAAAGTATAACTGTTTCCAAAATTTTGTGTACTGACAGCTCTAAAGATCATCAATAGTTACCAAACAGAAAAAAAAAAGCAAGAAAATCGGTTAATAAACAGTGGTGAAGAAGGTACTGAACTGTTTTGTCTTTGCCTATTTATGTACAGAAAAAGATTATCCATTTTTTTAAAAATAGAATTTCCCACAGTGCATTTATCGGGAATATTGAAACAAATTCAAGGTTTGAAAGCTTCTTCCTTATTGGCTTTATTAAAATTTTTACGAAAATAATATTAGTCCAGTGTTTTGAAGATAGGAAATTTTTCTAAACGAACTAAAAGGAAAAAAGAGGTTAGCCGGGCAGGAGGTTTCATGTACTGAACATACTGTGAGTTAATTTAAAGATTACCGTAATTTACATTTACATAATATTAAATTCAAAACAAAGATATTTAATTTTTAATTTGTAATATCGTATATATTTCTCGCCCAGTATTAACATAAATGTGTTTAGGTTTAAACATTTTTGCGCCTTTGTTTGTCATTTTCGATATAGGAATTAAACATATAATTAAAATTATAGATACAGAAAAAAAATCAATAAACGTATCCTCAAATAAATTTGCTAGATATGAATAAAAAAGAAAGATAATATAAGGAATATGTATCAGAAGCAAATTCAATCCAGTTATGTTACACTTTAAATGGCGTAGAGTTGATAGTTTGTAATTTTTTAAATACGGTTGACTATACGTTAGCAAAAAAAAAAAAAAATCGAAGAAAACCGACAGTGCATTTGACCGATTATTAATATTAATAATTTTCGTCCGTTTCGTATCACTGTTGCTAACAGAACTCTTAAATTTACATTGCGAAAATCTGTTTATCAGTATTTCACGCTAAAATCGTTATTTCAAAAAAAAAATAGAAAATATTTTAAAAAAGCGAATAACCAAATAAAATCATATAAAATATGTGTTTTGTGATTATATATGCATATATAACATGCTGTACGCGCGGAAAAACTAAATCGTTAACGAAGAACGGTATTTTTTGGACGGAATTTCTGATAGCAGTATTTGGTAACTCGTGTTTCTCACTAATTCGGATGACAACGTTTAACGGATGATACCTGTAAATACCGTAGGTGGTCTGTAAAAAGGTTTGAATTCGCCTGCGCCCGAAAGAGGCTGCGCCCCATATGTATTTGTCTGATATAGCGCAGGTCGAAATACGCTGTCTTTGAAAACCTTGAAATTCTCAAGTGTATACGGATACATCAATGGAAAGCTAGTTAATTAGTAAAACCATATTTCGTTTCGTTTACGAGACTTTCAAATGTAGCGAAAAGTTTAGAAACCCGGAAAAAGGAACATGTTCCCTTTTCCGATTTGAATGTTACAGTTAAGAATTTTAAACCAGCTTATAAATCCATTCATTCACGGATATTTCTTTAGTTTGAAACAATCAAATTCCAACTTTAAAATAAGACCTTTGCGGCGCCGAAAATTCAAAAGTTTTAAAAAAGGTGCAGCGAAACTACGAACGGGTTTCAGAGAGATTCTTCGATGTAATATAATTAGCGCAAATAAGCTTTTTTTTGTTCTATATTCCGATAGCCGCGGTGCACTCCTGACTCTCCAGCACAGCCATTTTAATTATAAAAGTGACACCCCTATATTTGCAAGAATAAATGTATTCAGATAACGAAACGTAAAGGCGTAATTAAGTTTTGCTGCGTGCCAAGTCATTGTAGTATAGGACTTAACGATCAAGACGATGTTGCTGCGGAACAAGCTAGCAAATTGGGTTACACATTTCCATTTATACCACAACTGATCTTATCGATATGGTCAGGAGGAATAATAAGTCTGATTGAATACAGGCCATAAAAAATCGTTCAACGGTAGATAAATTTTACAGTATAATTTAGACACTTCACTCCCGAAATACCCTTGGTTTTACCAGAACTATCCACTGATATCGACTGGTCAAGTTTGTAAGTTTATCATAATTATTCTTCAGTTACGCATAAGACACGCCGGAGTGTCTTTAAATTTTCAAAGCGCAGATCGCTCCAACCAACATTGTAACAATCGTGCGTCTGTCAGTTTCAGAGAGGACATTAACCTTCTATTATTTAACTGTGAATTATTTGTAGCTATCTCGTTAATGATTTGATGTTGGTACAGATGTACCCACCATATTGTGTACATCATAACGCTTTAACTAGCTTCTTAAGAAGCAGGAGTCGATCGAGAGAAGGAGGAACAAACGGATTTCCGAGTTATTTTTGGCGCTTTTGAGGATTTCTAGACTCTCATGAACCAAAAAAATTATTAAAATTTGTACGAGAACAGAAGAATCTAAAGGGAGACAAACTTTTTTTGAAAGAAGCTGTGTGCAATTCATATTTCATCAAAATAATAAAGCCCTTAAAGAATGTTTGCTCCGAAAAGAAAGAGAGGGCGAGAAGACAACGACGTTAGAGCAGAAGAGATAGAATTAGTAAGAGCTGAATATTAAGAAATGGCACCGGTTTCCGCTCATACTATAGTAAGAAGTTAATCAACAATAAAACAAAATCTACTCAAATCAGTTTTAGAAAGTACCCAAGACTGCAAGGGACCAGTGGAAAACGGAAAATGAATCGTTAAAGGGGAAATAAGGGCAGGAACACGGTCACTACCGAAAGTACGACGGTTCTCCATAAGGAATTGAGTGTTATATCGGAAGAAATAAAATTCACATCGATAGAACTACACAAATTGACAAGGAGTCGAAGGAAGCGTGGGAGCTGTCATTTAGGAGAACTACTTGTAGATAATAACCGAAAAGTACATCCTCTGTAACAGTGCTATTTCTATTATAATTCGAATAAAAGTTCCGATCGCCGTCAGCCGTGAAAAGGCGAGAGATAAAACTAAAAATCAAATCAAATGGAAAATTAAGTCATACATCGGTGGAATTTCGGAGGGGATAAGATCAATAATACTTTTGCGAGGACAGAATGGGATTGGGACGTGAGCTAAATTTTAACGGGACTTGATGGCAAAAGGAAAAAACATCATAACGGATGTAATGTACGTCTTTTCTAATAAGCATAGCAGCTCCGCCGCAACCGTCAGACCAATTGGAACTAATTAAAGAGTACCCTCGAATTTAAATATTTGAAGACTTTTTCTTCAATTGTTTGAACTGTGTTTCAGAAAGAAAAGCAACGTGAATGTTAAATTGATCTAGTAATCATTGAAAGGACCCACTGAAGAATACTTAACTTGACCACATTTAGAACACAAAAAAAGGGATTAAACTTGGAAAGAATCACGAAGTGCGCACGAGAAGGAGAAATAAGATTTATACAACCTGTACATTTGGAAGAAGACGAAAATAAGGAAAGGATTGAAAGCAAAAACGATCATCCCATACAAAACCAACTGAAATCATTAAGCAAAAACAAGGAAAGTTGCGGTAAAACAAAAAAAAATAATGCAAATAGGGACAATGGCGAAGCATATGCTTTTCAAGATGACTTATGAATAAAGTGTATAAAGATTTACTGTGAGGGACTCTAACCGGCCTCAGACAAATAAGGAAATCGCAAAGGGTCATCATCATAGAAGAAGACTTGCGATTATCCCAGGAGTAACTCTAGTGATTGATAAAATGAAATCAAATCACTG
Source organism: Icerya purchasi (assembly GCA_039619475.1). Taxonomy (NCBI): domain Eukaryota; kingdom Metazoa; phylum Arthropoda; class Insecta; order Hemiptera; family Monophlebidae; genus Icerya; species Icerya purchasi. The sequence goes on from CM077116.1 coordinate 493,527,078, forward strand.
CATATACACTTACGTAACGTTTTATTTAAGTCACATTAATTATAAATAAAAGTTCGCAACATATAACATTACTTAATTTGACCCGGGTAAAAGACAAGATTACATGATAATATATATGATATATATATATCATATATATATAAACGTAAACATAAAATATTATTGCAGTCCGACCGCTTTCGTCTGTTTATTTAGACATATTCATGGACTGAAACTGACAGACAGAAAATGGGAGATATCAGGGGCTGAGAGAATAATAATTAACACCATTTTCAACGGTTTAATAAAGAAGGAAAAAGGAGGTTCGTGTAAGTGCAAATGATGACCAATGTTCTATCGCTCTCGACTGCCGTCGTCTAACCCAGTTAGAGGTCGCAGCAAGAAACAATAGTCATAAAAGTAAAGAAAAACATACAGATACAAACAGAAACACCTGCTGACTGTTCTCGATTTTTTAGCAGTTTAATACCGAAAGAAAATAATGTTTTATTTATGCATTGCAATTTGAAACGCAAAACCCAAAAAGATAGTTCCAACGATCGTATCAAGGTCAATGTAAAACAAGGTTTGTCCTTGGAGTGCTCGCTACTTGGGGAACGTGCAATCGGCTTATTATCACGCGTACAGAACCATTTTTATAAATATAATTTATAGGCACAAAGCAGAGGAGGAAGCTTGCGACGAAATTAAAATCGAAAATAAACATATCTCTCTTTTCCACATCGTTTCCGACTACATACCTCTTTCCACATCACAATCAACAACTTGCGACATATCGTTTTATTACCGCACATTGTTTCCCATTAACTCTGTGTCTTATACAGACATTAATTCTACTTCATATTTTTGACCCACGCTTGCTGACTGCATACGCGAGAGAGTGAGAGAGGCATATGCAAAACGAAATCGTTAAGCTATCGCGATACTGCATAATTGCAAATTATCCCGAATACGTGTAATATTTACAATATCAGCGTGTTTTTTTTTAGTTTTTTTTTTTTTTTTTTGTCTCGCATATTTTACGAGTCGGAACTTATCGATAGTACGTGCTGCAAGCATTGCGGCATGTCCGATTACGAATTGTACTAACCACCACGGTAAAGAGAGTAGATACAATTCGTGACGCTTGGATGATCACTGTGTCGTCACCGGAGACCGACGAACCGCTATGACTACTGTGTGTTAACCTCTAATTGTAACGTTACTCTTTATTGAGAAATACACCATGATTAGCACGGCTACTGCGGCGGATTTGGTTAGGTAGTGGTGTCTCGCCGCTCAAATAGCACTGATGCAAATTAAAACTATGGATAAATTTCTCTTGCGTTAGGTTATTATAATACATACGTAGTTTTTTGCTTTTTTTTTGGGCTCGTCAACCAAGGACCTTTACCCAGAAACAAATAGTAAGAAAAGAAGTCGGTTATATTTTAATCGGATCAGAAATCTTTGCTAAAAAACAATCAATGTAGTAGGAATAACTAGTGGAGAAAGAAAGAACAGGATATAGGAAGCACAATCAGGAGTAGGAAGCCCAAGCCTCAACAAATAGGAATACAAAATGCTCCGCAAAAAGAGATGAACACTGTGGAAGAACACATGATCGACGTTGCAGATAACCGCATTATCAGGGTGGAGGGGGCAGTGTGGGGAAGAAATCAAGGAATAACGAAATTTAGATAATGGCAGCAAAGAATGGCCCAAACGTATACGAACAACAGAAACAACATCAGAACGTCGAAGAGAGGGATGCAAAAGAAACCACGAAGAATAGGGAGGAAGAGTAGTCTGAACAGACAGATGAAATGAATAATTATCAGAAAAGGAGGAAGCGTAAATATCCGATAGCCCATGATCTGATATGAAAGAGAGTTGACGAGGCCCAAAAGATAATTAAAAAACAAAAAAACACACTATTAATGCTAGTCAAGCGCTATTTCCTTTTTTACCACAACACGTGTCAGATATGTTTAGTCTGCTGTTCTAAATAACTGCATTTTAAAATTATAATTAGTATACGAGACGGGGCCTATTTTTAAAAAGAAACGACGTTGTTTACCTTTCCTTCCATTTTTTTTTTTTTGTTTTTGTTTTTTTATCATACAATAAAAACATTTATTATCGATAGTCGTGATTTATTTAAATTGTCGTTTTTCACATAAAACCGATTTAGTCAAATGTGTCTAAGACGGCTAACCCACCCTTGGCGAGTCGAGGCCGCCTGTAGAAATATGTCTCACCCGCTATCCCAGTAGCAAACCGCTGCCTTGCGGCGAGGGTTTTTACCCAAAGGCTAAGGGAGACAACCCTGACAGAAAACAAACCTAAATCCCGAAGCGTCTGTCTCCAGTGGGGCGGCTGACGGTCAGCGTCTGTTCTCCAGGTTAGGAGCGGCTGGTCCAAAACGCGGAAACGGGAGAAACCCTACCGTGTAAATTTTGTTCCATGAAAAACTTAAGGTCACGACATCCGACTCGGATAACGAAATGAAAAAAAAAAAACCAAAAAAAAACCCAGCTAAACAGAAACGCTTAAAATTGGTAGTCCTCGCATGACGTCAAAGCTGGAACTTGCTACTACGCACATTGATCCTGACCTCCATCGCATTTAGAGACCTCATCGGTTATACCATTTGCGAAAATTTTGATCACGCGATTTTTTATCTCTGTCTTCATTATTGCATCTATTAACCCATTCACCACAGTGTATCTATTCGAGAGTAGCTCCTAAATTTTAAAAATTTCGTTAATATCGTCCGATGTAACTACATTTAAAAGATCATGTAAAATACAAAAAATTTCTTCCATTTATCGGCGTTATTGCAGTGTATATACCGAGTAGTTTTATCGCAATTTCCTAATGCACGAACTACTTCGAAAGTATTCGACTAAAACAGTAAAATCAAAAAATTCCACCTGTAATAAAATTCGAGCCTACACATAAGGCAATAAATAATGTAGTAAACGTATAAAATTACAGCAGACTATACGGTTGTTTACTAAATTATTTAACAACATTTGTGTTTGTAATATTTTACAAGAAAAAGGTCATAACGATCGGGACTCTTTGTAAATTTCCAGAAATAAAGTCTAGCATTCTAGTTACCCGCTAACTAAAGGAAAATATACACACGCATTACCTGTAATGATATAGCGGAAATTGAAAAATTAATCGAAATACTTATTTCCTAAATTTTTATTTGCTTTTCTTTTTGGCACTAATAATAGTCGAGTGCAAACGAAGCCAATTGGATCGTTGCACCTGTTTTTTCTTTTCTCCCAGTGGCCTATAAACTAAACCGCGCCTTCTTCGTACGTTATTCATCACATCGGAATACACAACTGCACAGTAGCAGTAATAAAGGCCGTCCACCCTAGAACTCCGGTAAGTAAAGCGATTCCTATTGATATAAATTTTTTCAGTAGTTATACTGCGCCATTATTCATAATGTACTCTTAACGGGTTATAATGGATCTGAAGAGAACATCGAGCACACCAGTATTTCTATTTTCCATTTTCAGCCAAATGACTTCTCTGGCATACAGTATTAACTTCGAATTACACAACTGGGGAGAGTAACTTGCAACTAGGTAAGTGGCACACTCGCGACCTCGTTGCTTAATTTTAATGTTTCCAACAGAAATCAGTGTACAATACCCTCGTGCTGTAATATTATCACATATGGGTGCTTAAAAAGTCATCAGCCATATTTTAGCCCAAATTTGTTCTCAGTGAACTGTCCCTTATTAGATGCCTCCATTTAGTATTGATCTCCTGGTAGAGAGGATATTATCGTTGAACTCGCCACATCTACAAGCGAAACATTACTGTTCCACCAATGTCGGCACTAGTTTAAGTTCTTTTTTACAAACTAAAAGCACACTAATTGCGGCCAGTTTACGACTGCATCGACGAAAAACCAAAAAAATCACATTCACTTTGTTCGAGTTAGTTGTTTGACTTTTCACCCCGGATTTAGTAAAAACTTAACATAAGTGCAATTGTAAACATATGCATAATTTTTTTTGTATTACCTCTTTACCGATCGTCAGATGTCTACGAAATTCGTTTAATTATCTTTCTTTTAAATATGTTTCTGGCAAGGAAAAATTAATATCGGCTTTAGCCGGTAATCTAAAAGCTGTCGTCAGAAAGTATTTTTCAATTGTAGATTCTACCTGCACTCACGTCTCAATTGCGGTTGTAAATATCGCTCATGATGAAACCACAGTAGAAACACATCGGCCGACACACACAATCGAAAAGAAACATACAAGAAACACCGCCGCCACCGCAGATTACAACCTCGATGATAAGACAGCAAATGCGGGCGATGAAGACTTTTAAGGTTTGAAATCTGACCGTTTTTTGTTGAAGCACTGAAGACAGATGCATTAGTTAATTTAATAATAGACACACGTAAAAAAAAAACATGAAGAGGAACTTATTAAGGGTTATTTAAAAAATTGAGAAGATTAAAGAACAATTTTCGTTCTCTTTGGGCATATTAGCCTGCTTTGGTCACTAAGTAAAAAGAGAAATAAGAAACATGTAGTAGAACAGGCAGGACAGGTGTAATCCAAAATCGTATAGTTGGAACATGTAGAGAATATGCAACTAACAGAGATCGACATAATCATCGAGTAATATCTCACAGTCGCGACACGTGCCTGTTACATTATTGAACTCGATCGTGACAATGATAAGCAAAGGCGCATGCCGAAAAAACCGTCTAGAGGAAGTCCATCGACTCGGGCAGCAGTGAATCTACCACCGACCATGATGATGGCTACCTATTTTTCGAATTCATAGATCTTTCCTCGTCCAATTAGTTATTACCGAAGGAATTTTAAAAAATTTACATTTTTTAATTTCCTTCAAAGAGAAAATAACATCGCGAGATCTGTTTCAACGTTATACCTCAATGACAAGGTTTGTTAAGATTACCTAATTGTTACACTGAAAAGAGTAAACGTGTGTAACAAGAAAACAAGTAATTTTCTGAAAGTCATACTTTTAGTTATTACCGAAAATCGTAGCTTAACCTCATGAAAGAAATAAAAGTAAAAGTAAATACCCTTGATAAGATATAATGGTTTATGAACTTAAGCTTTCCATAATGGTACTAAGCCTAATGGATCTAATGGATGGTAGCTGTTCTGAGTCCATATATTAACGTGCTGAATTTTTCTGATAACATTTCTGAAAAGTAGGCATGGTGGAGAATAGACGGTGTGAAGTAAAAAGTTGCCGTTTAAACTCAATATAGCCAATTCTGTTGGCATTATTGTAAAAACACTGAATCGACTATTATTTTTATTTACAATACTCGGCCTCAACATTACAGTTGGTAAATTGAGACAACGATACAGAAACTAACTTACCCATAAACTACACATTATCCTTACCATGATAGAACCATGACTGATACAAATCATAGTCAAACGACTACTACTCATACGTTTAATACATTGAAGATTGTACTCGTATTATGTATAATGAGGGTGTACACTGTTGTATTAGCAGGAACATTTTTGGCGGTTTTGTAGTCTACTCTTATCTGAGAATAAGGCTATTGTCTGCCAGCAGCTCATTCTGATAGACACAAGGGATCACAAAGAGTGGGAAGGTGGAAATAAACTGCGTTGTGCTAATGGTGGGATGTACAATTTCTTGTCCATAGTACTCTGCTTTAAATTTTGCATAGGCTAGGTACAGATGCGCAAGCTTTTTCTTATCAAAGTATGTTATATAGAGCTCGTACGGGTACCTCGTCAGTTCATATAGGCGCACAATTCTCTACTATTCAAATGAACAAACGTGGCAGCGTTCTTCTTCACACTACCCCGTTTCTTCATTTGAAATCCAATTATTATTCCACTATAGATGTTGTTTTAATCATCCAACTATGATCAGTCATAGTGGGTAGGCTCGGTTGAGAGGACTGAAATTGAAGTGGTATGATTCTCCTTCTCTTTATTCGATTTAGTAGCGAGACTTTAGCTTAATAGCTAGGTTTAAGGAATGGCACATACCATGCGATGCTATTAATTGTCACAACTACCTTCTCGACTGCATCACTGGCGCCTGATTTGTATAAAGCCGTCTTATCTGTGTTGGTGCATACCAGAACTAGTTCTTGCGTGTCGTGTACGATGCTTTTTCTATAAAGAACCCAAAGATAAAGTGTAGTGGAATAGTGAAGGAAAATTCTGCACCCTCTTCGGCTGCCTCTGCTGTATGTGTAAATAGTTTACTATCAGTAGTGTTTAAGGTACTACTACTATAGTTATAGTCCGAGTGAAGGTTCTCCAACGATAGCAACACCTTTATCAATGAGGTAATACCCAGGAGTCTGCTGATGTTCACAACATTTCCATTAATTTCATAGCGCAGCTTTGAGGAATAGCAGACCTCCTGGGCATAAATCCAGACCCAGTGTAACTCGTCCCTCAATGGTGAGGTAACTTTCCGATGGAACAGTTATTACATCTTTCTGCTATATAGGAATCCTTATATCATCGTTTGATCCGAATTTGAAGCTAGTCTTGTGGCAATAATATTTGTATGCTTTGATTGAATCATCACTATACGAAGATCCACTTCTGATGTCTAGCGCTTGCTCCATTTCACTTTGTATCCGAGTGTCCATAGTATACATTTACTTTCTTCACTCAACTTTGTTTTTTCGGGCGCACTTTTTTCCACAATCACCCCTCTACATATACTATTTCTGTTAAGGATGTTACAACTATCGTATACAATTGGCATTTGACTACTATCCACCACCGCTGTTGACGCCTGATCTGGTTAAGTAGAAATTTAATACAATCTCCTCGTTTTCGAAATCAAACTGGTTCCGATTCTGATCAGTTATATATATATTCAAGTCTGATATATACTTTGTGAGAACCGGAAGGTAGATTATACTTCTAGGGTATTCCACAATCTTATACCCCGGTGGGATATTGAGTGGGAAGGAGTAGATAATATAGTATGTGTAGGACTCCCATTTACATATCCTCCAGCCGCTATATTGCATATTATATTAATTACATTCCCCCCAGGGGGTACATGTACCTCCTGGGTCCGGAGCTTACCGGAACGAGGCGCGTCCGCAGGTGGTGGATGGCGGAACGGCCAGTAGATATATTGGCTAGCTGCGAATAAACAATCAGCAGCCGCGAAGCAACAAGCGAGCAGTGGCAGAGGGGTGTGGAGACAAGGAGTAGTAGTTCTTGCCTATCTAAAACCATACAACATCTAAAGACACCACTGATGACATGGCGAGTCGTGCCGCCATTAAATAGGCACTTACTGTGGAAGAAGGCAGCAGCGCTTCCAGTATCAGCTACTGGTAGAGATCGAGTGGATCGTAATAGCAGTAGATTGAACAGTATTTGGCGACACTGGGGACCAAGTGAGCCGGCAGATACACACTGAAATGCTTCTCAACGAGAAACCACTCCATTAAAACTTCTCAAGACAACCTCTATGATAATGCAAGTAAAGGATCATGTTTTGTCGAGCGACTCGGCTGACAACCGGCACCAGACCGAGCCCAGGTCGGATGGTGTGAAATGGGCGACTGGACATTCTGTAGTTCCAAACCAGGCTCAGAATGGAAAATGTGCTACTGGCGCTGAAACAATAAGTATAAGGAAAAAACTGAATATAGCCACGTGGAATGTACAAGGCTTATTATATCCTGGGAAACTAGTGGTAGCGGAGAAGGAAATGGAAAGATATAAAGTTAATATATTGGGCCTATGTGAAACTCACTGGAAAGTATTTGGGTATATGCAAACTGACGCAGGAAATATCATGTATATGGCTGGTCACATGACCTCAGTAATAGAGACGTGGCGATCTTAATATCTAAAGCTCTGGAAAAAACGGCACTAGATTATAATCCTATAAGCGAGAGGATCCTAACCATCAGATTAAATACAAAACCAGTTATATTAAACATCGTTCAGGTATACGCACCAACGTCAACTGCTTCTGAGGAAGACATTGATCATTTTTATAATTTATTACATAAAAAAATCGACAAAATTTCGAACAGAGAATTAATAATGATACAAGGAGATTTCAACGCTAGTGTAGGCAATACGGCAAGTGATGATCACATAAGAAGAATTGTAGGAAAGTATGAGATTGGAAAAAGGAACGATAGAGGAGAACATCTTATGCAATACTGTGCGGCGAACGATTTCACGATAATGAACACGTGCTTTAAACATCATGCTCGTCGACTGCACACGTGGAAGTGACTGGGAAACCGCTATGGGGCCCAGATTGATTACGTTATCGTTAAAACAAGATTGAAATCCTGTATACTAAATGTAAAGACATATATCCAGGAGCGGACTGTGGATCAGACCGCCAAATACTGTCGACGAGTTCACATATACGCCTAAAATGTATGAACTCGCGCCCACAGGCGCCCAAAATAAGATTAGACAAGGTGGAAATGGAAATTTTTAAGAAACTATTTATCCAAAACATAGCTAAATCGAAGTGTAAAAAACAAAGCAATCTGGCGGAAACATGGATGCAGTTAAAAGAAACTATAAGCGATACTATGAAAGTTATAACTAAGCAAGGCGGCGACAAACAAAAAAGGAAATCCTGGATATCAGACCATACATGGCGTCTAATTCAGGAAAGAAGGGAAAAAAAGAACAGTAGCAATAAGGGGATAGACGCCAGAGAAATACAACAAAATTATACTAGGCTAAACCGAGAAATCCAGAAACACTGCAGACGAGATAAGAATGATTATATACACAACATATGCAGCGAGGTTGACCGTCATGCATAGAGAAATGAAACTGGGGACCTTTTTAAAAAGGTTAAAGTTTTATCCAGAGATTTCAAACCACGATATTGGATAGTAAATTATGGGAATGGGAAACTGATAATTGCAATGAAGCCACAAGACGTTAGCGGGAATACTGCGAATCACTGTATGAAGATAAACTGGATGCATTGAAATTAGAATAAGATATAAATACAGTGGAACACGAACCAGATATATTGATGTCGGAAATAGAAGACGCAGTTAGAAAGTTAAAAAATAATAAATCGGTCGGAAAGGATGGAATCTGCGCAGAAACAATTAAAGCGCTTCCTCGAGAAGGAATAAGGATGATCCACACACTATGTAATCAAGTGTGGAGGAGCGGAATATGGCCGCGTGACTGGGTGAAATCGATTTTGATCCCGATACACAAGAAAGGCTCTACGAGACAATGCGAAAACTTCAGAACTATAGCATTAATCTCACATACTAGTAAAGTGCTCCTGCAGGTGATCAATAATAGATTGAAATATTACTTAAACTGGCAAATATCAACTGAGCAGACTGGATTTATTAGTGGAAAAGGTACGAGAGAAGAAATCCTGGCTATTTGGCAACTAATCGAAAAAAGTATTGAATATAACAAAACTTTATTTCTGTGTTTCGTAGACTATCACAAGGCTTTCGATTGTGTTAGCTGGGAGAAATTATGGAAAGTATTGACCAGTATGGGAGTACCAAGGCACCTACTATTACTAATAAATAATTTGTACACTTGTATGGAAGCGATGATAAGAATTGATAAGATACCATCGGAAACTTTCCACCCGCGGAAAGGGTTACGGCAGGGATGTATACTGTCTCCCGTATTGTTAAATATATACGGAGAGTTTATCATGAGGAAGGCCTTAGATGGATTTACAGGGGGAGTCAGGATTGGTGGTGAACATATAACGAACTTGAGATATGCGGACGATACCACGCTCATCGCCAAGTCAGAAGAAGAAATGAAGAACCTGTGGAACAGAATTGAACAAACAAGTATTAGGCTAGGCCTGTCTATCAATAAAAAGAAGACGAAGATCATGACCATAAGCAAAAACTACACGCCCCGGGAAATCTACAGATATTTCAAAATGTTGAAGCGGTAAAAGAATTCGAATACCTTGGATCATTAATCAGCGATAAAGGCGGAAGCGAAGAAGAAATCAAGCGTAGAATTGCACTGGCAAAGTCGACGATGGCACGATTATCTAGAAAGACCCCGGGGTGTGTATTAATACAGGAACAAAACAGAGACTGGTAAATTCCGATATGGAGTGGAAACATGGACCCTGCGGGATAAACGAAACATTGACGCGTTCGAGATGTGGACTTGGCGCAAAATGCTGAGAATCCCATGGACGGCGAAGCGCACAAACAACCCCATTTTAGACCAATTAGAACAACGTCTGTCGGTTACTTGTCAAAAGAGAATTTGCAAATACTATGTGGTCATATTATGAGAAGGGAATGAGATAGCCTTGGAAAATGTATTATGGCCGGTCCAATAGAAAGAGCAAGGGCTCGTGGAAGACCGCCTCGGCGATGGATAGATACAATAACAGCACTAAGCGATCAAACGCGAACCATGGCAATGAGAAGCAGCCAGAACAGAAGTCGCTGGAGACAACTGGTACTTGGTAGATTAAAATAGAGGTCACGATGAGCAGCTATTGCGCAAACGACTATGAAGAAGATTAATTACATTAATAACGGATATGTGTAATGTTTATGGACTGATGTGCTGTGTATTTGGTTCTAGTGTGTACAGTTTGCTTTTCCCATACCCTAAGAGAACTCCAATATTGTTTGATAGATCTGATGAGAAGACTATGGTGAATTTACTATGTATCAAGCGTTTCAGCATTTGATTGTTCAATTTTATCACAAAACTATCCACTCAATTTCTTCCTCAGGTATTGTTGAATATCTTCCATCCTGTAACAGCCTTCTGGTAGGCAGAGGAGTGAGAGGGAAAATGTGAGGAAATAGCTTTAATAGCCCACATGGAGTCAGAGATAATTAAATATTTAGAAGATCGATGGGAGGAAATATAAATTATGAAACGTGGAATATGGTCATTAACTCGGCTGTAAAAATAGTACAAAAAGAAAAGAGACGAAAAGATTCGGAGAAATTAATGCTTGGAAAAATGAAAGAAGCTCCAACTCCATTAGGTCGAACCATCCCTAAAAATGGTCGTGTGAGAAGGAAAACGGGATTCGATATAACTACGGAATTCCTGCATTATTGGAATAGGATTTGAAAGTAAAATACAATGGGAGGGGATTGGAGAGATCTGAAAAATTGAAGAAAAAAAAAACGTAAGGGAGATTATTATAAGAAATTGTACGGGATAAAAACAAATTCAACCGCAAAGCAATGTGGGCTAGGATAGGAATTTTCTTAGGAGTAAAGCGCTAGTTTTGCAGAATAGAAAAGTATGAAGGAATAATAACTCCCGTGGTGATCACGTAGCTTTGTCTTCGAAGCGCGTCAGGGTATTTGATAAAAAATTAAATAATTGTTTTAAATTAGTGTTAAAAATTAATTACTGTACAATAAACATAAACAATAAGTGAAATAAACAGTAATAAGTCTAGAGGATGATAACGGTAAGCGGTTACACAAGAAGCAAATATCCTAAATAGGATCTGCCGACGGAAAGGGGGGAGGCAAGTTGGACTCGGCGAGAACTGCTGATATTGAAGAAGATCTAAGAGCATCAAGGCAAAAACGAATACGAGAATTTTGAATTACATCCAGCTTGGAAAGAAGTGATTTTGAGGCATAGCCGTAGATAAAGGAACATGAATCGAATTTAGAACGGATAATCGACTTGTAAAAATAATTGTTGGGGAAAGAGCTTTCAGTAGGTTCAGTCTTTTAAAGGCGGAAGAGGAAAGGAAATTAATACGTTCATAAAAAGACAGATGACTGTTAAGGAATACATCGAAATAGCAAAAGCAATCGCTACGAGGGATAAGTTTGGAGTTTAATGATACAGAGACTAAAACGGGATTAAAAGAACGAAAAGAAAAGACAATACAAAAAGCTTTTAAAGGGAAGGTAGAAAGGTTCAAAGAGGAAAGAGATCGTTTTCTAATGTAACTAGAAACGAATTGACTTTTTCGTTTGCATCTATAATATCGCGCGATGAGGAAAAGAGAAGAATGTCATCGACAAAAAATAAGGAAGAGGAGTTCATAGAAAGAGAAGCAACAAGAATAGTATCAAAATATTAAAAAGAGTAGAACTAAGGCAGGATCCTTGTGGAAGACCACGTGAAGCAACTCTTGCAACCTCGAACGAAGAAGAAGACAGGAGAATAGTACGATTTAACATCAGATTAATAATTAGGAAAGAGAAATGCGTCCGGATGTTAATTGCTATCATTCTATCTCGAAGAGTAAGGAGATGGACATTACCGAAAGCACTGTAAACATCAATAAAAGTAGGCTAAAATGTACTGTTTATCGATGAAAGATTTACAGAAGAAACAAAAACGACTGACACATAGCAGGACCTAAGCCTGGACGGAAACGAAACATATTGGGGGGGAAAACGCGTTATTGTGTTCGAGCCACCGGACCAGGCGCTTGTTAAGCACACCCTCGGGCAGGAGGTGCGACTCCTCTGGACAGAAAGGAGTTAAATATACAGAGAAGAGTTTGTAGAGCTTGATCGGATAACTTTTTAAGGACAGAGAAGGGAATATCATCATGACCCAGAGTGAGGCTAGAAGATTTTTTAAGAATGGATTTTATATTAAACGCAGAGGTAAGGAAATGAGGATTAGAGTCTTCTGTAATTGGAAACGAACAGGATTCATCAACGTTAGGAACATAAGCAGGAGCAACAGCATCAACAAAATAAGACAAAATCTATGGAAGGAATTAGTGCGGATAGAAGGACGTTCGGAAGAAGGAAATTTGAAAGCTCTGACCATTTTCCAAATATGATTAAGAGGAGCAATTCTCGAAAAAGAAGAACAGAAGTTTTCCCAGAGGATTTCTTAGACGATTTTAGTATAAACCTAGCTCTTGCATTGGCCCTTTTGAGGGCAAGAAAGTTTTCGCGTGTAGGATTCGATCGGGAAATTCTTAATGTAGCGCGACTATGGTCGAAAACGGTATTGCATTCTTCGTTCCACCAGAGGGACGATGCTGTTCCACGACGGTTTGACGATGATGGTTTGCGAAAAGGAGAAGACAACGAAAGAGCATTTGTAATAGAATTTAGGAATAGATCGTAGTGGAATACAGGATCCGAGCCGTCTAGAACGTTAGGAAGCATAGAATCAACTAAGGAATGGAACAGAGCTCAATCAATTTTGGATAAGTTCTATCGAAGGTAATTGAGAGGTTTGGAACAAGAATTCTGTGGAGTAATTAGAATAGGAAAGCGTATTCATTGATATTGATGACTAAGCCATTTTTACATCGCTGGTAAAAACCACTTAACGTTTTTGCATCGGTATTGGATGTAACGTCAATGTGTAATGGAAGTGTTTCATGGAAACCATTAAATAGGCGACAATCAAAAATTGCTAAACCGTAAATGTTTATTTTTTTCCTACCCTGGGCGCGCCAGCGGCCTTGACCCTAAATTAAAGAATGACATACTCATATAGAAGACTATCGTCTGAAGGTCCAAAGAGAGCCGCCATGACTAGCTCCGAAGAATTTAGTTGCTTATCAAATATTATTAATTTCATCTCGAGTTATTTACGAATTTATAGAGGTGTGTTCGATAAATAGTCAAGTAATTGGAATTAATTTGGTCGGAGGCTTCATTAATTTTATTATGTCGGATATTTGCCGATTTCCCAGAAATCTAATACGTAAATTATTCTTTTTTTCTTTCTGTTAATTTTTTTTTTTCTTTGGCCCGACTTCCGCCATTGGCCAGTTTTTGTTTGAATACAATTAGGAGATACGTATTTTATACGCTATTTTTTAACAAGATTTTAACGAGAAATACGTTAATTTTTGTATAAGTTTATAAACTGTTAAATTGTAGTAAAAAAAACAAACAAAAAAAAGAAAAAATCGATTTCAAAAGATGCAGCTACTCGCAATAAAAATTTTAAATAGAAAATTATCGAAATGCGTTTTTTATAGTCCACATGAACAACTTAACATGCAAAAAGTATCATCGCTACTGTTCAATAATTACTGACGCAACATTGAAAGAACGAGGAAAAACCGTAAATAATTAGCATAATAAATCAAAAAAGTGAAAAACATACATTAGCAACTTGTTTTTTTTTCTTGGTCCATCCGAATTCAATTGATAACGGGGAATATAGCCAAAAATATTCTTCTTTCCTTTTTTTTTTTTTTTTTTTTTTTTTTATCGCATCATTTTCTATACTTTATATCATCTTGAGTAACTCAGCAATTGCATAATAAAACGCAATAAATTAGTTCTTCATAAAGCTAATTTACATTTTTAAATTGCTGATAAAAATAAAAAAAAAGGAGAAAAAAGAAATAACATATAGTTTTCAATAGCTCTTTCCATTTCGTATCCACATCCTTTATATAGTTAGTCATTATGGGTTTGTGAAGATAGGCTGGACCCAGTAGTGGTCGGGACCATACTACTCTCTTATAGTCCTATCCTCGTTAGAAGTGTGTTCATTGCTTCCCATGTACTTCCTGGTTAGATTGGATTATCAGCAGGCTGTATATGACTGTGTATATACTTAAATACAGAAATATATGTATTTATTTATATCTATATTAACTCTACTTTCGTGTAAATTTGTTTTTTTTCTTTTTCTTTTTAAAGTATCATTGAATTGTTCTTTGTTCTTTGTTTTTGTTTATATATATATATATATCTTCTTCTTTATAGTGCCATACTTAATTCCTGAGCGTCGGCGACTACTTATTCGTACATCTCAGCTGTACAGATATAGTGTACTAGGCAATTATTATGTACAACGCGAGTGTACATGCGCAAGACGTTATTCGGAACTGATTCTAATCGTTTGATTTATATCGGCATATACAAGTGCAGTCCTGTGTGGGTCTGCTGTGTACTGACTAGTAGCGCGCATATGATGGTATATGTGGTGGTCTGCCATTGCCTTCCACCTAATTATTAGCGATTATTTATTTAATTCTTTGTAATCGAACCGGTGACCTCCGTAACGGAAGTCAAGCGCTCTAGAAACTAGACTATCGCGACGACATATATATATATATGGCATACTCTCTATTACATACACACTTGGTGATTGAGGGGATTATGTTTTCCACCCCCTCTTTCACCCCTTAAATTAAGATACTTGGCAAGGAACTATCCTACTACCTCACCCCTTTATATATATTATAATATAATAATAGAGAAAAAAAAAATCCAATTCTCGTAATTTTCGTAAGGCATTATAAACTCTAAATTCCCTATTTGACTCGATTTTGAACATTTGTAACATTTGTTGTTGTTGTTGGTGTCGCTACTAACAATATTTGTTCTTCCTTTAATCTTCTCTCACCTTGGTTATAGTGATTTCAATAACTGTTTCTTTAAAATAATCACAGTATTCTCCTTCTTCTTCTAGGTGCTGTGTGCAATTTTCGCGCGTAGCGATCACATGGCTAAAATATAAATGCCCCGATTTTTAGCAGCACGAATTAGTCCATCTATAGAAGTTATTCCAGTCCACTCTTGAATGTTTTTCGCCTATGAGAATCTTCTACAATCAACCCTTCTTCTTTCTTCAATTTTTCCTTAAAGAAAAAGCCGTATCATCTCGTATCATTCTCCTCTGATGATGTTTCCGAAGTATTTAATTTTCCTATCATCAATTGTTGTTCGGCGAATTGTTCTTATTGTTTTTAGTAATTCTTAGTATGATTTTGTTTCTCACGCGCGCTGTCCTCATGGGATCTCGAGCATACGAAAATAAGACCGTATTTCGCGTGACTCAAGATAATCGGGGATACTTTGGCAGAATATGTTGCGGTTTCGACGCTGTATAGCACGATATATGATATATAAAATTTCAGCAGTCTTTTTCGAATCTCTAGATTTAATAATTTATCCGTTAGAAGTTTCTTAACTTTCCCGAACGGGGTTCGTGCATATTCGCATCTTCGTTTGAGTTCTACTTCAGAATTTAAATTTTCTACAATGCAGCAGCCGAGATGTTTGTGTAACTTGCTCTATTCTTTGATTATTTACATTTGCAGCGTGGTAGCCTAGTGGTTAAGGTGCTTGGCTACCAAGTCAGAGGTCACGGGTTCGAGACTTGTCTCGTCCCGGATCCAAATCGCTCCCAAGTCTACCCAGCCTGAAATAATTGGGTACCAGAGAAATCAGGGAAAGTAAATGCGGCCCTGAGAAAGGAACTGGCCCCAGTATTCTCCTTAGATTCATTAGGCTTAGTACATTGTGAACCTTAACTTCACAATCCCAACGCCCTCTCAAGTGTATGGAACTCACTTTACTCTTGCTTAGACGTAATTTAATATTATGATTTTTGCTTTCTATACATTTTGTTTTAGAAACGCCGAGTTGAAGATCGCATTTTTGGCTACTGTTAATTACTCGATCAACAATATTTTGCATGTCATTAGCTGTGAGTGTCCAATCAATGCTGTATCGTCAGCATAGCCGGTGTTGTTGACGAACTACTGGCCATTAACTTTTACATCAGGAGAGACGTATTACTTTAATGCTTCATTAAATCGCAATATTATTTTTTCCTGTTTCCCAATTTACTATAAGAACTGTTGAGATCGATTTCAATAATAACCACCATTTCCTTCTTTAACTACCTGTCATCCTTTGTTGGAGAACCCAGAAAAAACAAAACGAAAAAAAAACTCCCCCAAAGAAGATAGTTTGTAAAAATATACTTTGAAAATAGTGAACCAAATAGATCAAAAAGGGAGAATAAAAGAACGCTCGCTAGACGCTGTCACGCTGATCGTTTACGGTAAAATCGAATGAAACAAGGGGATATCGCGACTTACTGGGAACTCAGCAGTCACCCAAATTCGATCGCGAATAAACTTTGACCTCTGTCCCACACGAAATCTCGCCATTACTTGAAAGCAACACGGTACCATCGATCCATAATGACTGTTACTTCGAGATCTCAATGGAATTGCCGAAGAGTCTCCTAATCTCCCACGGCGGTAAAATTCCGATCTGCATAACCTGAAAAACGAAAAATCACCATAATCAAATCGAAAACATCTGCAGCTGCGCTCTGACAACTGTCCAACTCTGCACTCCATCATCCAACCGAAATCAGGATAACTCGAGATGCAGACACACGATCATCCTTTACACACAAATAAGCAGCTCAGACAACGAGGGAAGAGATTTGCTGTGAGGTAGATTCCCAGAGCATTCGCATACATTCCAGCCAGCGCTAAGAATTATTTTAAAAGATCTGTACGTGATGGGGGGAAAAAGTGAGCACGTTAGCTTCGTAGTCACTGTGCAGACTACAGTATTTCATTTGCCTGAATACATGTACCTCTACTGATCGGGTTAAAATGTAAACTTCTCAGAACAGTTTGAAACGCAGACGACGTTTGATCGTTCAAGCCCAGGATCAAATTTGATCGCATTGTCGAGTTTATTTAGCTCACTGTTTTGCGTGCTAAAATTCATTTAATCTGAAATAATTGGCTCAGTATTGTGAATGAAAAAACTAAGCGATTCGTATACTATTGGGTGTTTAAATTTTAACTGCTGAATACGTAATAAAAGTTTCATCATAGATTTAACGGAAGAAAAAAAAACAAAAAAAAAAACACAAGAGTTTGTATAGATCATTAAGGGTGCTGGGGAACGAGCGTGTGAATTTAACTGCTAAGGCAGCAACATATAGCTCAATGCCCGAAGGAACTCCTCTCCCTCAGCTAGGGCCACCCTCTTTTCAGCAACATAAGACAGAGACATGGGAAACTATGCGGTCGGCCCATACATCATGGCTGCGATCCATCAAGGCGTGAGTCTTGGTGGCCACCGATATCCATGTCCCGCAGAGAGTTTACAGCATAGACTAGGCTCTGCATAGAGCACACAGCCACAACTATTTACTGGAAGGAACATCTCCTACCCCCTCCCCCATTTCACCAACTGTTGAACACATTCTGGAACATTGGCTGCGTGCAGGCATCTCCAACTTACCGTCAGTTGCGTTGTCAAACGAACCAAAACAGGTTCAGGATATGCTACCCTATATTATATCGGCTAACCCATTAAAATACTTCTAGTCTTGCGCTGATCCATGTGCTGTAATAATCTCGCCAATTACACACAGCACATGGACCATATATATATATATATATATATAGTAAAAAAGTAAAGTGACAGGGGGTTGGGGATTGTGAAGTTAAGCTTTTCATAATGGTACTAAGCCTAATGGACCTGATGAGAATATTGGGGCCAGTTCCTTTCTACTTTTGGATTATCCGCCTTTACTTTTCCCCAGATAATTCTCTGGTACCCAATTATTTCAGTTTAGGTATAAATTTGGGAGCGACTTGGATCATTTATACATTAGAAATTGCAATTCATTACAGAGATGTACAACAAACTTTTTCTATTGTCCTAAGAAAAAATGCAACTCCATATTATATATACAGTTTTAAATAAATTTTCTAAATGTTTTGAAGTTTCTTTTTAAATTACAATTAATTTCTTAGGCAGTGTTTTTGGTTGCAGCTTAAGAGACTAAACACGATTGCACTAATAATCGATCACGTATCGAATCAGAATCATTAATTTTACTTTTATTTTATGATGCTTTTATTATCAGCGTTGCTTAACGTTTTATATCACGAACATATTTTCTTTTTCGTATCTCAATTTCTTAATTAAGTCGCAATGCTCGCAAAAACACTACGAATGAGATTACCTAAAAACATTTTGAATTACGAATTGTTCTTTGTTTTTTAAAGCCTTCGCGAATACGTTTTATTTAATAAAGAAAATGTTAATTTCTATTTACCTCTTCAGTGGGGCTCGATGTAATATTACTAGAATATACGTACTAAATCATTTATAGTTTCAACCGTGCAACAATCACTAAGTTGCAATTATTCGAATAATCAACTAGATGTGAAAGCGACCTTACAGCTTTCTACATGTGCAACGAATAATTCGCAATGAAATTATTCGTAACGATGACGTTATTATTAAAAATCGTAACAACACATTTAAACGCTGAAAAACCAAATTACGTTTATTTATTTATATTATTTTGCGAAAGTATACTTTCTCACTGTCTATATCGCACACAATGTTACACTCGAAAGAAAACCTACACAGGTCCCGTTATTTAATGTCTATTATTTTCGGTGGTTGAGAAAAGAAAGATGGCGAAAAATGAAAATGAAAACACCATAGAACAAAAAATTCTCACCACATTCTGATACTTTCCTCATCGTCAGCTCAAGATGTCTCCTTCGAGGAGTGGGGGAAATTGTGATACCGTCATCGGCGGGCGGTTAAACAAGAAAAAATTCTCTTAGCGCAACTTAAAAGGTGTAAATTTTAAAACAGTGTTGGAAACCGATACAACATTGTAACTTCACTGAAAATGTTAAAAATTTCGAAAATTTGAATACACAAACAAGCTTGAATAGTATGCTGCGTAAAACTTTTTCTGTCTACGCTGCATTATATTTTCCCCTCCGCCCGCGGAATTCAAGACTGTTTTACTATAAAACTTTTCACGCAATATAAATTGAATATTGCGTGAAAATCATCACGGCATCTAGGCAACGAAAGCTGCGAGCTTTAATCATCTGATGGTACAGAATAAACATCTGCGCTCGTGGAAAATTAAAAAATGAAAATCGAAAAATCGTAGTGTCACTCATTTCGTCCGTAATTTTTGGCGGCGGTTTATTTTGTTTAAAAGGTAAAAATGGGGAGTTTTTTTTTTTTTTTCGGAAAATCCAATTCATTTCGGAATGGATGGCGCCGATAACCAGTCTTGGATTTACATCACCGACTTAATAAATGGGCTACAGCCCACAGCGGCAAAATTCGAAGGGTGGCAAATTTGCATGAGATTGAAAAGTTTTTTCTTTTGAAAAATACTTAAAATTTCCAAAATTGTATTGTTACATATTATGGCGTTTTAGTCATAGCAGGGTAGGAGAGGAATGTAATAAAATCATAGTTAAAATGGGAATATATTGTGATTTAGGTAAAATTTCCAAATGATTATAGAGATAAATGACATGTAAGCAGGGAGGAATCGAGAAATGAATTTAAAATTAACGAAATGTAAACCGGAACACGTGCATTATTGTTAGGCAAACTGGTTATAATATTAGCAGTTAAAGGGAATTCTCGAAGTGTGCACGAGACAATGACTGGTCAGCATGATAAGAGGTCAAACAAGACTGAAAGAAAAACTGAAAATTCACAACTATGGTATCTCATCGATACGACAAAATTTAGAAGATTTTTCGAAGAATTATTTATATTATTTCTTGCCGTACTAAACGATGAAAGGTGCTCAAAGCAGAGTGGCGCAGTAGAAGCGTGTGCTGGAGTCATAACCTGTTGAAACTATTCTGAATACTGAATCTGATGAATAAACACGCTAACGGCGAAAATAATATATTACGAATAAATGTACACTTTATTTAATTGTTGTGATCATTCAGCAAACAAAAGTAAAAACTCGATGTAACTGGAAAAACCAACTCTAATAACACTATAAAAAAAAACACAATTAAAATAACGTGATGATAACATGATGGGAAAAAACACTAAGAAAGATTGAATAAAATTTGCTCAGCAGAGAAAAGAATTAAACACTTTTTTTAGATCAACAATGTCCCAGCAAAAGAGTCAAATGATTTATCTGTTTTATTTATTGAAGAGCAATTAGTAAAGAATTTAAACTTTGATGATATAATAAATGAATTTGCATCTTGAAAATTGCGTCGTAAAAAATGTAAACTTTAATTGACACATGTAAGAATAATGTATGTACAGAATTATCATAAAATTTAGGTATGTTTTAAAAATGTGTGAAATTTTTTAATTGAAAACTTTTTTAACTTTTAATTGAAAATTAATTTTCAAATTTTATGTTCTTTCATACTTCAGTTACTCGATTATAATTTTTATTACTTAATTTATGAATTATTCCAAGGGCGGCAGAAATTACTGAGCCCACAGCGGCATTTAGCTATAATCCGGCCCCGCCGATGATAACGTAGATTTAAGGTCATTTAAAAAAAATGCTACTTACAATACAGAATGAACAAATATTTAAGTGGTTATGAGAGATCTTATAATACTTTGAAGGAATTAAAAAATCATTTGCCTACCCAACATTAGCGGACGACAATGCAGAAATTTCAATAAAGGAATTTTACCAATGATTCGCTCTGTCTACCACTCAATTCAACATAACCTTCTTGCCGATCCTTGGTTCTCAGAATTCCCTTTTCTTCCACGTTCTGTTATTGTCATTCGCCTGAGCTTTAATCACACTTTATTGCCTTCTTTCCGCTATCGTCTCTTTTTTGTTTCCCCTTCCTTTATTGTCCCCTTCATTTTAATGAAGCAGTTGTGTCTGTGATGATAATCGCACTTGGTTTTAATTGTTCTGCTCTTTCTGCGGAACCTTCTTCTCTTTATTTACTCCTCCTAAATTTAAGGCTTCCTACTCCTTATTGCGCTTCTTATTGTCCTTTCCCTCTTAGTTAGTTGTCCCTGCCATTGGTTCCTTTATTTCAACTATTTCCGATCGAGTTAAGTTTTAATCGGTCGAATTTTCTTCTCCTATCGTTTTTCTGAAAAGAAAAATAAAATAAAAGAAATACTGCAATTTTCGATAAAGAAAACGTGAAAAATTCTCCCCTTGGATTTGAAAAACTGAAAGCAGTGGAAACAGGAACTATAGCATCAATTTTAAGCGGTCTAGATCTGGAAAAATGTGTTGGTCAAGGACATTGTAACGAATTAATGACGTTCAGAGTATATAATTTTTTTTTTCCCCCATCACAACTGACCAGTTTTAATGGTCATTTAGCGATTAATTTATTGCGATAACGAATGTTTTGTGGAGGGGTAGTACTCAGCAGTACTCCCTCTGAACTTTATAATGGCTGGACAAGGTCTAGAGGCTTATTTCGCCACAGTCTACGTATTTCACCGGAGTTATCCAGCAAATTGTTAGCAAATGGGTTCATATGGATGCTAAGTTGGGCAACATGTTTATTTGCTTGTTTTTTGATTTCATCCTTCACAGACATGACATTCAAGTCATTATGGAGGGTATAATTTGAGACGTACCAGGGGGCCGCAGTAATGGTTCTCAGTACCCTATTTTGATACCGTTGTATTTTCTGTAAGTTCGATGTTTTTGCGCAGCCCCACAGCTGTATACCGTACAGCCAGATCGGTTTTAGAGCGATTTTATATGTATAATAGAGTTTTATTGTCTAACGATAAGCTCGATCTCTTAGCTAACAGCCACGACATGTTTCTAGTTTTAAACCTCAAATGCTCCATTTTTTTTTTTTGAATGTGAGTACCCCAGGTCAGCCTAGCGTCCAAGTGCATGCCTAAATATTTTACGTTATTGGCATGTGGTATTACGACGTTATTTATTTTGATTGGTAGGCGTTCAATTTTTCGATTTGTGAATGAAATATGCGTCGACTTACTTTCATTGGCTACTATGCGCCATCGTTTTAGCCAACTTTCCACATGCCGAAGTGACTCCTGCAGTTTTTCTGCGGCTATGTTTTCACACTTATCAACGGCCAAGATAGCTGCGTCATCCGCGTACAAAGCTACTTCTGTATTATCCAGCATCGGGAAGTCGGTCGTGTAGATCAGGTACAATATTGGACCCAGAACGCTCCCCAAGAGAAAAGTTTGGTCAAGTTTTTTTGTTTTTTTTTTTTTCTATTGTGTAAATCATCGTTTACACTTGATGAACCGGCAATCAGAAGTGTTATACCGGTATATTCGTTATTATATAAAAGTCATTACAATTTTTTTTTCTTTCAAGAATCCGTTTTAAGAGGAAAATATATACCAAATATATCGAAAAGTACAAGGTAGAAATATCGAAACATTTCTGTTGTCGAAGATAACTTTGTGAAAATTATTATCGAAGGATTGGCGCAAAAAAATACCGGCATTGCAAGAAAAACAGTTTTTCAATTTCATCTCGCGAAGCCCCCGTATTCTCTTCAGTCTTTGTTATTTCAAAAAAATTTCTTTTTTTCGCTTTGTAACGAATATCGTACAATCGAAGACTTTAAATTTTATCCAATGTGCGAACTAGACCATTAGCGACAGCTTAGTGTCAAACTTTTAATAATAGCATTGCGGGAAGAAATCTTTTCGCTCCTGTCAATGCTGCTGCAAAGAATACAGAGAGACACCTTCAACCGACCAGAATGGTGAAACAAAAACAGCAGAACTTTGAATGTCGACCACTTAAAACAAGTTATACTTATTTCATATTTGTATTGATTATCATCGGTAGGGAGAACAGATTTTATGAAGAAAATATTGTCGTCTCTCTGCATGCTTATCTTAATATTTGGGCACTGAAAATTTTAAACACGAGAATGAACTCTCACTGAATTTTATGATTTGAACGAGATTCAGTCTAAAAATTGAACTGTACCGTAAACGGAACGATAAAAATTTCAGTAAAGAGATTTTGAAAGATTCAGAAATGGCTGCAGTAATACAGAACAATTCATTCTGCGAAGAATCCTTTCATAATTTATTAGTAGCGCAATAATCGGATTCAACAATGGAAAGGTCTTTTAGCACTTCAAGGCGCGTTAAAATACGGCTAACAACGATGGAAAATCAATTAAACGGTTTAAGTTTAATGAATAATGAACTCAAGAAATTCGGAGACAGAAAAATAAAGTGCAATGTAAATATTTTATTTTTTTTTTTTAGGAGGGTGTTAACAAACCCGGAGCAGATGAAGTTCAACCTACTGCTAATCCGTGATTCTTTTTCTTTTCTTCACTTCATCGTTCTGTTGTTGTCTTCATTATTCGTCTCTGCGTTTTTAGGCCATAGTATCTTCCTCCCGTTTTCGTTTTGCATTGGTTTCCTCTCCATACTGTCCTCTCGAAAGAACTGCATGTTTGCGATATTGATCATGCGTTTCTGAGCTTTCTACTTTCTATGATTTGCTAAAACTTGATTATACTGCGCCTCTTATAACATCCTGTCTCTTTTCCTATTCCACATATACATCGTTGTTTACTCCTTTCTATACTAACGACATTTGATATTGTATAAAGATATAATTGACCCATTTCCCTTTCTAATTGTTTCTAGGTAAAGGTCCCCCTGGTTGATGAGACCGAAAAAAACAACAAAAGAAAAAGCGAATCGAACGCCACCGCTTAATCAACTGCACCACGACGGTGGTGATATGCTTATAAATGAGAAGTTTTTAAATTCCAAAAGCAATTGCCATTTTTATTAGAATGTCTTGTGCTTTTTGAAGAAAAAAAATGAAAACCCTCTTTCAGGTAGTTTTAAAATGATAAAAATTAATTCGCTAATAAACATGATCCTCTGATGCCGCAGTACTTTGATTTAAAACTACAGATTAGCACACAGAAACGGTAAAAAAAATATGTTTCCGTTTTATTACGACTCGAAATGAGTTTAGAGTGAAATCAAGTCGTTTACGACTTCTTAATTATATCGAATGAAATGAAGCGAATGAAAATTGAACATCAGTAGTATTATATTACAAGACAAACTTTACGTATAATTTACTTTTTTTTTACTTTTTTTTTTTTTTGTAATATCTTCTAAAACTTAACTTTTTTTTCCGTCTTATTTCGATATTATAGTTAATAAGCTAAAATATAAACGAACGCATAAAACGCACAATAAAATATATAACAAAATACAAAACTTTCTTCCGTTTTATTAATTGATTAAGAAAATTTTTATTTAAAAAATTTCTCCTGTTAACCTTCGATAGAGTATCATAGATTGTGAAATTAAGCTTTTCATAATGTACTAAGCTTTAACTGGTGAGAATACTGGGCCAGAGTTCCTTTTGATCGTTAAACCACATGTATTCAATTTGAAAAATTATTTAAATGCCAATAAACATTTATTAAGTTGGAAACTGCATTCGCATATAATAATAAGCTTCGTAATTCGCTTCCATGTTTAAAAAAAAAAACTTTGTCTTACGTATATCTTCTCCAACAAAAAAATCGCAATTATAAAAAAAACAAAAAGGAAGTCGCTCTTTAAGTTTTCAGGAGCTTTTTATTAATCGCCGCGGGATCGAATAACCTGACCGGTATTATAGAGGTGAATTTTTAATTTATCAGGACTGAAGTTTTTTCATCATCGACGACATCGGAATTATGACATTAAAAAATCTGTTAAAATAGTTGCACGTATGTGCGAAGGTTCCTGAACATGTTGTGCTGGTCGTATAGAAAATTTTATAATCTGGCAAAATGTCAACTACTCCACTCGCTTGTTACGAAATTCGTTTCAACGTCTTCTTTCATACATTCCAGCCAGCACACTATCTATTCCCCCGTTCACAAATTTTCCACCTTTATTCGCAATCAGCTTTTTAAATTTTTTTCTTCTCTCTTCTTTTCTTTAATGCAACTACGCCACACGCTGACGTCGTCACCTTCACTGTTTCACGCAATATCGAATATTTAGCGTGCACAGACCAAAGAGCTACGCCCTCCGTCACTCTGGTAAACTATTAATTATATATTTCGTAAATTCTCTGAAACACAGCACTGCTTAGGAAATTAAAAAGCCGGACAATTTTGTACAAATATGTATACAATATCCCGATGATAGGTGCCAAACTGAAAATTCAGTGAAAGGGCTTCGCGGAATGAGCTCGAAAAAATAAATAAATCCGCTCGATGATGTAAAAAAGGGAGAATACTCATGTTAATACGTATTGCGAGGATATTAAAATAATCTTCCGGAACAGATCAATTGGAGACACTCTAGACATGCGGACAATTTAGTAATGATTATAAAGTTTTAATTCACTGCTTAATTCGTAATAAACAAACAAAACAAACAAAATACATACACCGTGTACGTATTTAGTTTGTTTTGTTTTGTTTATTATTAATTAATTTAGTAATGATTAGAAATAATGCGGACACATTAAGACGGCACAATATGAGAAATAAGATGACGAAACAAAAAATGCTTTTTTACAAAAAGTAAATATCGATACTTAAAGGTTTATTGTAAAAATTTAAAAATGCACTAAAAAGTAAAAAATAATTACTCCCGATTAGGAAATATATATCAGAGTGATATACCCTTAAAGGTGATATTATCGTAATTCTTATACAACATTAAAACCTTAATTAGAGTTGGCATCAAGTTCATGTTACAAAATCTAGGAACAATTTAATGAACATTTAACGCAGTTTTTAATTATTATTATTATATGAATTTGATGCCAACTCTAATTAAGGTTTTAATGCTGTATACACCTTTAAGTGTTATATCACTCTGATATATATTTTTTAACGGGAGTAATTATTTTTTACTTTTTAGTGCATTTTTAATATTTTATAATAAATCTTCATGTATCGGTATTTACTTTTTGTAAGGAAAGCATTTTATTTTTTACACTTTTTAGTGCATTTTTATTCAATTAAATTAAAACATTTGAATAAGAACAGATATTTGCACGGTGTGAAAACATCAAAAGCTACACTTCCATGGTAATTTGGCAAATTTATAAGTATTTTAAGTCAAAAATCTAATCCGACGGTGAAAACAATCATGAATAAAAAGCATCCAAAAAGCTTCAATCTCCCGCATTATTATTAAGGATAACTCAAAAACTGCCGGTCAGATCTTGATCAAATTTAAATAGGACCCCATGAGAAACACCGACTTTCAAATAAAAGAAGAATCATCAAAATCGGTTCATCTAGAAGAAAGTTCTGAGGTAACACACATAAAAATAAATAAATAAAAAAATACAGTCGAATGGTTAAAAAGTAGAATAAAATTTCGTGTAACTATTAGAAATAAAAAAAAAAAAACAACGAACAATCGTATATGTATTTAAAAAAGAAATTAGTGAACAGGAATATAATAAAAGGGTGATATATATATATATGCTCATTAAAACACGGTAAATACTTACGCAAGCTAAATCCGCTCGATTCGAATACTGAAGAATTAAATGTTTAAAAATATTCGGATAAGAAAATTTACCATAAAATTTACAACAAAATTATTGAATAATTTTTACCCGGGAGCAGAGCCGTATCTGAGGGGGTTTTCAGAGCCCCCCGAAATGTCTGCGAAATAATAACTGCTTGAATTAAATGGACTGAAATTCAGAATAAATTTATTTCTTTTCTATTTTTTACAAAAGGGAAAAGAAAATTGAAATCTTTATGAATCCTATATGGAAAGGACTATTTTTTATTTGTTTTTATTATTGCGTTCAAATATTGCATATACAATAATTGACTTTACAAGGCTTTAGCGTACTATTTATAAATAAATATATTTCATGATAACACATAAATATATATGTATATATATATATATATATGTATATTTGTAACCCGTCGCGAAATAATTTTGGTCTAGATACGGCCCTGCCCCGGAAGCAATACAAAAAGCGAGGAATGTCGACCAAACTACTACGAGAACTGTTAACAAATATAAACCGATTGTTCCATAACAAATTATGGGAAATTATCCATCGGCGCAGGTCCAGGAAAACGAGTCTCGGCAAAGTTCGAAGAATTATACATGGGCGCGAATGATACAAGTGCGCTACGTTAGATTCGTATACTAAATAAAAGTTCTCATGAATATTTCCATACTCTTAATCTGATGATAAAATTTAAAAATGAATTAATTTTTTTCCGAGACTCGAAAGCAAACACGTACAATAATATTTTTTTGTTTTTTAAATAGGTGAAAATATTTTAAAGTCCCTTTATTTTTAATTAATTCACGCGCTCGTGTACTCTCATAAACCAGGGGTCCCGTCGAAAGAAAACACATAAACACTTCCGCGTGAAATGCTCAACGACAGATTTAGAGGAAGACGGAAGCGACTTTGGATGCAGAAACTAAAAAATCGTACTCGATTTCCCGCCTCCACAATGTTGCTCAGGCCTAGTTGATTTGAAATGGATGCCGAAGCTAGCTGACGGTACTGTTATCGGTCTCGATGCTGAAAACCGGAAACCTGTCGTAAACCTAGTCCTTGGAATTCGAATGTTTTTTTTTTTTTATCTGAAAGCGCTCGTCAAATGCACTCGAAAACTAAATCGGAACTCTTAATTTAAAACTTAACATTCAATATGTCACTCCGAAAGTTTCTGATGCGAAGCTCAAACACTCTCGAATCGTACCTTACCGCGCTATCAAGACACGCGCGGAATCAAGCAAGACAACCAAGTTCATGAAAAAAAAAAGAAAAGCGAAACTACGAGTATTTACGCTTTGCAAATGGTTTTTGCCAAATGTTTGCAGTTTAGCTATGCGACGTAAAAATGTGGACGATAAAAACGCAATCAAGAAACGTGAAGACCACCGAAACAACCAGGGTGTTTAAAATTGCAAAGGTATGATGAATAATTTAGGTGACATACCTTGGAAAAAGATATAGCCGCTAGAGTACATTCGATTTTTGCTTTCATTTAGTTCGGTTTTGCGCATGTCTGTTTAAATCAATCGGATCTTACGAGCTAAGCCACATTTTCCGTACGATAGAAGGCTATTGTTTCTTTTATTTTGTAACGATCGCCTTGTTATAAAATGCCCTCAGGGATGCCACCACGGTCTCAGATGCACCGTGGACGTAAATTTATATTCTTCTTCTTCTTCTAGTGCCATCTCCGTTAACGAAGGTAGGCCACAATTTGTGAAAGACTGAATCTGTTCCTGGCCAAATGAAGTAATCTGTTGATTAACCAGTCCGTCCACTCTTCTACATTCTTTATCCATCACAATCTTCTGCGTCCTTTTCGTCTACGGCCTTCCATTTTGCCTTGTATAACTAACTTTCATATCTATCGTGTCTCATAATGTGTTCTAAGCACGCTAGCTTTCTTTTTCTTTTTTTTTTTGATGATGGATACTAGTTCTCTGTTTTGCCCCATTCTTTCGAGAACCTTCTTATTTGATATGCAGTCAATCCAAGATATGTTCAGAATTCTTCTGAAGACCCACATTGTTCGAACGCCTGTAGGTTTTTGATACTTATGCTTTTTAAAATCCATGCCTCCACCCCGTATAATAAAACTGAATATACATCTAGCATTTGATCATCCTATATCTTAATTTGAAACTAAGAGATTTTTATTACTGAACAGAGATCTCATTTTAATAAAGACTAATCTTGCTTATTCGATCCTCGATCTGATTTCTTTATCATCCGGATTCATCTCGTCATTTATCAGGTAGCCAAGGTATTTAAACGATTTGACCACTTCAATGGTCTCTCCACTTATAGTTATCCTTGGCCGTGCTATCTTGTTCTTACTGAATACCATATTTTTTTGTTTTCCGCGGGCGAATACAATTTTATTCAGTAATATTTGTATATCCAAATTAGATTACTGGTTTATAATTATTATTATGATTATTATCAAAAACAAAATTATTTAAATTTTTGTTTTATTAAAATATCCCTACACCGATCTTTCTATGACGGCGGATCGCTGAAAAACACAATTACTATTATTATTATTATTATATATATATGTGAGGAGGTACATCTGTGTGGGTATATATATATATATATATATATATATATAT
This sequence comes from Icerya purchasi, assembly GCA_039619475.1. Classification (NCBI taxonomy): domain Eukaryota; kingdom Metazoa; phylum Arthropoda; class Insecta; order Hemiptera; family Monophlebidae; genus Icerya; species Icerya purchasi. The sequence goes on from CM077116.1 coordinate 493,556,731, forward strand.
ATATACATGGGCGTCGCCAGCGGGGGGCAGGGGGGGCAGCTGTCCCCCCTGGAGCGTTGAAATTTTTTAATCAACTGGCCATAATGAGCATTCATAGGCGCGTAATCATGAATAATTTGCCAGAAACCCACGGAAATTATGTTTTAATTAAGATTTTATTCTTGTTTAATAAAATATTAAGCCTTTACAACTTATAAATTTTATTTTTTCTATAACTCATATCCATTTTCTATCATCTTGCCCCCCCCTGCCCCATCGGCTGGCGACGCCCTTGTATATATATATATATATATATATATATATATATATATATATATGGGGGGGTATGTATATTAATTACAACGTAATTCTTAGGCTACCCCCCATTCGAAAAAATGTCCCAAAAAATGTCCGAGAAAAATGTCCCAATTTTATGTAACGTTTGTTATATTTTATAGGATTTTTGTTATTGTTATTTAAAAAATGTCACAATTTTATGTAATGAAATATGTAACGAAAAATGTAACGAAAAAATGTCTTAATTTTATATAATGAAAGTTAAATGTTAGAACAGGACTTTTGTGGTTATGTTATTTTTTTTTTGTGTTGATGCCAGTAAGAATTACGTCGTAAATTTTGATCATTTTATACAAAGTATAGAAGAGAAAGAGACAGGAATGAAAGCAGGAGGGGTCAAGGGGCACAGCCCCTTGCGAGGCCAAAATGGCCGAGTTATATATATATATATATATATATATATATATATATATATATATATATATATATATATATATGTGTGTGTGTGTGTGTGTGTGTGTGTGTGTGTGTGTGTGTGTGTGTATGTGTGTATGTGTGTATATATATATATATATATATATATATATATATATATATATGTATGTATATGGCGCAAAACAATGATTAAAATTTATAAAATGGTACGTATCACTGTTGTCGGCAGTGAATCCGATGGCGGCAGAATACAGTAGAGTTCGTTGCTGTTGCGACGTTGATGATCTCGGTAGTAGAAGCGATAGTTTTTCCTTTATTAGTTAAATTTAAGCGATAACCGCGACAGTACTATGTTACTGACTTAAAAACAACCGCGATTTAAAAGCTGGATAGCCTTCGACTTGGTTCAAAATGGACAATTATCCGGGAGCAAGGTAAAAACAAGCGACTTGCTAAAAACTGAGAAATTTTTTCTTTTACCTGTAGCGACTGCCTCCAAAAAAAAAATGAGTAATCACTGGAACCAAAGGTAGAACGTGACTAAGTCTAAACTAAAAATCTTCATTCGATCTTTAGCCTTTTCTTTTTCCTTTCTACCCCGTGACCGCTGGCCTTTATCGATCAGGTACACGCTTCTTCTTGCAGTGGTGGTCGATGATTGGCTACCACCAACAACTGACAACAGAATCTCATACACAGACGCACATTTTCTCTCTCAGCACATTTTTAACAAAAATTTATTTTCTAATTTTTATTTTATTATTTATTTTTTGTACGATGTAATGTACGCATTACATAATCGATACAGACGCGTACTGAAAAAATCTCCTGGACCAAAAAAGGTTATGAACGAGGGGAGGTTGTATGAAGAATGAAGAAAAAACCGAAGCTACCCAATTTGCTAAAAGAAAGTGAAGTACCTGCTGGGTCGCAGTATTAGAGGACCAAAATATAAGCTTCTACACATTAACTCTGGAAGGAAAGCTGTCGGGCAAAAGAACAAAAAAGGCTCCGTCTTCAAAAGGTCTTTTGGAGAGCTAGTTGGGTTGTTCGTCTATTGCGCCATTTTGCGGGCCGTCATGTATCAAGAGATGACATAGCCCTGTTGATAGCCTAGCTTCGATAAGGTAGATAGTGGATAAAGAAGAAGCACTCGTCTGTCGTGCGAGCATAATCAGCTTTTTTAAATGATTTCAATAAACGCTTTATTTTCTATCAATCAAGTTTTAGATCCGCAATTATTTTAAAAAACTTTTAAGGAGCTACCGTCGCACAACGGTAAATAAATCATTTTTCAAAAAATGGTGTTTATCAAACGCTTTAGATTAGTTCTGAAAGATATTCTTTGAACTATGGCGAAAAATCCGATACAGCGCTCGATTCCGATACGTTGTTCTTCATACATTACTTATTGGTATACCCCGGAAACTAAAATAATATCTTTTTCGTATTAAGTTCCGAAAATATTATCTGTACCTTTTTGAAGAATTTACAAAAGCTCTACTGAGAAATACTTTTTATTCTATTCGTGTTCTTTTTAATTTCAAGCAAAAACATCCTAAATGTTGAATTTCTAGTTTTCTAGTTTGCACGTTAATAATTCTGTTTGGAAATATATATATATACATCTTTAAAGTGTGGATTCGTCCTAAATTCAACCATGGCTTAAATTAAACAATCTATAAAATTTAACCTCGGAATTTTTTTCATAATTTCATTTTTTGTCAAGACGTTTTGTACTCGCAAAAAAAAAGCATAAAAACATGTTTAAACCGACTTTCAGGCCAGAAAAATTAAATCGAAACACAAACAGGATATATAAAAAAAAAAAAAAAAACAAAAAACGACCCGATAATAAAATAGCTGAACAATTTTCGACGTGTAATTTACCTGGAGAAACGACAAACTGTAACCTACATTTCTTAATTGCGGTTATAACTTTGTACAAAACAAAGATCACCGATGAAAACTGGTTTGCAAAAATGAAAAAAGAACGCAGGTAAAAGATGAGATTACACAACAGGCATTATTTAGAAATCACCAGCAGCAACACGTTCGCGATAGGGCAACACGAATACATCAGCCAACAGTATTTGTTTTGCACACATTGATCCCGGCAGTGATAAATTTTAATCTTCTCATTAATCTTCTTTACAGCGTTATGCAACAGACAACCGTTGTCTATCCCACATTGTTCATTCTTTGTCAAAAAAGGGTGGAATTAGAGGTAAATTCACACTACGCGCTACCTGTACTCGCGGCCTACGTAAATTTTATTACAAAGTTAATTTTATTTTTTTTCCTTAAAATAACTCGGTAAATTCGTTGCAAATATAAATGAATTCTTAAAATACGTAAAAACTATATATACTATATTTGTGTGTGTGTCCGCGCTTTGCAATAATTTGTGTATGAATATAAAGCATTTTCAGTGCTCAATCTACATTTCGAGAGGACAATTATTACGACGACGAATGCTACATTGTCACAGATAGTAGTGAACGTTCAAAAGATATACATGTTTTATAAATTATAAGAAGTCTTTAGAAACACGAAAGAACTTAAAGCATCGGGCACCGGTGTGCAAAACAGATCCGCGCAGATTATAGCTACACTAATCTAATAACAATAAGAAACCGTTGTTGGCGAACATACGCAATCCATTTACATCATAGTTTCAGAATAATAAATAGAAAAATATTCCAGTCGAACATTTGTGCTATTAATTTTCTATCGTGTAACTGTGAATTTATATATATATATATATATATATATATATATATATATATATATACGTGTGCTTTATCCAACGTATTTACACGCGCCATTCGCTGTTTATCATCGCTAGATCGTCAAAGTAAATATTTATATAGATACGCATTACCGAAACGGATCATTCGATGTTGTAAGCAAACATAAAAATCAACATAATAAAAATTATATTACATAAATTGTAGCGGCATATGCGCGTAAATATATATATATATATATATACATAGTCTAGCCATAAATACTGATACTACTTTAAACGAACGTACAGCGAAAAGGAAGCACGATGCAAATTCAGAAAAAATTTATTTCAAAAGTACAAACAATGCTCGTTAAAATCATGTCTTAGTTATTCAAAATGACCACCTTTATTAGCGACACGCGACGACAAACGCTCCGGCCATTTCGCAATACATGTACGGATCATCTCGAGAAGAATTCTTGCTGCTGCCTCAACAATGCTTCGCTTGAGCGACTCCAAATTTCGGTGTAGTCTTCGACAGGCCATTTCCTCTAACCTATCCCACAGTTCGTAGTCCAGCGGATTTAAATCCGGGCTGCCGGACGGCCAATCACTAGCTGCTATGAAGCCCCGGGCACATTCTCTGCGAGCCACTTCTGTGTCGTTTGAGCTTTGTGTACCGGTGCTGAATCTTGTTTAAATACTCAATCGATTCCGGCAAACAAAGTATCGTTCAGAGGCTTAACCACTGATTCTAGAACTGTGTTTTGGTACACTCTGGCACCTGTCTTGACCCCTGTTTCGCAAAAATGGATGGGAGTTACCCCATACCACGATACGCCCCACCACACCATCACAGAAGTGGGGTGGTGAGCTCGTTGAACGCGTGGAAATTTGGTTTTAGCCTCAGCAGATGAACGGGCATAAATTCTATCATTTTGCTTGTTATATTTTTCCTCTACAGTAAAAATTTTCTCATCTGTGAAAAGGATCTTTTTGTACCTATTTTTGCCGTACAAGCCTTTCAACTTTTTCGCTCTTTCGTATCTTATCGCCTTTAATTTTTCAGTTAAAAGATGACCTGTACTTCTCTTATAGGCTCGCATATGTAAATCATCGGTGAGGATGCGCGAGACCGTTCTCGGCGCGATTTTCATCTCCTGAGCGATGATTTTTTGTTTCCGAAAAGGGCACCTGTTAATTCGCGACCGAACTGCTTCAACTACCTTTTTTGTTCTCGCAACACGCGGCCGACCGGCTCGCGGGCGATCTACAACGTCTCCTGTGTCCATAGAACGTTGCAGTGTACGATAAACAAAACATTTCGTAACTTTGAGTGGTTTGAGCAGAGCGAGAATTTGAGACGCGCTATGTCCCGTCTTCATCAGTCCAATTATTGTAACGCGTACGTGATCATCTGTCCAATCCATCTTCGTAGCGTGTACTGAACAGACTACAGCGAAGTTATTTGCTCTTCTACTGTGTTATGACGATGCGCTGACAGTGTTATCACTTTGTTCTGCCCAAAATTCCCCTCATGCAGCGGCAGTATCAGTATTTATGGCTAGACTATGTATATTTTAATAACGGCCATGTTATTATTACGCAGGAGGTAATATAAAAAATAATGTAACAGTTTTCATGTGGATTTTATGTAACGTTTAAAAAAATAACATATGGTCAATTAAAGCCAACTCTTCTAAAGAATAACAGAAGACTATCATCTGAGATTGCAATGTCATCGGCGAAGTCTAATATCGAGTTTATATACATACATATATGCGAAGTTGTTTTTTTTTTTTTATTTTGTTGGGTTCGTCATAAAGACATTGGCCCAAGAAGATGAGAATGGATGAGAAGCGGAATCAGATATTTATGCGATTAGATATGGAGGATAGAAAAAATTGCTGGAATGACCGAGGGTGATGGCAAGGAAAGAAATGCACAATACGGAGTTGGAAGACCAATTGACAGAAGAGAAGAGTAAAAGGAAGAACGTTCGTAAGCGATACAAGTGCACTCAAACAAAATGTGATTAGCGTCACCTACAAAGTTGCGAGAGGAAGGGTGTAGGATACAGAGGGCAGGGGGGACTAAAATAAGGAAGCAGGAAGTAAATTGTGCCCAAAGCGTAGGCGAAAGGTTATAGAGAAAGCTGAACGCCGCATAGAGGGAAAATTGGAAAAGCAGGGATAAGACGATAGATTAGGCTGGATAAAAAGATAAAGGAAATCCGGATGATTTGAGAATGAGGAGAAATACGAGTTTAACCCCATAGTTTGGAATGAACTGAAGTGGAGAGGAGATTAATATTATGAGATGAAAAAACGCCGAGATATTCACCGGTAAAAGAGGATGAACGAGCTAGTTCTTGTCGGTTCGCTCTTTATACAAATCTTTTATCGTGGATCTAGAGAAAGTTTTTTTAGTAACTTTTTGTACAACTAATAGGAGAAGTTTCGGTTAAAAACTTCCGTCAAACATCATTACCCATTATTATTATTATTATTATTCCTAGATCGAAGGGTTTAATAATGTAGAGTTATTTATTGAAAACCCAGTAATACTTCCATCCAAGCTATAAAGCGGGTTCTAGTGATGTGGTACTGATGCTGAATGTTAATGAGGTAAAAATATTAACCAAGAAAAGGGACAAAATGTGCTTATTTCAAGAATTCCAGTAACTCACGCAGATACGCCACATTTGGGTTTAAATAGCTGAAACTTCTAGTCAAATTGGCCTTTGCGATGATCATAGAAAAAAAAAACCCCTTCAGGATAATCGTAGAATTTGAAAAGTCGAAACTTTTCTTACGACTTATTCTGTACGCTGCTGATCTGGAGTCAAAAGTTTTGAAAAATTACTTGTACACGCGTCGAAAGAAAAACAAAAAATATCAGGTATCAAAAAGTTCCGGCAAATAACATGCAAGAATGTAAGCATTAAGGAAACAGAAAATTACACGTAAAAAACCATGTTGCGAAAATTATTACGTCAAGCGCACTAGAAGAAAAAGGCAAAATAATTTTCCTAAAACACCTGTACATGTTCCGAGCAAGCGTTATACTATACCAAGAAATTTGAATATAATTATTGCATCAGAGATTTTACAATCAACTGGGAACATTCAGAAGATGGTAATAAGTTATTTATGAGCAGTGACGAAAATATAAACAAATAAATAAGTAAATAAAAAAATAAACAAATAAAAAAGCATCTTTTACGTTACCCTAAATTTCTTTAGTTTTTGCGTTGCAACCATAGCCATTCCGCTCGAACAAAATGCCCGGTTTGAGCCACCTAGAGTTATTTTTATATATTTTATATTTGGTACAACGATTTAGGCCTGGAGCTCGAATATCACCTACCGAAGTCGGACGAACAAATAAAAAACAGTGAAATACAACAATCGCGATAAGATCTAAATGCAAAATGCGAAACAGAATAAATACAAAATGCGAAACAGAATAAATACAAAATGCAAAACAGAATAAATACAAAATGCGAAACAGAATAAGTACAAAATGCGAAACAGAATAAATAAAAAATGCGAAACAGAATAAATACAAAATGCGAAACAGAATAAATACAAAATGCACGGAAACAGAATAAATACAAAATGCGAAACAGAATAAATGTAAAATGCGAAACAGAATAAATACAAAATGCACGGAAACAGAATAAATACAAAATGCGAAACAGAATAAATACAAAATGCGAAACAGAATAAATAAAAAATGCGAAACAGAATAAATTTAAAATGCGAAACAGAATAAATACAAAATGCGAAACAGAATAAATACAAAATGCGAAACAGAATAAATACAAAATGCGAAACAGAATAAGTACAAAATGCAAAACAGAATAAATACAAAATGCGAAACAGAATAAATACAAAATGCGAAACAGAATAAATACAAAATGCGAAACAGAATAAATACAAAATGCACGGAAACATTATTATGCGAAAAAAAAAGACGCGGAATCAAGGGCGTCGCCAGCCGATGGGCCGGGGGGGGCAAGATGAGTTGGCAGCCGCAAGGGGGGGGGGGGATGATAGAAAAAGGATACGAGTTATAGAAAAAATAAAATTTATAGGTTGTAAAGGCTTAATATTTTATTAAACAAGAATAAAATCTTAATTAAAACATAATTTTCGCGGGTTTCTGGCAAATTATTCATGATTACACGTCTATGAATACTCATTATGGCCAGTTGATTAAAAAGCTTCGAGGCTCCAGGGGGGCAGCTGCCCCCTGCCCCCCGCTGGCGACGCCCATGCGCGGAATACAAAAAGCAATGTAAAAAATGATAAACTATGAAATAACTTACGATACAACTGAAAACGGCCGGAATAGTAGCACCGACCCCACACACAATAAACAAAATACTCTCGACCGGATATCGGACATTGTATCCAGTTAAATTTCGTAATGAGAGTAGGGCAATCGGTTTATTTATCTCGAGAGACTTTTACTTTCACTTGTTCATAGCCCCCCTCGGAAAATGCCCGAATTACTTTAAATTTCCAATTTGAGAAGCAAGTAATTATCAAGCCTTCAATTCATTCTGATAAATTCTGAAAGATTTTCTATTACATTAATATCGACTATTTTTAGAAATGGAAAATTTGTAACGACCCACATCGTCTACTAGAACAATTTTTGTAATTACATAAATAAACGATATAGAACAAGTAGTGGTTATAAAAAGAAAATTAACCTCGAAACCGGTTAAACCTATCATGAACAACATTAAGAATAGATTATTAGTTAGAATGGAAATAACATAACTAGATTTTTCTCTTCAACTTCGGATCTTGTGAACTATTTCGTACGAGATTTGCTCTGTTGATGAGACATGAGCCATTATCGCTAAAAAACAAAAAACAAAAAAAAAAAGTAGATAATCAATAATAATAATGGCGCTAACTCTACCGAACATGCATTTCTCCAGATGGCTTAACCTGTAATGTCCAAACTCGACTAGTTTAATACTACTTTTTTCTCGGTTAATGTTTTTTGCTTCATAATTAATTTATTTCGTTCTTTCAACGATCTATTAGATTCCGAGAAAACTGCCGATGCAAACTGTAAACTTTTTTTTTTTTTCCGATTTATACCGGGTTAAAATTTTGTCATTCGGGTATTTCTAAATCTGTAATGCATAATACACCAAGTTGAACTGTCGATATATGCAAATTACTAAATTACTGAATGTTACTTAAAGAAAAAATCCACTTTCAAATTGTAACAGAATTTTTTAATTATATAATAATAAATAACAATATTTAATCGAAATGATGATAATTAAATCAAACCAAATATAGAACCCGTAAATTTTTATACAGATATACTTTTATTAATGGTTCTAAAAGTGATACTTGAAATTAATGCGGTAGAACAAAGAACAGAAAAACGAAAGTAATAACGATGCCGTCAATGACAATGTCAATTTCCACAAACGGAACAGAACTCTCGTATAAATCGATTTACCTAGAAACCATAAAGGATTACGGGCGATAGGATAAAATTCAGCCATCACCATCATTATCACGGAATCGTACCATCCCACGAGCGCAGTAGTCATCGTGATAAACATCACGTATCCATTGCATGGAATATCACATTCCAACGGCAATTTCGATTTCGACCTTGTTGAATGCAGTCTCTGATAGGGCGTTCAGTGAGCGAAACGCTATCTTGCTTCCTCTTAAATACATCCACTTTTGCTTGGACCGCTTCCTCACTTGTCATTTGATCACAAATCCCGATATCCCGCCTAACATCGCTGAAGATAACCTTTACGGATCTTTTTTCAATTATCTACAGTATCAAAAATGATTTTGTGTTTTTAGCTGCTTACGGACGCATGTAATAAACCTGTCCGTTTCTACATTTTAAGATCCTACATGCACTTTCAGTTCGCTCAGTGTTTCATTTAGGTCTTCATGCAGAAATCTGATACTAATAACTTTACGCAACATTAACAACCTTACTTGATCGAAATCTGTCCCCATACGTTTTTTAACCTGTTCAATACACTACTCGTAATTTGTACTCTAAAGCGTACTTCAACTTTAATGTTACATCTACAGTTCGCTTCAGCTTTCTTGACTTCTCTGATTCTTGGTTACGAATTATGGAATGGCCGACAATCATTCTCCTTAACTGATCACTCCAATACCATGGAACTGCTTTCAGACAGCGCAAATGGATATGTCGGGATTTTCTGTACTCGCCGCCGCGAATATAATATCATCCACATATTGCACAATTATCCCCTATAATCATATGGTCTTTATTTACATGATTTCGGAGTTTTTTTTTGCCCGCCCTCTAAATAACTTCTAAATATATAAAAAAAAAATTGCTGTAAAATGTGAGCTCTTAATTTTATTATTAACACACTCCCTAAAGTCACCAAAGTTTTAAATGGAAAATACATGCAATTTTTTTCCATAACGTTTATAAAAATTATAACTCTAGTAAAAATTGAAGAATCAGTTTGAAATTTAATACATTTGTAGCTTATACTATTGGGAACAATCCTAAAAAAAATTTAAAATTCTTAAGTTCATCACTTCCTCACATATAAAAATCAATAAATATATGTACGAATTGATAAAAGTTAATGTGTCAATAAATTCTGTTTATTTTATAAAAATATTCCTGTTCAATTTATTGTTCACATTGGAAATGTCTGGAGCAAATGAGCTCCAACAACGTAATTGTTTCAAAACACTCATTATTCTATAAATAAAAAATGTAATCATTTCAGATCTTTAATTAACGTCCTAATTTCATAATTTACGTGTTCATTTCGGTTATTAATCAATTATAATAACACACATACACACGCATCTTAAAGCGCATGCACCCTGAACCTTGATTTTCAAAAAATATCTTATGGTATTGAGCTAGATGGCACCAGAGAGCTTTTTAATTCACTATCTGCGTAAAAATTTTGAGGTTTGTGATTTATCAATACAAAAAAAAATGATTTTATAACAAAAATAAACCTTCTACATGTATTAATATCAATTAAATAAAAATCTGAAAACTATTTTATATATATATATAGGCTTACCTAAAAAAAAAAAACACTTTTGAGAGAACTGCAATTGAAAAAAAATTATTTCATATAACCAGTAATATTACAAAAATATTTTAAGTGAGAAAATTTTTTTCATATTTATTGATTTGATATGTAAGAAAGTAATGAAGAATTTAAAATTTTTAAGGATTGCTCCCAATAGTACAAGCTACAATTGTAGTAAATTTCGAACTTATTCTTCAATTTTTACCAGAGTTATAATTTTTACAAGCGTTATGGAAAAAAATTGTATGTATTTTCAATTTAAAACTTTGGTGACTTTTGGGAGTGTGTTTTTTATTAAAAATTAAGAGTCCCAGATTTCACAAGAATTTTTTTTATATATTTAGAAGATATTTAGGGGGCGGGGGGAAAAATTCCGAAATCATGTAAATAAAGACCACCCTAATATAATATAATATAATATATATATATATATATATATATAAATATATGTGAAAGCATATGTATTAGAAAAAAAATGTTTCGCGCTATACGTTCATAGGATAAATGATTTAAATGAACACGGTTTTTGATATTAATATTACCTCTCCTTCTATGCCTAAATCTAACAGTCATTACTTAAGGACTTGCGAAATTCTAGTGCCTGTAAAAGACAAACTTTAGGAAAAAAATACGACATAAAATTGAATTTAGTTGATTCAGAGTAATATTGATATAGTAAATTATTCAAAATATATAAGAATACATATTAAGGGATGAATATTTTTATATAATAATTAGACACTGTCTTTTTGTTAGGTTATTGCACTGAAAAAAAAACACGTGCTGAAACAAGTTTATAAGGAGGTAGAAGTTATTTTTCGATTAGAACGAGGCGGTAGTTCTTTAATTTGAAACGTTGTGATTTTCTCAATCGTTTTTTGACGAATCAGATCAGAGAGAAGGAGTATTATTGACTCTTGTGTAATTACCGTAAAACGGAGAAAGGCTTTCATTTGAAAATTTCGCGAGAGAATGTTCAAGTTGCAACTAGTGCATTCGCATTACATAATCATTAGAGTGTAAAAAATCAATTTTATATATTTTATGGTAGTATTTTATCATTTTGCGTTAGGCATAATTTTGTAAGCCGAAAAGAAAATGTTTGTTTATTTTTATCACTAACAATGTTGTTTTGATTTAGGTACTTTGGTTAGAAAAAAAAATGTTTAATGCAAATTTTTGCGCTTTATTCATTTTTGTCGTGTTACTATTATTTTTAACATAAAAAAACACAAATCTGAGGAATAAAAAAAAGTCACACATTGAAAAAAGCGAAGAATATCAGCAGGTGTCATATATGACACAGCCTTGTCGTTCTAGGGTTAACATATGATGAAACTTGGGAGTACCATTACACTCGCGAATCAAAAAGGGCCAGTATAGAATGGCGAAGAAAGGACGAAGCTACACAAAAGAAGGCGAAAGTCAAGTTATCACAGGAAAGGTTCTTTTGACTGTGTTCTGGGATTACCGAGGCGTAGTCTACGTTGACTTTTTAACCGGACGAAGGACTATTAATGCCCCGAATGCTATTGTGAACTTCTCGATTCAGTCAAGATATCGTTCCAAAAAAGGCGGCATTCTGATCCGATCCGTATTGCTCTTGCATGACAACGCCAGGCAGCACACAGCTGCCCTTACTCAAGCCAAACTCGACCAAATGCACTGGGACAGCCATTGAAGATCCGCCATATAGTCCAGATTTAAGTCCATGTGATTATCATTTGTTTGGGCCGTCGGCATTAGGTGGACAGCGATTTGAAGATGATGAAATTTGTATGCAATTTGTGCGCAATTGGTTCTCCGACTTACCGCATTCGTTCTTTGATAAAGGCATTAAAAAGTTACCAAAACTCTGGGAAAAATGCATCAATAAAGGTGGTAACTATATAGAAAAATCTTGCTAGTGTTAACTTTTTGAAATTTTTCAATAAATTTTAATTTTTAAAAAAGTCTCATTTATATTTGACTGACCTTCGTATATATTTCATATATATACATATATATATATATATATATATATATTTATATATATTTATATTAATGACTTTGGCATTCTTAGTCCGGAGTACATTACATTTTTTGTCCCACGACTATGTTTCATTACTTTTTTTGTAATTCCAGCAAGTGCAGTAAATTCAATGATTTCGAGGCGCTATACAATTTGTGCGCATTGAAAAAACTTAACCGTACTCAACAAGCTCCGAATAGAGATTAGTCGTTTTATGTATGGACGAAAAGTTGGCGAGAACGAAGAAGAGTTCATTTGGTTACGAATGGAACGCTATCGACAATAATGACGAAATCATCCGAGTGAAAAAAGAAAAGAAGGAAATACAAAGAAAATTGAAAAATAAATAGAATTACCAAACAGAAAGAGTTTTTGCACCAAAGAAAAATTATATTTTAGATAAATGCACCGAAAAAATAAAACGAAATTACGAAATACAGAACCTATTTTTAACATATATTATGCAGAAGTAAAAGAGGTGACTGAGGATAGAAAAGTACAAAACGGGGATAATAAGAAGTAAAATTTACTAAGATGAGTTGAAAAAATAAAAACGATATAACGGAAAAATTTTCAGCGATAAATAATCTTCGTTCCACCTGCAATAGGCCCGAAGATAAACGGAAAACAACTTTGGCATCGCCGTATAATAATTCACCTGTAACAATGTAATAATTTTATATTTTATATATTGATAGTATGTGCTTCTATCATTACATGTTACTTCAGTCTTTTTTATCATGTATTTATATGTAATTTTTTTAAATATCGACATTATTCAACTTTATTATTCAAATATCGACTTTCATTACAATCGGATATTTAAATTATAACTCCTCGATTACAACCGTGCCATTGCGATGTGTAAAGTGTACTATATATTCAATACATCTGAAAAATCACGTTTTAATCGTTTATCTTACTTATTCGGTGAAAAACAAAGTCATCGTTCTTTAAATGTATGAAAAATCCAAACGAAATTCTTGCAAAAGGCGTTAAATTAATAGCATCTCAAAATGCTATGAAATTCACACCAAAACGAAGATTTAGATCGTTAATTTAGAAATTATGCACTGCATCGAGCACGAATTTATAAAGAAATATAAATAAATTAATTATATTTCTGATTAATTTGAAAATAAGATTCATTATACTAATTTAAAAATATTTTTTTTCGACAAATATGTTATAGTTTAGAGCTTAGAATTATGTTGATACGTGCTTAGTCACTGTCATTTATTTGTAAGAATAGTATAACCAGCTTATATGCAACAAATGAAAGATGCTTGCAAATATATGCACAAAAGAGGTTTAAAATATGCACGAAAATGAGGCAAATATGCTAAATATACGAAAGAAAAAAACAATTTTTGTAATTCTTTCATTAAATATACAAGGGAAGAAAAATAATTACCGATTTGTGTCATTATTATGAAAGTACATTTCTATTGTTCTAAGTTCTCCATTTTAAAATAATGACTATCATCTTGTCCGACGGTTTATTATGCCCGTTTTGAAAGTGTTACCAGTTTGTCCCATGTTAAATTGCCTTTATGCAACGGCACTGACAGTATTTATGGCTAGACTATGGTATAATGTCGGCTAACATTCAACAATAAAATTATTTATTTAGCATTTTTTTAAATTATACATATATACATATATATATATATATATATATATATATATATATATATATATATATTTATATACGGAAACTGAGAATTACACACGAATTTTTTGAACGATTTCAATTGCTTCTTGCAACAGTTTAATACACAGTAGGATAATTGGAGAACATATATATATCGATAGCAGCGATTGGTTTTTGTAAATGAAGAACCTACAAATGGCTTATGTCGCGAAATTAATGTAGTTCACTGGCAATATATTTAACATCTTCGAAATGTTCATTGTAACATAAAACCACTCCCAGCCATGTTCCGCGGCGATTTATAACTGGTTTTGGCGGCATGCGTTATGCTGGACGCTCTTCTCTGTATACTTGGTATTCGTTTAAAGGGGTGCCTTTAAAAACACTTTTGCAATGTTACCGCTAACATTCTGAGGCAATTTAAATTATTTTCAATGTTAAAAAGATACGTAAACCAAATTTATCACAAGACGCTAGATAAAATAAAAATAACCGGTTGTCAAAAATAACACGTTTTACTGTTATTTAAAAAAAACGAAAGAGCAATAAATAAATAGCAATTGATACTATTCGTTAATAAGTATATGATAAACGTAATTATCTACGAAAATTATAAGTTTTTAATATTTCTTATAGTACAAATTATTAAGCAACATTCATTTCGTATATTAGAAAATATTTTTGCAAATGTGAAATACAATCAGTTTTCACTTCTAAGTGTAACATTTACAGGGTTAGGGGCAGTCAAAGGCACGAAAAAACAAGTATTCTTAATAATTTTTTCCTATCAGTAATTTTATTTATTTTACAAAAGTAACATTACTACATCATTATGTCATGTTTCAACTTTATTTCACCCAAATTTGAAAAAAAATTATTAATTATATAAAAAGTTATCGCTATATGTATCGACCCCCGTTCCACAAGTAGTCCTTTGCGGTGACCACCATAATTTCTCAACAGTTCACCTAAAATTATTCAAATAAAAAAAAATTTGTATTTTAATAGTTAATCTAGTGCCTGATTGAAGCTTTTTTTTTTTTTGAAAATAAACAAAATGCCTCGGACAATTTACTCTCGAATTTTCAGAAAAAAAGCAATAGTAAATTGTCTATAAAAAATCGAAGTTTTGAAAAAAAAAAAATCCTTCGATCAGACACTAGTTTAATATGTTGTTATAAATTTCATTCAAATTCACCGAGCGGTTTTTGAATGACAATGGTCACCGACCTTAAAAATATAGTTCTGAGAAAAACGCGTTTAAAGTTTTACACTCGATTTATGTATAGAAACAGGAATCATTTAACTACGATAAATTCGAGTTTTGTGATCCTGACCACGTGCTGTTTGAATGTTCCAGTTTTTCCTCCGAACGCAATATCCTGTACGTTCAGCTATTAAAGCTGAATTTTCCTGCTCCATATACTTCTGTATCTTAGCTTTGCTGTCTTTTTTTTTTTTTTTTTTTTTTTTTATATATGGGCTCGATGTTAACGCTGACCTAACTACATGGACTTAGATCACCTACTCAGATTCTGAGGCGATCAGAGATAGAAAGTATAAAGGAAAAAAGGAGGGGAATAACGGCTGGAGATGGGAAGGAAAGGATAAAGGAAGCATTGAAAGGGGTAGGAAGATCCAAAGAATTCGGCGTATAGATGAGAGTACTCGGGAAATAGAGCAGGACGTTCAAAAAGGATATGGTTGGAGTCGCATATAAAGGGAGGATCAGTAGAGTAGAGAGAGCAAAAGGGAGAAGGTAAATGAGAAAAAGAAAAACGAGAAAAGGGAAGGAAGGAATGACCAAGTCTCAGTTTGATTAAAGAAACAATAGCCGAGCGCCGAGAAAAGGGAAGAAATTGGTACCAAGGCTGTGAATTGGGAGTAGGCTGTGGGAGGAGGTAGAAGGAGGAGCGATTGGCAAAAAAGGAAGGGTAGATGTCAACTCATAGTCTGGTATGGAGACTTGCGGAGAGGAAAAGTATGTCTGAGGCAGGAAAATGCGGAAGGAATGGTCTATTGAGAGACGTGCCGTCTTCAAAGGTGGTTCCTATTCTTGCCTCTTTTCCTTCATCGATTTCTGACCGGATTAAAATTTAATCTCTAATACAGTCCAATTGTCCTGGGTAGATGCCCTTGATTGGCCAAAACCAAAAAAAAAAAAAAAGCATCGATTGTGGAGCGTTTAAGAGAGAATCAAGGAAACCATCCTCGTACATGTGATGCTGATCACATTTTCTTTGAGGCTCTTTGTGACGAACGCTCCCTTTTATACATTCACATCCTGTCATTAGGTCTCCCTACTCCCCGTAACTCTTTCTTTATCCTCTCCTTTCCTTCATCTTCTGTGGTGTCCGCACTGCTGTCCTTTGTCGTGTCCATTTCGGGCCGCTTAGTTATTTAATTTCTTAGCTTAGTTTTCTTGTTGTTAGGTCAATGTCGCTGGCGCACCCACAAAAAAAAAAAAAAAAAAAAAAAAAAAGGAAACCATGGATGAAGTTGAAGAGGGATTAAAAAATGAAGAAGAATAGAATCATAATATGCCAACACTAATCTACCACTGTAAAATACAGAACCATATTTTTTTTATTATTTGACTCGGAAAAAGTCTTGTTATTCTAGCTCTTGATTCCTTTCTGTCGGCTATCTCTGATCGTGTAAGGATCTGAGTCTCTCTTTCCTCTCTGTCCGTTGTTCTTGGGCCAATGTCCATGTTGACGAACCCATTAAAAAAAAAAAAAAAAAAAAGTCTTTTAGCAGAGTTACCTAATATTAAAAAAATACATAAAAAAATTTCTTCTTCTTCTTCTTCTTCTTCATGCAGCTTTTTGATGCCAGTAACTGAGGTAGGCCGCTCCTAAAAATTCTTCCATCGTTGTCTATTCGCATGTCCGGCTTGTGTTATTATATCGTCTATCACCTTCTTGAAAGCCTTCCTTGCTTCCGTTTTCCTGCGTATAACCGCCAATACAGCACTTCCTTAGTCCATCTTCCGTCCGTTAGTTTTGCGATATGTCTCGTCCATATCCAATTGTTTTTTTTTTACAATTCTAACTGCGATATCTTCGAACCCTGTGTGTATTTTCGAATATCCGAATTTCTAATCCTGTAATTTTGTCTTATTCCTAACAACGCGCGTTCCATTCGTCTTTCGGCCTTTTCAATTCTATCTACCACTTCTCTTGTTAAAGGCCAGATGTTTCCGCTCCGTAGCTCAGCCCATTATGATGGACTGATTAAATAACTTGACTCGGTTTGCTGAACTGATTTCACTTTGTAAAATCCTTTTCATTTTTCCAAAAATGCCATCCACCCAAGCTGGTATTCTTCTTTTAACTTCCTGTATAGGGCCTATTTTATCGTTGTTAAATTTCTTACCTAAGACGAGTATCAAGCCGAAAAGTGTTGCGTAAAGGTGTTACATTGGGCAGCATTCCAATTCAACTTAAAAATGATTTTTAAATTAAAACATATTTAATATTCTCTGTGTGTGCGTGTTATATTTTAAAATCCGGGAAAAGGAAACAATTATTTTTAAATTTTTTTTTTTCAAATCGTTAGATATTAAAAAAACACTGTTTTTATTTATTATTTATTTATTTTATTTTTTAAACAATTTAAAAAAACCTATAATTGAAAAATTTAGTGATTTATTCGTACAGAAAAGATAAGGAAAAAACGATTCCAAGAAAAGAAATTTGAATCCTTGAAACGCATGATTCTAAAAGCAGTCATGTCAACTTCACAACAATGAAGCAGTGAACTTTGTATCGTGTAAAAATTACACGAAATTAAGTAGATGTCATTTCGACGATGAACTGAGAATATGCTGAGATGGAAATACGCTTCCTTTTAATCACATGATTTAACGAACCATTGCATTTATTACATTATCATGTACAATGAAAATTTGAATATTAACTTTTTTTCTATTTCTTGTCCGCATCCTTATTAAGTGCTTTCACTAAAAGATTTTCACAAGGTAAACAACCCGACACAGAATCTAATCGAATGTTTTACACCTTGTTACATGTGGGGGTCTGGAAGGTGTTGCTGTTTCCACTGTTTCTCGAATAACGTAGGAACGACGGTTATACACTAAGGAATGCAGTTTGCAAAGTACATGGCAGAGACGCAAGAGGCCGTGTTTTTATCGCAAAAATGCGACGCAAGAAAATAAGTGCACTGTTCGTCGGGGTGAAGAAATTACCTCGTTATTAATATAATTTCCGTTAGATGAATCGCGAATTACGCTCACGTTCTCTACACGCGAAAACAACATATCTAATAACTAGCGTATTCTCACATCACAAATCGAATATTGGAACGGTTTAATTAGTATTCAGAAACACGAAAAACGAATTAAATTTTAAACAAGGTCAGCTAAGCATAATCTTTCACGCGCTGAGGATTCTCCGCATATTAAATTAAAGATAACTATAATTTACATTTACATAATATTAAATTCAAAACAAAGAAATCTGATTTTAAGTTTTTCACTTACCATTTTCTATAATTCGCGTTTTTCTGAACTTTTCGACAACTTCACAAGTTCCGTTAAGGAAATAAAATGAGGGTTTCGTTCCGGGCAAATAACGATCTTTCCCCATCAATATATCACATGCCCGGGGGGAAAAATATTTTTTCAAAACTTTCGAGCTTTCGACGCCCCCCTTCTGAGGTCTAAATATAAAGTTGTAAGCTCGACTATAGTTGTTCTACAAAGTGGTCCTTTATGCATATGTTTGAGATACGTTCCGGTTTCCTCAATTGTTTTGCTCGGGCTATCATGTGAACATCCTGTTTTTTACTGTTTTGGCCCCGAAGGGAAAGGTTTAAATAATTTTTTAACCGTAATTTTTTCGATTTCTGCGTTTTAATATTTTGAATTTTATTTTTAAAAGGATCTGGTGGTGAGTTATGAATTTTTTAAGGGTGATTTTTGAGTTCGTTTTATATTCCTTATTAAATATTCTTGACAGCTTTTTTGGGGGGTTTTTTGTCCGTTAGCTTGAAGCTATAGATATGATTTTAAAGGAAATTTTAATCGTAATTTATGATCCAAGTGTACAGTTTGTAAGTCAAACCGTTCGTAAGCTATTGCATCTTCTTCATTTATCGGATGTCACGTGACCTTATTCGACGCAAGATACATCACGCGTCGCCATTAATACCGATCGTGTGCTAAGTCCATATGTTGTAAATTTGATCCGCATATTTTCTTGATCTGGTCGATGTTTCTTTTTGGTCTACCTTTCCTCATTTTCCTCTTAACCTTTCCCATTAAAATATTGCATATTTTAATTGAATATTTCTGTCGTTTCTGAACCATCCTTATTACGACTCCGTACATTATATGTGTACGGAATCCTAAAAACCAGTTCGCAATTTTCTTTACCATTCTGTATTTAGCGATCTGGTTTATATTAAACAATTAATATAATCGATTTTCTCGGTAGTTTTTCTTTTAAGTTTGATATCAGCAATATAATTACCGTGCGAAAATCTAAAACGGGGTTGTATGGCCATTTTCCAAGGAGCAGACTAGAAGACGACAGAGCAGTTCTCTAAAACAAAAAAATCATACGATATTTTCATTTTCAGCTAATGCAAAAAAATCCTAAACTTTTTAGCATTAATAAGAAAATTATATCAAAATTATTACTCGTATTTTTTTTAGACATTTATAATTCAGAACTGTTAGTTCTACATTTTTACGATTTCTACTGATTTAAAATTTTTCCGTGTGAATAATATCGCCTAAAGCTCTAAAATACCAAAATTTGAAAGATACGATCTTTATTTATACTAATTATACATTTATCAACACTAAAATGTCTCTCTATTTTCAACTGTTTCTTCCACATGCTTAATCATTATAATTTTATTATTTAAGTAATATTTAAAAATAGGAATCCAGTATACGTGTTGCAAAACGCACATTACTACGAACAGAGGTGAAGAACTAGTTCTCTTTGAAAAGTTAGTTTAGGTTGAGTATTTATTTCATTCTGCTGAGTGTTCTCCTTTCTATTTCATTTTATTGATACTCGGTCTTCCTACTCCATATTGTTATGTCCTATCTTTTTTCGCTCTCCACAGATTGTTCCCATTATACTGATTACTTCCTGCTAACAACATTTGATATCGTATAAAGATATAATTGATTTCTTCCTATTTTAATTGTTTCTGGGTAAAGGTCCCCGGTTGACAGGCCCAAAAAAAAAAAGAAAAAAGAGGAAAAAAGAAAAAAAGGTCGGTGAAAAAAAGTTTCCGGGATTTAATAATAGCCTAAATGTCCGCAATTCACTTTTCAGCTTAAAACTAGACAAGCGAAGAAACAACGTTAATAACGAATATGTTTTCAAACATTCGGTACGGATATATTACATGTCTTACAGCGTTCTCTTAGGTGTACTATTCTTTACCGTTAAAAACATCTTCTTACAAATGGCAGATTAGAATCTAACCAAACATATATGTATATATACAATATTCTAGTCAAAACCGAGGGCAATCAAATACCGAAAATGTTGTAAAAGTTTTACGTTCAAATATTAAATAAAAAGTTTACGCAAAACGATACTTTAAAAATGCAGTCAACTTCTAGGTTCAAATTGACATTATATTTTTCAATATTGAAAAATCCTTACCAAATATAAGCAGATGTACATGATTACTAATTTTAAAAAATACGAAATAATTCCATACGAATGTACGTAAATTTTTTTTAGTTTATGGCATGTAAATTTATTACGTCTAGGCGAAATTCTAATTTTACACAATTTATCATTTCAAAAAGAAAAACAAAAAAAAAAAAAAAAAACAAAAACAAATACTACATATAAGTAAACAGCTGGCATGCGTCTAACCTTCAATTTCGGTCGAATCCTCGCCTAATCTTAGTTAAAGTCAAATGTTCAATTACACTGATAAACTCTGCTGCACAGTTCATTTTTTATCAGTGAAATAAGCCGTTAGACTTTTTAAATATATACAATAAAATGTAACATATTCTTCGTTTTTTACGTAACTCAAATACAGTAAATCAGACTGTTCATTTTCGCTCTTTTCCGTTTTAAAATCAATTTGTGTTCGCTATCCTTCTATTACAATATTCTCCAAGCAGTTAATGAACTCTACACAATCCGTTCCCTAATTCTTTTGGAAAATCTTTACCCCAAATATCATGGGCGTCGCCAGCGAGAGACAGGGGAGGCAGCTGCCCCCCTGGGTTTTGAAACTTTTTAATCAACTGACTACAATGAGTATTCATAGGCGCGTAATCATGAACAATTTGGAAGACTCTTATAATGGAGTAGTAGAACAATATGCCAGAAACCCACGAAAAATATGTTTTAATTAAGATTTTATTCTTGTTTGATAAAATATTAAGCCTTTACAACTTATAAATTTTATTTTTCCTATAACACTCATATCCTCTTTCTATCATCTTGCCCTCCCATGGAGGCTGGCAACTTATCTTGACCCCACTGGCTCATCGACTGGCGATGCCCTTGCCCCATATCTTAATCTTTTTCTCCTATTAAATCTGTCGCTAGTCCCGCGCTAATCTCCTATTCCCCCGTCCGTATTTCTGCCTCTGAAAAAATACTTACCGAATTTCTTTCTCTAATCTTACTTTTATTTGACAAATCAACTTGCTCTACTTAACTACTTTTGCTTTTATTTTGTCCCTTGATCATCATTTTCAGATTCGTTCTCTTAGATTTTTTTTTGTTTTAACCACCCTTTGGGCACGTCAGCTAAGGACCTACACCCAGAGACAACAAGAAAGAAAAGAGCCGTCAGTTAAATTTTTATTCGGTCAGATACGGACAATATAGAGGAACCAACGAATGAAATAATGGATGGCGAGGGGAAGGACAAACTATAAGAGATGCACAATAAGGAGTAGGTTGAGTTTCAGCAGACAAGAATATAGAATAACACGTTCGACAGAAAGGAATGGACATTGAATAAAGATACGTGATTGGCGTCGCAAACCACCGCTTCGTTGAGGTGGTGGAGAAAACAATTTGGAGAGGAGACAAAGGAATAGCGAAACCGAGAGGAAGGGAGAGCAGAATGGCCAAAACGCAGGCGAATCATAGAAATGACAACAAAACGGGGAAGTTTAACTCCAAGTATTACAAGGAAGATTAGGTTGTACAGTTAAATAAAAGGATTGATCGTTACCAAAGGCGAAGGGTTAAATATCTGACCAAAGTTTGAGATGAAACTTAGTACATAGGGAATGAAAGTTAGAGGATGAAATTTTTCTTAAGAAAAGGAACGAGAGGAAGCAGCAACTCGAGCCGAAAATTAATCATTCATTACCTTTAATGCTCATATGGCTGGGAACGCACAGCAAATGAACACAGAGATGGAGTAACGAAAAGAAAAAAAATGGACAAGATAGCATATGCGAAGAATGATGAAATCGGAAGAGTGATCAGAAAAAGAGGATCGCTTGAAGAGCACTTGCGGATTTCAACGTATCTAAATCATTTCGTCTTCCTTCTTTCTATTCTACCTTTGTAAACGAATTAATGACCACTCTACGCTCCATTATCTTCATTTCCTCCAGTCGTCTATTTTTTAATTATCTGGTTATTTCAGACTCCCTTAGATTTTTAATCGCATTAGAAGTAAAGGAAATAGGAGATTTTTCAATTTGCCTTTTACTAGATAACTTCTGTAGTATAGGACGAAAAATTGTTGTAATAGTGCAAAAGCGTTAAAGACCGTGAAGGTTGCAAATATACTATTAGTTTTTAAGTATTTACGAAAGGCCTTCGTCCTAATCGAAATAAGCATCACAGGGCAATAAATTATTTATCACTGTTCATTTCTGCGGCATTTTAACTTTTCAATTCGAAATAAAAAAAAAACGTAAATTAAATTTTACCATTATTAACAACGAAAAAAGGTCTACACCTTATAATCTGGCAGTTCAGGAACAGAAATTACAATAATAAATAATTACAAATAATTACATAAAAAACATAAACATAAACAACTGTATATATGTACATGGGAGTCGCCAGCGGGGGGCGGGGGGCAGTTGCCCCCTGGAGCCTTGAAAGTTTTTAATCAACTGGCCATGATGAGTATACATAGACGCGTAATCATGAACAATTTGCCAGAAACCCGCTAAAATTATGTTTTAATTAAGATTCTTGTTTAATAAAATATTTAGCCTTTACAACTTATAAATTTTATTTTTCCTATAATTCATATCCTCTTTCTATCATTTTGCCCCCCTCTGGCCCATCGGCTGGCGACGCCCTCGTATGCGTACACTTCTGTATATGTAGTGAAATAACACATTTAGATTTTGTTTTATCCGTACCGAAAGCGAATACTGTATAAGAGCATGAGATTTATTAATTTACTTGTTATTAGTCGTACATAATTAAATTTTTTACCGGGAAAAATAATAAAAAAAAAAAAACCTGCATACATGCGTAAATCCTTTCAGAAAATAAAGGAAGATTTATACTAATTTAATCTATAACGAATATTACATACGAGAAATCGAAATCCGCAACTTGCTTAACATTAATACGAGATACAAAATGTATATAACTTAGACATTATGCAATCGCCAGACACACAAGAGTTTCATAAAATTATTCATTTAAGTTAATAGCATATGCTTTATCCATGTTTATATATTTTGTATCTAAGCTTTAGTCTCTGATAATCATAGGAACAACAAGCTATATTATTTATTAATATTAAGTCAGATGCACTGCACGTTTCAAAAAGTTTCCGCCTGTTCTCTGTAATTACTATTTCCTGAATGTGTACGGGGTATTTCTTCATATTCACGCATATAGTGTTGATGTTGGTGTATCGTAGTTTATTTAATACTGTTCATAGACAGTGATTTTGAATTCTTTGGAGTTCTTGAAAAATAATTAAACTGGTAGACGACGAAATTATTACTGCATATAATATTTTGGAAAGGACGATTTGTTTGTAGATTATAATCAGTTTGTTTTCAGGTGTTAAATGCGATGTTCTATTAAAGTAAAGGTATAGAGAACAAATCTCTTTCTGATTACAATCATTACACAGCTGGGTTGTTTTAAGAAGTTTCGAATGTGTTATATAATGTCATAAAAATCCTTCTTTTTAATTACGTATAAGCGAATCAAATGTTTCCAGTTTTTACCGGAACAAGAAAAAATTGAAACTTGTTTAAAAGTAGATCTAAAACCGCAAAGAGAGACGGACAACTGTATTAGATGTCGTTTACCCGGCGCGATGTAAATCACATTTTATTATCCGGATTTCATCTTTACCGATGTTCAACCTTTTAGAACATTATTCACCGCTGTTTATGCATATATATATATATATATATATATATATATATATATATATAAAACTTCAATACAAATAATAAGTTAAAATCATCTATTAACTTGTTACAAATCTTCTTATAGCGTCAAAAGGCAAACTAAAAACATTATTCCATTATCAGGTTAAAAAAATAAAAAAACTTGCGTACATAAAGATAAAGATAAACCAGAACACAGTTGTAAGATTAATTCATAAGAAGCTAAATTATCAAATAGAATTATAAATACAACAAACGCTTTTAATCAAATATCATAACTGGCTATTAGCAGCGATAGTAACAAATAGGTTTTAACTTTGAAGAGGGAATTTGAACAAGAGTAGTCCCAGTCGCAAATTTTTAGAAAGATTATTAATCCAAATTATATTAAAATGAATAGTTTTCGGCAATTCCAACAAAACATAAAAATATAAAATACAAACCAGAATACTTATAACCAAGAGGAATTTGCCCAATTGCAAAATGGGGAAATAGATAGGTTGCATTTCGCAAAATATTGTTCCTATAAAGCAACGGTACAGCTTGTTCCCTACGCCTTAATAGTCTGTTGATGGTTTTATTTTAAATTTTTTGATAATATTCATATTTATTTATAAACTTTTATTTGTTAGATTAAATTTAATTCGTATTTTTAATTATTATACATATATTAATAAATAATCTGATGTGTTCAATCTATTTTTCGGTTAATTTATTGACATAATGATTGTATATAATTTACACAATTTTACTTTGTCGTTAAGGAAATCTTTTTTTTTTTAAAGTTTTTTTAAAATCGTCGAAAATTCCGAAAGTTTTTTTAAGTGAAATATGCTTTCATTACTTCCGTGTAGTGTTTTCCATTGATTGATCCTTTTTTTGAATTTTTAAATTTCCAGCACTCTGAGTAATTTAAATTTGAAGCTAAAACAACATCGTTACATATTTTTTCCAAAATATCCGATCTTTATATATGTATATTTACGAAAAGCATATTCGTTTTTGCTGTTTTCAGATCCGAATGGTGTTTAAATAAAATGGTTATTGGAAATGTTTATTGCGATGCAAAGTTTGTGTTGCATATTTTATATATTTCAGGAATAATAATATCGGTTGGCGAGTTATACATTTTGAAGTAATTTTTAGGTCATTTTAAATTCGTCATATTATATATTCTGAACTTTTGGCGTTAAGCATTTTCTGAAAGAACGTTTTAATTCCATCTTTATACACAGCGTCACATTTAAATGCGTAACCGTCATAATTTTTCCTCATAAAAAAAAATGCATTAAAAATTATCACCCGGCTTATAATAAGTACACATAACAGTAATTCGACTGTTTTTAACTGCTCCATTGCTAATCATAGGAAATAAAAAGATGTCTCAGAATATTGTTATTTTACAGCGGCTTTGTAAAATTCCAACTGTTTTAGAAATATTCATCCCTGTAATAAAAACGTTAAAATTGATAAAGCTTAACATTAATAGGGTAACACGGAATTAACATTAATAGTATATATGAAAGCGGAATACTTTATTAAAAACAGTAACTTGTAAATTAAGAAAAATTTTAGCTGTTGCTTTGTCAAGAGGTAAAATACACGTTTGATCGCAAATGTAATTCTTTTGAAACTAGAAAGATAAAAGATCATAAATGTAAACAGACAGTTTAGAAATTACAGTAAAAGTTGAGCTAACTGGTAAATTGCAAAAGCCAGAATCAATTTTTAATGATTAAAAAATAAATAAGATCATAAATATATCACAATATTATTTATCAAAAGTATTCGTTTCGTAAACGAAAAATAAAACTGCTAAACAATTAGTATGTATTTTTAAAATTAACCTGGCGTATTGTCATATATATTTCCTAATAAGCCGTTGTACAGGAAATATTTTTAATATACATAAATAGGTGAAGTATTTTTCGTTGGCAGATTTTAAATATCATTTTAAAAATACGATACGTAAAAATTTTGAAAGCTATCGAACATTTTAAAAAATGTAGTACGTTGGAGAAGCCATCAGTTTTGGAACCGCTATATCTAACAAATATCATGGTCCGAGTGCCGTTTCCGTTCGTTTTTTCTATATTTTATACCTCCAAACGTCCGGTGCGCAATTCGAGTGCGGCTGAAAATTCGACTAAAAAATTATTTAAACTGTAAATATATTTATGTTTCGATTGATGTACGATTTTTACATAAGCTTTTAATATTAAGCTGTTGACGTGATATCACTGAACACACATGCAATACATTTTCTACTCCATATTTAATTTTTATTAAAAAGTTACTGTTCCTATTTGAATATTTTTTCCGGTAAATTTTTTTTTTGTTAGAGATGATAAAGTATGCTATACTATGTTTATCACGTAGGCTTCGTGCAAAATATCCATCCGAATTAACGTATTCCCCCCGTTAAGACGTAACCAAAAAAAAAAAAAAAAGCATGAAATCATAAGGAGATATGTGGATGATCTGAAGTCGTACTGCTCGTGCCTAACATCGTGACCACCTATTTGTTTATGGTTTTAGTTGTACAGATCTAGTGTAAATGGCAATTGTTACATTCAAAACGCGAGTGTGCACGCAAGACTACACTTGGAACTGATACTATGATTGTTCGATTTATCGATATACCAATGCAATGTGCGTCTCTCTGCCTATGCACTAACTGACACGCGCATACGGTATGTATGTTTGCTATTACCTATTATACGATATTCTGTTAGCGATTAATTAATTATTTGTAATTACTTCTATCGTCGCCTGGGATCGAACTCAGGATTTCGATCATGGCGGAAGTCAATCGCTCTAATAACTAGGCTATCGTGACGACCAATGATACTCTAATTAAATTCGATCAACATTAAACACGCTTAATCAAATGTGCAAAGGATAGACATTTTCCGAAAACCAACGAACACCCAATTATTGAAACATCTAACCTAACAATAGAAGTGCAAGTATAGTCGTTTATTAGACGCGTCTACGAATTCTAATAATAATCGAAACAACAGCATAGGTGGTCTGTTGCAGCACGAGCGTTTACATTGCCCGCATGTTAGACAGGTGTATTGGTAGTAATGATAATAGTAATAATCAAATTGAGATAAATATACCGAAAACAATGACTATTAATAGCGGTTACGGTTGAATAACCCACTGATGGATTATACTAATCCGAATATCTAAATGTAGAAAAATCGCAGACGAACACTAATGGTAAGTAATGGGTCTCATATTTGCATTTACTAGCAGCAAGTATAACGGAACAGGCCAACAACAATTTAAAAATTGTTTTGAACGAGAACAGTTTCGTAAATTAAAAACGCTGCTACATTTCACTAATTGTGAGAAAAATGAATAACAGATCTAACGAGCGCACATAAAATATCTTATATAACTAAAAATAAATAAATAAATCCAAAATTTAATAAAACACTAAAACTCAAACCGAACACAATCGAGGAAGCACGTTTAATTTTAGCAAGCACGTAATAACGAAGGCAGTTTATAGGCGAGATAGCTAAAAAAGTGAAAAATTTCAATGTAACGTGTACATTACATTACGCCTAATATAATAGAATAAAATAAAATATCGTAAAATGTTGGAAAACGCGGTGAAAGAAAATATCTGTGCCTACGAGATGGTGATCTGTTGCCGGGATTAGGGATGAATATGCTATCGAGTGAACAGTCCATCCTATTAATGATCGTATTGGTCATCGAGAAAAAAAGAAAAGGAAGAAATGATGGAAAAGTCACGGTTTTGAGATTGCGGTCGGAGAGTCAGTCGTTCTTTCCCCTTTCTTCAGAATTATCGATTTTTTCGTCTCTCCTAAACCTTTTTTGCAGAAACCGTGATAAAAAATAACTCGTCGGTTATATTACGGTGGTCGTTTTTTGCGAATTAATTCGTTCAAAAAAAAAACGGCTGACGCGTGTTATCGTGAAGTCCTGAGTGTAAAAAGCATAGCAGAACTTCAGTAGAAGTAAAATCTCCACACCGAATTAAGAGATTCCACCGCTTATCGATAGCAGCCTCGGCCACCCGAAAGATACCAGACCAATCCAACGGGCCGCGGATCATATTTGAAAGAAATCCTTTTACTCTTTCACATGATATTTGTAAATTTATTAACTGCGTCTTTTCAGCGACCAGTCTCGGTTAAGAAAGATTAAAAGCTTTAGGTATATGTAATATAAAAATTAAACAACAATTGTATACATATATATATATATATTTTATTAAAAAATTATTAAATATTATTAATGATAACTTAATAATATACATCCACAATAATTACGAAAGACCATGGTAGCATCTCTGATGGGATAACTGGAACGGTAACGTTTCAAAAATTAGAATAATCCAATATGCTGTAAAAAACCTATAAACACGAGAAAACATATTCGTAATTTATTAACATTAACAAAGTAAGATAAATATGAAACTTCTTTTTGAAAAAAATCCCATCGACTAATCTCCTTCCGCTGTGTAAAAGTTTTCATCTCAGATTATGGTATCGGGTATATACGCTTCCCTTCTTTTTCTAACAATTGTTCTTTTTCTTTGTCTATTCAACCCGGTCTTCCTGCTAATCCGTGGTTCTTTTTCTTTCCTTCACTTCGTCGTTCTGTTATTGTCTTCATTATTCGTCTCTGCTTTCTTAAGCCGTAGTCTATTATCTACCTCTCGCTTTCGCTTTTCATTGGTTATCACTCCGTATTCTCCACTCGAACGAAGAGCGTGTTTGCGGATCATGTGTTTATTAAATGTTCATCTATTTTTTTTTTTTAAGCGTTCTAATTTCTATTCCAGTTTTCTGCGACTTGATCTTCCTACTCCATATTGCACCTCTTGTAACATCCTGTTGTTTCCTTCACACATCGTTCCTACTATTTGTTCCTTCCTCCTAACAACATTTAATATCGTATAAAGATATAATTGACTCCTTCCTTTTCTAATTGTTTCTGAGTAAAAATTTCTGGTTAACAAGCCCCACCCAAAAAAAAAACTTTTATTAGAAAAAACTGTCGCGCGTACTGTTAAAAAAAAGTTCTGCCTCGGTACCTTTTCGCTCCGCGTCTTTATTCACTCTTTCGTTCGATACAAAATTTCTGAAAATTTACCGACCGCTACCATTCTTTTGTTATTTACTTTTTTTTTTTCTTCATCTTTTGCATACTATATTTCCTCTCAAACGATTTTTTTCCCCTACTTCTCATTTCGTAAAAGTACCTTTAGGTCGTGCATCCTCGTTAGCCTGCTGTGGGCTTTCTGGTTCACATTTCCCATTCCCACCATTTTATTCTGTTAATTCACCATAACTTTCGAGTCACGCAGGGGCACTGTAAATAAAGATGTGTCGAACTCTTTGACTAGCGCTCATCCTCTCCGCAGTTCTTTATCAAAAAGAAAATTCCAGCTTCTAATCCACATTGTTCCTTATGTAAAAAGTTCCACTCTAAATCTACATCTCTCTTCTACCTACAATTGCTTCTTTTATATCTGTTCATTTAACCTTCCTTCTAATCACTTAGTTTCTCCCGTTTCCCTTATTCGTCGTTTCATTTTCGTCGCTACTATTTACGTTTTGATTTGCCGTTTAGATTACTGCTCTCCTCATTTGAATAATGCAACACCACCTCGAATCATATTTTCATTCTGCTATTCTCTCTATTCTCCGTACACCATTTGTAAAAACTTGAATTATCTACTCATTATGGATTCCCTCCTATAATATACATTTGCTTTTCTTCTCGCCTTTGTATAATATTAGTTCTTCTGTACTACGACTGTTTTTGATATATGGCCGGGGGTCGATTCGCAATACGTCGCTCAAAAATGTCACCACCACCTTAATAAAGTCGTCACTGCGATCGCGCTATCAACGGTAATTTTTACTAGAACGTAACGCGTCCACTTAGCAAGAATTGTATCACGATGTGCTTTTCTACAAAACGAGGTACTGGTTTGATTTTATTATTCTTAGGCAGTCTTTCTTGGTTAAAAAAAAAAAACCCTTACATCTTAAAATGGGAATTTTTTTAAAAAAAATACATACTATTCTTCTAGGAACAAAAAGTATTATTAATAAAAATATATTTATCTGACGAAGAAAACAAAATGACAACATAAGCGGGAATACGAACGGTAGACTTAGACAATATTTCAAAAACGCGCCGACATATTTAATAGTACATAACGTATAATCATTAAAATTGTGGAACAACGTGTTTAATGATGTCAATAATATCAGTCGTGTATAGTTGGAATAAAAAATAGAAAAGTGTTTTTACATATTTTTCATTGGACGAAAGAAAGAACGAGTGCGCATAGCGCTGATGCTTAACGGTAGAAGCGTGAATAAACACGCACACCTGTGTGTTCTAGGCAAGTTGTTATTATTCAAATTAAGCAGCTGAAACTGACCGGCAAATGAGAGAAGCACGTGTTAATAGATGTGAATATATTTAATCAGAAAATTAGTAAGATACGACTGAGAATGGATAAAAATAGCGCAGATAGCCGGACCGGTTTTTGATACGGTTCATAATATGCTTCAGAGAATTTAATCGATTATGTCAGGTAGTGATGTTCTGTTAAATAGTCCAGTAACAGGTTCTATACCCGATACCAAAAAATACCGAGTAAAACCGTTCCAAATTTTAACAGCTACAGCAAACTGTTCCAAAGTGGAATTACACCTTCCATTCCAGACGTATAATTTCTATTCCGAGTACATTTCTATTTTACGTTCAATTCTGACGTACTGCTACTTCTCTAGTTGCTCCAGATACAGATACAGAGCTACGATTAGACTACTACAATTATAACGATAGCTATATTCCCATTTATTATGTTTTGTTAGCGAAATAACAATGGTAACATCAATATACATCTCAACTGCGACAACACATCAGCATATATATATGTATTTTTTTTATTGTATACTTGATAAGAGATTTTTCATCCGAATCGCTTCACTTGCCAAACCCCCAGAGGCTGCTCCACTTTCCCGTATTATCAGCTATCAATTATATCTCTGTGTACACTGTGAGTACTCCTGTAAATTGTGATTTATGATAAAACTCGCGCGCTGTACAATTTTTTTTCTATAAAACACAGTTCTTTCTGATGTTGCTCCCAAATTCTCTCCGTTATTTCTGACTATTTTAATGTAAATTACTGCGCATAACTTCCATCTCCTATCACCGTCAGCTGATGAAACGGGCAAGGATTTTCAAGTAGCGGATGGAGGGACACGTTGCTATAGGAGTAAGTGCATTTTTACCGGGATTTAGAACTCTCTATTGCATGGTATTGGACTACTCATTTGATTCCTTATAACATCGTGCATTACATAAGAACGAACAATGACCCGCCGAGCGGCGTGCTGACAAGTTGTGGGCATGTACCTCGATTTCAACCAAGTAAGTAAAAAATTTCTTTATGAAATCTTTGATTTCTAATGTATATTTTTTTTTATTTTCACAACTTTTAAATGCTCGAACTTTCTTAATATATCTACTTTTAATTTGCAATATTGTTTTTTTTCTGCTAGCGATATTCCCATTAAAATGGTGACTTCGATTTATTTAAAAAATCGTGCTATGGGACACGTAGTTACAAATTTTCGGGGTAAGTTGTTACATGTCCCAAAATTTGTATTACCTTTGATTTTGAGGATGAAAGCACATATTATTAGTTTTCATCTGTCAAATCACCTACAATAAACAATGTCGATTCATGATTTCCCAGGTTTGGTGAAAGATTCACTGCCACCTGCCCTAAATCCTGCAAATATCATGGGGGAATTTAAATCGACAGGAGTATGGCCCTTCAATCGTGATATTTTTCAAGACAATGACTTTGCACCTTCTTATGTCACTGATCGTCCATACTCCGATCCAGAAACAGATCGTCCCACGTCCTCGCAGAACATCTCCAATTTGACACTGGACCTGGAAAATCCGGGATTGTTAGATTCTGCACCTCAACTGAACATAAGCACCGATGAAATCGTACAGGCAATCGAAACAGCAACAAATCCAACAATACCTTTAAAAATATTACTGCTTCACCTTCTCCAAATCCCGCTTGTTCGCAAGGTGAAGAACGTTTAACTGTATTACCGACTTCAGATTCGGCAAGCTTTTAAAAAGCAAATAAAATTAAGTTATCGATGCCAGGTCCATCTGGTACGTAAAGTAAATTTGAAAATTTTTCGCCTTCAAAAATAAGACCCTTTCCCCAAGCAGAAGCTCGAAAACAATTCATCCGTAGTCGTCGTAAACGCAAATCCGCTGTATTAACCGATACACTAGAAACAGAAGCATTAGCAAAAGAGTATGGAGAAAAACTTTCCAGGACAAAAAAAAAACTGCGATAAAAAATAAAGGAAAAGGAAAAGGTAAAGGAAAGGCCTCGAAAATGGGTAAAGAAGAAAAAGATAAGGTGAAGAAAAAAATATTGGATTCAGATTCAGACTCGGATACTGATGAATGGTATTGTTTAGTGTGTAGCGAAAGTTACAGCACTTCTAAAAACGAAGAGTGGGTAGAATGTATAGAATGCAAAATGTGGGCCCATGTCAAATGTGTAAAAACGTTCACTCATTTATTTGCATTAATTGCAATTGTGATGAAGACTGATTTAATACTTGTATGTGATATTGTTACCTACTTCTATAAAAATGATTATATATTTTTTTCTATCCTATTCTATGTCATTTAAATAGAGCAATAAGTACCTTATTAATGTTAGAATCCGAATTTTTTTAGTTAAATAAAAGTGCCCCATATTGATTAAAATAACTAAAAGTTATTAATTATCTAATGAAAGTAGTTTGTAGCAGACGAAGTTTATTTTTAATTTTAGTAATAAAAATGTTGTTTTGCCTAACATTGAAGAAACTTACTACCGTAGTAATTTGATTTTACTGTTAAATAGTTTAAAAATTAAAAAATAGATACTATAATTACAGATTATTGTTATAAGATTGTTTAAAATGTTCGTTTTGTTTATAACGTTTAAAAATAAAAATTAAGATTTATCTTTTATGATTTTATTTATTTATCTCTAGCGTAACAACGTGCCTCAAAGGTGTAACAACTAGCCCTGAATCCGAATCGGGGGCAAGTTGTTACAATCGACTTTTTTACTTAGTAAATTTTAATAATTTTTCTCAGTCATATTTTCCCATCTGAATAGAGTTATATTATCGATAAAAACAATCAAATGTATGTGATAGGCTTTGTCATATTGACAATTATCTAAAAATTGTAACGACGTGCCCCCCCCTCCCTCCACTACTAATGTACTTAATTTTTAACTATTTCCGGTTATTTGATTAATATTGAGATCATTTTTAAATTTTTAAACCAATCACAAATTTCTAATACTCAAAAATTGTAAAACTTTTTTTACATATAGATTCTTGCGATGAGAATTAATGCCGAGGATTGTTGATTTAATAAATTTAAACGGCATTATACGCACTACCGCAATTGCACTATTATTTTTTTAAATTTCGTAATTAGCTCCAACTTTTTGTTCGGTATATCTTACTTAAGCAGCGGTAAAATGTCACCTCGTAAATTTTGCAAGAATATTTCGTCAGCGTCGTAGCGTTCAGAAAATTTTAAATAACACAAAAAAAAAAACTAAAAAAAAAGCGTACTTATAGGAAAAACCATAAATAAGCTTATAAAATTTTAGAAAACATTATTGCTACGAAGAAATTTTAATAGCTCATATAAAAATATGAATACCAGCTTTTATAAAAGATGATATTCTAAAAGAAAACTGCAATGATTAAACAATTTAGAATTACTACCGAAAACAGAATAACACTTGTTAATTCTCGAAATCCGTCCCTTTGGTAATGTCTATATCAGGGGTGGCCAACCCGTGGCCCACCTTGAACATTTTTGCGGCCTGCGAAATGGCCAAAGTAACACTAGTAAAATTAATATTTTTTAACGATTTCATTTCATTTATATTTCATCTTTTATAGTGTTAGATATATTTCTTTGCAATTTTAGTGTGTCATTATTATTATATTATCTATGTTTACATGTAAGAATAATAACTAACAATAATAAATAATAACAGTCATTATGTTTCAATTTTTCATTATAAAAAAATGTCTATAGTGGGTCTAACTCTAATATGGCGATATATGATTTTATATTCGGCCCGCGGAGTTATGATACATTTCCAAAGTGGCCCACAAGATCATTTACGTTGGCCACCGCCGGTGTAAAGGTTACACTTTTCGATTACGTTGTAACATTCTGTAATTCAAATAACTTATAGTGATTCAAGTTCGAACAGATTGTAGCACAAGTTGAATAGAGTGCATAATAACGGGATGAAAATAACAGAAGCAACATCACACGGCGAACGACCTTCTTATTTGTAATCTTAAGAATCTTCCGCTATTAATGATGGTTGTTTCTAAGAACTAAGACGTTCTCTTTCTCCATTTAGTGTAACGTTTAGGCTCAAATCCATCGACTACACAGTCTAAATAGGACACTAAAAAAACCCATAGCGATTCAAGTCGGAACAGATTATAGCATAGCTTGGATAGAGTGCATAATAACGGTAAAAATAACAAAAGTTTACACGACGAACGACCTTCTTATTTCTAATCTTAAGAATCTTGCGGCTACTAATGATGGTTTTTTTCTAATCTAAACATAACCACAGCTTCCGTCTAGTTTTCAAAGCCTCCATTTTATCATACAGGCCCGAATCCATTGACTACGCAGACCAACTAGGAGACACACGAAAAAATACAGCGTTGTTCGTTCGCAATAAAAGTCTACAAAAGTAGCGATGCAGTACTTCGACGAGCAAGCGTGATCTAGATGGTCAACAATCGTCGGAGCCAGCGACAATGACTAAAATCTTTAAGACACAGTATTTAAATAACCGGCATAACTGAGAAAATTACCCGAAAGATGAAAGTATATTAAAACGATCTGCGAACATTTCGTTCGTGATGTACAAGAACCGCCCCGTTGTTAAAACGAAATAGCCACCTATATTCAATTTTTTCGGTCTTCATTTAGACAATTTTTTCCCTTAACACTCAACTGTGCAAAACACTATCCAATCCCGTGATAGAATATATACGTTGCAACAGCAGCTTTTGCACGAATGGTTGTCCGTTCAAAAATTAACCCGATCGAGAGAATCGCGCTAGCTGCTCGTACCAGACAACATCGCCTCGGCATTAATACTACTACTACTACTACTACTACTACTACTAATAATAATAATATTCGAAGTCATCTCGGTTCCATATTTCATTATGGTGGTGTAGCGGTACAATGGAATTTTGCAAATGAAGGTCGCCGAAGAGTCGTTAATCAAAGCACGATGAAGAATGGCAATTGGCAACATTGTAGTTAACTTTTGCTACTGCTGCGAGAGAAGGAGCTTTGTAAACCATTAGAGCAGCGCAGTACGAGACAGAGAATACGTGTATATGTGATGTATTATTTGACGGGCGCTCATACCACGAAAAAGACTAATACGAAAATTATGGATAATTATTTTAAAACAGTGAAAAGGACAAATACTGTACCGGAGCTTAGCCAACAGAGATGCAGAGACGAAGCATATAGAAGTGAACGAATGTGTAGCCCGTTTGTGGTGTGCGTTACGGGAGTCATTCTGAACAAATTGTACGTTATGACAACAATGATGATGTAGCGAATATATTATTAATAATAGATATGGGGAAAACTTCAACACGACGTAAAGACGAGTAAAATCGCTACACTACTGAGCGCGATGAACAATGCACACACATATTTAAACATCGACATATATATATATATATATATATATATATATATATATATATATATATATATATATATATGTACATATGTACATGTGTGCGAGTATATAAAGAAAATAAAAACACAACAGTTAACGCTTTAGCCTAAGCACAGCGCACCAATTCGAACGACTGCGCTACATCCACACATGCGCATTATTTACATCACAAATGCGGACAGTTTTCGCGAGCGACCAACACAAAACAGACATGTGTAATGATGTCGGTGGAATATTGAAATACAAACAGACGGTATTAATTTAATAGATTACGCGTTATACAATGTATCGCAGTGGCCGTTATACGTGCATTTTAATATAAATTGCTTATCATCAATTTGTTTTGCTTTTTTTGTTTTTAATATCGCCCCGTAATATTCCGACAACTTTCACATCACGACTCGCTCTCCGTTCCATTTCGTTCCGCGCCAAACTGTAACATCATCCATCTCTTCCGATTCGCACCTCTGCCTGAGCAGCTTGCCGGCCAGCGTAACGGTCTGGACCTGATTTTTTGTCTTCCAATTTGCCAAATAATACATGTGCGCACATTGTCTGACGTTGCTGATCGTCGTCTGCTGTAGTAGAGCATCTTTTATTATTGTCGCGTTATTTTTTCGCCTAGCCATGCGCACCGCAGTCAATACCGATCAATAATCAAGCGGGTCTGTCTGCGCGATATTAACTTCGCTGGCAGGCAACCGGCATGTACAGACGCACGACCACACACTAGCGCGCTGTAATGACATAAAGCGATTCCTTGCAAGCGGCCGTACACGCTCACTCTGGCGGCAGAGGCAATTGCTTCCCCGACACGACTCTTGCCATACACAAATAGATTTGACTTTTGATTTCAACGACACAGACAGACGAAGCGAGCGCTAATTAATAATTTTGCCACTCCTAGATCGATAATTATTTATTACCATTATCGTTCATTAAAGAAATCTTCGCAATTCCTCCCGCGGCGTCGTCGAACGGCAACGCAAAATCAAATTATACACCCTGTTGCACAGACACGTTTAAATCATTTCATCCTTGAAGTAATATAAAATTCGCCGCGTAAATATGCAAGGACGAAACTTGTCAACCGCGCACACTAGTGCATATTTCGATCAGTTTTCCAAATATTTCCCTTTGACCGTATCAATACAGATAGTAGGCGAAAAAATTTCAATTCGCAGACGAAATAGTAAAATAATAAGCAACCTTAACAGAACTTTGCTGACTACGCGAAACAACTACTACATATATATATATATAGTAAACTCCGAATTATCCGACCTAATCGGGACTGAAGGTTGGTCGGATACCGAAAAAGTCGGATAATCCGAAATGAATATTTTCAACGTAGAAATAACTTTAGAAAATCGAACTTTGACGTAAAAAAAGAAACAAAAAAGTGGAAAAAACAATACATACTTAGTAATTACAAATCACAAATTATAATTTTTTAAAATACAGTAGACTCTGAATTATTTGACCTAATCGGGGCTGAAGGTTTGTTGGATACCGAAAAAGTCAGATAATAGGGAGTATACTATATATATATATATATAAACTCGGCCACTTTGGCCTCGCAAGGGGCCGTGCCCCTTGACCCCTCTTGCTTTTATTTATGTCTCTTCCTCTTCTATACTTTGTATAAAATGATCAAAATTTACAACGTAATTCTTACTGGCATCAACACAAAAAGAAAAACAAAACATAATCACAAAAATCCTATCCTAACATTTAACTTTCATTACATAAAATTAAGATATTGTTTCATTACATTTTTCGTTACATATTTCGTTACATATTTCGTTACATAAAATTGTGACATTTTTTCAAATGGGGGGTAGCTTAAGAATTACGTTGTAATTAATATATATTACGTTGTAATTAATATATATTACGTTGTAATTAATATATATTACGTTGTAATTAATATACATATATTACGTTGTAATTAATATATATATTTACAACGTAATTCTTAGGTTAGCCCCCATTAGAAAAAATGTTCCAATTTTATGTAACGTTTGTTATATTTTGTACGATTTTTGTTATCGTTATTTGAAAAATGTCACAATTTTATGTAATGAAATATGTAATGAAAAATGTAACGCAAAAATGTCTTCATTTTATATAATGAAAGTTACATGTTAGGATAGGATTTTTGTGATTAGGTTATTTCTTTTGTGTTGATGCCAGTAAGAATTACGTTGTAAATTTTGATCATTTTATACAAAGTATAAAAGAGAAAGAGACAGAAATGAAAGCAAGAGGGGGCACAGCCCCTTGCGAGGCCAAAATGGCCGAGTTATATATATATATATGTATATACACAAATATTATCTATTGGGGAGGATGGAAAAATCAGATCCTTGCGGCATTCATTGAAATTCTCTAGAGGAGTGCATTACAAAAATGATTGTTTCTGTTATAAAATACACTTCGAACTTTATGCAAAAATAATCGCGGGATTTTTTTATGCACCAATACGTTGTACAGCGAAAGAGGCAGCGGGGATATTAACAAAATGAAAAAACGGAAAAAGTCGTATAGTATTAGAACAAAATAAGAAACGAAATAAAGAGGATATCAGGGAGCGCAAGAGTGACCTAAAAATTTCATCGTAAAGAAATTATTTTTCTAGCCGTAGCAAAATTTTTAACAAGGTTGAACTTAACGCGTTAGAATGGATAAATTAAGAAATGAAAATGCGGAATAGTAAAATCGGTTATAGGAATTAGACAAATTAAGGCGATGGTAAATTAATCGATAATTTTAATGACTCCAAATTAAATTCGAAAATTAAAGAAACTGACGCGATTGCTACATCTGAAATTCTCGCAAGTATTTCTACAACCAGATATTCCCATTACTATCGGATGATGTCTGCAGTTTGTTTTGACCTTGTTACATTTCTTGTTATTTTTTTATTTTTTTTTGGGTGCGCTAACGAAGAGCAACAGTCCAATCAACCAAGGAATCTAAGTAACAGCTCAAAAGGAGAATAACATATTAGATTTTAATCTGATGCGAGATTGAATGAATGAAAGAAGCTAGAATAGGAACAACTGACAAGGAAGGAAATGAAAGAACATAAAAGTCATTGTATGGAGCAGGAAGATTCTCTATTTTTGCAATAAAAATTTAGTTTTTTTTTTTTTTTTTTTTTTTTAATTTTGAGCATGTCAGCTTAGGACGTTACTCAATCCAACGGTATGATAGTATCAAGGATTATAATGGCGGTTCGTGAGTTAACGTGTTCCGAGTTAGACGTAGTTGTACGCGTATGCGAAACAGAGTTTTAACCTTATCTTATCTTCTATAGTTTATCTCTAACATATTAATCGTTTTGTATTCGTGTTCCGATAAGTGTCAAGTAAATCGTAATCGCAACGTAAGACTTTGCCGGTCGCAGCCGACCTCAGCTGGTTTTTCGTAAATCAGACAATCAAAACGACATCCGGTACTGAGTACAGACCGAGCATGTCGTACGCAACTGCAACGAAAAAAGAAACCTTCCCGTCCGCCAACCAAGCTATAATTTTCCCACACGTCGATGGAGCTCCGCTGCCGTATTACGCTCGAAAAATGGTAAACATCATAGGTAATAATATACTACATTGCGCCAAAATATCGAATAACCGCGTTCGAATGTATATCAGAAGCAGAGAAATCGCTGAAAATTTTTTCAAGTCAGGTGGAGAAATCGAGATTAATAGAAAACTAGTCAAAGCCAGATGGTACCGACAAGAAAAAAATGATAAAAAAGTAATCGTATCTAATGTACCCCCCCACGTCCCCCATGCAGAAATAATTAAACTAATCGTCTCCCACGGAGTAGTACCTACTTCAGACATGAAATTCTTGCGACTTACGCAGGAAGAGGGTTTGACTAATATCCTTTCAGAAAGAAGATTTGTATATATCTCAGCAGAAACTTCGGAAAAATTGCCGAACTCAGAGTTTGTCAAATATGAAGACGACGAATATCGAGTATTTTACAATGATGCTCAAATCAAATGCTTCATCTGCCATCAATTCGGTCACACAACGCAGTCATATGAGTTTAACAGATCCGAGGAATATAATGAAACTCTGGATAAATCCCAAAAATTAACGTCCAAAGAATCAGAAAAAAATTCCTATAAATCGAACGATGACGAAAAGGATGTGAACAACACAATTAAAATTGTCGAATCAACTGGAAATGCTAACACGGAGGCACCTTCCAACACCATCTGCCAAAGTGAAGACGTACCTCGTGGTAACGAAAATTATACCCGCGATGAAACGGACGTTGTTCAACAGACCATTAAAAGACCACTATCAATCAGCACCCAATCTCACAGCGACCAAACAGTTGACGACCTCCCAACGCCCGCTAACGAAACAGAAACACCACATACAAAAAAACAAAAACAAAAGAAGGCCAAAATCGAAAATCCGGCAACAACTTCAACCGAAGAAACATTCTCAACAAAACAACTTTTGGAATCCATCGAAGAAAACTTTGAAAAAAAGAAGCAAGATTATCCGATATCACTTTCCAACTTCAAATTACTCATGGATCTCGTAAAAGGGCAGCAAGATCCTACCCAATGCGTAGCTCAACTCACCACCGATTTCAACGGTATAATAAAAATCCTGGCCGACAATTATCTGCATCTGGAACACCGATCAATGAAAAATCGTTTTACAAGACTGAAAAAAAAATTAGAAGAATCGATTTCAGAAAATGCTGAAAGTCCAGACAATCCAGATAACATACAGAAGGAGCCCGACATGAACGATTGAATTCGAATGGTAATACGCAATCTACTTTGCTATTTGTAAAAATTTATCTAAATCGTATCAACAATAATTAATCCAATCCGTTATTCTTAATACCTAATCAAATACGTTATTCAATGGAATTGTAACGGCGTGAGAAGCCATAAAAATGAACTCCAACTCTTAATTCAAAAAACCTCTCCCCAAATCATCACTCTACAAGAAACCCATTTACGGTCACAAATTTCGTTTCAAATTCCCAAGTATAAAATTTTTCGTAACGACTACTCTGGAGGCATCATTGCTTGTGGTGGAGTCGCAATTCTAGTGAATAAAGATATAAAAGCAGTCCCAATCCCTTTAATCAGTAATTTACAAGCCATAGCCGTTCAAGTATATACTCTTAACCATTTCAAAAGCCCTATCACTATCTGCAATATTTATATACCCCCTGATCAAAATCTCCAGAGCGATGAATTAAATGATATTCGAAATCAGCTACCAACTCCCTACATTATCACCGGTGACTTCAACGCTCACAGCCCAACTTGGAACTCAAATAACACAAATAATCGAGGTAATTCCGTAGATAAATATTTAAACCAAACAGATTCCGTTCTTTTAAACACCGGCGATAACACACATTTTAACGCTTCTAATGGAAGTTTCTCCGCAATTGACCTAACCTTTTGCTCACCTAATATAGCCCATTTTCTAAATTGGAAACCTCTCGATGACCTGTACTTTAGTGATCATTTTCCGATCGAAATTTCGTTAAACAATAACCAAAC
This sequence comes from Icerya purchasi, assembly GCA_039619475.1. Lineage (NCBI taxonomy): Eukaryota > Metazoa > Arthropoda > Insecta > Hemiptera > Monophlebidae > Icerya > Icerya purchasi. The sequence goes on from CM077116.1 coordinate 493,598,715, forward strand.
CCCACACAACGAATTGAAAAAATATCCGAAATGGATTATTAATAAAGCCGACTGGATTAAATTCCAACAAAATTTTTCCTTTACCTTCGACTACCAACTTTCTATCGACGATAATGTCAAAAATTTCACAACCTCTGTCGTACATGGAGCCTCGGTTAGCATACCAAAATCTTCTTCCAAATTTCCTCCCAAGGTAGTCCCTTGGTGGTGCCCAGAAATCAAAACTGCGATCAAAAACCGAAAACGTGCATTACGCAAATACAAAAAAAATCCTACATTGGAAAATTTAATTTTTTTTAAAAAAAATAGAGCCCAAACTCGCTTAATCATTCGCCAAAAAAAAAACGAAAGTTGGGTAAAATTTATAAAATCGATTACTCAAAATTCATCTATTAAAGAAACTTGGAGAAAAATAAAAATCCTAAAGGGCTCATACATCCCCCACACCATAAATTTTTTAACAGTCGACAACAAAATTTTAACAGATCAAACTGAAATTACAAATAGTCTAGCCCAACATTTTTCCGATGTATCAGCATCCTCTAACTACAGCATGTTTTTTCAAAACCATAAGATTCAGAAAGAAAAAATTGAAATAAATTTTAATTCAGATAACTCAGAACCTCACAATGCACTGTTTTCTATTGATGAGCTTGAAATAGCTCTAAACCATAATATCCGAGACTCTTCACCAGGACCAGATGATATTCACCCTCAAATGATCAAAAAATTACCTCAATCAGGTTTAGAAGCCCTTCTTCAGATTTTCAATTCCATTTGGGTCTACGACACTTTCCCCACCAAATGGAGACACGCTATTGTCATTCCCATCTTAAAACCAAATAAGGACGCCAACCTACCAACTGGTTATCGACCTATTTCTTTAACATGCGTCCCATGCAAAATAATGGAGAAAATGGTCAGTACACGACTAATTTGGTATCTCGAATCGAATAATTACTTAAGCAGTCTCCAAAGCGGTTTTCGAAAAAATCGTTCTACGTTAGATCAATTATTAGACCTCCAACAAGAAATAACATCTGCCTTCAAAAACAAGGAAAATCTATACTCCATATTCTTTGACCTCGAAAAAGCTTATGATAAAGCATGGAGATCCAAAATCCTACGTAGACTTCATTCACTCGGTATAAAAGGTCATCTAGCATATTTCGTACAGAATTTCCTAAAAGACCGAACTTTCCAAGTGAGACTAAATAACGAATCCTCCAAAATTTTTGGAATAGAGAATGGAGTACCCCAAGGTTCCGTTCTCAGCACAATCCTTTTCATAATTCTGATTGACGATATAACCGAAATAATCTCCTACCCGATATCCTTACGACTGTTCGCAGATGATATAAACATAGCCTTACGTTGCAATAGCCCACAAATAGCATATCAACTTCTTCAACCAACGTTAAACAAACTTCAAATCTGGGCCGAAGAAAACGGCCTTTCCTTTTCTAGCAGTAAAACACACATAGTTAATTTCAGCCACAAAAGAAAATCCCTAACAGAACCAACTCTCACTTTCTATAATAAACCTCTTCAGTATAAAACCTCAACAAAGTTTCTAGGCCTAACTTTTGATCAAAAACTTACGTGGATTCCACATATTAAAGAAACGAAAGCCGAAATTCTCCGATCCTTGAATTTATTAAAAATAATTAGAAACCCTCGACACAACCCATCTCGATCCCTCCTGCTACTATTCTATCGTGCCCTAATTCGATCAAAAATCGAATACGGAGCACCCATATACTGTTCTGCAAAACAATCAGCTCTCTCCAGCCTAGACATTGTTAATAACGCAGCGATTCGACTATGCATAGGAGCTCTTCCATCTTCGCCTAATCTTAGCATTTACTGCGAAGCTGCTGAACTCCCTCCATCTTATCGTAGAAAATTACTAACAAACAAGTATCTAGCCAAAACAATGTCAAACACATCCCATCCAATATCTAAAAGAGTCATAGATTTTTTCTCAATTCCATCAATCTCAGTCCACGAACCAATCACTTCATTCACTGAAATAATCAGAAGTAATCATATTTTCCCACTACTTCAACAACAAATAAATCAACAATATCAGCCATGGCTTATATCCATTCCTCCAATAAATATCTCGCTTACAGCCTACCCAAAACCAGACTACACACCTTTCATAATTAAAAATCACTTCATTGATCAATTATCGAGATACAGTGGCCATATACACTGCTTCACAGACGGCTCAAAAAGAAAAACACACCACGTAGGATACGCCTTTTCCATAGAGCAATCATCATTTCACTTCTCTCTTCCCTCGTTCTCTTCAAACAACACAGCGGAATTAATGGCCATTTACCATTGTATATTTCATATCAGCGAAACTTATCAGTCTGGCAGATTTTTAATTATGACCGATTCCTTAAGTTCCTTAGTTTCTTTCCAAAACACTTCTAAAAACAATCCTCTTATTCAGAAAATACTCAACTTATACAACATCTTATTCCAATCACAAATAAAAATCAGCTTCATGTATATCCCGAGTCACATCGGCATCTCCGGTAACGAAAATGTTGATAATCTTGCAAAATCCGCACACCGTTCTTCCCCTCTCCTTCCCTTTATACCACAAGACCTCCAGTCATATATATGTGTACAAACTCAAAACAAATGGCAATTAGAATGGTCCCAACAACATACCAACAAACTTCATACTTTCAAAAAATCAGTCGTCCCTTGGAAACATTTATCAAGCCTCAATAGGACCGACGAAATTATTATTACTAGAATCCGTATTGGTCACACCAAAATTACCCACGGTCACCTATATCAAGGAATTCGACAAAACCCCACTTGTACCTACTGCTCCTCAGATATCATGACAATAAAACACCTTCTTTTCTCCTGCCCTTCCTTCTCTGTCCAACGATTACAACACAAAATAACCCCTCAATCAATATCTGATGACCCAGAACAATTAAATTCATTGATCAATTTTCTCAAAAAAACCCACCTATACTCCCTAATCTAAAACTTATCCGATGGGCGCAATAATCCTGGCAATTAAAAGCGTCCCAACAAAAAAAAAAAAAAAAAAAAAGGATTATAATGGAAAAATATTAGAAATGGAACGTACGAAAGAAGCTAACAAAGGAATAACCAAGGGAGACGGAAAAGAAAGGATGCTGTGAGCGCTGTAGGACTTAGGGAGGCCAAGACGCAAAAGACCAGAATATAGTATCGCGCGTTCTGAAGAAATGGAAGAAAAATTTAGTTAATATCACAATCGGTGTAATTAAATTAAAAACGTCGTCAGGATCGTTTGATAACAAACTGTAAAATTTTTACTTTAAATACCAGATTTTCTTAGAAATTTTTTGTAACGTGTAAAGAAACGCATTCGATAAAAATAACAAAAAAATTCGCACTAGTACAATTCTGATCAATTATGTACCATTTGCTAGAAAGCACTTGTTTTTTTTTAAAATAAATTAGTTGTGAGTCTCACTGGGCAAGTATGCCCGTTGCGTGAGTGCCCAACACTCCTATTATCGTTTATTCTAGTAAACAAAATTAAAGTTAATCATTCTTACTACCTAAATCGAACGTATTAAACCAAAAAAATAAAATGATATCAATCGACGCAAATATATATATATATATATATATATATATGAATTACACAATAATACGACCCATACACAGGAGCCGCTTGCATATTGGACATTGCATACATTAATGTACAGGAAAGAAAAAAGAAAAGGAAACTGATAAATAGATGGTCTAAAAGAGCCCTAAAAAATGCAGCAATAATAATAAAGGGAAAAAAGGATGCAGCAAAATTCCTTAATCTTTGCACCATTCTTTCAACCACTTCTTCACTTCCTTCTTAGCTACTCGACATGGTCATTTTAGAAAGAAAAAAAAAAGCAGCGAGATAGTATCTACTTCGGCACATGCCGATGACTAACGATGCAATACGAACTTTCGTATTATTGCCAGTGTACTTGCGAAAATTCACGGAAAAGTCCTGCGGTAAAGAAGGTGTCCGGAAAAATGCGATACTTGCGCATTATTATTCGTATGTACTCACTTTGTCAGCCGTAGAAGCATTATCCCCACTAGATCTTTCAACTCGCACTTCGCACTTCTTCATTCAACCGGAAGAAGTTCCCGCTGGTTCTTTATCGGAATGGATGTACAATAGTAGTCTAGTTATGTGACAACTGGCTCGCCTTGATAATACCAGTTGTCCTAGAGTAACCCAATAGTATTCCGCTATGCAACTAATCTCAACTATGAGACATCCGCCGAATGGCAATTGTCCTTCAAGTGTAAACCAAATTTACTATTCCAACTCAGAGAATTACCCTCCGAAAATGCCCGAATCAAAGTGAAACCAACATCCGTTTTTCGAAGTTCGGCTTAAGCGTAATACTTCGGCCTTAAAAATTAAACCCCCGCCCACTTCCCTCCCCGTGTTCGAGTCTGTGGTTTGTCTGAACAATTAATTTTTTATTATAATAATTTTACTTACTGTAAACTTCCAATAATAATTAAATAAATAAATAAATGAATATCCAAAGTTGCAGTTACTAACTGTTATAATTATGTTAAAAACGAATTTTATTCACAATAATATATGTATACCATTAATTATTTATAAATAAACCTAAATTAATTTCACTAACAACATCTAAAAAACTTTTTGAACATTTAAAAATTACATGAAATGCATTTAAATCTTCACCGCGTCCGACCGGTTTCGTCTATTTTATCAGACATATTCAAGTCCATAAAAACAAGATCAAAAAACGCCCAACAAAGGAAGAGCACATATGTTACGGGAGTGCATGTATAAAAATTTGGCATGAATATCAATAACGATTTTGAAATATTAAAAATAATTAACGATCAAAAAAAGTTTAGACTTCGCTGAAGCATATTATATTTATATGTTATAAACATATCACTTCAAATGTACAAATACCGAATTTTACCCCCTTATTTCAAATATAAAAAAACAGAACTAAATTTTATATATACATTTATATGATTTTTTCTATTTTTTAGATAACAATTTTGTATTTTTATTTTACAATTTAAACATTTTAATTTTTTTAAATTTTTAACTTCGACCATTGCGATATATTAATTTAATGATTTCGATATTTTGACTTTTCCAACTTTGTGCAAATTTTTATGTTATTTACATGTTAACTTTAGTTGTATATTCACCATGATTATGGAACAACAGCGTCTCCGAAACATATCGGTGTATTTTAATTTTTTATATTTTCACGACGTAATGGAACTAAAAATAAAACAACCGCGTGGTCAACTATTCTAAATGTTATCACATAAGAACATGTTCTCTCTCTTTTCCTAAGGTGATTATAAAATCAATATATGTGTGCGTGTGGTTGTGTGTATAATATATTCCCTTATTAGTTATATTGAATAAATAATACGTATATTACTATCCGTATCCTACAATTGTAATCCACATATCATACAAAATTTTATATATTTCATAACATGTCTTAATTATAAGCGTTTTATAAACATTTGTAAGAATGTATTTGTGACTAAGCTTATGCATCACAAGTACAGTTCCGTATCTACTGTATAATATTTGCAAATATATTTACCCCATCGGTACATCCGAATTGGGAAAAAAAAAAAAAAATATACATATTAATTCTAGTCTAGTCAGTGAATTGCTTATATTATTTAATTAATGTGAAAAGATATGTATAAATAACCACTTTATAAATATTTGTGTCATTTATTCTCGTCTAATAACTGTGTTTTTCAGCGGTCGGCCATCATAGAAAAATCAGTGTGAGGTATTATTAAATATACAATTAAAAAACTAACAGAGAATTTTATAATAATGATAATTGAAAATAATAATAATAATAATAATAAGTACACAATTGAGGGCATTGTTAGATATTATCAGATCGATGCCCAAAGATGTTAATATGGAATTTGGATTAGAAAAATATGCCGTAATAAATACAGTTAAAGGAAAAGTGGAAATCACACCGCTAAAAGTACTACTGGGTAACATACAGCTGAAGCATGTTAAACCGGATGCATAATACAAGTACCTAGGAATGGTCGAAAACCACAAAGGATGAAACAGAAATTAACAGATATATTCCTAAAGCGATTAAAAATGATACTTGCGACTAGAATACAAGCGAAGTATATAGTTAAAGCAATAAATACGTTTGTAGTACCAACACTCATATATTCTTTTGGAGTAGTTAAATGCATGAGCTACAAGAGCTGCAACGTAAGATAAGAACTTGTCTAACAGAAAATTGAATACATCACCCGCATGCTGCTGTGGAACGTCTGACCCTCCCCCGAGTGATAGGAGGGAGAGAAATAATATGCCTTAAAAATCTACACAACATACAACTGCTCGCATTAAGAAAATATTGGTTTACGAAGGCAGCAGATCAAAATATATACAAGATACTCAGGGACTGCCGCTATAATTATACACCGTTAAAGCTGGCGTCTTCGCAAGTAACAGATGAAATGCAAATTTTGGTTAACAACTGCGAAAAGAACATGCACAGTACACCTTACATGAAAAGACCCTCCGTGGTAAATACTGGACAGCTATAAACAAAGACACTCAGTTGATAGAGTAAACACGCACAAATGGCTAGCAGCTGGTAAGATTTGTACGGAGACAGAGGGTTTCGTGTTAGCATTACAGGATGATGTATGGAAAACACATTTATATAGGAAACGAATATTAAAAGAAGAGGTAGAAAACGAAAAAAACCTGGAGACATCATATACTCGCAGAATGTCTCATGCCTGCACAAACGCAATGCACGCACAGACATACTAATGTTGCTAAAATTACATATAAAGAGATATGCAAATTATAATAATTAATAATGAACCGTATTGTAAACCATCTGATTTCGCTGAAAATGAAACGCATAAAATATACTAGGATATGAAAGTAATAACAGATAAAACGGTCGCTGCGAACCGACCTGATACATAACGTTAGTCGATAAGGAGAATAAACATGTGGTCCTTCTTGATATTACAGTTGTGAGTAACGAAAACATTCAAAATAGATACTTTATGAAAATACACGGGGAATTAGCCATGGAGATTAAAAGACTTTGAGCTATGAATAGAGTTAGGATAATACCATTCGTTATTTCAACAATGGCGGTCGTATCAGTAACGTTAAGGAAAAGTACCGTCGAATTACACCTAAACTATGAAAAACACCAGTAGCCGATATCCATAAAGCAGTCATCATAGATTCCACTCATATGTGTAGAATGTTTAAAGAAACTTAGGGTACTTTTCCCTGGTTCATGCCCGAGAAACTACAACTTAGACTGTAAAAAGCGGAGAAAAAGATAACAATAATAATAAATAATTAAATAAGTTCCCGCGCTAATCGAAAAATATCGCAGTTATTAACGGGAACTGTAACACTAATTACCAGATTCGAACACCAGAAGGAGGACAGGGAAAGGTTAATTTTCGGGGCTGTAATAGTTTTTTAATTGGTTTACCGTATTCGAAAAGAGGAAGCAGAACTATCACAGCCGGAGGTTAATTTTCAGGACACTTGATTTACATTTGGAAGCCAACTGGCATCCAGATTTCTGATAATTTCGTTTATTTTCAGTCCTGCACGGGGTCGCTAGCTGGCATTCAGATCAAGACGACTCTCATATAGCCACACTCCTATGTACACGTATATACTCCTCTATGATTACGTTATTATGATCATGTCGATCCAGCCGCTGGATATAGGCATTATTCTCTGGTGGAATAAGTTGGCTTAATCAAATTGGCAAATGCATTTTATACCTACTGCCGGGTAACATACCCGGCGCACACGAAAAATCTAGACAACAGACATACTGATTGTAAGACGCCTTCAGGGTAATCTGCAATCTGCCACTTGTCTGTATCAAACTAGACGCGTATATGCCGTTTTACAGACCTAACGCGTGTTTCTAGCGGTATTATTCTTAATAATAATTTCTGGCCGTCACAAGGAAACGAACCCAAACCACCGGAACGCTCTAACACAACCAGGCTATCGCGGCGACCATATAATTCCATTTTGAATTCCAGCGCGATATCTAACTTCCTTCAGTCATTCCATTCAATTCCTAATGACCCTGAGATTTGCGCTAAAAGAAATAGTTCATACACCAACAAAAGATCTAACGTCTCTGGCGATTTTTCGCGACAGATGAACAATCGAGAAATAGAATGGACAAAAAAAGAGGAAAAAAGTGACTTATCGCATATAAAAAAATAGTCAGCTTGGTTTTTGGGATATGCTCAAGGCAAGCGTAATTCTTTTCGTCCAACAGGGACAGTTACTTTTTTATACACTTTTTTATACTTTTTCCGTGTCTTTTTCATCAGCGTAACTTTCAAATAATGTGAAAATTTACAAATATAAAAATTAAAGATCTTAGACGTTTCTAGTTCATATAAGGAGAACAATTTATCAGTAGTCAAACAGCATTGGTTAGTTAATTGTGTTTCGTTCGGGTAGAACATATCGCTGCTGCATATTAAAATCTTTAAAAATTTCACTTATACTGGATTATCATAATTGACGGGCAAAAAAAAAAAAAAAAAAAAAGGGTCATAGAACTATTATGCACTTACAAATACGCAAATGAAAAAAATGTATTCTAAATAATTTAAAGGCTTCGCCGCCAAACATTACATAACAGCCCAGGTCACGGTAAATGTGATCGCGACAACGATATCCTTTTAAAATGGAAAAAATAATTAAACGAAAGTAGTTTTAACATGTTTTTAATTTTTTACGAACAACAGACTGACAGAGAAAATCATTAATTGTACAGCTGATGACGAAATGCCGCTTGCTTGCAAAATTCAGCTAATCTCGCTTACAAATTTGAAACGAAAACGAAAAAGTAAGATTACAGCTCAAAAAAAGTCTAACGCATCAATCGTAAAACATACCGAGAATACTGAAAAAGGAAAACTTAGTACGCACATAGAGATTATTCCCAATGTTTGGATTCGCGTTGGAAAGTTAAAAATAATAAACGAGCAGCCAAAGAGACGGTGTGTTGGCGCTGACTCTATGAAACGGAAGAAGAGATGACAAATCGAACGATTATCGAAAAAAAATTTCGCCGATTAGAATCAAAAATGTCTGTTTCCTCGGCACATCGCAGTTGTGTACGAATACGATACTGAAAACGTAATCGATAGAAACTGAAAATAAAAATATAAGAGAACCGGCGGCTAACATGATGTCAGAAAACCATTTAATACAGACACGGAAGAAGTGTGGAAATGGAGCAAGACAGAAGCAAACGGAATGAAAATGAATTAAAAAGAGAATCGGTCAAACATTGAAATTAAGGAACAACACGGAAGCATTATATGTTCCCAGAAGAGGAAAATGTACAACAACCGCGTAAAGATTACTCCACTCTTATTGGCTATAAAACTAACTTATTATTCACGCTTCGTGGCAAAGCCTACACACGCCGCTAGCCTCTCGTAATGTAGCCGACAAGCTTCTATAATTGATCGATACAGATATTTTAACAATATGTTGTAAAATGTGGGCCGTCCCGACACATCTTAAATCAACTTCCACCAACAGATTCCACGCCTGCAGCGAAAATACTTTCATTTATGCCTTTCCAAGTTTCAATCACTGTGTTGCGATCTATAATATTACTTTGAAAACTTGCTGTAACTAAAATCATTTTTTAAAACAAGCGAGTATTATCTACCGGAAGCGTATCGAAGATGTCATCGAGGAATTTCAATACACTCAAAAATTAAAATGACGCCATACATCGCTATAAGCTTTTTTGATTAAAACCAGAAAAGCAAATGTGTAAGTTCAACAAAATTAAAAATATCACGCATTTTTTTTTTGTAATCTAGAAGACGAACAATCGGCAATATGAGATGGTAGTTGCAAAAACGTGCGTAATTCTTACCATTTCCATTTTTCATTCGATCGTCATCATCCATTACCGTAATTATCCTATCGGAAGGAACATTAGTCAGTCCGTTGATGTTGCTAAAGCCGTTATCAAAGCAATACGTACCATCTGAAAAAAGAGCAAAAATCACCGCTATTTAATGAGGAAAAGCGCAATATTTTCCTGACATTTCATATAGAGCCGCCACTTTCACTTACATCGGAATTTTGCACTATTCAATGCATAGTCTTGGTATTGGAAATTCGCGCTGTAAATCACATCATTTGCATATTGTTATTTCGTTTCATTCGCGTTTAATTTATCGGTGTTGCGTAATTCTTTGAATCGCGACGGCACACACAGAGCTCACACCACCAAAATTTTGTGCACGGAAAGCCGCGAGCGACCTTTTCTTTTTCAGTTACACTCGAAGGGGAAAGGGGCAATTTAAAACAACACAATAGAGAAACATCGGACAGTATTTAGCTGAATGCAGTTCACGCATTGACTTACGTATTATTTAGCCCAGGCCTGACCAACGCAAACGGTTTCATAGGCCACTTTGATGACGCAAACATTACAGCGGGCCACACTTTCGGTAAACATGATTTTAAAACATGTAATACAAATACAAAATGAAGAAAACTTTACTGTTATATCACGATTCAACGTAATTAATTCTCGAGTCTTTTTTTCCATTTGGCCACTACCACGTTAAAAAAGAGATACCATCTATCGAAGCCACATGAACGAGATATCACTCTTATCAAAATGTAAATTATCAGACAACTATGGCCGTAAATGTTTTACGCCTGCCTGCATAGAGTCATTAGCAGAAAAGAGTTGGCCAGACCGCTTCCCTGAGAACGTAAATTCCCGAACTCGTCTGGGCAACAGAAATATGGAATATAAACTGATAAGATGCTTGTTACTACATTTTATACGTTTAATTTAAATGACACTTTTTCATATTTACAACAGGAACAGTTATTACACTCGCGGGCTGATGTTATAACAAAAATTGTCCACTCGCCATCAATCCGCCAGATTCCGGATTTCTTAATGCAGATTTTGTTTAAATCAGGTTAGCAATTAAAAAACGGGCAGATGTACAGATATATACAAAAAAAAAAAAAAAGCAACGTTTTATGCTATAATTGGAAGAAAAGACGTCTCTAGTCGTAAACTCGACAACAAGATAATCCCTCAATTTTTAACTTTCGCGAAGTGGAAATTATGCGCAAAAGTCGAAACTGAAAACTTTCGGTTATAAGAAATCGAACAGATGCTTTTAAACAATATATTTACGTATATTTATGTACGAATGTATGTGTATGTAAATATGTATGCAGACCGTAAGCGAAGAATTCTGGGACACGTTTGTGCTTAAACAACTTTTTACCTTTCAGGTTTTTCGTTTTTGGAATCGTGGTTGGGCGAATTCGGTTCGCCGGAGGATTTTAAATAATTTACGAAAATGTGAAAAAAAAAAATTAATTACTTCGTAAAAACTGATCACGACATTTAGTGTAACATCAACATATCGAGTTCTTACGCCTTAATGTTTCAAAAAAAGAGGCGAGAAATAGATTTTAATTCAGAAATATATATACATATACATATATATATATATATATGTGTGTGTGTGTGTACGTTTGTGTATGTATATATAAAGCTTTAAGGGGGGCCGTTCATTTATTTAAAAAGTTTCGGAAGAGACTAACATCTTATTTCTTCTTACTCAATGGGAGAGAAAGAGTCAAGAAAATTGATTATGTCAAATTTGAGTTTTTCGCAGTTGCAAGCTGAATACGCTTAATGCATTTCTGATTGGCTTCTGAGCTTGCAATCAATATATATATTCGGTTTTTGTAATTGGATTTTCTTAACTAAGTTACAATGTTGCGAATAAAATATTTAAATATTGTTTAAACGTAAATTTCTAAGTACAATCGTATTTCCATTAATTGCCACTTTTTATCAAAGTTATACCGGAATACATTTTCCGTTTTTTTTTTATATTAAGGGATGGGGTTGGAGGGTCCAACAGTATGAAAAAACTCTCGCGTAATAAATAAATGCTCATGATTTGTGTCTAGGCAGGTGTAAAAGGTGCATTCCAAATGTTGTGCACCGAATTTTATGAAAAATATGTACACGATTGGGAAGTGTTATATTAGGGTGTGTGACCCTTACGGGTGCGAATTCACAGTTTGTTTGTTTTTTTTATCGATATGTTGATTTTATGTACATTTACATGTTTTACTATACGTCGGCTGAGGAGAGAATACGTTTATTTTTACAACCATATACTCCGAAAAACCAAATAGATTAACAACAACACGACGAGGTTTCGGAATGATTTAAAAAATTCAGGATAATAAATAATATATCGAATGTTAATTATCTGATAATTACAATAACAAAAGTTCAATTCGTACAATTGCGAGGCTCCTCGAAAGCACACAGAACAATACCGTTACCCGGAAAATATTGGACCGCAGCATTTTATATTTTACAGTAACCCAATTCGTATTATCCGTTAAATATTTCAAATTCAGTAGCAAATTTAAATATTACACTACATTTATACTATTATCACTCAATTTCTTCTTAAAAAGTTTTGCAGGCAACTATGCCAATAGTTGAAAAGGTAAAATCGACTTAAGACATACGCGCGTGTAAAAAATGTGTAGCCATTAAAAGCGACTTTGTATTTTTTTGTTTTTTCATTATTTCAAAGAAATCCGTTTACAATTACGAAATTTAAATCTTGTATAGTACCGATCCGCAGTTAGACAAATTGTCGTATAATAATCAATGAATTTACGAAAGAAATAATGGCAAAAAATAGCATTAATAAACGTGAAAACAATAAAACACTAAAAAAAACAAAAAAAAACTATGTCCCTTATAACTAGTATGGCGAAAATAGATTACGTTTACAACTGTGTTTTTGTTTCTCTGAATATTATTTAAAGATATTTAACAATTGTCGAAATTAATATTAATAAAGCAATCTTAAATATGTTCCTCTACAAGGTACCAAACAAAAAGTAATATTATTTGCCAACTGCACGCGGATGTCATGAAACGCATTACCATTACGGAAGAAAGAATATACGAAAACAAGAAATATATAATCTAATAAAAATAACAGTTATAACAATCCCGACAGAGGTTTCATTATAAAGCGTGCTTAAAGGCATACATCTAATCTGGCTGAAAAACAAGTTCAGCTAAAGACTCTGCTAATGCCGCTTACCCATTTACATAATATAAAATTATATAATAGCCTGGATTCGAAAAAAAATATTTTATTTTTCCGCATAATCTTTTAATTTGTCTTCATAATAATAATAATAATATTTGATACATCAAATTTTAAATATAGTATTTTTAATCGTACCTGTTTGTTAGAATTATAAACAATAAGAAAATTAAATATACCAGTAGATAAATAAATATATAACACAAATATATCAACTCACTCCTGCGACTTTTCCATTCCTCTCATATAGAAAGTAGCGAAATGGCCGCGTCTCTGGCTCTGTTGCATCTTCATGTTTCCTTTTTACTAAAATTCCTGCCTCTAATCTACCGCCACCATGTAAAAAATTTCATCACTCCAGACTTTTTCTCTAATAGTCCCTTTTCTATCTATTCACTCGGGCTAATTTCCCCTCTTGTCCCTAGTTCTACGATTTTTCGTTGCTCCTCCGCAACTCTTCTGCCATCTCCATTATTCGCTTGCCTTTCAACCGTATTCTATTCCTTTCGTTTTCGTCTACGCTTAACACCTTCCCCAAATTGTCCTCTTATGAAGCCTCCTGTAATTCCAATTGTGTACTTTTTTTCAGTGTTTATCCTCATATATATACCGAACAAAAAAAATACTTCGAAAGGATGGGCGAGAAATAGAGATATATCACAGCGGAGAAGAAGAAAGTTGGGAAATCAAAAATATTGCTTCATGGACACAAATTGTAAAGAGCGCGATGTATCGGAGAACTTTAGATGTTCTCTGTCCGAAGAAAACAGGGAAGGAGTGCGGATAGCCATAAATTTCTTAAGAACAAGTGATTACAAAGGGGAGTAATGTAAGACTAGTATTAAATTTACGACTAATCATTTCAGGATAGACAGCAACTTATACAGTAATTGCGATTTCAGATATATAACTGCGTAAACCCGGAAGCGAAATTCAAGCCCAGAAACCTAGCTAAAGAGAAGAATAAAAACAGAGAACCATTTAAAAGAAGGGAACAGGGTTTTACTGAATGGGGAGATGTCTCGTACGGAATTTTACACAATCTGTTTCCGTGAGAGAGAAGAGAAAAAAATTGATTCTATTTTGTCCATGGAAAAGTATCACGAGTTGAAGAATGAATTTAACATTGGTCGGAAACACATTACGCTATTCAATAGCGCTGAAAAAAAAATAAAGTTCACTCCGAGCGAAGCAAATTATTATTGTAAAATTCACGACTGATATTTGAACGTACACATTTTACATCAAATCAAACACAAAATGCAACGTGATAAAAAAAATACAGAATACTACAAATTTGTCTTACACTCCAGCATCGATTCGAGAATTCAGTTATGGCATTCAAATTTAGAATATAGGGGCAAAATAATATGATTAAAAAGAACAAAATAAAATAGTATAAAAAATATGCCTGAAATTCGTGTGATTTACAGATAAAATCTAACGGAATCGTTATATAATGAATGTAACGAAAATACACCAATAACCTAACAACTAGAATATAGATCTTGCTACAAAATAGCATTTCAAATACCAAAACATTGTGCACACGATGACGTAAGTGAAATTAAAATTTTAAAAATTTCAAAGAAAAAAAAAGAAGTAAATAATCGTTTTTGATTTACAAGTAATGAGAAGACTGCACATTGTGCGACGTATTAAACCGCGATCAGTTGATTTTTAAAATGTATAGAGCAATCAAATTTTCGGACTCATTTACCAAACCGTTTTCTTATGTTTATCAGATTTATACTATACGTAGCTGTAATTAAAATTTAATACAGGAACAAAGACCACAACGAAATAATTAAAATATGAATTTTAAAAAAAAACAGGAATTATGAATAAACGATAACGAGAAACATTAAACATGTGAAAAACCAAAGTTAAAAGGAAGAGATAAAAAGTTTGCAAATAATAAAAAAAAAAAAGTAAAAAACGGCATACATTATTGCAATAATTCAGATTTAACAATGCAATACTAGTCTTTCTTTTCTTTTTCTTCTTCAGCCGTGGTCGGTTTACCACTGACGAAAACCTCCCCGAATTCTTTCCAGGTGTCGCGATCTTATAGTCGGAATAAATGTAGTTTTTATTTAATTCGGGTAAAATCAATTATTAAAACATTCTTTCGTTTTAATAATTGTCTACTAGCATTAATGACCCATTTACAAGGAAGTTAAGTACAGATTAAAAATGTCAAATGAAAAACAAATAAAGATAATTATTTAGCGATAAAAATATTTAGCAAAAAAAGAAAAAAGAAAAGACAATGAAAAATCAAAATCAATAATAAGAACGATAAGTATAATAACAAATAGCAAAGAATAAATGTAAAACAGATTACTTAATATTCGACGCATCATGCATCATTTCCAAATTTTGTTACAAAATAAGACTTAGTCTAAAATCAACCGGTTCATTGACATAAAAAGTCTATACGTACAACTCATTTTTCGATCACCCATTTTCGGATCTAAAAGATTTGATTCTTAAAATAAGGATCGACTTTATCGACTCTAGGTATAAAAGTTAGAAGGACCGAAAGGTCTCGTGAAAACACTTAAAACCTCTTTTAATACAAAACAAAAAAACGAAATAAAGAAGCCTGAATAAATATTTGCATTTTTATTGTCAACTACATTCAAATTCTAAATATACGATTGTTTAAGAAAGTAGCAAAAAACGCAGAAAGGAAATAATTCGTCTTTAATCGGTGAAGACGAAGAAGATTTTTATTAGCTTAATGAAAAAGCAAAAAAAAAAACAAGTTCAGCTAAGCATGGTATTCCATGCGCTCAGGATTATTCCGCACGTGAAGTTGAAGATAACCAAATTTACATTGATATAATACTAAGACTTCTCCTATTTTAAATTTTGTAATTTTTCACCCGGTATTTCGCCGTATAACTGTGTATATTTTTTAGTTTAAAAATTCTTTTTCGGAATTTTTTAAAACCTAGAAAACTTCGTTAAGGAATCAAAGTATGGGGTCATAACATCGAAATTTTATTATTTTATTATAATAAAAAAAAAAAGCGACATACCTGATACTCTGATATGATGAGCTTACCTTCTTTTAACATCAAAATTAAAATACACACACAAACAACGAATAAGATCGCCTACAGATAGCCAAAACCATAGATAATAAAAAGAATGTCAAAGAACACATCGCCAAATAAATTCACTAAATACGAATGAAAAAGAAAGATCAAACAACGAATGTTCATTAAAACCAAATTCAATTCATGTTACGTTTTAAATTACGGAAAACTAATAAAAGTTTATAACTTGTTAAATTTAGCCTTTTTTTTTTTTTTTTTAATTGCATCAGCCAGAGTCCTACACCTAGAAACAAAAAGAAGTAATAGAGCTCCATCAGTTAAATTTCAAATTTTTTACATAGAGACACGAGATTAAAGAATGCAACTTTTTTTTTTAAATGGTGCGGGAGCAACCCGTGAGCCAAACAATCCGCTATTTCATTACCCTCGATGCCTATGTGGTTGGGAACAGAATGATAAAATTGGAAAAGTGACCGGGAAGGGAGAGACAAATCGCCTTTAGGGCACTCCTAAAGTCAGAAATAAAAACGATTAAAAGAAACGAATGACCGAGAATAGATTCATTATTTCATTTATAAAGATGGAATAGAAAGAACGAAGACAAAATGACTCCAAACAGTTAGAGTCTGGAAGGATAAAAGATCAACACCATCAGGTCGTCCCCGAGAGCCACCAATGAGAATGGTTAATGTGAGGGAAATTTGGAATAATGCCGTAGAAATTTGTGTTTAACCAGTGCTCGAGGAACGGATTTTATAAAGTTTAAAATGGAAAAAAATACTTTAGGAGAAAGGCAGAAGTTGGTAAAGTTGAAGAAAAAATATGAGAAATTATTACGTAAGATTGCATACGGCTAAAACGGACTAAGACAAAGAGAAATAAAGGGTAACATAGGGATTATTTTCTTAAGTGTGAAATGCCAGTTTTTATAAATGAAAAGATAGGAATAAATAAGAGTAGACGAAGTGAGCAAAAGACGTTTAGTAAGGAAATGACAGCCGAAATAAGATCTGCAAAGAAACAGGAGTGGCGTGGTAGATTGAGCAAGATTGCTAAAATTGAAGACAATTTAAGAACACCAAGTCAAAGCTGAAAACATGAATTTTAGATTATATCTAATTTAAACGGACGAAATTTGGAAACACGGCCGCATATAAAAGAACAATTTAAAACGGATGATGGATTTATACAAGGAGCTCAGAGCACCCCATTTGGTTTAAATTAAAGCTTTTGACGGGTTTAGCCTTTTAATAACGGAAGAGATAAGATATTCAATATGTTCAGAAAATGTCAGTCTCGACTGTTCGGGAAAAGTCCAAGACAGCAAAAACAACTAACACGAGAAAAAAGTGTATTATTTAAGGGCAGATAATCAACGCAGGATCATACGGACAAAACGTAAAAACAACAGAAAAATGGCTTGGAAAGAGAAATAGAAATGTACATTGAGTATGGAGCTTCATTGGCATTTACAATATCGCAGGATGAAGAAAAAAGCGCGATATCAGCAAAGATCAAAAAGCAAAAATTCAAAGGAAAGAAAGCAACTCTAACAGTGTAAATATTAAAAAGAGTAGCACTAAGAACCTTGAAGGAAGACAGCGAAAGACCTTTCTGTAGTGTAGAGAAATGGAGAGAGCTGGATAGAACGACTCATCACGAAATTAATAATAAGGGAAGAAACCTGAAAGGTTAATTTTTAACACTTTTTTCTTTTAGAGTTGACAGATGTATCGAAAGTAGAAGAGACATCAATAGAGGTGTAACTAAATGCTTTTAAATAAAAGATTTGTACACATTGGAAACGAAAAAACTAATTCAGACAGATGAGCCAGATACCAGGTTGAAAGCCAAACAAATTCACTGGGAAAAACATTATTATGTCCTAGCATCGAACAAGATGCCTGTTCAACATACTTCCACATAGCTTTCTGACGCAGGATGCTAAATAAATTGGGTGTGAGGATGAACTTTTTTTGGACATAGGAATAATGATAAAAGAGTTCCAGCAGG
This sequence comes from Icerya purchasi, assembly GCA_039619475.1. Classification (NCBI taxonomy): domain Eukaryota; kingdom Metazoa; phylum Arthropoda; class Insecta; order Hemiptera; family Monophlebidae; genus Icerya; species Icerya purchasi. The sequence continues at coordinate 493,617,053 of CM077116.1, forward strand.
GAAGAGTAATAATGCTGGAAAAGAAAGCTTTAAAAAATTTAGAGAATACTAATGGACTGTTCAGACAGGTTTTTAAAGGCAAGATAAGGTATGCAAGACCTGGAGTAGGCCTGGAGGACTTTGAAAGAATACACTTTAATTCATTAATATTCCAGAAATTAGTGAGGAGGAAAATTTTGTGGAAAGCAAATAGAACATATAAACAGGAGCAACGGAATCCGTAAAGATTATCAATAGGAATGTTGAATTAGGTAGAACGTTCAAAGAATGGAAATTTAAGAACTCTATCCATCCTCCAGGTATGTGAAAGAGGATAGTTCATCTACATATTAAATAAGAAAAAACATCGGTTAATGCATTCGATCGATTATTAATATTAATCATCTTCATCTGCTTCTTACTGCTAACAGAATTCTTAAATTCACGTTACAAAATTCTATTTGTTTACCTTTTACATCAAAATTGTTATTTTAAAAAAATATGGAACAATGTTGTAAAGCAGGTTTCTGTTTTATTTATAACAGCGAAATATCATAACCTTTTTTGATCTCTGTTCAGTAATATCTACTTTGCATTCGTGATCACTTTTTAGTGTTTATGTAACCTCTTAATTGTCATCAGATATATATATATATATATATATATATATAGGTTCGAATCATCGTCTTCCTAAAACAGTATTCTTAGTAGTATCTGTTTGGATATAAAAAGAAAAAATCTTTGCGATAATATATATACGAATAATTAATTTTGTAATCGTCCCATTTCGAGTTATTCATGTCATCTAATTTGTTTAAAAAAAAAAAAAAAACAACACAATAGTTACTGACAAATTTTATTTTTATTAACCCGTATTTTATACTTTTGTGTCAGTATAAGTATAATGAAGAGTGGTTACAAAGTTTGGAAAATATCTCTCTGAAAATTTTGCATTAAAAGAAATTCAGACTTAAAAGTTGCGGTTGGTAAAAATACTAAAATATTAAAACAAAAATACTTATTATTAATATGTCTTAATTTAGAGTTTACACTAACCTATTCTAAAAAAATTAGCAAGTAAAAATTCAACACTAAAAACTTATCTGTGGGAATTATAAAACATTAAAGAATCTATTCAAAACCTATTCATTTTCGACAGTATCTTTTCCTAAATTTTTGGATTTTCAGTACCACAATGGCTCCGTTTTGAAATTAGGATTTTAGAAGTTTAAAACTAAAGTAATATCGATGAATGAGTGTATGTATAATATGGTTCAAAATTTTTAACTGTAATACACATCGCGAAACGACAAATATGATTTTCTATGCTTAAGCTCAAAAAATATGTGAATACAAGATGTAGTTTCGCTATTTCCAAATTGCGAGCTTTTTTCATCGATATATCACATACCCCAAAAAAAAAAAACTTTTTTTCTATTCGTGGAGGTTTTTAGCGTCACGTGGGTCGGAAATGCACATGTTTCAAACTAGAAAAATACCCCAGAATGTGCGCATTTATAACACGGTTCAGAATATTAAACTATAATACTCTCGCCGCAAAGGAGGAGACATCGCATTTTTCACCGCGCTTTTTTGAACTTTTGTTAAGAAAATTAAATATGGTTTCTTTCCTTTCAAATAAAGTGATCTTTCCATCAATATATCAAGAAAAATATATTTTTTTTCAAAATTCGAGGTAATCGGGGTCGCCCCGAGAGTCCAAATATCTAATTGCAATATCGACCATGTTTCTCCTCTAAGGCACTCTTTTATGTTCACGCATGAGATATATTTTGGTTTCTTCGAGTTCTTTATCCCGGGGCTATTACTTACACGTACATTCTTTTTTTTCTTTTTTTTTGCTGCTTGTCCTAAAAAAGGCGTGTTTAAATAATTTTTTACCGGGAATTTTTTTATTTAATAAAAGACTTTTCGATTTATTTTAAATACGATGAATTTTATTTTTAACGGGTTATCTGATGGCGAGTTATGACCTCTTAAGTTTTAATTCCATATTACATAATATTCCTAACGGTTTTATACGATTTTTGCTGCCAAGGGTAATCGGTTGTTCCGAAGTTGTAAATTGTCTCAAAGAGAATTTTATTTGTGATTTATGTTCAAATTTTGAAGTTTATAAGTCAAGCCGTTCCGCGGTTGTTGAATTTTATTCGATATTTTTCTCGTTTCTGAACCATCCTACTTAAACAACACGGGAAAAAGCAATCGACATTGTAACACTGTGTTACATACGTTTCAATAAAGCATTTTGTAGAATTATTTTGGAAAACGTTAAAAAAATAAAAGATTAAAAAGTGTTGTACAAACCCGAATAAATAGCAATAAAAATAATTTCAAACAGAACAAATAAAGAAAAATTTTTTATTATGTACCAGGAAAATATGTTTCACAAGTTCACTGATAATGGAAGTGTAAAAATATAAAGAACTACTAATCAAATGATGTAATATAAACAGAAACAGAAGGAAACAAAAATACGTAATGAAATAAATCAGAGGATAACTAAGGCAATGAGAACTGAAAATGAAAAAGAATGTTATTGGAAATTAGAAAGATATTAGCGGAAGTATTTAAATACAAAATATTAACAAATGAAGCGGGGTAAACTAAATATTATAGGACAAGAATTTTGGCAATTAAAGAAACTTCTCCGCACCAAGAATATGCGTATATCTCTGGAATTATAATTACAGGAGCACTATAAAAGTTGAGTTTCTCAAAGTTTTTAACAAAGTTACTTTCAAAGAAATTCTTCTTTCTCATTGGTACCGTATCCGTTATCGAATGTTGGCTGTCTGTACTTCTCTTTACTTCTTGCTAGCTGAATTAACTCTGGTTCCCGCATTCCTGTCCTCAGTGCTAATCTTCTTAATCATTGTAAATCCTACTTCTCAGTTGTAATGTGCACTAATTACATGGATAAAATAAGAAAATAAAAGTAAAATAAAGTAAAATCATAAAAAAAAAAATAATAATAATAATAATTGGTAGATTTTAAAAACAAACGAAGAATTCGCACTCGGTAAGAGAGAAAATGTGTGCGTGTGAATGAGATTCTGTTATCGGCTCCAAAGGTGAACATACAGAAACGACGCTGAGGGAAGTAAGCACTATTATTTTGAAAATGGTTGAGATTGATGGTGGAGAATGGAAAGAAAGAAATGGCCAAAAAATAAACACGACCGAAGGTTTTTCCTCAGAAGACTATCTGCTGGATTAATACCTTTCTTCAAGTTAATATTCAGTTTTTCCTCCTCTTATAGTTGAATAGTTACTTGCAGCCAGGAAAAAATCATTGATTGTATAGAAAAACGGTTACCTTGTTCTCTCAATTGCTTAACAATTTAATATTTTAAACAAGTTACCACAAAGTTCGGTTAAATTATCGTTTTCCTAATTGGTTTCTCAAGTAAAATATTATTGTCGAATTAGATAAATCCAACCCTTGTCCATCGTAATCTACGAATTTCAAAAGCCAGCAGTTCACCAACCCAGCGACATCGCATCACCGCCGACATTGGTGATACGTAGAATTTTCTATTTTATTTATTTAATCATCGTAACTTATAATTTTATATACATCTAATGTGTATTTTTAGCGGCCATTCGAAAAAGGAAAATTTGTATAGGAAATTTTATTTAACATAAAACCTAAAACCCGATAGTTTGAAATAAAATTAATAAAACTAATAATAATGATAATTTAAAATATCGGTATCCCTGGATATAAAATAATAACGCCGGACGTTCCGTAGTGAAGGGTTTGGATTCGTAATTATTATTCCTTATAGTTACTTATTTATAATTTATAAAATGGTTGTTATGTCATATTGGTGTGATGTAAAAAAGAGGAAAAAATAAATAAAAAACACATTCAGTTACTTTGTTTTTTATTTTTCGTTCAAGTTGACAGTTTAGTAAGAAACCAAAACTAACCCCTCACAAATGTAAGCAAATAAGTATGGACCAATAACAGTTTAATTTAAAACGTGTTTTTTTAAAAGAGCAAAAACTTATAACGGTGGTTTCAGGTTTAAAATTTAAAAATTACATAAAATTACCAATAAAACGAAATGATAAATATACAGCCATTGTAAAAAAAAGTGAAATAATTTCGATGATTTTTTTGGAACCAATATAAAGTGAAAAACTGATGTAAAATAAAGAAACATTTTATTACGTAAATTATAATAATAGTGCGATCAATATTTCATTAATTCAAAAAAGGGATTGTCCGATAATGATCCTAGGAATTATTGTTTCTATTAATATTAAAGTATTACAAACTCACAGGCTATTGAAGCACAAATTTTTAAAAAAACAAAATATATGTCCATAAATAAAATATAAACTACATCAGTCCTCTTCATCTTGTTAGCCAGTTAATCGATGAGTAATACCAGTACACTAATTATTTTCCTACATGTAAGAATATGATACCATAGGAAAAAAGTAACTTCTTTAACCGATTCAAAATTAACTGTACGTTTTAATTTCCTTTCCACGATGATTCCAACACCGTGAAATATTAGAGTAAACCGTAAGTGCGAAATCTGTTCTACATCTGGAACAACTAGCCAACCTTAACGATTGCACATTTCTCCAAAGCAATAAAAATGCTAAAAACAGACAAACATATTTAACGTTCTTAAAAATTTACATCACTTCTCACTAATGCGATGGTGGTTGGATTTTATCATAGAGATAAAATATGAATATACTTATCTGACATATGCATACATATGTATGCGATTATTATAAGAACACACTACGATACAAATAATATTCATGTCTATAATTATATGAATTACACTTATACTAATTTATAAAAAAAAATCAAATGTAATATTGCCTATTTTTTAAATGATGCTTTAAAACCATTTTTTAAGAATCGTAAAAAGAATGATCCACCCCTTCCCATTCCATTGGGTACGTCACTGTCACTTCCAGGTAAGATTATTAAAAATCAATTGATAAACTAAAGGACAGTATACTTTACAGAAATTATGCGACATATAAATTCAATACCAAATAACCCGGTTGCTATATTACTTCGACACAAAATTAAAACGATTTTTACAACTGCAAAATACAATCCAAATACAGCTTTTTACGGAAACCCTAAAATTTATAATTATTCTTTAATATAACTCACACTTAATATATCAAGTAAGGAAACATTACGATTTCAAATTTATTACACCGAAATATACTCATTCACTATAAGCATTACAAATTAACAAATTTTAAATAGGCAAACTTACCAATTTATCTAAGAACTCCTTGCTTCGAGGAATACAACAGAATGCATATTATGCAACAGACTAGTAGTAAAAAACAGTCAATTTTATGATCTCGTATTAAACTAAAAAAAATTAAATATATATCATAAAAACATTCCTCTCTTTCGTCACTACCACAACATTCAGAATTCATCCTATTAAAATAATATGGTAAATAATCGAAACTACCAATTTATAACATTTATATATACATATATTAATAAATTATATGTACACTTATAAATAGAATAAAAATTTTTCTAAAAAACTTCAACATACATTTTATTACAACTTTAAATTTTCAAAACAAATTTGCCGCTACATTTCTCATAGAACACCTTAGAAGAGTTGCCACTAACTATGATAACAAAAACAAAAATTTTCATAAAACTAATATTCTTTTAAGATAATATCGTAACAACAAATTGTCAAAATTGTATAAAAATTAATGAAACAATAAGTAGCATTTAATAATAGACTAAAATGTGACATATTCAGAAATATATCAAATAAAAATAAAAAATTTAAATAAAAGTTGAAATTATTACATGCCGTTTTTATAAATTATACATAATTGTTGCCACACAATAAAAATGTATGATCCTTATACGGCATTTATTTTATTTTATGAAAATAAAATATAAAAAAAAAATTGACAGATTTTTTTATTCGATTATATTACATTACTAATGATTAAACTTGAAGCGACAGCCTATTTGCTCCTATTTGCGATGGAACATGATCGTAGCACATTTTTTTTCACATATAAAATAAAAAGCACTCATGTGTTAAATAAATTCTAACGAACAAGAGTAGAGTTATAGGTTTAGCACAGTTAATTTCTTCTAGCTGATATGTGTGTAAGTGATCATTCAAGTTTCATTTTATAAATGCAAATTTTGATTTTACTGCTCCAACTGAATGTTAGGTACTTTACATATTACCTATATTATGATAAAACCTAGTATATATCCTGATTTTGCAATAAATTTAACACCGGTAAATAGAATTTTTGTTTTTCATCAATTTTTATAACATTTTTAATGCAACTACACCGGATGATATTAACTAATTTTAAGTTTTACAAGCTGTACAAATATCCAATGAAACAGCTTAAGAAATAATTGAGACAACTAATTATCACTGTTACATGGTAACGAATAAAAAATCAAGAATAACGATGCGATCGCGACCCGTCGCAAGTGAAACTAAATATGTTGCCGCTTCCAGTCTAGCGTGTGCAACTCGTTCAACCGAAAACCTAAAAAGTTTTATAAATATGTCACGTTAGTTCAAACCGAAATTATCAGTCTTAACGTTTGTGTTTTCATTTCTTGATTACAGTGTTAAGTAAATGTTTTATAGTTCTAATTTTGGAGCACTATTGCGTGACAGTTCAAAAGAATACCTAAAAAACTACGTATGTTAAATCTGCGACCGTATATATTTACAATTTAAACTATATAAAAGTTAACGTTTACGCTTTAAATTGCTTTTAATATAAACAGTAACAACGTGCAGTATTATAGTTGTTTACGAAACATTATAACTTTTAAGCATGTATTGCGTGATTTTCCTTTAGTGGTTACAATTTACCTAAAGTTGGCTATGTTTTTTTTGTTTTATTCAACAGAGTTAAAATGGCGAATGCTAGCCTTTTACAACAAAAAGTCTGGTTGGATAAGCACATTTATGATGAAGCAGAAAGAGTTTATTATGAGAATTTGGCCCAGAAAGTAATTTACATTTTATTTTATATTGTTCGAAATTCCGGCGTGTAATCTTTTTTACATAAGCAGTTGTGGTTACAGTGATCTGAAAGTTGCCGATCACTTAATTAAAATTAATAAGTTATGTTTTGGATAAAACTGCGTTTTTTAACTTGGATTATATAAATTATGACGGTTAAGTTTTGTTAAGTTTTTAATATTAGAATATGTTGATTTTAAGAAATTAATTTGATTTACAGGGAACTAATTCGTATGAGCCTAAATCTAAATCTTCATCAAAACCAAGCGAACAATCGGTAAAGTTAATATTTTAAAAATATGTACATTTTACTTATATTTACAGTTTAGTAAAATTAATAATCGTATTTGTTAAGTCAATTTTTGCTTAATTTTATTATTTTCCCGGATAGACCGATATGTAGGCAATTTTTAATTTAATAAATTAGCAGTGAGAATGAGTTTTGGAATATCAGTCGATGCAGCGTATATTGTTTAAAAAGAACGTATTATAAATTTCTCGCGTGATTTAATAAAATTAACGCGCTAGATTTAGAGTCGAAGAAATAATGAAAATAGCCTAAAGATTGTAATCTGTTCCTTATTACGAACGTCATTCTTGTGAACGTCAATGTTTACAATTTTTCACTATTAATGTGATGATACAAGTAGATGATGATTCGGACGAATTACGTACCTAATTATACATACTGGAAAAGTGAAAACTTTCAAACTAAGAAAATCGTAAAAAACCCGAAATTTTGAAAATTATCGTTGATTAGTGTTTGTTACCTTCGGCTTGTTTTCATTTTATTCATTTTAAAACATTGGCTCATTCGTAATGTTGATTTTTAATGATTCTCTAATTTTTTCCCATTGTTTTTATCATGGCATATTAGTTGAAATGTAAAAGTACAACGACCCATACTAATAGGAGATTAAACTTTCATCCGGAAATTGAACAAATCTTCTATATAAATAAATGTGCGTAAATTAGCATAATAAAATAACACTGTTCGACGAAATTATAACTGAAAAATTTATAAAGACGTCTTACATCAATGATGAAAATGACACATTATTAAAGCGTATAAACTATAACGTAACAATTATATGTATATTTTATTGTTTAACATTTCACAAGTTAACTAAAAAAAATACTGATTGGTTAATTATATTTCAGACCATAGATCCGAATGTGTCAAATATTGAAGAAAAAATAAAAGAAACAGAAAGCAAGATTAAAAATCTAGTAACCGGTAAAAAACTTTGAATAAATTATTATTCGCAAATTACGAAAATTTGATGCATATTTTTCAGTTTATGTATCTTAGTTTTACGATATGGATAGAAAGTGTAGATAGACGAGCGTTTTACTAATATATTAAGTCGATAATTAAGGAGTTTGTTAATAATAATTTTGAGGATTTGATGAAAGAAGTAAATAGATTATTGCGCACGACGTTCCCCTTATTTGGAAAAATTATTTTTAATAATTTCTTAGTGGTGAGAATTGCATAATTCACTTTTAATTTTCTTCTCACTCGTTGGGAATGAAAACGAAATTAATATTGTCGCCAACATTTACGAAATCATTTTTTATTTCAGTTTTCCGTTGTTTAAGTTTTTACTTAATTTTTATTTCATTAACTACTTTGATTGGAAGGAATGTTTTATATAACTATTTTCCCTTCAATTATTAATAAAAGCAAATATCGGTCTAAATATTCCACTTTTACATACTGTTACATTTGGAAATCATGAAAAATTTTCAAAAAACATTAACTGATATTGAATTCGACGATGCTAATATTAGTCAAATTGGAAACAATTGAAAATATTGCCCTACAGAGCAAATTGTAGAATACGGATTATTGTTTATTAAGTTACTTTGTATTTACTGGTTAATGGAAAATAGAAGTGTGAAATGAACGACGCGGTTTTTGTAATTTCTTAGTTTTAAATAATTCGTGTAACTCTATTCGCTTCTTTGTATTTAGTAAGAAAATTAAAAATTTAGTAGCTAAATATTATAAACTCGATACTTTAATGTTTTGCTACGGCAATTTTTGAATATTCTATTTAGAATTTCAAGAAATCAAAGATCTAGTTAAAAAATTCCATGATCGTTTACAGTCAGTGGAATCGTTCATCTCGAAATATCCAATTTCCCAACAACATGGTGTGCCTCAACCTTCAGGTAGCTCTCATCAGCCTAGTACTTCACAAAATAAAAACGATGATGATGATGCAGATGATGGTGTAGATCTTTTCGGTTCGGATTCCGAGGTATATGTTTTTAGAATCATTGTTAATTGTTAATTTTATTTCGGTGAAATTAATCGTTTAAAGTTCAGCGTTGTTTATTTTGTAAAAATAACGGATATTTATCTTTCAAAAATTTGTCTCATCTTAAATTTGTTTTCTTCCTCGGAATTTTATAGACAATTAAACGCTCGAATCATCGTTGAAAAGGAAATATAATTTTTAAGCCACGTTTATATATGTGTGTATATATATATATATATATATATATATATATATATATGCATGTGTGTTTGTGTAATCACAACATAAAGCATATAATAAATCGCGCAACTCCTTAAAATGTTTTTATTTTTAAAAAATATATAGAACACCCAGTTTGTTGCCGAAATTATACAGAGTACTGTGAAGTAATTTAAATTATATTACGCTTTTGATAATAAACAATTGTTTACGTCTTTGCATAAATTAAGAACATTTGTAATCGTTTAATAGTTTTTCTTCAAATTTCTTCTGCGAATTGACTATTTGTAGTATGCGCTGATTAACAACTTTTCTTTTGAACTTATTGATAATATAAAAAAAAAAATACAATTGAAATTTAGAGAAAGAAAAATTTAAAAAAATCGCATTACTACTTTACGCGAGTAATAAAGCATGGCCATGTTTTAGCAAATCCTTTTATACTCAAACGAAAAAATACAGTATGTTAATTGAATATTTTCATATAAACAAAATCGATAAATCAACGCGCAATTTTTTAATTCTGTACCGGTTAAGTAGCTGCATAACGTATCGGAAGGAAATTGTGAACTATCATTTCTCGCTAGGAATAAAAATTCGCTACTTCTTAGAAGAAAATGTAAAATATTTGTTTATCAAAGAAATAAATTGCATAAATCCATAATACCAAAAAAAAAAAGAAAAAAAGTTATTCAATGAAATTTTCTCTATACGGAATAATATCGTTCGTATTGACCTAATATATGAAATGAAATGTAAGTACAAAGCCTAATAGTGAATTGTGAATAAGTTGTATAAAAAAATATATGAATAGATTTTTTAAAAAAAAAACGTAAAATTAGATTAACCGAAATCAGGTTTAATTTTACTTATTTTTTGGAGCATTGCAACTTATTTTCGATGAATCAATCGATATCTTGGTAATTAAAATCAATGTTTCGCCGTGGTCGAGTGAAAAATACGATAAAACATTATGGTCACTTAATAGAGAAGTAAATAATAACAAAAGAAATACTTGAGGATAAATAAACATACGGTACAGGCTATAGATGATAAAAAAAACGTATAATTATCGTTATTTTCGAAGACATTTTCATAATTTTTCAATATTTTAACGTTCGCAATCAAAATTATGTTCCCAGCACTTAGATGTGCATTTGAAGTACTCTCGTTGTAATTACTAATTCATTTGAAAATAAATTTTTAGCTGATAATAAATACATATCGTACTTTTGCAAAAATTAAAATTAACGTGTTAAAAGTATATATCTGTTATTCTCGGTATTTCAAAATTTATAAATTATTTTCTATCGGTCAATTTTTGTTTCTAGCTTCTATTCTATACTATAGCTGCAACGATTAAATAAAGAGACTCTATAAAATAATGGTTTATTATAAATATTATTGAATAAATATTTTTTCACTTTCAGTGTACTCCCCTCCTCGATCTACACACTGAGTTATACGCTTTTTCCATTGTTTAAAGCAGTACTGGAATTTTTTTGTTTTGTGCACGCTTTTAGTGCGTCTGCCGTTTTCTATTTGACTTCCAGCATCAATTCAAAACGAATACCTCTTAGCACCGACTTCGGCTTAGAGAAGAGAAAGAAGTCGTACGGTGCTAAATCTGGCGAACACCGTGCGTGCGGAAGTACCGGAGCCTCGTGTTTCGCCAAAGATTTCTTCACCGATAAAGCGTTGTGCGACACGGCGTATTGTCTTGCTAAAGGATGAAAGACTTGTTTCGCCAAAGGGACGACGACCATTTCTTACAAACACATTCTCTCAAGATCGCTAGCATGATTAAAAAATAATACTGATTAACCATTTGTCCATCGCGACCCATTCCACATGCACAATTCCGTTAATGTGTCAAAGAAAACGATGAGCATGGCCTTGAATTTCGACTTGGGCATTCTGGCTTTTTTGATTCTCGGAGATGCCGGTGTTTTCCAGTGCATCGTACTGGAAAATCCATGTCTCATCACACGTAATAATCCTTTCCACCATTTCAAGCTCGGTTTGCAGTCGTTCGAAGATGTCAATACAAATTTCTTTATGCGTCAGTTTTTGGTCTGCAGTCAAGTTTTTTGGTACTAGATTCGCACAGACTCTGAGAATTGTATAAAATTTTTCGAACAGTTTCTTTATTTACATGTATAATGCTATCATCGGAAGGCTTAGGCAACGATCTGCACGCCCAATTTCATTAATTTTGATAACCATATCCAACGTTAAAATTGAAACAGGGTGATCTGGACATTAGTCATTTTCGACGCTTTCTCGACCCTCAGAAAACCTTTTATACCATTCGAAAACATGCGCACGTGACATACAATTCTCCCCATAAACGTCTTTTAATAATGCTGATGTTTAATTTAATAATAAATTCCAAGTGATGCGCTGTTCGGTTTTTTTTTTTTTTTTTTAACACATTTTTCCGACAAACTATACTAAACACGTTCTCTTCAATACACAATAGCGAAACAACTAGTGCGCACACACGAATGTGGTTGCATACACGAATAGTAGACGCTTAAAAGTTATTGCAGCTGTATTCGTTTCGCCCGCCACCGTAAAAGGAGTCCAGTAAATAACGTGGTCTCATGATTTAATCGCCGCACCTCGTACATTGGAACGTTCCGAAAATTTATGTAGTAGCGTTCCTATTATGTGATTTAGGTTTCGTTGAACCGGATGACAACTGTTGGCGTGCATTTCTTTTAAATTAGAATCTTCAGACAAATTACACCGATTATAACTATACTTAATCAGAACGTTCGATAGAATTATTCGAATTAAAGTTATAAAAAACAAAAAAAAAAAAATAAGTTGCATGTTTAAAGTGGCTGATTAAATACTTGTTGTAAATCCGCTGTTGAGATTCCTATTTATCCAATTCAAACACAAAGTTGAAAGATTTTCGCTAGAATCTCAGTGTCGCATTTTAAAAGCACACTCGCAGTTACCATATCGAATTAAGTAAAGATATATAGCGTCAAACTGTTTTACACGACCGCCGTTGGCTGAGGTAGTTAAACTTCCAAATAACGAGCGTTTCCGGGAAATTTTTGAAACAAATATAAAAAAACATATTCCAATGTGACTGAGTAAAATTTTTGTTTGAACTTTTTTATAGTTCAGTTTTTTATTATAAAAAAAAAAAACAAAAAAAAACGAGTCTCTTACTCGTGGCTGTAAGTTTAGTAACCGAACACCTTAACTACTATACTATCATACTTTGCTTTACTATAAATAACTGTAAAATTATAATGTTCAATTTCTCTTTTTCTATCTTACAGGATGAGGACGAAGAGGCGAAGAAAATTAAAGAACAACGATTGGCTATGTACGCGGAAAAAAAATCTAAAAGTAGGTATTTTAAAAGAATATTATGTGCACTAAATGTTATTTCCGATGTAATCAAAAATGCGCCAATTGTTGCACGTGTAATAACGGTGTAATGCTATACAATATCAATTTTTCGTTCTACTTTTTTTTATAATTTTAAAAATCTACAAATGAGCCGCTTGCGTGAGTAATGTAGTGTATAAAACATTAAAAAAAAAAAAAAAAAAAGTATATATACGTAAGTCTTAGGTCAATCTTATGTCGAGAGGGCAGTGCAAAAAATCATGTAATGTTCTTTGTAAAAATACATCATTATTTCGAAAAAATTTTAAATCATCCGAATGTATTTTAAATTACTGTATATCAGAAATCTGGTTCTTATTTAAATTTTTGATGCAATGGTTGTCATTTAACCATCAACATTAATTTCTGTAAAACAATACGACCTTGCGAATTTACTATGAAAGCAAAGTGTATGCGTGTGTGTATTAATAAATACAAAACGAAATATATTAACTGGCGGGAATTTATTTAAATTATAAAAATATAATAAAATACCAACTAACTTTTGACCAACATGATCTATATAAATCATGATGTATGGTACATTAAATGTAAAACTGCAAACATGAAAATCAAATAGTAGGCGATAACATAATAAATAGATAAACGTAAATAGTGAATACAGTCTGTTACAAAATGAATAAAGTTCCGCGTAAAATTATTAATAAATTATTATTTACGATATTACCTTTATATTTATAAATGTAGTAGTTTCTTATAGTCTTTGATTATTTTCAGTACATTATATCCTCATTAATAATATTATTGATTTATTGTTTTTCCAAACTTAGTTCTTTACCAAATGTAAATTTATCTTTCAATCCATAACGTGTTTTCTTGAGAGTCAATGTTTTATATTTCGTTTTGTATTAATATTCGCATAGAATAGTATGGAAAATTATACGAAAATATATACAATATAAAGACAACGCAAATGGTTACTCTCTTACAAGTTGCATGAATTGAGCTCAGCAACCGTATCAAGCCGTACCGGTACTATTCTAGATTAAATAATTGCGTAAATCCATTGTAAAAATAATTAATTTGCATTTTATGAAATCTCCTAAATTCAGTAGTTATCATTGCTAAATAATATTTAGGCAATTAAGAAATAATCGACAATATTAATATATGTATATACGTATATGTGTGTGTGCGAGCGTTCGGGTGAATGTATTTTGGTATATCTCGTTTATTGTGTGTATAATTTTTGAATTTTTTCTACGTTCCATCTCGGTAACCATTTAAAATAAATAATGTTTTTTTTTTTTTGATTATAATAATTGTTACGTGTATTTGTTAAAAATAAAACGTAATTCAAATTTTAAAAGCGCGTACACGTTATTCTCGCCTTAACTGCTTCAAATCATTTTATCTTTTAATCGGTATAATTAAAAGACGACAAAATGTGAGCAACGCCGGTTTATAATACTATTCATTATAAATTCAATTTATGGTGTTTAGTGCATTTATACAGAGCCTTAACGAATACTACAAATTTAAATTGTCGCCTATATCGAAAAAACAGTATATTACTTGGTCAAATGTTCGAGTAAACGGTACACTTCATAACAGACGGCCTACAACATACGGCGCGTGAATATTCATTGTTTTATGCCTTTCTTCTTCCATATTTATGCGTTGTAATGCGTCATTGCGTTTTGGGGACCAGCGCATTTTGTGTTTGGAGGATCTAATTCTAGAAAAGAATTAATTAAGTCATTTTGGGTGACTTATTCAAAATATCAATTATCTGCTGCGGAAGTTGGTTCTTCTCGTCTTTAAAATGTTTGCGCTGTTAAGTCATACAATTTACGGTGCTTTTCACGTGCCCCTCATTTGAGGGTCTTTTAAATTTTGACCCGATGTCCTCAAACAATTATAACTCGACATAATCGAAAGTTTCCTTAAATCGCTGATTAATGTAAAGCAGTAGGGAATGCAAAATGCTAACTGGAAGAAAAAGAAATAAATACGCTGTTATAATTACCTTATTAAGCATTCTATTATAGAGCTCCTCTTGGCTTCCGTTACGGAAGTCTTGATCCCAGCCGACTACAGAATATGTGCGCTTGTTAGTATGCAGTAGCAGACACGCTTAGGAAAATACATTTGTATATTGATAAATCAGTTCCAAGTGTAGTCTTACGTGAACACCTAGCGTTGCATGAATATTCAGCCGGCGGGGAATCGCATCAACGCGAGTGGGGTAATCATCTTGGTTTGCTTCACTACTGATACCATTTCTCGTGTTAGTCAGTGGCGCGGAAGCTGAGCTGCGTTACAGTTTATATGTTCCTCAACTGCGACGCTAGCTCCTCTAATTCTCCTATGAATTAGAAAGATAATCTTATGCTACTCGTGATCAAGTGAAAAATAGAAGACTCTACTTGCCCTTAATGAGTATGTTTTTAACTAACATAGCTCATCCGAATGCAGTAAAACTTTTTCAGTTTCATAAGATCGTATCGTCAAATGTTAATCTCCTCTCCCTCGCCGTATAACGGTGACCGACCAATTACTTAACGAAAATCTGCGTGTATCTGTTTAGCTGCTCGTAAATGAACGCTACGCGACGGCTACGGAATCACAGTGTGACATATCTTTGCAGTCGCAGCATACTGTATTAAATAAAGACAGGTCCACTGAGGCAATGACAACGCATGTCACATGACCATATGACACAGAAGAAACCAGTACCAAGTGACTGATTGTGTCAGTATATGACCATGACGCATCCTGTGTGTTTATTGTACTAAGTCAAAGATGAAAAGATACAAAATAGAGTGTGTTATATCGTCGTAATAGCGTAATTGTTTGAAAGCTGCTAAATGGATTGCTGATTAGTCACATTTGGGCGTCGTAAAAATCTCTTCATAAAGTGTTGCTGTGCCGATTTTCACCTTTCCACTTTTCGTACATTGAAGAAAATCTTGAAATTTTCTTATATGTGTACGTGAACCTAACTAGGTTCCACATTGTCGATATGGAGTTAAGCCCAGTACGGTATGCTAGACAACATTTCTGATCGACTGATACCTCACGGAGCCTTCTAAGTATAAAACTCGCCGAGATATTTGCGTTTGAAGTTGAAATTTTAAAAAACATAGTTTTGAAAAAACTGAGTTTAAAGTTCTGAATAGCAACCAGGTGACAGGCAAGGCGCATTCAGGTGTTTAGCCATAGAACATGAACGCGAGGTCGGATCACATTGCGAGTTGCGGCATGGGAAAGAGCAGTGTTCACTCTCCCGGAAACGCTAAAAATCCCAAAATCAACATTTTTGACCTAACATCCGAAAAATCGCTGTATCTCCATAAATGATTTCGGCAAGTGGGACCTTGATTTTTATTTAGAAATTATGTACGAAACAACTGCGCAGCGGATTTTTAAATTTATTTGTAAATTCACGTTTAAGTAAACATTAGATGACCTGGGAAATTTATCTATTCTTTTTATATATATATATATATATATTATAACCAGCATTTTGAACTGATACAGAGTCAAATATTTTATACTCTTGTAGAACCAGCTCTGATAGCGAAATCGAATATAATTTTGGACGTAAAACCGTGGGATGATGAAACTAATATGAAAGAATTAGAAAAAGCGGTTCGAAGTATTCAGATGGACGGTTTGTTATGGGGTGCATGTAAGTATTTTCCGCGCTCGCGAAATCCTACAACAAATTGAAATAATTTAATATTTAATAAAAAACATTTTGTGTCATCGCAATTATATTGTCCTAGTTTGCTTACTCTGTCCTCTGCAATATATGTTTTTGCCGCGAATGTGGTTGTGATAAATCGTGAAAAATACGATGAAATTCTGTTAAAATTAATCTCACTCTCACAAATATTAAATATATACTTTGAAACACTAAATTAGTTATAATAAACAAGCCAAATTTTCTTTTCGTGGCAATATTTTAAAACTGTTAGACGTGAATTTACGCTCATCAATAAAATGCAGATAATGCGTAGTAAATGAACAGACACAAAAATGAGTTTTCAAGCGTTATCAACTAAATCAACGTTTTCCAAACGACGAGTCGCGTGATGATTTTTTTCAGCGTGTTGCAAGTTCACTTTCATCGGTCAAGCGTTCCCTTCTTCTTCTCCTGCTCGACAAACAACTGAGTAACCAGAGCTTGAAGCATTCAAAAAATGCGATAGAAAATAACAAAAGAAAAAAAACAGTTCCATAATTACTAGAAAAAATATATGGCCATCCCACATTCTCGCAGATAGCCTTGCTGCTGTCGAGGAATTCGATTAAAGAAAATAGATGCCACCCAAAATTCACGCAAAGAAAATGGCATGTGAATGCAGATTCGTTTTGCTTAAAGTTGACATAAAGTAGCAGGGAAATATGACACGGTTCCATGCTTTTCGGATTTATATAAAATGAATAAGATGACGCGCTCAACCACAATGCGTTATACCGGTTGCAGTGTACTGGCAGGTAAAGTTATGGAACCAAACAAACTGCACAGACATGTTGAAATTAAACATCCAGATTTGAAAAACAAATCGATAGATTTTTTTTAACGAAAGCTGGGACGGACAATCAACGCTTTCAGATTTCGGCAAAAATTAATATTGAAGTTATGCGCGTTTCCTATCGTCTAAATTTGCAAATTTCGCAGAGTGGTCATACGATTGGCAGCGAGCCATTATTTTTATCAACTATAAAAGATACAGGTGCCTGTAATATTTGACGATAAAGGTTTGAAGGAAATCGAAACTTTTTCAAACAATTCGGAATTAATGAAATATCTGATTTTTTTTTCACTTCAGGTTTGATTAATTTGACGGGTGCTTAAAGTTTTTATACCGATCACCCGTCTTTGTGCGTTACATTTTCAACAGTAAAGCGCATAAACATATACGTTGCTTTCTAAATCTGTTTTATGAAGTACTAGAAAAATGAAATATTTGCAATACCGCTCATGTATATGAAAACGAAAAGTCTAAATTGGATGAAATCCGGCGGAATATGTACAAACGGAACGTGTGCTACATGCAACGAAACAGCAGTGTTGTAACTAAAATTCGCGAAATCAGTCCAAACGCAATATGGGGACCATCCGCTCTGTAGTGTTCAGTAGGAAGTATTAGCAGCAAGTAAAACATTGTCAGGTGATGTGAAATCAACTTTAGATGTAATGATAAATTTGGTAAATTTTATTAAATCGATTAGTCTCGATTGCTTAAAAAATTATGCGAAAAAATAAACAGTACTCCACGGGTCTATTATTACATACGGAAGTACGCTAAGTATCCAGAGAAATGGTGTTATTGAATTTTTTACGTCAAGAAGTTGCTGAGTTTGTGAACGAAAAATGTAAATACGTAAAACGAATTGAATAATTGTATATAATAATAATAATACAAGGCTCAGGAACAACCGATGTTTTCGATTGAAAAAAAAATAAGTTTCATGAAGAAACTCGTTTCGTTGAAAATAACTGTTGGTGACCATAGGTACAATAATTAAAATGACGTGGAACCGGATAAAAATTTAATCGATTAAAAATGGTGCACAGCAAGTTTAATAACATTTATAAGAAAAAATGATATTGAGCGGAATAAAAACAATGTACTATGGAAAATTTGCGAAATAAGCGCAGTGATAAAAACTAAAATTTACTTTCGACATGTTCCTGAAACAATTCCTCCGTAATTGTGATATTACGTAAATTTAAAAAAAAAAAGAAAGAAAAAACGGTTTCAAATACTGCTTTTTAGTGATTGGTAAAAGTGTAACAAAGATATTCTGTAGGCAACAACGCACTCCCCCGCGCATTGATGAAATTAAAAATTATCGTAAAACCTCTTTCACGAAATGAATGTGTTTTTTAATCCAAATTTAATTCATATTTGTTTGCCAGTTTCAACCTGAAATATTTTGGGGTATGAGTTAAGAGAAATTTTGCGTCGTTTTTTGTTTTTTTTTTTCCATTCTAAAAGAAGTGACGAAGAAAATTCTGTAATTCTTACATATACAATCCGTCTTGAAAATTTCACGTAAAATCAAAACTAGTGGCGCGATCTTCATAAAATTTCCTGTAGCGACGGTTCTGACATTCATGTATATGTGTACGAAGTTTCATGCATTCTATTGAATAGTTGTAACGAAGTGATCGTTCGCATGTGCATGGTTTTTTGCGCGGTTACAAAGTCAACAAGTATGTAATTAAAGAATAACGAACCGTAATTAAGTTTTTTTTGTCAACTGCGGTTCTAGTGGGAAAACATCGATAGAAGATGACGAGAGAGTTGGTCGGCCAGTAAACTCTCGAACCGATGCAAACGAAGCGACGAGAAGCCAGCTGGCTAAAGGTTGTCGTGGTGTTAAAATGATAGAGAAGAACCTCAGAGTTCTAAAAGTGTCGTATAGCGAATTTTAACGAAAGATTTGCAAAAGAAAAAAGGTGTGCTCTCATTTCGTATTACACAGTCTCGCAAGAGAGCAGCAGCACGTTTTGTCGAACCTTGACGTGCTTGAAATGTTTGAAAAGGACCTACATTTTCATAAAAAAAAAAAACTGTCGATAAAAGTTGGTGTTTTACCTACGATCCCGAAACCAAACGCCAGAGCGTCAAGTCGGTTGAACCGAATTCGCCGAAACTTATAAAACTTCGATTTCAAAAGTCGCCCATCAAGACAATGTTGATCACTTTGTTCGATTGTAACGGCATAATTCCTAAATTACACATAATGGAGCGGTTAGTCAAACGAATCTAGCGGGTGTTCGGCTAGAAATGTAGTTGACGCGCGATTTTTTCCTATTGCATGACAATGCGCCGGCGTACAACGCGGCAATTGTGCGGCAGGTTTTATCACAGAAAATGGTCTCTGATCACACACTTGCCCGGACTGTTATTCCAAAAACTCAAATTACAGTTGAAAAAAGAGATTTTTAACACGATCCCGGCTATCCCGGCGAATGTAACCGTGGAGCTGAAGAAAATTCCGAAAGAGCGATTTTAAAAGCCACGGAAAAGTTAAAAACGCGTGCTGAACGTCGTATTTCGTTTGAATTTAGTGAAAGATAAATTTTTTGTTATTAAACCAGTTCGGGAACTTTTGGGACAGATCGCGGTATTTTACATAATTTAAAAATAACATATAATTTCGAATTTCTAAGCAGTAACTTTTTTTATTGTGTCCTTTTTCTAAATTTTACTAGAAGGCTTTTAGCCTCCTGCTTGTTTACGTAACTTGTTAAATTATCAAAAATTTACATTTTAATTATTTCTAACTATTTGATTAAAATCGAAATATTTTACAATTTCTGTATTACAAAATAAAGTCATTAAAAAGAAAAGAGAAAAATGAAGCAAACTTTTTTTTTTTATACGTAGAAAGATATAAAACAATTAAAAAGTATTTTCTAGGTTAAAATTTCCAAGCATTAATTATATTTCCGGTAATTTCAATAAAACTATAAAATTAAATTTAAAAAAAATTTCGACTTCAAGATTTGCCGTAAAAAGTTAATAAAAACGCATTAAAAAGTAAAAAGTAATTACTTAATAAAAAGTAATATATTTTTCAAAGGAATATACTACTGGAAGAGATGATATTACGATTATTCTTGAACAACATTAATATTCATAAGGGTCGACTCGGGAATCACAAATCGCAACGATAATTAGAAATCACATTAAATATTTCTGTTGTTTTCAATGTTTTACTTTGATTATTTTGTGATACTCATTTAATATGATTTTTTAATTGTTGCAATTTGAATTTGGTACCTACACTCATAATAATCATATTCTTTAACAAGATTTATATAATAATAAAACAAGCTTTAATAACAAACAATATAAAGGTAAAAATAATTTACAACAATAAATTAGATAAATACCCCTTATTTAGAAACGTTTTCGGGCATAACCCATCATCAGCTAAAACTAACTTAGTGGAAACTTAAAACATTCACCTACATTTAACAAGATTTGTTAGAGTCGGCACGAAACAAATTTCCTTAAATGCACATCATCTTTTATCGAACAATAATTTACTTTTTAGCACGATTTCATTAAATGTATAGAGTAAATCTTGAAATTTTTTTTTTTTTTTTCACTTAATCTATAAAAAAGCTAAATTTTGAGGAGAAACGCGTAATCAAAAAAATAACGTCATCGTAAAATTATTAATTTTTTTTTTTTTTAGCGATCAAATTAATCAACGATAGCCAAAAATTTTATTTGCTCGCGTATTTATGTTGCAGCTAAATTAGTTCCTCTGGCCTACGGAATTCATAAACTGCAGATTTCGTGCGTAGTAGAAGACGACAAAGTTTCGGTGGATTTATTGCAAGAAGCAATCGAAGGCTTCGAAGATTACGTAAGATCAGTTTTTTTAATAGCTACACTTGTTTCCCTTTTTTTTGGCTCCTGCATTAATAATATATCCTTTGAAGAATTATCTAATAAACTTCCTGTGTTTTCATAGCGTCAATCTATTATTTTACAAATATTAAATAAATTTGTTGACAATTATTAATTTTTAAACGCGTTTTCAGCTCGCAATGTTGCTCTTTTTCCTTAAATGACTTTTCAGATTATAGTTCTATTCCTATTCTTCTTTGACAATTCTAGCTATATTTAATCTGTTCAACCGTCTCTTCCTCCTTGTCCATGGTTCTCTAGATACTTTGTGAAATTTTCCACGGTCTCGACTATTTCTTACCTTCGATTTTATCACATCTCCTTCCTGCATTACTTTTTCGACTCTCATTCGCATATCCCGTCTTCTACACTCTTTCGCTGAGCTTTTTTTTTTTTTTTGATCGAATTATTCTCTTATTCTACTCTATCAACATCTAACCCACTCCCCTTATTAGTGCGCCTTTCTTTCATTTCATTTACGCGCGGTCGAGGAGTTTTATTAGGTAATTTTCGGTAACAGTAATAGCGCAATATTGAACGAACTCGTGATGACGAACCATCGATAAATTCTATTCAAAGTTCCTCCACTACCCGTCCAGCACTCCGATTAGCAATAAGCAAAAATCAGACTCACGACACCGAAACTATTGGCGAACATTACAATGATAAAAAATCTTCGCTTGCCGCTCTGTGTACATTTATCGATTATAGTAACTACTAAATCGATCACGGACGACATAATTAAGTAAGAAAGCCTTATAATAATAAGGTTCTACCCAGCTCGTTCAAACATTATTCGAATTTGATTTTGAACTCGAAAAAACTGCACATCGAACACTTTCGACCTTTATTTATTTTTTCTGGTTCCTTGTACTACACCATCTCGGGATCTAAAATAGAAAAAAATACCGTTACGAGGGTGGCAAATAATTCACACAAGAAGTGCTGAAAAAGACGTTGCAAAAAAATGTTCCTTCGGCGTGTAGTTTTCCAACGAGATTATTAGATCGTCCTTTTTTAAAATGAACACGGTGATAAAATTCCGTAAGTTATTGCGTGATGGTACTCAACAATTAAAAAATCGCAATTCGTTTTTTTAATCGGAAATGTGATAAATCAGAAGCTTTTGTGTAATTTTTCCATGGTAGATTTTTTCTCATAAAAAAAGTTCCGAGTTTAAAAGAAAACCCCCTTATTTTCTTACAATACGTTCGAATATACCCGCCGTTTTACTCAAGAATTTTTCATCGTGTCGATAGCTAAATGATTATTGCTCGTTTGATGCGATTTTTCTTTGCACTATTAATTACATAAAATTGCTCAGTTACCAAAGTATTCATTAATAAAAATGAACGCGCACTTTCCACTTGGAGATCTTGATGGGAAAATAAAGTGCATCGCAGTGACCGATACTGTTTTTAATAGCTGTACTTTAAAAAACACAATTTGGACATACGACACTTGGAGGATCGCCAGATTCTTATTACGACGGTTCGTCATAAGAAGACGCTGCATGACTTGCTAATAACGATAGAACCTTTTCCTTTTGGTTATTCTTTCGTCTTCCAAGCCTACGCGAAATGGTAACGTGTGTCTCTTTAAAAATTGAATAGTCAACAATTAGTTCTGTTTTCTGACGGCACCGTCGTTCAATGGGATAAAATTAAAAAAAAAAAAAAGTAAATCACTATTATAAAAGATAGATAAGAACTCTTAATTCAATGTCGTAGTGTAACATTTCAAGTTAGTCTCAAAATATTACAGAATGTAAAATACTGATAAAATTACAATTCTAAATTCTCAATGTGCAAATTAGAGGTAAAGAGAGATATTCCCGAATTCATAATGAACAGCTATTTTGACCATTCGTTAAAAAGAATTTTAACGTTCGACTTTCTTTATTATTATTATTATTATTGTTACTGTTTTTTTACAATTATTATTAGTTATAAAATATTCTGCTTGTATAGGTGCAGAGCGTCGATATTGCTGCTTTCAATAAAGTTTAAAGTATGCTCGGAATGAAATTGAACGATTTAACTAATAAAATCGATCATTATACACGAAAATATATGAAATTTTTTTTCGTTAAAATAGCTTATTATTCTATGTAATAGGTTTTGTTGTTTTTATTGAAATTTTCTTTAGATTAAATTTATATACGTTATAATAATCGACCGGTTCTTTGATACATGTCTGGCCCGTAAATAAATAAACGTTTTTATAATTATTAATTACGCATCTTATTCGATTAAACTTGTTTAAAAATTCCTCGATGCACCTTTTAAATATTTATAAGCGTTGCTCAGCGACATTATGGTGCAATGGTGCGTGTAGTTCCAGCACAAACACGAAAGCATATTTGGAATATTAACGAAATTTCGAAAATCAGTTCGTAAAATCCATTTTTATAAAAAGCGCGTTTTTTTTTTTTTTGTTTTTTTTTTTACACTACCTATGCGTAACCGCGCTGTTAACTTTTTCCGCTAATTTCCGAGTAATAGTAGAGTCTATCGGTTTATAATCGTCACGTATTATCAAACAGAATCCCGTATCAATAATGTTCAATCTGTTTTATCGTTAGAAGTAAAGATCGTACACAACACTAATGCATTTAGGAGGCTGCTGAGAGCTTTGCTATCAGGCAATATCAGGATCGTTATTAACGCGGGGACCCTCGTTAACTACATTGTCCTGATGCGTTGAAATTTAAATCAGTAAAACGTACGCGTTTATTATTTGCACAAGCATATTTTTACATTTAATGTATTTTTTACGTTGACGTAATTTTAAAAAAAAAAAAAACAACTGACTAAATGTAACATTTTTTAAAGTTTACTCTGACAAAAATTGCTCGAGATGATAAAGAGTGCGGCAACGAAGTGGATCGTATTTCAAAAAATCATATATCCTCTATAAATTACTCTAACGCGACCGTTCTAGCGTTTTCAGTTTGAAGAGACTTATTTTTTTTTTTTTTAACATTCAGTAGTTCGGCACAATGACACTGAGTGGACACGTGTGAGCAGCGCGTTTACGCGATCGAGCGTTTTATTTTCCGTGGTGATTCGTATGTGTCCGCCGCACGCCATTTTTGAAATGAATTTTCTATAGCATTTAAAAAACTGATTTCGACCGAAAAATAACTGTGCGTACGTGAGTGAAAAACTTCGGAAAATCCGGATCAATTTTTAAAAAAAAAAATGCAGAATCCGTTTAAACAGTCAGAACTCCGGAAAATGTGGAATGAGTTCGAAAATCGATTCAGAAAAGTCCATCGCGTTCAGCCACATGCAAAAAATTTGAAAATACCTGAACGAACGGTTCGCCAGATACTTCACGAGGATCTTAACTTTCATCTTTATAAAATTTTGTGTACCCAACAGCTTTTACCCCCGGCGATTACATCTTCCGATTAACATTTAGTAAAGTGATGCTTGGAAAAATTCAGGGCGGCGACATTAACAAGCAAAATTTTCGTTACTGGAGTGATTCGAATCGTAACATCATCAAGCCGTTACACTCTCCGAAGGTGACGGTTCGGATGGGAATTGCGGTGTAAGGAGTGATTGGCCCATACTTCTTCGACAAGACGGTGAACGGCGAAAGGTACCGCAAAATGCTGTTGCAATTAGAATCCGTCGGACCGGCCTTGAAACGTAAGAAGCTGTTGAGAACGTGGTTCCAGCAAGATGGCCTCACAATGCACACAGCGAGCGAAACGATGGCAGTTCTGCGACAGCTGTTTGGAAAGAAAATGCTCTTGCAACGAATATTTATTGCAAACATTAGCAAGTTGCAACAAGTTGAAAAGAAGGAACGTTATTGACCTAGCGTGATTATTCGATAAATAAATTTGGGATCGGCTGATGAAATTCACGATCTTATTAACATTAAAATCTAGTAAATGACTATTTAGTTCTAGATGTGAAGAGGGGAAAAAAACTTTTACCAACTTTAAAACAAAACTGAATCGCCGTACATCGATCAGAATTTACTTCCATTTTAAAACCGCATACACGACCTAATTAACCTAAACCATCACTAATGTTACAAATAATAAACTTCCTATAGAAAGGAGACTATTTCCTAAAACTTCATAATGATAGTGCTGGTAGTCATAAAAACTCATACTTCTACTGCTATAATATTTATAAATTTTTCTATAATGATGTAGCAACAGTTTATTTGTTTTACGGTTTTATCATAAAACTTACAACTAAATAAACCTGCCATGGTATAGTAATAATAATAATAATAATCATTAGCACAAGACATAAAAATTCTACTACAATGTAAAGTGTAGTTTAAATTTTGATCAACCGATGTCGTTCAACGAATCCCTTCCTGCGGTGATCCGCTCCTCTCTAACACAATGATTAAATTCTAGCAGATCGAAGTTGCTCATTTCTTTTTTTTTTTTTGTTGTTGTTTTTTCGGTTTTAATTAAAACTGAAGGATGTGTATCTGTTATGTTACGTCAACGACAGATTTGTAAAATCTTCAACGCAAATTAATAACATTTCAATGTGCTGTTAAAATAACAGTTACTTTTATTGCGAATGATTCAAAGATAGTAAAAATATCTAAAACAAAGAGACGAATTCACTGAATTACTCATCAATGGCTTTCGCTTTAAACGATTTTGGTATCGTTTATCTCCGCTTGCAATATATTCTTCACTTTTAAACTGATAATTTATGAGTACAATCTCATTTGTAACTGTTTACAGTTTTATAATACTCGTTTTATACCCATATCTTTTATTGATAAGAAGCGAGCAATTTCGATCCCGACCGTCTAGTAACGGCGTTTAGAAATACGTACAAACAGCGCACGGAACGTTATTAAATCTACTATATAATGAAACACTTATACAGCATGCGGTAAGGTACGTTTCTATCTTCGCAACATGCTAATTACGGTTTTAAGAAAATAATTTAATGCAGTATTGTTTTTTATAAAAAAATAATATTAATAAAATTTGAATTGCGGATCGTTCTAATATTCCTTGTTAGGAATATTTTATTATAGCAGCTCTTTTAAATGAATTAAGGAAGGAAAAAAAACATTTAACTTTGAACAAAAGAGGAAAAATGAATAGCCGATTAAATAATATGGAGTTCATTGGTCATTTTAATTATGCGCAAATTGAAGTAATTCTTGAGATGCAGATGCGACACTTTATACAGCACACACCTAATTACGAGTTACTTTTTCTCTTCGGTATTAATTCCGTATTTGGCTTTCACTTTGTCTAGTTCTTCTTTCTTCTTATCAATGTCGACTTTCTTGAACGCTTTCGTCGACTGAAAACACACAAAAATAGCAAAAAAATAATTACACGAAATACGAGTACTAATTTAATCGGTAATTTTAAATTTACCTTCATAGAATTGCTAATGAATAAAAGTTTAGCATGAAGAACGGAAAAATCGAGTGCCATTAATCAACGGCAGCCAAACGCGCAGTGATTATCGTCATTATCGTTTAGCAACTGTACCGCTGCAAGTTTACACGATAGGCACGTTATTTTTTCGACATCAAAACTAATACAACTTTATAAATTTAATATTGATAAATTAATAAAACTTATATAAGCAAAATTCACTAAGTAGAAAAGCAATCAATATATTAAAATTACAACAATGACATATTTCGCAGACACTGCTCCATAATAATAATCGCAGGGTGAATATGCAAGTAAAAAAAAAAAGAAAAAAAAATGTTTTCTATATTCACCCTGCGATTATTATGATGGAACAGTGTCTGCGAAACATGTCGCTGTTGTAATTTTAATATATTAATTGTTTTTCTAGTCAGTGCATTGCTTACATATATAATTTTATTAATCTGGAAAACGTGTTTGTAAAAAAACACCTTATTGATAAATTAAACATTATACGTGTAAAAAGTTACGTGAACGGAAATATAGTAGTAGAGACTGTTACAAAATCTTGTATACGACCCGATTTATAAAAAACTGCATACCCAGACACCGGATTAAAAATGGTGGTCCGAAGAGAAGATTCGAGAAAGACTGGAATTAACGGAAAAGGGGAAATTATTATTCGGTAAGTGCTGAGAAAAAAATTGCGAATAGCACAAAAAAAAAAAAAAAAAGTTTCAATAGATGCACGGATATTTTACCGTTAATTCAGGAAGAACAATTAAACGAGACATCCGAAACAAAATTAATATTCATTCCATTCCATTTTGTTTCCGAAATCCATCTCAAGATAATTACCTAATCTACTTTCAACGCCGCTTCACAAACCTTTACTCTGATCTCCGACAATTTCTCTTTGTAGATCACTTACTATACGTCTATATTTAACTCAACACCGCGGTATTCCCCGTGTCATTCAAAATCTACGAGTATCATTGATTTATAAGCTACCTCTATTATTTCAAAGCTAACTGTGATACCTTTATTCGACCGATTACAATTTTACCTGCTATGCCAATCTCTACTAAGTACAACTTCTAATTTACAAAAATACATTTATACTGTATGTACCACCGTAGAATGATTAAATTTATAATTCTACTTTAATACTTTACGCGAGCCGTTTTTGTTGCTCGATAAAGTTGCGTCATCATTTTTCGATAAATTTTTCACTTACGCTATTACGTGCCTTCGAAATATTTGTAAGTCGTTTTTAATCTACATACTCCCTAACCATTGTCGTCACGATAAATCGCACGGTAATATTTTCCGGTTACCGATATTTCCTTTCATTTTAATCTTCTATTTTTGGTCGATAGCTCGCGATGCAGGTAAATAAATACAGTCACGTTATTACAAATCCATCCAACAACTTCGTCCTCTCTACTTACATATGTAACAGAAAAAATCTAATTTAACAGGAAAAACGTAAATACCTGATAGTACAATACGACCAGATATCGATTGCAAACGTTAAAACCGGATAAGTGATCACAAGCATTTTTCGCGTCAAAAATATCTTCGTAAACTACAAACGCCGTTCCTCTAGTATCCGGAGTGTTCCCTCTGTAAAAATTTTAATTTTCCTTAAATTATCCCTATTATGCAACTGTTAAAAATACATACTTCAAATAAACAAAAGCAGCACAAATATCATTAAATAAGTAAGTAAAAAAGCCAATTATATAAGGTCTATAATTTACATATATATCATTATATAAGTATGCTTGTATCAAACAACAGCTAATAAAACTTCCAGTAGATATCGAAGACAAAATTTTATTTGGCGACCGCCGAAAGTTTAAACATTTTATTTTAGACGTTAACAACACGTGTGCACATTAGGGCTGTTAAAAACCGTGTAACCGCGGTTGCGGTTAAAAGCCGACGACACGGGTGAAACCCGGTTTTACGGTTTTCAATGAAAACGGCTAATTGTACGAAACGATATTCGTATTAATCACAATGTTGATTAAATAATAATAGTAACAATAATCTTTTTTCCGTTTCTTTTTGGATTGTTGCGTAATTAATATCATTGCGGAACTTAGTTAAAATAGTTCGTATTTTGTTGTTATCGCTTTGTCATTTAATAACATCAATCCTAGCTTCAAAAAATTATTTATTTACGGGAAACCCGCAGCTCGGTGAGTTAAAACCTTACTTCATAATCACTCGCGTACGCGAACTGCTTACGGGAGTGAGTCACTCAGCAATGCAACAGATGCTATGCTACAAAAGACAGTCCGCTCCAACCAGTGCGATTTATTTACAACGCATTGGGGAAAAAAGTTGTATTAAGTGGTTGAAAGTTAGTTTCGACGATTTATTTTCTTAAGCTATAATTTAATTCTGATATCGTTTTCAATTCAAGATGCCAAAAAAAAAAATAGTTGGGTATGGAATCACGCTGAAAAATCCATAGACAGTAAAGAAGCAATATGTAATTATTGTAAAGCCGTCTTAAGTTACAATGGTTCTCCTTCGGCAATAGCAAATCACTTGAAAATTATTCATAACAGAATGCCTAATATTGTTATTTTCGTTTTTTTTACGGTATCTCAGCCATTTTTCAACTGGTTTAAAAAATTCTTGTTGTTGGAGGTTAAAGATAATGGAAAGTTCTATAACGGTGAATTTTATTGGATTTTTAAAGGTGATGGAAGAGATTCAAAAAAAATAAAAGCATGCATTTTTGGCTGAAAAACCTCTTGAAATTCAACTAACAACACCAAAATAGATATATGTTACATACATATATTAAAATAAAATGTTTTTCTGAATTTTTTCGAACTTCAGGAACAGATGAAACAAGTCCAAAAAAATGAAAACATTCATTTTTGTCTGAAAAATCTTTGAAGCTTCAACCGGAAGCAACCTATAAAATGTAAGTTACATAATATGTCATTGTGTTACCTAATTTGCCATTATGGGAATTTTAAATTCGTGCAGAACCTCTATATTTTTTTATTCTAACAATCCGAAAAAATTCAGGAAAACATGTTATCTTCAAATATGTAACATATATCTATTTCGTTGTTATTAGTTGAATTTCAAGATGGTTTTCAGTCAAAAATGCATGTTGTTTTTATTTTTTTTGAACCTCTCCGTCACTTCTAAAAATCTGAAAAAATTTCAATAAGTAGTTTACACGACAAAACACGTTATATATTTTTTCCGTCGTAACTGAAATTTAAAATATTTTTTATGACATTTTAAAAATTTGAATTTAGCGTCTAAAAATTTTAAAAAATTCACCATTATAGAATTCTCCATTATATTTAACCTCCAACAAGAATTTTTTAAATCGATTGAAAAATAGCTAAGATATCGTAAAAAAAACGAAAATAACGAGAAATGGTGACTACAGGAGCCCCCTGTAGGACTAGGGGTCTAAAACTTCCAGTTTTAACTACTTTTTTCATGCCCTAGATTTATATATATTTTTTTTATAAAGTTTGGTTTAAAGGCACTCTTACACCCCTTAACCGGCCATACCCTCTAAAATAAAATCTTATAGTTTATTAAATAACCGTCTATACGAACAATTAAAAAATTATAGTTATAACGATATATTTAAAAAAAATTTTTAATTTTATTATATAACTGTTAAAACGATTAACTGATTTATACGGTTAACCGTACCCGTAAAAACCGCAAACACGGTTTTTTCACCCGAATGATCGGTTTAAACCGATACGGCGGTTAACCGAGTTATCCGTATATCCGTTAAAATCACCAGCCCTAGTGCACATGAATTAGTTAAGATGCGCTTGACTATCAACCAGGGGTGGTGTAATGGATATTCGGGGTTTATGTCTGGTTCCAAATTCGAGTTACTGTTTCAGTGGTTTGTACACCTAACATTTAAAAAGGCAGGATATCAGAAAAATTTGTAGAGAACAGAGACAGCTATGGTAAAGGAACTAACCTCCCCACTCTAAGTGCCGTGCCATTAGGCTTCTTCGTACGAAAAGCTTAAAGTCGTATTCCCCAACACTGTGCCAAGGGTGCCGAACTCACTTTCGCATATACAATTTTTTTCTGCTACAAAAAGTACAACCTAATCAGCTATAGAAAAAATAGTATCTGGAAATCTAAAGATATTTCATAATATGTGTGTATGTATGTATGTATGTATATTATATATTCTGGCTATTACCCGCGGTTTCGCCGGTACATTAATACCGTTTAAATCCGTGCTTGGAAATTAAAAGTTCAATTTTCAAGTGTCGCAGCAGCAGCATATGTTGTCTGTGTTCGGAATAAATACTACATTGTTTGGAGTATTAATAAACACCGAACAAACCGAAACGTAGAAATTAATAATTAAGAGAGGGAGAGAGATAGAGAAAGAGAACATTTTATTATAATAAATCCCTCAAGAGAAAGAGAAAAACTTGTAATGGTAATAGCATTCTCTCTTCTTAACATAAACAAATAACCGCGCCGGAAATTAACATTCCAATAAATATATAAGTTTTCTTACTTTTCTCAGATACGATATAGACTGTTAGATAAAAATGGCAGAGTTATCTCTATGTCGCTAGTGCGGCTGGACAGATATCGTTCCCTCTATCGCTAGTAATCCGCTATTTGAATTTTAAACTGTTACAACTTCTGAACTACTTACGGTGTTAATGTGAAACAAAACTCAATATGTCATATTCAAATAATATTTCCCATGACAAGAGCATCATTCGTTTTGGTTGTAGCGTGATATTAAATTTTACTATAAAATAAGGTACACCCTCACCCCTCTTAAAATTTCGAAGTTTTTAAAAAGAATTTCCAGTCTTTAGGGTTATCTGGAAAGTAGTACCCGTTTTGGAATATTAAAAAAAAAATAGTACACATTAACAAATATTAACGTTTTATTTGTAAAGAACTGTACTTCTCTACATTATCACTTCACAAATTTAATTATTTGTCGTAACGCGTGATGAATTTTTGTATCCTAGCTTCACATTCCTCCGCCGCCAGTGTATTGAGACACGTAGTCACAGCTTCTTTTGGTTCTTCATTACTTTCAAATTTCTTTCCTGCCAAAAAGTTCTTGAGTTTTGTAAACAGATGACAATCTGAAGGAGCCAAATCTGGACTATAGGATGGACGGTTGAAAGTTTCCCATTTGAAACACAAATTGTTATGTTATCCAAGCCGTATGAGGCCGGGAATTGTCGTGGATCAGAATGACACCACTAGACAACATACCTCGCTGTCGATTCATCTATAACATTGCTTCTACATACCCCTCCTTCACTTGACGATGAAGTCGCAAGGTCGCACATTTCTTGCGTTGAGAAATCTAATCACAGTCCTAACTTCACAACTGGCGGCGTTCTCTATTTCCTTGAACATTATAAACACTCACAGAAACAACTCGAGACGTAACTTTGCACACAGACAGCTGAAATAAAACTGAACAAGTACTCATCCGGCGGCTACTTCGCCAGCGTTTCACACAGCGCAAACGGATGCTAATTTCTGGATGACCCTCGCACGTTAGTATACAATGTAAACACATATTCATGCAAAATTATAATATGATGAACCTAATTTTTACGAAGATATTACACTTTACGAATTTTTTGGAAGACAGTTTGTTAGAATTTTTATACCGCTTGAGAAAGAAAAAAAAAAGCCCGCAAGAAAACGTTCCGATTGTAGAGAAACTCCTCTACAATGGCCATCTCAAAAGTAAGTTTCCGTACGCTCTATCATTTAGACAGATAACTTTATAATAAAATCGGAAATTGTGTATTTCTCAATCTTCACATTTTTCAACATATTCATTGTATAATAGCGTCGTAACATGAGGCAATTTTACGTAAGCCAACGTCGTAGAATTCTGGAGATGCATTCCTGAGTAAAACCTTCAACTCCTATTTTCATTTCATTATCGTAACTTAAACCTTGACCGACTAAACGTTCGTTTAATTTAGGGAAGAGTCACAAATTATTCGACGCAAGATGCTGCGGCTTCGTACTGAGCGAAACAGACAAGGTAGCACACATTTAAATATCTTTTTGAACTCTTCTGAAAGACGGTAGCATCCAGCAACTGAGAAGTTTACGAAATCTGACAAACGTCTTGCACGTACTGCTGAGAGGCAAACTGGTGACTCTGTAGACGAAAAAACAATTGCGAAATCATAATAGACCAATCCTCTTCCAAGAGTTCTGATGAATGTTTTCAAACACTGACATTGACATTGACTCATCGCCCACTGCGTGACATATCACGTGCTTGAAGCTTTCACGCCAACACCTTACCATTTGCATCGACGCCATTCTCCTTAGCATAATTCCGCCTGAATATCTGTAGAATCCTTATTTGAAACAGACAAAAACCGGATCGGACTTTACAATTGACATGCGACTCCACCATTAACTCCACACGTTTACTAACACGTCGCTTCTATTCACGCAATCGATTAAAAATTTTAACAATGTCACCAAAATCTCAAAAATATTTAACTTCTCTCAAATTTCACTGCATTCCGTTAATTTCGATATAAAGAAACTTACTTTTCAGATGTCCCTCCTACATTACGCACCAATAGAGATAATGCTACGGATAATACAGAAAAAGTATTTCGCTCATATTCCTCAAGAACCAGTCTGATTTATGTGCGGCACGGGCACTGGAGAAAAATTTGAATGATATTAACATCGAAGAACGCTTCAACAGAATTTAACATACCAGGCGTTTTCTGGTTCTTCGAGACACTAGTGTCCAATGTTTTTCGAAATCTACTTATTAAAATAGACGTTCCACAGAGCATCTTAGTCACCTGCGGAAAAATTCATATAGAAGAAAGTCCGTCTCGTTCAAAATTAACGGCACTAAAGACATATATTTGTGGTCTACAAGGACAACTGTCAAAGCATCGCTGTTGCTTTTCAATAAATGCGGAACGCGAATTAATATCGTCAGGCAATTTATCCGATGGCGGAAGAGTAGCCAATAATCCCGGATACGCGATCGACATGAACGTAAATGAAAGTGGTAAAACACACTCGCTTCTAGGTAATTACAGAACAACGGAAATGAAGACAGACAAAAGCAAAGTCACTAGATTCAGAAGGAAACAGGTTATTCATCAATCACTTGAGTTCCTGCTTTGACAGTTGATACGAAAACAGAATAGGAAGAATACAGTAAACAAAAACTATTGCGTCGCAGTTTAATAAGATCATTGAAAGAAGTTATGGCATTGAAAAGGTTACGAAAATCAAAATTTGGTAATTTCAGGCATTTCACGAAGAGAGAAAATGGAGAACTTGAGAATTTCATTATCAAACAAAAAGTAATCTCGTGGCCGATGTGCAAACGGTTGCGCTTCGATCACACGAACAGAGAAGACCGTACACAATGTTCATTTAACGGGTGTAACCATTTTCGTATCGATTGATAAATAAGAGAATTTTACTGCTATTTCTCGAAAATATCCATTTAGAAGAATAATATAATTTGTTACCAATGTTTTAGTTTATATTAATCATTTCATTCTCTTTGCCTGGCAAAAATACTATAAGAAAAAGTAGACCAAAAAAATCCAGATTCGACTAGAAAGTGAAATATTTCAATATTCCGTTTTTTTTATGTATTTTATACGAGTTTACCTATTTTTACTTTAGGGTTTGCGAGATTTTCATTATTTTTTACTATTACTTTTTTTCCTAGATATTTATCGTTCATCAATGTTACGTAAAAATAAGTTAATCCATCGACATTTATACGCTGAAACTGAATCGTTGTTTTCATAAAAGCCATCAACTTGTGCAATTTAAAAACATTTATTTACAATGCGCATAATAAAAATGGTACGCACTTTAGCATGTATAAATACAAAATAATAAATTCTTAACAGCGCGTATTTTTCTGCCAACGTAACTTTAAGTTCGCAATATTGGTCTAATAAGAAATACGCAATATAAATAGAATTAAACCTGAAATATCATATAGTAGATTTTTTTTTCTTTTTTTAACGAATAATATTAAATGTTACAAATACAAAAATATTCGCGGATTTAATATTTAGTTACGATTCGTGTAAAATTACATTTTTTTATATTAATTACAAACGCTAAAAGTGAATCGTTTTGTATCCCAAACGAGACATATTTACTGTAAATTTATACGAATTTATAGGCTTTTAATAAAAATTATTTAATTAGAACATTAAATAATGTAACATTCGATAGACGATAAACCTCGGATGAAAAATAAGAGGTAAGAAAGCCGTGTTACCATCTATTTACTAGTAAACATTTTTTTTTTTTTTGTTTCTTTGTTTTTGGAGATTGTGTATTCCGTACTAAATAAACTTCTTTTTTCGTAATACTGCAAATAGTTTAGTTTTTCTTTATTAATATTACTTACACTCGAATTTGTCTGATAGCTCCATATTTACCAAATATATCATACATTTCCTCTGCTGTAATTTTGTACGGTAAATTCCTTATATATAAAACTCTGTTTACTTCAGGCGGAAGACGAACCTAAAATTACAATCACGTATTAAATAAAAACAGCTAATTAAAACACTAAACGAAGTATAAATATCAATTATTAAACATTCGCAAAATAAAATAAACGATTATAAAAACATGTGAAATATCCAGATTTCATTTAAATTTAGAGCCGACTGGTTTCGGATATTTGATCCATATTCATGGTTTGTGAATATTTATATATTTACTTTTACATTTTAATCGTTCACAACCGTAACCATAAATCTAGTATCCGAGACCAGTTAGCTATTAAATGGATTTGTATATTTCATATGTTTTTATAATCATTTATTTTATTTCATGTTTATCTTCAATCACACAATTAATATATATTTCAAGGTGGACATCAGAATTAAACAATTACTGGTTAACGAATCATTTCGACACAAACAGGTAAACATTTCCTAGACAATGCGACATCAGCAACTATTCTATGCCAATGGTTTTTTAAAATTAATTATAAACTACAAAATCTACATATAATTATCATCTGAAATATACGGCTGAGACTCTTGAAATACTTACATTTGTTCGTCTTTGCATTAACGCCATGGCGACTAATCGGAATAAAAGTGCATACAATCTTCACTTATTTCAGAATTGAGAAATTAAAATATTTCAAAACTATAAAGCGAAATACTGCTTACAGCGATACAATAGTTTACGCAAGATATTTGACGGCAAAAAAATATCAGGTTTATAATTGATTTTATACCGAAACTATTTACCAAACACCGCTACTTACTACAAGCAACTAAAATATAACGTTTTTAGAGCGGGTGCGACTAAAAACCGGAAACTTAGTCACAGAACTGAAACTATGAACTATTCAATTTGTATATGTATGAACTAAACTTAAAATTGATTCAATAGAATCCAAAGAACTAAAGAATTTGAATGTGTTGTTTATTATGGATTTTTGTGAAGAAATTAAGGCCCCCCTTAGAATTTAAAAAAGAAAAAAAAAACAAGATTAGTTTCATTTAGTATCAAAATCTGTATAGTGTAGAAAAAATTTACTTTTTTTATAATTCTTTTATAAAATAAAAAAAGTTGATTTTCAATGAAAATAAAATTATTTGAAAACAATTTCGCGTCAATTAAAACACTAGTAATGTAATTTTTAATATTTTCATTATACGTTTTATGCTAAAAAGCAGTGGCGGATAAAAGTTTTTTTACTTCACAATTTTATCACAATAAACACTGTATACTTTAAAAATTGTTCATTACTTTAGCATAGTCAGTGCATATTTAATTTCACAAAAGTATTCATTTATTTAAAAAAAGATTATACTACCCTGAAAAATATTGCTTAAATTTTTGAGATCTTTGAAAAATTCAACTATTATTTAACCACCTAGCTTATGTACTCTTATGTTACCCTTTAGACTGAAATCATAATTTTGATTTTTTCTGCATGTTAAAAATTAAGCTTCTAACGATCTACTATAGTTTGATTCAAATTTTAAAAATTTTGAGGACCGCTGGATCTGCCACTCCATAAAAATTTTATTTAGGATAATGGTCCGTATGCACAGCAGATCTTTGAACACCTTATAATAGACTGTGCGCTCATTTCTGAGTATTTCCAACAAAAAAAAAAATACTGCTTGGCGTAATAAATAATTTGCGGACAGCTGTGCGTTTCAGACAGTTTATACTGACCATCATCAGAAGTGAAGTCAATATAAGCTGTCCGAAACGTTCAGTAATGTATTTTTGGTAATAAATATAGTTCACTTTTTAAATGCAGTTGTCTGCAAAATATGTATAACGGTTAATCGCTGCAAAAAATTTACACATTTCATAACTGCTTGGCATAATTTTTTTTGAAACTAAATAAAGTGAAAAATTTTTCCACCACCGTTGAAGTTTTAGAGGTAATGATTTTGCAAGACACGGCTGGAATGTAAACAATCAGTGGCAAGTAAAATTCCGTAGGGCTGAGATTTCGATTTTAAATAAATTTAGTTTTTGTATTTTCAGTCTCTCAACACCCCCTAAAAAGAAAAAGAAAAAAATAATAAAAATCCGAAATAGTTAACATGTTCGGAAAAAAAATAATACGTTGTATAATTTTACACAAACTGAAGAACATGAATGTAGTAAAGAACAGGAAACAATGTTGATATATTTCTTTTGCATCAAAATAGGGCAAATATGAACAATTTATTCCAAAACGACAGTTCAACTTTACAAAACAAGTACAATTCAAACGAAATGTGCTTTTACAAATTATTAATGTCATTAAATATATCGGCAAAAGTGAATTAAATTACCGCAAAGTTACTTATCTTCTAGGTAATCCCGAATCAGATCATGGGATTTTATTACTCTTACTTCTGCGGGAGTATAATGCATGTAATAGGTTGTCTAAAATCATTTTGTATTACGTAAAGTTTTCAAAAATTGTATAAAAATTACATAAATTAAGTGAATACAGAATCAGAAATTATGCAATTTACATAATTCTTCTAATAAGTATATAATGAAAATTATGTATAAGAAATATCTGTTTTTATTACTTTACAGTTATTTAATAATGTCTTTTATAATGTTTACCTGATGTAAAACATTTAATAGACTTCCTATTCGGGTTATCACATTATATTTGTATTCAAACTGCGTTACAAATTATGAACTAGTTATTTTGTGCTAGTTCGTTCATAATTTTTGTTTTGTGACGATTCAATAACTATAAAATAAATTATATATATATATATATATATATATATATATATATATATATATATATTAAATAAATGTAAAATAGAATTTTCGGTATGTTTTAAATGTTTTTTAATATTCAACACCAATTTTGAAGGGGAAAAAATCAAATTTATTTAATGTACATTAAAAATTAATAAAATTTAATGTCATCAAACAAGACGTAGGATCATTTTCCCTCTTTTTTAAGATCACACTTAAAGCGTTTCAGATGATTATATTTGATTAGCTGTAATAAAATGTGATCGAAGAAACTATATCAGTTTTTCTCATACGTTCTGTATAAAATTATTTGTTTTAATATAAAATGGGAATTCCATAAACTGCCAGGATTATGTAGACTGTCGGTAGATATATGTTAAGTGGTAGATAATTCTATTTTATTCAGTGTTTTCGCGTAATTAGTATTTTCACGATTAAATGTTATTTATTTTATTTAGTAATAATATTAATATTTATTCCAAAAGTAAAATATGTGTTTTATAATTTTCTAGTTTTCATACATGCCATATTAAAAACATATATTTTTGTATTGTAGAAGGTAAATTATTTCCCGCGGATTAGCTTATAGTTTCAGGTAATAATTAAATTTACGATTTGTGTATGGTTTATAACTGATTTTTTATTTAATATATTTGAAGTGTTGTATTTTTATGACTTCTCCAAAATTTTCGTTTTTCTCTTTTTTTCATTTAAATCAGTTATTGAGTTTAGATCGCGTATTTTTTAATGTTGTGATCGTTGTTTCTACGCATTATGTATTGATTTTGTTTTCTCGCTGTCGTATTTACTGTATTATATTGAGTCACTGGAAAAACAAATGTAAACGGGTATTGTATACCATATATTTCTAAAACTCGGGAGTGGTTTAACATTCAAAATCATTTAAAACACTAAATGAACGGAAGAGACTACTAGATATGTCAGTCTAACATTTTTAGTACTCTATGTGTAAACCTGTAGCAATAATGTAATGTTCCACTGATAGTGGGAATATGTTCAGATTTAGTATTGCATTTTATTCCTCAAATCATAAGAAATTTATTTGAAAAGTTAGGGATCTGTGTGAGCGCGGTACAACTGGGAATTATAATTTTAAACAGTTTAATTAATGCAGTTCAAATCAGGTCCACAAATATTTTTAAAAAACATGTAAAAATTTGTACGATTAAATTACGGCTTTAATCGTATTTACTTAAAATTTTGCCCCCCGCCCAAAAAAAAAAAACAAAAAATCGGCCCGTCTAATTAAATTTTATACAATTGTAATAACTGTTATAAATGTGAGAAAGAGATTTATGGGAAGTTTTAAAACAAGAAAGAAGATAAAAAGTAAATTAAACTGTTCCGAGGGACCTTGCAATTGGAATTTAATGCTGACTCTGGTAAGTACTAATGTTGTTTAGAAAT
This sequence comes from Icerya purchasi, assembly GCA_039619475.1. Lineage (NCBI taxonomy): Eukaryota > Metazoa > Arthropoda > Insecta > Hemiptera > Monophlebidae > Icerya > Icerya purchasi. The sequence goes on from CM077116.1 coordinate 493,656,501, forward strand.
AATCATATCCCTATTAAGTATATTAATCTGAAATTGGAACACTCGAATTGCGCACTGCCTTTAAAAAAAACACTTTATCAAATTTTTGAGTTTGACATTAAGTATATACAGTGAAGTACCGATTATCCGAAATAATCGGAGATTGACCATTTCGGAAAAACGATTTTTTCGGATAATCGATAATCGTTATAGAAGCATTACATGTGTTTATAGAAACATTATGCGTATTTAACATATAAAAGAAAAACATTGAAAATTGCGGAATTTAATAAAGTACAGTAATGTAATATGTTGTAATGAAAAATAAAAACTCGAATGTAGTATCATGTAGGCCTACGGTACGTATATGTAATTACGTACGTACATATTAAAAATCTTAAATACCTTAAATATGTATTAAAAATAATTAAAATACGTTAAAACATCCATTTCGGATAAGCGATTTTCGGATAATCGGTACTTCACTGTATTATTATAATACAGAGTTATTTAGTTTGAAGGAACCAGGTTTCAGGAAAATTTCAGTTCTGATTATTTTACCCATTAGTCATTCAATGTACTATCAAACAATATATAGTATTCTACTTAAATTTTAAATGGCAACACAAAAATTTACAATAAAAATAAAATCTCATTTAATACAATTTAGTAGTAACACTTACAGTGACAATAATTATGGAAATAGTGTTAGTGTTATCTTATTTCTTTAAATGTTAGTTGGATGTAACAAGATAATATTCCTTGGTCGTTTTTTTTGTAATTTGTAGTTTATTGTAAATTAAATAATTTCTACTTTACAATAATAGATATTAATGTGTTTTGTTAGATAAAATATATTAATAAAAAATCTGATGGGGGGGTCATTCTATTTTTCTGTTTCTTTATTGACATAATGATTGTATATTATTTACACAATTTTATTTTGTCGTTAGCGAAATCTTTTTCTTTTTTAAAGTTTTTTTAAACTCGTAAATTCCGAAAGTTCTTTTAAGAAACTGAAATAAGGTTTCATTACTTTCGTGTAGTGTTTTCCATTAATACATAACATGCCCGGAAAAAAATCTTTTTTTGAACTTTTAAATTTCCAATACCTCTCCCTCCTTCCCCTCGGTAATTTAAATTTGAAGCTAAAACAACATCGTTATATTTTTTTTCCGACGTATCCTTATTTATATATTTACGAAAACTACATTCGTTTGCTGTTTTTAGACTCAAATGGGGTTTAAATTAAATGTTTATTTCATGCGATGCAAAATTCGTTGCATATTTTAAATTTTAGAAATATTAATATCGGTTGGCGAGTTATAAATTTTGAAGTGATTTTTAGGTAATTTTAAATTCGTCATATTATATATTCTTAACTTCTTACGCGATGTGTAGTGCTCAAGGGTTAGAAGAGCTATTCGAACTAGAGATGCGCAAATCAACTCCGCTAGAGGAGTTGGATATATGTGTGTCCGTTCCGACTGCGGATATATATCCGCTTCTCAACTCCAACTCCGGCGGAGTTATCTCATATCCAGTGTATAATCGCACTCTTTGCTAAGTATTCAACTCCAACACTGCGTAGTACTCCAAACGCACAAAGCAACAAAACATGGTGCTCATTTTCTTCGCGCAGTTCCGATTTACCGACAGCGGATGAAAAACTCTCGCACATACATACTGTTTTCTGGTAAATAAGATATTTCTTATCTATAAGCATAAAGTAGCTAGTAGGAATGGGTAACTCTGGACACAGTTATATCCTCGGGGAAACATATCCGTGGTCGGACACAGTCATATATATCCCCGACCATATATCTCAACGCCGAAAAAGTCACACAACGAACAAATATTATCATTCTGGACACAGTTGAATTCACTGCTGGCGGAGTAATTTGATATATTTCCACTCTGAAAGGGACAGCTGTCCAAATTTGTCTTATCATTACTGTTTCACGGAATTAGGTTGTGTTCATAGACTGCAGTATTGAGGGATAATAACGCGGTGTGATTTAAAGCTTTCAAGTCGAATGAGTAATATGATCCACAAATTTAATGCTAGATGTTATTTAACGCGATGCGAACTAGCCATTTTATGCGTATAGATAAGAAATATCCAATTTATCAGAAAACAGTATGTATGTGTGAGAGAGTTTTTCATCCGCTGACAGTAAATCAGAACTGCATGAAGAAAATGCGCACCATGTTCTAGCACGTTTTGTTACTTTGTGCGTTCAGGGTGCTACATGGAGTTGGAGTTGAGAAGCGGATATATATCCACAGTCGGAACGGACACATATATATCCAACTCCTCTAGCGGAGTTGATTTGAGCATCTCTAGTAGCTAGTTCGCATCGCGTTAAATAACATCTAGCATTAAATTCGTGGATCATATTACTCATTCGATTTGAACATTTTAAATCACACCGCACTATTAGCCCTCCATACTGCAGTCTATGAACACGACCTAATTCTGTGAAACAGTAATGATAAGACAAATTTTGTTAGTTGCGCGCGCAGCTGTCGCCTTTCGGAGTGGAGACATATCAAATCACTCCGCCAGAAGTGAATTCAACTGTGTCCGGAATGACAATATTTGTTCGTTGTGTGACGTTTTTCGGAGTTGAGATATGTGGTCAGAGATATATCTGACTGTGTCCGACCGCGGATATGTTTTGGCGGATATAACTGTGTCTGGAGTTACCCATGCCTAATTCGAACATTATGCATTTTCTGTAAGAGCATTTTAATATTATTTTTGCACGTAACTTTACATTTAAATGTGCAACCGTCATAATTTTTCCTCATAAAAAAAGTGCATTAAAAATTATCACCCGGCTTATAATAAGTACACATAACAGTAATTCGACTGTTTTTAACTGCTCCATTGCTAATCATAGGAAATAAAAAGATGTCTCAGAATATTGTTATTTTACAGCGGCTTTGTAAAATTCCAACTGTTTTAGAAATATTCATCCCTGTAATAAAAACGTTAAAATTGATAAAGCTTAACATTAATAGGGTAACACGGAATTAACATTAATAGTATATATGAAAGCGGAATACTTTATTAAAAACAGTAACTTGTAAATTAAGAAAAATTTTAGCTGTTGCTTTGTCAAGAGGTAAAATACACGTTTGATCGCAAATGTAATTCTTTTGAAACTAGAAAGATGAAAGATCATAAATGTAAATAGACAGTTAGGAGTGCGTTAAATAGACAGTGAAAATTGAGTTAACTGTGGTAAATTGCGAAAGCCAGAATCAATTTTTAACAATTAAAACATAAATGAGGTCATAAATATATCACAATGTTATTTATCAAAAGTATATAATATTTGTTTCGTGAACGAAAAAGGTAACTGGGTTTGAAAAATTTTATATTTTTAAAATTAACCTGGCGTATTCTCAAATACTTTTTAATAAACCGTTGTACAGGAAATATTTTTAATACATAAATAGAAGTAGTATTTTTCGTTAGCAGATTAAAAATTCATTTTAAAAATACGTAAAAATTTTTAAAGCTATTGAACATTGAAAATGTAGTACAATGAAGCGTTCATCAGTTTTGGAAGCACTGTGTCTATCAAATATCATGGTCTGAGTGCCGTTTTCGTTCGTTTTTTTTTTTATATTTTATACCTGCAAACGTCCGGTGCGCAATTTGAGTGCGGAGATTATTGGACACCTTTTTTTAACCGTCGCCTATGGGCGTAGCTAAAAATTTTTCCTAGGGGAGCAGCTGACCAGCTGAATATGTATATATGTGTGTGCGCAAATATAATCATATTATATTAAAAAATTGATATAAACTGAATAACTTAAATAAATATATAACCGAAATAATTAACAGCTTATTTAAGAAAGGGCTTTATTTACAGATCACTTAATTTTTAAATACTACGCAAAGCCGTACCAAAGAATCAAAATACTTCAAAATAAGATACAGTTTATTATAATATACTTTACTGATTTATAAATTTCTTATATAAGTTTCAATTTTCTGTGTTTTTCGCTGAACCGATTAAAGACTGCCCCAGATTTTTATCGTGTTTTTGACTATTTCATTCTCTATATGCAGGGAAGACATAATATGTGAAAATCTGTTTAGGAGCATGTCGTCAGATGGCCCGCACGCTTATGGGAAATTATTGTAATAGTCACGGTATTAATTTCGAAAAACATTGTGCACTTTTCAAATTTTTCTCTGTATGACATTTAGACGATTCTTCTAGAGGGGGCAATGAGTTTTCTAGGATGAGCACTGCCAACCCTTGCCCCATCTAGCCTAGACCCATGCCGTCGGTCCAGGTAAACAACGGTGAGCAATTCAAGTGCGGTCATCTGAAATATATTACCTTTTATCTCTTTTTTTTTAAACTTTTCAGTGGATTTTAATAAATCTTTAGAGTCAATCTCGAAATCAATACTTTTATTAAAATCATTTTATTTTGTAATTTTTAATGAAAATATTTTTGAGGAATAATCTGTATTACATAAAGCTGAGATTGGTTCAAAAGTAATGTTCAAATTCCGTTAGTGATAAGGTTGTAAATGGCACTTTGGGGGTTTCAATTATTCTTTATTCGAATCTATGTCCGCGGTAATTATCATTGATGATATTTTAATTTTTTGTCCGGCTATATTAAAAATTAGTTTTCTTTTTAATATATATTTCCATGGTAAATAAATGTTGATAGTAATTTAAGTATCAATGGCGCTTGCTATATTAATAAAAATAGGTAGCACTGTAGTCTAGTGGTTAAGGTACTTGACTAACAAACCGGAAGTGTCACAGGTTATCGAAACATATTTCGTTTTGGATCCGAGTTGCTCCCAGGTAGTTTTACGTAGCCTGAAATAATTGGGTATCAGAGAAATCTGGGAAAGTAAAGGAGAGACCGAGAGAACAGAACTATCCTCAGTATTCTCATCAGATCCATTAGGCTTAGTACATTATGAATTTTAACTTCACAGTCCCCGGCGCCTTGTCTAAAATATGGGACTTACTTTACTTTCCCTAAAGAAAACCTCTTTTTTACCTCATTTGATGACTACCGAGTATTTGTGTTTATTAATGGTTTCCCTACATGGACTACTAGTAATCGCGATATATTTTCGAATGGACAAAGAATCATTAAAATCGGTCCATACTGGCAAAGGTTGTCGGTAAATAAATGAAAAATAAAAATAAAAAATAAAAATAAAAAAACCTACATAACGAACATCGTCATCATCATTATAGTCGTGGGCTCGTTCCTAGCATCGTGAAATTATGAGTAATGATGAATTTTCACCCGGATAATATAACGAAAACATATGTTGATTTTATTCCGAACGAATTCACATTTTGCATTGTACAATTTCTATTTGAAATACAGTTTGCTGCATACCGAATAGTATTTCAAATAAGTAAGCACTCGGTTTTAATAAAAATGTTCGTGAATCGCTTTTGATCATCACGGTATAGTTATCTACGGGAAATAAAATTTTACAGATATCTGAGGTCCGGCTTACGTAAATGTACTTTATTTGGGCGGGGGTTTGTGCATACTTACCAAACTCTTAGATTGTTGCGAGATTTAAATTCGGGTTCCATTTTATGAACTACGCATAAATGACGATCCACCTATTTCCTAATTTGAAGAATAACTTTCCACATTCTTCGCATTCAGTCTAGCCGACTTTTACCTGTAAGTATTATACAAAAACAATGGATACATGTATATTAATGATAAGCCATTTTTTCGCGAGTAGTTAAAATAAGAAAAAACCACTATAGAAAACTATTCATCGCAAAAGTATAATTTTAACAAACGTTTCTCCACACGTTTATCATTATGTATAGTCCTTAATATTCGTGCTTCACAACTACATATAAATTTTTGATTTTATGTAACACGAAGTTACACAAAATATTGTAAGCACTATGACTTATATTATTTCTAGTTACATTATATTCCTTCTAAGTTGTTACGCAAAAAATAAAAATGTAACTGAAATCCGAGGGTTCGGTAAGTTTTTACCACATAGCGGATTCCGAAGAATCCTAAGTGCGCAGTCTAATTCTCTCAATTTACGTCCCATTAATGGTATTTCAAAATGCCCCGAGGAATAAAATATATTTTTTCATCGTTAATAAAATGTATCCGGTGTGTGCATGAATTATGTAATATATGCCCTAAACACTGAAACTATTTGTATTACTCAATATAATAATTTCAATTAGAAATTCTCAAAAAAAAGGAAAATTTGTAAAACAACCGCGTATAAAGAAACAATTATTGTATCAGAAATGCCTTAGAAAATTGCCTGTGATAGAAACAAATATGAAAAATAAATTATCTATTGGTAACGAAATAAAATGAATAACGTTATCTCGAATGACGTAGGAATTGTGATAAGGCCGTCAAATAAAATTTCACTTTATTTATGTTTAAAGGTATCGAGCGTGTTTTTTTGTTATTTATTTTTTCTGTTCTTGTTTATTCAAGTTAATTACGTCGACATCATGGGAAAGGAGTCGTTCGCGATCGAACCGAATAAAGCGATTGCACAGGAGGAAAATGGATACTTAATCACTCCGTATTGCACACGCGGCATTATGCAGAAGTTAAACGAATCTAGAAAAGCCTGTTCCGCTTCTTGCGATGTAGTAATAACGGTCGGCGACGAACGATTTTTCTGCCACCGGGCGATCCTGATGGAGTGCATTCCGTACTTTGATAAAATGTTTAGATCCTGTTTTAAAGAAAGCAGCGAAAACGTGATCACGTTGAAGAACTTAGACGCGAAAGCCTTCGCCACGATACTGGAATGTGTATATATCGGAGAACTGAACTTTCCGCTGCCCGAAGACACAGCGGGTGCGTTAAATATAATGACGGTTTGCGACTATCTAGGATTGGCCGATGCGCTGGGCAAGTGTTTGGATTCCTTTCGGAGTTACTTAAATTCGGAGACTGTATTCGATATATGCGCTTGCATCGTCGAAACCGGCTGCAATACGGAGGACCTTTCGAAAATGGTGTACAGTTATATTCTAGAAAATTTTCCGGCTATTTACCGCTCGGAACGCTTTCATTCTATGCCTTATTTCATATTGGAGGCAGTGCTGAAGGACGATTCGGTCAACTCGAACGAAAAACAAATTCTGTCGGCAATCGATAAATGGGTCTCTTACGACGAGCCGAACCGGTTGAAATTCGTCAATCAGCTTATCGACGCTGTCCGAATTCCATATTTGTACAACTTAGCCGGAATAGGCGACAATCGAAGCACCACTAATAAAACGTTATTGAGCAGAGTTCGCTCGTTGCAGGCGCGGATGTGTAATAATCCGACGACAAAACCGGAAGTCGGCGACGAAGTTAACACGGTTGCGCCAGCACCGGTCGATAAACGGACATATAAGAGTATATATTTTTTCTGTCATCGCAAGCCTGAAAATATTACTGATGTTTTTCGCTCTGATGGAAAATCGCTCAAACATATGCCCAATATATCTGAGGACGGCCTATGCAGAGTGGTTCAAGTTGTCAAGTTGGGATCAAATTTTTATTCGTACGTTGTTGATGCCATAGATAACACTCGTTTTCGTTGCTTCAACAACACCGACCAACGCTGGATACCTTTACGCAATCCTCCCTTCGGCTACTCTCAAGTACTCAATATGGTCAGCTTAAACAGTTTGCAATGTTTGTATTTGAATTACTTTAATCCCTCGGACAGATTGGATGGTTACGATCCGGCGTCGGACGTATGGTTTAAAGCGCCGATGTATCCAGCTGGTTTTCGTAATAATTGTATGGTGGCCGCCGATGATGAAAACAACGTCATCTATGCATTCGGAAACGATGCAAAAAAAGTGAAGTCGATCATGTTGGACGTGCGTGTAGGCAAGTGGTCGAAAATTGCTCCGTTGACGCGAAAGAGGAAATTTTCGGCGGCTGCCTGTGCGGAAAATAAAGTCTTCGTTACTGGAGGTACTGACGGTGTCAAATGGTGCAAAACCGGTTTCGTATACGACGTTAGATCCAACAGTTGGAGCAATTTACCGCCGATGGCTTGTACGGTGTCCGATCATTTACTGCTGCCCTACGATAACCATTTATGGGCTGTAGGTAAAGACTTTGTGACCACCTATTCGCTTAGCGATCGCCGTTGGTCATCTGACGTGCCTGCTATTAAGGCAGAACTTGGGAGTTTCATATATTCTGCAACTGTTGATTAGCGTTTCGAATAATGCGTATGATTTCACCATTCTTGTATATTTCAAAAGTTCTCTCTTATACCAGATGTTACCACCTGTTCGACGTTCAGGTAATAAGTGACGCGTCGTAACGTCGAAGAGAAGCGTATAGGACAGCAAATTGATGAAATGCCGCCAATTACACATTGCGCTAGACAGGTGTTTTGGACGAGCACGTGTTTAAAATTCTGCCAATAAGTTGGTATCTTTTACACCGGATTAGCTGCTCATCTGCTCGTGTCCCTCTTATACTTTCACTTTAATATGTGCAGTCGTAAGGAATATTTGATAGTTGTTAAACGCAGAGCACGCCCATGAAATGAATTAGTAATCGCAAATTAATTTTGGACTGCAGCACGTTAACCACATTCATAAATCTGAACTTTTTCTACTTCATTTTTACTTTTTATTTATTTTTTGAGTATCCCCTATGTGTAAATTACGCAACGATAGTCTGAATGATTTTTCTGCTGTAAGTTGATACGTAGGGAAAATAATTGTTTTCCTTCTTGCAACGATTCTTATTTTTCTGCAACCATCCGTGTTTTTCGAATTCATTTTAACTCCTGTTATTGTTGATTTTAGTGAAAATTGTACGTAAACATTAAGTGTAAGTTTTTTTCGCAGTGAATTAAACATGTTTAATATTTTTCATACTAATATTGGAGGAACCATTTTATTTTTCTTACGTGTCTGTTTTTTTATGCTTTTCAATTGCGCACTGTATGTCGAATTAGCATGGATTTTGTTCTTGATGGAAGCATTAACATGTCATTGTTTACATTATAGTTTGAATTTTTTTTTTTAGACGCGGACGACGAATGTCAGAATGATGAGACGAGTTTACGTTAGAAATTGTTCTTCGACCATTCATTATTTATATTTGATATAGCACGCGGTGAAACGTAATTTTTTGTTTTAGTAGCTGGCATATAATCGATTCAATTAACGATGCTGTATACTGTTTTATTTTCATTGTCACTGGATGATGTAGCGCTGAGAAACTGAGCTACTTTCTGCCGACAGCGGGTGATACTCGTAATGTTATGAATTTATTACGGACAGAAAGTTGGAAAGAACGATCGCGCTTGATGGCCAATTAATCGAACGATCGCTAACGAAGATAAACTTTTTAATGGAAGTAATTGAGAATTTGCATTTACTGACAAACGAATTTAGAGGTAAACGCACAACGTACAAACTAATTATTTACAACTAATTTCTAGCAGGTTGTGAATATAAAGAATAAAAGTGCAATGGTGCGAAAGTTTAATAAAACGAAGTAATTACGACATCAGAGACCGTTGCTGCCCATTGCTGTTGTTTTCAATGTGAAAAATAAAATACTTATTAAAAAATATTCTATTTATAATTGTTATTTCGTTTATATTATTATTGTAAATAAAAAATGTAAAAATTTACAACAATTTCATTACACAATCACCATGAAAAATTTATGTTAAAACATTGATTTGATCTGATGGGGTTATATTTAATGTATGATCATTTTTTCTTTCCAGCTTATTTTAAAATAATTACAGGAAATATAGTGAACACTGTAAATATAAAAAACATTATAATTTCCAAAAAAGCAGATATCCATTATTAATATTGAATTTTTCTTTTAGATTATCTTAGTGTATGCAGCAGAATAATATGCTTTGAATTAAGTAGACAACACAACTGCTAAATGTAGTAAACGAATCAAGGAGTAGACATGACGAAACGCATTATTATGCAGATGGTATATCTGGGTTGCGCTACATGAAATATAGTCGAAGGAAGAGAACGGAATAAAAAAATGATGAAAGATGATATAAAACAGATTATAACGTGATAACTAGCAAGAAGCTGGAAACAAGACGAAAAAAAAATAAAAAAAAACAGAAAGTGATATACCGGCGAGGATCTTTTGCATAAAATATCGAGAAGAAAGGATATCTGAAGTGATTAGATACAAAAAGGACGATAATGGTCGACGTTATTATAATTAAATAAAACTTCGTAAATCTTTCCTAACTACTCTTCCATAATTGTAAAATATAAAATACAAAATACAATTTTGAATAATTACCAAGCTCCTCTCGCGGGATCAAAAACCAAAAATAAACACTATATAATATAGCCAGCTGATTAAAAAGTGCCGGATCAACGAAGAAATTATTCGAGCGTCTCTAGAAGACAGAAATTCCCTCAGTAACAACATCTTGATTCAATTAAGTAGAATATTTAAATTTGTACGTTCGACTTCATTTGATTCGAGTTTAATTATGTGCATCATTTTTTGTTTTTAGATTTTTATTCATAAGATTATATGTTAACTGCTGATCTACATTTTTAAACAAAAAGTTACCTCTTTTTATTAAGTACTGAATTTAAAAAAGTATCGATTTTCTTATTCAACAGAAATCGTTTAATTATTGTAGAAATTAATATTGTAACTTGCATGTCTTATGTCGATGATTTAAAATAAACATACATTATTTTACTCATTAATGTAATACAAGATGGAAAAAAATATCTGAAATTGTGTAACTGAATTTGTTAAAACGTCAGGCTTGTAGCCAGAATCTTTTACTGATAGAAGCATTTTGTATGTTAAAGGAGGGGAAACAATTTTTCCCTGTTTATTTTTTATATATAAACTCGGCTATTTTGGCCTCGCAAGGGACTGTGCCCCTTGACCCCTCTTGCTTTTATTTCTGTCTTTTTCTCTTCTATACTTTGTGTAATATGATCAAAATTTACAACGTAATTCTTATTGGCATCAACACAAAAAGAAAAATAACATAACCAAAAAAATCCTATTCTAACGTTTAACTTTCATTATATAAAATTAAAACATTTTTTCGTTACATATTTCATTACATAAAATTGTGACATTTTTTAAATAACAATAACAAAAATCCTATAAAATATAACAAACGTTACATAAAATTGGGACATTTTTTCGAATGGGGGTAGCCTAAGAATTACATTGTAATTAATATATATTTATATATATCCATAACATTACTCTAACGCTAAAGGGTAATATGAATACCATGAAATTATATGACGAGAGTAACCCCAAGTTTTATATTAAAAGGAAAAACAAACAATTTGATCAAAATTTATAAACGAAAATCTGAGAAGAAAATGAGTTAGCTTTTCAGTTATACAGCACGGTCTTCAAAACTTGTCTGAAAAAAAAAAAAGTATCGAATACCTCTGTAGAAATAACTCGATATTTTATGATCTAAAAAAAGCAGCGTACTTTCTTGGAATTGTATAAATATATTGACGTATTAAAAATCTGAATAATTGTTTTTTTTTTCGTTTGTTTTTAAGCCAGAATATGTTTGCCACGAACATTTTAGTTTGATTTTTTATATGTATTTTTTTTTGCCACTCATTCATGATTCTTTATTTCCTCGAGCGCTCATTGATCAGCAGTGATTCCGTATTGATAATCATCGGCGAACACAAAATAAAAAGTTACCAAATAACGTGAAAAGAAGCTATCTCCTTTTAAAGAGATTTTTAACATAACAAACGGCAATGATTTAAATGTATCAAAGCCATCCTAGACTACTAAAACCACTAAAAATCAGACTGCATGAACACCTAAACACGTTAAAAACCGACCTGATACCAACTTATCAAAGAGCTCAACATTCGTTACCACCTTGGTTAACTCAAAAGATCCCTGTGAATATAGAACTAACACATAACTACAGCTCGGTCACCAACAGCCACACATACCAGCAAATATGAGGACCACACATTCCTATACACAGATGGATCAATCAAAGAGGGCCAAGCAGGATGCGCACTTACCACAGGGCGACTGGATATCGACCAGGTTCCCTAGTCAATTCTCAATCGGTAGCTGTGAGTTATATGCTATATGCCAAGCCTTAGAACGTATCAAATGTGACCCCACTGACACCAAATACGTCATACGTTCTGATTCACTGTCTAGTCTAACAGCACTAAAAAACTTTAGTACCAAAAATCCAATAGTCTAATTAGTACGAGTCTCAATCAATGATCCTCAAACTCGAGGACAAGCCTTATGCTACTATCGATACCGGCACACCAAGGGATCCCATGCAATAAAAAAACCGATACCTTAGCCAAAAAGGCTACTAAACCTCAAGAAGTAATACCAGTCTAACTCCATGAAGCAAAAAAAAAAATATCCACGAAACTGTGAAAAACCACTGGAACAAAAGGTGGAAAGCCATTCGCTCTAAGCTCCGTTCGGTAAGACAAGATATACACACACCAAGACCAATGATTCCAACTAATCGATCAGACCAATGTATAATCACTAGACTTAGAACTGACTACATCAGAACGTCGCACATACAACATATAACTAAAAAGGATCTACAAAAATGCCCATGCTATGATCAAAACATTGATGTACATCACATTTTAATAGAATGTCGCCCCTCGGGACAACTAGAGAACAGTTCAACATCTCGGAATCTATCAACGACACACTTGGAAGTACAGAAAATTGCCTCAAGGCTTTAAAATACATTAAATCCATAAATGCAATTAGCTTCATTCTACTAAATGTCTTCCCTTGTTTAATTAATGTATAATTAACTAATTCTGATTTTTGTAGAACTTATATATACATATATATGTATATACAGTGGTCACTAAAATCCTAGTTGTTATAGAGCGGCCTTAAATAAACCAATAAATAAATAAATAAATAAATAAATAAATAATAAGATAAATTTTCACATATTCAGCTAATATATGTATAATAAAATGGATTAGCAATTCCTCAAAATGTAAATGCATACCAAAACATAGGCGAGGCAATATTTCGTTTTTTTCCCCATTATATTGCAATGATTTGCTATCCCATTTCTATGGGTAAACCAAAACTTATATTTTTACGTTAAGGAAATTTTTTTTTTTTTTTAAACTTCTGTTATTACTGTAAGATCTCTAAACGAGACATCCAACTTTCTTGTCAGCGCAACTAATATTACGTAAGATTTGTTAAATTTAGGCAAACAAAATTTTTTCTCGCTTATTGTTAGACTGTTCCAAAAGAAATTTTTTGTCTCCACGTGATACTTTTATGGCCCACTTTTATACGTTTTATCTTGAATCAGTGGAAAAAGAAAAGAAAAAAGGTCAGAATTCACCAGTATTAAATAATCTCGATAATTTCAAGGAATATTAATTTTAACAAATAGTAAATTTCCCAGACTACTGATGTTGTAGAATGTAGACAAGGCAATAATAGAAAAATTATTAAATAGTAAAAAATATTTTTATATAGAAAACCGTCAGTTCCAAATACAGTCTATGTTTCCAATTTTTTGATTTACTATTTCTAAAATTCTAGAAATAAAATGTAAAATTATTGTAAACTCGTCAACAGGAAATAAACCGACAATTCAATCGCCGTTCTGTCGATAAAAAAGTTCTAGTATTTATTTATTTTAATGTGTTTATATATATGTATATATACAACAAGGTTATGCGGTTACGAGAAGATAAAAAAAATTGTTCTATCGGGCTTGCCTTTTATTTAAGTAAGAAAAAAAATGTATGGAGTGCAAATGGCTTTGATTTTATTTATTTTTTGAAGAAGACAGAAAGCTACGATGGAAAAGGATATTTTTAAAAATTATCGATGTTATGCAAACAAATATGTCTACTAAATAGGTTTAATGATGTAACAAAGTTAAAATTTTTAAATCTCTTAAATACAAAAAATGTTTTAAATTCTCAATAAAATTTTCTGGAAGAAGACCTTTTAAATTTAAAACAGAATTACGGTTTATACTTGACTACTTCAGATCTACCAGATGTTTTTCCAGAAGTGTATAAGCTTTCTCATTTAATAACCACAATTCTGGCAATCACTTCGTCTGCCGAAAAATCGTTCTCACCAGTGAAACGAATAAAACGTATTTAAGAAATGCACAAGATCGGGAGTGACTATCTTCATTAGCTTTTTTTTTGAAATTTAAAAAGAATTATTATGAAACATCAGGAAACGACGATCTTTTCGTGATGGTGTAATAGACACTTTCGTAAACAAGAACTGGAAAATTGAATTAATCTACAAAAAAATAAGACATTTCGTTCCTCTTAATTAGTTTTCATTTCTGTTCCGTATTTAACTGAGTTTTACACATGTTTATTTTTATGTAAAAAAAATACTTGATTGTGACGCTTCCTCAGTTCTGAAATTCACGCTACGCCACTAATATATATATATATATATATATATATTTATATAAAAAATATTCATGCAGCAACGTACTAACGTACTCGTATGTAATGACAGTGAAGTCTTTTTTAGTTGGTCAATGAACTATATAGTTCAGGCCGAAAAAAAAAAAAAAATCTCTAGTTATATATGTATATTTTTTTTTGAGTCATAGTAAATTTGCGAGTATACCTGGGAAGTCAAATTATAAAAAATATAAATTTTACAGATATCTCTAAATTCGGATTCCTATGTTTTGAAAAAAAAGATGTAACCGATGAAAATAAAATAAATATAAGGATTATAAAATTCCGACCAACAACTAAATCATTTAAGTCACATAATCGTAAAACAATAATAGAGTAATACATTTTTAGCCTCAAAAATTTCAGGACGTGTTCCATATTTAAAAAAAAAAAAAATACGGGAACGCCGTTTCAAACTATTCCAACTACATGACACCACTAATACATACATACAAACATATTTTTTATATATATATATATATATGCGTGTGCTGTGTGTGTACGCGCGCGCGTATTATGCATGTAAACATATATATTCATAAAATAAGATTAATAAGTAAAGAAACTATGGAAAGAAGCAATTTGAGGCAACGTAAAAAGCGTTATGTTTAAACGTTATTAGAATAAAAAATAAACACAAATGCACAAATCGTTTTCTTACTGATATTTTATCGACACTCGGCAATTAAATAGTGATAACGAAGTCGTAGCAGCAGGTACGAAATTGAAAATTCGTAAATACATTTCTATTCAAAATATCATTAACACGCGTGAAGCAGTTGAATGAAATCAGTTCAAATTCAGTATAACGTTAAATGAAGAATAATGCAAATGATTTCCAAAATGAATCTAATGTCTTATTCGCATATACACACGGGTGCCACTATGAAATTAAGGGAAATGCCGCTAATCTATTCTTTCCGGTTAGTTCACTACTTTCAGTTCAATTTTTTTTTAAATTCCGATATTTATGAAATTAGCGACCTATTAGCTATTTTTTTTTTTTTTTTTTAGATTAAATGCTAGTGGTAAAATTTTTAATTTATTTATATTCGGGAGAGAATTAATAGAAAAAATATCGTTTACAATGTCATAATTCAGATTCCAAACTGTAAACTCCTTCACCCCTATATTCTCAATACACACCGTTTTCCATCTTCATCTACCATATGTATCGTGTCAAAACCAAAGCTCCCGTCTTGAACTTCATCATATATTTTTTCGAATACTCTCGGCTAATCTTCAAGAACTGAGCAGATTGTTGATAAGATCGCTATTTTCATTCTTTTAAAATTACACGCACACATCATTAGTACAATTACTGGTCGATTAAAATGTACATACCAGTTATTGAAAGACGAATTTGAAGGTATCTGTAGCAGTTACAGATAGCGATTATATAAATACAATATACCAATGTACCAAATCACGTTGGTTTTGTATAAATACCGAAATTAAACAAAAATATGTAGTTTGAATGAACGCGGGCTCAATGTACGTCGGCTGCACAAATACGCAGTGAATATGTTTCTGTATTTCATTCTTTATTTTTATACGCAAAAATGCAAATATTAAACATATTCAATAGGTGATTCAGACTGATGGGAACAATATAGGCAAGTTGGACTCCACGTCACGCTAACCAAACTAATTGAGTTAATTACATTAGCTGTAGAGGGTTCAGTTAACTAAGTTATCATTTTGACCAAGTCGTATTTCAATGTAAATGTAACCTCACAATTTTAAATTTCACTAACAATTTCTAATACAAGTTAGTTTCCTTTTCGATTTCCGGGAGAATACTGTAAAAGTAATTTACAGAAAAAAAAAAGATCATTTGTAACTCTTCTGAACAAGTCGATATCAACAAAGTCATTGCATCTTCAACAGAAAATAAAGTATATCTATCTGCATGTATATAAATGAAGCGAACGTATGTTTTTTTTTCCCCCTGGTAGGGCCCATGCACCATTTTTAATTGCAATGGTTATTACAGCACACGGGCCAGGGTGAAAAGGCTACTTCATAATTTACTTATTAAGCTGTTGGTTCTAAGAAAAACGAGTAGCATTTGTATACGCGTTGGGTCATTTGAAAGAATAAAGTTGAAAGTGGAACACCGGCAAAAGCGGCCCAATAAAAAAGTTAAAAAAAAAAAAAAAAAAAAAACCGGCAAAAGCGGAGCGGGCGAACGCTGCACCACATTGTTGTAACAGGTGTTCCACCGAAGGATAAGATGAGTGGGAACAGAAAGGGCACGTGGGTGGGAGAAGGATACCTTCAAGGATATAATTGTGTGAGACCGCCGTATACCCTCAAACGATTTAACACAGCATATTCCCGACACGTACGGTAAAGAGAAGGAAACCCATGGGGATCGGCTGTAAATTTTATGCTTTTTATGAAGAATGGTTCCACTCTGGTTGATCCACTCAGCCATCATACGGTCACGAATATGTTTGTGACCGCGAAATTCTTGAAAAATAGTAGATGGACTGACTTGAAACTTTTACACAACGTTGTATTTCTATGTAAAAGTGTTTGTACTTTATATATACTTTTTAACCCTAAGTTTCCCCAGGAACGAGAAATTCTAAGCGGTTTTAAGTGGCGCGATCTATGATTTGCTTTCGGCATTATAGCGAGGAATTTTAGAAAAACGTATCATGTATGCGGGAGGCTGTGCAATTGCGTAAGTGTGTGTGTGTGCAAATATGCGACGACAGTCTGCAATCAGGGATGAGATGAATGACGGTGAATATATACGGTTGGGAGAGAGGATGCGCTGCAACCGGTTCGTTGAAAGGTACCGATCATCATGGACGAGCTGCTAGAAGAAAAAAAACGTTTTTGTTCATGACACTGTTCTTGATTTTGATGGGTAGAGGACTGGAAAGTGTGTTTTTTTCTTTTTTTTTTATTACCCTACCGTGGATAGCGGTCTTGACCCAACAACATGATAATTCGATAGATAGAAGTAAATAGCCAGGCGGTCAGAATTGGAATCACACAAAGGACAGCAGCAGCGGAACAACTGGAGGCAATGTGTGAGGGAAAGGATGAACCACATGGCATTTGAAATTGTGATTTGCACACTGTGCGCGCATTGTCCTTTTCCAAAGCGGTTGTCCTTTTTTCGTTATAATTTGAAATTTCAAACAGGCAGTCTAATTATTACGTTGCGGTAAGTACTATCATAAATTTTTGATTTTATTTGTTATATTTTACGTTTTCTACAATATTATTTTTATTCGGTAATAAACTTTTCGAATCTAATTTTATCCGCTTAAAATATACACTCAAGTAAACATTACCGAATTTTACGTAAAATAACAATTTTAATACATTACTAATTTTTTATGTACACGATGGCAATCAATAATATCTTCTTCTTCTTTTTCGAGTCTCGACCGTTCTCGATCGTAGGTGACCTTATTAAAAAAATCTTTCGTATGCAAGGTGGACTAATAATTGTTCGGTATTCATCCCCGACCATGCCGTGATGTCGCACATCCACGAGCGCCTCCTTCGTCCGACCTTCCTCTTGCCTGATATTTTTCCTAATAATATTATTTGCAACAGTGAGTATTTTGATCTACGCATGAAATGACCACAGTTCTTCCTGTCTTTTATGATGTCTATTAGTTCCATATCCTTTCTTTCCCATCATCCGCAGTACTTCCTAATTCGTCTTCTTTGCTGTCCATGGGATTCTTAGGATCCTTCGATAGCACCACATTTCGAAAGCTCCCAAGCGATTTATATTTCTCTTCTTTAAGGTCCAACATTCGCATCCATATAGCAATGTACTCCACACGTAGCACTTAAGAAAATTCTTATACGCAGTTCTAAATTTAAATCGTGTGTTATGAGTGTTCTTCTCATCTTGTTGAAGACCTTTCTTCCTTGTTCAATTTTGCACCTAATATATTGTTAATTTTAACTCTTCCTATTTCGACGCCCTCTTCAGCGCTTTCCGAGGCTTCCTTGAAAATCTGTTCAGCATAAATTTTAAATAAAATAGGAGACAAATTCCTGTCTGATTCCTCGTTTTATGGCCACTGGGTTAGTAGTGAATTTATTCTCACAAATTAATAATATACAGAAATTAAATAATTGTTTTTCACTTAATTTTCTCACAGCATACATGCTTCGAATATATATTTTTATTTTTTATCAGCCAAGGAAAGATTTAATAAAAAGTACTTCATATTTTTTATCTTTTTAACCTAAATGTCGATGAAATTTATAGTTCCTTCACATTTACTTTTTCATACACGATACATTTTTATTTTTAAGGATACCGCTAGGTATTTACGAAATGTTCTCTCGAGGAACGAACCACCGATTAAAATAAAAAATAATTATTCGATTTTGAGTCAGAAGTTTAAAGAAATTCAAGAAGTAAAATGGAAAATTCTAATATTATGGAATATTTCAAAGTGCAATTCGAAACTATTATAATACGATCAATTGAAGGACATAAACAACAGATTCGACGAACAAAAATCAAATTTTAATAGAAAGTTCGAGGAAATAGAGAATAAATTTAATGAACTAGACGATAAATTCATTAATAAATTTGAAAAGATTAATAATAATCTTAACGATAAATTTAAAAATTTTAAATCGGAAGTAAATGTAATGATTGAGGAGAAGGTAGCTGACCAAGAAAAGAAGATTGAACAGGAACGGAAGAGTAATAAGAAAGAGAGGAAGACCGGGACCGAGTTGAATTAATGAAAATTGTCAAAATAGAGAAGGAACCAGAAAAAAGGAAAGCGCGACTCAAAAGAAAGAGATTCCGAAGAAGAATCAGCAGAGGAGTAAAGAGCTCGATAAAGAAATGGAGAGAATTAAAGTGAGTGCGCATACCACGTTGGAAAGTGCAAAAAGACACGAATTAAAATTTAATAGAAAGATTAAATTCTCAAGGTTACAGATTATGGTAAAAATTTATAATCAGTAGAATTAGATTGAAATATTAAAGAGTGTTAAAAAGTGTCTCTAAAGAAATCATTAGTAGAATTCACAAAGAGCAGCGGTAAGGCTAAATTTAAATTAAAATTAAGAGGTCATTCTGGAAGAAAAAAGAGATTAAAAAAACCTCGGTAAGAAAAGAAACCGGGAAGTATCGACAATAGAAATAGATATGAAACATCGACGTATGAAAAAATTAAAAGAATGAAATTAAACAATATTAAAATAGTATTAGTAAAGCAAACGGGGGGGGGGGTGTATAAAGTAGCAAAAGGACAAAATAGAGCTAATTTAATGAAAAATAAGAAAGAAAGAGCAGACGGACAGACAGGATCAAATTAGTAAGAGCATTAGGTACCGAGAAGAAAATAAAGAAACAATTAGCGAGGAAGAATTTTTCCGCAAGACGAGAAGTTAATTTATAATGGTCCTAAAGGAATTTACATAGAAAAGAGAAACATAACCACCGCGCACATGGAAGAATCGAAAAGTAGAAAGAATGGAGAGCCATGAAAAACTTGGCTGTGTATGATGTGATAACGTGTGAAATATCGTGATGATAAGAATGCGTAAATGAAATATTTGTTAGGGTTAAATTTAGTCGCATTAACGGGTAAAAATGTACCGTGACCAAAAATTTAGTTATCGGAAAAGTCGTATAATTATCGAAATTAGTAAATAATAATTTATAAGGAAAAGTATGTGTCCGGGAGGTGGTCACCATAAGTGTAAATATTGTAAATAGTTTATGTAGAAAATTAGAGATAGACAAAGAGATCAATGTGACCTAGAAAACAAAAACCAGCGAAAGTAAACGGTATGATAAATGTTTCCCAGGGCAAAGAAGAAGTCACGGTCTGGGATAATTAAGCGAGAGACGTGAGCGAAATGAGATGCTTCATTAGAGGATCAAGCGGATAAAGTTATAAAAATAAGGATGATGAGACGAAAGAAAATAGCGAATAGAATATTAAAAAAAGCGCGGTCGATTTACAAAAAGAGTTTCAAAAGGTAATACAGCAAAGCTGTAGACACAGAAGCCAAAAGTAAGAGACCGTTAGATCATGTCGAATTACGGTAAAGCAATTAAAAATTTCGATGATGGAACCGCCGCCGTGTAGGATTATGAAAAAAAATTATACTTAAATTTAATGTCTAAAGAGCGCCCCAGAACTTATATTTCAAGAACGATGTGACGAGTAGCACAAGATTAACAAAATAATCATTATACATATTTCATTGTGCTTTACTCATGATAAATATTCTAAATTTTGTAAAATTCTTAAAAACGGAGTTTTGTCATGAAAAATGATGAACGGATCGTGTCTAAATTTTGGTTTCCAGCCGTTGTTCACGGGGAGTTTATATAATAATTCGACGTTTCCGAAATGTAGTTGTGTAATTTTGAATTCCGCGTAAATTCGGATATTCGTTGTGCTTGAAAGATATATTTACGTTCAGAATTTTCCGAATTTATTACAAGCGCGTTCGAAAGAATTTAATTCGCATAAATACTTTGTTTTCAATCGATAATACAGAAGATGACCAATTATTGAAATTACCAGGTAGAATTGTTAAAATTATAGCTTAACGTCTATGTGTTAAGTTTAGTTAAAGTTAAATTTAATAAAGAATATTTTACCATCATCCTGTTTGTTAATTATAGAAAATATACTAAGTTATAACGAATATACAAACACTTAAATTTGTTATATTTGTATTTGTTATAATTTAATATATTCTAAAGTTAAATTATTTTCGTTTCTTATGAGAAAAAATCAAAATACTTTTAAAAAAGCTACATCGAACCAACAGCAATTTACTACGCGTCACATCATTCCCGTTAATTAGAAAAAGTAGAAACAGTATGCCGCGTGGTTACCAAGTATAAAAATGACTATGTTTCATTAAACATACTAGCAAAAATTTTAAACCAAAACCCGTTTCTAATTTTTGATAACTATCAAAAAACTTTGACATATATCTTATTACTTGAGCTTTTATATTCTGGTTTTAGTAAAAAACCTTTTTTCCGGCATGTCTTATTGAAACTTTATAGTTTTTACATTTATCGGTCGTTTATTATTCGTCTCTTTTAATACGCTTTTAAAATGATTACGAGTATTAATGAATAAATTGTTACACGCTTCTAAATCGTTCCCGTTAATATATGAAAGGAAAATCCAGAACTTTGAAATATCCTTAATAGAATTGAACGGTTTCGAGTACGGGCCATAAATATAAATATTTCCGAGTATTTTTACGAAGGGAGAAGCGATTGTCTGGCTAAAACATCACCTGATTTGTCTCCGACTTTATACTGGCCGTAGTTAACAGAAGCACTTGTAAATAGAATGCCGAGGCGAACACAATTAGAAAGACTTTATTATAATACTGTAAATAGCGAAAAAGGTTAATGTCGCTAATTAACCGAAACGATCGGCCATTACCGGAAAATAATTAAGGGAAAGATGAGGATTTTTAGAAAACAACCGATCGAAATGGTTTTCTATTCGTAAGAGCGGGATAAAAGAGAAAGGTAGTTGGTGTAAAATATTGGTCTTGGCCCGGACAAACAATACCGGAATATTATCGAAAGAAAGAAACCCAGGTAGTAATAACCTAATGGCCACAGATTCCCAGGAAACAAAAAAAAAAAAAACATCGTGACGGGCGTCGCACGTCGGAGAGAAAAGAGAGATGTCTAGATACACATATATATATATATAATAAGGTCAATCTTAAAAGTAAATACCCGAAAGCAGGTAGAGCAATGAGGGTAGATTAAAAGAAATCGGCGAGCGATGAAAAGCCAATCGACAAATAATAGAGAAAAATAGTTTGGGCTGAAATAGTTAGTCGAATCGTTAGAGAATATGAAGTAGGTCGGCATGTTGGCAAAGTGAAGGAAGAAGAAATAAACGGAAGCTAATAAATAAACCATTAAACAACGGTCTTCAAATGTGTAAATAAATGTGGATAAATATAAATTATGATTATGGTCAAAATATTGAGCGAAATTTTCTGTCAAAATTTTTATTTGTCGGCTTACGGAGATATGTAGTGTGCCCATTAGATGAGTTCAGGTAAATTTCAAATGAAAATTACATAAAAATAAAAAAGCAATTTAGAATAGGTGGCGCCAGAGTAAATGTGATTGAAATCCTATTGGTCGGTAGAGGGCAAAAAGACTACCACGCAGTCCGACTTGACATTGGTTCCCGCTAGAACAAAGGACAGGTAAAATGATGAGGCACAGATAGAAAATGGAAGCCAGGTAGCAGACAGTCACGATTGGAACCCTCTTAGAAGATTTTTTGAACATTTCTAATTGGTCGTCCGTAAAGAGTCGCGAAAACGATCTTAACAGAAAAAATGAGTTTTGTTAAGAATCAACCCGTTGTCGTCAGCAGTTTTCAGCGACCGGGGTCGGTAAAGAAAGAACTTTTTGTAGTAGGTTATTGGAAAATAAAAAAGTAATTAATTTAAAATCTCTGTTTCGAATTCGTAAAATATAAATAAACTAAATAAAATCCACGAGTCCGAAAATAACTCATGGTTGGCGTCCCTGAGGGCTCAAATTAGCAAACGGTAACGTTCCCATCCCTGGTGGACACAAAACTTAAAGCCCCATATTAGCGTTACAATAGATACATGCAGATACAAAAGCGAATGATTTATTTATATCGAACACTTCACCGGCATTTTCAAGGTACTTGGTAAAAATGAAGATTTAACCGTATATTAATCTTTTAATTAATGATTTTATTTTAAAAAATAAACGAAGAGGAAAAAGAGATGATAATAAAAGGTTAGAATTGATTATATGTCGTTTCATTTCATACATTCTCCGATTATTTAAATTTATTTACGTCACAATTTTATTTTTTCATGTTCATTTTAATTTAATTTCAATCGTTCGGATCACGTATTTTTTAATTACCTTTTCCGATTCGTTACTTCTCCGTGATTTTTTTTTTTCTTTTTAATTTTATTAAGCCGATTTTTCAGATGCGGTATATTATTTTATTCCTTCAATTTACTATCGATGCTACATATTTATTTTACTATGCGTATTTAAATAAAAGAAAATCATGTCGAAAAAGTAACGAACACTTTGGAAAAAGACACAATGTACACAATGCAAATCAGAATTTCAAATGCCTCAGTACTTTACATCTCACAATCACAAAAAAATGCCATAAAAACAGTTTTTTTATTTATTTATATATTTTTTTTAATATTATTTATTAGCATTATCATCAACCTGTTTGCTTGCTCGTCGATGATGATCGTTTCCTTGCAAGAAATCAGTTGTAGCATACCCTCTCTCTTCCCATACATGTATATATATATTCTTTCTCACTCATCTTATCCCTGATCGGTGACTGTCGCCGCGCATTTGTATTTAGACACATTTATGCCATTGTACATGCACCCGTGTATATACAGTTACAATACACGTTGTTCTGCAATTCCTCTCTATAATACCGAAAGCGAATCATAGATAGCACCACTTAAATTGCTTTTTGGAACGCTTAGAATTTCCTGTTCCCGGAGGAACTTTGCGATAAAAAATATTTAAGAACACTATTGGAAATGCAACGCTCGGTAAAAATTTCAAGTCAATCCGTCCACTTTTTTTCCAATTTTAAGGCCACAAACATACGGTAACCGCATTTTTATTTATATTTTATCAAGTTTAACAAATAACACCAAATAAAAATATGACATAAAAAAGTTCGTATTTTTTTATTTATAAAAATTTACATTACGCCTCGTAAGATGGAAACCGACCAACCAACTGCAGATTAGTTAGTGGCCAAATGGTATTTAAAGCCAGGCCAAAAAAAAGGTAAACAAACTGCATCAACTAATCTATTGTGTTATATTCGTATCTTTTAAAATCTCTAGCCAATAAAATTAAATTACAATTTTAATAAAACACGAGAGCCGAGTATATTTCATGAACTCTCCTCTTTCGCTGGTTTATCAAACGTTGTTACATCGTACATCGTATCATGTGACGACTATACAAATACATGTGCACACTAACTTCCAGAAAAACTTCTTTAGTTAGTGTGCAACGCAAGTGGCGAGTGAAATTATATTTTTATTATAGGCTTTTATTTAACTCGCTTTGCCATTCTGTCTGTCTGGGGGGGATCTCGCGCGAACAATTTTTCACCTACTTCCGGATGAATTAAAAAAGTGTCCTTTTACAGAAATGCTTCTTATAGATGACAATAAACATTATTATTATGCAACATTCGGATTTCCAGCTTTAAAATTAAACCCTCGGGGCGCCGAAAATTCGAAATTTTAGAAAGAAGTATTTTTCTTTTTTTGAACACGTGATATATTGTTGGAAATATCGCTATTTGTCGAGTACAATATTCTATTTCTTTAATGAAACATTCGAGTTTAAGGAAAAGTTCAAAAAAGTGAGAGATCTAATATGTAACCCTCTCTTTGCGACGCGAGTATTATAGCTAAAAATTTTGAACAAGATTGAAAATATGCACATACACGTATATTTCTTTGGTTTGGAACATCTAGGTTTCCAACAATTTAAAATTAGCCCTTCGTGGCTTCGAAAGCTCGAACTTTTGGAAACAATTTATTTTGTTTTCCGGGCATATGATGATATAATGTTAGAAAGAGCACTATTTGTCTGGAGCAAACTCGTATTTCATTTTCTTAACGAAACATTAGAAGTATACTAAAAGTTCAAAAAATGGCGTGTAGCCCCTCCTCCCACCGCTTGTGGCTCAGGTATTGTAGCTGAAGGTTTTGAAGAAGGTTAAAAAAATGCGCATCCTTGTGTATTTATTTACTTTGGAACATCTGGGTTTCCAACTTTAAAATCAGACCGTTAGAGGGCGCCGAAAGCTCGGAAGTTTCAAATAAATATTTTTTTTTTCGGTCATGTGATATCATATCAATGAAAAAGATCGCTGTTAGTCGAACACAGTTAAAGATTAAAGAATTGAAAGCAGCTAACAGAAAAGTAAAAACGTAGTAAAAACTGTAAGAAAGGAGACAACTAAAGTAAAAGATCGCACGTTCTGCGGAGGTAAAGGGGCATTTAAATAAAATCTGTATTACAAATAAATTTGAGTCAATAAGGTCACTCTGGTGACTGAACAAGATGAAATCGGAGAAGCGAAGCCGGAAGTAGACAGTGATTAAAAATAAGGAGAACTATGATGAATTTTTGTAAATGTCCTACAATCAAGATATTGAATAAAATAAAGCAAAATAAAATACAATTCTAAATTTATTGTTTTTTTATTAATGTAAAAAGTCCAGACTAAAAAATTAAAAATTAGAAAATGTTTTTGTTTAAATAGCCTTTTATTGTTCATTTACCTAGGACAATTAATGAAAGTAAATAATGACTGGGAAGAGGAGATAACTAGAAGAATACAACTAACTTGGATGGCATTCTCGAAGCTACGAAATATACTTAAAGATACTAATACACCCTTAAATCTGAAAAAAAGAGTTTTTGACCAATGTGTTCTGCCAGTTCTAACATATGCCAGCGAAACATGGGTATTAACGAAAAAACTACAACAAAAGATAAGTACAAATCAACGCAGAATGGAACGGTCTATGTTAGGTATTACCCTGAAAGACAAATGGACAAAACAACGTATCCGACAAACCACAAAAATAAATGACGCAATAAGTATCATTAAAGCCAATAAATGGAGATGGTGCGGTCATGTGGTCAGAGCCGAGCACCGATGGATCAATCTATTGACATTCTGGAAACCTGATGGGAAACGAGCTTTGGGACGACCGAAGGGACGCTGGATGGATGAAATACGAAAATTTAGGTCGAACTGGCGGGAAGAGGCAAAGGATCGCGACGGCTGGAAGGAATTAGGGGAGGCCTTCGTCCAGCAGTGGACTGATAATGGCTAAAGAAGAAGAAGAAGAAGAAGACTTTTATTTATGCACTAAAAGGAAGTACAAAATTACTTTATTAATGCGCGACTTTAAGATACGCACCTTAACATTAAAACTACAAAATACTATTCTGAAAAATAAAAGCGGGGGCCGCAGTTACAAAAATGTTCCGTGTGTGTGATATTGTGATGCACAACAATGGAACAACATTTAATATAGTTTTGGCATAGGAGGTATTATAATATTAATATTGAATTATTAATCTGCGGCCCCGCTTTTATTTCTCAGAATATTTTGTAGTTTCAGTAATGTTAAGATGCGTATCTGGTAGTCGAACATTAATAAAGTTATTTCGTACTTTTTAGTGCATAAATAAAAAGCTAAAAAATTACTTTTTCTATTTTTACTTAAAACAGTACAGAATATTTATTTTCGTTCGTCGCGTATTTAGTCAAACATAACGCCACAAACCCCGAATCCTATCAATATTTACATGCATGTGTGTATACAAACAGCGATTGCAATCACTGCGTACTGTAAAAACCATAGGTAATAGAAAACTCCAAAAAACATGTCACACTAAATAAACTCGCTAAATACGAGTGGAAAAAGATATTAGAATCAAATACAATTCCTTTATTTTACACGTTTTAAATGACGGAGATTTGGCTAACTACATATTAAATCAAAAAGAAAAGAGGAATTTGACCGATTATTTATATTAATTATCATCATTTGTTTCTTATACCAGCAGCACTTTAATTATGCGTCACAAAAGCGGCGTACAGTTAGCCCCCCCCCCCCGTGATGAAATTTTAAAATCAAATTTAACTAAACAAATTGTGTTCGTTTCGTGCTGAATTGTGTGGATGATAAAAAAATTTATATCGCACTGTAACACACAGTATTAGTAAAAATTACTCTAGGGGGCTAACTTGACGATAGGCCCCCGCAAATTTGAGAATTTTTAAAAAGTGATTATGTCCGTAGATAATAATAGTTTTGTGCCGAATTGGGCTGATAATAAAACTAATCGGTTAATTACAGAGGCGGCGTAAGGCGTGGGCGACCGCTTACGGCCTCGCGGTCCAAGGGGCCTTGCGCCTCAAAGGTTTGTGCATTAAGTAATTGAAAGCCATGAACGTGACGAAAAAATTTGACTCATCATGAAACGATAAATATAATTAGCAATTCTCCGAACTGTTAAATTTTTTTTTCTAGTTCAATTTTAATGAAGTATAATAGATAGTTGTCCCGACATGTCGAATTTGAGTGTTGCTCTGTCAGTCGTCGATTTATCATCATTTTAGGCTGCCGAAGTAAACTAATCAAACATATAGATCACAATAGAAGAAAACTTTATTGTATTTCTTGCGGTCACTTAAACGATTGAAGAATATTTTTAACTAATGCAATACTGGAAGAGCATGAAAAAAAAATAGCTTAAATATTCAAAACTGTCATGGCCCCGAAAATACGTCAATGGTGCAAATGTGGCAGGCGTAAATCACGGAGTTAAAATTCGAATATTAAATATTAATCCCAGGGCATTTTTTACGCCCTGCAGTTGTCATAGCTGGGGAATCTGCTGCTCTTGGTAGGCGTACAACATTCTTCGATGGCAGCAAAAATATTTTTTGGTTTTATTCTCAGAAAATTTATTTGCTATTTTCAAGTTCCAGCAAAGGCTGGAAATTAAACAAAAAGGCAAATTAAAGCTTACTATGAAGCATTTGTCAGACATAAGGTGGGAAAGCAGAATCGAAGCATTGAAGGTCGTATTATTGCAATTTGATGATATTGTTGAAGGCATTGGAAGCTTTTAAAATATCAAACTGAATAATCTGGTATATTGTTACTAGCTTTTAATCCGTGACGTTGTCCGCGGAGAATTATTATTTCAAGTAAGCTGTTTCGACGTGAAAACAAATATAAATGAAAGAGATTTTATTATTAAATTATAACTATAGGTTTGTTTTTTTTTTTATTATTATTGGTTTTTTTTATTAGGTATTTACTTCTATATATTTTTTTTATTATTTACTTTTATGTAATTATTTTTGTTTATTTACAATTACAGTAGTAAAATTTTAATTCAACACATTTTTGAAAAAGACATTCGACCATTGAACAGGTACACCGAATTGTGCATACTATTCAAGAAAGTCTTGAAACTAAGCAAATATGCACGGGTGTATTCCTAGATGTCAAACAAGCCTTTGATAAGGTATGGCATCATGGTCTGCTTTATAAACTTAAAAAAATAGTGCCGCATCCTTTGTACCTTCTTTTAAAATCCTACCTTGAAGATCGCACATGCCAGGTTAAAATTCTAAATCAATATTCTGAAATCTATCCTGTATCTGCTAGCGTGCCACAAGGAAGTGTCTTGGGCCCGGTGCTTTACTTAATCTACTCTGCCGATTTTCCAGTTGATATTAGCGTGATAACAGCTACGTTTGCAGACGATACAGCACTAACCGGTAAAGACAATAGTGAAACTTGGAATAAATTGAAAAAAACTTTATCGGAAGTGGAAAACTGGCTGAGTCGTTGGCGTATTAGAGTAAACGAAAGTAAATGTACGCAAGTAGATTTTACGTTGCGAAATTTTACGTATCAGCCGTTAGAAATAAATGGGGTGGTTATCAACCAGGATAAAGATGTAAAATACTTAGGCATTCATTTGGACCGCAAATTAACATGGTAAAAGCATATTATACAAAAAAGAAAACATCTAGATATAAGATTGCAAGAATTAAATTGGCTTCTTGGCAGGTACTCTAGTTTATCATTGGAAAATAAACTCTTAGTGTACAAAATAATTATAAAGCCCGTTTGGACATACGGTTTAATGTTGTGGGGTTGTGCAAAGGATACACACATAAACAAGATACAACGGTTCCAGAACAAGGCTATAAGACTGATAGTCTCACCGCCCTGGTACGTATCTAACCATACTCTACATCAAGACTTAAATATCCCATATGTGAAAGACGAGATCAAGCGAGCTGCTAAGCGATACATAGGCCGCTTGGAGTCTCACACAAACGTTTTGGCGATCAATCTTCTTGATGTTCGAAGGTTAAAACGTAGTTTATGTTACTAAAATTTCAGTGGGGTCCATCGCTAGATGCTAACCCCTAACAAGTTATTTTCGCGTTACAGTCCAATTACTGGATGGCCTTCTGGCCAATTGTAATTTATAAAAAAAAAAAAAAAAAAAACATTTTTGTAAACAACGTTTTTCAGACGTTGTCCTGCCAGTGTATATTCATTTACTATTAAATGTATATATATATATATATATAATTCAAATGGATGGCCTTTATATTACAATGAAAAGCTTTGTCGTAAAAAAATCAGTTAAGCGGTTTAAGCGTGAAAAGGTAACAGATAGACAGACAGACAGACACACAGAGTTACTTTCGCATTTATAATCTCGGCAGCCCTTTGAGAGGTGTGACACTCAGCGTCTAAAGCTTGCCGTGCCTGAGTCTGTTCTAAGGTCTCGGCAGCTCTTTGAGAGGCGTGACACTCAGCGTCTAAAGCTTGCCGTGCCTGAGTCTGTTCTAAGGTCTCTGAAACCTTTTGAGAGGAGTGACGCTCGGCATCTAAAATCTGTCGGGTCTGTGTCTGCTCTTGAGATTCCTCAGTTCTAGCTACTTTCGCAGCTCGAGCTCTGTTAGAGTTACGCGCTAGATCAGATTTACGCCTGCGAAGCATATTGACAGTAAAAATAATAAGATTTTTTTTTTTTAAATCAAAATATAATACGTTTATGTAAATGTTTTAAGGAAATCTCCGGCCTACTCACTAAGTACCTATATAACTATCGTTATGATTTAATAATAAAACCTCTTTCATTTATATTTATATTGACGTCGAAACAACTTACTTGAAATAATAATTTTCTGCGGACAACGTCGTCGCGGGTAAAAGCTAGGAACGAACGAACGAATGGCGACTATCGAAGATGAACAACACGTTAATAAAAGCTAGCTAGTAATTTTGTTTACATAACGAAACCGATTTCTGGCGTTCTGATGTTTCTTAGAATTTCCGAACAAAAACATCTGGCTGAATAAAATAACATACACTAACGAACGAATACGTAAGAAATAATAAAATTAATATAATATTTCCAGAATAAAAACTATCCTATGTTCTTTCCTTGACCTCAAACTATCTCCATACAAAATTTCATCTAAATCGGTTCAGCGGTTTAAGCGTGAAAAGGTAACAGACAGACAGACAGACAGAGTTACTTTCGCATTTATAATATTAGTAAGGATTCGGTTTTAAACGAAATGTTTAATTCAGAATTTATATCATATCATTACATGTATGGTATGAGCTATTATTGCGAGTTAATGTCATAAGTAAATTACGGCAATTTGTACATGTTCATTTAAGCATTGCTCTTGATTATTCGTATACATTTTGTGACCGGGTCAAAAAGTACCGACAAACTGGATTCGAAAAATGCTTGTATGACACTCATCAATTTATTAAGTAAAGCAGTTATGATCTACCAAAATACTTTGAAAATAATAAAAGGGGGTAGCCAAAAAGAAATAAAGGATGTTCAATCATGAAGGCGGCAATCAACCTGTACAGTTTTCTAATAGACAATATGAAATAGACTTTTTTTTGAATACCATGATTGATTCTGTAATAAGAAATTTGGATTCGAGATTTATTCCTTTTAAATAATATTTTCAAAATTTTGGTTTTCTCTATGATCTAAACAAGTTTAAAAGTATTATTCCAAAAAGAGCAATTATTAAAAAACTGTCAAGATTTACATACTGTCCTGCGAGTGGGCGAGAGCAGCGAATTCCAACCTACCGAATTGTATCATGAATTAATAACAACGCTCTCCCAAATTTACCCAACTTCATTTTAAAGATGTGAAACATCAGCTGCAATGCATAACGGAAAATAGCTTAAAAGAAATTTACCCCAATAAATTTACATAGTTATTCGAATTTTTCTAACAATACTGGTAAAGCGTCCGCTGAAAGGAGCTTTTCAAAATTAAAACTAATTAAAAATTATTTGAGAAATACAACGGATAAGGAAAGATTTTCAACTTTGGCAGTTTTATCTATTGAAGCAGATAGATCTAAGCTGAATTACGATACTATTATTAAGGAATTATTCAGTAAGGCTAAAAGTAAGAAATTTCTGTTTCTTTGATTCATTTCTTTTATTTTTTGTCAAATAGTCGGCATTTTTATGAATAAAAATTGGACAATTACAGTAGTTTTCTGTTTTACAAAATCCGTCTTCTTACACCACTAGAGGGCCTCGCAAAATGTACCTTGCCCACATAAAATTTAGGCCTTGCCCCGCCACTGGTTAACTACTACTATAGTCATTTAGTACGTAAACGCATGCGATTTTTGTCGAATTATTCGACCATCAAACTTTTTTCTGTCTAACGAAGAAATTTCGTTTAGTTAGGATCAGGTTGACTTGCTTAATAAGTAGGGTACATGTGTTCATGCAGTGTAATCAAAATCACACATTCGCTCGTCTATCAGCAACGTAAATATAAGTTTCGAACATTTCATCTTTTCGGCAAGTGTATTATAAAATTTTTTTTAAACAATTCGTATATACAGGTACCTTTTAGCTAATGTTCGGAAAAATATTTGCTTCATTTGTGGAATAGAAAAAAATAAATAAAAGGAATGTACTTACGTGTAATCATTTTAACGTTATTGATGATGATGTTTAATTCCTTTAGGGATACCGTGGAGATGTGTGACTAATAAAAAAAAATGTTTCAAATGAAAAATTAGGATTCGTTTGGGTTTTGTTTGTGCGCCTGTTTATCGATTTTAAACAGGGGTTATTTTTAAATATTGTGTTACGTTAATTTTTCTACGAGAACTGTATATTTTTTCTTTTAAATCATACTTTCAATCACTATATACTTTTTTTTTTTTTTTTTTTTAACAGTACCGTTTTCTTTTTTAACCCGTAAGAGGTCGCGCCATGTTTTATAACGCAAGAGGTCGCGCCGATTTTTTTGATCGGGTTTTATAAAAACGTTTTTAAAAACTACTTTTTTATGTTTTTGAAAGAAATATTTCGTGTTCATTAGTTCTTTTATTCCATTTTTATTCCTTTTTATGTTGTGTGGTTTTTGTTTTATTATTTTATCATGAATAAACAGGATTTTAATTCAAACAAATATATAAGTTTGTAACATTTTATAAAAAACAGCTTAATTCTCAACATATACAAAAAAGTTCTAGAAAGAAGTATAGATAATAATAAAATACGGCGCGTGTAATCAAATTGTTAACACTCGCTACTAGACTTTTCTTTGTTTTCATTTGCGCATTTAAAACATGCTGGAACTGGTGTGCTCTTTGCATACAAACACTTGCAGCTATTACACTGTGTTTTAGTTTTTTTGTCACAAAAGTGACATCGCTCAGAAATATTTCGTTGATTTTTTGTAAATTGTTTTCTTCAACATTAATATATTTAGCTGTTTTTTATTCTGCCTTTCGTGTAAAATACTACGAATCCGAACTTTCGAGTTCCCCGGATAACTTTTCCTTGAGACTAAGTATGTATTTTTCAACTCATCTACTGTATCTAAGTTATAAAATGTTAGCATCTCTGGTTTATAAGCTGCACCTGATTCTTCGGCAATTTTCATGGAGTAATGATAACAAGAGAACCCCGCTCGATTTGTTTTAGGAACATAAGACAAAAGAGAATCAGATTGAAATAAATCGAAACGATATCGGTCGCGCCGGTCGAATATGTTTGTAAACTGATACTCTATCCTGATTAAGTACAATGGTTTTTATCCTAGTTAAAACTGATTAGTCCTCATGCTTATTTATTATTCTAGGAATAGCTGAGTTATTTTCGCTGGGATAACAGCACAGGTAAAATAACAAAGAAAATTAAAAAAAAACCGGTCTTTTAGACCGGGCGCGACCTCTTACGGGTTAAATATACCGAGACCTTGTTCACAGAATGTAAAATCTTTATTATCAGTTTTTGAAAGTTCTAAATGCGATTTATGCTCTACTAATGGAAAAATTATTCCTCCGTCTCATTCTATTTGGAAACTAATTTCGAAAAAAAACCCAGAAAACACGTTTTCTCCCAACTACCTGTACAATATTATACTAAAAAAAAATAGACGTAACTTTCGAGAGAATTACTGTATTCGACTGAAAAGATTACTTCAGGTGTTAGTAGGATTGTAAACATTTTTCTATAGGTAGTGAAAATAGCTTCAATTAAATTTCGTATTACGTTATCCTCACAGGAGTGGAGGTTCATATTTTTCCTAAAAAAAAACAGATTTATAGGGACGGAAGATTATATTATGTGTTAGCAGCCGGTCAATGGACAAATGTGATTACATCGCACTTCTGGGGTCACGCAAAATTGACGCGTACGCATTAACATTTAAAAGAGCGAAAATACATGAGACTGAATGTATTTTTTAAATTCCTAAGGCAAATGCGAGACTTGTAATTCAGAAATCATCGGAAAGCTGCGAAACAAACCAACTAATGAGCAAAGCTTGTGAATATCGAGGGAATCTTAAAGCGTGTAAAAGTTCTATAAAGAAGCATCTTCGTGGAAACGAAAGGAAAAATGTGTCTAAATTATGAATTTCCGACTGATTAACAGCAGGTGTTTATATTTTAAAAGAAAACTAAACCCTAATGTGTTTTGTCGATTGTGAACCAAGCATATTGCCAAATCAAAATGTTTTACGAACAGCAAAGTTTAAGGGGGAAAAAAATGGAACATATTCTTCAAAAGATGTTCTCCGTATTCAGTTTTTTCAATGAAATGTATATCGCCGTTTAATAAATTATAATATAAATAATGAAGAATGATAACTACATTTAAAATTAACTGAAAAAGGTCAACATTAAAAATCGATATTGAATAAATACAAAATGTATAAAATTTAAAAAATGAAATATAAAAATATAAAAAATGACTAATAAATTTAACAATGAAAATGGTAACAATTTAAATGAAAAATGAAGATTTAAAAAAATTTTAAAAAGTTTAAAATTTCAAAATATGTATCAAAAATATATAAGTTATAAATATGAAAATTATGTAAAATGGTCGTTGTATAGTAATAATGTGTACATAAGGAAATGAACTATATTAAAATTTATTTAAAAGTTAAATAATAGGTTATCTGTATATCCTTAAAACAAATTTATTTTTAATTTCTTTTATTATCAACACAATTCGGCACAAAACTATTGCTATCTACGGACATAATCACTTTTTAAAAATTTTCAAATTTTGGGAAGGCTATCGTCAAGTTAGCCCTCCAGATCAATTTTTACTAATACTCCGTGTTATGGGGCAGTTTAATTTTTTTATTATGAGCACAATTTGTTTAGTTAAATCTGGTTTTAAAATTCCGTCATGGGGGGGGGGGCTACCTTGACACCGCTCGTCACAAATTTATTTATATTTTACTCCAAAAAGTCGTTACTTCAAAGGAATATCGAACGACGGTGTAGAGTGGTCTCTGTTTTATTTACAACAGCCGATTAACTTTTTTCTGTCTCCGTTCATTTATTGATATATCTCCTTTGCAGCCATGTTCGCTTTCTGGCATTTATATGTCTTCTTAATTATTAGATGTACTAAACTTCCAATCATCGTCTTCCGAAAACAGCATCGTTAATGATTCGGTTTAAAAAAAAAAATATGCGATGATGTATGTACGTGAATAGTTTATTTGAATCTGTAATAATCCTATTTCGAATTACTTAAGCCCCAGGTTTCCATCTTACTTACTGCTCCACCCAAGAGCTGTTAAAGCTCTTTGGCTATCAGCAAGTAGGATAAACTGGCCATTACTGTGGAAGACATTTATGATGCAGATTCCAATGTTTTATCTCTACAGCTAGAAGCTCAGCGGTAAAAATAGATGCCTCTGGTGGTAGTTTGAATTTTATGGTGGTAACATCAGGGTTATAGAAGGCAAAACCAACTGCACCACTAACCCCTCGTGAATATAGGAATCAAATTTGAATAGTGTGACTTAAGAAAGTTAAAGAGAAACGTGTTTGCATTAATAGACGAGGAGCGAGCTTTTTTGAAATTTTTAAAGTAATCAATATCTGTGTTTAATTTGATATTATTAATATCATATGTTTTATAGAAGTAGCTCGAAGGGCGAATGAGAATGAGAACGGGATAAAACTTTAAATATCTGTTTGCCCTTTTACTGAGGAGAGGTATTTTGTGAGAAACGAATCTCCAGCTGTTAAAAATTTTTACTTAGTTGTTTAGGATATGAAGTAGGTTATAATTACATGATTTGATCACGAACTTGTCAGCTAATGCCATTCTTCTAATGTTCGGAGGAGGGATTGTGGTCTCCATCTGCAAACTGGAAGTTGGGGCAGATCAAAGGTTTCCGGTAATAAGTTTCAAGGCCATATTCTGAACAGTGTCTAATTTATTTAGAAGCGAATTAGAAGCCGAAACATAGAAAAAAGAACCATAGTCCAGCTTGAACCTTATTAGACATTTATAGAGCAAGGCTATAGTTACCTTAGGCTAAGCAGGGGCGCGTCGAAGAGAGCTGCGATATAAGAGTAAAGCGACAAAATTAAAAGCATGGCTTATTATGGAAGCGAATATAATGACGCGTCAATGATGATCGTGACAGATCTGTCATCAGCGAGCAAAGCGGAGAATTCAAACTGATTTGTTTTCGCCGCTATTTCATTCCCTTCCGTTCTTTCCTAAAACATACCACAACCGGACTATCGGTTGCAGCACACTGCGACATGTTGTCGCGTTCGCCGACTGGAAAAAATTCTCGTACATCCGGTAAGTAACCGGGCACTTATTCTTGGAAGAAAAAGAGTGTGTATGGAATTATTTTTATTTCATCGTTGCTTCTTCATCTTCTAGGAAACCATGAAATCCATTCGGATCAGTTTTTTTTTACTATCGATAACTCTCTTAAAAATTCTGCACAATTTATTATTTAGTTTTAAAGATATAGCCACGACCTTAAATGATTTTCAAATTTTATAATTTTTGTTGCTAAAATTATATGGAAATGAATAAAGAATGACTTATTAGTAGTGTTTTCGTTCGAAAACCACTTTTGGATCAACAAAATGATCAGTATAACCGTTTTATTTTGAATAAACTCTGGGAAGAAGCAGTTAATGAAATGAAACCTAAAAATAAGTGTACGTATTAATATTTGATTTAAACGTTGGTATAAATATTTTCTAATTATAAATTCTAAATGGACAATTTAACACAATTTCTACATACTTATATTGGAAAATTTATGCCCACCAAATTAAAAATCTTTCATTATGTCAAATGTTTTAAAAACAAAAACGGTTAGTTTTGAAATTTAAATTTTTATTTCTACAGTTACCGTAATATTTATTTTTTGGAAGCGATCATGTTTATTTTATCATAAAGTCTTATACATTTGACATAATATTTTATAATATATGAACCTTAAATTTAATAACGAAAAAAAAGTTTGTCCACCTGGGTGTTAACTTTGATTGAATATTTTGTATAATACGATCAAAAGTTGAACTATTTATGCGAGAATACGAATAAAATTTTTGCTGGTGTCTTCTTAATTCTCCATAAAAATTTGGAAATTCGCCATGTGCATATATTTCTACTTCGATTTATTTCGTGCACATTACACATTTTCTTGTACTTTTTCTATTTTTCATTGAATAAAATATTTTTAGCGCAGAATTTTGCATCAAAACAGCATCCATCTTTAATTTATATCAACTCATTGAACACTGGTGCGTTGTCCGAAACGCTTTATTATCCTTCGCTCTGCTCGAGACGTTACTATGTGTTGATACTCTCTCATCGACTCTATATTCCTTTTCGCTTTGCTCGTTCGCTAGTATCGCAGCTCTCTTCGACGCGTCACTATGTGCTTAGCCTTACTTGGACAGGGAGTTGTGCATACTCACCGATATATACATGTATATATCCCTAGTTGTATTGCTCGTGGTTCCGACCGTCGTGACTACCTCTATTCGTACGTTCCAGCTGTACAGAATAGGTAGCGCACATGGCAGTTATTACACGCAACGCGAGTGTACACACGACAAGATTACATTCGGAACTGATTAATAGTCGTTTGATTTATCGCACTACAAGTGCAGTCCCGGCGTGTCTGCTATGTAGTACCTAGCGTGCATATGATGGTATGCATGTTTGCCATTGCCTTCCATGTGACTATTAGCGAGTATTTAATTTCTAGTTTTTCGTAATGACTTCTGTCGTCGCCCGAGATCGAACTCGAGACTTCCATAACGGAAGCCAAACGCTCTAGCAACTTGGCTGTCACGACAACATTATATATATGTATATATATATATATATATATATATATATATATATATATATATATATATATATATATAGGCCCATAGAATGTCTGTATATGTTTAACAACAAATAATTTTCTTTTTACCGATATTGTGCGCATCTAAACCATAATACGTTTTATATTTGTATGCCATTGTAAATTATCTAAGTGTTGCATTACATCTGGAGTAGCTAACTCTTACATTATTACGAGATTTAAATTCGGACTCCATTTTATGAGCCACATATAAATAACGGTTACGCTTATTTCCTACTTTGGAAAATAACTTTCCACATTCTTCGCATTTAGGCTTGTCGACTTTTACCTACAAATGTTATACCCAACAATTTATATTAATGTTAAGTCCTTTTTTTATGGGTAGGTGAAATGAAAAAAACCATTAAAAAAAACCTATTCGGCGTCACAAAAGTAAATTTAACAAACGATTTTTCACATTTATCATTATATATAGTCCTCAATGTCGATGCTTCACAACTAAATTTTAATTACATGTAACACGAACGTATGTAGAATATTGTTTAGCAAAAATTTAATCATTACGAGATATTATTTCTACTTACTTTATTTTTTGTTCCTTCTAAGTTGTTATGCAAAAAATAAAAATGGAATTGAAATCTGAGGGGGGTTCAACAAGTATTTCCTGCATAGCGGATTCCGGAGAATCGTAAGTACAGAGTCTAATTCTCTCAATTTACGCTCTATTAATAATATCCCAAAACATACTGAGGAATAAATTTTTTTTTTTTTCATTAATAAAATGTCTTTAATGTGTATGTACGAATTACATAATATATGCTCCAAACACGTAAAAAAAATTTTCTACTACTCAAATTAATAATTTCAATTAGAAATTTTCAAAAAAGAAAATTTGTAAAACAACCACGAATAATGAAACAATTATTGTATCAGAAATGCGGTGGTAGAAAATTGCTTGATAAAAACAAATATGAAAAATAAATTATCTTTTGATAATAAAAAAATGGATGACGTTATAGCTTGAATGACGTAGGAATGTATGGTAATTTTTTTTTTTTTGAAAGCGCAATCTTAACTAGGAAATTAAATAATTGCTAATTATAATTATAAATTAATGTAAAATAAATTAACATGTGCGAGGTCATTTAGTCCTGTGACCAAAGCCTCTAAACTAGTTAACTTAATAAATTGGTAACTATAGGAGATCCTGTGGTTTGAGTCGCTTTAGACGCCGTATGTCCTCACGTGTACCTAGACGTCGAATCGCCTCAGGATTGTTGTGCTGACGCAGCCGCTTCTCATGAGCAATCGCGAAATCTTTAATTACTTCGCTGACTGGTTTGACTCCAAGATCTCGATGAATATCGTCATTGCGAGAGTAACGATACGCATTAACGATTGCTCAAAGGATGATACTCTGCTGAGCTTCTATTGTAATTGCGATTGGATTTTTTCGTACATCCCCATAATGCTATTCCATATGGGTCCAGATGGGCTTAATAATTTGCTGGTAGAAGAAGCGTTTGCAGTAGACATCAAGAGTAGAATTCAATATAATTGATATATATATTTTTTAATTTGCTTCCTCTTCATTTTCACATGAATATTCCATGAAAGCAGGGAGTCCAGGTACATGCCGAGATATTTGGCAGAATCATACTGTGGTATTAGCTGGCCGGTTAGGGATCTGCGCGCCTCAACGTAAACAGCACGTGCTACGATTTTGCTTCGTTTAACTTAATACGCCAGCGTCGCGCCCATGCAGCGACACGATTTAAGGCGCGCTGTAAACTATCATTTGCGTTCGATTGGATATCGCTTACAGCCAGGGTATCATCTGCAAACGTGGCTATAGTTGCACGGTCATCGATGGGCCTATCACATGTACGCAGCAAATACAGTAATGGCTCCGGCACGCTTCCCTGCGGACACCTACCTGTATCGCGTAAAATTATGATTTTACCTCTCCTTGCGCTACCCGGAACTGCCTGCCAGTCAGGTAAGAAGTAAGTAGGCGACAAAAGTTACCCGGTAAGAGGTTGCTAATTTTTTCAATAAAGCCTCCATGCCACACTCTGTCGAACGCCTGGCAAAACATCCAGAAAGGCAGCTGAACAGTACTTCTTTTCTTCAAAAGTTTTCTCAATAATTTGTACTAGTCTACGGACCTGATCGATAGTTGCATGTTGGTCTCTGAAACCGAACTGATGATCTGTGTAAGGTCAATTAATGTCTTCAGGCGCTTTAATAAAAGTTTTTCGTAAAGCTTAGCGATGGATGTTAGCAACGAAATTGGGCGATAAGACGTCACTTCTTCTGCTGGCTTACCTGGTTTCTTTAACATAATAATTTCAGCCACTTTAAAAGCAGTTGGTACGTATTATAGTCTTGTGCTAGCACCGAATAATGATGCAAGTAGGACAATGGCTTTTCGTGGCAATTCTTTCAAAACACGAGGTGGAATCTCACCTATTCCAAGAGCTATTTTTTGGATTTAGGCGTTGATCTCTAACGGAGAGAATCGTTTAATGACACTATTTCCTTAGAAACAGACTACGGGAGTTATCACTGGAGCTGTCTCATGCTGTTGGAGTACTTACAATAGATGTCGAGCAAACAATTCCGCTTTTTCGGCGCCACTTCTAAATCACATATTGTTCTCATCTAGAATAGGTGGAATACGGTTATTAAGTGGTCGTCTAAAACCTATGCGTAGCTTTCCAAAGAGAGTAGTTTTTATATGAGCTGAGCGACTCAATCCTTCAAGATATTCTGTAAACGATTTGCGTTTAATATCAGTTATCATCCTACGAAGACGATTATTTATGTTGTTAAATGCCTTTTTATCCTGCGTATTTCTGAATATAAAGTTTCCATTTAATTAATGTTTAAAGTTATCAAGAGTGTTTATGTTTTTTGTTTTTTCTGTTTTTGTTTATTCAAGTTAATTACGTCGACATCATGGGAAAGGAGTCGTTCGCGATCGAACCGAATAAAGCGATTGCACAGGAGGAAAATGGATACTTAATCACTCCGTATTGCACACGCGGCATTATGCAGAAGTTAAACGAATCTAGAAAAGCCTGTTCCGCTTCTTGCGATGTAGTAATAACGGTCGGCGACGAACGATTTTTCTGCCACCGGGCGATCCTGATGGAGTGCATTCCGTACGTTGATAAAATGTTTAGATCCTGTTTTAAAGAAAGCAGCGAAAACGTGATCACGTTGAAGAACTTAGACGCGAAAGCCTTCGCCACGATACTGGAATGTGTATATATCGGAGAACTGAACTTTCCGCTGCCCGAAGACACAGCGGGTGCGTTAAATATAATGACGGTTTGCGACTATCTAGGATTGGCCGATGCGCTGGGCAAGTGTTTGGATTCCTTTCGGAGTTACTTAAATTCGGAGACTGTATTCGATATATGCGCTTGCATCGTCGAAACCGGCTGCAATACGGAGGACCTTTCGAAAATGGTGTACAGTTATATTCTGGAAAATTTTCCGGCTATTTACCGCTCGGAACGCTTTCATTCTATGCCTTATTTCATATTGGAGGCAGTGCTGAAGGACGATTCGGTCAACTCGAACGAAAAACAAATTCTGTCGGCAATCGATAAATGGGTCTCTTACGACGAGCCGAACCGGTTGAAGTTCGTCAATCAGCTTATCGACGCTGTCCGAATTCCGTATTTGTACAACTTAGCCGGAATAGGCGACAATCGAAGCACCACTAATAAAACGTTATTGAGCAGAGTTCGCTCGTTGCAGGCGCGGATGTGTAATAATCCGACGACAAAACCGGAAGTTGGCGACGAAGTTAACACGGTTGCGCCAGCACCGGTCGATAAACGGGCATATAAGAGTGTGTATTTTTTCTGTCACCGCAAGCTTGAAAATATTATTGACGTTGTCCGCTGGAATGGAAACTCGCTCAAATCTGTGCCCAGTATGTCTGAGGACAACAAGTTATGCAATCGGCTCGAAGTTGTCAAGTTAGGATCGAATTTTTATTCGTATGTCGTTGATGCCATGGATAACACTCGTTTTCGTTTCTTCAACAACACCGATCAACGCTGGATATCATTACGCAATCCTACCTCTGGCTACTGTAATATACTTAATATGGTCAGCTTAAACGGTTTGCAATGTGTGTTTTTGAATTACGGTTATTTCAGGAGTACATTAAAGTGTTACATTCCGGCGATAGACGTATGGTATAATGCGCCGACGTATCCAAATGGTTTTTATATTAATTGTAGGATGGCCGCCGATGATGACAACAACGTCATCTATGCAGTTGGAGTAAACGACCGAAAAAGGCCGGAGTCGATCATGTTGGACGCTCGTGTCGGCAAATGGTCGAAAATTGCTCCGTTGCCGCGATTGATAAGTTTTTCGGCGCTGGCTTATACGGAAAATAAAGTTTTTGTTGGTGGATGTTATGAAGGTTTCAGAATTTGCGAAGATTTCGTATACAACGTTAGATCCAACAGTTGGAGCAGTGTACCGCCGTGTGCGGTGCACGTTTATTCACTGCTACCCTTTGAGAACCATTTATGGGCCATAGGTAAAAACTGTGTGGCCACGTATTCGCTTCGTGATCGCCTTTGGTCATTTGACGAGCCTGCTATTAACGCAAAACTTAGGGATTACATATATGCTGCAACTGTTGATTAGTGTTTCGAATGCGTATGACCTATTTCTTCTTTCTTGGATATTTAAAAAAGTTCTCTACCTCTGCGCCTTTTAAAATTATGCAAAGGGTTGAGTGTTCAACGTTAAAAGTGATAAGCAGTGCGTCATTACTCTTCCCCCTTATACTTTCACTTTAGTAGGTACAGTCATAAGGAATATTTGATAGCTGTTAAACGCAGAGGAAGTCCATGAAATGAATTAGTAATCGCAAATTGAACTTTTTCTACTTCATTTTTAGTTTCTCTTAAGTATCCGCTGAGGGGGATATGTTTATTACACAACAATAGTCTCAGTGATTTTTCTGTTGCAAGTTGATACATAGGGAAAAGAACTTTTTTTTCTTCTTGCAGCGATTTAAGTATTTTTCTGTAACTATCCTGCCGTCATTGTTGATTTCAGTGAAAATTGTACGTTAAAATTAAGTGTTAGTTTTTTTCGCAGTGAATTAAACATGTTCAATATTTTTCACACTGATATTGGAGGAACCAGTTTATTTTTCTTATGACGTCTGATTTTTTCATGATTTTCAATTGCACACTATGTGTTGAATTATCAAGGATTTTGTTCTTAATGAACAATCGTCCATTAACAGTTTGTTGATCACAATTATTGTTTGATTTTTTTTTGTTTCTTAAACGCAGACCAACGAGTGTCGAATTTACGTAAGAAATTATTCCTCTTCGATTGTTTTCAACAATGTTCTATTCATTATTTATATTTGGTATAGCACACGGTGAAACGTAATTTTTTGTTTTAGCAGCTGATAAATAATCGATTGAATTATCGATTATACTGTTTTATTTTCATTGTCACTGGATGATGTAGCGCTGAGAAACTGAGCTACTTTCTGCCAACGGCGGGTGACCCTCGTAATGTTATGAATGTATTACGGACAGAAAGTTGGAAAGAACGATCGCGCTTGATGGCCAATTAATCGAACGATCGCTAACGAAGATAAACTTTTTAATGGAAGTAATTGAGAATTTGCATTTACTGACAAACGAATTTAGAGGTAAACGCACAACGTACAAACTAATTATTTACAACTAATTTCTATTAGGTTGTGAATATAAAGAATAAAAGTGCAATGGTGCGAAAGTTTAATAAAACGAAGTAATTCCCACATTAGAGACCGTTGCTATTGTTTTCGTTGTGAAAAATAAAATACTTATTTAAAAATATTCTATTTATAATTGTTATTTCGTTTATATTATTATTGTAAATAAAAAATTTACAACAATTTTATTGCACAATCATCATGAAAAATTTATATTAAATCATTGATTTGATCTGATGGGGTTATGTTTAATATGATCATTTTTTCTTTTCGCTTATTTTAAAATAATTACAGGAAATATAGTGAACACTGTAAATATAAAAAAAATTATAATTTTCAAAAAAAAAAACAGATATCCACGATTTATATATTAAATTCTTGGAGGTGTAAAAAAATATTAATCACTTTTTTTTTATTATTTTTTTCTCATCCAGGTAGATTTTATTAAATAAAGAAGCCCCTGAAAGAAAAGACACTTTCATTTCTTGA
Source organism: Icerya purchasi (assembly GCA_039619475.1). Taxonomy (NCBI): domain Eukaryota; kingdom Metazoa; phylum Arthropoda; class Insecta; order Hemiptera; family Monophlebidae; genus Icerya; species Icerya purchasi. Next base: position 493,700,538 of record CM077116.1, read on the forward strand.
TCAGCCCATAAATTCGGAAACACTAACAAATATTCCGAAAAATAAAAGCGGGGGCCGCAGATTAATAATTAAATATTAATATTAATATTTAATTATTTATCTGCGGCCACCGCTTTTATTTTTCAAAATATTTTGCAGTTTCAGATTTTAATATTAAGATGCGTATCTAGTGGTCGCACACTAATAAAGTTATTTTGTACTTTTTAGCGCATAAATGAAAGACTATTTTTAAAGTTTTTTTTATTTTTTTCATTTTTTAGTCTGGACTATTTACTATGTATTTCAATAAAAAACAATTGTATTTTATTTTGCTTTACTTTATTCAATATCTTGATTATAGGACATTTACAGAAATTTGTGTTACATTTTATTATTAAATAATGGATCGCATTCTTTCAATTATATTTTTGTTTTTCATACAATATATACGGAATTCTCAGCATATGAAACACAATGTTTGACCAATAGAGCGATCTTTCCATTGGTATATCACATGATTGAAGAAAAATATATTTTTTTGAAACTTTCGAGCTTTCAGCGCCTTGAGGGTCCGATTTTAAAGTTGGAAACCCAAATGTTCCAAAGTAAAGAAATACACAAGGATGCGCATTTTTTTAACCTTGTTAAAAATTTTTAGCTATAAGACTCGCGCCTTAAAAAGGGAGCTACATATTAGATCTTGCGCTTTTTTGAACTTTTCGTAAACTTCGAAAGTTTCATTACAGAAATAAAATATTTCTCTCGACAAATAGCGATATTTCCAACAATATATCACATGCTCAAAAAAAGAAAAATATTTCTTTCTAAAATTTCGAACTTTCGGCGCTCGGAGGGTCTAATTTTAAAGTTGAAAACCCGGATGTTACATATTATGATATTGTTATCTATAAGAAGCATTTCTGCAAAAGGACACATTTTTAATTCAACGGGAAGTAGGTGAAAAATCGTTTCCAAAATTTCCCTCAGTTCGGCGTCCCGAGGGTCTAATTTCGAAGTTAGAAACCCAGGTGTTACTTATTATTGTATTGTCATCTATAACAAGTATCTCTGCAAAAGAACACTTTTTTAGTTCATCGGGAAGTAGGTGAAAAAATCGTTCGCGAAATTTTCCGCAGACATACAGAATGACAGGCAGACTGACAAAGCGAGTTAAATAAAAAGCTATAAAAATTATTACATTTATTTAACGACTCAAAGTAGAGCCCACTAGTCTCTCGCCCCCATATTGGCCAAAGGTCTCTCTTAAGCGTTTCCATTCTGACTTTGGCTATTGTTTAGAAGTTTGTTTGTTTTAAAAACTTATTCAAATCGTCTTTCCAGCGTGTTATTTGCTTACCCCTCTTCCTTTTCCCTTCCCACAGCTGCCAAAAAGTACTTTTATAAGTCCACCGATCATCCTCTAGACAGAAGATGTGTTCAGCCCAGTTCTATTTACTACGTCTAATTTGGTGCACTATATCTTCGTTGTCCCTTAATTTTGCTTTTATTGTTTTTGTTTTTATTCCACCGCTTCTTTTGATGTTTAATATTTGTGTTAGGACTGGAGTTATACATGCGTTGAAAACTTGGATTTTATGTCTATTACTGAAATCCTTTTTGTAGACGTTTTTTAAGGACTCGACTAGGTTTTAGTTATCCAAATTTCTATTTCTTTCTCTTTATTTGGTTTGCGAAAACCAACTTTTGACCTAAGTATATACTTTGTGTAACCATATCTATTTCTTTTCCGTCTATTTTTATTTTCTTCTGCTCAATGTTTTTCGGCAGAATTTTTTGGTTTTTTGGGTGTTTATTACTAAACCTGCTTTTTTACTGTGTACACTTAGGTCCATTAACATTGTTTTTAGATCCTCCAGCTTTTCTGCAAAAAAAACAATGTCGTCCGCAAACCTAAGGTTTGCTAGACGGCTACATTTATGTTGATCCCCTTCTCCTCCCAGTTCAAGTTTGCGGAATATTTCCTCCAATGCGCTATTAAATAGAAGCGACGATAACGAGTCACCCTGCCACACTTTTTTTCTGATGTCAAAATAATCTTCCCTCGTATCTGTTTTTATTCTGGCCTTCAGATTACTGTATATTGCGTTTATTATTCCTATAAATTTGTATGGGATTCCTTGATTCATTGGCGACTTTAGAAGGAAATCGTGTTTTATGGAATCAAAGGTTTTATTACAATCGATCAGTCCTGTATACAGCTCCTTCCCGTACTCTTTACTTTTTTCGATTATTTGATTCACTGTATGAATATAATCCCCATCATTGAGAATGTACTTCTGAAGCCTGTCTGTTCTACTGGTTGCTGTTAGTTTAGTATCCTTTTTAGCCTATTTTCAATTATTTTCGAAAAAATTTTTGAGATCGTCGGAGTGAGGGTGACCGTTCTGTAATTCTCTATATGCCTATCCCCTTTCTTGAGCAATATTATTATATCTGCGAGTTTCCAATCCTTTGGGATTTTTCCTATTTCCAAAATGTTGTTAAATAATTTTGTTAATATTTTGCCATAGGGACCACCTCCCATTTTTTATGTTCATTCGTTATCCCATCGTGTCATGGGCATTTGTTTGTTTTTTTAATTGTTTAATTACTGCTTCAATTTTGCATTCCGGAAAGAACGGCTCTTTTTCCTCTGTCTTGTCTAAAAAGTTTATTTTATTTTCGTTTTTCGTATCTAGATATAGGTTTTCGTAATAGTGTGAAACTATTTAGTTAATGCCCTTCCGATCATAAACTCTCTGCCTTCACTGTTAACGAAGTAGGTAGTCCATTGTATCCCTGGATTTAATTTCCTTCTCATTTTCTTGAGATTTCCCTCCACAGCCTCTCTTATAATTTCGTTTTTTATTACGTAGGTTTTATTACGAATTACTTTGGAGACCACGTTAAGTTCTACTTTTTCTATGTTAGTTTTGCTTTTGGTTCTCAAACGTTTCTTTTGATGCGTACTATCTTTTCTTTCATTTTGTTGACCCCTATTTTTGTGTTTATCCCGTTTATTTTAGTTTCTTGTGAATTACATATGGCTAAATTTAATATTTCTAATATTTTCTTGTACAGTGTTTCCATCATGTCTATATTTATGTTATCTAGTTTGTTCTTTATGAATTCGTTAAATTTATGTGGACTTCTGTTTTTTTGCCTGCTTTTCTGGTTTTTTGGCCGGGCTACCGCTTCCTTAATCCTATAGTTAATAGTCTATGGTCAGAGTGGAATTCAAACTTATTATTGATTTCACAATCTATTACAGAATTATTATTTAGAGTTGTGATTATGTAGTCTGTTAACGTTTTATATTCCCGGTTGGGAGTGATTCGAGACTATCTTTTTCCTTCTCTTTTCTTAAAAAAAACTATTTAATATTTTCAATACTCCTGATAAAACCTTATGAGTAGCCTCTTTTGTTACGCTTTCCGTAGCCAAATTTTCCCCCGGAGTTTCAAATTAATTTTCTTGTCTTAGACTTATATTTGGCTATTCCAATCTCCCATCAGGAATATTTAGTTTTCTTTTCCTTTTAATTTGTCCTGAGTAATTTCTTGCAACGTTTCGTAGAATCTTTCCACTTCCTCGTCATCCGACGCAGTCGCAGGGGCATAAATTTTTATGCATGTTATATATATACAGTAGAATCGGCTTAATGTGAAGCCGGATATTGTTATCAATCGGTTAATGTTATCAAAATGCTTCGGTCCCGATTTCTTGTCCTTTTTACACACAAATTTCCCCCTTTTATGTGATCAAGACGTCGTTTATTGTTATCGCAATCAGAGCACGTAATGTAGTAGGTTTTTCAATAAATCTCGTTTCTTATCTTCTTTCATTGAATGTGTACCTACAATTATGCATATAACGAAGTTGATAACAAATCGTCTTCGTATACAGTTGTTTCATCGCTTTCCTTATGATAATGTCGTCGAAACCAAAACGTCGCGATTGCAGTGTTTCGGAAAAAGTAAACATTTTACGAAAGTATGACGCGCTTGTACCCATATCCCAACGTGAAGCAGCATCAAAATTAGGAATTTCGCAACCGCTATTATGTAAAATTTTGAAGTCGAGAGAAGAATTGGAAACTGCGACGATATGCAACGGGAACACTTCGCGTAAAAGAAAACGATTCGGTAAAGATGAACAAGTTGAAACAGCTTTGGTTGGATGGTTCGATCAGGTACGTGACAAGAACGCGTCAGTTAACGGTCCGATTTTACGTGCAAAAGCGGAAAGTTTAGCGAAACAGTTAGGCAAAGAAGATTTCGTTGCTACAGAAGGCTGGTTTCGTAGATTTACGAATCGGCACAACTTAGTTTATAGAAAGCCGTGCGGCGAACAAGCTGACGCTGATGTTTCTGCGGCTGAGTCGTGGATCAAAGATGTTTGGCCTACCTTAATTGATCAGTATTCTCCTGATGACATATTTAACGCTGATGAAACCGGGATTTACTACCGAGCACTGCCTGAAACCACGTACGTGTTCAAAAGTGAAGCGTTGAAGGGGTTTAAAGTAGCCAAAGATAGAATTACGGTGCTATGCTGCTGCAGTATGTCCGGTGAAAAAGAAGAACTGCTGGTTATCGGTAAGAGTAAAAATCCAAGATGCTTCAAGAACGTAAAAAACCTACCAGTTTCATATTCGGCTAATAAGAATGCCTGGATGACGTTGGAAATTTTTAAAGAATGGTTGGTGCAATGGGACCGACGCTTAAATCGAAACATTCTTTTGCTGGTGGACAACTGTACAGCTCATAATGTCGACCTAACTTTCCGCCACATTAAAATTGTTTTTATGCCGCCGAATACCACCTCATTAATTCAACCGTTAGATCAAGGCGTAATTAGGACCCTAAAGGCGTACTATCGCAACGAAATGAGACAACGAGTTTTGGAACAGATCGAAGGCAACATGCAAGGCTTATCGGCGGCCGAATTAAGTACGAAAACTGATCTTCTATCAGCTCTCCATCTCTTGAAGCATGGCTGGGATTCAGTTACTAAATTAACAATTTCTAACTGCTTCAAAAAAGGAGGATTCTTTCCAAAATCAGAACTGGTCGAAGTGCTTTGTGAACTCCCTTGTCCCGATGACTTGTTACAAGTCGAATTTGAAGAATGGCTCGATATTGATTCCAATTTGACTACTGCTGCTCCTGTGACTGAAAAAGATGTATGCGACAACATTTTAAATCACGACGACGAAGAGCTTTCATCATCAGAGGAGGAAATGGAATATGAAAATAGTGTACCCTCTCACAAAGAAGTTATAGATGCCCTCGCAACCATTCGACGATTTGTGCAGTGCAGAGGCACTGTTGATAATTTCAATGATACTTATGCGTCAGAAAAACTTGTTAAAAATTTACTCGTTCAGAATTTGAAACAAAGTTCTTTGACACGTTACCTTCCGAAGGGTAAGTAATGCCTAATGATATTAACCGACGTATCTATTTTATCAAACGCACTTTGTGGTATGTACTTCAAAGCTAGAATCAAGTATGTGATATACATATGTACGTGCAATAAAAAAAAAATTTTCAACTCGATTTTTTTTCGCTTAATGTTATCAGCCGCTTAATGTTATCGATATTCCCTCGGACATTTGCGATCACATTAAGCGGATTTTACTGTATATATATTTTTTTTTTTTCTTTCGCTGAAGTTTGGGAAAATCCTTTCGGACGACAGAGGCACCGTCGTGCCCCTCTGTGTGGTATCTCCGCTAAAAACCCAACTCCGTACAAGGAGGATTCTTTATGTCGTCCTGGAAACCGCTCTCGCATTACTTTAGGGCGACCCTCCTTCGTATTAGTTTACATTGGCTCTGTTATCAGTACCTGCGTCCGGGTCGCGCTTTTTCTGCCGCAGCAGGGATTCTATATGGTGTGCAATCAGTGACCATGTTTCTTCGCTGCTTAGCATTCTCTCTATGATGTATTTTGTGAGAATGCCTATTTTTATTTCGAAGTCTAGTCTCTGGCGTGTCCAATGGGTACAGTGAAAGAATGTGTGCTTCGGATCGTCATTATAGAAATCACAGTAGATGCAATTCGGGTGCTCCGCTTTTCCGAATCTCTTCAAATATGCTCTGAAGTAGCCATGCCCTGTGAGAAATTGGGTAAGGTAGAAGTTAACCTCACCCAGCTTCCTGTTTATCCACACTTTTATATTTGGGATCAGCTTCACGGTCCATCTGCCAACGGCTTCTTCATTCCATCGTTGTTGCCAGCTGTAGATGGTTAGCTGCCGGATCGCTGCAAAGCGATTGATGTCAAGTTGATCTGATTTCTTGGCCTCCCACATACGTTTCTTTTCCTTGGCCAGTAGATCGATTGGTGGTGTGCCATTCACTACCAACACGGCCGCTCCGGACACTGTTCGGTAAGCCTAGGCTACATGGATTGCCGCAGTCCTCTGCACTACTGCAAGAGGTTTCCTTTTTTGTTGCACACTTAGGGAGTCGGCCCACATCTCAGAACCGTATAAGAGTACCGAAGTGCATGCTGTCACCATCAGTCGCCGCTTGCTGGAAGTTGGGCAGTCTACATTTGCCATTAATCGACTCAGCATTGCTACTTGTTTGCTCGCCTTATCTGCTGCGTGTTGAATTTGTACTTTATAAGAGACCTGTGGGTTGATATGTATTCCCAGGTACTTGACCGCTCTCTTCGTCTTGACTGGCGTTTGCCCTATGTTGAAATCGATACCGATTTATGTGCGCTTGCTCGTAAATAGGAGGAGCTCCGTTTTTTCGACCGCTAGACTGAGTCCGTGGTTTTCCAGCCATTCCTGCGTTTTCAGCATCACTCGCGTTAGTTTCTGCTGAGCTGCAATGGTATCCCTGGCCGTGATGACTGCTGCTATATCGTCTGCGTAGCCTATTAGATATGAGTCGTCCGGAAGCTCCAGGCGTAGTATTTCATCGTAGCTTGCATTCCAAAGGTCTTGTCCAAAGATCGAACCTTGCGCGGCGCCGGCAGTTACGCTTTTGTATCTCAAGCCTGATTGCATCTGATATATTAGCACACGGTTGCATGTTATATTAGTTTCTTTGACTTTCAGAATTGCAATTCTATCCGAAATACCTTTTATCTCTTTCACTGCTTTATACAACTTGTACTAATTTCACTACTTTCTATGTAGTGAAACAAATTACCTTTTTTAGTTATTTGAATTTTCTCCCATTCTCTACGGATTTCGGATATACCTAAAACGTTTAACTTGGATTTTATAATAAAAGCATTTTCTAGTTCTGTGAAATTTTCGGGTTCAAGTAAAGATCTCACATTGAAAGTGCCTATTGTGAAAATGTTTGTTTTTTTATTTAAGGCTGACAAAATATTGCTGTTGACCGATGTAATTTAATTTTTTTCCAAATTATTTATTTTTTTTATTTTTTGGGAAACGCTTGCGAGAGTATTGGTATACTTACCCTGGATTGCCAGTCCTTTCGGCAGGGAGTTCTATGGGCCCCACTTTGATTCATATTTCATTTCTTTTGAACGAGATGACTATTTCTGTTCTTTTGTAGGTGATTGAAGTTGCACAAGTGCCAATTTGAATTTATCTAACATTGACTGCATCGGTTTCATACCTTTCGACGTTGACGTCTCTTTTTGTTAAATAACAACCCCTTCCGCGTGTCTTTATTTTAGCTGTTGGCGTTGGAACTCCTCTCATCGACCTTTCTTTTATTCCTCGAATTAGTGTCTTGGCTCGCTGTTTTGTCCGACGTTGTTGACTGCTCGACTAGGGTTTACCTCTTTGTAATATGATTGAAGTTTCAACTGTCAGATGCTCGTCACAATAAATTGATTGATTTTCTTCGAATCCTAATTCCTTTTCGCTCAGCCTATTCCTTCTTGCAACTTTAATCAGTTCATATTTTTTGTCCCTACAACTGTTGACGGTCCACCCGATTTTCCATAGAGACGATGGATGGTACAGACGATTAGCTGTTGTAATTTACCGGCCACCAGCCGACGTGTTCATGGCCTTTACCTTCACACGTCTTCCAATACCAGAACCATACGGCTTCTCGCGAACTTTATTAGCTAGTTAGCTTAAGAACGTTCGCAAAGTATGATTTCGGCGCTGGAGAACTCGGCGGGGAACAAGCGGTAGACCGCCTCACTGCCGAGCCACCATACTCTACTTGATAGCTCTCTGTCCAGCATTTCCTCAACCATCGACAAGATGGTACCTCAGCTCCTCTGGAGACCCTAAAGGAGCGAGGTGGAAGTCGACCATGTACTCCGCGGTTGTTATCAGTAGATGGTACAGATATCGTGCTCTTTCACCTCAATCTCTAGTTTTTAGCCCATTTGTTTAAACAATTTCCTCGGGTCCTCGTCCTTTGTCATCGGGGTTCCATTAACGATTACATCGTCTCCGCGACTGTACTGTTCTAAGTGACTTATTCGGGCGGAAAATTGTGAATTTTCCGGTTTCAATGATTTCATTTGTTCTTTAATGACACTATTGTCTTTCTTCAAATTTTTTATATCGCTGACAACTTTGGATATTTTTGCTTTTGTTTGGTCAACCTCTGCTTTAATAATCGCAATACTCTCCATCAGCAAGTTTGGCGAATGACGGTTTGAGCGGATGATCTATGCTGAAAGGTATGCGAGGTATCCGTGGTGTACAGCGGCGATCGATTAGGTTGGTAGCGGCGGTCCGGTTTTGCGAGCCAAAGGAAATTTTTGACAGCCGACAAAACGACGGTTTTGCGAGCCAAGTAAAATGATATGTTCACATCGGCAACTGAGCAAGACGCGTTTTACGAACACAACGATCGACATTTCATTTCGGCGATAATTTTTAAAATTTATACAATTCGGTCTCATTTATAAAGAATATGTGCACGTAAGCTTTTTTGGATTCCGTATACATATATGTTAATGTGCGGAATCCTAATAAGATGGTTCAGAAACGACAAAAATATTCAATTAAAAATCGATAACTCACGAACGGTTTGACTTATAAACTTCAAATTTGGAACATAAATTACAATTAAAATTCCCTTTAAAACGATCTATAATTTCAAGATGACCAATTACCCTGGGCGGCAAAAAATCCAAAAATCCGTCAAGAATATACAATATGGTATTCAAAACGACCTCAAAAATCACTTAAAAAATCATAACTCATTACTAGATAAACCTTTAAAAGTAAAATTCGAAATATAAAATAAAATGCAGGAGTTCTTTCATGAAATCAAAAAAGTATAGTAAAAATATTAATTAAATCCCTCCTCCTTTTGGGCCAAAAATAGCAAAAAAAAGGAAATTTACGTACATATTGTCCCGAGTAAAAACGTTGGAGAAACCAAAACGTAGTTTAGACATATGCATACAGGACCGCTTCATAGGAAAAATATAACTAAGCTTACAACTTCATATTCAGACCCTTAGGGCGCCGAAAGCTCAAAAAGTTTGAAAAAAGTATTTCTTTTCCCCGGCATGTGATATATTGTTGAAAAGATCGCTATTTGTCGGGAACAAACCCGTATTTCAGTTCCTTAACGAAATTTTCGAAGTTTACGAAAAGTTCATAAAAGCGCTAGTTCTAATTTGTAGCCCCCTGTTTGTGACGCGAGTATTCTAGCTAAAAATTTTGAAAAAGACGGAAAATGGTCACATCCACGTTTATGTCTTTGGTTTGGGTCATCTAGGTTTCCAACTTGAAAATCAGACCCTCCAGGTTAAGATATTAAATTAAAATAATAAAGTAGAAATGGAAGTTTATTCGAACAAATTTTCTTACATACTAAATAATTATAGTCATCGTTAACTTACGTACGGAATCCTCAGCGCATGAAACCTCATGCTTGACTGAACTTGTTTTATTAGTTCTGCAAGTATTTCCGTTGCAACAAATTTTAAGACATAAATACTCATATATGCAAGAGTATTTCCTTATGTTTCCGCCTTTCTCGAAAGTGATTTTAATTGAGGCTCAACAGATTTTAATGAAATTTACATAGATTATAAATTTCAGCCTAAAATATATCATATTTGAATTGTTTCAATATTTTAAAGAGTTTTAAAGATAACCGCAAAAATTATGCAAGTTCCTTTTCAATAACATATAGCTCAGTTTATCTAGCGAAAAGACTGCGGAGTTACGATTTTTGAAAAAATATCTGTTTCTTTTATATTTTCATTTATAATATATTATTATCAGCTTTATTAATGATTAATTTTTTTTGTCGTTTGTAAAGAAATTTTAGTGTAATAATATTTCTTATTACCGACTTCCCAAACAAAGGTAGTATAATATGTCCGTCGTGTATTTTTTATTTATTTTACATTTGGTTACGTATAGTTATGCAGATTGTTTTTGATGATTCTTTGTTCATGCAAAAGTGTATCACCGGTAAAAAAATGATATCGACCTCAAAGTCTGTTTAAAAGTTAAAAAAGAAAAATACGCTAAAAGTAAAAAATAACTGGATAAAAAGTAATAATATGTTTCAGGATAGTAATATACTTAGCAATCTTATGATTATTCTTCAACAACATTAACTTTTTGGAACCGGTAACAAATCAAATTAGAGTAAATACTTATTACTCAGCTTACGGGAAATAAATTATTATACTATTATACGTACTCATTAATAAGTTTTTGATTTTTTTCTGCAATTTGAATTCGTGCCGGCTGTAAAAGTTAATGTTAAGCGTTTAATTTTTTGTGCGTGCTTTTAATGGACGTATTTGTACCGTCAGCGGAATAAAATAATTAATAAAATACAACAAAAAATATTTCGATAAAGTAATACAAAAGTAGCCCTGAGAAGGGCTGTTTCTAACAAAAAGTTCAGCTGATCAGGAAATCGTGAAGTTTATTAAACAAGAATAAAATCTTAATTAAAACATAAGTTTTCCAAATTGTCCATGATTACGCACCTATGAATACTCATCAATGTCAGTTGATTAAAAAGTTTCAAGGCTCCGGGGGAGGGGGGGGAGGGCAGTTGCCCCTCCCAACCCCCCGTTGGCGACGCCCATGAATACCAGTAACATTAAGAGCGTAGAAATACGCAGTGAAGTTATCACTGCGCATGTACAACTAAATGGAATAGGTAGATCTTTTTCTGGATATCGCGAGAAATTTTGCCGTGAATTTAAAAAAAGTACACACGTATTCATTGCTCCAAGTCGGAGAAGTGAATATCGACGCGCGAATATGTGGTATGCCGTATGTTCAGCAAAACTTGAACTCCTTTCGGTTTGCAATGTGCTGAATAATCATTTCCTAAGATTGCTCGCCAGTTTCCAATTTCATCTACAATTCGGTATGACGGATAAGATGCCTTGTTGCCAGAGAAAAATTTATTTCTTGCTCGTATAATCATTTTCGTCATTTAAAGTCATCCATGGATCATGTTAAAATAAGGAATTTGGCTCGCAAAACCGGTGCGCCTTATGTTTACACACATACACAGTAAAATCTCAGCAGCGTCAAGTTAGCCCACCCATGACGGAATTTTAAAATCAAATTCAACTAAAAGAATTGTGCCCGTTTTGTGCCGAATTGTGTCCGTTTTGTGCCGAATTGTGCTGATAATAAAATGTTTTGTGCCGCACTCTAACACGTGGTATTAGTAAAAATTGTCCCGGGGGGCTAACTTGACGATAGCCCCCCCAAAATTTGGGAATTTAAAAAAAGTAATTATGCCATTAGACAGCAATAGTTTTGTGCCGAATTGTGCTGATAATAAAATGTTTTGTGCCGCACTCTAACACGTGGTAGTAAAAATCGTCCCGGGGGGCTAACTTGACGATAGCCCCCCCCAAAATTTGGGAATTTAAAAAAAGCAATTATGCCATTAGACAGCAATAGTTTTGTGCCGATTTGTGCCGCTAATAAAAAATTTTGTGCCGCACTCTAACACCCAGTAATAGTAAATAATTGATCCTGGGAGCCTAAATTCACGATAGCCCCCCCCAAAAAAAATTTGAGAATTTAAAAAAAGTAATTATGCCATTAGATAGCAATAGTTTTGTGCCGATTTGTGCCGTTAATAACAAATTTTGTGCTCCTTTTTAATGCTATTTGTTTTTAAAAGAAAACAATTTACGTTATGGTAGCAACTGGAGGTAAAATTATTTACTGGTGGAGCTGTTTATATAATTCTTTTTCCAGTTTTTTTTTCTAATTGTTTCAGTGCAGAAGTCCTCGCTTGATCTGTCACGTCGCAATTTTTTTTTCTATCATTCGACAGGTATGACCGTGTACTGGAAAAATCCGTAAAAATTAGCCGGCCGTCACTTGCTACTATATCTGTATAATAGTATACATCTTAGGTCGCGTGTATAGGCATGCGTAACTCTGGACACAGTTATATTCTGGGAAATAAATCCGCAGTCTGATATACATATATGTGGTGACATGATTTAATATATATCATCTTCGAATGACGTCTCACAAGGAACAAATGTTGCCATTCCAGACACAGTATATCTCTAGTCCGATAGGCGTCTGCTGGGCACGCAACTGTCAAAATCTGCCTTATCATTACCGTTTCACAGAATTAGGTCGTGTTCATAGAATGCACTACAGAGAGGCAATAGCGTCAGTGTGATTTAACATTTTCAAATCGGAGTGAGTAATGTGATCCAGGAATTTAATGCTAGATGTTATTTGACGGCATGTTTATTAGCTATTTTATCGAATAAAGTGCTAGTAATCTGAATTGCGCGAAAAAAAAAATTCACATCGTGTTCAGCGACGTTCTGTTGCTTTGTGCGTTCTGAGTACTACACATATCATTATTGGCAGAATTAATATTAACTACAGATTTATATTCAAAATTGTATAATGATTGTGAATTACAGTTGTGTAAACTAATTCAATTATGAAAACTAGCAACATCTCCTGAATAACGATTATATTAACATTAGTTATGTAGAATAGCTTAATTATGAGAACCGAGAACATCTTAGGAATGCCGATTATTTACATCAATTATATAAAATAGTTTGATTATGAAAACGTATGACATTTCCTGATTGTCAATTACTGTCGTTATTAATTAATTGGTAACATAATTTTACTGAATTCAGATTTGTACGTGCATGGATATAATAAAAAATGAATAAGAGATTATCTTTTAAAAAATTTGTGTACAACATTTTTTTTATTCTAAAAAACATAAAATTTAATAATAGTATAAAAATAAGAAAATGGTGTGCTTTCGTAAATACTTATTTGTATAATAATTAAAAGTTTTTTAAACAGAAAACAAAAATACTTCAATTTATAATGGTATACAAACTAGACAATAATTAAGTTTTCTATCAAAATGTAGATAAAACACGTTTCTACTCATGTATAAATTTACTATGTATGTTTGTACATTTTATTAAAAATAAACTACAGCTATCAACATTAATGTATTCGGACACGCGTAAAGTTCAATAATTAACGAGAAAACAATCGAGTGTCCCAGTACGATTTTCGAACAACTAACGGCGAAATATGTTTGCTGTAGGTATGACCAAGAAGAAACACCCGATAAAAAAAATTTACGTTACCACAATTATCCCATAAAAATTAAAATTGCAAAAAAAAACGCTCATCATTTAAAGGTAACAAAAATGAATTCGGACATCTAGCTCATAATGCTATCTTTCATGAAGACGACTCATTTACCTGACACTATGTGTCATCAGATGACTCATACCTGTACGCAAAGGCTTTTACGTAATCTCTCGTCACTAGGTGTCAATGTTTCTTCGCGTAAAGTACAATTAGAAGCACAATGTCGCGAAAAGGTAAAAATGCGAGCTTTGAAGTGCGAAAATTAACCCAATTTTAATCGCGCAAAAGGCAAATCTTATCGTGAAATCGCGAAATTGTTGAATGTCAAGAAAAGTACACAGTATACACGATATTTGTCGAAGATTCGATAATGAAAACAGGTTAGATTTTATTCCTCAGGAAGGACGACCACGTGTAAATTGGCACACCGTGGGACGAACGATTCGTAATGAAGAAAATAAAGAAAAATCCTACAATTCACACGTCGAAATTAACGTCGGAGTTTCTCTAACACTTTCAACTGAAAGTTGACCCGCAAACCTTTTGTCGAATCATTAAAAAGGACGGTTACAATTCGCGTACTGCTCGACGAAAACCTCTTGTAAATGAACGTAATCGAAAACGAAACGTTTAAATTTCGCTAAAGAAAACTAACAGAGTGCGATTTTAATTATTGGAAATAATCGGTGATATTTACGGACGAAAGTAAATTTTACGTTTTTGGTAGTGACGGACATTGGAAAGTGTGGCGAAAATCAAAAGAAAAATTAGAAAAACGTAATTTAAACGCTACAGTGAAACACGGAGGTGAAAGTGCGATGGTTTGGGGGTGTTTCGCAGCCTCAGGAGTGGGAATTTGAAATTTATCGATGTCAACATGAATGCCTAAATGTATGTCAACGATTTAAAGAAAAATTTAAAAGCAAGCACCGCCAATTTGGGGATCGAAAAGCGTTTTACTTTTTCTCGAGACAGTGACCCCAAACATAAATCATATGACTATCTCGCAGTTGATTGCTTTACAACTGCCCAAAATGGATTGACACTCCCCCACAATCATCAGACATGAACCCTATAGAAAACTTGTGGAAAATATTGGATCAAAAAGTACATGAAAAGAAAATTTCTAACAGAAAGGTTTAGTCGATGCCACGAAGAATGTCTGCCATAATAGAGCCCTACCAAGTATTAATTTTTTTTTTCTTCAAATCTGAAATGATTTTTTTTTTGTTTATTTTTCGAAGAGTCCGTACGTTTTTGTTACTCTTTTAAATCGCAATGTTTTAAATTTTTTTGAGTTTTATGAAGTTAAAATAAGTATTTTTAAAAATTTTTGGGTATTTCTTCTTGGTAATAGATACTATAAATATATTTCGTTGTTACTTGTTCAAAAATTGTATTCAAATGCTATTTTTTTTACGTTTATTATTAAATTTTACGTGTATCCGAATATTAATGTTGATCACTGTATATACATACAACATCTGTAAATGCAAAACTTAACAATGGCCAAAAATATAAAAAATTATGAAATACTTATTGGATATATTAAAAGATGTTTTAATGGAGAATGAAAAGTGAACTTATAAGTATACACTGCAAAAAAAAATAAGAGCAGTTATACCAGCTTTATGTACATTAAAGAAATATGCGACAAATGAAACATTAAAAGTAGTTTATTATGCGCTAGTAGAGTTGAGGATCAAATATGGAATTCAGGCATAATGACGAGGAAAGTATACTTGAGGAAAATAAATAAACTGCAAATTAAATACTTGAAATTAATAGGAAATCCTTAAGAGGAGAAATTGATAGTGGAATAATATGCAACGCTACTAATAATTACATGTCATTAGAAAATATATTAACACTATTCATGTTTTATTTTAATTTTAGATTATATACAATAATCTTTATAAGAACCTGAAATGTGCATAGATAAAATTATGACCACAAGGAATAAATAAATGAATATCATTCATATACCGTGCGTGATATTTTTATATTTAGTTTTTTGAAAAAAAATTGTTTGGAAATGTGATACAATTTCACTATTGGAATTTATCAGCTCTCAAATTATTAAATGCGCACTAAAATATTTGAAGGAAGCGAAATAAAAATATCTACATACTATGAAGTTTGGCTCATTGAATGTTTTGGGGTCTAACCTTTTGGGTTTTTAGTTATTTTACTCCGTGAATTTTTAATATAAAAAAAAATTTAATAGAGCACTGAAGTGTCCGCATAGTACATATTTTTTGTTAAAAAAGGAAATTGCACGTCGATTAAAAAAATAAGGTTTGGATTAAAATATTGTCCGTTTTAAGTAAATCGTGATTTGATTTCAACCTGATGATTTATTTAAATGTACACCGCATTTAAAACACCTACACCTACACCTACACACACACACGCACACACACACATATATATATATATAGGCGCGCGACCAACATGTACCCTCTTCATTCTGAAGTCGTTAAAAAAACTAAATGCTATAATTTAGAAAAACAAATAAAAAAAGTCAATGTTTCATTAATTATTATAAAAATTAAAAATAGTTAGTGTTTTATATACATTATTACTTGTGGAATTATAGAAACAGAGGAATTACAATTATATTTTTTTGTTAATAAATCGTCATACATTTCCCACTGGTCATTTATTCGACATGTATACGTTTTAGAGTGACCCAACATTTGCTCTTCTGCACAGTTAGCCCCTATATAATCTATTATTATCAATTAAAACATTTTTTGCTATATCGTTTAGTTTCGTTAGCGGCGTATGTAAAGATTCAATAAATAAATAATAATTATTTATTTTTACTTTGCTATCAGAGTTATACCATTACAAGCATTTTTGATGCAACGATTATTAAAATTCTTTAGTCTATGTATGTTTTTTAAATTTTCTACACATATAACAGGAATCTGTACAATTCTTAAGTGTGAACAATTTGCACACAGTATTGTCTGACTACAGGAATAATCTAATTCCCCTATGGAACATAATTTACGAATCAATGATTCGATAGTACATTGTGAATCAATCTGCATAATACTATTGCATACAGTAACTGATTCCCGGGAAAACCATTCGTAAAATTTCACACCGAAGTTTGTACGTTTCTCTATTTATTAATTTAATCATTTTTTTAATTATATTACATATTTTATTTTTTTTTTTAATTGAATATACGCAGCGAATCCAATGTTGTCAATAAACGAACAACATAGTAAATGAATTAACGCATCGAAACCGCACTTACTAGTTTTAATGTGTACTTAATTTTTCCAATTGTTATTGGTTTCAATTGCGGTAAGCTGCCGTTTCTTAATATTGTAATGGGCGTACTTTTGCATTCTCGGTTCATATCAGTATACAGCCATTCTGAATTCTTTTCCAAATATGAAGACCGTTTTCCTTTTTTTAATCTGACCTTTCCAGTTTTCAACCTCTTCGTATTCAGATAAATCGCATGTCTTATTCACCGGATCAGCTTTCAAAACGTTTTCTATTTTAATAGGTTATCGTTTTAATGTTAGACGATTAAAAATAGAAGCCAGTGTTAGTAGTAATAAAATTATAATATCCGCTATTACGAAATACATATACGATATTATTTTTAATATTTGTAAATTTTTTTTTTATTTTTCAATTATATCGAAGACAAAATGACGATTAAGTAGCCGACAATATAAATTAAATAACAAAACAAACAAAAGGTATTTACATGATTTTACATTTACATTATAGCTAGAAGCGGTTCGACATCGGTGTTAAGCTATACAAATTAATAATGAAATTTTAGTATTGAAACAGTGAAAAATAGAAAAGAATTGCAACTTAGTTTTTCCCAACTAATCGCGGTAACTAGAATCTATATAAAAATACTGTCAGCTTGCACTAAATATTTCGTGACGCCGATAAAAATCTCTCTTTTTTTTTTATTTCAACCTATTCGCTCTTATCCGTTCTACTGTTCCTTTAATTTAACTAAAATTTCAAATTGTAAAAATGTGTAATTTTCTGATTTTATAAATAAAACGCCCGAACAAATAATTCGATTTTCAAGTCTATCTAAACATCTGATGACGTTTGTCGACACTAAAGCCCTCCTCAGGAAATATTCATATGGCACATTGGTCGGCGTGACACCGGGAATTGTAATTTACACATAATTAATGCAGAGCAAAAAATCAAGAAAGTTCATTGGACAAATAGTAATATTTCCACCCAACATTATTTTATTAGCTCAATTTAAATAAGCTGTTAACGAATTGAAATTTGTAAACGCTCGTATAATGGCTGACAATAAAGCGATGCATAAATCGCTTACTAGTTCGTTGGGAACGAGTGCACCGACACCTAACCAAAATCTTAACCAATTCATAATACTCTCTGAATAATCATGCCTTTCAGATATATCATATTACTCACCGAATACTGTGTATTACTGCTAGTGGTCTTTAATCGTAATATCATATAGCAATAATGCTCCCGACTTTTCCCGATTTGGTCTTAATAGTTTTCGTACTATATCGCCCGTTGCATCAATTGAAATTTTTGAATATGGCGTTATTTTGACATAATTATTATAAATATATACCTGCGGGGTACTCCAATAGTGAATAAAAAACCGATCTAAACCTACATCTTTTAAATAATTATTAAATGGCCATATGTATTTCATTGAATAAACTGAATATAAAACATCTTTTGAAAAATATGTTCTTTTTTTTTTCTTCAAACTTCGCTGTTCGTAAAACATTTTGATTTGGCAAAATGCTTGGTTCACAATCGCCGAAATTCATTAGGGTATTAGCTTTTTTTTTTAAAAATAAACACTAGCTGGTAGTCTGTTTGAAATTAATAATTTGGACACACTTTTCCTTTCCTTTCCACGAAGTTGTCTCTTTACGGTACTTTTACACGCTTCAAAGTTCCCTCGATATTCACAAGGAATTATTACCCTTTGCCCATTAGTTGGTTTGTTCTGCAACTTTCCTGTGATTTCTGAATTAAAAAACCTTGCATTTGCCATAGAAATTTAAAAAACACCCAGTTTCATGTATTTTCGCTCTTTTAAACATTAACGTACACTTCAATTTTGTGTGATCCCAAAAGTGCGAAGCAATCACATTTGTCCATTGACCCGCTGGTAACACATAATACAATCTTCCGTCATTATAAATCTGTTCTTTAGGATAAATATCAGCCCACTCTTGTGAAGATAACGTAATAAGAAATTTAATTGAATTATTCAAGTTCTTTTCACTATCTACAGAAAAATGGGTACAGTCCGACTCACCTAAAGATTCTTGAACGTCACTAATATTTTCAGTCGGATACAGTAAATCTCGAAAATTATGTCTATTTCTTAGTATAATAGTGTACAGGTATTTGGGAGAAAACGTATTTTCGGTTTTTTTTTTCGAAATTATTTTCCAAATCGGATGAGACGGAGGATTAATTTTTCCATTACTAGAGTATAAATCGCATTTAGAACTTTCAAAAATTGGTAATAAAGATTTTACATTCTGTGAACAAGGTCTCGGCATATTTAAAAAAAAAAAAAAAACGGGACGGTTAAAAATAAAAATAAAAAGTATACTTATAGCGATTGAAAGTATGATTTAAAAGAAAAAACATATACGATTCGCGCAGGAAAATTAACGTAACAAAATATTTAAAAATATCCGCTGTTTAAAATGAAAGCGATAAACAGACACACGAACAAAACTCAAATGAATCTTAATATGCCATTCGAACCATTTTCATTTTTTCGTATCTGCAGTCCAAATTCAACATCATCATCAATAACTCTAAAATGCTTGCACATAAAAAATATTCTTTTGGTTCTTTTTTTTTTTTTTTCTGTTTCAAACCGAAACAAATATATCTCAGAACATTAGCAAAACGTACAGATTAAGACGGATTCGGCATTTCTTACGACCCTTGATAACGCGACCCAATAATAAAATTTTGGCGACAGTCATTTAATTTCTCGGGTGGTCTCGGCAGCGGTCAAACGCGGCATTGTTTGTCAAAGACGCTTTCTCGGCTAAAAAATCGAGTGATACCGCCACAGCTGTTCTGACCGTTTAGCCGGGGTAGCGAACTGGTTTCGTTGGGTATGGTCGAGAAACGGAGATGGAGCATTTCGTTTGAAATGCGTACCGAGCGCTATGTTGAGCCCGGAGAAGTATTTTGATAAAAAACCTAAAACGGCATACCGGCAGGGTAATCGCCGCTAAATGTGAAATTAGCAACGTTCTAAAAAGATCTATTCGGCGGTGTTTTTGATATATAATTTTTTTTTTGTAAGATATATTCCTTAACGAAAGGCGAGAAAACATCGTGCGATTTTCGTCAATTTACTCTAAGGCGGCGGTTTCAGTGGGTCAAGAATTCGTACAAAAAACTGGTCCTACGGAATTTTCGTTAGATTAGATGATTACAATAATTGCAGTGTTGTTTGTACGATTATTGAATTTACAGAAAGCAGTTTTGTTTTTTTCTTTCTTAGGATCGTCAGCGAAGAAGGCAGCAGTTAAAATGCTGTTCTTTTTTTATGATTCCTTCAACAGTTTAGTCAAATGAAACTATTTATCAATATGTGAAATCAGATATTCTTTCGTCAATTAGGCTGATTATTTTTTTCAGAATTCATATTTCAGAATAAACAAACGCTGAAAACGGACACTCCTAAGAATTCCGATGCAAAAAACCAAACATATTAGTTCCACGAAACTTGATCGCATAAATAGAACTCTGTTGATGGTGTAGACCTATAAAATATTAACCACGTAGCAAGAGTAGTAATGCTACGGGCTCCGAGCTGAAGGGGGCCCCGCATATCCAGACCCGCCGCCGCCTGAGCGTAATTTTTTGAGTGAAACTTATTAAGTCGTGGTATATTGAATTTACTTGATGTCACTAAAACGTGAAACGTTACACCTTTTCCAACCAAGGCAATCCATTGCAGACAATATTTATCCGATTATTATTTCATTGGCAAAAATAAAACACGTCATAATTTCATAAGATAAACGCCCAAGTTCTACAAAAAGTCGCTCGTATAATCGTACAGAATTTCAATCGGCCTGATAATTGGCTCTACAAAAAGTCTGACGTGTGCGAGCACTCTTACTCGATACTCAGTGTGGATGAGTAGTAGAAATGAAATAGCTCGATTCAAAATGTTGAAATTGTCTATTTATTTGTAAGACTTACAGTTCACATTATTTTTATTATAATTTATCAATCGTATATCAAAAAAAAATATTTTCTAGTAATAAGTCTATGTAAGTTATAAAAGTAATGAGAGGTTTCCTGAAAATTAAATTTCTCAGAACCATTTCGTAACCCTGACATAGTAAGATCGTCAACTTGTGAGCCAAATTCAGACTGAGCAAAATTATTGGCAGATGCTTTTAAAACGAATTATTCCAGTAATAAAGTTTTTAGCAGAACTAGATGTTGCGTTTCGGGGTAGTGATGAAATTATTAATTCAACACATAATGGGAATTACTACTTAGGTTTATTAGAATTACTTTCCGAATTTGACGTTTTTATGGCTCAACATATTCAAACTTATGCCCATAAAGGTAGAGGACACACGGTATATTTATCTAAAACAATACGCGAGAAATTTATCAGATTAATTGCATCAAGCATGCCGGATCGAATTATTTGCGAAATTAAGAGATCCAGGTACTATTCAGCGTCATTAGATTCTACT
Organism: Icerya purchasi; assembly: GCA_039619475.1. Lineage (NCBI taxonomy): Eukaryota > Metazoa > Arthropoda > Insecta > Hemiptera > Monophlebidae > Icerya > Icerya purchasi. The sequence goes on from CM077116.1 coordinate 493,721,828, forward strand.
TACCAGATATATCGCATGTAGACTAACTGACTCTGTTATATCATCTGTTGAAAGATTTCTTAAGTTCTTAGACATGGAAGGCCATACTGCTGAACAACTTACCCAAAGTTTACTAGATTTCTTAAGTAAGAATGGCACTGATATCAAAGATTGTCGTGTTCTATGATAATGTCAGCAACATGAGCAGAAAATACAGCGACCTGCAAGCACGAATTAAAGTAATAAATAAGTATGCAGAATACATTCCCTGTCTTGCACATTCATTAAATTTAGTTGCTAAGTGCGTTGCAGACTGTTGTACAGAAGCATTATTTTTTTTCGATTTTATTGAAAATCTTTATAATTTTTTTTCTGCTTCTAAATATCGTTGGGGTCTTTTTACGAAAGTTCTTACTTCGAAAATTCTAATTTTGAAAAGGTTGTCGAATATTAGGTGGTCCGCCGGAGCTGATGTTACGAAGGCACTTTTGTGTGGTTTTACCACTATCAAGCAAGTGTTGGATGACATTTGCAATAATATAGATCAAAAGGCAGAGTGTCGTAATTAAGCTTACGGACTCAAAGATGAATAATAATACAGGGTATGCCCTTTATGAATCATTATATGAATATGTCCAAACACGTTTTCAGATATTGAAGCAAAAGCCAAAGATCTGACTGGCTGTCATGAATATCAACAACAGACTTCAAGACGACGCAATCGAAACACAAAGTATAACCATTTTAACGGTTCTAGTACACGTGACGAATTTGTTGAAAATGAAATGAGGGGTTTGTTGTCATTATTGATAACACACTATCTGCTTTAGATAAACGCATGAAAGCGTACGGAAAACTTAGTAGTGTTTTCGGAATATTTCGACAGTTAAAATCTATTACATCAGAAGAGATTTTGTAGAAGACTCCCAATTACGGCACTGTGCTTATGCAAATGATTTGGAAGACAGTCTAGACGACGAATTAGTGCAGTTTGCCGAGCTACTGAAAACGGATGTGGCGAGTGCGATTGACAGTTAAAAAAACGAAGCTCTGGAAATTCAATATTATAAATTCCTAACGGGAAAAAATTCATTAGAATCATCTTTATCCAATTTAGAAATTGCTTTGCGCATTTATTTGTCTCTCGTGATGACTTTAGTCAGTGGCGAACGTTCATTTTCGACATTGAAGCGTATAGAAAATGAATTAAGGTGGAACTCGATGAGTCAAGAACGTATGAATTATCTTCTCTCTTTGATGAATATAGAATACGATTTGGCCTATTGTAATCTACTTTACTATTAAACACTGACATAATTTGTAACCTACAGATGGCAAATAAACATATCGAGTATTGAATTATTGTTATCCACTTTATACTTAAGAACTCAGTAGATCCTGCCTTATATTCTTATTTGCTTAAGCTTGGACTTCCTACCCCTTATTGTGCTTCCTATATCCTGTCCTTTCCTTCCCCACTAATTATTCCTGCTATTTGTTCCTTTTTAGTTAAAATTTCTGATCGGATCAAAATATAACCGACTTCTTTCCTTACCTTTTGTTTCTGGGTAAAGGGTCCTTGGTTGACGAGTCCAAAAAAAAAAAAAAAGGGTCCCTCGATAGAAGTTGCTACAGGCTCCGCGCTTGCTTAATCCGGCACTGATAATAAGTGTACTTTTCCTTCATTTTCTGATTCTAACACAAAAAGAAATTCATCTTTTACGTTATCTTAAAACTGATTAAATACCGGTTATACATACATATATTTTTCTTATGTTGTGTACAAAAAAACTTGGCCGTGTTCTGTACACAAGCTGCGCTTATTGGACCTGTACATTATTAGCTTCGGGAAAAAATAAAAAAAGGAAATAGTAACAATAACAGATTATTTTAATTTACATCAAAAATCTCTGAAATAAATATAACAACTACACACAATCGAAGGGATATAAGCTAGTAGTGTTGTGGGTCCCAAGTCACGCGGGAATCCCAGGAAATGAAAGGGTTAACACAGCAGCTCAATCAACCATTACAGCTCCCAGTCCGCAAAGCATACTTGGGCCCCCTCAAATATCAGAAGCTGTAAAAATACAAATAATGGAACAGTGGAAACAAGAACACATCTCCACCTCATCCCACCTCCAGAATATAAAGAAATCCGTAGAGCCATGGTGGCCCCCCCAGGGGACCTTACGAGTTTATCATCGCGCGCTCAACCGTTTACGCCTGGGCCACACGCGACTATCCCACGACTACCTGTTGGAAGGCGCTCACCCTCCAACCACGTGTCCTTTCTGTCGCGCACAAGAGCCTCCGGCGGTTGAGCACATTCTCATAAACTGCCCTGCATTCCAATCCTCCAGAACGAGACACGGATTTGATAACCTCAGCCATGTTCTCTCAAACTCAGAAGCGAACCAAAGTGCAGTCTTCCAGTTCGTCAGGGACAATGGATTAGGGGCATTCCTGTAACCGGAGACTCTTGGGCCGTAATAGTCTAGATATTATACACGGCCCGGGGTCTAACCACGGTTTGAAAATTTTAATAAAAAAAAAAAAAAAAAAAAAAAAAAAAACTACACAAATTTACAAAAAAAATCAATATCGACAAAATACATGCAACGTATAAATAAAACTATTAGGAAATATACGGTGCCGTTTTATGATGCGCATAATGAAGCTAAATCTTAATAATCATATTTTAATTTCCTGGTAAGAGGCTGTATTCGCAATCTACCTGCATGTTCCATCACAAAAACTTTGAAAAAAATTTTTTTTTGATGGACCAGCGACATTTTTGGGTAACATTCAATCAAAAAACTTAAAAGTACGTTACTACAAAACAATTCGACACGGAACAATAAAAATCTTCGAATAAAATGGATTCCTGAAAAATCCGAAAATTTGGAGAATCACCTGCCGATATCCCCCCTTTTTTTTCTTTTTTTTTTTTGCCACACCGGTTAAACCTGGCCATAATTGGCATTTCTCAATAATAGTCTAAAAAAGAAAAATTAAAATAAATTCTACCTATTGACATGATCACTTTTTTTAAACTTGGCGCCACTATTTTACACAGGCAACAAAAGTTTTGCGGTATAACTAAAATGAAATGTTCACATCGGTTGCAAGACGCGTTTTACGAACACAACGGTCGACTTTTCGTTTCAGAAATGATATTCACTGTTTTATTATATAATTCGGTCTTATTTATAAAGAGTAAATTTGTGCACATAGCCTTTTTTTAGCAGCTCTTACAAATATTCTATTAATGTTTGGCAAAGCATTTTAATCGCGACAGATTTTAAAGATATACTCGTAAATACGCCAGGGGATATTTCCGTCTCTCCGCTTTTCTCGAAAATGATTTCAATTAAGGTTCAACAGATTTCAATGAGATTTACGTAGATTATAAATTGCAGCCTAAAATGTGTGCCGTATTTGAATTGTTTTGCGAAAATGTATACACAAGTCTTTTTTCAATAACATGTATCGCTCATTTTACCTAGCAAAAAGACTGCAAACTACGATATTCATGAAAAAAAAATAGCTCTATTCCCCCTTTTTATGTTTTTATTTATAATAACATTATTATTAACTTTATTAATTATTTAATTTTTTTATCGTTTGTAAAGAAACTTTAGTGTAATACTGCTTCTTATTACCGACACTTCATAAACAAAGGTAATATTTGTTATTTATTTATTTTATATTTCCTTACGTATAACTATGCAGACTTGATGTTAATGATTCTTTGTTCATGCAAAAGTGTACTGCTGGTAAAAAAGTGATACCGACTTCAAAGTTTGTTGTAAAAGTTAAAAAAGACAAATGCGCCAAAAGGAAAAAATAATTAGATAAAAGGTAATACATTTCAGGTTATTCTTCAACAACATTTACTTTTTTGGTACCGGTTTCAAATTAAATTGGAGTAAATGTTTATTATTCAGCTTACAAGAAATAAATTATTATACTATTATATTATGTATTCATTAATTAGTTTTTAATTTTTCTTGCAATTTGAATTCGATGCCGACTGCAAAAAATTCATGTTAAGTGTTTGCTTTTTTGTTTTAATGGAAATATTATTTGTACCCCCCAGCGGAACAAAATAATTAATAAAATACAACAAAAAATATTTCAGGTTGCCTTTACATTTGCTTTCAAAGCTCACAATACAATTCTTCACAGTACATTACCAATGCTTAACTGTTACATTATTTCTGTTATTAGGATTTCGATATTTATAATTATTGTGTACCAAATTTATACTCCCTCTACTGCTTACAATTATACTTATATCAGTTTAACTTATTTAATTAATCTCATATAATAATAATAATAATAATAATGATAAAATTCACAAAATATAAAAAGTACAGTTAAATTATAAACGCATAAATGCACTGAATAGAATGAGTAGATTTTTATCTGGATATCATGGGATTTTGTCGTGAATTTAACAAAATTATATATATATATATATGTATATATTTTTTTTTTTTTTTTCATTTCGTTATCCGAGTCGGATATCGTGACCTTATTTGACGCAAGCTACAACACGTCGCTATTTATACCGATCGTATGCTAAATCTATGGTATATGTTGTAGATTTAATCTGCATATTTTCTTGATCTGGTCGATGTAGCGGTTCTTTGGTCTGCCTTTCTTCCTTTTCCCCTTGACCTTTCCCATCAAAATCGTTTTCTCCAGCCCATTCGCTCTTACTATATGACCGAAAAAGCCTAGCATACGTTTCCTGATGGATGTTAATAGCCGTCGGTTGGTTTCGATCTTGAGCTCTTTTAACACGTACTCGTTTGTCCTATGAGCCGTCCATGGGATTCTTAAGATTTTTCGGTACCCTTTCTTTTCGAAAGCTGCGATCTTCCTTCACATGGTATCATTGATCGTCCATGTTTCCCATCCGTAAGTCGCTACAGAGAACACCAAAGTTTGCAGGAGTCGTAATTTTGTTAGTTTAGAGATCTTATGATCTTTCCATATATGGTTAAGCTTTCCCATCGCGGTGCTCGCCAGTGCTATCCGTCTCTTTATTTCTTCGTCTGATCCTCCAGTTCTTGAAATGCAGGCATCCAAATAGATTAATTTATCTTGGGTTTGTATATCTTGTAGCATTTTTAACGGTTGTTGGATTTTGTTATCCTTATCAATAACTAACATCGAACACTTTTGTTTGTTGAGTACTAAACCGGTCTCTTTTCCAGCCGTTTCTATTCTTAATAACAATTCGTACATTTCCCGTTCCGTGCTGGCCAGTACTACCGTATCATCTGCAAATCTTATGTTTGTGATTTTCTCACCTCCGAATCATATTCCCCCATGCCAGCCGTCCATTGTCTGTCTTATAATCCATTCTCCACAAATATTGAAGAGAATCGGTGATATGCAACAGCCTTGGCGTACTCCCTTTTTTGCTGCAAACTCACTGGATTTATCGGTCTCCAGTTTTATATGTCCTTTGTTATCTACGTACAGTTGTTGTATGAGGTAAATTAAATGTTTTGGTGTACCCATTTCTAATAAAATCTGTCACAGTTTTGGCCATTTAATGTTATCAAAAGCTTTATTATAGTCTAAAAAACAAAGCAGCCCCGGAATGTTATATTCATTAAGTTTCTCTATTATTATATTTGCCTTACGTTTAATATCTGTCCTCGGGTGCCTTTACCCGGCATAAAACCAGCTTGTTCTTTAGAAATCTGTGGAAGTAGATAGTAATTGAGGCGATCTTGTATTATATACAACAATATTTTGCTAGCATGGTTGTTCGATAGTTTCCGCATTCTTCTCTCGAGCCTTTTTTATGCAACGGCACATATACTGATGTTGTCCACTCTTCAGACCAGTTACCAGTTTCCCATATTTTTTGACAGATTGTATGTAGTAGATTTATTCCCGGCTCTTCTGTTTCTTTCAGCGTTTCCGCAACTATACCGTCTACGCTAGTTGACTTCCGATTTTTAAGTTTCTTCATGGCTTTAATTATTTCCTCTTTCATAATTGCCGGTTCAGGCTCGTAATTTTGTATTAATACTGTTGTCTCGTCATCGTGCATAAGGTTCTGACAGTACTGGCGCCATCTTTCTACTATTTCTGACTTAACCGTTAATTTTTTCCCGTACTGATCTTTCACTGGCAACATTCTGGTTTTAAAAGTATTACTTAACCATTTGACTTTCTTGTACAGATCATTAGGTTCATTTTTTAGTGAGCGTTGTTCTATTTCCTCACATATTCCTATTATATAATTGTTCCTATCTTTTCGTATTTCTCTGTTTATTAGTTTGTTTAGATTCTCGTCCGTATTATTACTTCCTCCCTTCTTTATCTGGTTTCTCTTATTTATTAGCTGTAATGTTCCTTCAGATATCCATGGTTTCCGTCTTTTTTGCATTTCCTTGGGAATTTTCTTCATCACGTCATAAATTGCTGATTTAAATTCCTTCCGTAGTTCTTCTGCAGTTTTGTTGTTATTACTTCCATGTGTATGAACAGCTTCGTTTAGCTTGTCTCTTATCTGCATTATGTAATTACTATTTGATCTTAAGTTATTCGAGTTAATTACATCTAGCTTGCATTTGTTTCGTTGGAGCTTGAGACATACTTCACTTACTAAAGCCTTGTGGTCACTACCACAGTCCAGTCCTGGATATGTCTTCACGTCTTTTATTGAGGACCTCCATCTTGTTGGCAGAAGTACGTAATCTATTTGATTTCTGACTTGTCCATTCGGCGAAGTCCATGTATACAGACGTCGGTAATGATGCTTAAAATTTGAATTCATTATACAGAGATTGTTTTCTGAGCAAAAGTCAATTAGCATTTCACCCCTTTTATTTCTGTCTCCCAGGCCATATTTTCCTACTGTTGATCTCAGGTGATTGTCTTGTTCAGTATTTCCTATTTTTGCATTGAAATCACCTATTACTAATAATAGTTCTCTGTTTGGAACCTTTTTAATGGCCATTCGTAGATTGTCATAGAACTCATCTATTTCCTCCTCCGATCCTTAAGTTATTGCGACATATATGTTTGAATGACATTTAGATTTATTGGTTTTCCTTTTATTTTCACTGATACAAGGCGATCGCTTATTGTTTCGTAACCTAATAGTGCAGATGATATTGCCGAATTTATTATTACCGCTGCTCCATTTACTGCTTCCTTCTGGTTACTTGAGCATATAATCAGATTCCCGCTGGCTGATCTGAAATGCCCGCTCTGCTTCCAGTGAGTCTCAGCAATGCCAACTATAGCTAGCTGTTTAGTAATATTCTCTAAAACACAGAGTTTACCTTGTTGATGAAGGTCTCTTACATTCCAAGTTGCTATTCTTGTTTTCATAAATCTGCTTTTATTCTTTTGTTTGTTCATACCGGTAGCATATTTTCCACAGAGAACCCGGCTATTAAATTTCCAGTGGCCGGTCGTCCATTTCACACATACGGTCCCGGTTCCGTAGCGCCGATCGCTAATCGGTTCACCAAGCATATTAATCTCGTTATATGTGTCTTGCATAAGGTTTTCATGGAACAGAATTTACACGGTAGGGTTCCTCTCCTCTCCGTGTTTTGGACCAGCCGCTCCTAACCTGGAGAACAGACGCTGACCGTCAGCAGCCCCACTGGAGACAGACACTTCGGGATTTATGTTCGTTTTCTGTCAGGGTTGTCTCCCTTAGCCTTTGGGTAAAAACCCTCGCCGCAAGGCAGCAGTTTGCTACTGGGATAGCGGGTGAGACATATTTCTACAGGCGGCCTCGACTCGCCAAGGGTGGGTTAGCCGTCTTAGACAGAGTTTTACAGACAGTTCCCAAACCTGCCCCTCTGCTCTCTTAAGCCAACTACCCTGTCGCTACTGGAATAGTCTGCCTGAGACTTTCCACCGGTAGCCGCTTTTGGTCCGCCACTGCTTATTTGACTAGTGTCTTTTTTTTTTTTTTTTTTTTTTTTTTTTTTTTGTTTATTTATTTATTAGTGAATAATAACATAAATACATAGTAATTGAAACATAGCCATGAGTATCTCAGTTGAATGAACACCTCATGGATTGGAAACAATAAAAAGAAAATGAAAAAGACAAAAATTAACCGATATAAAAATTAAAATAAAATTATATATTAAATGAAAAATCTTCAAGATCCAAATATTTGGAAGCCATGATAAAATTCGCCGCGTGCAGGAATTTTGATAAATTATCGTTGTTTAATGGAAAACAATTTACGTCTTTAAACAAGAATTTCCATTTGGCGCACTCATTAACGATATGGGTGACAGTTTCAGGAGCATCTCCACAGGAACACAAATCGGTGTCTGCTAGATGGAAACGGTGCAGATAACTTTGAAATCTACCATGTCCAGTGAGAAATTGCGTCACATACGTATTAATATTATTAATTTTGATTGGATTGGTTTTAACCTCGGGGACAAAACTAAATGTTAATCTTCCAGTTGAGCTATTGTTCCAGCTATTTTGCATTTCAATAAATCTATTGTTTAGATCCAACTCCAAATTGAGATTATTTAACCCTTTGAAATACAATATTTTATGCTGCAATACGGAATGCAGTGGCAATTGTCCTGCTATTGTTCGCAACGCATCATCGGAAGTAGTTCTATGCGCGCGGAGAATAAACAAAAGAAATTTCCTTTGGGATTTAACTAGTACTTCCTGAATGCTTTTACGCTTTAAAGCCTCTTCAAACATAAATACGCAGTACGTGAATAATGGAACAACTAGCATATTATAAATTATTAAACGGTGTTTAGTGCTCATCCCATACGTGCGTCCAGACACGGAGTGCAATTTATTTAGAACCGTTGTAGCTTTACTGGACAAATTTTTGAAATGTTGATTAAAACTGTAGCGACAGTCTAATGTAATACCAAGATATTTCAGTGATTCGACGATATTCATTTTAAAGTTCGGTATAGAGAGATGTAGCGAATTGTAGTAGTCCCTTTTTCGTTTCCTGTGCATGATTAATAAATTAGTCTTGTTTTCGTCCAACTGTAGAAGATGTTTTTCCATATAGGTTAAAATATTGTTGATTGTAATCTTGAAGTATTTACAAATGGAGGGACGATGGTTAGAAGTGACCGCGAATGCTAGATCATCTGCATAGAAATATCTGGTTACTGCCGACGGGAACTCCATCAACGATAAGTCTGAAATATACAAATTCCAAAAAATCGGGCCCAAAATCGATCCTTGCGGGCATCCGCGAGTAACATTTCGAAAATATGTTTGATGTTCGTAAATAAATTGAATAGTTCTGGAATCTAAGTATTGTCTTAAAATTGAGATTATTCTATAATCAAGCCTGAGTGCTCTAATTTTGTGGAATAAGACTGGCCACGAACAGTTATCAAAGGCGCCTTTAATATCCAACGTCAGCAGGCCGATCGCAGTCTTTTTACTTAACGCACGCTCAATTTGCTTAGATAATTCGCCAAAAAGCGTTGCCGTGGAACGGGACTTAGTAAATCCAAATTGCCGGTCATCGTGAGGTAAAACCGGCAGTATACGATTCAACAAAACATATTCAAACACCTTGGCTAAAGCGCTTAACAAGACAATCGGTCTGTACGAAGATGGAAGACTAGGACTACGTCCGGGTTTTAGCACAAAAACTGTCCTTCCTGCTCGCCAGGCTTCCGGGAAGACTCCGAACCTTAACAGAGCGATGAATAAGCTCTGAAGTAAATTAGGATAGTGGAAATTCAAGATCTTCAAACATTTATTCGTCAGCTGGTCTAAGCCAGGAGCTTTATTTTTAGTCCGGCGAAGAATATCCTTAATTTCCGCTTTAGAAATAAATAGTTCGCTGTTAAAACTAAAGCCGCTAAGGTTAAATCTCTGGAATTCTTGCAACTTGTATGGGAAGGTTTCGTCCCCATTTGTGTTTGAGTTTACTTGATAAAAATGATCAAGAAGGGCCTTTATCTTTGAATCCTTATCGAAAATTTTTTGATTATTCTGGTCTAAAAAATACGAAGGAATCTGTAACTGGCGTTTATTTTTGAAAATAGTCTTGTAAGGAAGGCCCCATAGTTTCGAATCGGAACAAAATTTTTTCCAATTTTTGGTTTTCGCGTTTCGCATTTCTTTATTAAAAATTTTTCGTACCAAATTCATAACCAGGCGCGCATTGTGATCATTAGCTCCCCGCTTGTGTGAGCGTTGAACCCGTTTGCGCAATTTCCTTAGAATTATTCGTAAAATCTCTAAATTAATATTCCACCACGAATTCCTATTTAATTGAATCGTTTCAGTGCTGCTACTAATAGTATCATGAAGTGTGTTACGGAAATTTTCTAACATTATTTTCAGTTGGTGGGAATCATTAGCAGTTTTAAAATCGTAGTTTAAGTGCGAATGTTCTACAACGATTTTATTGAATTTCTTATAATTTATAATGCGATGCGTTAAGCTATTAGTAATATTCATTTTTACTGATAATTTAAACTGAATCGGACTGTGGTCTGAATAAATTGCTTTATTATCTACCTTCCAGTCACTGATTACGTTAGGTCGACCGTGGATCAAAGTCAAGTCAATAACGCTGAAACCATTGGCGTTAGAAAAAGTAATTTCATCTCGTTCATTGGCGACAAAAAGATTATTACTAAGAATAAATTGTTCAAAAATGTTAGATCTTCTCGAGTGAAAAGCCCGACTGTCCCAGATCTTATTTCGGACATTAAAGTCACCGCATAAGATAATCGATTTCTTCTGGTGGAAAGTAATAAATTGCGATAACAAATCTAAGAAATTAGTTAGATCTTGTGAAGGCGGAAAGTAACAGGAGATAATAAAAATTTCTTCCAATTGAACTGCCACGATATATTCGCAACGTTCGAAGAATTCTACCTCTTTAAATGGTAATGCTGAGTTAACTAAAATTGACACGAACTGCTTTGTAGTTTGAGTATAAGCATTGGTAATATCTGGGATTACCTTTTGAATAAGATACGGTTCTGAGATACACACAATATCTTTGTTATCCTTCAATAAATCGAAGTGTAGCAAATTATTACCAGCACGTGAATGATGTAGGTTTAATTGCATTACAGAGAGGAAATCGAAATTATTATTCTCCATAACAAGTGTTGTTATCTAAAATTGAATGAATTCTTTTCGCAGTTTCGCATTTGTAAAGCTGGTAATACTTATGGTCCAGACTGAAGTTCGTTTTTCTTTCTACATTTGAAAAGTGACAGTTTGGACAATGTCCACGATCAATGATTTCCTTAATTTTACCTCTTTCTTCATTATCCAGTTTGCAATGCCGAGCTTTATGCCCGAAGCCTCCACATGAATAACATTGGGTAATATCAATATGTTTGTAGACCCGACATAAGCGCCATTCTACAGGAACAAATCCATCTTTAATTAGATAATTGTATACATCCGGTGATACCTGAACAATCGCTTCCAAGTAAGTATTTTCTTTCCTTTGCTTCTTGATAATTTTGACGTAAGCGTTCCGATCGATTGAGAGGTTAGTATATTGGTGAATTGAAGTAAGAATTTCGTTTTTGACTTGGTCAGAATCATAAGAACGAAAGGAAAAAGGTAACCCTGTTATTTTAATGTAAGGCATTCTTTTTGCCGGTTCTGAAAAGGTAAATGTATCTTTATCAGCAATATTATTCAAGCGGTTTATAATTGTTTCCTTGTCTTCGTTAGTGGTTTTTATCATCAAACTATCCTTTTTACGTGTGAAAATAGGCATGTCTTTAAGATCCTTAGGCTTGATAGCTTGTTTAAATACCTTTTCTACTAATTCAGAAGAGGTTTTACTACCCGGAGCGATATTATTCAGTTTATCTAATTTCTTAGAATCATCGGAAATGGAGATTTTAATAGTTTTGTCCAGTTTCGATTTCTGAATTGAAGTAATATTTTTTTTGGTATCATTTTTAGTTATTTGCGAATAACTTGGTTTATTTTTTGTTTCGAATCTTTTTAAAACGGGATAAATTGTTTCATGAATTACTTTAGTAATTTCATTCATGTCTATGCTCGAACTAACTGGGTTGACGTCTTCAGCTAACGCTGTGTTAATTTCTGACACAAGGTCCGTAATCGTTTTCTTAATTCCATCATATTTTGTGCCTTTAGCTCCAAGTTTAGGTCTTAAGTCTACCAAAAAAGGTAAAATAGTGGAACCTAATAACTGTCGGATAGCCATTGAAACCCGTATCCTAGCCAGTTACGATAGAAGTCCGAAAATTTAACATTTCCTAACTGGTAACACCGTTAAGTACGACAGCTAAGAATTCGATTCTATTCGGAGGTGATTAGTGTAACGTAAATCGAAGATAAATAAATAAGACAGACTAACCAGAGACAATTGTAATCGGATTCTTATCAGCGAGCGAGTGTTACTTTACTATTAGTTTGGAATGTCCACAGCACCGGCAGAACCGTTTGACTAGTGTCTTATTCGCAGCTAACCTGCATATCTCCAGGCAATTTTCCACTATCCGCCGCCTGTGGACGCGTCCCGTTCCGGATTGAGCTCCGGCCCGGAAGGTACAAAGTACCCCCCGGTGGGGATATATACATATATTTACGGAGCAATAATTATTTTGTTCCAAGTCGAATAAGTAGGATATCAGCATATGAAAATATTGTACTTATGCGCGGTATGTCATATGTTCAGCGAAACTCTTCCGGTTTGCAATATTACTGAATAATTATTTCCGAAAAATGCTCGCCAGTTTTTTATTTCACCTAAAATTCGGTATAGCGATAAGAAGGTGCATTGTTGCTAGAGAAATATTTACTTCCAGTTCATAAAATCATCTTCGATATCTGAAGTCATCAATCATATCAAAATAAAGAATTTGGCTCGCAAAACCGGTACGCTCCATCGTTACTATATCGTTTTTTTCCTAGTAATCAAAATGATCAAACATTTCATATACACAACAAGAAATTTTATGCTGTGTCAACAAAAAGTAAAAATGTCATTTTGCCATTTGAGATTCTGTCCGTATTGCTTGTCCGTAAAGTAGTAATATGAGAATTATAAAAATATGTACATATATGCAATGGCAATGCTTGATGTTTCAGTTTTCTCGGCTGCACGATTACCGAGTTTTGTTCGAAACTAGCGCTGGTGAATGCCGAGCAATGTGTTGTTTAGCGTGGTGAATGTTTGTAATATACATCTGGGATCTTTTAGTTTACTTCATTACTGTTTCGATTTGCGTCGTTGCAATAGGGCTTCTATATTTCATTAAAGAACAGTGTCTGCAAACAATTTATGCGATGAATGTTATTAAACGGCTGAAAGTAAGTTTATTTTTAAAGTTTTTTCACGCAAAAGAATACTAACAGTCATTTTAGATATTTTCATATTTAATATTAAATCATACTGACTACTGATTTTATTAACTTGAATAATTGTTTATTAGATTAGGGGGCATGATTATATTGAATTTTTTATAATCATAAATGTTAATCCAGTAGAAATATTTATTTTTAAAATTTTTCTTTTAATAATTATCGATTTGTAACCAAAAAAAAAAAAAGAAGAAAGAATAAAGTTAGAAAGTGTAGTATATAAATACACCAGTAAGGCTAAATTTGAATACAGAATTTCATGGCACATTTTAGAAAACAACTTAAAAGAAAATTAAATGCATTTTCGTACATAACTAAATTGGCTAGATAAGATGTTTTATTTTTACAGTGCATGAATTATATATGCCGATATAACTAAAAATTGGCTGGATAAGTTTTCTTTTACGATTTCAACGTATGAATCATATTCCAGTTTTATCTCAAGAAATTAATGAATTTTATAGTTTCATTTAAAAATTAATTAAAAAAAAAAATTATTCTTTTCCCAAGAGTCTTTTATTTGTGTGATATGTGCTCTATTCAAAGAAAGAAATCCGTAATAGGGTTTAATTTTTTTTTTTTTCCACTGTACCGGTAAACCCACAGTGCTCGTGACCTCGACCATATGCTGATTACGGTAAGCCGTTATATTGTGACGGATTCGGCCGCCCTGACTTTCGATATTTATCACGCTGTACCGAATTAAAAAATGATAATGATTACTTCTTTTCCAAATTCTAAATTCTTCATTTCTCCGCATTTTGACAGTTTCTCAGGCCTCCGATTTCTATTTCTCCGGTTTCTTCGGGCAGCGTGCAAACTGAGCATACTCCGACTGTAATGCTAGATCGACAAATTTCGTGGGAATTGCCAATGTGCACGGCGCCAATTTGGCGATCCGTGCATATGTGTGTGTTAATTATATGAGGGTGGTTCGTCCGCTGTTTGTCCGATCTGGCGTTGTGTGCGTCGGAGATGCGATTCGAGCTACGTCGAGGCGTGAGAAGTTTTTTCTTAGAACCCGAAAGAACCGACGCAGGGTACCCGCCGTTCCACCGATTTTCAGAATGTTCTAGAAAAATCGGTGGCGTATTCATTTTTATATATATATTTTTTTATTATTAGGCAAGATGGCCGTTCAAAAAGATCGTGGTTGAATTCTCTGTGAATTCGGGCCGATCAGTTCTCGCTTGCTGCTCGTCGCAGGCAGATCTCGACTGCTTTGGCCCGTGGGCACTTTCGTTTTTTCTTTTCATTGCTACGCGCCGTTAAGGCAATTTTTCTACTATAACTTGAGTCTTCGCTTCCTCGTGGTCGCGGTTAGATCTCAACTGCTTTGGCCCGTGGGCACGCTCGTTTTTGTATTTTTTCACTCGAGGCAAAATTTATATCTTTCCACTGCTTTGGCCGCTTAAGGCAAAATTTATATCTGTTCGTTTTAAATCAAATATAACTCGGTCTACACATCTTACCAAAAGATTTGTTGTTTTTTTTCTTTTTTCTATTTTTCGCTATAAGGACACGTTTTCGTGACATCTCCGCCGCGGAGACCTTTTCTTTTTCGTGTAAGCCTTAGGAAAGCCTAAAGCTCTTTCCGAACGAGCTAACGGTTACGTTACACCTGAAGTAACGTTGGCGCCCGGAACTTCTATTTCTTTTTATTTTATTTTCATATTTTTTTTTTATTCATCATCGGAAGCTGGTCAGTTAACAAATAGCGTCCGGAACAGGGACAAAAAATTTAAGTTCAAAGAACGAATCAGTTACAAATGTCGCCTAAGAACAGGGACTAGTGAAGACAGTTAATTCTTAACAAATGGCGGCCCGAACGAACAGGGACTCGATAGTATATGGATAGATACGTTACCTGATACGAAAAAGGAAGCAGCGGTTTCATCGGAGAAGGATCTGCCAAGCGGAAACAGATAAGATTTTATATTATTTTAATTCTCTCTTCGGCCTGCTATAGCTTATATACGTTTTATTTTCTCGTGGTTTATTCATTCAAAATTTTAAAATTTTTTTTTTTTCTCTTCTCGGGTCAAGAATTCAAAATATTTTTTAACGAACCGGAGTTTCGAAATTATTTTATTTTATTTAAAATTTGAATATTTAATTTCCGATAGTTAGGCCCGAATTCTCTTATTATATTTTAATTACCCTGCGTCAACATGGAGAACGAGGATTTAGCCAGAGTGGTGGTGACCAGGGGAAATTATTGTGATATGGATGAAAGTAAAGAGGACATGCCGAATGAAATATCTGATCGTATTTCTGAGGCTAGTTTGGAGGCGAATTCGGAAGAGACGCGTCGCGCGCTGGTGGACCCGGGGACATCCTGTACCCAACCATCCCTTGAGGAATTAAGACAACTTATACTCGGTCTAAAAGAAAATAATAAAAAAAGCGCGGAGGATAATATAAAAAATTTTAACAATTTCAAAGAAGATAATAATAAAAATTTTAACAATCTCGAGACAAAAATAAATAAGTTTGAAGAAAATAATAATAATTTAAAAGAAGAAATGAGAGAAAATAATAAAAATTTAAAAGACGAAATGAGAGAAAGCAATAATAATCTAAAAGAAGAAATAAATAACAAGCTTGAAGAACACAATAAAAATTTCAATAATTTCGAGAAAAAAATAAATAATTTCGAAGAAAAATTAAATACAATTAACGCAAATATTAACAAGAAATTGGATCATAACTTAAAACAAATTAATAATAAACTGGGGGAAAGTAACACAAAGATAAATAATAAATTGGAAGAATTGAATAAACACAATTCCCCATTAATTAATAAATTCGATCTTTTAGAAAATAAATTAGATGTAGAACTTGAAAAACCTAAAATCGAAGTCGAAGAAGAACTCAATAAAATACCTGAAAATAAAATTTATGAAAATAATCAAGATCTTAAAAATGTTAGGGATGAATCTGCGGTCTCTGGTGAGCCGACGCAAGGTGAAAAGGTAGAGAATGAGTTAATTGAGCGCATCACTATGCCTACGGAGAATGACGAGGAACGAGTGGAAAGTGATGAGGAACAGGGGCTTAATGATAATATAAATGATCTTAAAAATACTTACGATAATAATGATAATAATAATGATAATAGTAGGGAAGACAAAGATGTCGAAAATAATAATAATAATAATACGTGTAGGATCTACAATGATGATAATGATAATTTTAATAGTAATGATAATAGCAATATTAGCGATGAGACCAATATAAATAATCAAGACGATCGCGATGATTCGGTTAAAATAAATTTTACAAGTAACATTAAAGATTTAAAAGTCAGCAAGAAAATACGTCACAAGAAAAAAGAAGCAAATAAAGCTAAAATTGAAAAAATTAAATACCAAATCGGAAGATCTATAAATAAGAATAATAAATCTAATAATAGACGAAAAACTAAGAAAACCAAGTATAAATTTAACTATTTAAAGTCCGGATACATAAAAGATTCAAGAATAAATAATTGTAATTCTCGTCGGATGGGACGTTGCTCCCGTTACCATCTCCGGTTGTGGAAGTATCGGCGTAAATAATTAATAATTAAATCAGCTAGCCAAATTCTTCAGAATAACGACGTCAAAAAATTTAATTAAAAAACACTAATACACATTAATAATAAAATAAATTTAGTCAAAACTCGTCTAGGACGTGAGGTATTTTTTTGATTTTGAAGTTTGAGATGAGTACAGATAGACGTGAGGTGAGGAATGTCTAGTATGAGGATTTGTTCTGTTTTGTTTTGTTTTAGAAAGGCTTAGTATGAGGATTTGTTCTGTTTTGCTTTGGTGTGCTATGTTTTGTTCTGTTTTGCTTTGGTGTGCTATGTTCTGTTCAGTTTTGGTTTTGGTTTTGGTTTTGTTTTTGTTTTTGTTTTTGTTTTTGTTTTTGTTTTTGTTTTTGTTTTTGTTTTTGTTTTTGTTTTTGTTTTTGTTTTTGTTTTTGTTTTTGTTTTTGTTTTGCTTGGTTGGATTTTATATTTTGGTGCGCTTTTTCAAAGGTTCTGTTGCGATGTTTTGCCGACCTGGAGTGCTCTGAGATCTGTGTTTATTTTGAGTGTAAGGATTAGTTGTGAGTTCGCTGCCGATTGCGCGGAGAGTTTTGTTTATGTTTATATTTGGAGTTGATAAGGCAGAAGGTATACGATGTGCGAGAAAGAGCTCGACTTATGTGTGTACTCGCTCAAAATTTTATTTCAAAATTATTTTATTTTCATTTTTTTTTATATTTTCATCTGGGCGAAATGCTTCGGATTTCGGTTTTTGCAGTTTTTCCCGTTTAAAAAATTTGTTTTGTTTTGTTTTTGTTTACCTCTACATTCATACTTACCACTCTGGTCTATAACCTCTCGCGTTTATGTGAGGTGTAGATGAGGATATATTATATTTCCGATTTACGAAATTATGTATTATTATGTTCACGTCATGTTATGTTTTTTTTTATTTTTATTTTTCTTATGTATTCTGTTTAGGGTAATCCCTTTTATTTCTTCTATATTTTTACATATTTGATCCAACTTAGTTTGCTGGATTTATTTTTTTGACCATATTTTGGTTTTGGTCGTCTACATTTACATTTTTTTGTTTAGGGAAACTATTGCGCTAATTTGTTTAGTTTTTTTTGTGGTTTTCGCAATAACCTTTTATTTTATATATTTTATTTTTTTTGTTTGTTTTGTCGGTCGCCGTTGCTTTGTGGGCGTCGTCGTGGCCTCTTGGCTTCGTGGTTGTTTAACTTTTAATTTTTCTTGTTTTTTCTCTTTCCTTACCCTCTTTTCGCTTTCCTTCCGATTCACCTTCTCATCCGCAGATTTCTCCTTTTGCCACTTTGGTCGAATTTTCTAGTTGTTGGTAGACATCGGTAACCAGAGTTACCATACTAGGATTAGTTACTCATGGCGAGGTGTTATCAATTCTTTGTGTTCCACTTAATTTTCCTAGGAATCCCTTATCATTTCCTTTTCTACGAGCATCGATTTTTTTTTGTTTTTTTTATTCCCTTTTTCATTTTTTTTTCTTCTTTTCTTCCTTATTTTTCTCCAATTTCGTCCATAGCGTCACACGATGGGTCCGGTCGAGTAGAAAATGGATACCTGGTACTCTAGCGGGATCTGTATTTTTTTATTTATTTTTATTCCCCTTCCGACGTGCGAGTTTTTCGGTGTAATGGACGACAACATAAAACGTATGCGGCCACGACATTGGATTTAAGCCTCGATAAAACACGCGGAAAAGATTTTGGCTTTGCCAAAAACAAACAATACAATTTCGGTATAGCCAATTATGCTACCGAGAATAATAAGCATCACGACGCTACGCCCGCCAAGGGTGCCGGGAAGTATGGTAATATGTTAAAGTCACTCGGCTGAGATTTCTGTCTATGATCGCGATCTAATAATGATAAATTTTGTTTTTTTTAGTGTTGTTCATATCCTACTAATTTGGTATCGATTGCTGTTTCTTTAGCATTTTTCCATTCCTTGTTTAAATAATTTCTCTCTTTTCCGAGTTTAATAACATTTTTTTTATAAGAACATGTGACGCCGGAAAAATATATAGAATTTCGGTGTCGTGCCGGTGGTCGCTATTCTCCTTTTTTTATATTCCTTTTCGATTCTCTGTTTACATTTTATTATCCTGAAGTCAAGTGTGCGCGATGGTGTTCAGCAGAGTCGACGATCACAAGCGAACCTTTTTATATATTTTTTTTTTGTTTTTTGTTGTCGTTTATAATCGGCATTCTCGCTATTTTGTTTATTATTTTGTTTTTTTTTTATGCGGGTTGCGATCCAGTTTCGGATCGATGTGTATTAACGTTGGTATTATTTTTTTTATTCTTTATCTCTATATTTTAGTTTATGGTATCATTAGATGTTATCATGGTAGGGTAGTTTATAACCAATTGAGTTATATGTTTTTTTTTAACATGTGTTTAACCACTTTATAGATATGCTTTTAATTTTTTAAATTTCTTCGTCATTTCGAATGTGATTATTCGACATCTGGTCGATATATTTTTTACACAATCAGTAGAGTGTCGCCTTAAACATTTTACATTTTTTTGTTTTGATACGATCATTTAATATACTAACTCCGTTTATATTGCCACTGGGACAGTGTGTGAGTGTAATTGTGCGATTCTCCGGGCTTACGCACACGTGCTTGTAAGTTCCGGAGGTCGGAGCGTGAATGAATAACGTGTACACCAGGCCCCTTCAAATTAAACCTAAAATTACAATTTCTAAATTTTTCTAAATTTTTTTTTTTTTCTATATTTCCCCGCGAGTTTCAATGGCCTGGTTAAGTGTAATTCCGTTCGTCTATCCTAATGCATTTTTTTTTTTTGTTTTGTAATCCTGTTGAGTGTTCCTGTTCTATTCTTCATACTCCTGTCATGTTCGGTGACAAGCGCCGTAGAAGGCTTGTAAGGCAGCTCCGGAGCCTAAGGAATCCGAAGACCGGTGTAGTGCCCGGTTCACAGGTGGCTCCCCAATCAAGAGGGATGTTCGTCGTCAGTTCAGAATTCAATTCTATCCCATTTAAATTCAATTCATTTATTTCAATTCATTTCTTTCATTCCTACTCAATTCAATTCAAGTCAATCATTTAACTTCGATCGCAGGTAATCCAGCCTGTATCGTTGAATCAGTTCTCTCCGTCACTTGGTTCGCCGAGTTCATTCGCGTGGAGGTCATTGTCCTCCTCGTTCCTCAAGCTCCTTATCACTCATTTCCATTCTTCAATTTCTTTATAGCGCTCCCCACCGTCAAAACGCTTCGGCTTCGTCAATTTCGAGGAGTACGAACAGAACGCACGGTAGGCAGGTGATTCCATTCAAGCATCATCATATCAGTCACCGTCAAAACGCTTCGGCTTCGTCAATTTCGAGGAGTACGAACAGAACGAACGGTGGGCAAGAGATTCCACTCATCCTTTATCATGTCAGTCACCGTCAAAACGTTTCTGCTTCGTCAATTTAGAGAAGCACGAACAAAACGCACGGTGCACAATTTCAATATGGTACTCGTCCTATGATGTCATTTAATAATTTTCTTATCATTTGTTAAGGACCATTTGGGCCTTATCTTAGGTGTTCATCCCTTAATTTTTTTTTCAACCCTTATTTTTTACTACCCTTAAGAAATTTTTTATTCGAAATTTTTTTTATCAAAACTTTTTTTGTTTATCTTGTTTTGATTGGATTTTGTCTCAGTGGTATAACCATAATTTAATAATGTGTAACGTGCGGTGTATATGAGTGGGTTAGATGGTGGAGATCTGTTCGGGACTCCGTAGCTCGGCAACGGGTGGTCCGGATTTTGTCGCTCTTGGGTCACCTGAGTTCTCATCCAAAACTTAAAGGGTGGGGCAGTGTGACGGATTCGGCCGCCCTGACTTTCGATATTTATCACGCTGTACCGAATTAAAAAATGATAATGATTACTTCTTTTCCAAATTCTAAATTCTTCATTTCTCCGCATTTTGACAGTTTCTCAGGCCTCCGATTTCTATTTCTCCGGTTTCTTCGGGCAGCGTGCAAACTGAGCATACTCCGACTGTAATGCTAGATCGACAAATTTCGTGGGAATTGCCAATGTGCACGGCGCCAATTTGGCGATCCGTGCATATGTGTGTGTTAATTATATGAGGGTGGTTCGTCCGCTGTTTGTCCGATCTGGCGTTGTGTGCGTCGGAGATGCGATTCGAGCTACGTCGAGGCGTGAGAAGTTTTTTCTTAGAACCCGAAAGAACCGACGCAGGGTACCCGCCGTTCCACCGATTTTCAGAATGTTCTAGAAAAATCGGTGGCGTATTCATTTTTATATATATATTTTTTTATTATTAGGCAAGATGGCCGTTCAAAAAGATCGTGGTCGAATTCTCTGTGAATTCGGGCCGATCAGTTCTCGCTTGCTGCTCGTCGCAGGCAGATCTTGACTGCTTTGGCCCGTGGGCACTTTCGTTTTTTCTTTTCATTGCTACGCGCCGTTAAGGCAATTTTTCTACTATAACTTGAGTCTTCGCTTCCTCGTGGTCGCGGTTAGATCTCAACTGCTTTGGCCCGTGGGCACGCTCGTTTTTGTATTTTTTCACTCGAGGCAAAATTTATATCTTTCCACTGCTTTGGCCGCTTAAGGCAAAATTTATATCTGTTCGTTTTAAATCAAATATAACTCGGTCTACACATCTTACCAAAAGATTTGTTGTTTTTTTTCTTTTTTCTATTTTTCGCTATAAGGACACGTTTTCGTGACATCTCCGCCGCGGAGACCTTTTCTTTTTCGTGTAAGCCTTAGGAAAGCCTAAAGCTCTTTCCGAACGAGCTAACGGTTACGTTACACCTGAAGTAACGTTGGCGCCCGGAACTTCTATTTCTTTTTATTTTATTTTCATATTTTTTTTTTATTCATCATCGGAAGCTGGTCAGTTAACAAATAGCGTCCGGAACAGGGACAAAAAATTTAAGTTCAAAGAACGAATCAGTTACAAATGTCGCCTAAGAACAGGGACTAGTGAAGACAGTTAATTCTTAACAATATTCAGGGCACCAGTTCATTTTTGGTCGTAATTTTAGTTCGTTCATTTTCGCTGTTATTCATGGTGTGTGAACTGACACACATTATGAATAACAGCGAAAATGAACGAACTAAAATTACGACCAAAAATCAACATGACGGCGAAGTAACGTAACTACGAAAAATACCGGGAAAAGTGAAACTTCCCGGAAAAATAATCAGTTAGTAACGGACATATTTAAAATGGTGCGGAAAAGGCGAAATACTTTAAATGGAATATTTCAAAAGTAACGAACATACACCGTAAATAGTGATGTAAAAACAAGTCGTGAAAAGGATATATTAAAAATTACGTTAAAATAATATAAAATGAATATTGTAGTAATTGTACAAAAGGCGATATATTTAATATATAAAATTACATACCTTAATAGGCTGGATACATCTCAGCGGCGGTGTTAAAGAATTCATGCACACGTTGGGACTTCGGCAATCGCTGCCAAAAGTAAAATTCCGCAATATAGTGGTGAAAGAAATCTCTCCTAGCACCATATTTCGAAATTTTACTTCAGGCTTCACGCCATAAACGTTCAATATTATTGGTGTGAACCCCAGTATTCATATCAACATATGTGACTGAATGATTCACAGTGCGATGGATATAATTAGGATCACGGGAAAGGGGTGCATACCCTTTCCATTCATCAGATTGGATGATCGAACCGGGACGGATAACACGGCGGATGATGGGAATTAACGTTTCGGAACTACGATCAGGAACAAGAGTCGTGTAAAAATTGCCGGAAGAAACATCGATAGCACCAAAAACCCATAAACCAGCCTCTTGGCGCGAAGAGGAGGAAGACACAAATTTCATTTTGATGAACTTAGCTTCATCAATTTGCACGATACGGTCCTTACCTCCTAAAGGAGCCGAATGTTTATTG
This sequence comes from Icerya purchasi, assembly GCA_039619475.1. Classification (NCBI taxonomy): domain Eukaryota; kingdom Metazoa; phylum Arthropoda; class Insecta; order Hemiptera; family Monophlebidae; genus Icerya; species Icerya purchasi. Next base: position 493,744,673 of record CM077116.1, read on the forward strand.
AAATACTGCACCATAACTTCACGACAGAAGGAGGTCCAGTCGGTAATTGTTCTACTGGATAATTTCAGTTCAGAAAGTAGGTCAGCACGGGGATTACGGATATACAAAACTGTAACAACAAACAGCCACATGTTTGTTATGGATACCCGGCATTGCGAAAGCCACGTCCCATTTTTTGCCGAACTTTTGAAATTACATTTAACACCGCCGATCCGCTGGCCACACCGAAATTGTAACGTGCTACTGTTAAGCGTTAACAAATTCTGACACGCCGGGCAAACCCTAAAGTATATAAGAAACGAAAACTTTGTAAAAAAAAAAAAAAAATAGCGCAGAAGTAGGTAGAAAGAAATGAGGTAGAAAGAAATGAGATAAAAAAAAAAGCGAAAAAAATTGGTTTCAACTAATTTAACCTGAAATATGGAAGAACCCGATGTTTGATGTAATAATTGACTATTTCTTCTTCCGTATACCGCATTAACTGGTAAAACGTGGGTTTACACGACGCGTCGCACATTTCAATTTCGGCGGGCATACTTAAAAATTATTAAAAAAACAAAAAAACAAATAAAAAACAAATAGAAAAGAAATAAAAAAAGAAAAAAAAAACAATTAAAAACCACAATTCCAAAACCTGGAAGGAGATAACAACCGGCGCGACAACAACAACAGAGATAACGACGCGACGGGCTATTCACATGTAAATGAGCGATCGATGACATGATGTAATAAATGTGACAATAAATCACGCGATCTGTAGCAGGCCTAAGAACAATATCATAGCAGGCGTGGAAACCAAAATCACATTGTTCTAAAATTTCTAATTAAAATAAAATTAGCTGAAAAATTTTTTAGTGGCTAGAATTTTGTAAAGGCCTTAGAAATAGTGAAGTGAAATTTTTAAAACCAAAAAACAATATTTTTTTAATTTTGTATCCAATAATTAAATTACAAATGTAGTCAAAATTTAGCTTTTGGATTTATAGGCTGTCCGCTTTCAGCTTTTGGATTTATCGGCTGTCCGCTTTCAGCTTTTGGATTTATCGGCTGTCCGCTTTCAGCTTTTGGATTTTTAGCCATCCATGGCTGTGGGTGAATTTGAAATATTTTAAGAACAATGAAGTGGGAAAAATATTTCAAAAATTTTGAACTATTGTAAGAACAATTAATTTGAATTATTTTGAAATAAATTAATATTTTTCTTTAATTTGCAATGAAATATGAAATAAGTTTAAATGAACTAAAAGGTAGTGACGAGGTACGTATCCATATGAACTATAACAGCGCAAAACGAACTGGTGCCCTGAATATAACAGTTTGCCCTATTTACAGACTGCCAAGATCACCATGGCTACCGATACAGTAAAGTATGGCCCATAGAACCCTGGGGTTTAATTTTTAAGTTAAGATTACGGATTCTTTTCTTCATGTGTTAAGTACGATGTACATTTTATTTGTTTTTAGATTTATTACAAAGTATACCGTTTTGATATTTGTTTTGTGGATGAAAAACTTCGAACTTTAGTTTATGATTTGTAAATGAAAATTGTTTTACGTTATGGCACGTTTAAAATTATCAGACAATTTTAATCTTGAATAAGTTCAGTCAAGCATGATGTTTCATGGGCTCCTCAGGGTTACTCCGTATGTTAACGTAAAGATAACCATATTTATATATACATAATACTAAATTCAAAACGAAGAAAAAAAAGGAGAGGCGTGATTTTCCGCGCTTTTTTTGAACTTTTCGCTAACTTTGAAAGTTTCGTTAAGAAAATGAAATACGGTTTCGTTCTCGATAAACCACGAACTGTCCATACATATATCACATGCCGGGGAAAAAAAGTTTTCAAAAATTACGAGTTTTCGGCGCCCCATTAAAGCCTAATTTTAATATTGGAAATCCGGATGCTCCAAATTAGAGAAATGTACGAGGATGCGCATATTAGGGTTCCATATACATATAATGTACGGAATCCTAATAAGATGGTACACAAATGACAAAAATATCAAATAAAAATCAATAATTCACGAACGGCTTGACTTATAAACTTTGAATTTGGAACATAAATTACAATTAAAATTATCTTTAAAACGATCTATAACTGAAAAATGACCGATTACCCTGGGCGGCAAAAAACCCAAAAAACCGTCAAGAATATATAATATGGTACATAAAACGATTTCAAAAATCACTTAAAAAATCACAACTCGTCATCCAATTCAAAATATAAACTAAAATGCAGGAGTGCTTTCATAAAATCTAAAAATTACGGTACAAAAGTTATGTAAAGTTGCCCAAAACTTCAAAAAACCGCAAAAAATGACGTGTCCCCCCTCTAGCGCCACGAGTATTTCAGTTAAAAATTTTGAACGTGGTTAAAAATACGCGCATCCCCGTGTATTTCTCTAGTTTGAAACATCCGGATTTCCAACTTTAAAACTGGACCCTCAGGTTGACGAAAGATCTAAATTTTGTAAAAAAATATTTTTTTCTCCAGTTTGTGATATATCATTAGAAAGATCGCTATTTGTCGGGAACGAAACCGTATTTCACTTTCTTAACGAAATTTTCAAAGTTGCCGAAAAGTTCAAAAAAGCGCGAGCTCTAGTTTGTAGCCTCCTCTTTGCGACGCGAGTATTATATCTATAAATTTGGAACAAGGCAGAATATATACAACTTCATGTATATTTCTGTAGTTATAAACATCCAGGTTTCCAGCTTTAAAATTAAACCCTGAGGGCGCCGAAAGCTCGAAATTTTTAAGAAATAAATTTTTTTGCCCGAGCTTGTGAAATATTAGAAAGATTGCTATTTGTCGGGAACGGAACCGTATTTCATTTTTTTTAACGAAACTGTTAGAAATTTACTAAAACTTCATAAAATCGTGAAAAATGACGTGTAGCCTCGCGTGTAATTTATGTATTGTAGTTCAAAATTTTGAACAAGGTTAAAAAAATGTGCGTCCTTGTTTATTTCGTTACTTTGGAACATCTGGGTTTCCATCTTAAAATTCGGAACCTTAAGCGCCGAAAGCTCGAAAGTTTCAAAAATAATATTTTTTTTCCAGTCATGATCGATGGAAAAATCGTTATTGTCGAGAACGAAACCATAAGTTATTTCCTTAACGAAACTTTCAAACCTTGATGTTCCCAACTTGAGAAATATATGTCGAAGCGCATATGTTTAACCCTGTTCAAAATTTTTAACTGTAATACTCGCGCCGCTAGAGGGGAGGAACTGTTTGAATTTTTTGGCAACTTTAAAAGTTTCTAAATACGGTTCGGAATTATGTTTAGAGACTCCCGTGGAACTGGCGTACGAATTTCGACTGTTACTGGTTGAATATCGGATGGTAACATTATCTGTTGAAAGTTAATATCCGCACGAACGGCTAATATTATTTCCCCATACGCACGACTAGCAAGCACCGGATTTGATTCGAAAACTTTATAATTTTTTAGTTTTAAATGTTGGTTTTGGTTTTAAGTGGGTTTCTTGAATGCACGGAATAAACGGGTTTGTTAATCGGTGTTATTTTTCTTTTGGCTTTATCGGAATACGAGACTGCAGCGGTTTTTTAGAATTTGGTTCGGATCGTTATAATTTGCGTTAGTAGTGTTAGTACGAGGGCTAAAAAACGGAACGGGATCGCAGGTTTCGGTTTGGTTATTTTCGTTACGGCTTGTGTTAGTGTTGTTAAGAACTGTAATGAAAGGAACGGACTCACCGCATCATTGTTTGGGTGGTACGCCCGTTTGATGAAAAACAGATGCGAATAGTATTTCGATTTATTAAACAATTTAATGCACTATGCTAGTAAATAAATAAAAAAAAAATAATAATGGTCTAACGTATTGAGAGAGTCGAAAGAAAAAACCGAATTGTTAAAAAATCATCTCAGTGGAACGACAGTCTTTGTCTAATCGCGGAACTATATCGACCTTTTTTAATAAAGTAACCAAATCGCCTCGAAATTCGGTAATTTCGATTACCGTGTCTCCCTCCCATTCGCCGAAAATCCAGGACGCATTCACCAACGTACACCAACCCGGATGCAGGGAGCACCAACATTCTGGCGGCCGCAGCAGAGTGATACATAGCATTTATATTATTTCTAATTAATCTTTTTCGCATGTTTTCGTTTATATATTTATTAAATGTCTTTAACGGTCGGCTATTGAAGAAAGATAGGTGTAGGGATTAACAAAATTACACATTTTAAAAAATAAAAATGAAATAGTGGTCCGTTCCCAAAAAATAGAGCTCTTTCCAATAATGATACGCTTGAAAAAAAAGTTTTTTTTAAAAAAAATTTCGAGCTATCAGAGCCCCAAGACACTAATCCAGAGAAATATACATGGATGCCCATATTTTTTACTTTCCTCAAAATTTTTAGCTATAATACTCGCGTCACAAATCAATTCTCGCGCTTTTTCGAACTTTCCGGAAAACTTTGAAAGTTCCGTTAAGAAAATGAAATACGGTTTCTTTCCCGACAGATAGCGATCCTCCAACGGGTATATAACATGCCCTAGAAAAAAAAAAAAAAATTCAAAATTTCGAACTTTCAGCGCCCGAAGGGTCCAATTTTAAAACTGGAAATCTAGATGTTCCAAACTAGAGAAATATAAGGGGAGCGCACGTTTTTAGCCGCGTTCAAAATTTTTAGCTGTAATGGTGCTAGGGCGGAGACACGTAATTTCTTTTGTTTTTTCGAACTTTTCGGCAACATTTAAAGTTTCGTTAAGAAAATGAAATACGGTTCCGTTCCCGACAAATAGCAATCTTTCTAATGATATATCACAAGCTCGGGCAAAAAAATTTATTTTTTAAAAATTTCGAGCTTTCGGCGCCCCGAGGGTTTAATTTTAAAGCTGGAAACCTGGATGTTTATAACTACAGAAATATACGTGAAGTTGTATATATTCTGCTTTGTTCCAAATTTATAGATATAATACTCGCGTCGTAAAGAGGTGGCTACAAATTAGAGCTCGCGCATTTTTGAACTTTTCGGCAACTTTGAAAATTTCGTTAAGAAAGTGAAATACGGTTTCGTTCCCGACAAATAGCGATCTATCTAATGATATATCACAAACTGGAGAAAAAAATATTTTTTTTCAAAATTTTGAGCTTTCGGCGCCCCGAGGATATAATTTTAGAACTGGAAACCTGGATGTTTCAAACTAGAGAAATATACGTAGAAGCGCATATTTCTAACCGTGTTCAAAATTTTTAGAAGTAGTATTTGATCGCTGGGGGCTAGCACGTCATTTTTCGCGTTTTTTTGAACTTTTCAGCAACTTAGAAAGTTTCGTTATGAAAATGAAATACGTTTTCGTTCCCGACAAATAGCGATATTTCTAATGATATATCACAAACCCAAGAAAAAAAATTTTTTTTTTCAAAATTTTGAATTTTCGTTGCCCCGCGGGTTTTATTCTAAAGCTGGGGAGCCGGTTGTTTTAAATCAGAGAAACATACGTACAGTCGCGTATTCTCTACCATGTTCCAAATTTATAGCTATAATACTCGCAGCGCTAGGGGACACGCAATTTTTTGAGCTCGACAGCAACTTTGAATGTTTGGTTAAGAAAATGAAATTCGGTTTCGTTCCCGACTAATAGAGATCTTTCTAATGATATATCACAAGCCTAAGAAAAAAAATATTTTTTTCAAAAATCTCGAGCTTTTGGCGCCCCGAGGGTCCCCAATTTCAAATCTGGAAACTCGGATGTTCCAAACTAGAGAAATATACGCGGAAGCGCATATTTTAAATCGTGTTCAAAATTTTTATCGGTAATATTCGCGGCGCTAGGGGGGACACATCACTTTTCGCCCTTTTTTGAACTTTACGGCAACTTTGAAAGTTTCGTTAAGGTTCCCGACAAATGGCAATCTTTCCATCGACATATCGCACGCCTGTAAAAAAAATATTTTTTTACAAAATTTCGAGCTTTTGTCGCCCTTAGGGTTGAGTTTTAAAGTTGGAAATCCGGATATTTCAAACTAGAGAAATGTACGGGGATGCGCGTATTTTTAGCCGCGTTCAAAATTTTTAACTACAATACTCACGGTGCTAGGGGGGGCACGCCATTTTTTGCGGTTTTTTGATCTTTTGGGCAACTTTATATAACTTTTGTAACGTAATTTTTTGATTTTATGAAAGTACTCCTGCATTGCAGTTTATATTTTGAATTTCAGCGTTATAAGTTTATCTAGTGACGAGTTATGATTTTTTAAGTGATTTTTGAGGTCGTTTTATGTACCATATTATATATTCTTGACGGTTTTTTGAGTTTTTTGCTGCCCAGGGTAATCGGTCTTCTTCAAGTTATAGATCGTTTTAAAGAGAATTTTAATTGTGATTTATGTTCCAAATTTGAAGTTTATAAGTCAAGGTGTTCGTGAGTTATTGATTTTTATTTGATATTTTTGTCATTTGTGTACCATCTTATAAGGATTCCGTACATTATATGTATACGGAATCCTAAAAATGGAAGTTTATTCAAACAAATTTTCTTACATACTAAATAATTATAGTCATTGTTAACTTTCATACGGAATCCTCAGCGCATGAAATCTCATGCTTGACTGAACTTGTTTTATTTTGAGGAGACCGTTCAGCCTCCATTTGATTTTCTTCGTTAGTTTCAGTATATTGCTGCTGCAATTTATTACCCAAATTTGTCTCATTTGGGACACTATTTGCTCGTGGACGAATATCTTTAGTTTGTTTTTGATAACTTTGCAATTTAGCGGTCAACATTTTGACTTGCTGTTGCAGTTGTTTAATCATAATAGCTTGTTTGTCTTCTCTAGCTTTAACCTCTTTCTCCCAAAGCTGGTATTGGTCCATAGTAATTCCATAGGCAGGCGGCGGTGCACTTGAATGACTACTCACTTTAATATTTCAGTATATGAAATAGAAAGAACCTTTTATCGTAAAGGAAACCGTTTTAGGTTACTACCATAAATTCGGAACCCATATATGGCTGCAGTGATGAATAAAGGAAATATGGACTGCTTCTTATCGTAACCAATATTAAGAGAGACAAAAATGAAAATATTTTCACCGACCGGAACAGAATCTTAATGAATACCGTAGGAATATATAAATATAACTGAACAGTTTTTTTTCACACGCCAACTGCGCAAAAACAGGAACGCAACGAAAAGCAACTTGACACGACACGACTTTTTGTATTGATTCAAAACACATAATAGGATGTATATATGTTGTAACTGATTCGTTCTTTGAACTTAAATTTTTGTCCCTGTTCCGGACGCCATTTGTAACTGAATTAGTTATTTCCCTGTTCCGGTGCCATTTGATAAGAATTAACTCTCTTCACTAGTCCCTGTTCTTAGGTGACATTTGTTACTGACCAGCTTTCACGATGAATAAAAGAAAATGTAAAAGAATAAACGAAAATAAAAGTTTCGGGCGCCAACGTTACTTCAGGTGTAACGTAACCGTTAGCTCGTTCGAGCAGAGCTTTAGGCTTTCCTAAGGTCTAAACGAAAAAAGAAAGGTCTCCGCGGCGGAGATGTCACGAAAACGTGTCCTTGCAACTAAATAACAAAAATTCTTCGTAAGACGAGTAAATCGAATTATATTTAAAAAACATATATAAACTGATCACCAAAGAAATACGCCAACGAATATTCGAATCGGTATAATTTGCCTCTAGCGGCCAAAGCAGTAAAAAAAAAAATATACAAATTTTGCCTCGAAGGGCGCGTAGCTATGAAAAATACAAAAGTGAACGTGCCCACGGGCCAAAGCAGTCGAGATCTGCCTGCGACGAGCAGCAAGCGAGAACTGATCGGCCCGAATTCACAGAGAATTCGACGACGATTTTGTTAAACGGCCATCTTGCCTAATAATAAAAAATATATATATATAAAAATGAATGCGCCACCGATTTTTCTAGAACATTCTGAAAATCGTTGGAACGGCGGGTACCCTGCGTCGGTTCTTTCGGGTTCTAAGAAAAAAACTTCTCACGCCTCGACGTAGCTCGAATCGCATCTCCGACGCACACAACGCCAGACCGGACAAACATCGGACGAACCACCCTCATATAATTAACACACACATATGCACGGATCGCCAAATTGGCGCCGTGCACATTGGCAATTCCCACGAAATTTGTCGATCTAGCATTACGGTCGGAGTATGCTCAGTTTGCACGCTGCCCGAAGAAACCGGAGAAATAGAAATCGGAGGCTTGAGAAACTGTCAAAACGCAGCGAAATGAGGAATTTAGAATTTGGAAAAGAAGTAATCATTATCATTTTTTAATTCGGTACAGCGTGAAAAATATCGAGTCATGGCGGCCGAATCCGTCACAATGTATAACACGTGCAGATATAGTGTTGTGTAATCGTGGCGGTGTATATATGCGTAGGAACGGCTCGTGCGCTTTTGTGGCGTTTGGTACGATCGAGGAGTACGGAAAATAAATAAAAAGGAAGTACTATCAGTAAATTGCTTGCAAAAAGTAGAGAGGCTTTAAGGCTACATTTGGTTTTTGATTATAAATTTCATTTTCATTTTGATAATGTACTCGTATAATGGAGAATGTGCGTGAGAAGTGTCGGGGCGCTTTCACGGCATTCGAGGGTTTAATGGAATCTTAAATAACTAAAATACATCATGAAAATATCTGGAAAAATTTTTTGGAGTTTGAAAAAATAAAATATTCGTAAGCTATTAGACTGGGGAAAATTATTATGAATGATGGGGAAAGTAGCGATAGCAGACGCGTGCATGCGAATGGATGGTGCGATTTCATCGTAGCTGTGGGTGGATGTATTCATAAAAAAATAATACAAAAGATTTGTAATTTGTGTAGGGAGAATAGAGGTGGAGAGAATCTTTGAAATCGTGTTAAATAAAAATATACCCCAATTAACTTTTGAATACTTCCGATCGGAAAAAAATTTTGGAGAAGAAAAAATATACTTAGGTTAAGTTTATAATACTTAGACTTGAAACAAATATGAACGGTAGGAAAACTAGCGGCAGCGTGTGTGTGTGTATGGATATGTGCATGTATATGTATGTAACCGCGGCAGCGATCAAAGTGTGTGCAGGATCGGTCCGTGTGCATTTGCGGCAGCTATCGTGGTCAAAGCGTGCGTAGAATCCGACTATAGGTGTGAGAAGCGAACGGAGCTCATGTTAGATTCTGGCTTTAAATGCTATATTTAGGGTAATTTCGAATTTTTTTTATACTTTCGCTCAGAATTTTGAAAAATTGCGGTGAGCACTGGTCGGGATGGGCGAGCGGAGACTTAGGTTGATTTCGGACTTAAATATAATTTTTTGGTTAATTTTTAATCAGTTCAGGTTATCGGAAATGTTGGCAACCGTACGGAGGAATTTTTGGGGAACCACGGGGGAAATTTGGAGAAACTTGGGCGAGTTTTTAACGTCCAAACAAGAAATTGGGTTACTTGTTGCCTCCCGAATAAAATACATAGATTAGTTTCTGAACTTTGCATGTGATTCTGGGGTTGTGACTTCAGAGGTCCCAGCTGTCCTATTTATAGGCTACACATAGCGTCATTAAAATTGACGGAAATATTGTCTTTACAAGTGCTTTACTGTGTACAACAATTGATCATGGGGTGTGGTTCGAATGATTTTTTCCTATTACACACACACACACTGGTCAAGGGTGGCCCTCTGAATATTGGTGAGTACTGATTGATTAGTCATTAAAAGTGATTATCTAAAAAGAAAAAACCCCTTAGAGATGCACGTGCTTTATTTAATATAGACAGATGAGAATTAGCAGAAAAAAATTATATTAGAATATGGAGATAATATGAATCCCCTAAATTTTTTTTCTTACCCCTCTTGGATTTGCTATCAAAGAGCATTAACCCAGCAAAATGGAAGAGATGCATGAAACAGAATAGAAACTATATTCTTATTTTGCTGACAATGGAATTAAGGAACAGGAATCTCCGAAACTAAAGTCTACAAGATTTTCAAATTTATCCGGTCTTTCATCTACATAACCACTTTTGCATCAGAAATATTTAAAAAATTATTAATGTCTCGTGAAGACAATTGGTTGTGAACCAGTGATCGAAGTTTTATTATATTATTTCTAATATAAAAATTTAAATCATGAATTGGTTAAATGACATCTAGGAAGTAACTTTACAAGAATTTTCATATTGTTCTGCGAATTACATTAGTTAAAGAGTACATTTTTTCTTTGCAGATAACTTTAAAATTTGGTTGGAAAAAATATTTTTACCTAATATAGGTCATACCTATACTTGGCTCTTGGAGTGGTCATTGTCATAAAGTTGTAGAAGAAACAATGTGAGACAATAAAATTGTTAACTTGAAAAAAATTCCTACTAGAACGACGGGAAAAATTCAACCACTTGATGTTTTTGGATTCCGGATTTGGAAAAGTTATGTTCGAAAATTTTCTGATGACGTAGTTTTAATGAATTATGATTAAAATTTACGTATTAGAAATAATATAATAAAACTTCGATCACTGGTTCACAACCAATTGTCTTTACGAGATATTAAGAATTTTTTAAATATTTATGGTGCAAAAGTGGTTATGTAGATGAAAAACCGGATAAATTTGAAAATCCTGTAGATTTTAGTTTCGGAGATTCTTGTAACACGCATTGCGAAATAGAAGGATGCACAAATGTCGCTATTGTATGTTGCGATTGGTGCAAAAAATTATCGTGTTTTAAACACTTCTATGAAGATTACTATTACTGTCGAAATTTCGTTGAATAATATGATGTATACTTGCAATGAGATAAATTAAAAATAATTTTTATACCAAAAAAAAAAAAAATAAATATCAGATTCGTAATCAGCAAAATCGGAAACCCCTGTATTCGATTTGAATTCAAAATCTGATCGCTTGAAATTCCTGTTTTTGGCTTTTCTGTGTTAGGGATGGTTTACCTCTTTAGGGATGAAATTAACGAAAATATCGAAACAGGTCAACTTCATTTTATCATTTTATTAGCTAAAACATTTTTTTTAGATTTTTTATCGTCAAAATACTAAGTTAAATGTGGGTTTTCAGCCCCTATAATAGGGGATGCATCCCTTATTGTTCAAATCATCATGAATTACTTGTTTTTCCGAAAGGAATAATCTCCATTTTGTTTTACCAAAAACATTAAGTATTAGTCGAGATATTTAAAAAAAAAAGGACTTTTTGGCTAACTTTGGGGGTAGTTTTCACCCTCTTAATATGCTTCTTAACAGATATAAAAAAACACGGGTCTTTTATTTTTTTGTGTTTTACAACATATATCAATTTCATCAAAATCGGTGAGTTCGGGTTCGAATGCTTTCCTTGTGAGAACCATCCTACAAGATTGCGAAATACAAAGTAAAGAAATAAATAAAGCTCTGAAATCAGTGAACATGAAACATGCGATTTATTGGTGTGCGCAAGCATGGGACAAGATTCAAAATGAAATACTTCAAAGGTGCTGGAGAAAACTTTATGATAGGCTAGAGGAGGAAGAGGGAACAGAAAGTTCTGAAAACTTTTCAGAGATGGTTCGTATAATCCCTGGATTCGAAGATATGAATGATCGTCGCAGATGATTCCGAAGAACTCACGGACCAAAATATTGTAGAGGCAGTTTTGCAGCCAGCAGGGCGTAAGCGATCACAATGCGTTCGATGTCTGGCTCTCCATGTATCAGGCCTTCAACACAAGAGGTGCCGGGGTCCAGTCCTTAATATTTCGGATCCAATCTGTTCGTCGTCTTCCCGCACTCCTTTTCCCATCAATTTTTTCCTGGATTATTAGCTACAATATCTGATACTTTGGTCCTCTTGTAACGTGTCCGAAATAACCAACTTTTCTTCTTATAATCCGGTCAGCCAGCATTCTCTGTTTTGACCATTTCCAGGACTTTTTTTATTAGATGTCTTGGTGATCCATGAGATCTTCAGCATTCTCCTGTGCAACCATATTTCCATAACCTCAAAGCGCTCCATTTGTCGTTTGTTGAGTGTGGCTGCCTCTATGCCCGAATAATAGAATGGGGTATACATAGAATTGCACTATACGTTGTCTCAAGTTCAGGTTCAGTGATCTGTCGCAAAGCAATTTTCTCATTTTCTTAAAAGCCGTCCGCGTCTGACCGCATCTAATTTTGACCTCCGTGTCTAGATCCAAGTTTTGCTGTGATGATACAGCCAAGGTACTTGAACCTATTCACTCGCTCCACCTGCTCGCCATTGATAAGAATTCCACCTGTGTTTATTTCGTATTTGCTGACTGCCATCCACTTCGTTTTCTTCACATTGATATTTAGGTTGTATCTCTTTCCGGTAGAGTTCAGGTGATCCAGCAAGTATTGTAGGTCCTTTAGGTTATCAGCCAGGATTGCAGCATCGTCAGCGTATCTTATGTTGTTGATAATTCTCCCATTAATCTTGATTCCATCTGGGCAGTTGATGATTGATTCTTTGAATACTTGCTCCGCATATATATTAAAAAGCAGGGGAGAAAGTATGCAGGCCTGTCGCACACCCCGTTGAACTTCAAAATTCACACTGCCTTGGTTTGTTCCCAAGATTAGCTCGGCTTCTTAACTCCAGTACAGGTTCCTGATGGTTTGTAGGTCGTTTCCGTCGATTCCAATTCTCTCCAGAATTCTTACTAACTTTTCGTGTTGGACATTATCAAAGGCCTTCTGATAATCTACGAAGCAGATAAAGGTATTTCTATTCATTTCCCTACTTTTCTGTAGCAGGATGTTGACAGCTGCAATAGCTTCTCTTGTTCCAACATAAGGACGGAATCCGAATTGGGTATCTGATAATTCCGCTTCGCATTTGGCTGCTATTCGGTGGTGAATAATCCTCAGGAAGACCTTCAGTAAGTGGCTCATCAGACTGATGGTGCGATAGTCTCCACATTCTTTTGGTAGCTGCTTTTTGGGAATGGGTACAAATGACGATTTCAGCCAATCTTTTGGAATTTCTCCAGAATTATAGATTCGATTGAAAAGTTTTGTCAGGTGTTTAAGGTTGTCTTTATTCAAGAGCCGAATTACATCTCCAGGAACTCTATCTGGACCAGTGGCTTTCCTGCACTTGATAAGTCTGATAGCCTGCCTTACCTCGTATTTGCGGGGCCGTGCTCCAGGTGAGGATCAAGATTAGGTTTGTCTGGTCTAGTGTCTGAAAAAGTTTCTTTAAGTAGCAAGCCTCCTCCTTGTCCTCCTTCTTAATGATTGGTACACCGTGGCTATCTAGTAATCTGCAAGACTTGTGTCTAAAACCTACACCAGTAACTGATTTGATCGGTTTGTGCATGTGAAAGGAGTCATGTTTCTCTGCCAGAGCTTCAATTTCTTCGCACTGTTCCTCCATCCATTTACTCTTAGCTCCCCGGATCATATTTTTTATTTCCCAATTCAGTCTGCGATATTCTGGCAGATTTTTATTCTTTTGGATTCGTCTTCTATCCATTAGGGCAAGAATTTCGTCTGTCATTCATTCCTTCTTTTTGACTCTATCTTTCTTTAAGCGTTTTTGGCAAATGTTTAATACTACTTGGTTCAGATCTGGCACAGTCAAATCTTCAGCTAGCCAGTTTAAATTACTGTTCAGTTCTTCCGATACGGCATCTCTAATTGTAGACGATCTTAGTTTGGACATGTCCAATACCTCTCTGGAGCTGCCTGGTTTAATAATTATCTTAAATTTAAGTCTGACCCTGGCAGCTAGCAGATTGTGATCGGAGTTGATGTCTGCTCTTGGAAGGGTGGTAACTTTCTTCATAGCATTTCGAAAACGGTTGCTGATGAGAATGAAGTCGATTTGATTCCGAATAGTTACTTCGTCGCTGTCACCAGGAGCTCTCCACGTATATAGTCGCCTTTTTGGTAGGTCAAACCAAGTATTAGTTACAATCAAATTATTTTGTTCGCAGAAGTCAAATAATCTGTCTCCGCGTTCATTGCCGACCCTTAGCACAAACTTCCCAACTGATCCTCCCCGTTTTCCGCATCCGACCTTCGCGTTAAAATCACCCATTATAATCAGTATATCGTGGTTGTTGAGTTTGTCAATTATTTTTTGGATGTCGTCATATAGTTCTTCAACTAGCTGGTCATGTTTAGGGTCCGATGTTGGGGCGTAGACCTGAATAATATTTATTACACACTGGGCTCCTTGTAGTTGTAGTAGCATGAGACGATCTGACATAGGCGTGAATCCTACAACATACTGGGTCAGCTTCTGAGAGATTACAATTCCCACACCATTCCTAGGTCGGTTTTCTCCATTTTCATATCAGGAGTAGTAGAAGGTACCGCCGTCTTCTTGGCAGCTACCTGTCCACGGCCATTTATGTTCACACACGCCCAAGATGCCAATTTTCAGTCGCTTCATTTCTAAGAGTGCATTTCGAAATCGTCCAGATTGGTGAAGTGTTCTCACATTCCAAGTGCCGATGTTCACAGTAGCAGACGGTGGTATTCTTCGCACCCTGTGCCCATTGAAGAGCTGCACCGGACTCAGGGCCATTTTTCTGTTGGTTTTCTGCATTGTGATGACCTGGAGAAATAGCCAGGGTGGTTTCTCCTTTCCTTTCCTGCGGTTTGGTTTCAGAGTTTTCTTCTCTTAGGACAGCTGCGTTCTCTGTGCTTAAGAGCCTGTCCTGCCCTGGAATAGGAGACTAAAGATAGGAATTAAGTAGAGGAAGGACATTAAGTATAAGGAAGGACATTAAGTAGGACAAAGGAAGGACATTAAGTAGAAGGAAGGACAAGGAAATGACCACTATTTCGGGGTGATATCCTAGCCTTTGAGTAAAAACTCAAACTGCAAGGCAGCAGCTTGCTACTGAGAAGGTAGCAGCGGAGACCTGTGCGGCGATCTCCACGGGCCGAGGATGAGTTGGTTAACAGGCTTATGTAGAGTTTTATCTGGCAGATTCTCAGGTTGCCCCTCCACGCCCTCACAACTCATTGTCCTGTCACTATTGGATTCGTCTGCTTGAGACTTTCCACCAATAGCCGCTCATGGTCCGCGACTGCTTATTTGTTTCTTACGAAACTTATTCGCAGCTAGCCATCATATCTGATGGTCACTCCACTATCCGCCGCCCGTGGACGCGCAGTACCCCCCCCGGGGGGGGGGAGCCAGCTAATAACACTGCAGAAAATATGGAAGCCGATAACGGCGACAATGACGGATCAGACAAAGTGACAGCTGACGATGGTTTCAACATTGCATGCCTACATACAGTATGTCGTTAGTCAGTGCAGTACGTAAGTTATGCACTTTAGGTTGCACTCATATTTGTTGAGAAGTGCACCGAATGAACGCCTGCTGACGTCCTGCTAATAAAAAGATGGAGCGATATCGCTGCTCGAAAACGGTATGAGGGACGCAAAAAGCAAAAAAAAAAATCAGCTTTTTTCATAAATACAGTAAATTATGTACATTGTACGTAAGTACTACATACATATATAATAATGTTAATTACATAAATGTTTATACATACATGCATAACAATGTTGTAAATATCATTTAAAAATAAAAAAAACATAACTGTAACCTACAGAAATCGTTTGTAAACCATTTTCCTTACATATGTACCTATTTTAGTAGGCTATGAAGAAATAACCCGGCGAACTTTGTACCGCCACAGAAACAATAAATTTTGTGTTAACTTATTAGCTGAATTAAATTTAGTTTTTTATTAAGAAAAAATTAATACTCAAAATGAATTAAGTTCAATAAATGTGCAAAAACCAAAGACAAATATTTTAATTACATTGAAATGAATGTAATTCACGTGGCAGCAAGACATTATTCACCTTAATAACAAAAATCAGTATAAATTTATATTAAAAATTTAAAGTAAATCACTTTGGAAACATGTTTTTTCGGGCTATATCATCAGCTAACAACACAAAGCACACACTCAATTTATATAATTTTTAATAAAGTGTGTACTCTGTGCAGTTAGCTGATGATGGGCTATACGCGAAAAAACAATGTGTTTCTAATGATCTCTAATTTCTTAAAGTAAATTTATACCGATTTTTAAGATTCCGTACAAACTATAAAATACGGAATAATCCGAATAAGATGGTTCAGAAACGACAAAAATATTCAATTATACAATAGAGTTCGGAAACGGTTTGACCTATCTCAATTGGATCATAAATTATAATTAAACTTCTATCTGTGACAATTTACAACTTTAAATTGAGCGATTACCCTGGACGGCAAAAAACCGTCTAGAATATATAATATAGAATTTAGAACGACCTTAAAAATACCCTTAAAAAAATCATAATTCGTCACCAGATAACTCTTTAAAAGCGAAATTCAAAATATAAAACAAAATACAGGAGCTCTTTATAGAAATTCAAAAATTACGATTAAAAAATTATTTAAACCCTCCTTTTGGACCAAAAACGGCAAAAACTTCATAAATTTGTAAAAACATTTTGTAGTGACCGAATTGTGAATCTAAACCATTCTCGAATCCACTTGAACACATACAAAAAATTTCATCAAAATCGGTCCAGCCGTTTGGGAGTTCAGTCACATACACGCACAGAAGAATTATATATAAAAAGATATATATATATACATATACACACACACACACATATTGTTAAAAATCGATATTCTTCAACTCCCTGTTCGGGGAGCCATTTGATAAAGACCAATCTTCTCCCAAATTTTTGATAATATTTCCGAAAACAGATTGACGATGATGATAAAAATAAAAAAAGTTTATCGGGCGCCAGCGGCACTCTATGGTGTGTCGAAACTAGTTAAGTTCAGCCGAGCAGAGCTTTAGGCCTTTAAAAGAAAAACTTCTCCGAGACGGAGATGTCACGATATACCAGCACGTGTCCAGAGAAAGATTTTGATCACCAAACGCGTACATTTTTTAAAATTTCCGAGACCAGTCTCCCTTTAAAGTTTACTTTGATGACTATTGAGTAACTGTTCATTGATACTCATCGGTATTATATGGGATCACCATTAACCTTTTGTATAAACAAAAAATCATTAAAATAGGTAAGAGTAATATATGTGATAGGAATATGTTAAATTTAATTATTTTTAAAGTAAAATATTAGCAACATTTACTTTTTTAAATGCAACGAACGAAATTCGTTCTTTTATTTGAATCTAAGCAATAATATATTAAGTCACTGTTGACCATCATTCTAAAAATTTCAGAATTTGTACGCTTAAATTATTTTTCAAAATTTGGGCCCTTTAATTTTAACATTTTGGGAGTCTCATATTTTTCCTATATTCTAGCGATTGGAATACACTAATTAAAAAACATAGTGACCCTCCAGCCATCATGGAAAGAGCTGTGGACTATTTTTTTTTGGTTTCCAGTCTTTCCGCTTTAAGGGTGTATTTTTCCAAATTTCGGTCCCTAAATATCAAAATTTTTCGAATTTTATATTTTCCCCGCAAAATAGAGGCCTTAGTGCGCCGGTTAAAAATTAAATCAATACCATAATTCATACAGAACTGGCTGAAATTTTTTAAACATTTTTTTTTAAATCGATTTTTACATTTCTTTAAATTTGGACCATTTAATTTTAAAATTTCGAGGGTTTTATAACTTTCTTATGATTTCACGAAGAAAATACATCCGACTGAAAAAAAAATTAACTCTCTAACTACTATAGAATGGGCCGTACAATTTTTTTTCTTGAAGCTTTATAAGATACTTTTTTGAGTTTCTACCGATAAACCTAAAACAATAATTTGTTGCTTTCTATATTCGCTTTTACGTTCCACTGTTAATTTCGGTCTGAAACGCAATGGGCATTTAGTAGTCGATGTCATCGGCGTCTTTTTATATATAGCCTTTTTACAAAATTTTAAAATTTTTGTTTCTTGCTGAGATAAATAATAAATCGCAATTACCACTGAAATATAAAATTGTCACTCACCGCACAAATGTGAATATTTTCATACAATATTACCGAAAGTTAGGAAAATACCGAACACTCATTAAAAACGAATATACATGAATAATATGCGAGTAACAAGCGGGCAGATGAAGCATATTTAGCGAAATGAAAATGGGAAGAGGTCTGATTAACTCGCAACATGAAAAACGTACAAAAAATGGTTGATGCGCTATTGTAATGTTCGCAGTCGATCTTTCGATTTCCTACCGGTCACTCATTTTTCGGATCAAGGACCTTTCAGTTGTTATAAATGTCTCATTGTTGACACAATCTTTTTGTGTTTCTCAAATTTCTTTCTTGACCTGATTGCCGAGACGTGTGAATGTTTCTTTTTGGTGATAGTTCTCGCGGTGCTTGTGAAGTCGATTCGTTTATTATTTTCTTTTCCCTTTTCCCGATTTAGGGTGTAGCGTGTTTAAGAGAAATGCAGACCGGTTTGCACCGTACTCGCTAAACAATCATTTGCCTACATTGTTCTCCTACATCTTTTTATTATATACATATTTTAGAGTTGCGACCATTTAGCGACAGTAAATGTGGTCCGCTACAATTTACAAATGTTAGAAAATACCGCTATACCTGTTTTCTTTTTCGGTGTATGGTGGAGGTTTTCTTTCTGTTTTTTTTTTTTCTTGCTAAGTGTGGTACGCTACAACCCTAAATTAAATATGATAAACTGATCATCGTTACCCCGGAAAATAATAACTAACGCAACAAAACGAATTTTATCTGTAACCCCTTGTTTTTACTTATTTATTTATTTATTTTTGGGTTTGTCAGCTATCGGGGCATTAATCTAGCACGCACTATGGTTTTTGTTTACACTTTTCCGTTAACTGCAGCAGCGAATGCTCCATCGAACGAAACATCATTGCCTAACTGAATCACGCGTCATGTTATTTAATTGTAAGTACCCGGCGCACCGAGCAATTGCTCGGCTCACAAAATCATGCCGTTCTCAGAAATTAAATTACGCGATTCGCCTTTTTTTCTCTTCTGAATATTTTATGAGAACATAACCAAATGTTGCGAAAATACCGAACACACATTAAACCACGAACACGATCGGATAATATGCGAGTAACCGACGGGCGGCGAAAAAAAGAAGACGTTGACAATGAGTGCAGATTACGAAAGAAAAGTAGCTCTGTTGTTATCCGGAGACTAGTCTAATTATAATAGACTGAACGTGTAATAAATGCGCCAGTGATAGCAAGAATAGGGGAACAACGGAAACTATTCGAAGGCATTAAAAATCGGAAAATGAAATATCCTGGCTCCTAAAATAAGAGAAAACGGTTTGTTTACGATGGCGGTATAAGGAAAGATACATTTTCTTCATGGAATCCGATTCGGATGTAGCTTAACCGCTTTTCATGTACTTCACCATTTGACGAAATTTGTCTTGACTTCTTGCGACCTGGAATAATTCTCTTACTTTTGTAACTCCAGTTCATATCTTAATATTTTGGAGACAAAAAATCCTTCTTCCTCGTTTCCTTTTCCCTTCTACCGCTCCCATCATAATTGTTTGCAGAAGTTGATATGTTGGTCCTCTCATAAAATCTGCAAAGAAATTTGTTTTTCGTTTTCTAATTATATTCATTAGTATCGGATCTGTTTTCATCAATTGTAGCGCACCGCCGCATTACTGTAGTTGTGTAAGGATTTCGAATTTGGGTGTGAATAACATTTTCGGTGGCAAATATTAAAAATTCTGTTGCAGGATTTTTTATTTCCCCGTAAAAAACGAATAGAAAGCGCTACCTTTTTTTTAACTCTCTGCAATGAGTACAGTAATTAGGCTAGAAGTGCGATTTGTTTGTTTAGATCAGTGGTTCTTAACCTTTAATTGATGAGGGACCATTTGACAAAATTTCTGTCTGCCATGGACCACCAACTGTTTGAAGGTAATATATAGTAAATGTCAAAATAAATAAAGGGTTGTTCTATCTATCTATAAATAAGACACGCATAAAATTGTTCAACGCCAACAGTATTTTAATTTTTTTTACGAAAATTTTACAGAATAGAGGTAAATATATTATTATAATGCGATTTCTGTGACTGCATACTTTTTACTAACTTCTGAATCCTTGGTTCAGTGCTACTCAAAGCCAAACACATGTCGGCATTGGAATCCAACCAATTTCGGTACTTGCTTTTAATTATCTCTCCTGCTCGCATAGATATGTCGATGATAACAAAGTTCGGTAACGTACAGCAATTTCTTGAATCTTTGGGAAAGAAATTTCCTTTTGGCTCTAAAAATTTTCAAAATTAATTCCTGTCACGAATATATCTTTCAAGTTACTATTGTGTTGCATTTCAATCACTTCTTAAATTTCATTAGGCACCTCAGAAATGTTGATCACTTCCCGAACATCTTCGTTCTCACAGTAGTCAGGAAAATAGCGACTGAATTCACTTTTTAATTTTTTCAAATGAAGTACTATGTTCTTTTGTATTTCTCCTCCTTTAATCTCAGCACGCTGCCTGTCAGTAATTCGATTCAGCGTATCAAACGCAAAATTTTTTTTCTTCCAACCTTGTCGATCCATAGCTCGATTTTAGTGATAAATTCATTAATTTTATCTTCATATGCAAATTTATTGCTTGCGCCTTGTAACTTCAAATTTCATGACCCTTGCAGTTGAAGATTCAATTTATTTAGTTGCGCGAAAAAATCAACCAAAATAAGCAAAACATTTGAAATTTGGACCCGCAGAACTGATCCAGCAACTCTTTGTTCTCCTTTTTAGTTAATATTTGTACTTCCTCTTTGGAAAGTCGACGCACTACGATATGAAAAGCCGAGTTTCGTGTTCAGAGTTCATATCAGAGCACAATTGTTTGAAGAGACAAGTATTAAGTGCACTCTTTTTAATGAAGTTAACTACTTTTATAGGTTTAATGTTTTTAGGATGGCTTCGCGGACCACTTTGAGTGCTTCCAGGGACCACCAGTGGTTCGCGGACCTCCGGTTAAGAGTCACTGGTTTAGATCATGTCATGGAGCTTTGATCATTTCAGTAACGCAAAAAGAAAAGTAACGGAACGCAACGTATTTATTACACTCACGCCAGAAATTGATAAAATGTTATTTAGAGTTTATCATTTATCATAGTGATCATTTTATTTAAATTTTAATTGATGAATTTTACGGTTTTGAATGCATTAAAGATATGATCACCGCCGATAACACACTGAACTATCGTTTTCAATTGAATTATTTTGCGTAAAAAAATATCGATATTCAGTGCGGAATTTGTTGTTGTTATGAAATCATATGGCAGCCGAACTGTCAAACTAACGTCACGTTGTGACGCTATTTTTGCCAATTTTTTTAATGTTCCGACTTCTTCGATAGATTTTTCTAAAACTTTCTTTCATACAAACCTTGTCCTGACAATTATGAACACAACAAAAAACAAAAAAGCAGCCAAATCGGTCGAGCCGTTCTCATGTTATGATCTTTTATACATGCGCAATTGATTTTTATATATGTATGTATATACGTATACTATTAAAGGAGCTTGTCGAAACTCGACGAACATACTGAATTTACGACCGCTACCTAAATAACGCATACCGGAATAATTTCTTTACTGTGGCGCCATCTGTCGGGAATGTTGGTAATCGGTGTTTTGGCGCTAGTTGGCCACACTTGATCAATTTTTATTAATTTTATTTATTTATTTTTTTGACTTTTAAGTAGCCTACATGGTTCGGTTCCCCCTGACCCTATAAATTAACTGTCCAAATTTCATAAAAATCGGATGGATAGTTTCGGAGTCCATGGTGGACATACAGACCATACATACATTCATTTTTATATATATATATATATATATATATATATATATATATATATATATAAATTTTATTGATAATGTTCGCATTTATTTATAAATTTTTATTTAGTAGATTAAATTTAATTCATATTTTTATTTATCATGTATTAATAAAAATCTGAGGCGCTCATTCTATTTTTCTGTTCATTTATTGACATAATTATTGTACATTATTTACACAATTTTTTATTTTGTTTGTTAAGGAAATCTTTTTCGTTTTAAATTTTTTTCAACTCGTCGCAAATTTTGAAAGTTCTTTTAAGAAGCTGAAATATGGATTCGTTACTTCAATGTAGTGTTTTCCATCAATACACAACACGTCCGGGAAAAAATATTTTTTTGGACTTTTAAGTTTACAGCACCCTCGGGTAATTTAAATTTGAAGGTAAAATATCGTTATATTTTTTTCTCCAAAATATCCCTTTATATATTTACGAAAACTACATTCGTTTGCCGTTTTTAGATCCAAATGGGGTTTAAATTAAACGGTTACTGAAAATGTTTATTGCGATGCAAAGTTGTTGTTTGTTGCATATTTTAAATTTCAGGAATATTAAGATCGGTTGGTTAGTTTACATTTTGAAGTGATTTTTAGGTAATTTTAAATTCGTCATATTCTCGTGTTCTTACTATTTCTGCACATAAGTGTAACCGTCATAATTTTTCCTCATGAAAAAATGCATTAAAAATTATCCGGCTTGCAGTGGTACATAACAGTAATTCGACTGTTTTTAACTGCTCCATTTCTAATCGTCGAAAATAAAATGACGTCACAGAATATTGTTATTTTACAGTAGCGGTTTTGTAGAATTCCAACTGTTCCAGAAATATTCATCCCTGTAATAAAACTGTCAACACTGATAATAGCTTAACATTAATAGGGTAACACGGAATTAACATTAATAGTATATACGAGAGCGAAATATTTTATTAAAAACAGTAACTTGTAAATTAAGAAAAATTTTGGCTGTCGCTTTGTCAAGAGGTAAAATACACGTTTGATCACAAATATAATTCTTTTGAAACTAGAAAGATGAAAGATAAATGTAAATAGGCAGTTAGGAGTATGTTAAATTGTTGAAGGTTGAGCTAACTGGCAAATTGCAAAACTCAGAATGAATTTTTAATGATTAAAAAATAAATGAGAATATAAATATATCACAGTTATCTATTAAAAGTATATAATATTTGTTTCGTAAACGAAAAATGAAACCGGAAGTTTGAAAAATTTTGTATTTTTAAAATTCACCTCGAGTATTCTGAAATATTTTTTAATTAACCGTCGTTATAGAAGAAATATTTTTAATACATATATATCAGTGTAGTGGTCTTTTTCGTTGGCGGATTAAAAATTCATTTTTTAAGTATACGATGCGTAAAAATGTTGAAAGCCATCGGAACATATTCAAATGTTGTACAGTTTTGGAACCACCGAGTCCAACAAACAGCAATTATGGTCCAGGTGCCGTTTTCCTTCCTTTTTTTTTTATATTTCATACCTGCAAACTTCCGTTGCGCAGTTCGAATGTTTAGATTGCTAGACCTTTTTTAACCGTCCGTCCAGGTAAACAACGGTGCGCAATTCGAGTGTCGCCGAAAAATCGCCACGGCATGCCACATTTCACATTGCTCGTTGAAAAGAATCATTAACTTTGAAAAATTTCAAGTGTTTTTTTTTTTTTTTCAGGTTAGTTACTCTGAATTCATTGGGGATATTAGATCGTATGCGGGCTTGTACTTTTCTAGAATAATTCCGGTAAACAACGGATACTTGATCAACGTGGATTCTAGTTTTGCCGAAGTTATGTTGAAGTTAAACGAATCTAGGAGATCTTGTTCCGCTTCTTGTGACATAGTAATAGAGGTCGGCGACGAACGGATTTTCTGCCATAAGGCGATCCTAATGGAGTGCATTCCGTACTTTGATAAAATGTTCAGTTCCTGTTTTAAAGAAAGCGGTGAAAACGTGATCACGTTGAAGGATTTGGACTCGAAAGCCTTCGCCGCTGTACTGGAATCGGTATATAGGGAAGTACTGGAGTTTCCGGTGCCCGGATTCTCAGAGGGCATGCTTGGAGACGTAGCGGGCACGTTGAACTTAATCACGGTTTGCGATTATTTAATAATGACTGATACGCTAAAGAAAATTTTGAATTATTTTCCGTATTACTTAAACTCGGAGACTATATGCGATATATGCGTTTGCCTCGCCGAATCTGGGTGCAGTTCAAAGGACCTTCTCGAAATGGTGCACAACTTTTTTCTACTATGTTTTCCGCTTATTTGTCGCTCAAAACGCTTTCATTTGATTCCGTTCTCCATATTGGAGAAAGTCCTGAAGGACGATTTCATTAATGCGACCAAAGGAGATATTCGGCTGGCAATCAATAGATGGGTCTCTTATGATAAACCGAACCGATTGAAATACGTTAATCAGCTTACCGACACCGTCCGAATTCCGTATCTGTACAGTGTATCTGGAAGAGGCGACAAACGAGCGAGTTCCATTAGAGCGCTATGGACAAAAGTTTGCTTAATGATGATACACAGTAATCCGGCCAAACAGGAAGTCGTCGACGGCGTTAACGTGTTTGTGGAATCACTAGTTGATGAACGGGCATATGAAAGTAAATATTTTGTCTTTTTGTCTGCATCTGTAAGCTTGAAAATATTATTGCTATAATGTTGTCCGCTATAATGGTAAATCGCTCGAATCTGGGCTCAGTATGGCTGAGGACACATATGAGTGTGTCGAAATGCTTCAAGGTTTTCAAATTGAAGTCAAAATTTTGTTTCTAATCCATTAGTAATACGGTAAACGATACTTATTTTTGTTGCTTCAACAACTCCGACCAACGCTGGTTATCTTTACTCATTGTCAGTCCTCTCCCCTTTAGCGACTATAGAGTACTCAATATGATCAGCTTAAGAAATTTGCAATGTAATATTTCAATCATACTGCCTCTTTGGACAAAGCAATGTGTGTTGCATTCCGGCGTTAGACACGCATGATTTAAAACGCTGAAGTATTCGTATGGATTTCATAATAAGTGTACGTGGCTGCTGGAAATATCGTTATTCTACGCATTCGGAAAAACCAATTGAAAAATGCCGAAGTTGGCCGTGTTGGACGTTCGTGTAGGAAAGTGGTCAAAAATTGCTTCAATGCTGCTAGTGAAGAAGTTTTCGGCGACTGCTTATGCGGAAAATAAAGTTTTCATTAGTAAAGGTACTGACGGTTCGAAATCGTATGAAACCGGTTTCGTATATGATATTAGGTCCAACGGTTGGTGCAATTTATAGTCGAAGTTTTGCCAAATGTACCGGCATCTACTGTTACCCCTTGAAAATCGTTTACTGGCTGTAGATGAATATTGCGTAAACATTGACTCGCTTAGCAGTTGCCGCTGGTCTGTTCCGGATCGCTTTAAATCTATTAATTTGCGATACCTTTTGAGGACTTAGTTGCGTATTATTTTTTTCATTCTTGTATATTTATATAGCTCTCTATATCTTGGTGTCTTAAAATTGCACCAAGTTGCCTGTTCAATGTTCGGATAATAGGCGGTGCATCATTATGTCGAAAAGAGGCGTATGACACAGTAATTTGATGAAATGACGTTTATTAGAAATTACGGTAGACATTTTTTGGGCAGACATGTGTTTAAGATTTTTTTTTCTTTAATTGGTTAATCAACACGGGTATTGGCATAAGAACGGTGAAAAAGAGGAGAAGGAAACTCAGATCTTTATTCGATCGGAGGTAGCCGAGAGCTTGTATTACACAAGAAGAAAGAAGAGAACGAATGAACGAAGCGCTGTATGGAGTGGGAATATTGTGCGATAAAAGAGAGGAATTGGACAATAAAGAGACGGCACGAGAGAAAAAAAGGAAAATCGAACAATAGAGTAAACTGTGCTTAAAACACAGGCGAAAAATTTTTAGAGTGAATAGCGACGCATAGAAGGAAAATCAAGAAACCAGGCGAAGCGAGGAAGAGAAGGTTGAGTAGACGAGAATAAAGAATCCGGGTTAGAGAATGAGCAGGACTGTCAATCTTTTTCGGGCGCAGACAAACTCAGACCTTTTTACAGACTATCTGCGATGATTTTCAAGTATCATCCGTTAAACGTTATCGTCTGTATTATTGTGAAACACGAGTTACCAAATACTGATGTCAAAAATTCCTCTCAAAAATACCGTTCTTCGTTAACGATTTAGTTTTTCCGCGCATATAGCATGTTATATACGCGCACATATATATATTGTAATGTGACCATTACATGGCTCAAATAAATAAAAATTAATAAAAATAGAAAAAATAAAATTAAAATACTAAAAATTAAAATTTTAAAAATAAATTAAATATTTGTCGAAAACGTGGTGCGAGTGAGAATGTGAGTGTGATTGAAATCCTGTTTGTCGGTCAGAGGGAGGATACGCGATCATGCGATTCGCCATGGAGAAAGGCCCACCCCGATAAATGACGGTCATTGGTCACGGGGAGAACAAGAGAAAGTAATGAAACGGCTAGGACAACAAAACCGAAGAAAAAGTCAGTCGCAGAAAAAGATCGATCAGTGAATTGCTCCGCTAGCAAGCGTCCGTCATAAAAAGGTTGAAAACTGTCTCTTATACAAGAAAAAATTAGTTTTGTTCGTGAACTTGTCGCGTAAAAAAGGGGTCATGGTATAAAGACCAGTTACAGAATCGAAGTAAAAAGTTATTCTAGCGTCCGGTTCGTTTTTCGTTATTTATACAAAAACTATTCGATTATCGTCCCCGTGACCAAGCGGATACCTGTGATTCATCGCCACATCCTGAGGTATCACCGGCAAATAGGATATGTACCATTTATATTAATATTAATTCTATTACTATTCGCGTCATTTTTCGTATGTATATTATAATTGTGTCTTTTTAGCGGTCGGCCGTCAAAGAAATATCGGTGTAGGATATTGACAATATATTATCTCCCTTTTATAATTCAGTCTAATAATTTTAAGTTCATAAAACAGAAAAAAAAAGGTATATGTAAATATAAAATTTTAATTCCACGGAATTAAATCCGCGGTGGCATCCCTGGAATAATTTAACAAAATTTAACTAGAAAACAGTAGTTAACCGTTTCAATGTATAATCATAAAGCACATATTTCACATGATTTTATTGGGTTATTCGCTTTTTTAAAATATTCTCTATTTGGTTTTTTTTTGAAATAACGACTTCAGCGTGAAATACAGATAAATAGACTTTTGCGATGTAAATTTAAGAGTTTTGTTAGCAATAGTGCTTGTTATACGCAGCAGATTTTCCTGCGACAAAGAATGTGTAGGTGGCTACATTTGTGGACGACACGGCACTGCTTTCATCACATGAAAATCCGAAGATAGCTAGCAATAATCTACAAAGTGCTCTTACAAAGGCGGAAACATGGTTTAAAAAACGGAAAATCGGGATAAACGAGAGCAAATCGGTGAATATCCCCATTTTACTAACCGAAAAGTTGAAGTCCCACCCGTTAGGATCAATAACGAAGATCTTCCTGTGCGAGCAACAGTCAGGTATTTAGGTTTGCACTTAGACAGCCGATTGACATGGAAACACTATATACAGGTTAAAACGAACGAATTAGATATCCGGGTTAAAAAAATGTATTGGCTGATAGGGAGAAACAGTGTACTGACAACAGATAACAAACATCTAATATACACAACAATTCTAAAACCTATTTGGACGTACGGGGTTCAACTTTGCGGTTGCGTTAAACCGTCAAACTTGAAAGTAATACAGACTTCTCAGAATAAGATCCTTCGGTTG
Organism: Icerya purchasi; assembly: GCA_039619475.1. Classification (NCBI taxonomy): domain Eukaryota; kingdom Metazoa; phylum Arthropoda; class Insecta; order Hemiptera; family Monophlebidae; genus Icerya; species Icerya purchasi. The sequence goes on from CM077116.1 coordinate 493,772,348, forward strand.
ACAACCAAGACACCCTGGTATGTTACTAATCTAACCTTAAATCGAGATTTGTGAATAGATTATGTGGCTGATGTCAATAAAGTTCACGCTAAAAGACACGATACTCATCCGGACACTCTTGCTAGAGGATTGATAGATGTTACCGGTGATGTAAGAAGGCTGAAACGTCAGAAACCGCAGGACCTTGTTTAAGGTCGGGGTAATCGGGTAGATGCCATTGGGGGTACTCTTCCCTTCATGCTTAATTTCATTCATACGTGTATTGCTAAATGTCTTTGATCGACAGCTCGTAATAGTATATTATATTAAAAAAAAATAAAAAGCAATAGTGATACGAAACGGACAAACATGATTAATATTAATAATCCGTCAAATGCAGTATCGGTTCTTTTCATTTTTTTTTTTTTTTTTGTTAATGTATAGTCAGCTGTATTTAAAAAATTATGAACTATCAACTGTACGTCATTTAAAGTGTAACATAACTGGATTGAATTTGCTTATAAGGTTTCAAAAATATCGAAAAAGACAAACACATAGGCGCAACAATTTTTAACCACTTCATTTCCAATTCAAATAAACGATATGTATGACTTCTGGTATTTCATTTTTAAAAAACCTTGATTTATATAATTTCTTTATTATATTGTTAAAAAACAAAAGGCGATAAAACGCTATCTCTTCTCCTCCTTTCTAGTCGTGTAATGATATTCTTTCTGTTCGTGCCTCTATTTCCAACTTTCGCTTAGCACGTTCTATCCTTATCGACTTTTTATGGATTCTTGGCCACTCTGGCATTGATGGCAACGAAGCGGATGACTTCCTAGCTCGCTCGGCGTCTCTTAATGGTCCACTTCTCCCGCATTTTCCTGCCTCAGACATCCTTTTTCTCTCCGACAGTCTTTTGTATTGAAAGTCTCCATGCCGGACTATGGATTGACATCTACTTCTTCTTTTTTTTGCTAATCGCTCCTCCTTCTACCTCCTCCTACAGCCTACTCCCAGTACTCAACCCTGAAAACAACAAACTTTTGTCAGACCAGCAATGCGGTTTCCGCCCAGGCCGATGTACAACAGATCAACTGCTATTCCTACAAAACTCCATCCTCGATTGTTTCGCCACTAAACGCCATATGGTAGCAGTCTTTTTTAACTGCTCTAAAGCATTTGATGTCACATGGCACTACAAGGTTCTGATAACCTTACATAAACTTGGCTTTCGTGGAAGAATGCTTGTATTCATGCGGAACTTCCTAGCTAACCGTTGTTTTTACCTTACGTATTGGCCGGGATTTTTCAGATCTGCGAGAAAACGTTAATGGCTTGCCTCACGGCTCCGTACCGAGTCCAACATTATTTAATTTAGCCATTAATGACGTCATTGAACAAATAAAACTTCCAGTGAAACGCTCCTTATACGCGGACGAATTAACGATCTTCATGTCCTGTTCAGATATCATTACAGGCCAACAAATCTTGCAAAAAAGCTATCAACGGTTTATACAGATGGTCCGTTTCAAACGGAGTCTCGTTCTCTACCAGCAAAACCACCGCTGTTCATTTTTGTAGAATTAGAAGCTGTAATCACAATGTTCAACTCCATTTAAACAACATTCCGATTCGATCAAGCGAATAAGTAAAATACTTGAGGGCCTTACATATGACCAAAATCTTACACTGAAAGCTCACATAAACGGACTCAACATGCCTAAACAAATTAAACGTTTTACGAAAACTGTCACATACATCATATTATGGAGCAGATTGTACATCCTTCGTGCATATCTACAGAAGTTTAATCTGAACAATGTGTAAGTACGGCGCAGCAATTTACGGATCAGCGAAGCCCGTCATCCTAAGCAAACTGAACGTCATATACCATACCGCAATAAGATTGGCGCTAGGAGCTTTCAGCAACAATTAGCATGTTATACGAATGCCCAGAATGGCCCCTAGATGTCAGAAGACGATTCCTTAGCGCAAGACTATTAATACGTATTCTATCCTCTCCAAATACTTCAGCTTTTCTTTCGCTTTCCAATAAAAATCCTAAAACATATCATTTCCGAAGTCACTAATGTCAGATATCACGAGTTTACCAAAAATCTATGAGTCAATCCCTGCCATATTCCCCCCATAGAAAACCACAGCTTTGAATATAGACCTCTCAATCTTAGAATTGAACAAACATTCCCCTACTAATACCATTCTGAGCGATTTCCATGGACTTCTCCTGATATACCCGTCCTCGTTAATTCTGTTTACCGACGGTGCCAAATCAAACTCTCTCGTAGGATGTGCCGTAATCTCTGAACAGATAGGTACTATCCGTTACGTTCTTCCACATTTTTACTCCGTGCTCTCTGACGAATTATTCGCAATTAAAGTGGCAGTTGAAATCTGCGTGCAATCCAAACAAAACTGCCTTTGAACGGCATCGGGCTAGATAGAATTGCTTTAGCAGTCAAATCAACTCGCTCATTGCCGGGAACCCCAACAGCAGGGACCCATCAAAATGTGACATATACCTCGGATCGTGAAAGTTCGAATAGGAGGTTTTTTATTTTAATTAGCGGAGAATTGCAACTGTCTGGGCTTTTTGGATGGCTTTGATAGTGAGTCTGTAATAAGAAGGGCATTTTGAGACGCTGGACTGGAAGAATATGTCTCAAGAGAAAGAAGGATCCCAAACATTTCTGCCTCTAAAACAGAACAGTAGTCGTTTAGGCGCTCGGTGTACATTACGCCTCCAATTTCATAAGCGCATGCAGTTGGTGAAGGAGAATTAATAGAACTCGCTTTATCCGCGTCTGTATACATGTGAATGTAGTTAGGGAAGGAGGCGAGTTTATTTAATACTACTTGAGACATGGATATAGAAAGGTTAGATGTTCTTAAGGAATCAGCTAAAGTTATGTTTATAGATGTTGGGACATGATTCCAGGGCGCTGTAGTAGTTGGATTAACATGATGGTCGCTCTAATTTATGCTTATTTTAGAAAGAAAAGTTAAAGCCTTGACCAACGGATCGCCAGGAAAGGATGGGAATAGAATTTGGGAATTACTGGTGGAAAATTGATATGGTAAGGAATAACGAAAGGAATTTCGAAAGGTGAGATAATCGCGAATAATAGATAAAGGAGGAAGCCCCGCCAAAGCACAAATGTCCAGCGAAGGAGAAGTCCGATGTCCGAGAATGTTACATAAAGAAGTATTATGGATAGAATCGATGGATTTTAGAAGTGTTTTATTAGCAGAGGAATACACCTGACAACCGTATGACAGTTTGTTTAAGATAAGGGTTTTGTATGCTGATAACAGCAATTTCGGATCTATATTGTAGTTATGGTTGGATAAACATTTTAAGATGGACAAGAATTTCATGCAACCACTCTTAAGGATAGACATGCGTGGAGCCCACGATAATCTCTCATCGAACGTTAGACCCAGGAACTTTATGGAAGGAATGAATAGGATAGGTATATGTTTTAGGTAGGGGGTGATATCGGGATTGGAAATAGGACGACGATTCTTTATGAATTGGACACATGCAGTTTTTGAGGATGAGAAATGCAAGCCATTCTTTTCTAACCCAGTTTTATAATCTATTGATCGTTGAATCTAGGATAAATATCGCATTAGCGGAGAAGTTTGAGCGAAGAGATATGTTGCGTTTCTGTTTTTAAATCTTTTCTAATTTAACATTTCAGATTTGTATGTTCCCCGGTATTTTAATATTCATTTATAATTAAAGTAGTTAATAATGTCTATTGGCCAAGTAATGCGTGCCAAATTTCACATTGCTCGCTAAAAAGAAAATGGGCGAGCCTTCACTTATATTTATAAATTTCAAGCATGTTTTTATTTTTTTTTTTTTTGTTGTTTTTTCAAGTTTGTTACGCCGAAATCTTGAAGAAGATTGAGCCATTTCCGTTAGCGTCTGTGAAAGATTACGAACTGAATTTACTCCTACATAACTGTTGGTATGAAAAAGTGGACAACTGGATCTTTGTGTTTGACTCGGACGAAGTTATGCAGAAGTTAAATGAATCTAGGAAATCGTGTTCCGCTTCTTGTGACATAATAATAGAAGTCAGCGACGAACGGTTTTTCTGCCACAGGGCGATCCTAATGGAGTGCATTCCGTACTTTGATAAAATGTTCAGTTCCTGTTTTAAAGAAAGCGGTGAAAACGTGATCACGTTGAAGGATTTGGACGCGAAAGCCTTCGCCGTTGTACTGGAATGTGTATATACCGGAAAACTGGAGTTTCCGCTGCTCGAAGACATAGCGGGCGCGTTGAACATAATAACCGTTTGCGACTATCTAGGATTGGATAGCGTGCTACGCGACTGTTTGTTTTGTTTTCGTTATCACATAACGGAGTTGGATTCACCATTCGACGTGTTCGCTTGCTGTCTGCAAACTGCCCGCAATATAGAGGACCTTTCCGAAAGTGATTACAACTTTATTCTAGAATATTTTCCGACTGTTTGTCGCTCAAAATACTTCAGTTCTATGTCCTATAACATATTAGATAAAATTCTGAAGGACGATTTGGTCAATGCGACCGAATATGAAATATTATTGGCGATCAATAAGTGGGTCTCTTATGATGAGCAGAACCGGATGAAATTGGTCAATCAGCTTATCGATGCCGTCCGGATTCCGTATTTGTGCAGCCTATCATCCGCAATATTATACGATCGAAGCAGCATTAATAAAATATTATTGAACAGAGTTCGTTCATTGAGAGCGCAAATGTGTAATAATCCGGCAAAAGCAGAAGTCAGCGACGACGTTAACATGGTCTCAGTACCACCAGTTAATAAACGTGCTCGTAAAAAAATATACTTCTTTTACAGCACTTACAACTGGTGCAGCGAGGGGAATCCTTGGTCTAATATTATTTTCGCTAACGAAACTTACGTCGGAAGGTGGCGCGGAGCTTATGTCAGTATGATAGATGTCGGTTACGAAGTTTTAAATGGTGGTTATCGAGTTGTTAATTTGCGGTCGACTTTTTACGCGTACCTCGCGTCACCGCTTCCTACTTTTATGTACTTTGAGAACTACGATCTAACCTGGACATCCTTAAGGGTTCCTTCGCCCACCAAAACTAGGGCGCTATATATGGTTAGCTTAAATAATCTGCAGCGGATATATTTGAATTACACGGATCCTCTTTACGGAGTAATGTGTTACGTTCCAGCGCGAAATGCATGGTTTAAAGAGCCGGAATATCCGAATTGTTTTCGTAATAACTGTTGCATGGCCGCCGATGATGACAACAACGTTATCTACGCATTTGGGGAAACCAACGCAAGGAAGCCGATGTCGGCCATGTTGGACGTTCGTGTAGGCAAGTGGTCAAAAATTGCTCGAATGCCGTCGTCAGTGGAACAATTTTCCGCGGCTGCTTATATGGATAATAAAGTTTTCGTTACCGAAGGTACTTACGGTTCGGAATTGTATAAAACTGGTTTCGTATATGATATTAGATCCAACAGTTGGTGCAATTTAGAGCCGATGCCACCCGAAATATGCCGGCATCTACTGATACCCTTTGAAAATCGTTTACTGGCTGTAGATAAATATTGCGTAAGCATGTACTCGCTTAGTAGTTGCCGCTGGTCTGCTCCGGATCCCTTTAATCATACAACTGCGAAATACTTTTCGGGAACTGTAGTGGCTGCAGCTGTTGATTAGGATTTTGGTTACGTATTAGCCTTTATTCGTTCTCTTGTATATTTATAAAGCTGTCTATATCTTGTGACGTCTTAACATTATACCAAGTTATCCGTTCATCGTTGAGATAATAAACGCTGCATCATTACGTCATCGAAAATTTGGTGAAATAACGTTAATTAGAAGTTGCGATGGCATTTTTAGGCGTGTATGTAATTTTAACATTTCAGCGCAATATATATTTCACTCCATTCGGTATGCAAAGGTCAGTGATGGAGGAAACAGATTATTATCGTACCACTTTGCTAGAAATTGTACTTACCTGAAGGGAAACTCGTTTCGGCTACGGTAGTTTTTGTACATTTCTCATGTATTAATGGAGACTTTTTTTTTTTTGTTAATAATGCGGTTGTTTTCGATATTGTGCGAACGTTTTATATAGCAAGCGGAAAATTATTAAATATCGTACACAGAGCGAAACCGATATTTTTTTTCGCTTGTAAAAATTGTTATTATCCGTTTCTTTTTAAACTGATCATGTAGCGTGTAAAGCTCTGTCGTATTTTTTCTTTTAGCTATAACAACCTGATTTGTTCTTTTTTATCTATGAAAACTTTTAATTCCGAATCGGCTACTCTTTATTTACTGTTACCATGCACGAATATTTTATTCTCGTAATCGAAAAGAGGAATTATTTTCTAATAGTATATATATATATATATATATATTATATATTTTGCATACGTGGGGAGTGAGTATAATTTTTATTAGTATTTTTAGACCTTATCGAACGAGAGAGTGAAGACAAAGTTGTTAACTACATAAAAGAAAAAAGTGAATTAATTCGGTAAATTTATTGTTATCGCGGTTAAGTGAAGTTTAGTGATAACGCGTTTATTCATTCATCGCTGAGAAACAAAACAAGCAAGAATGTTCGGTATTATTTGTATAATTCTTATCTGTATCAATTTAGTCGATCACAATGCCTAAAACGAAAAAACGTTAAAACTATTGCAAAATGCAGCGAAAGATTATAAAAGGTAGCACAGTGATTTCAGTTCATCAAGCACTGAACCAACCGTCAAAAAGGCAACAACAAAAAACAGCGTACGACTCGAAGGAAGAAGAATTGGACGAAGAGACGAGAATCAGTGTTTTGTACAAGAGAGCTTAAGAGGGAGTTCAAGGAAATAAAAAAAATGTTTCGAGTTCATATCTGAAAAGTACGATGACCTCGTTCAATTGCATGGCTCTCTAAGGCTTTAAGAGGGAGGAATAAGTTAACGTCTTAAGAGCGGAAACGAAGCAGAAAGATCGAGAAATGGCCGATTTAAAAACGACCGTGAACGAATTACACCCAATGTGGAAGAAGACAAAGTATTGAGATACATGGAGTCTCCGAAAGACGAGGAGATAGTATAGAGGAGATAATCACTGAGGTGGCGTCATAAATTAAATATTGAATTAAAAGAAGGGGGATATTTTGGCCTTGTCGCCGGGTGTCTAGCGGAAACCTAAAACTACCTAAAAGCCGATCATTGCCAAGCCGGATGATGGTAGAATCCCGAAAGCGGCTAGGATTCATTTGTTTATCATATATAAAATCCATTGACAATATGAAAAGCCAAGTTCTTTTTAAGGCACATCGTCGTTTTCATTGTAATTTTTAATGAATAATATTTTCACGACTAGTTTGTTAATTAGTTAATAAATGTGGTGAAAATGGCAAATAACCAAAAATGATTATATTTCCGGAAGTGTCCCATCTGGTAATTCAGAGAGAACATCAGAATGATCAACGCAAAATATATGTAATTTGAATTTGAAAGAAACCTCGGTGCAATTTTGAAGTCTTTTTCAGGTACCCTATATATATATATATATATATATAACTCGGTCATTTTGGCCTCGCAAGGGGCTGTGCCCCTTGACCCCTCTTGCTTTCATTTCTGTCTCTTTCTCTTCTATACTTTGTATAAAATGATCAAAATTTACAACGTAATTCTTACTGGCATCAACACACACAAAAAATAACATAACCACAAAAATCCTATTCTAACATTTACCTTCCGTTATATAAAATTAAGATATTTTTTCGTTACATTTTTCGTTACATATTTCATTACATAAAATTGTGACATTTTTTAAATAACAATAACAAAAGTCCTACAAAATATAACAAACGTTACATAAAATTGGCACATTTTTTCGAATGGGGGGTAGCCTAAGAATTACGTTGTAATTAATATATATATATATTAATTATAACGTAATTCTTAGGCTACCCCCCATTCGAAAAAATCTCCCAATTTTATGTAACGCTAAATGTCCCAATTTTATGTAACGTTTGTTATATTTTGTAGGATTTTTGTTATTGTTATTTAAAAAATGTCACAATTTTATGTAACGAAAAATGTAACGAAAAAATGTCTTAATTTTATATAACGGAAGTTAAATGTTAGAATATGATTTTTGTGGTTATGTTATTTTTTGTGTGTGTTGATGCCAGTAAGAATTACGTTGTAAATTTTGATCATTTTATACAAAGTATAGAAGAGAAAGAGACAGAAATGAAAGCAAGAGGGGTCAAGGGGCGCAGCCCCTTGCGAGGCCAAAATGACTGAGTTTATAGATATATATGCTACATTCATTTTCATGAATACGGTTCTTCGGTTTTCTCTAAATTAGGAGGTGAGCGATAATTCGGGGATTTCCCTCAGATATTCGGATAATACGAACTACATAGGTGGTTGGTCCATAAATTTTGGCGACACTCCCTTTGCATTGCGCGCAAAAAAAGGTCAGTAAAAATTAAATTGCATACTCTTAGAGTGTGGAATATTTTTCCTTAATTCTAAAAATTTCAGCTCGATAGCTTCAAATGGAAGCCTACACGGGTCATCTGTGCAAAGTTGTATTGAAATATTCAGAATAAAGTAGGAAATTCGCGGGAACTTGCACGGTAACGCACTGTTACCGATATATGTACAACGTGGTTGAACAATAGACACTCTGCGCTGTTGGAGGGGGAAAAACAGTCCTGTTTCAACGTTTTCTGCGGTTGCGACTTTTTGAGAATTTTGATGCCGGTGTATTTCGATGAGAATGACACCACGGTAAAAGCCGCATACGTCGAAACTTACAACCGAATTATCACGAAAACATAATATTGAGGTGTAGACGACATGCCCTCCGGACCTCCTGACGTCCTGACGTCGCGCTTTGTCATTTTCGGCTCTTTCCAATACTCAAATTGGTCTTACGAGGCGTAAGCAGACGGCGCTTGTAAGTATTTTCTTAAACGCGTTTCTCAGTTTGAGAAAACTTCAACGGTGAAGTGGGAAGAAAACAAACGTGTGAAACATAAGGTACCGTATTTTGCGAAAGACATGAAAATGAAAACGACCAGGGTAAAGGGGAATTAAAATTTTGTAACAAAATTGCGCTTTTTTCTCAACATGAAATCCTGTAAGCGAAATTCGATACGACTTCGCGTGGATGGCTCGCACGGCCGTCCATTTGAAGCTGTCGAGCTGAAATTTTTAGAATTAATGTAAAATAGTCCACGCTGTAGCGTATGTAATTTAATTTTCGCTGACTTTTTTTTCCGCGCAATGCGACGGCTCTGGCAAAAATTTGTGGATCAACCTATGCATATTATATATCTTTATAATAATATATGTAATAAAATAAAATATACCAATAAAAACGATAAATATTATATATAAAAAATATATCGGTTTAGTAATGTTTTCGAGCGAGGTTTCCTAATCTTTAATTGAAAAAAACAAAAAAACAAGGGCACAGATTGGTTTTATGTTCTTGTTTTTGTTTTCAACTAAAGATTATTAGGGCCTTGCCTGAAAACGTTTTAAACTGACATAATTTTTATATGTTTATTTATCGTTTGTTGTATCGGTACACTTAATTTTCTTATTATTTATAATTTTAATAATAAACAGACACGATTGAAAGTACTATTATATCTTTAGGTCCCTAATCCGTGTTTTTCGTTTCTATTTCCTAATAGTAATAATGAAATATGTTCGACCCGAAAAAAATTCAATGTTAAGATGATTATTATTCATAATTAATGTTATTTCTGTGAGTTGAAACTCAATTTTAACAATTGCGATACATTTCAAGCGGTAACGAATTTAAACTTGCAAGTATAAAACCAAGTGTGTTTACTTTAATACATCGTGAAACGTAACGTCCTCGCCGTTATGCAGCCTTTCCAGCTCGTAGCGCATATACTTAAATGACAGCCGGTCTAAAACTTCTAAACGTCCTTTTAGCAAACGTAGAACAAACCCAGCCTACAAAGAAAAAATTAATTAATTTTAAAAAAAAATTAAAAAAAACAAAAACAATCTGTACATGCATATACATTCACACAAACGCACTTGCAAATTTCATAGTATATATGTACATTTTTTGTTATTTTCGTATATGAACACACCCATCCCCCTCTCACAACATATTTATATTTATAACATGCAATTTCTAATTTCGATTTTCCGGTTGATCACTTTAATTTACAAAAAAAGAGAAAAATGTCGGAAAAATATAAAAAATGAAAGGACCAAAAGCCAAGATAGTTTTTAAACGAACTAAAAAGAAAGAAGAAAATTTAAAGATTTACGTAAAACTGAACAAAAAAGGAAGCCTGAAGGAAGAGTCGCTCAAAGCAATTGCAATCAATAGTTAAGAGTAGAAAGCTAAACTAATAAATGAAAACAGCCAGACTTAAAATATGGCTTATATAATTCTAAAAGAGAAAGCGTTCAACATATCATACCATTCTGAACAGAACAGAACGTTTATTTGGCTAAGTACAGTAATACAGTATTTATAAACAAAATGCGTAATCTAGAATTACACCAAGATATCGAACATGATTAGTCCATTTAATCCTGGTGCCATTAATAATCAATTGCCTTGGAGGGGTGGGATATCTACGAGTAAAAAGTATTGCTTCTGTTTTAGTTGGATTAATTTCAATTTTCCATTTTTCCAAAAATTTTAAAACCCGAAAACTATGCAGCTGTAGACGATTATAGATATTAGACGTTCTATACGAGCTACAGTATATAGCCGTATCATCAGCATATAAAGCTAAACTCGTGTGTTGCAACTTAGGGAGATCGGACAAGTAGACTGAAAAAAGAAAAGGCCCCAGCACACTATCTTGAGGAACTCCTGCGACGGCAGTTTTGGTCATTGATTTACCGTCTTGTAATGAAACGTAAAAAGTTCTATTCCGTAAATAACTTCTAATTAATTTGATTAGATATTTCGGAAAATTATATTTTAACATTTTGTAAATCAGCCCGTCGTGCCAGGTCGTGTCAAATGCTTTTGCAATGTCAAATAGAATTAATCCAGTGTGTTTGTTTATATTAAAGTTATGCGTGACATGATCAGTAATCCTGGCAACTTGATGCGTAGTAGAATAACCTGGTCTGAAACCAAATTGTTCCGCTGGAAGTATGTTATTACTATCGGCGAAATTACGAAGCCTATGTAGCATAACTTTTTCCGCTATTTTGCTTAAATTGCTAAGTAAACTAATGGGTCGTATATTATTCACTTGGGAAGAGTCTTTGCCCGGTTTAGGTAGCGCAATGATTTTGGCTACTTTCCAGAAATTTGGAAAATAGCCGAACCACATTGTAGCATTAATTATGTGCGTTAACTCTAGTACCCCCTTCCGAGGAATCTTATTTAAGATTTTTGCCGGGATATTATCATCACCACAAGAGTTTTTTACTTTAGATTTCTTCAGGTACCTAAATATTTCAGCAGGTGAGGCAGGACAAAACTTAGAATGAAAAATAGGAGAATCTGTAATGTTATTGAAATCAGAACCAGTTAGTAAACGTTTTACTGTATTAGTGACTAAATTATTTTGATATGTAGATGCAAGACGCGCGCTCGTTTTATGAATATTTGAGTAATACTCGGCTAACAACTCCGCTTTTGCTTGATCCTTATAAACATACATGTTAAGATCAGAATCAAATAGCGGTGGAATCACCCCATAGCTCTTACTATACCGCGAACATACTTTCCATAAACATTTATCTTGTGTATTAACATTCGTCAGAAATTTTTGAAATTTATCATTTTTGGTTTTTCTAAGTACAAATCTGACTATTTTTGTTAAGAATTTGATTATACTAGTAGGTTTCAGATAACCAATATTCGAGTGAAATCGGTATTTTGTCTAAATCCTGCGAACATAGTTTTTAAGTTTAATTATATTACGGAGAAAACTCGGAACTGGCACGTCTTTTCTTTGGGATGTAAATAGATTAATACTGTCAGTAGTTAATTTAGTTATTCAACCTGCTATCAATACCAGAATTATCTTTAATTGGTTGATTTAAATGCTATCTGAGATATATTTTTTGAAACTATCGCAATCCGCATTATTAAAGTCTAGATACGACCTACTATTTAAGAGCGGTTTTACATTATTAATAATCGTAAAAATTGGTTTATGATCAGAGATAAGATGAGCAAACGTAACGAGGAGTTTTACACTAACATTTTTTGCTACGATTAGATCTAAAACACTGCGTCGAAGCTGATTTAAAGAAGGAAAGTAAGTAGGTTCTCGAGGAGCCATTATTTGAAAATTATTCCGAATGGACATACTGAATAATATATTACCTGCTAAATTGTTGTTGAACCAACCCCATATTCTACTTTTAGCATTTAGATCGCCAACTAAAATAACCTTTGGATGTAAGTTAAGTGATCTAATGTCATCAACAAATTTTTGTGCAAATGTAGGTGGCTTATATACGGCGCAAACAACAAACGAGTTTAAATTTTGATTAACATGACATAAAAAATCAGAATATATTTTAACAGCAATGCATTGTACGTGCATTGAACGAGGTAAACGTAGTAAGACATGTTTAATATTATTATTTATAATTAATGCTACTCCACCACTTCTACGATTAACATCTTCTCTATAAAATTTGAAACCAGGAAATTTGAGGTTATATGAAGAGTGCAATTTGGTTTCGGAAAGGGCAGTTATGTGAATCTGGTTATTGCAAATAAATTCATACAATTCCTCATATTTATTAGCGATTGAGTTACAATTCCAAGCAACTAGTCGTATCCCGTTATTATTGACAATCATTAGTCACAATTAAAAATAATTCTTACTTATAATTTCCGTAACCTTACCGATTACACTAAAAATACTCTTTTGATGCATGCCATTAAATTCATTTAATATGAGCTTAATTACACGAAAAAGTTTATTTACATTAATATTTCTAAATTTATTTAATAACGAAAAAAATATCGAAAAATGATCAGGTTCAGAGTTATTCGGACTATTATGTCTAGTCACCTGCGCATAAGTGGAAATTTGCCTGCATTGGAAGGACAAGTCTTTAATTCTTGTGCTGTAGGTAAACCACTTTGAAGAAGAGAAGGCCTCTTTTCTTACCTGGCACGTATGATACGCACAAAATGTGCACATTCGCTGGAATTGGCAGCATGAGGACCATCGCAATTGGCACACTTGATTAAATTAGAGCTGATACAAGCACCAGGGGGATGGGTGTGTGAACAACGAACACACCTATCAGGTAGGTTGCAATTTATTGACACATGTCCAAAACGTTGACATTTATAGCACTGAATTACCGGACTTTTTCTTACGTATTTTTCCCATCGAATTAAACAATAGTTTATATGTTTAATATTAAAAATGTCTTTACTATTTGTCCCAGGAGGGAACGTAGCGATGAAAACAGGAAGGGGAATCCGTTCACTCGTCTTCTCATGCTTTTTTGTAAGTTGCGTGATACTTAATACCGTGCAATAGGATTCTAGTTGAACCTTGATATCTTCTGTTGTAAATGTAGTCGGAAGTCCTTTCAAAACAAGTTTTAGGGGCTTACGCTCTCTCGGCAGATGTGTATAGAAGTGGATATTATTAGTTTTAAGAGTAGAAAGTACTGCATCGTAATGTGCACTGGTGTAGACGTAAATTAAAGTTTTATTATTATAATATTTTATTTTAGATTCCGAATTAACTAGAGGTTTTAAATTACTAATTAATTGTTTAAGATTTATTGAACTATCAGGGTGTAAAATAGTTATCGGAGGATATTTCGTAGCTGGTACAGCAGTATCATTAAATAACGCATGCTTTATCGCATCTTCATCTACTTGAAGTGGACTATAGCGATTAGATGTAAATATTACCTGGCTCTTATCAGGTTTCGATTTCTTTGTCGCACATTTACGTTTTAGCACTGTAGTTAAGCTTGAATCCGAATCTTTCTCGTATTCGCTTAACTGCGGGACGTATTTATTACCGTTTGACGGACCAGCCGCATTGCTATCGCACTGCTCGTGCAATTCGTTCATCGGAAAATCATCGAATTTGCGAACAGTCCCCACCGCTGTATTCGACGACCTACCCGATACCGACATAGTCGGATGAATAGTACTATCAGCTGACCGAGATCAGCCGATAATATCCACTGACGAAAATACAGTTAAACTGATATACTTCCAAACAACAATGAACACACAAAACAACAACTGATATACTTCCAAACAACAATGAACACCGATCATACCATTCTGTTCTATCCCAGCATAACGAAAATATTTAAAGAAGCTCCGTAAAGTTGCAATTTATTTACACTGGAAAATTTGTGAACACGATGCTCTAAAACAAATGATGATTTTGAGTTTTTTTATTTTATAAAGAAATTATAAAAAAGAAAAAAAAACTGGTGGGTTCTCTTTAAATTCCCTTGATGTACAGATTTTATTACTAAATGGATCCGATTTTATTTATAATTAATTTTTCGCTTTGATTTTTTTTTCAAATTCTTTGAGAACGCAATAGCCTCCACTGGTCCTGTAGGGGCCCATAGTGGAATATGATCGTGAAAACAACTGTAGTTGTTATAAAAGTACCAAACTTAATTTCAAAAGCAGTATCAAGAATATACCTGGAATACAACTAATTATAAATAGAATTAACAGCTTACCTACTTACCTAAAAAGCTCGCAATCGGAAATTCGAATCTTTAGAATAATAATAAGCTAAATCAAATAAAATGTAAAGCTGTATATAATTATAAATTAGGAAAGGTGTCTGAAAGAATATCTCTGTTAAATAAAATATTTATGATGACGAATGTGATTATAATTTTACGATGTAAATAATGTAAAAGGAAAAAAAAGGGGAAGGTGAGTCCTCCTCTTGAACCACGGTGTATTGATAAATTGGTAATTAATGGCAATTACTTTAGAGTAGATCATATATTTGGTTTAAAAACAGCGCATCAATAAATTTTTCATTCCATTACTATTATTATTATTATTTAAATTTGCAACGGGATAACTTCATTAATAATATAAACGTAGGGTATCATTAATGAAACGTTATTATTGCTGAAACTTGAATCGTAGATGTACATGGTTGTGTGAGCTAAGAGTATGACTAATAAATGCAATTCTTAAGGAATACTTTCGACCACAGCAGTCATATTCGAGTGATCACTGAAAACTGGATAATTTACCTACGTGTGCGTGTTTCAGCAAATGAACATTATGGCACTTTCATTATTAGTTCTTAAACAAGACGTACTATATTTTATGAGACACTTTTTAGTATCCCTTGTACAGCTGACTGGGTACATCGTTAACATTTGGGCCAAAGATGGCATCTTAGTCATTGGTAAAAGTGGTAATGGTCTTGCGGGGTAAAAGAAATGCCAAGCGTTATCAGAAAGTGCTTCGTGATAATATCTGAGGTGTATTACAGAATGAGCAATCCATCTTTTGTCTTATCGTGGCGGCGGTAAATGTATTTCTGGATTTTTTTTTTAAATGTGGAACATCGTTATATATAGGTATATTCGGCGATGTTATGCGTTTTGCGTAATATGACCACGCGAGACGACTTACATCTAAATAAATTAAAAATATTTTTTTTTTTTTTTTGGGCGCGCTAGCGGCATTGACCCAACAACAAGAAAACTAAGCTAAAAAACTAAATAACTTGGCGGTCCGAAATGGACGCAACAAAAGACAGCAGTACGGACACCACATAAGATGAAGGAAAGGGGAGGATAAAGGAAGAGTTATAGGGAGTAGGGAGACCTAATGACAAGAGCTGACTGTGTAAAAGGGAGCGTTCGTTACGAAAAGTAGGACACTCGAAGAAAATGTGACCAGCATCACATGTATGAGGAGGATCACAATCATGAAGAGAACAATCAGGGGAAGGCGACAGAGCAAATCGAAAGCGGGAATAGAGAAGTAGAGAATGATTGATCCGGAGACGAATTAGGGAGACAATGGAAGAGCGACGACCGAAAGGAATAGAATAGAACCAAGACAGGGAACGAGGAATCGGCAGAATAAAACAGTAATGCGAATTACGATTAGAAAATAGGGAGGAATAAATACCCCGCCAAAGTCTGACGCGATGGGAGGTGGATAAGGAAAGGATATCTGAAGAAGGAAAATGGTTGAGGAATGAATCAACGCGACCAGCAGAACGAGCCAAAGAATCGGCTGCGTCATTGCCATCAATTCTAGAACGACTGGGGACCTATAAAAAATCAATAAGAATAGAACAGGATGACTGCAGAGTGGAGGTAAGAGAACGAATTGAGAGAATAATATTGTCAGAGGAATGTGAAGGAGGAGATTAAGAAGCGATACTCAAGCTGAGAACGGCGAATAAACAGTGGTTGGGTAACTGACTCTGATAGAACTGCAGGAATGGGGGAGGATTTAAAGGCTCTAATGCACAAACGGAGGCAAGAGTTCCGGATCGGGTCAAGTTTAGAGAGAAGAGACTTAGAGGAATTACTGTAGATAAAGGAACAATAGCCGAGCGTGGACCGGATGATGGCTTTGAAAAGAATTAGAAGAATAAACGGATCGCCTCCCCATCTGAGGGGAGAGAGATTTAAAGAGATTAAGTCTTTTAAGACGGGATTTATAGAGAAAATTAATGTGCTCATGGAATGTGAGGCGGTTATTCAAAAAAAGGCTAAGGTAGCATATGGAATTGATAACGGGGATAGGAATACCAGATACAGTGATGCGAGTTAGAGCTCGGTTAAAGGGGCGAAGAGAAAAAATGATACAAGACGACTTAGGAGAAAGGGAATTATTAAGAATAGACAACGAATTATTCAACTCATCAATAGCGGCGGACAGATTTTCCCAGGTGGAATAGACCAAAATTCGTCAGCGAATAGGAGGGAGAAAGAAGGAATAGGAAGAGAAGTGATATCAAAAGTGTAGATATTAAAAAAGTGTGGGACTCAGACAGGAACCCTGTGGGAGCCCACGATAAACGCATCTGGAGGAGGAAAGGGCGAAAGAAGAAATAAAGAGAGTTCTGTTCTGGAAGAGATTGATTATGAGAATGACGACGACGTGAGGGAGGTTAAGAGAAAATAGTTTGGAACCCAAAGAGGGAAGATGCACATTATTAAAGGCAGAAGAGACGTCCACAAAGGAAGCAATGGTGAATTTTTTAGTTCGAAAAGACTTATAGACATCTGAAAGGAAATAACTAATGCAGTCAACCGGTCCAAGCCCAGAACGAAACCAAACATATTAGGAGGGATTCGATTATTGTGCTCCAGCCACCACACGAGACGATTGTTAATCAAACCAAAAAAAAGTTTACTCAGACAGGAAGCCAGGGAAATGGGACTGAAAGAACACTGATTTCTTTTAGGAATAGAAACGACAATAAAGTCGTTCCAGGATTTTGTAGTAGAACCAGAAAGGAGAAAAGAATTAAAAATATGGAGAAGGGAAAGCAGTGCGGCAGAAGAGAGATTTTTAAGAATAAGGAACGAGAAACCGTCCCGGCCAAGGGCAGACAAGGTGGATTTATTAAGAATGGATGCAAGCTCGTCGTAAAGGGAAAGGAGAAGACAGGAAGTGAGGCTCAGAGTCTACAGGCAGAGAAGGATAAATTAAAAATAGTAAAAATTAGACCGAATCGATTGTTTCA
The DNA here is from genome assembly GCA_039619475.1 of Icerya purchasi. NCBI lineage: Eukaryota > Metazoa > Arthropoda > Insecta > Hemiptera > Monophlebidae > Icerya > Icerya purchasi. The sequence continues at coordinate 493,790,073 of CM077116.1, forward strand.
GTTCTTTTTTCAATTTCGATGAGCAGAATTTCTTATCAACTGCTTCAGTTTCAAGGTAAAAACAAGCTCGAATTACTCGATAAACGAATAAAAATTATATTTCTCTTTTCCCTAAAACTCGGATTAATTCACTAAAATTACCTAAAAGTTTTTTTTTCTTTTTTTTTTTTGGCATCGAAAATTCAATATAATTAACTAATTAACGCTACGCAGTAATATTGCATTGTACTATATGTAATTAAATAATAGCTTGTACATATATTGCAGCACTCCCGGTGGCCTGGAGAGAATTGACACTACGTGGTAGAGGGATCTGGAAATTTATTGTCGAGTTGTACAAAATAATTCTTTGCGCCGTGTGCAAATTGCATTCGAAGATGAGGTGATCAGCATCCGCCACTTTGTCCGAGTCTAGTGGATGTTGGCAATAGGGCGAAGAGATTAAACCGATGTTGTACAAAGAAGCAGGGAGGCGGTGAGCCGGAGGTGACATAAGGGGTAACAATGAACGATCTGGTACTCATCGAAATAGTCGTAATGTGGTTGAACCAAGGAACGTTAGGAATATTAGCGTTGAACTCTTTTGTACTGTTGCACGCAAAATGGATTTGCCCCCATGTATTCTTTATAAGCATATCTAATGAGCTCGAATAGGTCTCCGTTTGGAAAGTATGGAACAACAACCATTCGTCCATGTATCTATGGCAGCCATGTCTGCCACTTCGTTACCATACCTATTCGCATGTCCTGGCTGAATGGTTTTTTTTTTGTAACATAAAGTTAAATCGCAATAAGTTGACCGAGAGGTATTTGAAAGAGGTTAATTAATAAACGTAATTAACTCACCGACTAGTAAATTTAAAACGATGTAGGTAATAATGACGTAGAATGAGCAAAAGTATATTAAGGCAGCTATGAAATTTCCACAGTCCGTTTCCCAGTAATTATTCGCCGGAGTACAGCGTGGATAGTCGATCATACAGTCGTGCATTATTTTATTCCAGTCTTCACCGGTGACAATTCTAAATAGCATACTCACTCCGGTTACAGGAGAACCGAAGTTTGCTAACCTAATGGTAAAATGCAGTCTTCTTCTTTCTCTCCTCAACCTAATGGTTGGCTGGTATTAATATGGCCATGCTAGATCCGTATTCGGGAGTGGGCACGTGCTTTTATGCTGGTATAACTTTCACCGTTTTTTATTTAGTCCATATATCTAAATCTTGGTCTGCCTTTGCTCCTTCTTCCGTTCATCTTTCCTTCGATTATTGTTGTCATCCATTCTGAATGTCTGATCAGATGTCCAATCATTTCATCTTTTCTCCTGTTGATTGCATTCCGGATTTCTCGTTGTTCATTTATCCTGTGCAACACTTCGTCGTTGTTAGTTGTTTTGCTCGTCCAAGGTATCTTTAACATTCGACGCCAACACCACATTTCGAACGCTTGGATTTTATCATTTTCGCTTTTTAAGATTGTCCATGTTTCTGCTCCATATAGTGCCACACTCCAAATGAAGCTTTTTAAAAAAAGCTTTCTGGTATTTATTGAAAAATGCAGTAATGAACGGAATTTGTTAATTATGCACATGCTATACATATATAGAAAAAAATGGACCTCTAATTTATTCGCTTTACTCGTAACCTCTTTAAAAACTGCCTCCACTCTTTATCTTTTTCTATGTATATTTATTTCAGCCGGATACATTTTATAAACACGCAAATAATGTAAATAGGACATCAAGAATGTATAGGATAAAAAGAATCAAAAATTGGAATTTATTACGATTCTCTACATTTTATGCATTAACATATATTTTTAGATTTAAATAATGCATTATCAATCAGATGGCAGCGTGGTAGCCTAGTGGTTAAGGTGTTTGGCTACCAAGTCAGAGGTCACGAGTTCGAGACTTGTCTCGTCCCGGATCCAGATCGCTCCCAAGCCTACCCAGCCTGAAATAATTGGGTACCAGAGAAATCTGTGAAAGTAAAGGCGGCCGAGAGAAAGGAACTGGCCCCGGTATTCTCCTTAGATCCATTAGGCTTAGTACCATTATGAAAAGCTTAACTTCACAATCCCAACGCCCCGTCAAGGGTATGGAACTCACTTTACTTTACTTTATCAATCAGATTAACATTATGTTACACCTCTTATTCGTAACACCCCTTCCCATTTCTTAAGAATATATATAGTTCATCATCTTTTTGATTTTACTTGTTACCGAATATGAGTGTTGTTTCTATGTGTGTTTATGCTTGAGATGTGAAATAAGACCAGTATTGTAAGGTACAATGAAATCACATTTTTAACAACTGCTATAAATTCCAGGAAACCTGGCTAGGAAGCGATGGAAAAACCTTCGTGGTGCATATAGGGTCGAGTTTACGAAAAAAAATCAAGAAAAACCAAAATCAGGAAACGTGGCGATATGAACGAAACCAGAGTGTGTTTTCTTCGATTCGATGAGTTTCCTATGTGATACGTTTGCACCAGCAAGACCTCTTGAAGGAAATCTACAGGCCTATGTGAGAATGAACACACTGAAACAGGAAATAAGAATTACAGTAGAGAAAATTATTATACCGATAAACATTAGTTGTAGCAGTAATATTAAAACTCAGAATTCCGCAAAACTAAAATCTTATCAGGCTTCTAGTACGTGAAGAGAAAACGAAATGGTTTTTTTTTTTTTTTTTTTTATTTGGACTCGCTAACAGAACTTTGACCCACGTTCGACAAGAAATAAAAGTATTGCCGAATTAATTATTTAAATTCGTATGCGGTCAGATATCGAATCAATGAAGGATTTACAAGGGGAGCGACAACAGTTAACGAAGCAAAGGAGAGAACAGATGCAGCACTATAGGGAGCAGGAATATTAAGTGTCTCAAAAGTTGAGAGTAAAGAAGTAAACGTGCAGACGACAGTATGGAACATTCGAAAAGAATGTGGTTCGAGTAACGAAATAGTATGGAAGACTCATTTATAAAATTAGAAACTAAAAAACTCAAATTACTTAAACAAGACAATAATATGGAACAGGATCATCCGGATTACAGCTTTCTAATTAGCCTTTTGCCTGATTTAAAAAAACTTTCGTCACGTCTTACCGAAATGAAATTTAAAACCGAAATGATGAGATATTTATTCGAGAACCAAAGCAAAGTGAACAGAATTTGAAATATAGTCGGTCATCAACACCCTCTCGTAGGGTCTAGTTTAAAAATGAGTGTCGGATCAACCAGACGAGTTTACAAATAATTTAACCAATTAGATATCTAAATAATGTATTTCTGTAATTTTAAATTTTGATGCGTGTATACATTTCTAAATAAAGGTTTTTCATTTGTAATTTGTACTTACCTTAATGTAATTTTCAGCTGAACAAATTACTTTCAACTCGTCGATGGCAGTTTTCATAATTCTGTTTTTTTCTATTTTAGACAAAATAAATTTAAGTGTAATTCGGTAATACTCGAAAAATTTTGTTTCGTCCAACAACAGCTGTTCGTATGGAATTCGCCATCAATTCCTTTTAGAAATTATAATACATTATTCGATTTTTTTTTTAAACCGTTTGTAACATTTGTATCTTAAATGATAACTATTTTCAAACAGAAATAATTGAGGCATTGTCGATTTATCTTAACGCACAAAAGACTGATAGTTAAAAATGAAGTATGTTAAACTATGTGGAAAATTCGATTATTCGCTACTTGCTACTTGTGTGAACAGTAAATACGGCCTTATACTTGGTTTTTCAGCTTTCTCGGCTGCATGATTACTGAATTTTGTTGGAAGCTAACGCTGGTGAATGCTGAGTAACAGGGCCGTATCTAGACCAAAATTTTGGGTGGGGGAGGGGCTACGGAAATATTTTTATAATTATATACACACACGCACACACACAATATTTCAACACCACAATAAAAACAAATAAAAAATAGTCGTTTCCACAGAATTCATAAAAATTTTAATTTTCTTTTCTTTTGTCAAGAATTGAAAAGAAATAAATTTATTCAGAATTTTAGTCAATTTAATACAATATGATTTCGCAGACATTTCGAGGGGGTTTGAATCCGGAAAACCCCCTCTCAGATACGGCCCTGCTGAGCAATGTGCTGTTTAGCGCGGGGAATGTAAGTAATATACATTATCACGTTACCAACCGCCAGAGGTAGCCAGTCACATGATAAAATAATTTAGTAAGTTAAATTATTAATTTGCTTCACCCTTTTTTGGTTTTTTATTGTTTATCTCTTTAGTTATTATTTATTTTGTTCTTAACAACTTACTATATGAAAATCAACACGGTTTTAGAGAAATAAGATCCACGATAACATTATTGAGAACGATTGTAAATAATATTAATACAGGACGATCGATGGGGAATTAGTTTTTAATTACATTTATTGACCTATCCGAAGCGTTTGATTTAGTTGATCATGAATTATTGATCAAGGACCTAGAAAATCTGGGCATTAAAAATAATCAACTTAAGTGGTTTCGAAATTATATAACAAATAGAAAAAATATGGTCAAAATTGCAGGGAATATAAGTAATGAAAAAACTATTCAACACGGCGTAGGTCAGGGTATCATATTGGTTCCTATGCTTTTTCTCATTTATACTAACTCGTTATGCAAGCATATTAAAAATGCGAAGGTATACACGCTTTTGCTGATGATATTGCTTTATTAATTGAGCACAAAAATTTAGAGATGGCGGAAAAATTATTACAATAGGATGTAGATAATTTGAGTAAATGGGCACATGATAGGAAGTTATGTATTAATATAAACAAATCAGAAGTATTACACATTCGGAATAATTCTCAATATAAGATACGCGACTCGCGAATTGTCCTTCATAGTAACGATTGCCTTCATGAGCTTCATAAAAATATCAATACACATCTATGTTTCTGTCCACCATTAGAGAACGTTCATGACATTAAATATCTAGGTATATATATTGATAAATCTTTGAACTGAAAAAAACACATTCAAAGTTTAAACTCGAAATTAAGACAGACAATTCCAGCTTTATATAAAATAAAACAGGTACTATCATATCGAACTCTACGTATATACTATAATTCAATAATAATGTCTAGAATATTATATGGAATTCAAATATATTATGTGAGGCTAAGAAAACAGAAATTAAAATAAGTAGAATACAGAAGAGGTGTTTGAAACTTATAGGTACTACCCTACTGGAAGAAAAATGACTCTGGATCAACATAGTGAAAGGAAAATGATGAAATGTCTCCCAAGATGTACTATTTCTATTATAGATTACTAGAATTTAATGTGTCAATAATATAAAATTACCATCTAAGCAGAAAATTCGGTTAACAAGAAACCAAAGTAATACATATTACATCTATCCCCGGGGGGTAAATCTACGAATTGACAATACTGATGACTCAGTCTTAATTAATTTAAATAAGTACAATCCTTAATTATATACTAGTGGGGGGGGGGGATTGGTGTGTGGAAAAAGGAGGTGCAAAAATGGTTGAACGAATGGTGCAAAGATTGAAGATCAAGTTACGTCCTTTATCTCGCTACTCTTTAATGGTTCACTTTTGTTTACGGTTTTGTTAGTTTTTGACTTTATCGCGTCCGTCCTGGATTTTAGCTTCTCACTGATCATGCTTTATTTCGATTATAAATATTAAGCTGTCTGCATATATTGATGTTCAGATGCGTATTACACGACATTTTTGTTTTATTGGCAAACATATATGTACACATATATGCTATTACTTTAATATAAATAATGCTAAGTTTATTATTATTGATAGTTTCGAAATAAGTTAAGTTAGTTTTAATTTGTTGTACTATATACCTATTATAATAAACGTTGATAAGAGTGTTGGGCACTTACACAACGGGCATATTTGCCCTGTGAGACCCACAACTTATTCTTAAAAAAAAAAAAAATTATCGGGAATCACCCTCAGTCTCCCGGAAATTACTTTACTCATTCACACGTAGCAACAAAACACTTTAAACAAAATTTTTCTTTCATTTATTTATTTTTTATTCGATTTTCTTTTTTTTTAGACATGTATGTATATCCGAGTTACACCAGAGCGATTAGGAAATGCAGCTGTATAAACCGTACATTAATTAACATAAAACATGATTATACATATACTATATACATATATCTTCGTTTATACTCATTTACACCGCTATACTCACAAATTATTACAAAACGAAATACAAATGAAATAATGAAAATCTGGCCTGTACGATTCCGGTCGATGAATCTGAGTTTCGCGTTGACTTCTCTGACTGCACGTACGATGTATAAGCCCGATTGGCTCTAGTCAATGTAGGCTGGACTCCTCAGCTCCTCCAGCTGCTAACGTGTCGATGCTTGATACTTTTCGAACACTTTTGTCCAACCTCGGTCTCTAGCGTTTCGACCATCGATGAATTCAGGAATCTGTTTCCGAGGGGTGAAATTTATGTTCTGGGAGGGGTAGACATTTTTTTTATGTTCTTACTAAGAACATTTTTTTTTTTTTTTTTTTTGTGATATTCCTGAATTCTGAAGTAAAATAACCCCGATTGTAAACAACCATGTTTTCTCAATTGTTTTTAAAATGAGATTAATTCTAATTGTAGCATTAAAGAACATCATATTGTAAAAACATTCTAATGGAGGTTCATTATCTTTTTATAATAAACGAATACGCCGTGGTGTTTCAGCTATTTTAAATGGGGACTTTTCTTGGAAACAAAAAACGAAAAAAATAACAGAAACAGAAATGAAGTTGTCTCTTTAGAGATCACGTTGCTTTAAAAGGAAAACAGAATAAATGAAAACCGAAAAGAGAAACCTTTTAATACAATCTCGTTTACGCTGACCAAAAATACCAACTGCAGCTAATAATTTTTTCAGCTCGCGAGTATTTTACATCTTTCGCACATTTGTAATAAAAGCATATCAGTTTTTTCATAGAATAACAAGCAAACATCGAAGTCAAATTTTAAAACATCATTTTTTTTTTTATTGTTATTTCATGAAGTTTCATTTGTCCGTCAAAAATAAATCTCGTAATTTTGAACATTTAAAAATATACGACTAATTGAACCATTTCAAAATGTTTCGATGGCAACTTTTGACATAACTGTAAACAATGCGAATAAAAAAAAAATGTATTTCCTACTAAATGATGCATTTTTAAACAGCTCGTTATAGAACTTTCCATTATCTTTAACCTCCAACAAGAATTTTTAAAATCGATCGAAAAATGGCTGAGATATCGTAAAAAAAAAACGAAAATCACTAAATGGTGACTACAGTAGCACTTGTGGGCCTAGAGGTCTGAAACTTTCAGTATCAACTACTTTTTTCGTGCCCTGGATGTATATACTTTTTTTATAAAGTTTTGTTCAAAGGGACTTTTAACGCCCTTAATCGGCTCTTTACACGCGAACATTGACTAACAGCTGATTAGAAAGATAACGGATATACGTGTATAATAACGCGTTTAACATGTACAACCGATTGTCACAGTCGCCGACCAAGTTTACAAAAGTAATTTCCGAACATCGAGATCGAATAGATTCCGGCCTATTCATCGATCTCTTATCACATTAGATTCTTAATGACTGACGTCAATGGAATTTCTTACTTTCGTACGTATATGTACATATTTTCGGACTAATTCACTCGCCTGCATTTTAAACTATTCCATCATTTCTCAGTAACAACAAATTCGATTTTCTCATCGACCCTATCCATATCGTACCGCGATAGCGTCTAGGATTTTTTCAGTTTACTTCATTGCTGTTTCAATTTGTGTCGTTGTAATAAAGTTTCAATATTTCATTTTTATATTTCATTAAAAAACAGTGTCTGCAAACAATTTATACGGTGAATGTTATTAAACTGCTGAAAGTAAGTTCATTTTTAAAGTTTTTTCACGCAAAACAATACTAACAGTCATTTTAGATATTTTTAAATTTAATATTAAATCATACTGACTACTGATTTTTTTATTAACTTGAATAATTGTTTACTAGATTAGATGGTATGATTATATTGAATTTTTTAAAATCATAAATGTTAATTCAGTAGAAGAATTTGTTTTTAAAATTTTTCTTTTAATAATTATCGATTTGTAACCAAAAAAAAAAAGGAAGAAAGAATAAAGTTAGAAAGTGTAGTATATAAATACACCAGTAAGGCTAAATTTGAATACAGAATTTCATGGCACATTTTAGAAAACAATTTGAAAAAAATTAAATGCATTTTCGTACATAACGAAATTGGCTAGATAAGATGTTTTATTTTTACAGTGCATGAATTATATATGCCGATATAACTAAAAATTGGCTGGATAAGTTTTCTTTTACGTTTTCAACGTATGAATCATATTCCAGTTTTATCTCAAGAAATTAATGAATTTTATAGTTTCATTTAAAAATTAATTAAAAAAAAAAAATAATAATTGTTCTTTTCCCTAGAATCTCTTATTTATGATATGTGCCCTATTCAAAGAAAGAAATCCGTAATAGGCTTTTATTATTAAGTTGAAAAAATTACGGATTTTTTTCTTTTTTATGTGTTAAGTATGATGTACATTTTATTTGTTTTTAGATTTATAATAAAGTATATCGTTTTGATATTAGTATTGTGGGTGAACAATTTCGAACTTTAGTTTATGATTTGTCAATGATAATTGTTTGACGATTTAAAATTGTCGGACAATTTTAATCTTAAACAAGTGTTCGATCAGTCAAGCATGATGTTTCATGGGCTCCTCAGGGTTACTCCGTATATTAACCTAAAGGTAACCATAATATTTATATTTACAAAATGCTAAATTCAAAACGAAGAAATCTGATTTTTCGCGCTTTTTGAACTTTTCGTCAACTTCAAAAGTGTCGTTAAGAAAATGAAAAGCGGTTTCGTTTCAATCACAAGCTGTCCATACATATATCACATGCCAGGGAAAAAAAAAAAATTCAAAAATTACGAGCCTTCGGCACCGTAAAAGCCTAATTTTAATATTGGAAACCCGGATGCTCCAAATTAGAAAAATATGTACGAGGATGCGTATATTTTTTATTTAGTTCAAAATTTTGAACTGTAATACTTGCACCGCAGAAGGGTGGCACGTCATTTTCTGTGTCTTTTGGAACTTTTCGCCGACTTTGAAAGTTTTGTTAAGGAGATGAAATACGGTTCCATTTTCGACAATAGTGATCTTTTCATCGATATATTACGTGGCCGGGAAAAAAAAAAAAACTTCATAACTTTTTCGAACACTGGCATCTTGAGGCCCTGAACATAAAGTTATAAACCCGGCTATATTTTTCCAACAAAGCGGTCTTTTATGCATGTGGTTAAGATACGTTTTGGTTTCCTCATTTTTTATTCATGCTATTGTTTGCGTGAACTTCCTTTTTTTTTTTTATATTTGCTGTTTTTGGCCCAAAAGGGAGTGTTTAAATAATTTTTTGACTGTTTTTTTTAGTTCATGAAAGGGCGTTTGCGTTTTGTTTTATATTTTGAATTTCACTTTTAAAGGGTTATCTGGTAATGGATTATGAATTTTTTAAGGATGATTTTTAAGGTCGTTTTAAATTTCACATATTTTGAGTTTTTTGTTTTTTTTACCGCCTAGGGTAAACGGTTAACTTGAAGTTGTGAATAGTCATAGACAGAATTTCAATTCTGATTTATGATACAATTTTGAAGTTTTTAAGTGAAACCGTTTATCAGTTATTGCATATTTTTATTTGATATTTTTGTCGTTTCTGAACCATCTTATTAGGATTGTTTACTATTGTGTAAATGTAAATAAGGTTAACATTTTCGAATGCCTTACGTATTTTTGCGCGGCATACGAATTTTTCAAAATGACTCCTAACCGTAAGACAAATCCGTATCAAAATTAAATTATACTTTAAAAAAGGCCAAAAAAACAGATGCTCTTTAATATGTAAGCTGTGCTAAAAAGCCTTAATTTAATTTAAATTCTTTCACAATATCAACCTAGGAGTGAAGAGGTGGAGAATAATAATTAATTTTAATTTACAATAACAAATTAAGTTCTTTTACAATATTAACATAAGAGTTAAGAGGTGGACATTAAAAATTAATTTTAATTCAAAATAGAAATTAAGTGTTTTCACGAAATATCGACCTAAGAGTACAGAAGTGGACACATAAATAATTAATTTCAATTCAAATTAAAGCATGGGGTGGTTTTATATCATTTAAATTTGTTGAGGGATTGAATGACTACTGATAAAATCACCCCGTGCTTAATTTTGAATTAAAATTAATTATTTATGTCTAAATTTGTACTCTTAGGTTAGTATTGTAAAAGAATTTAAATTAAATTACGGCTTTTTAGCGCATCTTTTACATATTAAAGAGCATCTGTTTTTAGCCTTTTTTAAACTCGTAAGTTTATTCGTTTAATTTTTTAGTCCTGAAGGAAATGTAACAGAAGGATCATATTTGATTATAATTATTCTCTGCGTTTAACTGAAGCTATAATTACACTACTCTATTGCATCTACAATTCACCCTTTCCGCAAAGAAATCCATTTTCATTTACTTCCTGACGTCGGGATGATTTGAAATTTTTACTAATTGTCAAAACCCGATGACGATGCAATATTATGCCGGAAAAATAGCACCTACACCCCCACAAATAATTTAAAAAAATGTAAATATTCATAAACGGAATAATTTTTATTTCCCGCGAAAATGCACGGCGGTTCGACGAAAGCAACGGGTGTGTAGCCGGTCTTTTTCTCCAAGCTGCCGTATCGTGGCGGGAAACATAATGAGACCGGCTAAGTATCATCCGTTGCTTCGTCGAACCGCCGTGCATTTTCGCGGGAAATAAAAATTATTCCGTTTATGAATATTTACATTTTTTTACTTGATTTGTGGATATCTTTTTTCTGCATAATATTGCATTGTCGTCGAGTTCGGACAACTATTAAAATTTTCAAATCATTCCGACATATCGGGAAGTGGGTAAAAAATGGATTTAAAAATTCTATTACAAATATACCAAGTTACCGGTGAAGCTAATAAATGATCTATTTTTCCCTCATATGCATTCCCAGATATTTTACGTAATTAACCGGCGGTATTTCGAAATTATTTATTAATTTTGTACATCAATCTAGTAAGTCTATTAGTGAAAGTTATATGTTGACATTTTTTATTATTGAACTAAATTCTCCAGTTATTGACCCATGTTTGTATTTAATCAATATGGTTTTGAATTGCTCTATTCGCAAATACAGGATTTTTGTTAGGGGCCATTAACGCTATGTTGTCCGCAAAGGTAACCAGAATTGTCCGGTTAGAGATAGGTATGTCCGCAGTGTATATCGAGAAAAAAGTATTGGTCCCAACAGACTTCGCTGCGGGATAGAAACATATATTTTCCTTTCTTCAGAAATGACCTTATTAATTTTCATTGAAAATGTTCTATTTGTTAAGTACGGCACAAATAGTAGATAAAGATCCGCGGTTGGAATTATCTGCTTTAATTTAACTTTTAACCCTGCATGCCAAGCATGATCAAAAGCTTGTTCCACATCCAAGAAGACCGCTGAACATGCTCTTTTTTTTCCCCAAGAACTATTGATACTGCGTTTATAAGTCTGCGATATGGTTGAATTACAGAATGTGGAGATTGAAAGCTAAACTGTTGACATGGAATAACCTTTGTATCAGACAAATCATTTTTAATAATAATCTCTCGAATACCTTAGATAAAATACTAAGTAAACTTATTGGCCGATAAGAACATAAAGAAGTTTGAAGTTTTCCAGGTTTTAAGACCATTAGTATTGTTGATTTTTTCCATTGTTTTGGGTAGTATCAATTTTGCAATACAGAGTTAAACTTATGACAGAGTAACATAGCGGCTCTCTGAGGTAATCCAGGATAATTTATTTGTTCCTAGAGCTTTATTGTGAGGAGTTGATTTTAGGCATTTCGCGACATTTTGGGCGAGAATGACTTCGTAGGGAGCTGCATTTGCAACGAACTTCTTTCTAGGAAACTTTTCACATATTTAGTGCGTGCAATAGTTGAATCGTCATGTGGAGTACATCGCTGTAACATGAAATATTATTTTTAACGATTTACTTTAAAGAAAAGAAAAAAAAAACAAAACATTCGAAGAAAACAAAATAAATTTATTGAGAGCATTATTATGGATCGGTAGCTCTAAAAAAGGCTGTTTTTACAATAAAAAAAACCTAGAAAAAACAGACTACTGTGCGAATATCAAAATAATAAAACCAAAAATAACTGGATTCGAATGGAACGTAAATGGAACGAAAAATGATTTTTTTTTATTTAAAAATACAATATGTTTCTGGGCTGGGGCAAAGAATTTTTTTTACATCTTATTACGCTTTTTTCGTTTCGGTCAGATTTTTCTTAAATTCGGATTAAGTTAAGTAATATAGCGTTCCATGACAAAATTAAACGCTTGTTTGGGTACATTAAAAAAATCTACGGCGATACAATGATAACAGTATTTACTGGATATATGTACTAGATTTGAGTCTATGAGAGTGGGATTACTTAAACACCTCTACTATAATTGAAAATGAAAATGGAGATTCAAATGAACCCATAATGGAAGTTATATTCGACAATTCCGGGTACGTAAATGATGTGCTCTTTACTAGACATTGTGCGTTCACGGAAGAAAACGATTTCGGTATAGCACTCGTGGGAACAAGAAACCAATGTGTTGGCTGTTCAACGAGCACGCTGATGAATTATCATTTCCAAGTATTTATTAGGAGAATCACGTACATTTAAATAGAAAACGGTACACCATTTATAATGACAATTAGTGAGACCTGCGAGTGAAATAGAGTCGGTGCGAAATTAAAGCTTGTTCTGTATTGGTCATCTCATCCGAAAACAGACATAATTGATGTTCTTCCATAAAGCGCAAAAAATGATGGAGGTTTAGTTTTTTTAAACAGCCAACAAGGTTTGTATGATTATTAACTATTTTAAAATAAATCTTCAATAAAAAATAAATATAACAAAATGTCAAAATAGCATGATGTAGAAACTTAGCTCAACGGATTTTAGTGAAAATGAAACAGGTATGAGAAGTTAGCCGACAAATTTTTGGTAATTTAAAATGAACATTGGAAAACAATTAAGAATCGCTCGGCGGTTTTTGGTAGTCTAGTTTTAACATTTAACAGTAAACGGTCCAGTTTCTTGATACTGATAAAAGAAAAACTGAAATGCTTGTCGAGAAAAGTGTGAAAATAATCAAGTTTTGAAAAATATTTATTTAAAAGGTATAGAGATTATTTAGAAATCAATTGGTGGTCATTGGTAATTCATTTTTAATATCTGTCGGTGTTAGCGGAAATATTAAAAAAAATACAATTGTCACAATAAATTAATAGAAAAAATGATTAATATATTTATATGAAAATATACCAACTGTTGTCCATGAATTCGTATAGTCTGTCAAGTGAAAGAAGACTGTTTGAGTTTCATTACCGAGCATGTTGTTCAAAGTAATGTGCTAGTAACTGGGCGCGTATCGATACTTAACGCGCGCTTCAATATTACTGGAATCTGTACATTCGTCCGTTCTTTTTTTCCGACCTGTTCTGATCCAAACGGACCACGTGGTGATAACACAGCCAGTATTATACCTGATATGGACCGAAGGTTAATGTGAGGTTCCCTGATTTCGAGACGTCAACGCGTTTCGGTTGTTTTACGAACGAATTTCTTTCGCTTGACAGACTGTATGTATGTTAATATCCGTTTAAAAATCTGTTTTTCGAAATTGAAAAAAAAGTTTTCATCTATAATTTATATATATATATGTATTATCATAAAAGCTTTTTTTAAATATTTATTTTATTTTATCACACTTTTTGTAATTTGTACGTCTTTTGCTAAAATATTCATTATAGTCAACTAAGTGGCATTTATTGAGGTTTCATAGCTTTTATCATTGTAATCGTCTGTTTCTTATTTATGTACTTTTTCATTTTTTAAATAACATGGAGAACCCACAAAATTTTTATTTATAATAAAGTCTACAATATTATTGTATCAATAGTTCTTATATGCAACATAATTATAATATGAGTACAAACAGGGGGGCCGTATCTAGACCAAAATTTCGGGGGGGGTGTTACGAAAATATTTTTATAACTATACATATATATATATATACGTAATATATTCAAATGGCAACATAGCCACCTCTGTCATATTCATATACTGCACCTTATTTTGTGTTTTGTTAGCTTATCAGAGTGTAACCCGATTTTGAGTATAAGTTCGCAGCGTTTTACGGAACGATTAGAGCGCAATTAGTCGGTCGTGATGAAAATTATTTATGTTTACATTACGTCTAACAGAATTTTTAATATATGTGTAGAAGTTAGTAATAATAGTATATACTAATTATCGCAGTTTCTAAAACAAAACATATTTCGAATTTTGCATTAAGAAGTGTTGTAAATCAGTTTTTTCAGAAGTCTCAAAACTTATAGAGGTTAAATCAGAGTTTCCCAACATTTTTTTCATCGAGCCTCCCCGAATTATTAATAACATTTTTATGCCCCCCTTAATTTTTTCATTAAAAAAAAAAAGCGTGGATTGTTTTAATGACACTTATTTATTATAATTCTAAGTTGTAGAAATATATAAACTTTAATCAAATTTAAAACGTTTTTATCGAAATAATTTATTATAATTAAAGTACTAATGAGATACTTGAGCTTGCATGTTCTGCACCAGTTGGTTGATTCTAGGTTCAGTTTCTCCTAGAGCTATCGTCAGGTCGCTATCAATGGCAAGACGATTTCGCTGCTTAGTTTTAATTAAAACCAGAGCTGAAAACCCTGTCTCACATAAAAGGAAGTCGAAGAAAAAGGAACAAGTATTCCCAAAGCAAGACAGGCAACTTTGGAATTAACAGGGAATCGTTTGATTAAAAATTTCTCTAATGTCAAGAGATCGAAGTCATCTTCCGTTGTCAAATCAACCTTCATTTTCTAGAAATTCTTTCTGAACTTCTTCTGGTAATTGTAAGACATCAACAACAAATAAGTTTCTGGTCATGTGACATAAATGTCTCGATATTCCAGTGCTTGCAAATGAGTTTATATTTTGTAATGTGTACATTACATGCAGGACATATATAATAAACAAATTAGTAAATAACATAGAATCTAAGGCGTGCGGGAGTGTAAATGTGTGTGTAGTTCGGCGAATGATCGGGGTTGATGATGCCTGGAGTGATGTTACGTCACGTCTGACGTAATGGAAATAGTGCTGGAGGAAACGCCGCCCGACGGTGGAGGGATCTTCGATTTGGTTCGGAGATCGGAAATACGTTGACGAACGATCGGCAGTTCAAGGGTTGAATTCAGATTAAGAGTCGGAAAAAGACGGTTTAAGAAAAGGCTGCGTGGGAGTCGGCGCCGGTGGCCCACGATATTGACCAGACGCTTTCCGTGGTTGTCATATTCGGCCGTATCAAATAATAATTATGTTATCGCGTTTATTAAAAAATATATCAATGAATTAATTTAAAACGAACGAAAAGATTCGAATACCCGAAGTCTTACGTCAGAAAATATCAACGAAGAGGAACAACAAATCATCATCATATCATCGGCATCGACACCCCGGAATTCGAGATATGTATATACTTTATATAAATTTATATTAACCATTCGGTTGAAATTTATTATTTAAACTGTATTATTTCATTATTTTTGAATTTAAATTTGAATATTCAAATTTTATTACGGTCGACCGTCCACGAAAGATTTATGTACGTGTTGATAATAAATAACTAAATAATAATTAACATTCTTGTGTTCGTGAATAAAAATAAAAGAAAAAATATGTATATAAAAAGAAAATAATAAGCTAATTAAAAATTAATAATAATAATATTGATAATTATTATAATAATTAGAAATTATAATAATTAACAAAAATAATCATAATAACAGCATAATAAAATAGGTCCGCGGGACTAAAACTCGCGGTGGCATCCCTGAGATAAGAAATAAAAAGCCAAATAAAACAGAAGATAGAAGATAACACTTCAATTTCAACTTTAAAATCTTCGTCTAGTTTTTTATTTTTAATTGCTTTGAATAGTCGAGAAAAAGATATTATTACATTTTCAGCAGAAACCTTTTGATTCCAAAGTTGAAGCTTTGATATGAACCTTTGAATATGATCATGGTTACTTATTACAGTGCCGTTTCTGTCTTGAAGCTTCAAGTTTAGCTGATTAAAGGCATCAAATATATCAGTTAAATAGGTCAACCTCCATTGGGAAATTGTTCATTGTTGAACATTTGCAAAAAATCATCTTTTTTCTTTGAACTCAAGAAAGAGGATGATATCGTTCAATTTATAAAGGTGAGCCGACATGTTGCTCTTAGACAACTAGCGTACTTCTGTGTGAAATAGAAGGACTCTGTGAATCAAGATTCTCGCGAAGTAAACTAAATAAACGACTGTTCAAAGTGCTACTCTTAATGTAGTTTACGATCTTTATAGCAAAGTCCAAAGTCTGGTGTAATTTTTGTGGCAATGTTTTGGAAGCCAAAGCTTGTCGATGAATAAAACAATTAGTACATACTATCGCGGAATTCTTTTTCTTGAGCTTTTGAGCTAAGCCTGATCGTACACCTATCATTGCAGGGGCGCCATCTGTACAAAGTGCAATGAGTTTATTCCAATCCAAATCATTTTTTTCGGTGAAATTAGATATTGAATTAAATATATCTTCAGATTTAGTGTCTGCTGTCAAAGATTGGGAGTACAAAGTCTCTTCTGCAATGTGATCTCCACTGACGTAATGAACATCAACTATTAACTGTGCACAATTAACGATGTCGGTGGATTCATCGCAACTAATGCAAAAAATGGTGATAATTTTACTCTGTTGATTATTTGTGAAAATTTTCAGATGCCTAAAAGGTCATTTTCGAAGGCATGCTACATTATTTATTGAACACCCCTCGTCCGATGTTTAATTTACGGGTTAAATTAATTTTTCTTTCGCGCCTCCCTTGACATCTTTCTATACCCCCCTTAGGGGAGCGTACCCCATTGGTTGGGAACTCCTCGGTTAAATACTAAGAATTGTTTATGTAAATCAAATAATAATATAAGTGTTATTATTTCTAATGAAATGTTAACCATACTCTACTTATCGTAAATATTTCCCCGTTTTTCTACTTATTATACCTAAGGTTTATTCGTTTTTTGCTAACGATTAAATGTACCGAAATTCAGAATAAGTTTATTTCTTTTCAATTTTCGACAAAAAAAAAGAGAAATTAAAATTTTCACGAATTCCATTTTGTTTTCTATTTGTTTTTATTGTAGCTCGTTGAAATATTGCATATACAATAATTCACTGCAAGGCTTTTTAGTGTGCTCTTTATAAATAAATATATTTCACAATAGTACATATGGTATATATTTATAAAAATATTTTTGTAACTCCCTCCCCTTCCCCTTAAATTTTAGTATAGATATGGCCCTGCTTACATTCATTTATAATCTTAATCATGCGCTTTATTTTTGCCATACTTATCCAAACACTGATCTTAAAACACTTCACCACATCCTTTCCTCTATAAAATTTATATGCTATAAGCAGGGGCGGATCCAGAAGGCCCTTCCGGGGGGGGGGGGGGTATATAATTATGTAAAATATTTTATGCTAAGCAGTAGATTTGAGGAATACCCCTTGTTGCATAAAGAAAATCAAATTGCGACCACCTTTATAGAAATTTAAAAATGTTTTAACAATTCATAATTATTACAATGTAATTTAAATTTTGTTTTATTTTTGGGTAAAAAATAAAACGAAATTATAAAATTTTAGCTAAAATGGTAGTTTAGAAATAGTGAGAAGGATAGTATTTTTATTAGACACTTTACTTCTTTTTTATTTTTGTTAGTAATCCGATCCGAATTCTCTTTATTCACGAGCAAGTAAAAAAAATATATATATATATATATATATTTCTCATTGAACTATTTTTATTTACATTACAAAATAAAAATTAAAAGTAAATAAAAATTGCAAAGATCGACGACAGTTGCGTTTAAAATGGAATAAAAAAGGAACATTAAGAGTTTTTCTAGAAAATAGTATTAAATATTAATTATTAAAATCCGTAGGTAAAATTTATACAAATCTTTTGTAGCATAAATTAAGTTTTTCAGTTATAGCAATTTTTTTGATATAAGCTTTGGTTCTTTGGGGGGTGTCCCCTATCCCCCTCCCCTGTGGATCCGCCGCTGCTTAAAGAAATAAACAATATCTTTGAATTCCAAAATTTTGTTGCATCACCTTCAGTTCATCCATTGGTATTTTATTTTCTATGGAATGTTTTTGTTTAACTATGTGTTTATATAAAATAAATTTACTCTTAAACGTCACGAAACACACTGCGCAAATAAAAAAATTTTCCATTTTTCAGAATTTTTATTTATGCAAAACAATAATATACAATAAAATTTTTCGGCGCCAATTTATAACTACTGGTGGTATATCAGATTTCACTAATTTTTTTACTATTTTCATGTGCGAGGAACTGTATTTCTGGGCTTAAAATACTTTGAGCAATTAAATCAAAAAACAATTATTTTTGAACATAATTAACAAATAAAAAAAATCAAAGATGTACTCCATCAAACAATAATTTTAACAACAGATTTTCTGTTAGAAATTACTTTGTATTTCAATGTGTAGGCATTTTTATTTTAAGCTGTATTACAAATAACGGGATTTATGTATAATATTTTCATCATATTTCTCTTTTCATAATATAATTTTTTATCTTCATAATAAAGATTTTTTTTTTTTTTTTTTTTTTTTTTTCCACGCCAGTCGAAGATGACTACTATTGGCACTGCTGACCCTATACTAAAAAGAAAAACAGAAATTTAGAATATTATCTGTTCTCCCAGCGGATCAGAGACAACAGCGAAACATACGATATAACTGCAGCAAGACTTATAATAACTATTAACTAATGCTGTCTTAAATAAACGCATAAGAAAAATTTGTATAGATTAATACGTAACGCTAATCGATTATGCGGAATGCTACATGACGACGTATCTGCTGTTGTAAACTTTCCCTAGTCATCCGTTTGCCAAAACGTCTCTACACCATGTCCTTCTCAGTCTCCGCTGTGTGCAACCCGGAAGGCTCATCCGCCTCATGCTGGCTATATTCGGGTTATCGTTAACTGCCAACTTATTATAGAACTTGATATATAGTTCTTTGTGCACATCTTTGACATATGGAACGTTTAGATCCTCATGGAGGGTTTTATTTGACACGTAATACGGAGCGTTAACCATCTGCCTTAATATTCGTGACTGCAGTTGCTGTAGTCTTCTGATATTGCTCACTGCTGAAGTTCCGTATACTTCAAGCCCATATCTCTAACATGGGGCTACAACCGCCATGTAAACTAGTCTTTTACACCTTAGGGTGACCTTAGATTTTCTATTAAAAATACACCCTAGCGCCTTGATTCTGGCAATGACTTTTTGTCTGCAGTTTGCAACTTGAGCTCCCCAAGTAAGTCGACGATCCAGTACCAATCCTAGGTATTTAACGGTGTTGCAATTAGCGAGCGCTTGCCCATTTAAGTATAAGGGAGGGCAGTTCCCTCTATTCAGCGTGAAGGTGACCTGCTGACTTTTTAAATGATTAATTTTAATTTTCCATTTACTCGCCCAGTCCTGAATTTTATTCAAGTGTTCTTGGACTAGAACCGAATGCGCAAGTCGGATCCTCATGCGCTCCCAGTATACACGTGTCATCAGCAAATGTTGTGGTTACTGTTGCTGTTGTTAAAGCTGGAATATTTGATGTGTAGATCAGATAGAGTAGTGGTCCTAAAATACTGCCTTGCGGAACAGAGGCTCTAATAGCAAATTTGTCCGATACAATTGAGCCAATCCTAACTCGAAAAGTTCTGTCTGATAGGTATGCTGACATTACCTGGAAGATATCATTTGGTATCACTAGTTTAAGTTTGAACAGCAGACCTTGATGCCACACCCGATCGAAGGCCTGCTCAATATCGAGAAACGCCGCACAGCAATACCATCCTCTTTCTAAGGTTGCTGCTATTCTATCAGCTATTCTATGGACCTGATGAATAGTAGAATGGTTAGTGCGAAACCCAAACTGGTGACTTGGAATAATATTCGCTCCTGCTATAGAATTTAATATCCGCTCATGCAAAATCATTTCGAATATTTTAGATGAGGTATTCAATAGACTGATCGGCCTATACGAAGACGGTTCGCTAGGATTTTTATTTGGTTTCGAGATTAAAAGGACAATCGAATCTCCTTCCAACATCTAGGATAGTAGCCCAATCTTAGGATGGCGTTGAAGATATAGGTAAGCATAAGAATTCCCTTATGCGGCAACTTTTTCAATATTTCACCAGTAATCATATCCTCTCCTGGGGCTTTTCTTGCCGGCATTTTTTTAATAATAGCCTGTACCTCACTTGGCAGAATTCGTTTGGTCGGAAGTGTTAACTGCATGGGTGCGCATAGACCGTCATTAACTATTTTATCATTATTACCATTGCCTATGTTTCGATGCGGTTGGAATGTATTACATAGATGTTCACCAAAAACCGTGGCCTTTTCCTCATCCGACTTAGCCCACTCACCATTTGACTTTTTAATCGGGTGCGACTTTTTTAATTGTCTGAGGTGCGATTTTGTCATTTTCCATAACGATCTGTCTTCCGGATTAAATTGCCGACTGATGGCGCTGTAATCGCTCAGTGAAAAATTTTCCGTTCGATTACCAACGCTGCAAACTTATACTCAAAATCGGGTTACATTCTGTTAAGCGTTTTGTTATTGTTGTTATACTTTTATATATATGTTGAATAAATTTCTCGATGATTTTTCACGTTAGAGTGATGTTTTTAAAGAAATACACCACAATATATATGCATATATATATATATATATGTGCGTGCGCGCGCGCTATCGTGAAATACATTTATTTATAAATGGTACACTAAAGCCTTGTAGTTAATTATTTTATATGCAATATTTGAACACTACAATAAAAACAAAAAATAGCCGTTTTCATAGAGTTCATAAAAATTTTAATTTTCTTTTCTTTTGTCAAAAGTTGAAGAAAAATAAATTTATTTTGAATTTCGGTCCATTTAATTCAAGTATTTATGCTTTCGCAGACATTTCAAGGGGGTTTGAACCCCCCGAAAGATACGGCCCTAAGTACAAATTTTCCTTTAAAAGAACAGCAAACGAAAAATGACACTCATACTAATTCTACTAATTTCAAAAAAAAAAAAAAAAAGATTTTCCTACTCAAAACAGTAATTCAATTTATGTATTGGGCCTAAGGCGTATAAAAGATCAATATAATTACTTATGCTCACTTAGTGGTATATTCTGGTTTAAGAGCGTAAATTTTGGGCGTTTTGACAAGCTCGATAAAAAAAAACATAACAAAATTTTTACTATTAATTTTTCGAGATATTGATATTTTAGAAATACACAAAAAAAAAAAATTGCGAAAAATTAAATGAAATAAAAAAAAGTTAATAGTCGGTAAAATTTGGGGTAAAAAAAGGGGTATTCTGGTTGACACGGTTACAGCTCTTCTGGTCATTTAAAATAAAATTTAAATAAAAT
Source organism: Icerya purchasi (assembly GCA_039619475.1). Classification (NCBI taxonomy): domain Eukaryota; kingdom Metazoa; phylum Arthropoda; class Insecta; order Hemiptera; family Monophlebidae; genus Icerya; species Icerya purchasi. The sequence continues at coordinate 493,811,839 of CM077116.1, forward strand.
TATAGTTTAAAAAAACTAAAAGCAAATGCTTTATATGTAAGATGCGTTAAAAACCTTAATTTAATTTAAATTCTTTATAATACTGACCTAAGAGTGAAGAGGCGGACATTAATAATTAATTTTAATATACAATAAAAAATTAAGTTCTTTTAAAATATTAATATAAGAGTGAGGAAGTGGACATAAATAATTAATTTTAATTCAAAATAAAGCATGAGGTGATTTTATTAAGTCCTTCAAATATCAAACAAATCGATAGAAGGTTCAATAAATATAACAGTGTCATCTATGTTACTAGATCATTTATTAAAAAATATTACATATCTAAAAATTATATTAATTTAGGATTTCAATTTTTTTCTAGAAAAATGCTTCAAAACCATATCAGCAGTAATATTTTTTTTTACATAATCGTTTTCAAAGTGAAGCACGCAAGTATTTGAGAACCTCTTTGAGTCATTGTGTTTTTGAGCTACGTTTTCACTCTCCTCATAGCTGAAAAACTTCTTTCGTATCCAGCTGAGCTGACTGGAAGCACGATTGCAACTTGTAACAGTTTGTAAAGATTAGGGCAAATGTCTTTCTTATCCTCTTTCACAACGGTCTCTAATGTGATGTCAGCTCCTTTGGTTACCATCATATTTCATATTATCATTTGTTCAACATGTAAGAAAGTAAGATCAATGCCGAGGATACTTTTATAATTTTAAATAAAAGAATTGCCATTTTCGAGATCTAATTTTGTAAATGCATCAGCTGATTGTGCCATCAGCAGATTAACAAACCTGTCTTTCATATTCATTATTATATTATCCATTATTTGCAAATAAATAGGTCACTGCAGCTTGTGTCAGATAATAGATCATTCCAACTTTCTTTTCCAAGTGTAGTCTCAATTAAACAGTCCTTATTTCTATCATTCTGCTGAGAGCGTTTTCTTTTGCTTACTCTTGTGGGTTCTAAAGATATTTCATGATCTTTACAAAATTCTCCAATCTGTTTCCATATTGTGTCAAATTGATTTCGGGTTTCTTCAAAATTCTTAATGATGTCCTCAATCATATCGCTTGCTTGCTCGAGCATTGCACTTCTGTTTTAGAAATATTCGCTCAGTACATTGACCACTGAAAGTACTGAGTGAAACACATTTAAACACATTACAAATTCTAGTTTCGTAATACAAGTCAGCAGACCAAGGGCTTCTACTGCATGTTTGTCCTGGTTTTTGTTGATCTCATGCTACAACTCCATCTTGTATTGCTCAGGCTCCTTATTTCACAAAGGGATTTTATGCCAAGAGCATCATTAATTTCCCGTAGGTGAATATGGTTACCGGGATATGAAAAATGGATTGAAGAGCTTCGATACTATTAAAAAAACGTTGTTGCCGATGAGACATTTATACATGAATCCACAATGACTAGATTAAGTCTGTGTGATAGGCAGTGTATGTAAATCGCACGAGGGTATACTTCCTTTATAATTGCCTGCAGGCCTTTGTGTTTCCCTGACATCGCACTGGCTTCATCATATGATTGTGCAATTATTGGAATATTCTGTAAGCCACGATTTTTTTATAAAATTCAAAAAAAAATTTTTAGCCGAGCTCTTGGCATCTCTACTTGTGGAACAATTTATAAAGCGCAGAAATCTTTCTTCAACTTCAAATTCGTTGGTATACCTTACTGTAATAGTCTATTTTTCTTCTTTGTAGCACCTGGCTTCATCAACCATTATCGAAAACCAACTCGTCATACTAAGCAATCAATTGAGTCATTTCTACGAAATTTCCTCTATTTTTTGAATCTAAAACCTCACGATGCCCCCTTAAAGCCAAACCTTGACGTAAGACGTATAGAATTACATCTATAATTTTTAATAAACTGTCTTGGTTTTGCACAACTTCCCGCTCATGTTGTGAACGAATTTGTTCAACTACAGTTGGCTTTTAATGCAAGTGTGTTAAATTGCTCTCTTAGAATGAGCCAAAATTCAAATGCGCTCAATTTTTCGTTTGGTCTTTTTTTTTTTACAATTTTTATTAATAAAAAATTCTGGGATGGGCACAAGAGCTGTCTGGGGTGGGCATGGCCCACCTGACCCTTCTCCTAGTTACGCCAATAGCCGGACTTTAATAAGGAGTGTCGCATCTACGAGGGGTAATAGGGGACATCCCCCTTTAAGAACCAAAACGTCGATGAAAAAATTTGTTACAAGAGAGAAACTTAATTTATACTATAAACGATTTGTATAAATGTTACTACTTATGGATTTAATTATAAGTAATATTTAATACTGTTTTGACTAGTAAAACTATTAATGTTACGTTTTCATTTTGTTTTAAACGCAACTGTTATCGATTTGTAGCGCGATAACAAGCGGCTACAATCAGTTCCGAATGTAGTCTTGCGTGTGTACACCTGCGTTGCATATTACAATTGCCTGGTACACAACCTGTATCGGTACAGCTAAATGTACGAATAGGTTGTGCCAACGCGCTATGTAGCGTACGGCACATGAGATGATGATGATCGATCTTTTGTCTTTCTTATTTATTTTTAATTTTTATTTTGTAATTTTAATTAAAAATAGAGTTCAATGAGAAATATGTACGTATTTAAATTTGCTCACAGATAAAAAAAAAAGAAAAAAAAAAGAAGAAGTAAAGTCTCATAAAAATACTGTGTCGTTCTATTCTTTCTAGTAATTTACTATTCAAATTCTAAACTATCACTTTTTAGGTATAATTTTATAATTTCGTTTTATTTCTCACCCAAAAATAAAACAAAATTTAAACTGTAAATAATTATGTATTTTCAAAACATTTATAAATTTCTAAAAAGTTCGTTGGTTTTAGAGTTAAGAGACACGAAAGCTGGTTCATTACCGGTTATTCTTTTGATTGTTTATTTAAGATCTTCTTCATTGACTTCTTGAATACCAAATAAAATGATAGTAGGTAAGAGCTTTCAGGATAATTCAGCGTCTAGTTTAAGTTTTTTAATTTCCTCTATCGTTATATTCGCTTCTTCTTTATTTTTAGTCTTTAGAATTCCTAATTTATTATTAGTTTTAGATTTGTAAAATGACATGACTGTGGCACCGATTTTATTCGGTTTTATTTTAAATTTTATTTGTTTAATGGTGTATCTTCAGTATCACTCTCACATTTAACTAAGATTGAATTTATTTGTAATTGTTGTTTGTCTGCTGTCGCAGAAGCATACGTGTACACGTGGTTGTATTATGTTTGAGGTTGCATTTTTGATTTCTTATAAAACCTTGTTTGCAATATCCTATTTAAAAGAATACCTAGTGACTAATGAAATTAAATCGAAGTTAATAATAATAATTACGTCCACTACAATTTGGCTTTGGGAGAAACAAATCAACATCAGAGTTGCTAAAAGTTTTTATTGATAATATTTGCGATGGCTTGGCTAAAGGGAATTAATTTTTACTTATATTTATCGACTGTAACAAAGCGTTTGATACGGTAAACCTCGTTAATTTGATACAAGACTTTTATAACATCGGTATTGTTAACTATTAAAATAAGTGGTTTTCGAACTACTTAAAAAACCGGATATTAAGAGTAAAAATAAATGATAATTATAGTAAGGAAGAAGAGTTCAACTTTGGGCGTTGGTCAGGGTACAATACCTAGCACTTTTATTATTCCCGATATATTCAACTACACTTCATAGATATATCAATCATGTGAAAGTTGTTGCTTTTACTGATACTCGTATTGTCATATTGAAAATGCTGACATATACATAAAGCTGACGAATTAATGCAAAAAGACATGAATTCATTTGTAATTTGGGCACATAGTCGAGGCTTCTCGATTAATACTGATAGAACAAAAATGATGTACGCATTAGAACCTCGAGCCGTTACGGGAGTTTTATTCTTTCCAAATTTGTAATAAAATGCCATAATTGTATACCCCATAACAATGACAATGGGTGCAGTGCGGATTGTAAAATTTCACAGATTGTGCCTAAAATGAAATACTCAGGGGTTACTATTGTTTAGTGATGTAAGCTGGAAACATTACACTTTGGAATTAATACAATAAGTTACACAATAAATCCCGAAAATTTTTAGACTTAGTTTTTTTTTCCCCATTAGGTTCGTTAACATTGACTCAAGAACTTGGGAAAAGAGGAGAAAGAGAATCAGATCTTCATAAAATGTGAGATAGTTAAGAGAAATGTATAAGCGCTTGGATGACAGAAAAACAAAAGAAAGGGAAAGAATAAATGAAGGGAGTGGGAACACTGTTTGATAAAAGAAACGAGTAGAAAGGAGATAGTTCCATTGAAAACGAACAGCATTCAAACATTATGTGATCAGGATTTCATGATTAAAAGAATTTTAAGATTATATCATAACGCACTGATATCATCGAGGTTATCTTACGCCATACTAGTTGGGGGAGGGGATAAATCTGGCTATAAAAAAATAATCGCCATTCATAGAAGATGTCACAAACTCATAACAAAACAGGAGGATCTAAATTAACGGAATTGTAATATAAATTGGCGGAAGGGAATGGATGAATTATCGACTAAACTGAGGTATCATCTTTATACTTTATGTGATTATAAGCTTCATCCTCCCGACCTTCAAACTTGGAAAATAGAGAAAATAACTAGATCCTCGACTAAAATTACATACATAAAGCCTAAAGGTAGAAATAATTTTAAATATGTATGTTAATTATACTTATTGTTTATGTTTATTGTGCAGTAAACAATTTTTACACCAATATTATAATAACTGCCGTGATCATGAAGCTTTGCCTTCGAAACGCGTCGGGTATTTAATAAAAATTAATTGTTTTATATTGGTGTAAACATTATTTACTGTACAATAATTCTATCAATGAAACGAAGGATTCAGTATTTTTTTTTTTTTTATATAAGATTGTATATGAGGGTTTCCATGTGCCGTGTTTAACTACTGGGGCTATTACAGCACATGGAGCCTACTTAAGGGGATTAAACGCGATAGTACAGACCGCTACTCCGCATGAAAGCTAATACAGCTGCGACCGCGGGCGGAGCATTTGACAGTATCGTAGAACTAGAGGAAGTGTTGAAGTGCATGGATCGTGGTACTGCAAAAGAGGGACATTCGAGAAGTAGGTGATAGGTGGATGGGGCGCTCGGTTGATTACAAAAGGGGCAGACATTTGGGGGTACCTGGCTCGTGAATATGTAGCCGTGCGAGAGGGTTGTATGTCCTATTCGGAGACGATTCAGGACAGAAAAATCTGCGGGAAACTCCGTTTGTGGGCCACCAAGGCTCCGTGGTTGTTTTTATGTTTCGGAGAAACGTACTTGAAGATCTCCATTCCTGTTGCCATTCTTCTCCAGTTTGCTACATAAATAAATTAGCCAATGTAGAGGGAAGAGGGGGGTTGTGTGGCATTGGAGAGAACAATGTCGCCTGAGCTGCTCGATTGACACGCTCATTGCCTGGAATCCCAACATGAGCCGGCACCCATAGGAAGGACATTTCGGAGTTTAAATGTGATAACCTGTATAATAGGTAATGGACCTTCCTTACCAAAGGGTTGTTGGATTTAATCCCCGAGATGAGTTGAAGGGAGTTTAGAGAGTCAGTTATGAGTAGGGCCTTTTGGGACTGGGGGTTGCTATCGGTATAGTGTTGGATGCAAAAGACCATCGCGTATATTTCAACGTCCAGTGAGTAGCTTAAAAAAGCGGGGACTGGCGGGTCTGACGTCACCAACCCCTATTTGTCCCCCGGTGCTCAAAATTCACCCCAATTTGTGCCCCTGTGCTCAAAACTCACCCCAATTTATGTCCAGATGTCCAAAATTCACCCCAATCTGTCCCCTGGTGCTCAAAACTCACCCCAATTTCTGACTTGGAGCCCAAAGTTACCCCAAGTTTCCCCCGATTTTCCCCATGAGTAGGTACCCCGAGTGTCCAGGTTTCCCCCTATTTTCCCGGGCAGCTGCTGAAATTTCACCCCAAATTCTCATCAGGGTGCTAAAAATTAACCCAAATTTCTCTTTTAGAGCCCAAAGTTACCCCAATTTATGTCCATGCGATCAAATTTAACCCAAGTCCCCCCCCCCAATTTTCCTGGACAGTTCCGCTAATTCGATCCCTAATTCCCATCAAGGTAGACAAAATCCACCCCAATTAGCGAACAGGTGCTGAAAGTTCACCCCAATTTGTATCCATATGGTTAAAATTCACCCAAGTTTCCCCAAAATTTCTTCAAATTTTCACGATTCCCCGTTCATACTGCTATCTGTAAATGCGCTCGCACCGTTTCCACACATATATTCAACATAGCCTTAGCCGCCATGAAAGTGTACTCGCTTTCCCATACCCGCGCCTTCTATCATCATGTGTATGTATTATACATGACTCTTCGTGTAATATATGTAGCATACTTTTTAATTTTCATTTTTCGAGGTTGGGAGGGGTAAAATTTTGCCAGAGTGATAAAAACGTTTGAATCTCAACACTTAGAACCCAAATTTTAAAGGAATTTTCCGAGTCGTGCTCCGTTCCGACATTTTTTTTTTTTAAATTTTATTTTTAAAGAAAATATTTGATCGTTCCATCAGTCGAATGAGAGCGGGCGAGTATGCTGCTATGAGATGTATTACGTAAGCCCGACCGCGGCTGTAATGGAAATATTTAAATGTTCCAGCAACTAGTTGAAACTGTCACCAGGTGAGGTGAAGTCCAGTCGTTCGTTTTGAAATTAACTAGCCGATCATCTATGCTCACTCTCACACGCCACCGATAGAAACCTGTTCACGATCGCTACACGTTCACACACGCACACATATACACCGCCACCTGATATATATTTTTCGTCTTTTTACGCTTCCGATTTTATACTTAATCTGTTGATATTTTTTTATTTTTATTTTTACGTATTCTCTGTTCATTGCAAAAGCACACCGTCCATTCTTGCACACATATCAAGCATTGAGTTAACCTGTACAAAGGTACACTGTACTATTCCATGCACGCTCCGTCACCACCGAAATAAACACCGCGATATCACACACACACACACACACACACATACACACCACCACTTCGTACATATTTTATTTTCGAGTCAAAATATTATAGAATTAGCCTAACTATATTTTTCTTTTACGCTTCTGTTTATTTCTTCTGTTTTGTTTCTCCGATTCTAAAAATTAATCTGTCAATGTATTAGCCACTCTTTCATTCGCACATAATGTTCCCTCGCACTCATCTGCTACCAGTAGTTCTCTTGTCGTTCATAATAACTTTTTCAAGTCTAATATTATAGAATCAGCCTAATTATATTTTTTTTCGCTTCCAATCATTTCCTCCGTCCGTTGATAATTTTCTTATTTTATTTTTTCTCAGGTTCTAAAAATAAATCCATTGATATCTTCACTAGTATGATTGCGTAAACATCTTCTAACGGTATTCCTCATATTGTTCATAATAATTTTTCATGTCTATGTATTATGGAATTAGTCTAAAATATATTTTTTCCCCTCTAAAGTCTTTTTCCAATCGTAAGTATTCAAAAATTAATTCGAGTATATTTTTATTTAACGCTGTTTCATATTTTCCCTCTCCCCTATCCACCCTACACAAATTTAAATTCTTTTCTATTATTTTTCATGAGTACATCCCCCCCCCCCCCTGAAACTACAGTGAATCCATACCATTCATTCCCACGCATCCATCTGCTAACAATGATTTTCTCATCATTCATAATAATTTTTTTCGAATCTGTTAGTTTAAGATTATTTCATTTTTTTCAAACTAAATTTTTTTTTTTTTTTTTCAATATCTTCCATATTTTCCCCCAATATGTCCGCATACGCTCATAATTCAAAGGTACTTTGCTTATTTCCTTGCATGAATGTTGCTATGTCGTTGATTTCGATCTTGTGTCAAGGTCATCGAGTCTGCCCGGATCTTCTCCTTCATATCTTTTGTAGAAAAACCGGTTGACATGTACACACCTACACACAAACACCCATAACCTAAAGATCACCTGTAAATTTCGTTCATTTGCGTATGCAACCAGCTTTCACCAAAGGAATGTGGTTTTTCTGGTGCAACCCGCCCTCTTCAAAGACATGCATCGAGCTAGAATCTCGAAAGGATCTGTTCAGGCAGTCAGTATTAGTGTTACATTAAACGTGTAGAATTTGTTGAAGCTGTGTTCTTCACGCATTAATAAAAGTTTGCTCTAACATTAAAAGTAATAATTTTCTACATTCTTAGTAAAAAGTTAAAAATATTATTCAAACATGAATAACAATACCGATTCGATTGATATTAAAGTCGACGTATTTATTCAGAATTCATTTTCGAGTGATAGTGTCTCGCATACAACTTCATCACCTCAATCACAGCAATCAGATGATGGTTATACAGCAGAAGGATCAACATCTTCTGTACATAATATCATTGGTCCTGTATTATTATCAGAACAAGCAGATATAGCGGAATATTTTGTAGATATCAGCATCCATATAGATTGTGATTATGGTTTTCGAGTAACCGAACTAGCAATGATTGATATGTCTGGCGGAAAGTGTTTGCATACACTGTATAAGCCAAGCAGAGCATGGCATTCATCAAAAACGCCACATTTACAATGTTCTTCGATGAGTCATCACTTGAAAAATCCTTCATTATTTCCCTGTCGGGAAGAAACATTTATGGCACGCGATATATTCACGATAATATCTCAAAAACCGAGAGCTCGCATATATATTTTAACGGTATATGCTAAACTTATACTAATGGAACTTAACGAAAAGTCTGAATTGTTGAGTGATTTAGACTATGAAATCGTTAATATGGATAAAGTCTTTCGACTACATAGTATTGAGAATCTACATGAAGAGTATTTTGATATAAGCAATTTGATAACCTGTAAACATCATAATGAGAATGATAGTTTTCATTGTGCAGCGAAAAACGTTATGGTAATGAAGGCCTGGTACGATCATGTTATCCATCCGCTGAAGCTTATGAATAATCTCAATATAAATGATTTAAGTCAGTTGTTCATTACAGCCACCAAAGAAATGATAATTACATTATTTCCAAGTTGTGTTGGAGACATTTATGCATTTCTACAGATAGATTAAAACCGGATGATATGATAAAATCACTTCTACCATGTTACGAGCATGAGCATGATGAAGAATTCGTCTATGAGGTGTGTTGATCAATAGAGCAACAGGTAGAAAACCTAGTAGTTTACGAGACACAGCATGTTCAAAGAAAAAAAACGAACTAGCACAAGCAGATCAGAGTTGCAACATACGAGTGGGAGATATATTCTCGAGAACAACAGCTTGATTATAAAAAACGTCGAAGATACATGTATCTATTTGTGAACAATTATCACATCAAACATAAAAAGGTTGACTAAAAGATTATTATTTTCTTTTTTCGTTCATTCTCGCCACTATTACCACTGGCGCCCCCACTGTCAAGACCTCTAAACATACATTACTAACCTCGCCAACACTATAATATTTTTTCTCTGTGTTACTAAATTAACCCAACTATATTTTTATTCATTTGTTACACAAACATTTGTTCAAATCTTTTGTAATATATCGTACATACATTTATAGCCCACAGACACTACTTGCTTCATTACCACGAATACATCTCTTTCATGGTCACTTATCGTAACATAGTTTTTCCTGAAATTGTAAAAAAATTCTCTTCGTTCCATTCTTCCAAGTTTTCCAAATTTCAAATCATGCATAATTATTTAAGAATCAAATTAAGTATATTTTATCATTTCCAAAAAATTAATCATCTCTGTACAAGGCATTAACTCATTTTTCAAAACAAACATATTATTTTTTTAATCTATCATACATATCATTTTTATCATTCAAATTTTTTTCTGAATTCACAAATAGTTAACCTATAGAAAACATATTATTGTAAACATACATGACGAAGTCACTCCTCATAATTACATCATGAATTCATTTTTTTTTCATTTTTTTTTTTTTTTTACCATCATGAAATTGTAGTAGTGTTTTTAATTTTTTTATTTTCCATACATGACAAAAGCAATACAATCACGACATCTATGAATACACACCATATGCTTCCAATAACCTATCATGCATTTTTTTAAATTAGTCCAAGCATACTATTTTTTCAATAACAAAGCCGATCATACATAATTTTTTCTTCTATATAATCACTAATCTATGAAAACACTTGATTCGTTTTACTCATACTGTAGCAACCACTCCTTTTCCCTCATGCTAACAAACTTCAAAATTTAATAATATAACACGAAATTAATCTAAATATCTGTTCATGCTATTAAAATTAATATATCAATCTTTACATTCCTTTTGTACATTTCTGAAAAAATCCTACAACATGTTTTAAAATTAATCGAAGTATACTATTTTATTACCTAAAATCAATTATTCTCTCATACAGTTTTTTCCAATCATCCATAATGTTTTTTCTGTATTGTCATTATTACAAAGTCATACAAAACAACAACACATTTTTAATCATAATGAATCCTTCATTCCATTCCGTTCATGCTATATACCATTATCATTCAATTCAACGTTATGAAATTAGTCTAAATATACATTCATGCTAGCAAAGTTATTATCTCACCCTTTGCATTGTTCCAAGATGATTTATTTGACATTTTTTCTTTAAATATCCCTCATACTATTATTTTTGAAATGTAGGATGATGACTATGATTAGAATTCATGATTATGAAGAGAGAGATGCATGGTGAAATTGTATTGTCATTATATGCGAGATGATGTGTGTTTGTGGGTGAGTATGGATGCATGTAAAATATATGAGTGTGTTAGTAGAAAACATCCGTTCATGCGTGAACACAGGTACAGATACAGTTATAGAATGAGAGAGGTAAAAATATATATTTTGTTATGTTTGATATGTGCATGATAAAGAGGTTAACAAAGAATAATCACATTACCCTCACAACTTAGACATTGAGTTTTACCTTTGCAATATTTTAGATGTAAAAGCAGTGACATTGACATGTAGTAAACGTTTTCATCACTTTTGACTAATTATAACCAATTTTCCAACATTTCTCTTCGTTTTTCCTACATTTTAATACTTTTACGCCGTTTCAGTCAATTTTTGCTATTTAATGCCATTTTTTCCAGTGTTTTTACCACCTTTCTCACAATTTTCATCATTCTTTCATCATCTTTGTTAGGTTTTTTCTTACAACTCTTTAATATTTCGATCGTTGCTAGTGATAACCATCATTATTTATGCTTTCAATCCTTCCATTTCAGCAATGCACACATACAGCTTAGCAATCGTCGCAGCCATTGAACGTTGTAGGACTGCAATCGTGATCTCCATTTGATTATTGGGATTTAAAAGTCACATCTTTGAACGCTTGATCTAATGCATCAACATGATTTTTTTTGTATTCGCCCACCCGCTGCTGGAGGTTCCACTTAATATTCTCAACAGACTATCATACAGTCGTTTAATAAGAGAATCTGTAAGACCCGAGACATTTACTTAACGTTTTCCCAACACATTTACAGACATACCCTGTACACTAAGGAAATCTTTAAACATCTCTGTAACCATTCCTTTTAAGCTGGCGGGAGCAAGGAACTCCTATAAACGTTTATCAATCAGCACTTCATCGTTCATCGCCCTGGTTTCACTCGCCGTTGCACAGACATGTAATAAACATTTTCTTCTTTTACAATTTTCTTATGCTATAACACTATTACATCATTTTTCCTCGTTTCTAACTAATTGTAACCAGTTTTCCATTATTTCTTAGCATGTTCTTCTGTTTAGGACCTTTTGCGCTATTTTTTCATCAATTTATGTTATTTCACATCGTTTTTCTGGTGATTTTAGTGCCTTTCACACAATTTTACTAATTATTTTCGACTATTTCTTAACATGTTCTTCTGTTTTAGCTCCTTTTTGCACTATTTTTTCATCAATTTATGTTATTTCACATCGTTTTTCTAGTGTTTTACTACCTTTCACACAATTTTACTCAATTTTTCCCCATCTTTGAAGATTTTTTTTTTCATTTATCTCATACATTATATCTCCGAATGTGACGATTAGCTATCCTTTTAAGTACATTTTTTTAATTCGATATAAGTGAGGAGTACTTTTCAGGTCGACATGTATACTTCGTGATATGACATTCAATTCATTATTAATCTATGTTTCAACAGGTTTGTGGTCGGTTGTTGGAGGTTTACAGAACTTTCTGTTGCATTGCTTATAGTATAATGGTTCTTGTGTGCTGGTGAGATGATGGTGTTTTGTGGGGAATAATAAACATGGGAAAGAGAAGGAGTGCGCCCCATCAAGCAGGGGGGAGTGATGCTTCGTAATTAACTTGGGTATTGCGCGCATTGCATGGCAGTTATAATATGCTCGAGCAAAAATTAGTCGCTGTACTCGCATGGTGTTCATGTTATTCATTAAATGTTCACACTGAGAGATGCAATGGGCTCATCGACAGATGGATCCATGCTATCATTTCGATTTTTATAATTGTAATCTGCACTGAGCATGTATGTATTACAACGAACCCATCAACTCTGTTACAGATGGTAATGTTTGAGGATAGATAGTGAAACGTTCATTAGAACATGAATGTGTATACAAAGTGTTGTTACATCACATGTATGTCATCAAATTAACTAGAATGTTGCGTCTATAGTAAAAAAAAGAAATGAGGGTTTTTCCCTAAGAGGGCGACTATAATAAAATTGATGCGATTTTAGATGGAAATGGGAGTATTTTACAGTAAAAACGCTGTTTTGCACCTAAATGGTGAATATTCTGGAGGTTAAACGGCATTTTTCACACAAAATTTGATGTTTTTTTATAAATGTGGCTATTTTACTCCTACATGGAGTAATTTCTGCATGAGGAGTACTTTTTGGACTGACATGTATACTTCTTGATGTGGTATTCATTTCATTCTGAAGCTATGTTTGAACAGCTTTGTAAATGGTTGGGGGGGAAGTTTACAGAACTTTTCTGCTGCATCAGTTATAAGATAATAGTTTTTATATGCTAGTGAGATGAAGGTGTTTGGTTAGGAATAATAAATATGGGTAAGAGGTGGAGTGCATCCCAATCAAGCATGGGAGAGTATTGTTTGGGAATTAACTCCATTATTTGCACACATTGCAATACAATTATAATCAGTTTGGTCAAAATTACTTGTTATATATCGTTCATGTTATACATTAAACATTCACACTGAGAAACGGACTGGACTCTTCGACATCAAGGTCCATGCGATCATTACACTTTTTTTCAACAATTTGTGACGTTTCATACTATTTTTTAATGTTTTGAACGGCTCTTATCATGTATTTCAGCACATTTTCACAGGTACAAAGTTCGTAATGCGAAATAATTTGAATTATTTCGACAGTCTTTACACACAAATAAAATACTATACCATTAACACACTCAACATGAAACAAATCATTACAAATAGAAATAAACAACGAAATTGCTCAGAAATTTTAATGAAATTCAAGAAGCATAGTGTATATGAAAATGAATATATTCTTTAAATCAACACTCCAAACTTGCAGTTTCAGAATTATATCAGAACCTGACTAAGAACTCCGTTGTTCCTTTTGCTGCAAATATATGTATATATATGTAGATATATATATGTATTTATTTAAATATATATGTGTATATATGTAGATATATTTATGTATATATGTAGATATATATATATGTATTTATGTAGATATATATGTGTATATATGTAGATATATGTATGTATATATGTAGATATATATATATATGTATATATGTAGATAAATATGTGTACATATGTAGATATATGTATGTATATATGTAGATATATATATGTATTTATGTAGATATATATGTGTGTATATATGTAGATATATATGTATATATGTAGATATATATATGTATTTATGTAGATATATATATGTATTTATGTAGATATATGTATGTATATATGTAGATATATATATGTATTTATGTAGATATATATGTGTATATATGTAGATATATGTATGTATATATGTAGATATATATATGTATATATGTAGATATATGTATGTATATATGTAGATATATATGTATTTATGTAGATATATATGTGTATATGTATATGTAGATATATATGTGTATATATGTAGATATATATGTATATATGTAGATATATATGTGTATATATGTACAAATATATGTGTATATATGTAGATATATATGTATATATTTAGATATATATATGTACATATGTAGTTATATATATAATTTAATATTATATGATTATATACATATATATGCAGCAAAAGGAACAACGGAGTTCTTAGTCAGGTTCTGATATAATTCTGAAACTGCAAGTTTGGAGTGTTGATTTAAAGAATATATTCATTTTCATATACACTATGCTTCTTGAATTTCATTAAAATTTCTGAGCAATTTCGTTGTTTATTTCTATTTGTAATGATTTGTTTCATGTTGAGTGTGTTAATGGTATAGTATTTTATTTGTGTGTAAAGACTGTCGAAATAATTCAAATTATTTCGCATTACGAACTTTGTACCTGTGAAAATGTGCTGAAATACATGATAAGAGCCGTTCAAAACATTAAAAAATAGTATGAAACGTCACAAATTGTTGAAAAAAAGTGTAATGATCGCATGGACCTTGATGTCGAAGAGTCCAGTCCGTTTCTCAGTGTGAATGTTTAATGTATAACATGAACGATATATAACAAGTAATTTTGACCAAACTGATTATAATTGTATTGCAATGTGTGCAAATAATGGAGTTAATTCCCAAACAATACTCTCCCATGCTTGATTGGGATGCACTCCACCTCTTACCCATATTTATTATTCCTAACCAAACACCTTCATCTCACTAGCATATAAAAACTATTATCTTATAACTGATGCAGCAGAAAAGTTCTGTAAACTTCCCCCCCAACCATTTACAAAGCTGTTCAAACATAGCTTCAGAATGAAATGAATACCACATCAAGAAGTATACATGTCAGTCCAAAAAGTACTCCTCATGCAGAAATTACTCCATGTAGGAGTAAAATAGCCACATTTATAAAAAAACATCAAATTTTGTGTGAAAAATGCCGTTTAACCTCCAGAATATTCACCATTTAGGTGCAAAACAGCGTTTTTACTGTAAAATACTCCCATTTCCATCTAAAATCGCATCAATTTTATTATAGTCGCCCTCTTAGGGAAAAACCCTCATTTCTTTTTTTTACTATAGACGCAACATTCTAGTTAATTTGATGACATACATGTGATGTAACAACACTTTGTATACACATTCATGTTCTAATGAACGTTTCACTATCTATCCTCAAACATTACCATCTGTAACAGAGTTGATGGGTTCGTTGTAATACATACATGCTCAGTGCAGATTACAATTATAAAAATCGAAATGATAGCATGGATCCATCTGTCGATGAGCCCATTGCATCTCTCAGTGTGAACATTTAATGAATAACATGAACACCATGCGAGTACAGCGACTAATTTTTGCTCGAGCATATTATAACTGCCATGCAATGCGCGCAATACCCAAGTTAATTACGAAGCATCACTCCCCCCTGCTTGATGGGGCGCACTCCTTCTCTTTCCCATGTTTATTATTCCCCACAAAACACCATCATCTCACCAGCACACAAGAACCATTATACTATAAGCAATGCAACAGAAAGTTCTGTAAACCTCCAACAACCGACCACAAACCTGTTGAAACATAGATTAATAATGAATTGAATGTCATATCACGAAGTATACATGTCGACCTGAAAAGTACTCCTCACTTATATCGAATTAAAAAAATGTACTTAAAAGGATAGCTAATCGTCACATTCGGAGATATAATGTATGAGATAAATGAAAAAAAAAAATCTTCAAAGATGGGGAAAAATTGAGTAAAATTGTGTGAAAGGTAGTAAAACACTAGAAAAACGATGTGAAATAACATAAATTGATGAAAAAATAGTGCAAAAAGGAGCTAAAACAGAAGAACATGTTAAGAAATAGTCGAAAATAATTAGTAAAATTGTGTGAAAGGCACTAAAATCACCAGAAAAACGATGTGAAATAACATAAATTGATGAAAAAATAGCGCAAAAGGTCCTAAACAGAAGAACATGCTAAGAAATAATGGAAAACTGGTTACAATTAGTTAGAAACGAGGAAAAATGATGTAATAGTGTTATAGCATAAGAAAATTGTAAAAGAAGAAAATGTTTATTACATGTCTGTGCAACGGCGAGTGAAACCAGGGCGATGAACGATGAAGTGCTGATTGATAAACGTTTATAGGAGTTCCTTGCTCCCGCCAGCTTAAAAGGAATGGTTACAGAGATGTTTAAAGATTTCCTTAGTGTACAGGGTATGTCTGTAAATGTGTTGGGAAAACGTTAAGTAAATGTCTCGGGTCTTACAGATTCTCTTATTAAACGACTGTATGATAGTCTGTTGAGAATATTAAGTGGAACCTCCAGCAGCGGGTGGGCGAATACAAAAAAAATCATGTTGATGCATTAGATCAAGCGTTCAAAGATGTGACTTTTAAATCCCAATAATCAAATGGAGATCACGATTGCAGTCCTACAACGTTCAATGGCTGCGACGATTGCTAAGCTGTATGTGTGCATTGCTGAAATGGAAGGATTGAAAGCATAAATAATGATGGTTATCACTAGCAACGATCGAAATATTAAAGAGTTGTAAGAAAAAACCTAACAAAGATGATGAAAGAATGATGAAAATTGTGAGAAAGGTGGTAAAAACACTGGAAAAAATGGCATTAAATAGCAAAAATTGACTGAAACGGCGTAAAAGTATTAAAATGTAGGAAAAACGAAGAGAAATGTTGGAAAATTGGTTATAATTAGTCAAAAGTGATGAAAACGTTTACTACATGTCAATGTCACTGCTTTTACATCTAAAATATTGCAAAGGTAAAACTCAATGTCTAAGTTGTGAGGGTAATGTGATTATTCTTTGTTAACCTCTTTATCATGCACATATCAAACATAACAAAATATATATTTTTACCTCTCTCATTCTATAACTGTATCTGTACCTGTGTTCACGCATGAACGGATGTTTTCTACTAACACACTCATATATTTTACATGCATCCATACTCACCCACAAACACACATCATCTCGCATATAATGACAATACAATTTCACCATGCATCTCTCTCTTCATAATCATGAATTCTAATCATAGTCATCATCCTACATTTCAAAAATAATAGTATGAGGGATATTTAAAGAAAAAATGTCAAATAAATCATCTTGGAACAATGCAAAGGGTGAGATAATAACTTTGCTAGCATGAATGTATATTTAGACTAATTTCATAACGTTGAATTGAATGATAATGGTATATAGCATGAACGGAATGGAATGAAGGATTCATTATGATTAAAAATGTGTTGTTGTTTTGTATGACTTTGTAATAATGACAATACAGAAAAAACATTATGGATGATTGGAAAAAACTGTATGAGAGAATAATTGATTTTAGGTAATAAAATAGTATACTTCGATTAATTTTAAAACATGTTGTAGGATTTTTTCAGAAATGTACAAAAGGAATGTAAAGATTGATATATTAATTTTAATAGCATGAACAGATATTTAGATTAATTTCGTGTTATATTATTAAATTTTGAAGTTTGTTAGCATGAGGGAAAAGGAGTGGTTGCTACAGTATGAGTAAAACGAATCAAGTGTTTTCATAGATTAGTGATTATATAGAAGAAAAAATTATGTATGATCGGCTTTGTTATTGAAAAAATAGTATGCTTGGACTAATTTAAAAAAATGCATGATAGGTTATTGGAAGCATATGGTGTGTATTCATAGATGTCGTGATTGTATTGCTTTTGTCATGTATGGAAAATAAAAAAATTAAAAACACTACTACAATTTCATGATGGTAAAAAAAAAAAAAAAATGAAAAAAAAATGAATTCATGATGTAATTATGAGGAGTGACTTCGTCATGTATGTTTACAATAATATGTTTTCTATAGGTTAACTATTTGTGAATTCAGAAAAAAATTTGAATGATAAAAATGATATGTATGATAGATTAAAAAAATAATATGTTTGTTTTGAAAAATGAGTTAATGCCTTGTACAGAGATGATTAATTTTTTGGAAATGATAAAATATACTTAATTTGATTCTTAAATAATTATGCATGATTTGAAATTTGGAAAACTTGGAAGAATGGAACGAAGAGAATTTTTTTACAATTTCAGGAAAAACTATGTTACGATAAGTGACCATGAAAGAGATGTATTCGTGGTAATGAAGCAAGTAGTGTCTGTGGGCTATAAATGTATGTACGATATATTACAAAAGATTTGAACAAATGTTTGTGTAACAAATGAATAAAAATATAGTTGGGTTAATTTAGTAACACAGAGAAAAAATATTATAGTGTTGGCGAGGTTAGTAATGTATGTTTAGAGGTCTTGACAGTGGGGGCGCCAGTGGTAATAGTGGCGAGAATGAACGAAAAAAGAAAATAATAATCTTTTAGTCAACCTTTTTATGTTTGATGTGATAATTGTTCACAAATAGATACATGTATCTTCGACGTTTTTTATAATCAAGCTGTTGTTCTCGAGAATATATCTCCCACTCGTATGTTGCAACTCTGATCTGCTTGTGCTAGTTCGTTTTTTTTCTTTGAACATGCTGTGTCTCGTAAACTACTAGGTTTTCTACCTGTTGCTCTATTGATCAACACACCTCATAGACGAATTCTTCATCATGCTCATGCTCGTAACATGGTAGAAGTGATTTTATCATATCATCCGGTTTTAATCTATCTGTAGAAATGCATAAATGTCTCCAACACAACTTGGAAATAATGTAATTATCATTTCTTTGGTGGCTGTAATGAACAACTGACTTAAATCATTTATATTGAGATTATTCATAAGCTTCAGCGGATGGATAACATGATCGTACCAGGCCTTCATTACCATAACGTTTTTCGCTGCACAATGAAAACTATCATTCTCATTATGATGTTTACAGGTTATCAAATTGCTTATATCAAAATACTCTTCATGTAGATTCTCAATACTATGTAGTCGAAAGACTTTATCCATATTAACGATTTCATAGTCTAAATCACTCAACAATTCAGACTTTTCGTTAAGTTCCATTAGTATAAGTTTAGCATATACCGTTAAAATATATATGCGAGCTCTCGGTTTTTGAGATATTATCGTGAATATATCGCGTGCCATAAATGTTTCTTCCCGACAGGGAAATAATGAAGGATTTTTCAAGTGATGACTCATCGAAGAACATTGTAAATGTGGCGTTTTTGATGAATGCCATGCTCTGCTTGGCTTATACAGTGTATGCAAACACTTTCCGCCAGACATATCAATCATTGCTAGTTCGGTTACTCGAAAACCATAATCACAATCTATATGGATGCTGATATCTACAAAATATTCCGCTATATCTGCTTGTTCTGATAATAATACAGGACCAATGATATTATGTACAGAAGATGTTGATCCTTCTGCTGTATAACCATCATCTGATTGCTGTGATTGAGGTGATGAAGTTGTATGCGAGACACTATCACTCGAAAATGAATTCTGAATAAATACGTCGACTTTAATATCAATCGAATCGGTATTGTTATTCATGTTTGAATAATATTTTTAACTTTTTACTAAGAATGTAGAAAATTATTACTTTTAATGTTAGAGCAAACTTTTATTAATGCGTGAAGAACACAGCTTCAACAAATTCTACACGTTTAATGTAACACTAATACTGACTGCCTGAACAGATCCTTTCGAGATTCTAGCTCGATGCATGTCTTTGAAGAGGGCGGGTTGCACCAGAAAAACCACATTCCTTTGGTGAAAGCTGGTTGCATACGCAAATGAACGAAATTTACAGGTGATCTTTAGGTTATGGGTGTTTGTGTGTAGGTGTGTACATGTCAACCGGTTTTTCTACAAAAGATATGAAGGAGAAGATCCGGGCAGACTCGATGACCTTGACACAAGATCGAAATCAACGACATAGCAACATTCATGCAAGGAAATAAGCAAAGTACCTTTGAATTATGAGCGTATGCGGACATATTGGGGGAAAATATGGAAGATATTGAAAAAAAAAAAAAAAAATTTAGTTTGAAAAAAATGAAATAATCTTAAACTAACAGATTCGAAAAAAATTATTATGAATGATGAGAAAATCATTGTTAGCAGATGGATGCGTGGGAATGAATGGTATGGATTCACTGTAGTTTCAGGGGGGGGGGGGGGATGTACTCATGAAAAATAATAGAAAAGAATTTAAATTTGTGTAGGGTGGATAGGGGAGAGGGAAAATATGAAACAGCGTTAAATAAAAATATACTCGAATTAATTTTTGAATACTTACGATTGGAAAAAGACTTTAGAGGGGAAAAAATATATTTTAGACTAATTCCATAATACATAGACATGAAAAATTATTATGAACAATATGAGGAATACCGTTAGAAGATGTTTACGCAATCATACTAGTGAAGATATCAATGGATTTATTTTTAGAACCTGAGAAAAAATAAAATAAGAAAATTATCAACGGACGGAGGAAATGATTGGAAGCGAAAAAAAATATAATTAGGCTGATTCTATAATATTAGACTTGAAAAAGTTATTATGAACGACAAGAGAACTACTGGTAGCAGATGAGTGCGAGGGAACATTATGTGCGAATGAAAGAGTGGCTAATACATTGACAGATTAATTTTTAGAATCGGAGAAACAAAACAGAAGAAATAAACAGAAGCGTAAAAGAAAAATATAGTTAGGCTAATTCTATAATATTTTGACTCGAAAATAAAATATGTACGAAGTGGTGGTGTGTATGTGTGTGTGTGTGTGTGTGTGTGATATCGCGGTGTTTATTTCGGTGGTGACGGAGCGTGCATGGAATAGTACAGTGTACCTTTGTACAGGTTAACTCAATGCTTGATATGTGTGCAAGAATGGACGGTGTGCTTTTGCAATGAACAGAGAATACGTAAAAATAAAAATAAAAAAATATCAACAGATTAAGTATAAAATCGGAAGCGTAAAAAGACGAAAAATATATATCAGGTGGCGGTGTATATGTGTGCGTGTGTGAACGTGTAGCGATCGTGAACAGGTTTCTATCGGTGGCGTGTGAGAGTGAGCATAGATGATCGGCTAGTTAATTTCAAAACGAACGACTGGACTTCACCTCACCTGGTGACAGTTTCAACTAGTTGCTGGAACATTTAAATATTTCCATTACAGCCGCGGTCGGGCTTACGTAATACATCTCATAGCAGCATACTCGCCCGCTCTCATTCGACTGATGGAACGATCAAATATTTTCTTTAAAAATAAAATTTAAAAAAAAAAAATGTCGGAACGGAGCACGACTCGGAAAATTCCTTTAAAATTTGGGTTCTAAGTGTTGAGATTCAAACGTTTTTATCACTCTGGCAAAATTTTACCCCTCCCAACCTCGAAAAATGAAAATTAAAAAGTATGCTACATATATTACACGAAGAGTCATGTATAATACATACACATGATGATAGAAGGCGCGGGTATGGGAAAGCGAGTACACTTTCATGGCGGCTAAGGCTATGTTGAATATATGTGTGGAAACGGTGCGAGCGCATTTACAGATAGCAGTATGAACGGGGAATCGTGAAAATTTGAAGAAATTTTGGGGAAACTTGGGTGAATTTTAACCATATGGATACAAATTGGGGTGAACTTTCAGCACCTGTTCGCTAATTGGGGTGGATTTTGTCTACCTTGATGGGAATTAGGGATCGAATTAGCGGAACTGTCCAGGAAAATTGGGGGGGGGGGGACTTGGGTTAAATTTGATCGCATGGACATAAATTGGGGTAACTTTGGGCTCTAAAAGAGAAATTTGGGTTAATTTTTAGCACCCTGATGAGAATTTGGGGTGAAATTTCAGCAGCTGCCCGGGAAAATAGGGGGAAACCTGGACACTCGGGGTACCTACTCATGGGGAAAATCGGGGGAAACTTGGGGTAACTTTGGGCTCCAAGTCAGAAATTGGGGTGAGTTTTGAGCACCAGGGGACAGATTGGGGTGAATTTTGGACATCTGGACATAAATTGGGGTGAGTTTTGAGCACAGGGGCACAAATTGGGGTGAATTTTGA
This sequence comes from Icerya purchasi, assembly GCA_039619475.1. Lineage (NCBI taxonomy): Eukaryota > Metazoa > Arthropoda > Insecta > Hemiptera > Monophlebidae > Icerya > Icerya purchasi. The sequence continues at coordinate 493,834,151 of CM077116.1, forward strand.
GCACCGGGGGACAAATAGGGGTTGGTGACGTCAGACCCGCCAGTCCCCGCTTTTTTAAGCTACTCCAGTGCTGTACAGCAATCGTGCAGTCTAACTGACTCTGCTGCCCCTGAGACTTCGAAGGAGCATGCCGCCGGTGACTGATAACCTATTGCCTTCGCTCCATCTGTGTAGAGGCATGCATGGTCTGTGTAGCTTGCTATGATATTTGTTGCTATTTGTGCTATGTTTGGGGGGTATTGTGCTTTGTTAAATTTTCTCAGCGATATGTTGATGTTTGTGATTGGCTGACTTCAAGGTGGTGCGGTTGCTGCGAAGTCTGGCAGAGTTCTTGGGACTGAAAAGATTTGGAAACGACCCATAATCGAAAAAAGTTCGGGCACTGGGTCATTCCCAAACCTCATATTAGGAGATATTGTCGGGGTTTTGGTACTACCGAGGAGGGTGCTCAATTCTTTAAAGTTATAGTACTTCCTATAGTAGGACAGCGGGGGACAACCTGCCAGTGCATACAAACTTATAACCGGAGAAGAGGGATGAGCAGAAAGGATAGATCGGAGGGCAGCAGAATGTATAGGATCTAAGGATCTTAGCACACTTTTAGCGGCTGAGGAGTACACCTGGCACCCATAATTGATTCGTGAAAGGATAATCGATCTGTAAATTGTAAGAAGTAATTTTGAGTTTATATTGTACTTGTAATTTGATAGATATTTCAGGATAGACAAGGATTTTAGGCATTTGGTTTTGAGCTCAGCTATGTGAGAGCGCCAGGAAAGTTTTTTATCAAATATTAGGCCTAGAAACTTGACTGATGGACGATTTGGGATAGGAAAACCATTTAGACTCAGGAATATGCTGGGAAGTGGGTTTTGGCGTTCCCTGTGGAAATCAACACATATTGTTTTTGTTAAGGAAAAGGTCAGACCGTTATCATTGGACCACTTCTGTAAATTTTCGATGGATTTTTGGAGGATATTTTGAGCGTTTATAGGATGGTTGGACGATAAGGATATATTCAGGTCATCAACGTAGAGCCGGGACGTTACTGGGGCGGCAAGACAGTCGGTTATGCCATTGATATAATATATGAGCTAGGTTGCGCTTAAAGCAGAGCCTTGTGGTACGCCATTTTCCAACAGCATCAGTTCAGACGTTGACGAACCAGTCGTAACTTGGATCGTTCTATTGTCTAAGAAGCTGTGTAGGTATTTACTCAATTTTCCGGCGATTCCCGCCGTTCGCAGTTTTAGTAGTAAGCCATGACGCCGCAGGCGGTCAAATGCTTTTTCTAAATCGAAGAATACTGCGTAGAGGTGCTGATGGCGATGAAATGCCGATAAAATCTGCCTTTGCAGGCTAAGTAGCTAGCTGACTGCCGATCTTGCCTCTCGCCCGCCGGCTTGGTTAGGAGACAGAAGACTTTTCTGTTCTAGGAAAAACATGAGGCGCCTATTAACCATCTTTCCCAGCGTTTTGGAAATGACACTAAGCAATGAAATAGGGCGGTAACTTTCGGGAAGAGTAGGATCTTTATTTTCCTTTAGTATTGGAATGATGATTAATCTATTAAGGAAAGTTTCGACTAAAATCATGAACATTAAGAATAAAAAAAATTACTTGTTAGAAATTTTAAACTGGGTACTAGGATACCTTTAACGACTTCAATAGATAAATGGAAAGGTTATGATTTCGAGACTGAGTGAAATAAGTATGATATTGATATTTTCCTGACATGCGTAAACAAAAGGCGACAGTGACTGTCCTGGAGAAAGTTTTCACTCTAGTAGTTTCCCGTTGCTTTCCAGAGATGTAGGACAGTAACTCTCCTAACTGTAGCTGAGGACGCCGCCATTTGAATGTCTGAGTCGTTGTGCCGCCGCCCCTAGGATAGGTAACCTGTCTCTGTCCCCATCCGGTTCAGTCAGTCCGATTCCCAGATTCTATCTGGTACTTGCACTAAGGTAGAACAGGGAATCAAAGTGAATGGAAAAACCATTAACAACTTCAGATACGCTGATGATACGGAAATTATCGCAGGTACCATCGAGGATCTACAGAGCATCATAATAAACGCAATAAACGAAGTTGGAATGCAGTATGGTTTGGTCGTAAATGTAAAGAAAACCGAATTTATGGTTGTTAGCAGTAGGAAACATCCAGATGAAACTTTGCAAATAGGTGGAAAACAGATTCAGAGAGTATCATCGTTCAAATACCTGGGGTTGTAACGCTGAATGAAAAAAATGACGACGATGAAGAGTAGGACAAGCAAAAAGCACGCACGGAAAACTGTGCGCGTATTTAGCGTGTAGAGACGTACCATTTAACTTGAACATTGAAATAGTCAAGTGCTAAGTTTGGCCGGTGTTACTGTACGCAGCTGAGACTTGGTCGCCTGGAGGTTTGCAAAATGTGGTTAATGCGGAGAATGCTACGCACACCATGGATAGAGGTCTCGAATTCAGAGGTAATGAAACGTGCCGGCGTAGAACGAGAAATCCTAGAGACTATCAAATCTAGGAAAATTGCCTATTTGGGACATATCCTTCGAGGAGAGAAATATGTAATTCCGAAACTGATGATAACTGGCAGAATGAAAGGTAAACGAGGAATCGGACGGAAACAACATTCATGGCCCACTGCGTCAATGGACTGGAATTGGAGACGCGGAGAATATTTTCCGATTGGTGGAGACCGGCGAAGTACGTGGACAAGTGGGATAGTGATCGCCAACGCGCTATGTAGCGTACGGCACCTGAAGAAAAAGATTGATCTTTCATATAGCTTGGGACGGGCGTATAAATTGCATTTCTAGTTATTTTGTGTAGGGAATTCTTCCGTATTGTAAATAGCAGTATTATATAAGTGCCAAATTTATTTTGTTATTATTATATTATGGAAGATTTGTAATATTAGTGTGTTTCAGAATTGTTGATATAATTTATATTCAATCAGTTTTATATGATCAATTATTGTGTGATTTATTACAAATAAACGATATAGCTACGTTGAACAATTAAGGACGTGCGGTTGCCTTGTGGGTTCTCTATAGGTTATTTATCAAAAAATAGAATAAAACAATGGACGTGCGAATTATTTAAATTTAGAAAATTTTGTTAAAGTCCAGGCCCGTTGTCCTCATCGAAACGGGGAATGTGAAATGTGCCATTTTTTGTTCGCTCGCTCTGGAACAAGTTTGTTGGACGAGCAAATTTTTCTTAGCGATTAAATTTTCAGATCGCTGTTCAATCATTGTTCACTTCGTTTTTTGTTTCTCAAAGTGTTCACTTATCAGTAAAAAGATATGCACACAAGAGCGTGACGACGATATGTGTGTTTGTTAGATCAAGAGTAGTGTTTCATCTCTTAGGGTGGACAGATTTTTTACTCGGCATTTTAGAAAATTTTAAAATACAGATTTAGTTTTTGATCAGAGTTTTAAATCAGTTCGAGTCCTTTTGACTTGTGCCGAAATTTCGGGTTCGGTGAAAACATTTATTTATCAGATGTAATGTATCTGATTATTATCAAGTTCGTTGATGGTTATAATTTGATATTTAATTTTGCCCCCTGAATAAAAACGAATACTATCTTTTCAACGTTTCGTGTTTTTAGTGAAGAATTTAAGTAATTTGACGTTCCTGTTTTTAACTCTTTTCCAATTTAGCAGTTCAGATTTGAATTTTCCCCGGTATTTTTTAATATTCATGTGTAATTTTAATAATTTCTTTAATTTAAAATGTGAATATATTTTTAATTTTATCGATTACGTTGGAGTCGATTGGCCAGGTAATCCCATAGAAAAACCGCCAGTGCACAATACCATATTACAGATTTCTCGTTGAAAAGAAAACGTGCCAGCCTTCACTCATTTAAAAAAATTTCAAGCAAGTTTGTTTTTCTTTTTCAGATTAGTTACTCTGAAATCATGGAGGAGATTGAACCGTCCGCGGATGAGCGCGTTTTTTCAATAATAACGATAGATAACGGATATTTGATGGACAGGTATTTTAGTCCGCCCGAAGTTATGCAGAAGTTAAACGAATCTAGGAAATCTTGTTCCGCTTCTTGTGACATAATAATAGAGGTCGGCGTCGAACGGTTTTTCTGCCATAAGGCGATCCTGATGGAATGCATTCCATTGTTCGATGCAATGCTTAAACCCTCTTCTAAAGAAAGCGGTGAAAATGTGATCACGTTGAAGAATTTGGACGCGAAAGTCTTCGCCACTGTACTGGAATGGGTATATAGCGGAAAACTGAAGTTTCCGTTGCCCAAAGACATAGCGGGCGCGTTGAATCTAATCACGGTTTGCGATTATTTAGTAATGACTGATACACTAAAGATAATTTTGGATGGTTTTCGGCATTACCTAAACTCGGAGACTGTATGCGATCTATGCGTTTGCCTCGCTGAATCTGGTTGCAGATCAAAGGACCTTCTGAAAATGGTGTACAACTTTTTTCTACTATGTTTTCCGCTTATTTGTCGCTCAAAACGTTTTCATTTGATCCCGTTCTCTGTATTGGAGAAAATCCTGAAGAACGATTTCGTTAACGCGACCAAAGGAGATATTCGGTTGGCAATCAATAGATGGGTCTCTTATGATAAACCGAACCGATTGAAATACGTTAATCAGCTTGCCGACACTGTCCGAATTCCGTATTTGTACAGTGTATCTGGAAGAGGCGACAAACGAGTCAGTTACATTAGAACATTATGGACCAAGGTTTGCTTACTGATAGCGAAGAAACGTAGTAATCCGACCAAACAAAAAGTAATCCACGGCGTTAACGTGTTTGTGGAATCACTAATTGATGAATCGGCATATAAAAGTAAATATTTTGTCTTTTTGTCTGCATCTGTAAGCTTGAAAATATTATTGCTATAATGATGTCCGCTGTAATGGTAAATCGCTCGAATCCGTGTTCAGTATGGCTGAGGACACATACGAGTGTGTCGAAATGTTTCAAGGTTTTCAAATTAGAGTCAAATTTTTATTCCAAATCCACTGGTGATACGATAAATGATACTTATTTTCGTTGTTTGAACAACACCGATTAATGCTGGTTATCTTTACTCATTGTCAGTCTTCTTCCCTTTAGCGACCATAGAGTATTCAATATGGTCAGCTTAAAAAATTTTTAATACATGTATTTCAATCATACTAGCTCTTTGGACGGGAGCAGTGTGTTGCATTCTGGCGTTGGACAATAATGATTTAAAACGCCAAGATATTCGTATGGATTTCATAATAAGTGTACGTGGCTGCTGGAAATATCGTTATTCTACGCATTCGGAAAAACCAATTGAAAAATGCCAAAGTTGGCCATGTTGGATTTTGTGTAGGGAAGCGGTCAAAAATTTCTCCAATGCTACCAGTGAAGAAGTTTCGGCGGCTGCTTATGCGGAAAATAAAGTTTTCGTTAGTGGAGATACTGACGGTTCGAAATGGTATAAAACCGGTTTCGTATACAACGTTAGATCCAACAGTTGGAGCAATTTGCGAAATGTCCCAGCATCTACTGCTACCCTTCGAATATCGTTTACGGGCTGTGGATGAACACTGTGCGAACACGTGCCTTAGTTGGTGCCGCTGGTCTGCGCCGGATCGCTTTAAATATATTACTGCGCGATACGATTCGGGGACTATATTTCCTGCAGCTGTTGATTAGGGAGTAGTTAATAAATCTGCGTTCTGGCAGCTCTGACGTCACAACCCCTAAACGCGTGCAGAGGGCTGAAAGTAACGTAAGTATTTCATCAGGGAGGCAAAAACTAACCCAATTTTTTATTCCGACGCCGAAAATTCACCCAAGTTTCCCCCAATTTCCCCAAAATTCCCCCCGTGCGTTCCCCTGCACATTTCCGATAAACTGAACCGATTATTAATTAACATAAGTAAATTAATTAATGTCTGAATGTAACCCAAGTCCCCGCCCGCCCCTCCCGCCGAAAGCGTTACCGCGATTTTTCAAAATTCCAGGCTTAAGTATGAAAATTCCAAAATGTAACCCAAGTATGGTATTTAAAGCTAAAATTTAACCCAACACCCCCGTTCGCCCCTCACACATGTATATTACGATCCCGCGCACGCTCCGGTCGCCACCGCGAAAGCGCACGCGCCGTTCCCACGCATACTCCGATCTCCGCCGCGATATCACATCCGCACAAGCGTTCCGTTCACGATACCACAATTTTTTTATAAAATTAAATTAACTATTTTTTTTTATTTACCGGATTCCCCGATCATACAGACAAATGCGAAAGCACACGCACTGTTCCCGCGCATATATCTAACATAACGTTCTCCACAAAAAAAGCGCACACGCCGTTCCTCCGCATGCCTCCCACGTTCACGATACCAAGATTATTTTTAATATTTCAAAGTCTAAGTATGGAAATTTCAAAATTAGCCTAAATATGTTTTTTATTTTTCCGATTCCCTGATCTTACTGCCATATGCCATGGCGCACGTCCCGATCCCGCGCATATATCTAACATACCGTTAGCCTCCGCAAAAGCGCACGCGCCGATCCCGCGCACTCATTGTTTGCTTGCGGATACCGCATTTTTAAAAATATTTCAAAGCCTAAGTATATATTATTATTCATACACTGATCAATTTTTTAAGGATCTTTCGTATTTTTACAAGTATAGACGCACCCGCGACGAAAAATTCTCCGATCATAGCATTGCATGCAATCATCACCGCGTTATAGTATTTTTTTAATTATTATTTTTTTTCACATAACAACCCAATCCCTGCTCTGTTGGCTAAACCTACAAGGTTATCCAAAAACATTTACAAATTAACAAATCAATTATTTCTATACTCAAAAACTATCCTTAGTCTCCTTTACCCTTTCCACCCTCTTTTCCAATCGATTATAATATACATTATTTATTTTTTCTTATCCTTCCATCATCTTACACACTATGGTAGCTTAACATCCAATCCTGCACATACCGCTGCCGCTGTTTTAATATCTAATATATAGCATTCTATTTACTTTTACTACGACCATTAAACCCCCGATCAACGCTCCCGACGCTTCCGTCATTTCATATTGAGATGTAATTATTTTTTTATGTGACCGCTATGAATGCCCACCGTCCATTCCTACACACTCATCTGTTGTCGTTAGTTCTCATATCGTTCATAATAACTTTTTTCAATTCCAAATATTATGGAATTATTCCAATTATATTTTTTTTATGCTTCCGACCATTTCTTCCGACTGTTGATAAATTTTTATTTTTTCTCCGATTCTAAAAATAAATCTCTCGATACCTTCACTGCCATGAATGTGCACACACCCTCTGCAGTTAGTTTCCATATCGATCATAATAATTTTTTTTCAAATCTAACTATTATAGAATTAACCAAAGTATATTTTCTTCACTTCAGATCATTTCTTCCGACTGTCCATAATTTTTTTATATTTTTTTCTACGGTTCAAAAAATAAATCCGACGAAGTCTTCATCAATATGATTGTACACAACATATTCCCTCGCACTCAAATGCTACCGTTAGTTCTCACATCATTCATAATAATTTTTCATGTCTAAGTATTACTGAATTATTCTGAGTATATTTTTTCACCTCCAAAAATTTTTTCCAAACATGGGTAATAAAATTAATTCAAGTATATTTTTTTATTTAACACAGTTTCAAAATTTCTCCCTCCCCTATCCATCCTACACAAATTACAAATCTTTCGTATTATTTTTCATGACTACATCCATCCGAAGCTACAGTGAAACCTAACCAACCATTCCCACGTTCACATATGCTAGAGCTGGTTTCCATATCATTCATATTAATTTTTTTCCGAGTCTATTAGTTTAAGAATATTTTTATTTATTTCAATCTCTAAATATTTTTTTTCTGAGTATTTTGTATTATACATATTTTTTCCCCTCTCTATTATGTCTGCACACAGTCGTAACGAAAAAATGCGCTGCTCATATCCTTACATGCATGTTGTCATGACCTTGAATTCTTTCGTGTGACAATCAATATTATGTCTGCTGGGATCTTCCCCTTCATATCTTTTGTCGAAACCTGTTCACATGTACACACATACACACAAACACATATATCCAAAAGATCATCTGCAAACTTCGACCGTACACACCTACAACCAACTTTCACCAAAGGAATGTGGGTTTTCTGTTTTCTGGTGCAGCCCTCCCTTTTCAAAGGCAAGCATCGAGCTAGATTGTCGAACGGATCTGATCGTGCAGTCAGTATTAGTGTTATGTCAAACGTGTGCATTTTGTAGAATCTGTGTTCTTCACGCGTTATTAAAGATTTTCCTTAACTTTAGAAGTAATAATTTTCTACGTTTTTAGTAAAAAGTTAAAAATATTATTCAAACATGAATAACAATGCCGATCCGATTGATATTAAAACCGCTGAATTTATTCAGAATTCATTTTCGAGTGATAGCGGCTCGCATTCGTCTTCTTCACCTCCAACACCACAATGTGATGATGGTTATACATCAGAAGAATCAACATCTTTTGTATGTAAAATCGTTGATCCCGTATTATTATCAGAACAAGTGGATGTAGCGGAATATTTTGTAGATATCAGCATCCATATAGATTGTAATTATAGTTTCCGAGTAACCGAACTAGCAATGATTGATATGTCTGGCGGGAAGTGTTTGCATACGCTGTATAAACCAAGCAGAGCATGGCATGCATCAAAAATGCCGCATTTACAATGTTCTTCAGTGAGTTATTACTTGAAAAACCCTTCATTATTTCCCTGTCGGGAAGAAATATTCATGGCACGCGATATATTCACAATATTGTCCCAAAAACCGAGAGCTCGCGTATATATTTTAACAGTATATGCTAAACTTACACTAATGGAACTTAACGAAAAGTCTGAATTGTTGCGTGACTTAGACTATGAAATCGTTAATATGGATCATGTCTTTCGAATGCCTAGTATTGAGGTTCTACATGAAGAGTATTTTGGTATAAGCAATTTGGTAACTTGTAAACACCATAATGAAAATGATAGTTTTCATTGTGCAGTGAAAAACGTTATGGTGATAAAGACCTGGTATGATCATGTTATCCATCCGCTGAAGCTTATGAATAATCTCAATATAAATGATTTAAGTCAGTTGTTCATTACAGTCACCAAAGAAATGATAATTACATTATTTCCGAGTTGTGTTGGAGACATTTATATATTTTTACCAGATAGATTAAAACAGGATGATACGATAAAATCACTTCTACCATGTTTTGAACATGAGAATGATGAAGAATATTATTTCGTTGACGATACATTACGACATAGTACTCGAAATTGTATGAAAGTAAAAGATTGTATCGATTGTCAACGTACAATTCGCGCGGATTAAAAATTCATTAATTCATTCGTTTTAATAATTTTGTAAATATTTATATGTATATATTTGTATATATTTTTCCCTCGATACATTCATTCTCCTATTGTATATATTTTTTCCTTTTCCCTCGATATCCGTTCGTTCGTTCATTCTATTGTATATATTTTTTTCCTACATATTTTTCGTCTTTTTCCGATCTTTTTCGATTTACGTTTATTTAATTTATTTCTCTATCTACCTCTGTCTTCCCCTCTTAACTTGAAGTACTGGTAATGATGAACTTTTTTCAAAAATCTGAACCAGTTGTGTAAAATGTATATAATTATTGTTTAATTTTCGAATATAATCTTGCTTAATTTGTTCATATCTTTATAGATTAAAAAATTATATTTTTGCCTGTAATATTCCATCTTTTTTCTTTCTGTAACACACGAATCTAACTGTTCAACTTTTTCACGTACATCACATATTTCCGCAGCTGTGAGAGATTTCATCTGTTTGTAGGATACAACCTCGGACTCTGATGGTTCTCTCAAAAATTTTTAAAATCTTTCGTAATCGCATTAAAAAAAAAAAAAAAATACATATATGGTTTAATATTTTATATTTTGTAAATACTTTTTCGCGATATATACGAAATCATTCTAAGATTCATTGATGTTAAATGTATAGAAAGAGACAGGTAGAAGAAACCTGGTAGTTTACGAGACATAGAATGTTCGAAGAAAAAACGCGCTAGCACGAGCAGATCAGGGTTGCAACGTGCGAGCGAGAGACTGCATGCATGTATGTGTGTGCGATAAAGGGAGATAATCTCCAGAACAACAACTTGATTGTAAAAAAAAAAACGTCGAAATCGTCTCTAGCCACCCCCCGAACAAGAGACGTATCGAAAACAAAAAAATAAAGGCAGTCTAAAAAAAAACTTCTTTTTTTCATTCATAGTATTTTGTTGTTAGAATACTTATGGTCGTTGCCGTTCTCGATCGCGCTCCACTGTAAAGACCTCTGAACACGCAATACTAACGTTGCCAACACTAAGTTCCATATCGAATATAATATTTTTTCCTGTGTTATAAAATTATCCCAAGTATATTTTTATTCTTTCGTTACGCTAAAAGTTTTTCAAATCTTTTTTAATATATATCGTGCACACAAATGTACGCCGCAGACACTTCTCGTTTCATTACCACTAATATATCTATACGTTCATTGTCTCTATTCTGATCATAATATAGTTTTTTTCAGGAAAATCGTAGAAAATGGCTCTTCGCTCCGTTCATACTATGTAATCTATTTCCAAAATTTAAATCATGCCTAATTACTTTAAAATCAGCCTAAATATATTTTATCATTTCCAAAATTAATAATCTCATTACAGATCATTATCTCATTTCCCGATCGTACATAATATATATATTTTTTTTGTTATTATTTTATTTGTTTCCGTAAGAATTCTGGATATTATTCATATCAAACATTTGACCTTCACATTGTACCTATATACTCATCTGTTTCAAAATTTTCAAAATAAGTATTATAAATAAATCCAAGTATACTATCCCAATATAAAAAAAAACTCACATTGCATCTCCCATCAAACAATTAATTTTTTAGTATATCATACATATTATTTTTTTATCGTTTAAATTTTTCTTCAATTTGCAACTGTCATAATCTATAGAAAACGTCTTGTTGACTAGATGCATGACGAATACACTCCTTATAATTACATCATGAAATCATTTTTTCTTTAATTATTTTTTAACATCATGAAATTATAGTAGTATTTTTTAATTTTTTATTTTTCATACATGACAAAGATATTGAATTCATCACATCTATAAATGCATTCACTGTACGTCTCCATTAAACTATCATGAATTTTTAAAATTAGCCCAAACATACTATTTTTCACTATAAATTACGGTCGCTCCTGTAATTTTTTCTATATAATCACTAACCTACGAAATCACTTCGATCGTTTCACTCATACCGAAGCAATCACTCCTTTTCCTTCATACTATCTATCTTCAAAGTCTAATAATATAACATGAAATTAGTCTAAATATAAAAATCCTGCAACATGTTTTAAAATTAGTCGAAGTGGACTATTTTTTTACTATCAAATCCGATCATACATCATTTTTTTTCTATATTATCATTATTGCAAGACCCTACAAAATCGTTTCGCTCATTTTACTTATAGCAATGCAATCAATCCTTTTTTCCTAGTGCTAGCGATCTTTAAAATTTAATACTATAATACGAAATTATTCTAAATATACGTTCATGCTAGCAAAATTATTACATCACCCCTTTTTTCTACTCAATTGTATGTATGTTTCCGAGAAATCTCATTATATATTTTCAAAATTAACTCCAGCCCACGTACTATTTTTATATTTCACTTATTTATAATTGTTTTAATCATATCTGATGCAAGACCCTGTAAAAGAATACAAGCAATTCCCACACATATAATTATTGTTCAGAGGTGTTGTGGGCATACTTTATCATATACTTTTGTAAGCTCATACCGAACGGACTTCATAACCTTTTATCATTCATTTAGATGCGGAGACGCACAACTTTTAGCGGAGCAATCTATTCTTTGCTAAACTGATGATTGAAGGCATCCTTTTTTTTTTCTCCAAAAAAGCATGGAATAGCGAGGATTTTTTTACACGCTCAAAATAAATGAGATAATTATTTCTCTATATTTAATACATTACCAAGAATGTATATATCACTCGATTGACTCTTTCACTCATTCGTCGATTTCAAATGCGAAGGAAATTTTCATACCATGCTTTATTCATACATTTTATTTCTAAAACCCTATCACTTGAATAGAATGTTATAGGGCTGTTGTAAATGTATGAGTCTTATTATTTGAAATATAAAATTTGAAGGAAATTTATATATCTTGCATCGTTTTAAGATGTTTTATTTTTACATTTTTTTTTAATCTCCCTCTTACTATTATTTTTGAAATGGAGGTTGATGACTATGATTAGTATTTGTGATTATAGAGGGAGAGGTAAACGTTTTCCTCACTTTTGACTAATTGTAACCAATTTTCCAATGATTTTTTCACCATTTTTCATACATCTTACTACTTTTATGTTTGTTTTAATCAATTTTTCGCTATTTCACATCATTTTCCAGTGTTTTTTAGTACTTTTTACAAAATTTTCCTTGATCTTTCAACATGTTTGACAAGTTTTTTTCTTTTCTTTCTTACATCTCATTACTATTTCATTAATCGTCAATGATAACAGTACATATTTATGTTTTCAAATCTTACACTTCATCTGTACACATCTATGGCTTGTTGATTATTGTAGGTCTACAATCACTATCTCCATTTGATTATTGGATTTAATATTCACATCTTTGAACGTTTGATTTAATGAATTGACATGGACTTTGTATTTCGCTCGCCCGCTCAATATCTTCATCAGTCTATTATACCATCGTTTAATAAGAGCATCCATAAGGTTCGAGACGATTACTGGATGTTTTCTCAACACATTTACAGACCTACCCCCGTACACTAAGGAAATCTTTAAACATCTCTGTAATCACTCCTTTTAAGCTAGAGGGGGCAAGGGACTCCTATAATCGTTTTGACAATCAACACATCGTCGTCTATTGTCATGTCTTTACTCGCCGTTGCACAGACATGTAGTAAACGTTTTTTTCTTTTACAATTTTCTTATATTTCAACACTATTACAACATTTTACATCATTTCTAACTAATTTTAATCAGTTTTACATTATTTCTTAACATGTTCTTATGTTTTAGGGTCTTTTTGCGCTATTTTTTTCACCAATTGATGCTTTTTCTCAGAATTTTCTTGCGTTTTAGTGTCTTTCACACAATTTTACTCAATTTTCATCATCTTCGTCAGTTTTTCATTTATCTCATACATTATATGTCTAAATGTGTCGAATATCCATCCTTTTAACTACAAATATTTTATAATTTGATATGGTCATAGATAATAACAAAAGATTTAATTCAATATTGTTTACAATTTATTCAATAATTTTTATGACATTCATCATAATCAATAAAAATAATCATTGCTTCATTGCTTCAATGTTAAATTCTAATATATCATTATCAGCTATTAATATTTTACACCATAAAACGTCTAATTTAACTGAATATATCCTTCTTCAGCCAACTTTTCTTCAATCATCCGAATTTCAGTATCTAAACCATTATTTCCTGATTGTTTAGATTTGTGTAGTACCAATAATCGTTCAACCAATTCATTAGGATCGTCAGAATAATTGAAATGAGAGTCTTCAAGATTTACTTTGCGAACAGTTCTATATGCACGTTTCTTTTTCGTTTTACCTGGATAAACTTTTACATTTTTTATGATGGATTGAAACAGAGGACGTATTATTTTTCTGTATTTAGGAAGCGGAGTACCCTTTAATACACCAGTAACACGTACGTGAGCTCCGGTAAATCCCAGTATTTGTTTATATAAAGCTAAATCATTATTTGTATATTTATTCTCATCAACATTTGTTTCCATCAGTAAATGAATCAGTCCTTGTGTGTAAGGAAATTTAGATAGTGTTCTTCCTTTTCCTAAATAAATTTCACCACACTTTCGATTTCACGAAATTGGTGTTGAACCCATCATATACTCATGAGTGTTAGCATTATATTGTATTCCATACACAGGATCATTTGGTACAGGTTCACCGCCATCTATTTGAAATGGAGCCATTTCATGTATGTTAATAGCCTTATATCCAGACTTATTATCGCGATTTTCATATTCTTCTTCATTTTCAATATCAGTCTCATAATCACGTTTCCAGCTGTCATTATAAAGTTTGTGACGTTTCACCATTGATGTATCATCACTTATTCCATCAGAATCATTTTTCATCCTTTTAGGTATTTGTAATGTTTCCCGAATATCCAATAACTGTTTTGTAACAGGTTCAAGCATGATAGATGACATATTTGTAATAGATTTCCAGGTCTGTAATGCATTATATTTTTTCATTATATCGCTGCGTATCCTTTCCAGTTCACTTTTAAGAATTGCTTCTTTATTTATTCCATTATTACCAACATTAACCATCACTTTACTCATTGACATCATTATTACAGATAATTAAAAATTTATCAAAACACACATGTACAACTTCTCTATGTATACATTTCACAATCAATTTTGATCACAGAGAGTTAATGTATATTCATCATCAGTAATTTATAGAATGTTTTTCAAGGCTTAAAGAAATATACAGTGCTAACATGCTTACTATATACATACTGTATTTCAATCTGTTCCCTAAATACACTATTTATGAAACAAATTCTTTATAAATAAATATAAACACCAAAAATGGGGTAAGAAATCTTAATGTAATTTAAGAATCATATTATTTATTTTTCAATATACCAATATCTCAAAATATGTGATAACACCTAAATTTTAACCAATGATATTACAAAATCTAGAGCAGTGTGATTCACACACATATATATCTACATATATATCTACATATATACATATATATCTACATATATACATACATATCTACATATACACATACATATCTACATATATACATATATATATCTACATATATACATATATATATATCTACATATATACATATATATATATATATATATATATATATATATATATCTCTACATATATACATATATATATATATCTACATATATATATCTACATATATATATATATATATATATATATATATATATATATATATATATATCTACATATATACATATATATCTACATATATACATATATATCTACATATATACATATTTATCTACATATATACATACCTATATACATATATACATGCATATATCTACATATATACATATATATCAACATATACACATATATATCTACATATATACATATATATCGACATGTACTAATATATATCTACATATGACATGCTATACTTTATGAGATGAGTATGTTACAGAATTCAATTATCAACTAACAATATTGTTATACAAACATAATTTATAAAATGATATAAATTTCACAAATGTCACTAAAGGTACATGTTTTTCTTTTTGGGACATTCTACACAAAATTACTCAACAACACTACACTTTAAATAATTTTTAACAAAAATTATAATTTTTTTATATTATTTACTATTTTTTATTACTGAAATTATACTTCACGTTATATAAGTTATACAAATTTCAATATATCAAGCTAGGGTGGATTTGCTTGAAATGTAACATCGGCCTAAGCAGTTGATGGAATAAAAGTGAATTTGTCATATTTTATAGTTTTGAGGGGGCTTGTTTCTGTATTATTGAAGATGGATCATATGGTGGTATTTGAAACAAGCCCCCTCAAAACTATAAAATATGACAAATTCACTTTTATTCCATCAACTGCTTAGGCCGATGTTACATTTCAAGCAAATCCACCCTAGCTTGATATATTGAAATTTGTATAACTTATATAACGTGAAGTATAATTTAAGTAATAAAAAATAGTAAATAATATAAAAAAATTATAATTTTTGTTAAAAATTATTTAAAGTGTAGTGTTGTTGAGTAATTTTGTGTAGAATGTCCCAAAAAGAAAAACATGTACCTTTAGTGACATTTGTGAAATTTATATCATTTTATAAATTATGTTTGTATAACAATATTGTTAGTTGATAATTGAATTCTGTAACATACTCATCTCATAAAGTATAGCATGTCATATGTAGATATATATTAGTACATGTCGATATATATGTATATATGTAGATATATATGTGTATATGTTGATATATATGTATATATGTAGATATATATATATATATATATATATATATATATATATGTAGATATATATATATATGTATATATGTAGATATATATATATATATATATATATGTATATATGTAGATATATATATATATATATATATATATATATATATATATATATATATATATGTAGATATATATATATGTATATATGTAGATATATATATGTATATATGTAGATATGTATGTGTATATGTAGATATGTATGTATATATGTAGATATATATGTATATATGTAGATATATATGTGTGTGAATCACACTGCTCTAGATTTTGTAATATCATTGGTTAAAATTTAGGTGTTATCACATATTTTGAGATATTGGTATATTGAAAAATAAATAATATGATTCTTAAATTACATTAAGATTTCTTACCCCATTTTTGGTGTTTATATTTATTTATAAAGAATTTGTTTCATAAATAGTGTATTTAGGGAACAGATTGAAATACAGTATGTATATAGTAAGCATGTTAGCACTGTATATTTCTTTAAGCCTTGAAAAACATTCTATAAATTACTGATGATGAATATACATTAACTCTCTGTGATCAAAATTGATTGTGAAATGTATACATAGAGAAGTTGTACATGTGTGTTTTGATGAATTTTTAATTATCTGTAATAATGATGTCAATGAGTAAAGTGATGGTTAATGTTGGTAATAATGGAATAAATAAAGAAGCAATTCTTAAAAGTGAACTGGAAAGGATACGCAGCGATATAATGAAAAAATATAATGCATTACAGACCTGGAAATCTATTACAAATATGTCATCTATCATGCTTGAACCTGTTACAAAACAGTTATTGGATATTCGGGAAACATTACAAATACCTAAAAGGATGAAAAATGATTCTGATGGAATAAGTGATGATACATCAATGGTGAAACGTCACAAACTTTATAATGACAGCTGGAAACGTGATTATGAGACTGATATTGAAAATGAAGAAGAATATGAAAATCGCGATAATAAGTCTGGATATAAGGCTATTAACATACATGAAATGGCTCCATTTCAAATAGATGGCGGTGAACCTGTACCAAATGATCCTGTGTATGGAATACAATATAATGCTAACACTCATGAGTATATGATGGGTTCAACACCAATTTCGTGAAATCGAAAGTGTGGTGAAATTTATTTAGGAAAAGGAAGAACACTATCTAAATTTCCTTACACACAAGGACTGATTCATTTACTGATGGAAACAAATGTTGATGAGAATAAATATACAAATAATGATTTAGCTTTATATAAACAAATACTGGGATTTACCGGAGCTCACGTACGTGTTACTGGTGTATTAAAGGGTACTCCGCTTCCTAAATACAGAAAAATAATACGTCCTCTGTTTCAATCCATCATAAAAAATGTAAAAGTTTATCCAGGTAAAACGAAAAAGAAACGTGCATATAGAACTGTTCGCAAAGTAAATCTTGAAGACTCTCATTTCAATTATTCTGACGATCCTAATGAATTGGTTGAACGATTATTGGTACTACACAAATCTAAACAATCAGGAAATAATGGTTTAGATACTGAAATTCGGATGATTGAAGAAAAGTTGGCTGAAGAAGGATATATTCAGTTAAATTAGACGTTTTATGGTGTAAAATATTAATAGCTGATAATGATATATTAGAATTTAACATTGAAGCAATGAAGCAATGATTATTTTTATTGATTATGATGAATGTCATAAAAATTATTGAATAAATTGTAAACAATATTGAATTAAATCTTTTGTTATTATCTATGACCATATCAAATTATAAAATATTTGTAGTTAAAAGGATGGATATTCGACACATTTAGACATATAATGTATGAGATAAATGAAAAACTGACGAAGATGATGAAAATTGAGTAAAATTGTGTGAAAGACACTAAAACGCAAGAAAATTCTGAGAAAAAGCATCAATTGGTGAAAAAAATAGCGCAAAAAGACCCTAAAACATAAGAACATGTTAAGAAATAATGTAAAACTGATTAAAATTAGTTAGAAATGATGTAAAATGTTGTAATAGTGTTGAAATATAAGAAAATTGTAAAAGAAAAAAACGTTTACTACATGTCTGTGCAACGGCGAGTAAAGACATGACAATAGACGACGATGTGTTGATTGTCAAAACGATTATAGGAGTCCCTTGCCCCCTCTAGCTTAAAAGGAGTGATTACAGAGATGTTTAAAGATTTCCTTAGTGTACGGGGGTAGGTCTGTAAATGTGTTGAGAAAACATCCAGTAATCGTCTCGAACCTTATGGATGCTCTTATTAAACGATGGTATAATAGACTGATGAAGATATTGAGCGGGCGAGCGAAATACAAAGTCCATGTCAATTCATTAAATCAAACGTTCAAAGATGTGAATATTAAATCCAATAATCAAATGGAGATAGTGATTGTAGACCTACAATAATCAACAAGCCATAGATGTGTACAGATGAAGTGTAAGATTTGAAAACATAAATATGTACTGTTATCATTGACGATTAATGAAATAGTAATGAGATGTAAGAAAGAAAAGAAAAAAACTTGTCAAACATGTTGAAAGATCAAGGAAAATTTTGTAAAAAGTACTAAAAAACACTGGAAAATGATGTGAAATAGCGAAAAATTGATTAAAACAAACATAAAAGTAGTAAGATGTATGAAAAATGGTGAAAAAATCATTGGAAAATTGGTTACAATTAGTCAAAAGTGAGGAAAACGTTTACCTCTCCCTCTATAATCACAAATACTAATCATAGTCATCAACCTCCATTTCAAAAATAATAGTAAGAGGGAGATTAAAAAAAAATGTAAAAATAAAACATCTTAAAACGATGCAAGATATATAAATTTCCTTCAAATTTTATATTTCAAATAATAAGACTCATACATTTACAACAGCCCTATAACATTCTATTCAAGTGATAGGGTTTTAGAAATAAAATGTATGAATAAAGCATGGTATGAAAATTTCCTTCGCATTTGAAATCGACGAATGAGTGAAAGAGTCAATCGAGTGATATATACATTCTTGGTAATGTATTAAATATAGAGAAATAATTATCTCATTTATTTTGAGCGTGTAAAAAAATCCTCGCTATTCCATGCTTTTTTGGAGAAAAAAAAAAGGATGCCTTCAATCATCAGTTTAGCAAAGAATAGATTGCTCCGCTAAAAGTTGTGCGTCTCCGCATCTAAATGAATGATAAAAGGTTATGAAGTCCGTTCGGTATGAGCTTACAAAAGTATATGATAAAGTATGCCCACAACACCTCTGAACAATAATTATATGTGTGGGAATTGCTTGTATTCTTTTACAGGGTCTTGCATCAGATATGATTAAAACAATTATAAATAAGTGAAATATAAAAATAGTACGTGGGCTGGAGTTAATTTTGAAAATATATAATGAGATTTCTCGGAAACATACATACAATTGAGTAGAAAAAAGGGGTGATGTAATAATTTTGCTAGCATGAACGTATATTTAGAATAATTTCGTATTATAGTATTAAATTTTAAAGATCGCTAGCACTAGGAAAAAAGGATTGATTGCATTGCTATAAGTAAAATGAGCGAAACGATTTTGTAGGGTCTTGCAATAATGATAATATAGAAAAAAAATGATGTATGATCGGATTTGATAGTAAAAAAATAGTCCACTTCGACTAATTTTAAAACATGTTGCAGGATTTTTATATTTAGACTAATTTCATGTTATATTATTAGACTTTGAAGATAGATAGTATGAAGGAAAAGGAGTGATTGCTTCGGTATGAGTGAAACGATCGAAGTGATTTCGTAGGTTAGTGATTATATAGAAAAAATTACAGGAGCGACCGTAATTTATAGTGAAAAATAGTATGTTTGGGCTAATTTTAAAAATTCATGATAGTTTAATGGAGACGTACAGTGAATGCATTTATAGATGTGATGAATTCAATATCTTTGTCATGTATGAAAAATAAAAAATTAAAAAATACTACTATAATTTCATGATGTTAAAAAATAATTAAAGAAAAAATGATTTCATGATGTAATTATAAGGAGTGTATTCGTCATGCATCTAGTCAACAAGACGTTTTCTATAGATTATGACAGTTGCAAATTGAAGAAAAATTTAAACGATAAAAAAATAATATGTATGATATACTAAAAAATTAATTGTTTGATGGGAGATGCAATGTGAGTTTTTTTTTATATTGGGATAGTATACTTGGATTTATTTATAATACTTATTTTGAAAATTTTGAAACAGATGAGTATATAGGTACAATGTGAAGGTCAAATGTTTGATATGAATAATATCCAGAATTCTTACGGAAACAAATAAAATAATAACAAAAAAAATATATATATTATGTACGATCGGGAAATGAGATAATGATCTGTAATGAGATTATTAATTTTGGAAATGATAAAATATATTTAGGCTGATTTTAAAGTAATTAGGCATGATTTAAATTTTGGAAATAGATTACATAGTATGAACGGAGCGAAGAGCCATTTTCTACGATTTTCCTGAAAAAAACTATATTATGATCAGAATAGAGACAATGAACGTATAGATATATTAGTGGTAATGAAACGAGAAGTGTCTGCGGCGTACATTTGTGTGCACGATATATATTAAAAAAGATTTGAAAAACTTTTAGCGTAACGAAAGAATAAAAATATACTTGGGATAATTTTATAACACAGGAAAAAATATTATATTCGATATGGAACTTAGTGTTGGCAACGTTAGTATTGCGTGTTCAGAGGTCTTTACAGTGGAGCGCGATCGAGAACGGCAACGACCATAAGTATTCTAACAACAAAATACTATGAATGAAAAAAAGAAGTTTTTTTTTAGACTGCCTTTATTTTTTTGTTTTCGATACGTCTCTTGTTCGGGGGGTGGCTAGAGACGATTTCGACGTTTTTTTTTTTACAATCAAGTTGTTGTTCTGGAGATTATCTCCCTTTATCGCACACACATACATGCATGCAGTCTCTCGCTCGCACGTTGCAACCCTGATCTGCTCGTGCTAGCGCGTTTTTTCTTCGAACATTCTATGTCTCGTAAACTACCAGGTTTCTTCTACCTGTCTCTTTCTATACATTTAACATCAATGAATCTTAGAATGATTTCGTATATATCGCGAAAAAGTATTTACAAAATATAAAATATTAAACCATATATGTATTTTTTTTTTTTTTTTAATGCGATTACGAAAGATTTTAAAAATTTTTGAGAGAACCATCAGAGTCCGAGGTTGTATCCTACAAACAGATGAAATCTCTCACAGCTGCGGAAATATGTGATGTACGTGAAAAAGTTGAACAGTTAGATTCGTGTGTTACAGAAAGAAAAAAGATGGAATATTACAGGCAAAAATATAATTTTTTAATCTATAAAGATATGAACAAATTAAGCAAGATTATATTCGAAAATTAAACAATAATTATATACATTTTACACAACTGGTTCAGATTTTTGAAAAAAGTTCATCATTACCAGTACTTCAAGTTAAGAGGGGAAGACAGAGGTAGATAGAGAAATAAATTAAATAAACGTAAATCGAAAAAGATCGGAAAAAGACGAAAAATATGTAGGAAAAAAATATATACAATAGAATGAACGAACGAACGGATATCGAGGGAAAAGGAAAAAATATATACAATAGGAGAATGAATGTATCGAGGGAAAAATATATACAAATATATACATATAAATATTTACAAAATTATTAAAACGAATGAATTAATGAATTTTTAATCCGCGCGAATTGTACGTTGACAATCGATACAATCTTTTACTTTCATACAATTTCGAGTACTATGTCGTAATGTATCGTCAACGAAATAATATTCTTCATCATTCTCATGTTCAAAACATGGTAGAAGTGATTTTATCGTATCATCCTGTTTTAATCTATCTGGTAAAAATATATAAATGTCTCCAACACAACTCGGAAATAATGTAATTATCATTTCTTTGGTGACTGTAATGAACAACTGACTTAAATCATTTATATTGAGATTATTCATAAGCTTCAGCGGATGGATAACATGATCATACCAGGTCTTTATCACCATAACGTTTTTCACTGCACAATGAAAACTATCATTTTCATTATGGTGTTTACAAGTTACCAAATTGCTTATACCAAAATACTCTTCATGTAGAACCTCAATACTAGGCATTCGAAAGACATGATCCATATTAACGATTTCATAGTCTAAGTCACGCAACAATTCAGACTTTTCGTTAAGTTCCATTAGTGTAAGTTTAGCATATACTGTTAAAATATATACGCGAGCTCTCGGTTTTTGGGACAATATTGTGAATATATCGCGTGCCATGAATATTTCTTCCCGACAGGGAAATAATGAAGGGTTTTTCAAGTAATAACTCACTGAAGAACATTGTAAATGCGGCATTTTTGATGCATGCCATGCTCTGCTTGGTTTATACAGCGTATGCAAACACTTCCCGCCAGACATATCAATCATTGCTAGTTCGGTTACTCGGAAACTATAATTACAATCTATATGGATGCTGATATCTACAAAATATTCCGCTACATCCACTTGTTCTGATAATAATACGGGATCAACGATTTTACATACAAAAGATGTTGATTCTTCTGATGTATAACCATCATCACATTGTGGTGTTGGAGGTGAAGAAGACGAATGCGAGCCGCTATCACTCGAAAATGAATTCTGAATAAATTCAGCGGTTTTAATATCAATCGGATCGGCATTGTTATTCATGTTTGAATAATATTTTTAACTTTTTACTAAAAACGTAGAAAATTATTACTTCTAAAGTTAAGGAAAATCTTTAATAACGCGTGAAGAACACAGATTCTACAAAATGCACACGTTTGACATAACACTAATACTGACTGCACGATCAGATCCGTTCGACAATCTAGCTCGATGCTTGCCTTTGAAAAGGGAGGGCTGCACCAGAAAACAGAAAACCCACATTCCTTTGGTGAAAGTTGGTTGTAGGTGTGTACGGTCGAAGTTTGCAGATGATCTTTTGGATATATGTGTTTGTGTGTATGTGTGTACATGTGAACAGGTTTCGACAAAAGATATGAAGGGGAAGATCCCAGCAGACATAATATTGATTGTCACACGAAAGAATTCAAGGTCATGACAACATGCATGTAAGGATATGAGCAGCGCATTTTTTCGTTACGACTGTGTGCAGACATAATAGAGAGGGGAAAAAATATGTATAATACAAAATACTCAGAAAAAAAATATTTAGAGATTGAAATAAATAAAAATATTCTTAAACTAATAGACTCGGAAAAAAATTAATATGAATGATATGGAAACCAGCTCTAGCATATGTGAACGTGGGAATGGTTGGTTAGGTTTCACTGTAGCTTCGGATGGATGTAGTCATGAAAAATAATACGAAAGATTTGTAATTTGTGTAGGATGGATAGGGGAGGGAGAAATTTTGAAACTGTGTTAAATAAAAAAATATACTTGAATTAATTTTATTACCCATGTTTGGAAAAAATTTTTGGAGGTGAAAAAATATACTCAGAATAATTCAGTAATACTTAGACATGAAAAATTATTATGAATGATGTGAGAACTAACGGTAGCATTTGAGTGCGAGGGAATATGTTGTGTACAATCATATTGATGAAGACTTCGTCGGATTTATTTTTTGAACCGTAGAAAAAAATATAAAAAAATTATGGACAGTCGGAAGAAATGATCTGAAGTGAAGAAAATATACTTTGGTTAATTCTATAATAGTTAGATTTGAAAAAAAATTATTATGATCGATATGGAAACTAACTGCAGAGGGTGTGTGCACATTCATGGCAGTGAAGGTATCGAGAGATTTATTTTTAGAATCGGAGAAAAAATAAAAATTTATCAACAGTCGGAAGAAATGGTCGGAAGCATAAAAAAAATATAATTGGAATAATTCCATAATATTTGGAATTGAAAAAAGTTATTATGAACGATATGAGAACTAACGACAACAGATGAGTGTGTAGGAATGGACGGTGGGCATTCATAGCGGTCACATAAAAAAATAATTACATCTCAATATGAAATGACGGAAGCGTCGGGAGCGTTGATCGGGGGTTTAATGGTCGTAGTAAAAGTAAATAGAATGCTATATATTAGATATTAAAACAGCGGCAGCGGTATGTGCAGGATTGGATGTTAAGCTACCATAGTGTGTAAGATGATGGAAGGATAAGAAAAAATAAATAATGTATATTATAATCGATTGGAAAAGAGGGTGGAAAGGGTAAAGGAGACTAAGGATAGTTTTTGAGTATAGAAATAATTGATTTGTTAATTTGTAAATGTTTTTGGATAACCTTGTAGGTTTAGCCAACAGAGCAGGGATTGGGTTGTTATGTGAAAAAAAATAATAATTAAAAAAATACTATAACGCGGTGATGATTGCATGCAATGCTATGATCGGAGAATTTTTCGTCGCGGGTGCGTCTATACTTGTAAAAATACGAAAGATCCTTAAAAAATTGATCAGTGTATGAATAATAATATATACTTAGGCTTTGAAATATTTTTAAAAATGCGGTATCCGCAAGCAAACAATGAGTGCGCGGGATCGGCGCGTGCGCTTTTGCGGAGGCTAACGGTATGTTAGATATATGCGCGGGATCGGGACGTGCGCCATGGCATATGGCAGTAAGATCAGGGAATCGGAAAAATAAAAAACATATTTAGGCTAATTTTGAAATTTCCATACTTAGACTTTGAAATATTAAAAATAATCTTGGTATCGTGAACGTGGGAGGCATGCGGAGGAACGGCGTGTGCGCTTTTTTTGTGGAGAACGTTATGTTAGATATATGCGCGGGAACAGTGCGTGTGCTTTCGCATTTGTCTGTATGATCGGGGAATCCGGTAAATAAAAAAAAATAGTTAATTTAATTTTATAAAAAAAT
Organism: Icerya purchasi; assembly: GCA_039619475.1. NCBI lineage: Eukaryota > Metazoa > Arthropoda > Insecta > Hemiptera > Monophlebidae > Icerya > Icerya purchasi. The sequence goes on from CM077116.1 coordinate 493,859,356, forward strand.
TGTGGTATCGTGAACGGAACGCTTGTGCGGATGTGATATCGCGGCGGAGATCGGAGTATGCGTGGGAACGGCGCGTGCGCTTTCGCGGTGGCGACCGGAGCGTGCGCGGGATCGTAATATACATGTGTGAGGGGCGAACGGGGGTGTTGGGTTAAATTTTAGCTTTAAATACCATACTTGGGTTACATTTTGGAATTTTCATACTTAAGCCTGGAATTTTGAAAAATCGCGGTAACGCTTTCGGCGGGAGGGGCGGGCGGGGACTTGGGTTACATTCAGACATTAATTAATTTACTTATGTTAATTAATAATCGGTTCAGTTTATCGGAAATGTGCAGGGGAACGCACGGGGGGAATTTTGGGGAAATTGGGGGAAACTTGGGTGAATTTTCGGCGTCGGAATAAAAAATTGGGTTAGTTTTTGCCTCCCTGATGAAATACTTACGTTACTTTCAGCCCTCTGCACGCGTTTAGGGGTTGTGACGTCAGAGCTGCCAGAACGCAGATTTATTAACTACTTTAGGGTTTTGGTTACGTGTTACCCCTTTTCTGTTCTTGCATATTTATAAAGCTATATCTTGGTATCTTAAAATTATACCAAGTTATCCGTTCAATGTTTGGATTATAAATGGTGTGCATCATTATCTCGAAAAGAGGCGTATGACACAGAAATTCGATGAAATGACGTTCATTAAAAATTACGGTAGACATTTTTTGAACGGGCATGCGTTTAAGATTTTTATTTTTTAACGGGTTAATCAACGTGGGCATTGGCATAAGAACAGTAAAAAAAAGAGGGGAAGGAGACTCAGATATTTATTCGATCGGAAGTGGCCGACAAAGAAGAATTAAGAGCTTGTATTACACAAGGGGAAAGAAGAGAACGAATGAACGAAGCATTGTATAAAGTGGGAATAAAAGAGAAGAATTTGACAATAAAGAGACGACATGCGAGAAAAAAAGTAAAACGAAGAAGAAAGTAAACTGTGCCTAAAACACAAGCGAATAATTTACAGAGAGAATAGTGCGACGCACAATAGGAAAATCAAGAAACTAGGAGAAGTGAGTAAGAGAAGGTTCAATAGACGAGAAAAAAGAATCCGGGTTACTGAATGAAGAGGCATCTCAGTTAAAGCAAAGTTTAAAATGAGCAGCTGCAGGCAGAAGGGTAATATTGAAGGATGATAAATGAACCTACCAGAAGAGGAAGATAATCGAGCGAATGAGTCGACTCACTCATTTTCCTCGATTTTGATATGATTCGATATCCAAAAGGGATCAATTCGAATTGAGCAACAAAGAAAGAGATGATGAATCAAGAAGCGAATAAGAAGAATAACATAGTCAGTTGAGGGAGAAGGAAAACAAGAAATGATAGCTTGCAGCATGCTTTGAGCATCCGAAAGGATAAGGATATTGCGGGATACAAGTGACGATTTGATAAAAAGAAGGACACGCAGAATAGCGGTAGATTCAGAACAAAAAATTGAGCAAAAAGAAGAAAGTTTAAAGGACACGAAGTAATTTTAAGAAGAAGATTAAAAAGCGGCGCTAAATTAGGTACTTCGAGCCGTCAGTGAAGAACGAAAATGGTTAGGGAAAGATGAGCTTAGATTTTGCAGAAATTCCAATCTAACAATATGACGTAGAATAGGTGTAGGAGGAACAGGATAATAAAAGCAGTTAATTGGATGAAGAAAAGAAGAAAAATCGAATATTATGAGAGTTTATCGTGAGTGAAAATATATGGAGAAAACTGAACGAGATGTTTAGCAGTAAGAGATAGAATTGGAGTTTTGTTGTGAGAAAAACACTAGTAACGTATGATAGAGAAATAAGAAGAAATAAGCGAGGATTAGGAAATTGGCAACCGTTTGATGAAGAAACGATAACCTAAGTAAGAACGTCGAAGAAAAAGAGGAGGAATGTGAGGATTCAGCATGCAGAGTCGGAGTAGGGGTAGTTTTTAGGGCTCCAAGGCTTAGATAAAACAGATGGGATATAGAAGAATTTCCGTAAATATAGCAATAGTAATCAGGAAGGGATAAAAGGTTTGAAAAACATAAGCAAGATCACACCGGATCACCTCCCTAATTAGTGCGAGAAAGGCATTTAATGAGGTTGAGCTTTTTGCAGGAGGATAACTATAGAGATGGTTGATTTGATCATGGAATGAAAGACCACTATTCAGGAAAACACCAAAAAAACGAAAAGAGAGAAAGTAAGATGGATTGGACCATTATTTAAATTCTTCTAGAAATGAGCTAGTCGTATTCTGCTTTAATTTCCCAATTTCAATCCGTATTTTTCCGCTGACTTTATTCAATTTCCTTTGGTCTATTGGACTAATTGTTCTCTGCCATTTTTCGCTCTTTATTCGTGGGTGGTTCAGTTCAAAAGCGGCCGAAAAAGTATAGCGACGAAACCGCGTAGTGGACGTCCAGTTGAAGCGACATCGCTGATCCTCATAAAAAACATTGAGCAGATGATTTTCGAAGAAACATCACTCTAGTATGATGTGCGTGCCGGTACTGTCCACAATATCATTCACAACCATCTCAATTTCATTTTATTGTTTTTCCAGAAAAGGTTCTCTCGTCTATGGTCTTTCCCTTTCTCATTCCATTTCCATCGACTTTTCTTAGATTCCAAATCGTGCGGGTTTTGATGGTAACGAGACGGCGGATTCCTTAGTACGCTCAGCGTTACACTCTTCACATTTTGTTAACCTTTAACTACACGCGCCCGCAAATAAACCATAACTACACGCGAGGTGTATTTTATACACCATGTACAAAAGCACCAAAAAATCACTTGAAAAAAGAAGTTTATTTTGCGTTTATATTTATTTATATCATCACAAAAGGGCATACCCATACAATGTCTAATAATAACAATCGATTAAACTGAGAACCTGAAAAACATTAATGTACAAAATATTTTAAGGAGAATCTACACGACTTCGTCTTCATTATTACATTCCGAACAAGTGATGATTGAAATTGCACGATCTTTACAAACTGACTTGTTACAAATCTGACATGTAATCGTTGTGACTCTATCATTTTGTTTTTCACAATAAAAGCACTTTCACTGCTGCTGCTGCTGCTGCTGAGGAGTTCTATATTTTGCCAAAAAAGGTTGAATATCCGAAGGCAAGGTTTTTATTTCCGCTCTTTCAGAAAGATGAGGCTTCATCAAAGAAATTGATAAGGCTTTTAGAAAATGTCTTCTAAACTTCTGAGGATTATCAACATGTGTTGCGTTATAAATTATTTGGCTGTTAATTCCACTTATGTGCAGCAATTGAAAAAATATGACCAAAAGCCATCTTCTTGTTCTTCTGGATACCAAGTAAGTACTGCGAAGTTTATCTACAGTATCAAAGCCATCCTTGAAGCGATTGGAGTCCATAATTAATTGATTGATTTTTTAGTTTCAGGATCGATTGCGCAGAATCATCATGCATAGTGGAAAGTAAAATTACTCCTCGGCTCTTTTTTGGAATGTAGGATACAATGGTCACATCTTTTTGAAATCCAAAAAAGGACGAACCAACTTCCCTTTTTTTATGTGGCAAAAACTCTGGCTGGCGGAAACTCTCTTTTATTTTTCTTGATTATTCCAACCATTGTTATTTTGTCGTTCAAAAGTGCCAGTGGCAACGGGTAACTTGTATACCAGCTGTCACAAGTCACGTTTCTGTTTTTTCCTTTACAAGATTGTAGCAAGCGATGAGTAATAACAGCTGGAGAATTAGACATTTTTATACATTGTTCTTCTGGTTGTTGACCACAATATAATTCTATGTTAGACACATAGAAGGTTTTGGCGTCGCAGAGCATAAACATTTTCAAACCGTACTTTGCAGGTTTGTTAGGGGGATATATTGAAGAAAATTGCATCTTCCCCTAGAAGTTATCAGCATTTCATCAATTGTTACCTGTTCACCTAAATAATAATTGTTCTTTATGAGGTTATCGTTGCACGTGTATCAGCGGCACTGATAAAGATCGTGTTAGACACTAGACTTATAGGTTAGGTGGCGCCACAGTGCCCGGGGAAGCTGTTAACTAAAATTATTGCTGATATTGTGTAAAGATTAAAAAGGTTCCTGGACACAACATACTTCCCCGCTCCGAAGGAATGAATGTCAGACTTTGGTCAGATGTATATCCTCGCTCCTTTTCTAATCTTAACTCATTTTACTATTCAGCCTAGGCCCCTCTTCCGGTTTTTGGTTTTATTATTTTCCTACCCGTAAAAGTTTTCTCATTATTGCTCTCTGACGTCTGCGGTTTAATCATACTTTGTTACCATCCTGTATCGTTTTGATTTTTACCCGTCGTCCCCCCTTTATGTCCTTTGAACTCAGGCGACTGTACTTTCGTTTGTGATCCTGACCGCGTGCTGTTTGAATGTTGCGATCTTTTCTCCGAATGTAATATCCTGTATGTTCAGCTATTAAAGCTGAATTTTCCTACTCCACATAATGCTTCCTATATCTTAACTATGCCGTCTTCAAAGGTTGTTTCTATTCCTTCGTTGGTCAAGCCTAAAAACAAGACAAAGAAAAAAGCCAATCGTGTTTGTTGTGTTTAAAAGTTCTGTAAAGAGTCCAGCCTGCCTTTAAAGTTTACTTTGATGACTATTGAGTAACTGTGTTCATTGATACTCATCGGTACTCATACGAAAACACCATTATCTTTTTGAATACACATAACCAAAAATTATGCGTGAACAAACGTAAACAAGTACACGCACCCACTGTTCCCCATTAGAACGTACGGGCACACGGTCACAGCTTCCCTCCCATCCACATGCAGAGCATTTTTTTTTTTTTTTTTTTGAAATCTGTCAAAAGTGATTTTTAGTGATTGTAATGGTGACTTATTTATTTTTAAGAAATTTTGGATTTGTATCTTTTGAAACTTGGCTGAACGCGAATCCAGAGTGTACCTCCGATGTCTTTATATTTCTGTTCTTACGTCTCAATTGTATGCGTTTGTTTTTCAATTTTTAGGTAACTTGTGATATTTCTTAGCGATTACATTTTCAGATCGCTGTTCAATCATTGTTCACTTCGTTTTTGTTTCTTAAAGTGTTCACTTATCAGTAAAAAGATATGCACACAAGAGCGTGACGACGATATGTGTGTTTGTTAGATCAAGAGTAGTGTTTCATCTCTTAGGGTGGACAGATTTTTTACTCGGCATTTTAGAAAATTTTAAAATACAGATTTAGTTTTTGATCAGAGTTTTAAATCAGTTCGAGACCTTTTGACTTGTGCCGAAATTTCGGGTTCGGTGAAAACATTTATTCATCAGATGTAATTTCTGATTATTGTCAGTTCGTTGATGGTTATAATTTGATATTTAATTTTGCCCCCTGAATAAAAACGAATACTATCTTTTCAACGTTTCGTGTTGATGAAGAATTTAAGTAATTTGGCGTTCCTGTTTTTAAATCTTTTCTAATTTAGCAGTTCAGATTTGAATTTTCCCCGGTATTTTTTAATATTCATGTGTAATTTTAACAATTTCTTTAATTTAAAATGTGAATATATTTTTAATTTTAAGTCGATTGGCCAAGTAATCCCATAGAAAAACCGCCAGTGCACAATACCGTATTACAGATTGCTCGTTGAAAAGAAAACGTGCGAGCCTTCATTTATTTAAAAAAATTTCAAGCAAGTTTGTTTTTGTGTTGTTTTTCCAAGTTAGTTACGCCGAAATCACGAAGAAGATTAAACCTCCGATTGCGGGTTGGCCGATAGCGAGTATGTGTTTGTTTGAAGATGATTGGGAAGACGACTGGATCACTGCGTTTAATCCGGACGAAGTTATGCGGAAGTTAAACGATTCAAGGAAATCTTGTTCCGCTTCTTGTGACGCAATAATAGAAGTCAGCGTTGAACGGTTTTTCTGTCATAGAGCGATCTTGATGACCGTTCCATTCTTCAGTGCAATTTTTTTGTCTAAAGAAAGCGGTGATAACGTGATCACGTTGACGGATTTGGACGCGAAAGCCTTCGCCGCTGTGCTGGAATCGGCATATGTCGGAAGACTGGAATTTCCGCTGCTCGAAGATGTAGGGCACGCGTTGAACATAATAACCGTTTGCGACCATCTCGGATTGAATAGGACGCGACGCGACTGTTTGTTTTGTCTTAATCATCACATAATGAAGTTGGATGCACCATTCGACGTGTTCGCTTGCTGTCTGGAAACTGCCCGCAATATAGAGGACCTTTCCGAAAGTGATTACAATTTTATTCTAGAATATTTTCCGGCTGTTTGTCGGTCAAAATACTTCAATTCTATGTCCTATAACATATTAGATAAAATTCTGAAGGACGATTTGGTCAATGCGACCGAATATGAAATATTATTGGCGATCAATAAGTGGGTCTCTTATGATGAGCAGAATCGGTTGAAATTGGTCAATCGGCTTATCGATGCCGTGCGAATTCCGTATTTGTGCAACCTATCATCCGGAATATACGGTCGAAGCTGCATTAATAAAATATTATTGAACAGAGTTCGCTCATTGAGTGCGCAAATGTGTAATAATCCGGCAAAAGCAGAAGTCAGCGACGACGTTAACATCGTCGCAGTGCCACCAGTTAATAAACGTGCACTTAAAATATATTTTTTTTACAGCAAGTGCAGCAGGAAGAATCCTTTGTTTGATGTTACTGCCGCAGTCGAAACTTACGTCGGAAGGTGGCGCGATGCTTATGCCAGAATGATAGATGTCGGCGACAATCTTCAAGATAATACTTATCGAGTTGTTAATTTGCGGTCGACTTTTTACGGGCTCGCCGCGTCACCACATGCTACTTCTTTTAAGTACTTTGAGAGTTACGATCTGACCTGGCGATCATTAAACGTTCCTCCGACCACCAAAACTGGCGCGCTGAATATGCTTAGCTTAAATAATCTGCAGCAGATATATTTGAATTACACGGATTCTCTTGACGGAGTAATGCGTTATGTTCCAGCGCGAGATACATGGTTTAAAGGGCCGAAATATCCGAGTTCTTTTCGTAAAAACGGTTGCATGGCCGCTGATGATGATAACAACGTTATCTACGCATTTGGGGAAACCAACGTAAGGAAGCCGAAGTCGGCCATGTTGGACGTTCGTGTAGGCAAGTGGTCAAAAATTGCTCGAATGCCGCCAGTGAAACAATTTTCGGCAGCTACTTATATGGATAATAAAGTTTTCGTTACCGGAGGTACTTACGGTTCTCAATCGTATAAAACCGGTTTCGTATATGATATTAGATCCAACGTTTGGAGCAATTTAGAGTCGATGCCTCGCGAAATATGCCGGCATCTACTGATAGCCTTTGAAAATTCTTTACTGGCTGTAGATGAATATTGCATAAGCATCTACTCGTTTAGCAGTTGCCGCTGGTCTGCTCCGGATCGTTTTAATCATACAACTGCGAAATACTTTTCGGGAACTGTAGTGGCTGCAGCTGTTGATTAGGATTTTGGTTACGTATTAGCCTTTATTCGTTCTCTTGTATATTTATAAAGCTGTCTATATCTTGTGGTCTCCTAACATTATACCAAGTAATCCGTTCATCGTTAAGATAATAAACGCTGCATCATTACGTCATCGAAAATTTGGTGAAATGACGTTAATCAGAAGTTGCGATAGCATTTTTAGGCGTGTATGTAATTTTAACATTTCAGCGCAATATATATTTCACTCCATTCGGTATGCATAGGACTTTGCTAGAAAATGTACTTACCTGAAGGGAAACTCGTTTCGGCTATGGTAGTTTTTGTACATTTCTCACGTATTATTGGAGACTTTTTTTTTTGGTTAATAATGCGATTGTTTTCGATATTGTGCGAACGTTTTATATAGCAAGCGGAAAATGATTAAATATCGTACACAGAGCGAAACCGATATTTTTTTTCGCTTGTAAAAATTATTATCCGTTTCTTTTTAAACTGATCATGTAGCGTGTAAAGCTCTGTCGCATTTTTTCTTTTAGCTATAACAACCTGATTTGTTCTTTTTTATCTATGAAAACTTTTAATTCCGAATCGGCTACTTTTTATTTACTGTTGCCATGCACGAATATTTTATTCTCGTAATCGAAAAGAGGAATTATTTTCTAATAGTATATATATATATATATATATATATATTATATATTTTGCATACGTGGGGAGTGAGTATAATTTTTATTAGTATTTTTAGACCTTATCGAACGAGAGAGTGAAGACAAAGTTGTTAACTACATAAAAGAAAAAAGTGAATTAATTCGGTAAATTTATTGTTATCGCGGTTAAGTGAAGTTTAGTGATAACGCGTTTATTCATTCATCGCTGAGAAACAAAACAAGCAAGAATGTTCGGTATTATTTGTATAATTCTTATCTGTATTAAAAACATAAATGTAAAAATGGGAGCCAAGTTCAATATTAAGAATATTCGTAGTAGTTATCGACTTGGCCGACAAAAGAATTCAGATCTAAACGGGTGCCAAGTTCTGTAGATGATCCTGAAATTTATTTATAAGAACATACAACATTCTAAAATAAATTTAAAAAAACAAAATTTCTTGTTTTTTTCATAGACAGCAATGTTTTCTATTTTTTTTTTTTTTTTTTTTTTATATACACGCCATGTACAGCAACTAGGCTAGGAGCGTGCAAGCTTATTTTATAACGGGTTATATGAGGTTGAAGAAACCAGTAGATTTCAGGAAAGAGGACATAGAGAAAATTGTATTAGGGTCATCCTGGAGTATGGTAGCCATGTTACTGCTGATGTTCAATCTTTGCCGGAGGACGGAGTAGGAAGGACATTCTAGCAGGAGATGTTTTACAGTCATGTTCACATTGCATACGAGACACTGCCTGTGCGGAGTTTTGTCGAGGATGTGCTTGTGCGTGAGGCTAGTGTGCCCTAAACGCAGGCGGCACAAGACGACCTGCTCCCTGCGGCTATCTGGCTGGTGATTCCATGCGCATATTTTCTTTTTGATGGAGTGTAGATGGGAAGGTTCCTGTGATTTATTTATCCAGTCCTGTTGCCATGACTCCAGCAAAAGCTCTTTTAGCCAGTTTTTCATGTCTTCAAACGGCGTTTTGATGTTCAACGGAGGACAATTTTTAGCAGCCTTCTTTGCTTCCGCATCCGCTAGCCTGTTTCCCGGAATATCTGCGTGTCCAGGTATCCAGAGGAACGTCGCGACCAGCGCAGGACAACGTAGTAAACGACTACAAATATCATCAGCAATTGGGTGCGTTGATCTTTTCTGTATGTGTTGTAGGGCCCCGAGAGAGTCCGTGCAGATTAGTATATTGTTTTTGTTCGCGGTGACTGCACATTCGATTGCCAGCCTTATTCCGTATAGCTCCGCAGATGTTGCTGAAAAGGTTGCCGGTAGTGAACAACTATCCTCCACGACGGAGTTTTGGATAACAGCACATCCTGCATGGTTCTGCGATTTTGAAGCATCGGTGTAAAAGATGTGAGACTTTCTCATTGAGAGTAGCTTGTGTACAATGGCAAATCTTGATGTGCGGTGATTAACCAGGGAAAAATCAAATTTATCGAGCCAGCATGACCATGGCGGCAAGGTCGGATTCGAGGAACGTTCCACGTGTGTCAGCTCTTCAATTTTGAGACCTAAAGGTATGCCTATATTTGATTGTATGTATATTCTCGATAGGGAGTTTAACGTAAGGACTGCCAACGAGAGAAAGTGCGAGCTTGAAAAGGTGTTTGCTTGGAGAGATCGTAAAATCCGGTTCGAAGTAGGTAAATTTGGCAAGGAGATTGTGTGGAGAAGAAGAACCAGTATGTGATAATCTCGTCTCATGCGTGGGGGCAGCTCCGAGGCCTCGCACAGTAAACTTGCGATGGGAGTTGTGCGAAACGCTCCGATGGATACGCGAATAGCTGTGTGCTGAAGGCTGTCGAGTGTTGAAAGTAGCGTCTTTGATGCTGTTGAGTGTAGTGGGGCTCCATAGTCGCATTTTGATCGAATCTGTGCTTGATATACTCGAAGCAACGATGTTCGATGAGCTCCAAACGTTGTGTGTGATAACTTCTTTATGATGTTGAGCTTTTTAACGCATGATTTTTTTAAGCAAGAAATGTGCTGTTTCCATGACAATCTGTTGTCAAGGACAAATCCTAAATATTTTGCTGTCTCCGCTTGTGTTATTATTGAGTTGTTAAGGTAAATTTTTATAGAATGATGACAGCGCCAAATTTTGCAAAAGTGTACGACTTTAGTTTTTTCAGCAGAGAATTTGAATCCACTTTTGTCTGACCATGATGAAAGGTCGTTGATTGCTCTTTGCAGGGTATTCGTTCCTAGCTTGATGTTTGAACAACTAGTGAATATAACGAGATCATCGGCGAACATCGATATTTTTACCGGCGGTTTGATAATGTCCGTAACGTCATTAATTGCAATATTAAATAAGGTGGGTCCTAACACCGAGCCTTGTGAGATTCCATTCTCTAGTCGTATCGTTCTGGATCTTGAGTTTCCAATTTTTACTCTGCACAGGCGGTCAGCAAGAAAGCTTTTGATAAAGAGCGGTAGGAGTCCGCGGAACTTCCACTTGTGCATGGTTTCCAATACCTTGTGGCTGGAGGTGCGATCGAAAGCTTTACTTAAGTCGAGAAAAATTGCTATTAGATGGAGTTTCCGAGAGAACGCTTCCCGAATAGATTCCGTTAGGTATAGCACTTGGTCTATTGTGGATCGCGTTTTCTGGAAGCCACCTTGATAGGGAGAGATGAGGTTTTTAGCTTCCAGCTCCCACCTCAACCTGTTATTTACTATTTTCTCCAGTACTTTACTCAACACTGATGTTAAGGATATCGGTCTATAGTTATCTGTACAGTGGGGGTTTTTAGTATCTTTTATTATAGGCACAATTTCAGCCAATTTCCAGTTCATTGGTATTCTTGATGTTGACCATATCGTATTGAAGATAACGAGTATTTGGCTTATGATTGTTTCTGGAGCTTTTTGTAACATATAGATGTGAACACCATCCTGTCCTGGGGACGTGGCTTTTGACTGTTGAATAGCATCAATAAGTTCCTCTCTAGAGAATAACTGGTTGTATGGTTCTGAATTACTTGAATTAAAGTCAAACTCTGGGTTAAATGGCGAGGCTTTGTCCTCTTGATACTTTTGACGTAGATTAATGTCGCCAGAAGCCTGGGCAAAAAATTTTGCGAACTCATTTAACACCGAGAATTGATCCGTAATTATTTTGTTATTTATGATCAGCGTAGATGGTGTAAAGTAACTACTGGACCCTTCTATCGCCTTAATCTTTTTCCAGATGAGTCTTGATGGCGTAGATGGAGTTATAGTAGATACAAAGTTGTTCCAGGACTTTTTTTTCGCCTGCTTTAGTGTCCATCTAGCTTTTGCTCTTAGTTTCCTAAATTCAATTAAGTTTTCTAGTGATGGATACTTTTTGAGTTTCTGTAGGGCCTTTCTTCTGTTTTTTATCACTTCGGAACAAGCTATTGACCACCATGGGATTTTCTTGGAACGTTTTGTCGGTGTAACAGTATAATTGGAGAGTGCCGTTTGTACCAACAGATCTGTTAAAATTAACACGTCCTGGTGCACTTTTGATTGTTCGTTATGGAAAGTTAGCTTTTTTGCAGCCAAAGCTTCTGTGTATTTTGTCCAGTTTGTTCTTGCTGGGTTCCATTTATGTAGGCACCTTTGCCGCGCGCTATTTGAAGCATAATTACAGTCTATGACAATTGGCACGTGGTCGCTTCCTGCTAGATCCGCATGGTGGAATATGTATAAAAGGCTTAACAACTTTGGAGATATAAAGCATAGGTCAATTGTTGACCATGTAGCATAGGAAAAATTAAAATGCGTAGGCTCACCAGTGGCTAGAATTGCCAAATTTCGGTCCTCTAGCATTTGCTGTAGGATGCGACCATTCGAATTACATTTGGAGGCTCCCCATAAAGGGGAGTGAGCATTAAAGTCGCCTATGAATATAAATGGTGGCGGTATGAGGTTGAGCAGTTGTTGGATATCTTCCATCTTTACCTTCTGACTAGGGGGAAGATAAATAGTGCAGATTGAAAGTGGTATCGGCTTATAAATTTTAACTGCAAGTGTTTGAGTATCTGTTGGCAGAATTACTTGTTGGAAATTTATGTCTGCACGAACGGCTAAGATAACTCCTCCATGCGCACATCCGCCATGTACTGGCTCTGATTCAAGTATGTGATAGTTTTTTAGTTTTAAGTGCTGGTTAGGTTTTAAATGTGTCTCTTGTATGCAAAGAACAAGTGGGTTGTAGATTGCGATTAGATTTATTAGGTCCTCATAATGAGTGTATAGCCCATTGCAGTTCCAAGATATTATAAGTCGCTCCATTATTAGTGAATAGCCGTAGTCATGATCAGCTCTAGTACGTTCGTTATTTTAGTAATTTTGATTTTCATTTGTCGATGTTTTATACAGGCGTGACAGTATTTCAACTGCTGGATTAGGCCGGCTATATCATTCGTAAATTCAGTCGCTATTTGATACGCATTTTGTACTTTCTCACACATGTCAATGTAGAGCATGAGGTTTTTCGGCGTCAGTGTATGTTTAGGCGCTTGCGGTTCTTCTTGATCGACGTAACTTTTAAATATTTCATTTAGCGATATCCCCGCCGCCTGGTTTGTTTCCTCGTCCTCCGTATTTTCCTCTGACTTGGCAGATTCCTTCTTTTGTTTTTTTGCGCTTTTTGCTTTCTTTTTGGACTCTTCCTGTTTAGGTTTTGTTGGTGCTGTACTTGAACTGAAATGGGCCGAGGATGACGATGAATCTGAAGGTGCGGCTCTTTTATGCATAGTTGACTGCAAGTTACTGTCCGGAAGCGCTGGAAATTTTTTTTCCATTTCATCGTCTAGTGATATGTTATTTTTTCCATTTGCACAATCTATTTCTGCCTTGGTTTCTTTTTTACTAATTGTAGGAGCTGTTGTATTCCCGACGGAGTTACTACGACGACGATATAATTCTCGAGTTAACCGTATTTTAATAAAGAGACTAACTGAACTTAATATCTTGTTTATTATTATAAACTACGATAACATCGGAGACGTCGCGATTACGCGAACTGATCAATCACCGATAATCCTAAGTCCTAAATTACCACCGATTAAAACAGCCAAAGATAAACTTTAGTGTCAACCGGGCAGACTGGATACGGTATCGAACAATTCGGGTAACGCCCAGGATACAAATCTAAATTTATCAGTAAATAATTATATCTTATATAGCAAGCGCTATTGAACGGTACGTGACAAAAAGGGAAAATACATAAGCTCGGTTATTTATTAATCGGACGTGAGAATAACGAGCCGATCGCGCTGACAACGGTTAAATTAGCTTACGTCAGCGTATTTGTAAATATTAGTGCCGCGGCGCATCGAAACGGAAAGTTATGACGGCCGGGACACAACAGAGCATACAATCGATCGGTCTGTATATGTTCATTGTCATATAGGTCGGCCTGCTCAATGTCTGTGTTTAGGGGGCAGTCCTCACCTTTATGTCCATTTCCGTGGCATCTAAAGCATATCAACTCATCGAAGGTGATAAATATCCTAAACTTTCTGTCATTGTATGTTAATAGGAAGGAGTCAGGTAGTTTAACGTTATCCGGTATGTTGGCATACAGCTGCCGGCGCCAGCTTACGATATGTCCGAATTCTTCGTTCTGCGGTTGAGCACGTAATATTGAAATGTGAGAGACCGGTTGTAATTTTAAAGTTTCTTTTAGATATTTTTCTATTACGCTATTCGGAATAATAGGACTGACGTTAGATAAGAGTACTTTTCTAGAAGATGAATTTAGCCTCCTGGCCTTTATAAAGTGTTCTCCAATTTTAATTCCTTCACAGATGTGTACTAGCTCATTGACCATATTCTTATTGGCTAAGAAGATTACTATTCTGTTATTGCTGATTCGGGAAGCGGCAGCAATATTTTTCGAGTCCTTGACAAGAAGTTTGACTGCTTGCAGATAATCTATCAATTTTGTGTTTGGCAAATAATTGAATATTATACCTTGCTCCTCCTCGGTGGGGCGTTCGAAGTTTAATATTGGCGTTATTTTCCTTTTTACCTTATCGGAGTAAGAGACTGTAGCAGAATTTCGAGTTTGATGTGACACATTATAATTAATGTTAGTGGTGTTAGTAGGATTTTCGGGAAGCGGAATCGGTTCAGAAGTTTTGATTAAATTATCTCCATTACCGTTTGTATTATCGACGTGGTTAGTGGTAATAATAGGAACGGACTCACCGTTTTCTGCTTGTGTTATCATTGTTCAGGCGGTACGACCGCCTGATAAGAAAACAGGTTTCGTCAATCTGTAGATCAAATACGATATTTAACAATTAACGCACACTGCACAACTTCACTCGTGACACGTTTACTTTATCCCCCATGTTTTCTATTTAAAAATACAACTTCTTAAATTTGAACAGTCGAATTATTTACACAGAACGGGTTAATTTAGGATAAATTCTAACGATTTGACTTGGCTGGTTTTCACGTACAAGTTATCTTGTATTTGGCTAATCAACTTATTTTCTTTATGTTATACGCAAGTTTTTTTTTCTTTTTTCTTAGCCCGGCTTCAGTTAACTATCAAGCCATTTGGCCACTAACCAGTTGATATAAGAATAATTCCAACTAATGAAAGATACATAATAATTAATTAGGAAAACGATTACAGACAACCATGACCGTAAATGTTTAACATTACCCACGAATGTCTCTGCATAAAATCATAGTGAAGGGGAAACTGTTGAAGTTGTTTTTATATTGTGTAAGGTCAACATATCTTACTTTTCGAAAAATTTGGTTTTCTGCTAAAAACTAGCCAAGTCAAATCGTTCGAATTTATCCTAAATTAACACGCTTTGTGTGTAAATAATTCGACACTGTTCAAATTTAAGATATTATATATTTTTAAATAGCAAACATTGTGTTTTGTCTATGAAAAAAATAAGAAATTGCGTTTAAACTTTTAGAATGTTGTATATTCTTATAAATAAATTTCAGGATCATCTACAGAACTTGGTATCCATTTAGTTCTCAATTATTTTGTCGGCGAAGTCGATAACCATGTATATTCTTAATATTGAACTTGGCTCCCACTTTTAAAATTAATGTTTTCGATGGGATATCCATTACTTTCTGTAAAGAAATTCTTATTATTCATTCAAATTCAAATTCAAATTCAAATCGTTTATTCTTCAAACAAAATAGACTTACAAAGGGAGCACTTTTTGAAAGTCAAGGTACCGAGTCCGTCTATTAACTTTAAAACTAGCGCCACTATCCGTTTAATGTTCCGGAGGAGAACCAAAATGTCTTTTCGAACGATGTTTAACACAATGTACCCCACCGGTCAATTAATAAATGGTTTATTAGCGAAATATGATGAAATACTCGATGATATCGATTAAAAGCCTTAAAAGTCGACTGTTTTGCAAATATCGAAATAAACTGCGATGCAAAGACTGACAAACATACGAAATGACGAGAGGCAAAAGAGCGGCTTTTTCGAAGCGACTTGCGAAACGAAGTTAAACATGTGGACGGTTAAAAGATCAGCGAGCCAACTATTTTTCGAACGCAACGAAACTTGTCAATTCCCAGCCTTTCTTAAATTTGCATAACTTCACATCCAGCACAATCTAACTGTGATGAATTAAGTAATAAACGAACGAAATTACGTAAAAAAATATGAAGAAAATTTCACTGCTTTTCCTTAGATTTTTTACTTTGTATATAATACATAATTACCCAGCTGGACGCCAAATTTCAACTTTCTAGCTCACCAGGAAGTGGGTTAGGTTTTTTTGATCTACATGTCAGTCAGTGATAAAAATGACGATTTTTAGACACGTTAATATCCCAATAACCGTTTGAGTTGTATTTATGAAATTTGGGGTTCCAGTTAATCTAAGGGGGGGGGGGTTTAATGAATAAACCAAATTTAAAATTCAAACTGTGATAGTTAAAAAAACGTATTTAACTTATACTGATTAAATACGATTTTTTAACTATCACTGTTTGAATTTGGTGCCGACTATAGTTAGTGTTAAAGAATAATCATATCATAATAACCCGTTTAAAGGGTAAACGTTTTTTTTTTTTTTTCCTTCTTGTTTGGGTTTACCCCTGGGCTTACCAATAATAGACGATTACCCATCAACACGTGTAAATAGTAACCATTAGGAGTTACAAGGAATGGAATCTGACAAAGAACCCTATACACCAATGATGAAGAGACAATGATAATCAACGTCGATCAATGCCAAACACATGCATCCTCAAAAAAAAAGAAGGAATGACATTGCCGAAGGTTAAAAAGAGTTAGCTATCCCATACCATGTCAAGTTCTGCAATTACAGAGAGTACCAACGGACAAAGGAATCAGACTGTCAATAATTAAGGAAGAAGAAACACGCGGGATGTTTAAAAAACAGTTAGAGCCATTAAGCACCCAGCAGTGCTTAGTGTGCCGTGAAGAGTTATCCGAAAGTTCAATAACTTTCCCTATCACTATGAAATAAAGTTTATAATTCCTTAATTATGAAAATTGAATAATAGTTATGGCCACACTGCAACAGCAGCGTTCTCGGTGCTGGCTGACAAGGAGTTCGCTATCAGGGTAAACGTTAATGTTAAATACGTTATCCCCTACCGAAGCTCGTTGTTTTATTTTTTAATGTTCTTTATTAAACTCTTAGAGTAAAATTGTTTCAACTATTTTACAAATTTTAAGATGAATGTTTTTTTACTGCGAATATACCAACCTAAAATGCTGTTACTTCCTGCAACGCAGCTTAAATACCGTCTCAGTGATTAACTTGTAAATGACGCGAAAGGAGTGGGGTTAATTATCTTCATTTGCATTTAAATTTCCATAGGGTGAGTTTAAAATTTTGGCTACTCGTATTTTCCGTATATTCTAATGGAAATTTTTCGGCTAATTTTTGTTCGGTTATGTCAAGCAAAGAAAATACTTTTTTAAGGGGGCGGGCGGGGGGCCCCCTTTTTAATTTTAACGACTACTCAGCCAATACCGATGATATACTCATTGGTACACTCGTATGGGACCAGTACGGGCTGATACGGTTTCTAATAAACAAAGGATATCATTGAAGTTGGTCCAGCATATATAATACCTTTGAAACCGGTCAAAATAATAATATAAGGCAGAAAAATATAATACATACCAGAACTAAGTATAGCATGGATTAAATAAGAGAAAAATAATTGATTTTATTACCAACGATCTAATAGAAAATACATATTAGTAAAGGAAGGGATAGTTTTGTTTTTAAATAGTCGGGTTACTGATTGTTAATAGACCATTAATCTGCACTTCATAAAAATAGTTTCATTATTTGCATGAATATTTTTAAAATTGAAAAATAAAAAAAGTTACCGATTAATTGCTAGAGATATTTCGCTTTGGAACTGTTAAAAGATAAATAGATCATGATTATTACGTTTTTTTTTCTCCGTTATAATAATATTACAAAGTGTACGTAAGTAGTGTATTTCACAAATGGAGTCATTTTCGCAAACCCGCAAATGATAGGACATATGCCGTAAATTGCGATGCTGCAATTTGAAAGAATAATTATTTATTAAAAATAGTATAATGTAAATAGCTATGACAAAAAGCTAGCACAGCTCAGAGCTATAATGCAATTATGTAGGTACGACAACAGTAATGTGATGGTTGCAGGTTTTTTAATAAATAACTATTTTTTTCTAATTGCAACATCGCAATTTACGGAATATGTTCTATTCTTTTCAGATTTACGGGGTTATACATGTATGAGAATAAAAAATAATATTTTTTACTTATACAATTTATTTTTTCTTTTTTTAAATTAACGATTGATGATGGCACATCTAGACATGAATATGAGAATATTTATGTTCAATTTTATATCCAGATGTTTAGCAGTTTTTTTGATAAAGTGTACCACAAGAAATGCTTATTCTGAATGTAGCTTTTAAATTATTATTATTAGACAGGCGCCCGTATCCGAGGTAGCCGTATGTATGCATTTCAGCTAAATTGAATGTTAACGATATACATATTAGATGTTAGAAATGCAAAGTCTGTGCGGGAATTTGTTGACGTGGATGTAGGCGCACAACCGCATCACGGCGCGAAGTACGTAAATTAGAACGTAACAGCTTTCGTGCTATCAACCAACGTAAGAAAGATTATCAGTGCCGAGCCGAACGACTGGCCTCTACTCACGTTTTTTCTATTGTTCGTCGGCTGAATATTCATGCGACGTTAACACGCACCACTACGTTTGCAACTGACTATAGTCACTTGTTATGTGCAGTTCAAATATGTCCGTACTGCTGTATACTAACCAGCGCACATATTCTGTCATCGCCCGGGATCGAACCCGAGGCTTCCGAAACGGAAGCCAAACGCTCGAGTCACTAGGCCATCGTGACGACAATGGTGTATATATATATATTATTTTATTAAGATTTTATTTTTCTTTTGTTAAGTAATGTGAAAGCTAAGAGTGATTATCAAAAGATTTTTAGGGTTTCTAAAAATGTTTTTTTTTATGGAGTTAGAATTGAGGTTCATCTTAAATCAAAATAAGATCTCTTGATAAATTAAAATAAAAACTGGGATGGGAGCTCGAAAGCAATTTTATTAATTTATGGTCAGTGGCGTGCTAATGTTTCACAACCAGCGAAAGCATACTATACATAGAGAGGCCTATATATGTATGTATATCAATAAAAAAAGGATGTAGTTTATCTTGTCAATACTGATGTTTTTTATAAATCGTTGGCGGATCCTCAATGGGGGGGGGGATTCCCATTAAAAAAAATTCTCGACAACAATTTTTTTTTACAAGAGAGAAACTTAATTTATACTATAAAAGTGTTGTATAAATGTTACCAATGGATTTAATTATAACTAATATTTAATACTGCTTTCTAGTAAATGTATTAATGTTGGGTTTTTATTCTGTTCTAAATGCAACTTTTGTCGATCTTTTGTATGAAAATAGTTTAATTACACTTGTTCACGAACAAAGAGAATTCGGATCAAATTACTAACAAAAATAAAAAAGAATTAAAGTCTAATAAAAAATACTATCTTTCTATTCTTTCTAGTAATTTACTATTCCTAAACTACCATTTTAACTAGAATTTTATAATTTAATTAATTTTTCACCTAAAAATAAAACAAAATTTTAATTGAATTCTAATAATTATGTATTTTTAAAATATTTTTAAATTTCTAAAGAGTTGCTCGCTATTTGATTTTCTTTATGAAACAAGAGCTGTATAAGATATTACGTAATTATATAATTTCCTCTCCCCAAAATGTCTCTCTGGATCCGCCCCCGTATAAATAAAAAGAGATTTTAATTATGAAGTGAAATATGCTAAGCGCGCTTTTCCTTTTTTACTTTAAATGATTTTCTCTTATCAAATTTTTATTTTTTCCAGCTATCCGAAATTTCTATTTTCTTTTTTTTTTTTTTCTCCGTTCGGTGGCTACCTTGTTTATAGTATTTAATACAGTTAAAAAATTGAATTTTATTAATTCAAACGATCTCTCTTCACATTTATCTAGCTTTTTGTTGAATTTTCTTGGATTCGTATTAAATAACTGTTATGTATACTGGTATAATTTTTTTTTTTATTCTGTGGCTCGCACAGTTTTTTTTCGGGAGGGGGGCTGCCCCTATTGTCCCCCTCGTTTGGCACGCCACTGTTTATGGTGATAAGAAAACAGTGGTAACAAAACGATAATTTAGCATCAAACCACTAGCTCGAAGTAATTGCTGACTTTATTATAAAAACGGTTTAAAAAAGGGAAGTAAAGTGCCGTATTCAAATGGACTGGTGTGATTT
This sequence comes from Icerya purchasi, assembly GCA_039619475.1. NCBI lineage: Eukaryota > Metazoa > Arthropoda > Insecta > Hemiptera > Monophlebidae > Icerya > Icerya purchasi. The sequence goes on from CM077116.1 coordinate 493,879,324, forward strand.
AATCAAATGGAATAGGATATAGAAGAACAGATGTTTAGTGATGGTATAAAAATCGCAGTGCTGTGATTTTGCACTGCTTCGACAAATAAGCGGTTGCAATTCGGAGCGCTAGCAGAAGATGAAAAAAAAAGAGACATAATTACGATACCTAACAGAAGTAAACAACGAACAATAATAATAATAATAATAATAATAATAATAATAATAATAATAATAATAGTAACAGTAAAACAAATATTTATTGATACATTATATATACGCGAAATGAAATAGTCTTAAAATAAGTAGTAAAATTTATAACGTGGCGGTTTTTCGTGGGAATAACAAAGTTTAAAAAAGTATTATAACAAACTTACGTTAGATGAATTGTTATTTATATTCTAAGAGATGGTCCATAGTTTCTAAAAAGAATAACTATAATTAAGTCTAGAACATAATAAAAAATCATCTAAAACACGCTAATTTGTTTATCAAAAATCGCAAAATTGAATAAAGAGTAAAAAAGTAATTTCATCGAGTTATTTCTACTTTTCTATTACTAATATAGTACAAAAAAATTATGTTTCCCAAGGTGGGCATACGGTATGTCAGTGCACGTCATTTTCTTAAACACCTATGTTACAAGCCATCAAAGTTATTGAATACCTGGTGACCGAAAGGCTTACGGTCGTTTTCGATTTTCAACACGGCGAAATTGACCGCATGCCCTGAAATGGACTAGAAAGAATATTAGGGGTATATATATATATATATATTTGACCTATGGTTGCGTGCTTACGACGCAGTTTGTGATTTTGTCTAGTTCAGCGGTTTTGATTTTTTTTTGTACGAGATTCTAAATTTGAACTGGCATTGCAATAACATGAAAAGATTTATTTTGGTTTATACGTGCCATCTGAAAATAAGTTTAAGTTGTCAATTGGATTATTTTTGTTTCGACTGTTTGTTGTCCACTGCGGTTAAATGTTTCTACGTTTTAATCGATTAAAAATGCGACTTTATAACCCGGGACGGTTTCCGTGAATTCGGTTTCCCAAGTAAATTTTATTCCTTAAATTATCCGGTCGTAACCACTGATTTTCTCTTCTTAGCACGGTTTCTTTAGTTTTTTTCGGACAGATGATCGTCTGCTATTCAGCTAGTTGACTGCTTACATCTCGTTATTCCGCTGGTAATTTAGTTTTTTCATTGAAAGCATAATTTGTAATACCCTTTAAAAAATCTGAAAAGTTCATCACGCAAGCTTGCACTTTCGTCACTATTGCTAAGTCATCCGTTATATAATTTAAAGCGTTAAATACGCATATAATTTATGTTTGCAATTTGTTTTCGTGTAATATTTGCAATTTTAAAAATATGATTAGGAATGCTTTCCTTTGTTAGAACTTAACTTAACTTAACTTAGATGAGGTTTTGCCCTTAGAAATCAGATTCACCGTGTTTGTTCTATTTTGTCTCGGTTACTATCTTTAAAACATGTAATATTTGTTTTTGTTGTACAAAACTATTAGATCACGTGAAATTAAATAGTTCATTAATAATTTGGTTTTTTTTATCGTAATTTTTCTTATTCCATAAGATGAATCGTAACTAGTTTTAGGCTGGATAAGTGACCGCGGCATAGGGGTTGTTCATTGGATTATTAGGGGGAAAATCATCGTTTATTATAAGTGAATTTGGCATCGAGATGGCTATTGTGTTGTGAGTGACCTTTTTTAAATAATTCTTGACGTTTGTCGTTATTATCGATACATAAACAGCTACGAGTTTGTTATTTATATCCCAGAAAACAACCGGGGTTGCTTTATTGTTTTGTAAATCGATGTAATTTCTTACTGTTTTTTTTTTATCGCAAAATTAAACGGAAAGTTTTGTTTTATTGTACTGCCGCTGTTAATATCGTTTAGAAGAAAACTTGAATTTTTACTCGTGATTATAATTTATTTCCTGTTGCTTTCTTTAACTGCCTACAGGACCGGACACTTGGAACAATCCGGCTGGTGTTTATTATATTTGAATTATTATTAAATATAAAGCTATCGGCTATTTTATTTGTAACTGAAGGACGACTATAATTTCTTTATTCTTAAAATGGCAGTGATTTGTGTCCGAATTTCCATTTGAAACGATACAGCACTGAAGTATGTTGGCAGACTTTTTGCATTTTGGTTAGCCAATATTGTTATATTTGTGAAGTGCCTTCGGGAAGGCTTCAGAGATCACTTCTTCATGTGATCTGTTGTTTTTACTTCCTTATCGTCACACCCGTTTCTCAATTAATGCAATCTGGAATCTTCCAGTTTTTTTTTTTTTTCTTTTAAAATTTTATTTCTCTTCGGGGGAATTGTTTATTTTTGTTCGAATTCATAAGAGTTTTTCAATATGCCTACGCTCGAGGCCTATATCTCTAAAAGATTTAAAAAGTAGAATGATTTACCCAATTTCCAAATCTGATAATTATGTAACTTAAACCAGATTAACCATTAATAATTTCCTTCCAACTGCTACAACCACTAATATTTAGTTTATCATTTTATACTTATGCGGATTTTTTGCGTAAATTTCGAATCTTTTAATGATCGCAGGAATCATACAAGTATATCAAAATGTCCTTGTGTTTTTTTGTTTTTTTTTTTTTTTGTTGAGTCTAAAACAGTAAATACTATTTAATTATCGTTTAATATAATACGTTTCTGTCGATATTAAATAAGATATGTGCTGCATCCATGCCTGATTTATTCCTGCTGATACATGTATACATGAAGGTATTGTTTATTTAATTCTGTTAAGTAAAAATCTAAGTCGTTATTAACGACTACGTCATTCTTTACTCGTGGTATACTACCTTTTTTGTCCCATAATTATGTGCCGTTATTTTACATAAGATAACAAAGTTTGAATGCTGTGTTATACACCTGCTAAGATTTTTTAAAAATAAAATACCAATAAGAATAAGGTGATCAATTGAAAACTATTTAAAAAAGATCGGATGTCAAGGGGACTTACCTCATCGCGAGACCCAGAGGGCAGAGTTTAATATATATATATATATATATATATACATTTTTTTTTTTTATTATATACACATTATTATTTTAAAAAGGTATAATTTTTAAATAATCTTTTATTTATTAATTTTATTTAAAATATAGTAGAAAAAGGCTCACTTTAGATATATCTAAATATTTATGTAATAATTAGCTTGCTAATATATAAAGTAAAATTGCTGACAAATAAAACCGTATATAAAGTGATACGTAATTATGTTTTTCAACCGAAAATACTCGATATAAAACCAAAATATATTTATTTTAAGACGGACATGAATATTTCATCTACCAACGAAGAAATATACCTATGAAGTTAATTAGATTAATCGCTTTTTAAGACGGCAGCTTTTTACACATTTTTTAATGTTTCTGTTTTTATTAGGTAACTGCTATATCTAAACTAATGAATATACAAACCTTCATTTTTCCTCTTGAGACTTGGATCAGTCATTGCGTGAATATTTTGATTATAATGATTTGAAAACTTTGTCGCTGCATGATCATTATAAATGATACCTATCGTCATACACTTTTTTTTTATTTCTTCTTTCTTCTTTTCATTTTCTAAAAGAGAAAATTTGATATTTTATACTTCAAAATAGAAAGAACGAAAAAGAAAGTATCAAATAAGTCGACGTAGCGCAGTGTATATTCTGTGCATTGGCGCGTTACCATCATCTACGCAGCAGACAAATTTTCTAGTCTGAGTCAGCACTGATGTTAAGAACCATTCCTTCGTCTTTACTTAACTTCCGAATCCACCAATCATGCACTTCGTAGACGGTGTTCTGCACTTTAGGCGACAAAATTTTGTTCTCCTTGACGGCGGTCGCTTTACTCGCTTCGTTAGCAAAATTTTTTACCAGAAAACACTTTACCGACGACTGTGCCGCATTATCTGTAAGAAATAAATGACCATCATTACTTTCTACAGAAGAGTAACAAGTTTACAAAGACGAATCGTACCGGAATTTATCGCAAATAATGGTATTATTTATCCGGAACAGTGTGAGATGGATGAATTGTGTTTGGATGAGATGAAATGTTACACGTAATAAAACAGTTTTAGTAGGAGCGCAACTAAGTCACAAATTCCGACGTGAACTAGATCAGTTCCGCGAGACGTTCGATCGTTCCGGAAAAGGCACGCTGGCGAAATGTAGGCAATTAGGCCAGAGTTAGATTAGATCTTGTGCAAATTATCAATCTGATTGGTCAAACATAAAAAACATTTCACTTTTATTTCTTTTAGCTTAATGAGGAACCTCTTTCCAAACAAACGGGTGGAAAAATGATGAAAAATGCGCATAGTTGATAGAAGAAAAAGTCGATTACGTGAGATGTATAGTTCTAATGTTTGAGAAAAAGAAAGGCGAAAGATGAAAAATCAAACTATGAAAGGTGTAAAAACGACGATGGAAATGGCTAAGGGAAAGAATTTCACGATACCGGTTATTCCGAAGCAGGGGAATTGAGATAACGTCAAAGCAACGTAGAAGAAATAAATAAAAGTGCAATGGGAAAATATTTAATAGAAAGAAATGAACGAAAATTTGGATTTGACACTACAGTGTGAAGACAGAATTACTCGCGGAGTAGCTGCTTTCAGCAAATTAAATAATAATTCGCTTAAAAACGGTCAAAATGTAGAGCGAATAGGTTTGTTTTAGATGACAGCGGGATAGAGGGACAGAGAGAGAGGAAAATAATTTGCTTCCGGGTCAAGTTGACCGGGCAAAAACTATTGGATGCGGTAAATGAAAAGAAAGTGATTAAAAAAAAAAACATGTTATAAGGTAAATATGGTGCGCTTAAATTACACTACACGGAATGTAGTCAAAGGAAGGAAAAGGAATGAAAAAAATGATGAAAGATGCCGCAGAAAGGATTATATGATGCAAGAAGCGAGAGTCAAGACGAAAAACAGAATACTCCTCAAAAAATGGTATAGTCGTAGGGGATCGGACTGGTTTGATTTTACGTATCGACTGGTGGAGAACAAAGAATGATATGAAGGATGACAATGGACGGAGACTAAGTTGTGTAAGAGTACAGAAAATAGACAAAAAACACTAGAATGTTCTATTTAAATGAAACTTGTATGAGAATAAAACGTATAGAAAGCTACGAAACTAATTGTATAAAATAATATAACGATGGTGTGGACGATGGGAGTAGCCTAAATAACGAAAAAGAAAACGCAGATATTAGCGTCGCGAGGATTTTCAAAAAGAAAATAGAAAAAATCAACAGAAGATAACTGATTTAAAAATTGCAGTAACGAATGAAAAGGAAAATAAGTACCGTTCAAGTGAAATAATACTAACAACAATGCTAATACTAATAATAAAAATAATGACCACATTAATTAAAAATAAGGAAGTTATCGCGAAAACGAAATAGTGCAAAATGTGTGTACTTTGCGATCGAGAAGTCGGCTTCTTTTTATTGCTGACAGAAAGTTTGTCCGGATGCGTGGACGGATCGGACAAAGTTGGAACTAGGTACTTTCGACCGGAATTACTGTTCACACTGTCCGATCTGGATATAACAGCGTTGCTTTTGAAGCTGCTTCGTTGCTTTTCTCCCGTATCCAGCTCCTGTAAATTATACAAATGTAAAACGTACGAAGCTGTCCAAAGTTTAACGAGAATAATATCAACTTTGAAAAACACGGCCGCTATTCATGCTGAATGAAAAGCGCTTAAAGTAATCTACTATTCCGCATGCACGCATACATACATATACATACATATACATACATACATACATACATACATACATACATAAATACACATATGTAACACGCACACCTCCATACGTACCCGACAGGGAAAACCAAAAATAAGCCGGGAATTTTGTCGTAAAACCGGAAAAAACTGTAAAAGTAGCCAAAAACGACGATATTTTTAATAAGAAAAAATCATTTGAAGTGAAAAAGGAATGCATTTTTTACTGTACTTCACACTCAAGAATAAATTACGAAGTTCTGTTTTATATATATAACAAGTATGCTGCGGCGGTCAAATATTATCAATAGTAACAAAAATATTCCTTTCTTCTTTTGGAACAGTTCTAGTAATCAGGAAATCGGGAAGATTTCGGCCAGGATAACCGGGAATAAATCGGGAATTTAAAAATTATATTTGATGGCTATCATGATATATATATATATATACACACTAATGACGTCATTCTTATCCCGACTCCAACTACTTTTCTGTCGCGAAAATTTGTCCTAAAATGTGACATCAAATAAAGATTTATTTATTTATTTATTTATTTTTGTCGCGCAGTTTGAAAGAATGACGTTGTCAATTTTCCACGTTATATAAGAAGTATAAAAGTGGCAAATTTAAGGGTCGTGGGTAATTCCAGGCAAGGTGAAGAGGGGCGAAGCTCTTTGCGAAGCACGAAGGGTCGAGTTTATGTATAGGTGTACATAAACACACTAGCTGATACCAATGTTTTCGCCTGTACATCAATACCCTTTAAATCTGTATCTGGAAATTAATAAAAAAAAAATTATTTTATCTAGAATTTGTATATACTGTAGTAAATATTTTTTTTAATTTTTATTTTAGTTTATCCTTCTTTTTTTAGGTTTGCATAATGTTTATTAAAATAATTATTAGTCAACTGTGATATTTTTGGAAGGTCTAAAGTGTCATTGTTGTAATCATCTGCTTTCTATTTATTCATCATTTTCATCGTATCATTCCCTTCTTCTATAAACGGGCCATTTACGTACTCGCTATCCGTTGCCCGTGACTTTACCCGATATCTGTTTATGTCTTTTATTTTTTCTCTTTTTTAATACGGTGAACATCGTGTTGCTATAAAGATTTAATTTCCCTATTTTGTTTTCTTTCTTTTGGGGAAATTAAAACAAACTTTAAGTACATTTCACAATAGTAAACCATAGTCGTTGGCAAGAGTTTGATGTTGCAGTAATATTCGTTAACTTCTCTGTAATTTTAATAGATTTCTTTATAGTTTATTACTAATATATTGCACAGTTACTAGATTATATGTTAAAATATTTTTTGAAAAACTAAAAATATTATTACGAAGTATTTATAATGTAGTTGTTTAATTAATATTCGCGAGTATGCGGTTATTCTGTACCACGCTTACGTTATGAAGCTGTTTCCCGCAACTTCAACCTTTTCGCTCAATACTCACTGCAGTCTACTGAGCTTCATTTGCGAAAATTCCATTGCTTTTAACACTATAATTATCTACTTCTTGCTCTTCCTGAACAGTTTCTTCGTACCATTTTCTTCTTCTGCATTGGACATCCGAGTGGGGTATCGTGACTACTTACTTTTACATTCTGGTTGTACCGATGTAGGTGTTGTTCACGGCAATTGCTACATGCAACACGAGTGTACCCGCAAGACTACACTCGGAACTGATTGTAAATGCATTTGATTTATTGATACACACGTACGATGGTTTGCTATTGCGTTCCCCGCGGATATTGGCGATTATTTATTTTAATTTTTATAATAATTTCCATCGTCACCTGAGATTGAATTCAAGACTTCCACAACAGAAGCCAAGGGCTCTAGTAACTAGGCTATCGCGATGACCTCATTATCATTTACTTATTCATTAATTGTCCATCTATTTTCCCGCTTGCTTCTTCGAGTTTTAAATGTAAATAATGCCTATCACCTTTCAACAAAAAACAGTTCATCCTCGACTGGAGATTTCTCGGTATTTCTGTAACCTGCGTCTATCATAATCAAACAAAAAGTTCCGCTCAAATAAAAACCATACACAGCCGTTACTTTAAAAATAGATAAAATCAATAACTGACACATAGTTCTCTCCTTATTAACTTACGCGCATAGAATACCCCGTTATCGGTTGCGAGCTGGTCACACGGTAATCCCCCATAAATACATATTTAAGAGAACATCTTCGTTATCCACATGCCTGTTTTGTTCTGGATCTTCCAACCTCTGCGTCGAGAGTTTTATTAAAATTAATTTATTATCATAATACGAAACCACAGCAGTTGAGCAAGCATTTAAAAATTGAATGTAAATAATATTTCCGGTAGCAACTGTTAAAAATTCTGTTGCCGGATTCTTTATTTTTCTGTAAAAATTAATAGAAAACACTTTATTTATTTATTTTTTAATTTCTCGCGCTGCGTACAGCAGCTAGGCTAGGAACACGATTTATATGTTTAGATTCTGCCTTAGGGATTTAATGATTTAAGTAACTTGAAAAGGGAAGAAATAGAACATGGTTTTCTTACTTGTACCAGAAACTGATAATACGTTAGCTTATATTTATACTTACCATAGTAAATATTTTACCCGATTTTTTTTTTTTTTAACTTCATCAGATGTATTTTACTTTTCTATTTTTCACACTTCATTCAAAAACTTCCATAGCTCGGCTAAATCACACTATAAACTTATAAATTAAGCACCTAAAAACCTTCCACAGGAATAAGTCTCTATCCCCTAGTGAAAACTGGAAAATAATCGGTTCAGTAGTTCGTGAGATTAGTGTGTACAGACATTAATTTTCCTGCTCTCATTTATATATATATTTATATATATATATATATATATATATATATATATATATATATATATATAAAAAATAGATAAATAGATAAATAGATAGACAGATAGAGAGATAAATAGGTATACTTAGATGTAAAAAAAAAAAATAATAATATATAGGAGGAGAAATCTAATACAAACCTTCATTTCGATCATTTCGCTTCCATTTTTCTCGCAGAGAATAACGTTATTTTTTGACCTCTCTATGATGATGTGGTCTTGGAACGGAGGAAGCAGTTCATTGGTTGCACGTAGCCCTTCTATTAAACTATTCTGCTGCTTCTGCAATACAATAAATAATTGCCGCTGCGTATAATGAGTAAAATAATATTTTGACAGTTTTTATTTTCACATCTACATTTAGTCACTGTAAGGACAAATAAGAAACTGATTCAGAATTTTTACGAAATATTTCTTTAGAAAAAATTATTTCGCGACGTTTAAGAATTTACAAGGCGTCACTGTAGAAAAATTATGGAAATATTAAATTAAAATCAGGGAAAAAAAGCAAAACATGTTTGAAATAGAACACGGATATAATATATTATATGGAAAAGTTGCTGCACTATTGTTATTTACACACCGATATATCTCAAATTGAATATAGGGTATTATACTAGGTGTAAAGGAAAATAAAGCTTGCTCATTGTTCTCTCCAGATATTAGAAGACTCCTCCCCTTGAGAGTATGTTATAAAAAGAGTTTAATTACACGAATCTTTATCAAGAAAATACATTGGGCTTATTTTACTATCGCAGAAAATATAGTTCATCTTTGACGACAAATACCGCGAAAGAGAAACCAGCTTGCGGATTTTTTTTCGTCGCCGGATATCGGCATAATTAAAAGGGCCTATTAGTTTTTTAACCTGCGTAAAGAACTGATTATATTGGCCGAAATTACATAAATAACCTATGACACTATTATTAAATTATTAATCGTAAAGGGAAAAGCATCACAGTTAATAATAGAAGATAGCGTTGCAAGGGTCGGTTACGCGTCTGGTCAGTAAGAGGGGTACTTCAGTTTTCACTTATTATAAGGAACTTCTCTGTATAGTCACTGAGTATTAAATAGACAAATTCAGCTTTAATTAAATTAAATTAATATCGCCTTATATATTTTACAACACTTTGTACCTAATTAAACACGTGCGCATTACTTATCAGCCTCTTCTCGTAGTATTACGCGAAAAATTCGAAATCAATTATGCGGCCGTTATCGCAGTCATCGCTTTAGTCAGTGCGCTTTTACTATTATTGTTTAATGTGAATTTAACAGATTTTTTCTAATCGCGCGAGTAAAGTAAAGTAAAGTAAAGTAAAGTAAAGCGGATACCATACTCTTGGCAGATATCGGGGATTTTCAAAATATACTAAGCTTAATCGATCTCAAAGGAATACCGTGGCCAGTTAATTTTTTTTGCGAAGGTAATTGCATTGCGAGTATCGACGTAAAAACTGATCGAAACCGATAAATTTAACGAACAAAAAATCGAATTCGTAATTCAAACGATATTTTAATTCGTAACGCTGATTAAAAATTAAATGAAAAGTGCAGCTTTTTCGATATAATCAAAAAATAATACAGGTAAGTTTAAATTTAAAAAAAATCCTACTTACATTTCGGGCTCTGATTTTCTTTAGACAGCTTTCTAACCAATTACGAATTGTCTGTTTAGCCACTTCTTCTTCGATGATATATTCGAATTCCTCGCGAGCCATCATTTCTTCCAACTGCAAAGCTTTGTGAATATCCACCGACCGAATTGATAGCATACTGTGTATTTATGAAAGAAAAATGTATAAAGACAATAAATCTCGCGTCGATGTGTTTTATAATCTGATAATTTAATTTTGAAAAAATAACGCAAAAAGGAATAAAATATTAAATTGCACGGATTCACGATTTCGGCTTGCAACGTTGTTACAAGCACGAGTACACAAACCGTTCCAAAACGCTGACACGTATTAAATTTAAGTTATTACTTTAATAAGGAGCATTTAAAGCGATAGAAAAATTTTGAGTCATTGCATAATAATTTATATGCGGAAAATTATTAAAATTAACTTCGATTAGATTAATAAATCTGAAATAGAAGAATAAAAAAGCAACTTTATAAATGTGTTCGAGATATTTGAAGGCATGGTGAAAATCGTTAAAATTTTAAAATCAAATTTTAAATTTTCATTTATTTTTTTCTGTTCTATATCTTATTAAGCTGCTTCTTGTATATCGGCAAATTTGCAAACAAATTCTCGGTCACGCTAGTTCTCTAAAGATCTGATGTTCGATTTTGAAACTAAATAATAGACTTATGCATAAAAACTAAAATCGTCGATAATAAATAAATTTTTAATACGAAAAACCTAAAAAATAAAGCAATTATATTAAAAAATTGCAGACTAGCTTGATCCATATCGCTCTACGATTACGGAGCGAATTAAACTAGTCGGAATTTTTAAAATAGAATTGATTTATTTTTTATGTTTTTCGTGTTTATAATTCATTTATATCAAGTTCTAAAAATATTAATCTGCCTATGCGATTCGTTGCATTTTTTCCGATATGCAAATCTTTTTATTTTTTTTTTTACTTTTTTCTGTTTTGTGTAAAAAAATTTCTTTCGAATTACAACGTGTCGGAAGCTGAAAATTCAACGAAAAATAATTGAAACGGTTTGTAGTGTCAACATAGGTATCAGTTAACGTTAAATGAACACAGCGGATAAATTCAAAGGTCCCGCTAACTAAATGGATAATCATCCCATAGTCTTACAATAATTCTTACACAAAGTTTTAGTACTTTGCACACAATGCGAATAAGTCCAAAGTTAGAACTGTGCTGCATCGTATTACGGTTTACCCTGAACTTGGCAAGTTGATATTTGAAAGTATGGTAACTAACGTGAAAAATTAATTTAATTCCGTAGCTCGGAAGGAACTGATCGTTCGTGGAGGAATTGATTCACGTTCCCAGCCGGATAACATATTCTAGCTAGGACACCTCTTTGCGTATCCCGAAAGCGGCTAGGATTCACTTGTTTATCATATATAAAATCCATTGACAATATGAAAAGCCAAGTTCTTTATAAGGCACATCGTCGTTTTCATTGTAATTTTTAATGAATAATATTTTCACGACTAGTTTGTTAATTAGTTAATAAATGTGGTGAAAATGGCAAATAACCAAAAATAATTAGATTTCCGGAAGTGTCCTATTTGCTAATTCAGAGAAAACCAAAGAACTACATCAGTAATGATCAACGCAAAATGTATGTAATTTGAATTTGAAAGAAACCTCGGTGCAATTTTGAAGTTTTTTTCAGATACCCTATACTACGTTCATTTTCATGAATACAGTTCTTCGGTTTGCTCTAAATTAGGAAGTGAACGATAATTCGGGGATTTCCCTCAGATATTCGGATAATATGGACTACGTAGGTGGTTGGTCCATAAATTTTGGCGACACTCTCCTCGCATTGCGCGGAAAAAAAGGTCAGCAAAAATTAAACTACACACGCTTATAGCGTGAAATACACCCTGTCAAGAAAGTATCGGGAATTGTTAAATAAAACGAACAATTTTTAATTTTCATCCAAATTTATTTTGTCACCTTCAAAATAACATCCATTCGAAGCGATGCACATATGCCAACGCTTTTTCCACTCGGCAAAGCACTTCTGATAGGCGGTTTCCGGGATGGCCTTTAGCTCTCGCGTCGCATTCGTCTTGATGTCATCAATCGATTCGAAGCGCATTCCCCGTAGCGGAAATTTGAGTTTTGAGAATAGGAAGAAGTCGCAGGGTGCTAAATCTGGTGAATACGGCGGTTGTTCGATGATATTTACCGAGTGTTTGGCCAAAAACTCATTCACAATTATGGCTTTGTGAGACGGCGCATTATCGTGATGGAGAATCCAAGAATTGTCGACCCACAAATCGTTACGTTTACGACGGATAGCCTCTCTCAAACGTCTCAAAACACTTAAGTAAAACTCTTTGGTGACTGTCTGTCCGGCTGGCACATATTCATAGTGTACCACGCCTCGAATATCGAAGAAAACAATCAACATGATCTTCACTTTCGATCGGCTTTGGCGAGGTTTTTTCGGCTTTGGCGCGCCAATTGGCCGCCATTCGGACGATTGCTGGTTCGTAAGCGTGTCGTACTCGTACACCCATGTCTCGTCACCAGTAATTATCTTTTCCAAGAAGGTAGGATCCAAATTGGCTCGATCCAGCATGTCTGCAGCTACCTGTTCTCGGTACTTTTTTTGAAAGAAATTCAGGTCTTTCGGAACAAGCCGAGCCGCAACGCGTTGCATACCCAATTTTTCGTGCACAATCGTACGTACGCTCTCGTGTGACATGCCCAATCCATGAGCCATCTCTCTCAAGCTCACATGACAATTTTCAGCAACGATTTCCTTGATTTTATCGACGTTATCATCGGTCACACTCGTTGAAGGCCGTCCAGAGCGAGGCATGTCTTCGACCGTCTCCCGACCATCCTTGAACGCTCTGTACCACTCGTAAACCCGCGTTTTTGATAAAGCAGATTCACCAAAAGCCTTCTGTAACATTTTCAGTGTATCGGCACAAGAAATTTCGTTCGAAACACAGAATTTAACACAAGTACGTTGTTCAATATTTTCACTCATTGTAAAACTTCGACAAAACACTTCAAGGTCGACTGATTTTAACAGCTGCTGTAAACACACTGGTTGACAGATCGCGCTAAAAATAGGCATCATAATATAAAACAGTTGTACCAACCTGGAAAAAAAAAATTATCTGCCTAGCTATTACCCGGGAGATTTAAATTGACAATTCCCGATACTTTCTTGACAGGGTGTATTTTATATTAATTCTAAAAATTTCAGCTCGATAGCTTCAAATGGAAGCCTACACGGGCCATCTGTGCAAAGTTGTATCGAAATATTCAGAGTGAAGTAGGAAATTCGCGGGAACTCGCACGGTAACACACCGTTACGGATAAATGAACAACGTGGTTGAACAGCAGACACTCTGAGCTGATGGAGGGGAAAAAACAGTACCGTTTAAACGTTTTCTACGTGTGTACATCTGTCTTGTTAACGACGCGACTTTTGCGTGAGATTTTTGATGCTGGTGTGTTTTAATGAGATCACAACAATGTCAAGCCGCATATATCGAAACTTACAACAGAATTATTATTAAAAAAAGATAATACTGAGGTGTTGAGAGAAAACTTCAACGGTGAAATGGGAAGAAAACAAATGTGTGAAACATAAGGTACCGTATTTTGCGAAAGACATGATAATGAAAACGACCAGGGTAAAAGGGAATTAAAATTTTGTAACAAAATTGCGCTTTTTTCTCAACATGAAATCCTGTAGGCGAAATTCGATGCGACTTCGCGTAGATGGCTCGCAAGGCCGTTCATTTGAAGCTGTCGAGCTGAAATTTTTAGAATTAATGTAAAATATTCCACGCTGTAGCGTATGTAATTTAATTTTCGCTGACCTTTTTTTCAGCGCAATGCGACGGCTCTGGCAAAAATTTGTGGACCAACCTATGCATATTATATATCTTTATAATAATATATGTAATAAAATAAAATATACCAATAAAAACGATAAATATTATATATAAAAAATATATCGGTTTAGTAATGTTTTCGAGCGAGGTTTTCTAATCTTTAATTGAAAAAAACAAAAAAAAAACAACAAGGGCACAGATTGGTTTTATGTTCTTGTTTTTATTTTCAACTAAAGATTATTAAGGCCTTGCCTGAAAACGTTTTAAACTGACATAATTTTTATATGTTTATTTATCGTTTGTTGTATCGGTACACTTAATTTTCTTATTATTTATAATTTTAATAATAAATAGATATGATTAAAAGTACTGTTACATCTTTAGGTCCCTAATCTGTGTTTTTTTTCGTTTCTATTTCCTAATAGTAATAATGAAATATGTTCGACCCGAAAAAACAAATATTACTAGCGTACTTTATTTTATATTCAATGTTAAGATGATTATTATTCATAATTAATGTTATTTCTGTGAGTTGAAACTCAATTTTAACAATTGCGATACATTTCGAGCGGTAACGAATTTAAACTTGCAAGTATAAAACCAAGTGTGTTTACTTTAATACATCGTGAAACGTAACATCCTCGCCGTTATGCAGCCTTTCCAGCTCGTAGCGCATATACTTAAATGACAGCCGGTCTAAAACTTCTAAACGTCCTTTTAGCAAACGTAGAACAAACCCAGCCTACAAAGAAAAAAATTAATTAATTTAAAGAAAAAATAAAAAAAAACAATCAAAAACCTTTAAAACTGTAAATATTGGAAAAGGAGATTTTTTTTTTTATAAATTCTGTAACGAATAGTATGTGCATTACGTTTCTTCTAAAAAATTTTATTACATTTAATTCGATGGGGTTTTTTTTTTTTGTTTCTTTTTTTATTGTCTGAGAATTATTGATAATCAAACGACAAAGCCTAATTCTTGATTATTTTTGATACATAAAGCTTCTCCTGATCATTTCTTTCGAGGTATTCAATATTTTATTATTGAGGTCTCCAAAAATATTAATTTTTTTTTTTCATCTTTCAATATTCTCTTTGATTAACTTTATCATATATCCATGATGTGAAATAATCTTTTTGTTTTTTGCCTTCCGTTATGTGCACAGTAAAACTTAAAATAATTCGAAAATATGCGCCAAATATATTCAAAAGCGATTCTGAAAATTTGAAAATTATATGCTACATCAAAAGTCGTTAATATTTCAAAATATTACTGATATACATGTGTGCGCGCGCGCGCGCGCACTTGCGCTATATAAAATAAACTATTTTTAAATTACTTAATTCGCGTAGCGGTTGATTTAAAAATGTGAAAATGATTTCAATGTTAAGCAAATATTCGGGTATAATTAAAAATCGGGAACTTGAGAACGCCATACATAACGTTTGTTCAAAAGAGAAATCCCTCTCTTGATATGTATTGGTGAAAGTGAAAACGGGCGCAGCTTAAACTGTTCATGTTATATTGAAAATGTGGAAAAGTGCGTAACCACTTGTTAATCTGTTCGATGAGCAACTGTTCATTGGCAAAATGTTTCTATTTAAAATGTAGCGCATGCCTTTTACGAATCGCTTATGTAGGATTTGAAGAAGAGCCGTTTATCGCAGCGAATAAAAAAGTTGATTTTACATATAGTATTCGGTCTCTTGTTATTTCTTTATAGAATAAAAAGTTTTTCTGATCAACAATTGTTGTAACAGAGATTTTTCGTTTTATATATTACTGGTCTACTAATTCGTCTGTTTACTATATGCTTATTTATTTCACACCGCCTATATAAATTACCGGATCCGTTCTAAGCTTTGTTTCACATTGATATCACAAATAGTACAGAAGTTACAACAATTTAAAGTTTGAAAAAGAAAGAAACAGCGATTATCAAATCGTTTAAAATTTAACACAGCCGGCTAAAATCGGAAAACATAAACGAAATCGGGAAATATGTTGTTACTGTCGTCGAGTGATAAACATCAGTGTGGTGGCCAAACACGATGACACGTTTATTAGTGATATTTCAGTTATTAGCTAAGTATATAAACAGAGTTTCCTTAATTATTACTAACACAAGTTGTTCAATGTACAATTTGCGTGTGAATGTTCTATTTAATATATACTATAGCAGTTATTACGTATTAAACGAAATAATTACACGCGCGAAGAAGTGGGTAACTTCTAGTTTTAGTATAAATTAAATAGTTTATTAGAAATTATTACGCGCAATCGTAAACTTCTCCTCTCCATCAAAATGAACAAAATGGTACGTACTCTACAAACTGGAATAACACCACGTTGATGAACGTCAATTATATTCCATATATTTTGAAAATTTCTTATGTCAGCGTACGACAAAAGAGCATCTTCTTCATTCGAGTAAAATAAAGAAAAGTTTTCCATAATTATAGCTAGAAAAAATTTAATACACTTTGTTAATCACACTTTCTATAATAGCAACAACAACAACAACAATAATAATAATAATAATAATAATAATAACAATAACAATAACCCTTTAGCGAACTCACAACTTTTAAATATTTATTTATTTGCAACAATGTAGAAATAACAGCCGTTCGGCCAATTACAGTTTGCACTTATAACAGCTAAACAACGGTAAATAATTTTATGACAAGAATAAATACATATATTTAACAATGAGTTTAAATAATAAATACAGTGGTAAATAAATTATTAATCTAGCTGAGGCAAACTCACATAAACCCCTACTGGCAGATCAAAATAATATGACCGAACAAAATTATATAGTGGTAAGTATTATAATATGCCGACATGTATTCCTCAAAACCTGCAATCGCATATACTTTCAAATTCCGTCATATACACCTACTCAAACACAGATACACGCACTAGCACTTCAGTTCTCCAAAAATTGCAGCTGGAAAATAGTTGTAAAATTTAAAAAGACAAGAGTATTAAATGTACTCAAACAAACGAACAAAAAAATCTTAACCATATATAAGCATAGTAGATATGTGAACGGAGGAGTAGAATTGTAGTTCAGTTTATTGCGCTTAGCAGTCGACTAAGATCTTTAAAAATAATACAAACCCAGCATGTCACGCTGTACTTATCTAAAATACTGTCGTAATCACTCAGTAATGCTTCCGTTGAAGAACATGAAAAGTGCCGTGTCCTACAGCTTTCCGTATGTGAAATAAAAAAACTTTTCCGGCAGTTAAATAATGGAACTTTAATACCGATTCTTTTCAATAAATATGGAGAAATTATCTCTAAATGAAGTGTACTTTATGTAAGAAGCAAACCCCAGCAACACATGTCTGCGACTCGCAAGAGTCTTACAATTAACTAATAAATTTATGTAAAATGGATTACTCGGAAAATGGCACGTATAAAAAATAAATACTTTAAAAACTGCATCTCGACTGTTTCTATTATTTTTGATCATTATTTTGGAAGTGGGATTCCAAATAATAGCCGCAAACTGGTATATAATGTGACTAATGTATCTTCAACAACATATGTCTGAATAAAAAACCCAACATCCTTTTTGCCTTACTAATCGTATGTAATAAATTAGCATTAAAAATGAGTTTGGAATCAAAAATTACCCCTAAATCCCGAATTTCATTTTTAATTTCCAGGTCAACGTTCTTTATACTATATCTGTTTATTTCACTCATTGTTTCTTTTATGTTGCGCAGTAATTAATTTTAAGCATTAATTTAAAACAATTATTTATTTTATCAAATATCCCGACGCGTTTCGAAGACAAAGCTTCATGATCACGGGAGTCATTATAATCTGTTGATGTAATTGTCTGAAATTTCCGTGTGTAAAAGTAATATAACACTTTGATGTATTTACCGGGAGTCTATTTTTTATATTACAACTTTCAAAATTTTCGATATCAATTTGTAGTAGTGATACATCATTGTTATTTTCTATTTTTTTAAATACTTTCGTATCATCTGCGTACAACAATATATTAGAGTATTGTATTATACTCGGGGTAGTAAATCATTGATGTACAATAAAAACATAAGAGGTCCCAAAACAGCCTTGCGGAACTCCCAATGTACAATAGAAGCACACAGATTTTGCATTATTGAATTGAACCTATTGCTTCCTGTCTGAAAAGTAACTTTCAAATAATTGTAATAATTCTCTGGAAAACCCGAATTCGTTAAATTTGTTTATTAAAATATCGTGGTCGACTTTATCGAACGCTTTTTCAAAGTCTGTATAAATTACATCTATACTTGAGAAGACAAGTCCATCTTTGAAGAAATATACTTGGTGTAGGTCATTAAATTAGTAACTATAGACCGTCCCTTCATAAATCCATGCTGCTGCGAGGAAATATTGCTTTTGATTTGTGCATATAATTTTTTTATAAAGAATGTTCTCGAAAATTTTACCTGGTAATGGGGAATGCTAATAGGCCTGATAACATATCCTACATGATACTACTGTGGTGTAGTTCGTTAGGCGGTGGTGTTTCGCTCGCGTAGAGCCTGGTTCGAATCCCGCTGCCACAGAATCAAAATTTTACTTGTACCGGATTAATGCCCATAGTTGTGGCGCCCAAAAGTAAGAAAAAAAAAAAGTACTGTGCCCGGTTTTATTTTACTGTAGGTTGTTCGTACTTAACCTTCGGTAAAGTTTCCCCCCTTCTCTATGTCTTTTCTAGTGTCTTTCTCGATTGATTTTTACATTTCTCCGACTTAACGAAGGCTAGATTCTCTTTTTAATTATAATATTCTTTCTCTTTATTTTACTTATTACGGAGAAATACGGTAAAAAACGTTAATAGAAACAGATATAAAAAGCCGTTGTCTGGTAGACATAGAAGCATAAAATCTATTAATGAACAGATGGCGCGCGCAGGCGAAAAGAAATAAATAACGGAAGGAGATACTTCTTGGAAACTACGCATTTCTAGGAGAACACACGTATTATAAACAAAATCTGGTGCTCATGAAATAGTGGGGTCTCGAGGGAAAAAATCTGAAGAATTCAACTCAAGCAGGTTTTTCTGAAGTAAAAAATAATTTATATAGCGTGCAGAATAGTTGAAAAGCATACCAAAAATTAGTGTAAAGAATAGTTTGAAAAAAAGTTAAAACAGAGGCTTAGAAAAATGATTAAAATGAAAAGAAATAGACAGACAAAAAGGAAATATGATAGAAATGAAAGAGATTGAAATATCAGATAAAAAAGTGTAGTAAGAGCAACAGTAAAAAGCACTGAAATGGGTTCAAAATTTTTATTTAAAAAAAAAAATCACATCATTTATTCTTTATAATGCTTTCATAAGAAACAAGGAGAATGATCATGTAAACGAACCATCTATTAATTCCTCCACCCCCAAAAACTGATACTGCAAAAGCAAAAAATTATAAACCCATCATTTGTCTATGAACAACTTACAAAAATGTAACCTGTATAAGTGTAAACTTAAAGGGAAATTTAACTATATCTCGCAGAAGAAAATTAAACGTGGCGAATTCATAGGCTACCAAATAACATTTGTTATCGAACAGAATCATCATGGAGGCTACAAAACAAAATAGAAATTACTATCTGTGTACAGATTATCAGAAAACGTTTGATAATGCAACGCAACCACTTGTTTAATAGAAATTTTTAAAATCTATAAGCAGAAATATAGTAAAATAAAATTTATCGAAATGGCTATAGAAAATTGGAATGTAGATATTTTAACCCAGTAAATAGACACAAAGAAGTAGAGAAATATAAGATATTAAAACCGAAAATGGGGAATAATCTTTCAAAGAAATTCATAATCACCATTATTATTTTGAGTATGTAATAGATATCAATTACAACGCAAACAAAACTTCCATATTGAAAATCAGATAAAAAATTGTAAAGAAAAATGAATACCCATTATAATATATGTTGCTGACGAGCTTAAATAAATAGCAAAAAACGAAGAAAGAAAAAAAGCCTGTGAATTGACAGAAAATTTAAAAAGTATTTTCAGTTAATGAAGTTAGTCTAGAAGCAAGTGCTAAAGCCGATCTTATAAACGAAAAAATGCAAGAAATATTAAATTGAAAGATAACATTATAATTCATAATAATTTTTTTTTAATTTTCTTTTAACCTATTTTTAGGATTCCGTATACATATAATGTACGGAATCCTTATAAGATGGTACACAAATGACAAAAATATCAAATAAAAATCAATAATTCACGAACGGCTTGACTTATAAACTTCAAATTTGGAACATAAATTACAATTACAATTATCTTTAAAACGATCTATAACTTGAAGATGACCGATTACCCTGGGCGGCAAAAAACCCAAAAAACCGTCAAGAATATATAATATGGTACATAAAACGACCCCAAAAATCACTTAAAAAATCATAACTCGTCACTAGATAAACTTATAACGCTGAAATTCAAAATATAAACTACAATGCAGGAGTACTTTCATAAAATCAAAAAATTACGTTACAAAAGTTATGTAAAGTTGCCCAAAAGTTCAAAAAACAGCAAAAAATAACGTGTCCCCCCCCTTAGCGCCGCGAGTATTGTAGTTAAAAATTTTGAATGGGGCTAAAAATACGCACATACCCGTATATTTCTCTAGTTTGGAACATCCGGATTTCCAACTTTAAAACTGGACCCTCGGGGCGACAAAAGCTCAAAAGTTTGTAAAAAAATATTTTTTTTTATAGGCATGCGATATATCGATGGAAAGATCGCTATTTGTCGGGAACGAAACCGAATTTCATTTCCTTAACGAAACTTTCAAAGTTGCCGTAAAGTTCAAAAAAGCGCGAAAAATGACGTGTCCCCCCCCCTAGCGCCGCGGTTAAAAATATGCGCTTCCACGTATATTTCTCTAGTTTGGAACATCCGAGTTTCCAGCTTTAAAATTGGACCCTCGGGGCACCGAAAGCTCGAGATTTTGGAAAAAAATATTTTTTTTCTTGGGCTTGTGATATATCATTAGAAAGATCTCTAGTAGCCGGGAACGAAACCAAATTTCATTTTCTTAACCAAACTTTCAAAGTTGACGTAAAGTTCAAAAAAGCGTCAGCTCCAATTAGCGGCCCCCTTCTTGCGACGCGAGTATTACAGCTATAAATTTGGAACATGGTAGAAAACACGCGACTCTACGTATATTTCTCTGATTTAAGACAATCGGACCCCAACTTTAGACTGAGACCTGTGGGGCACCAAAAATTCAAAATTTTGAAAAAAAATTTTTTTTTTTTAGGTTTGTGATATATTATTAGAAATATCGCTATTCGTCGGGAACGAAACCGTATTTCATTTTTTTAAAGAAATTTTCAAAGTTCTGAAAAGTTCAAAAAAAAAAAATAATTATGTGTCTCTCCACTAGCTCCACGAATATTACAGCTGAAAATTTTGAACGCGGCTAAAAACGTGCTGATCCCCTTATATTTCTCAAGTTTATAACATTTGGATTTTGAGTTTTAAAATTGGACCCTTAAGGCGCCGAAAGTTCGAAATTTTGAAGAAAATTTTTTATTTTTCTGATGCATGTTATATACCGTTTGAAGGATCGCTATCTGTCGGGAAAGAAACCGTATTTCATTTTCTTAATTGAACTTTCAAAGTTTGCTGAAAAGTTCAAAAAATCGAGAGAATTGATTTGTGACGCGAGTATTATAGCTAAAAATTTTGAGGAAAGTAGTAAATATGGGCATCCATGTATATTTCTCTGTTTTGGAACATCTAAGTTTCCAATTTTAAAATTAGTGACTTGGGGCTCTGAAAGCTCGAAATTTTGTAAAAAAAAATTTTTTTCAAGTGTATTATTATTGGAAAGAGCGCTATTTTTTGGGAACGGACCCGTATTTCGTTTTCTTAACAAAACTGTTTGAAATTTACTAAAAGTTCATAAAATTCTGAAAAATGACGTGTAGCCCCGCTTGTAATTTATGTATTGGTTCAAGATTTTGAACAAGGTTAAAAAAATGTGCGTCCCTGTTTATTTATTTACTTTGGAACATCTAGGTTTCCATCTTAAAATTCAGAACCTTAAGCGCCGAAAGCTCGAAAGTTTCAAAAATAATATTTTTTTTCCGGTCATGATCGATGGAAAGATCGTTATTTGTCGAGAACGAAACCATAAGTTATTTCCTTAACGAAACTTTCAAACCTTGATGTTCCAAACTTGAGAAATATATGTCGAAGCGCATATGTTTAACCCTGTTCAAAATTTTTAGCTGTAATACTCGCGGCGCTAGAGGGGAGGAACTGTTTGAAGTTTTTGGCAACTTTAAAAGTTTCTAAATACGGTTCGGAATTATGTTTAGAGACTCCCGTGGAACTGGCTTACGAATTTCGACTGTTACTGGTTGAATGTCGGATGGTAACATTATCTGTTGAAAGTTAATATCCGCACGAACGGATAATATTATTCCACCACGCGCACAACTAGCAAGCACCTGATTTGATTCGAGAACTTTATAGTTTTTTAGTTTTAAATGTTGGTTTTGTTTTAAGTGGGTTTTTTGAATGCACGAAATAAACAGGTTTGTTAATCGGTGTTATTTTTCTTTTGGCTTTATCGGAATACGAGATTGCAGCGGTTTTTAGAATTTGGTTCGGATTGTTATAATTTTCGTTAGTAGTGTTAGTACGAGGGATAAGAAACGAAACAGGATCGCAGGTTTTGGTTTGGTTATTTTCATTACGAGGTGTGTTAGTGTTGTTATGAACTGTAATGAAAGGAACGGACTCACCGCATCATTGTTTAGGTGGTACGTCCGCCTGATGAAAAACAGATGCGAATAGTATTTCGGTTTGTTAAACAATTTAACGACCTATGCTAGTAAATAAATAAAAAAAAAATATTTAATAATGGTCTAACATACGGAGAGAGTCGAAAGAAAATACCGAATTGTTAAAAAATCATCACAGTAGAACGACAGTCTTTTTCACATCGCGGAACTATATCGACCTTTTCTGGTAAAGTAACCAGTTCGTCTTGCAACCGAAAAAAGTTTAATAACAAAGTAACCAAATTGCCCCGAAATTCGGTTTTCCAATTAGTGACATTTACAAAATTCGTAAACTATAATTTCGATTACCGTGTCTCTCCCTCCCATTCGCCGAGAATCCAGGATGCAATCACCAACGTACACCAACCTGCCAGCAGGGAACACCAACATTCTAGCAGCCGCAGCAGAGTGATACGTAGCATCAATATTATTTCTAATTAATATTTTTTGCGTGTTTTCGTTTATATATTTATTAAATATCTTTGACGGTCGGCTATTCAAGAAAGATAGGTGTAGGAATTAACAAAATTACACATTTTAAAAAATCATAAAACCTTAATATTAGTTATTAAATCTAAACCAATAATTTAAAAAAATAAATAAAAAAAGGATTTAATTAATTTTTCTTCATAACCGTTACATTTCACTTCAAATTAGTCTAAGTCTTCGATTCAAATTAGTATTTTGCTTTACTGTTTTAAATTATTATTAGAAAAGATCTCTGAAATTTATTAAGATATTAAATTAAAATAGTAAAATAAAAATAGAAATTTATTCAAACAAATTTTCTTACATACTAAATAATTATAGTTATTGTTAACTTTCATACGGAATCCTCAGCGCATGAAACCTCATGCTTGACTGAACTTGTTTTCAATATAATCGGATTTTGCATACTCTGCATGAATACGCGTGTATTCATTGCATACTCAATTTTTAAGAAATAATTGTTTTTCCACATTCCCTTAACCCACTTAAAACTCCCTCTCTTAAAATCGAACGGTTTTGATTTCACATAAATATGAGTATGTATCTAATGACAAGAATTAAATGTAAATAACACCATTTGTTCAAATGTGATCCTGGTATAACATTTTGGTAACGGCCTTATATACATACATATACATATATACATATGCATACATGTATACAAACATGTACATAAATGTAGTGTATTCCTATATCACATTTGTTAAATAGTTCATAAAATTATAAGCACGATAATAAATCAAGATTGAATATTAAATAAAATATGTTAGAAATGCCTTTTAGAGGGAATATCCGCTATCTTTAGTACTAAAAAAGAAGAAAGATAATATATTAATAAAGGTAAATTTATCTGAAGTAGACTTCAAAAAGTTATCTTCATTTAGGAAAGAAAATATATGAATATATTTAAAAGTTGTATTTTAATTCGAATAAATAGAGGTACTCGTATATAGTAGTTTTGACTTATACTAGTAAAGATGAATTATTGACGTTCACATTGCTAGATTCTCGGGAAGCACTGATTCGCATCTATTTTCATTTAGGAAAGAAAATTAAAGAAACATCAATAGAGGCGAACGAAAAATACGTGATACTGAAACGCCCTTAAATTACACCACAAACAAAAAAACATACATAGGTAGATAATGTAGCTCATAAATTAACGGGTTTCTCTAGTTTCATAATTTGCTCTTATTAGTCATCCGCATTAGTATTTTATATATTTCAATGTTTTTGGCTTTACGATTCAGCGACATTTAGGCCTGTTTCACATATCACGCATACTGCGCTCACTGCTACTAATAATTCTTTGATTTTCTTTCCTAAATGAAAGTAGATGCGAGTCAGTGCCTCCCAAGTATTCAATAATGAACACACCAACAATTCATATTTTCTAACATAATATTCCTCATCTGTTGATATGTTTTCTATTTATTCAAAGTAAATACAAAATATTAAGTTCATTTTTAAGATTATTTATACGTTTTCTTTCTTAAATGAAGATAAATAATTTTGGCCCCCTTCGAATAAATTTATCCTTATTAATATATGTCCTTTCCTTTTTTCTAGTACCAACGGTGAATATATTCTCCTGAAGAGTCGTTTTTTTTTTTTTTTATTGAACACCAATTTTAGTTATTGCATTTACAATTTTATTATTTTACTAATATACATGCATACATATACATTCACACAAACGCATTTGCAAAAATTTGTACGTAAAAAATATATATGCACATTTTTTGTTATTTTCATATATGAACACACCCATCCCCCCTCTCACAACATATTTATATTTATAACATGCAATTTCTAATTTCGATTTTCCGGTTGATGACTATAATTTACAAAAATAGAGAAAAATTACGGAAAAATATAAAAAATGAAAGGACCAAAAGCCAGACAGTTTTTAAACGAACTAAAAAAAAAAGAAGAAAATTTAAAGATTTACGTAAAACTGGATACAAAAAGGAAGCCTGAAGGAAGAGGCGTTCAAAGCAATTGCAATCAATAGTTAAGAGTAGAACGCTAAAATAATAAAAGAAAACAGCCAGACTTAAAATATGGCTTATATAATTCTGAAAGAGAAAGCGTTCAACGTATCATACCATTCTGTTCTATCTCAGCATAACGACAACATTTAAAGAAGCTTCGTAAAGTTGCAATTTATTTACACTGGAAAATTTGTGAACACGATGCTCTAAAACAAATGATGATTTTGAGTTTTTTTTATTTTATAAAGAAATTATAAAAAAGAAAAAAAAACTGGTGGGTTCTCTTTAAATTCCCTTGATGTACAGATTTTATTACTAAATGGATCCGATTTTATTTATAATTAATTTTTCGCTTTGATTTTTTTTTCAAATTCTTTGAGAACGCAATAGCCTCCACTGGTCCTGTAGGGGCCCATAGTGGAATATGATCGTGAAAACAACTCCGGTTGTTATAAGAGTGTCCAACTTAATTTCAAAAGCAGTATCAAAAATATACCCGGAATACAGCTAATTATAAAGAGAATTTTCAGCTTACCTATTTACCTAAAAAGTTCGCAATAGGAAATGCGAATTTTTAGAGTAATAATAAGCTAAATCAAATAAAATGTAAAGCTGTATATAATTATAAATTAGAAAAGGTGTCCCAAAGAAAATCATTGTTAAATAAAATATTTATGATGACGAATGTGATCATAATTTTACAACGGAAATAATGTAAAAGAAAAAAAGGAAGGTGAGTACTTCTCTTGAACCACGTTATTGTGATAATTGGCAATTACTTTAGAACAGATCATATATTTGATAAAAACAGCGCATCAATGAATTTTTCGTTTATTCCATTATTATTATTATTATTATTATTATTATTATTATTAATTAAACTTGCAACGGGATAACTTTATTAATAATATAAACGTAGAGTATCATTAATGAAACGTTATCATTGCTGAAACTTGAATCGTGGGTGCACATGGTTGTGTGAGCTAAGAGTATGACTAATAAATGCAATTCCTTAAGGAATACTTTCGACCACAGCAGTCATATTCGAGTGATCACTGAAAACTGGATAATTTACCTACGTGTGCGTGTTTCAGCAAATAAACATTATGGCACTTTCATTATTAGTTCTTAAATAAGACATACTATATTTTATGACACACTTTTTAGTATCACTTGTACAGCTGACTGGATACATCGTTAACAATTGTGTCAAAGATGACTTCCTAACCATTGGTAAAAGTGGTAAAGGTCTTGCGGGGTAAAAGAAATGCCAAGCGTTATCAGAAAGTGCTTCGTGATAACATCTGAGGTGTATTACAAAATGAGCAATCTATCTTTTGGCCTATCGTGGCGGTGGTAAATGTATTTTTGGATTTTTTTTTTTAAATGTAGCACATTGTTATATACACATATATTATTCGGTGATTTCATGCGTTTTGCGTAATATGACCACGCGAGACGACTTCCATCTAAATAAATTAAAAATAGTAAAACTTAGACCGAATTGATTTTTTTTAGTTCTTTTTTCAGTTTCGATAAGTAGAATTTCTTGTCAACTGCTTCAGTTTCAAGGTAAAAACAAGCTCGAATTAGTTGATAGACAAATAAAAATTATAATTCTCTTTTCCCTAAAACTCGGATTAATTCACTAAAATTACCTGAAAAGAGGTATTTGAAAGAGGTTAATTAATAAACGTAATTAACTCACCGACTAGTAAATTTAAAACGATGTAAGTAATAATGACGTAGAATGAGCAAAAGTATATTAAGGCAGCTATGAAATTTCCACAGTCCGTTTCCCAGTAATTATTCGCCGGAGTACAGCGTGGATAGTCGATCATACAGTCGTGCATTATTTTATTCCAGTCTTCACCGGTGACAATTCGAAATAGCATACCCACTCCGGTTACAGGAGAACCGAAGTTTGCTAACCTAATCGTAAAATGCAGCAGTGAACGAAATTTGTTAATTATATATGTAAAAAAAAAATGTGTTTCAATTTATTCGCTTTACGCATAGCTTCTTTGAAAACTGCCTCCACTCTTTATCTTTTTCGATGTATATTTCTTTTAGCCGGATACATTTTAGAAACATGCAAATAATGTAAATAGGACATCAAGAACATATAGGATAAAAAGAATCAGAAATTGGAATTTATTACAGTTCTCTACATTTTATGCATTAACATCTATTTTCAGATTTAAATAATGCGTCATCAATCAGATTAACATTATGTTACACCTCTTATACGCAACACTCCTTCCCATTTCTTAAATATATATATATATATATATAATTCATCATCTTTTTGATTTTACTTGTTACCGAATATGAGTGTTGTTTCTATGTGTGTTTATGCTCGAGATGTGAAATAAGACCAGTATTATAAGATTAACTGTTTATTTTGTAATATTTGTCGTTGCCTGGGATCGAACTCAAAAAATCTGTAACAGAAGTCGAGTAGTGCTCTAGCAACTAGGCTATCGCGATGTTTTATTTTTATTTTTTATTTAGCTTATTATATTGTGTAATATTTGATATATCTGTTACTAACTGCCTCATTTTACTTCTTTCTTTCTTAAGAATCGATAAGTAGATAATTTAAGAGAAAAAATTTGTTACACTTTTTAAGTAAAAATTCCTGTTCTTGTATTTCTGTTCAGACCTTTTATTATGTTTATGATTAGCGTGCATTTTTGTTTCTTTTGTGAATAATTCGTAAGTTATGTTCCAGACTTAATTGCATTTTGTCACATAATTATTGTAAGTCAGATGCGGACGATGCAGCGTGTGCGGTAATTTTAATTTTATTTGCGGTTACGTGTCTTTTTTTAGTTTACTAAAAATTAAAACGCAATGTTTCGAAAAATATTTTCATAATTAATCCGCATATTTGAAACCGAACTGAAAGCGTTTTTTATGGAAAAAACATTAGATGCTATTCTCAACAATGTAGACACGATTCCAGCTACAAATAAACAAGTCGGTAAAAAAATGTTGTCCTAAACTGTTCGTAATGTATCCGCACATCTTATTTGATAAAAGCAAAACTGTATTATATTTTAAATCAATTAATTATGAATAATAAATTAAATTAAAGATTATAAATTTCACATTAGTCTGATTGAAATTATATTTTAATATAACTACGTATGAGCGAAAAAAATTAGATAAGTAAAAATAATTAAAAAAGAAAAAATTTAATATCACGTAAATGTTGTCTTTCAAAATTTTTATCACATTTAACTAAAAAGGAAATTGTTATTATAACAAAAAACTGAAAAGGTCTACATTTTACCTCAGTATTCTTTTATCTGGAATTTATATTTACCACAATACTTTATTTATTTATTTTTTTCGCAGAGGAACGTAGCGATATAATACCCTCACTCGGAATGATACTTAACGATCACGCTCGGAAAATCTGACGATGCATAAAAATAACGAGCGAGTAGCAAATTATGAACGCGTTGAAAACAAAAAAGAAGTATATGAATGAAAAAACTAGAATTTAAAATTTGAAAATAAGAAAAAAACACCGAATAAAAACTAATTAACATCGTGTAAAGAAAACTAGAAATGCTGCCATCAAGAAAAGTACAAATATGCAACAGAAAATATAAAGATAAACTAAATATGCAAAATTTATAGTAAAAATGAAAGACGAGAGAAGTGAAGTAGACGATTAAGTTGAATAGAGCGGCAAGGACAATAATGAAAATTACAATTGGAATACTAATTCATGAAAGAAAAGCTCAAGAAATGCTATTTAAAGCAATAAATAAATTACTAAAGTGTGAATTTATAATCGTTAAAATAAAAGAATAAATAAAAATAGCAAAAAAAACAAACAAAAAACAAAAAAGTTAGTTGCCCGAAATTATTAAATTCTATACATTGGTAAAATAATGAGGTTTCGATAAAGAACACAATTATTAATCGTGCCTTCCTTGCGAGTATATTAATTTAAATATTACGCAGTAAAAATGTACCTTCCAATGCCTTCGCCGTATTTAACATTGCCAAACAAGATGCTTCCAGCAAGCGCATAAAAAAATACCAGCAGGAACATTCCGAAAATAATGAAAAAACTTTTACACACAGACACACCGACAGTCAGCATTAACATTTTCAAAGTAGCGTGTTTACCGGTGATGGTAAAAAATCTTAATATGGCCACCATGTAGCCGATAAAATATGACACATCATTCTGAAACCAGACAACAAAAAATTGATTAATAAATGTGAAGTAATTCATTTTTCAAA
Organism: Icerya purchasi; assembly: GCA_039619475.1. NCBI lineage: Eukaryota > Metazoa > Arthropoda > Insecta > Hemiptera > Monophlebidae > Icerya > Icerya purchasi. The sequence goes on from CM077116.1 coordinate 493,909,063, forward strand.
CCTTTTCATTAACTTCCGTAATAATATAAGGAAAAAAAAAAGCTAGAAAGGAAACACCTAAAGTTAACAAATAGTATCTTCAATTAACGGTATACAGGCGCGTCAATCTTTTATTCACAAGTCTCGCATTTTGTAGAAAATATATATATATATATATATATATATATATATATATATTAATATACATTTTTGATGTAAATGAAAAAGAAAAATTTTACCTTCATTAAAATAAAAAACAAATTCTAATTACTAATCAGTGACATTAAAAATGTTTGGACTAAACTTATCAATAAAACGCGCATAATTTCGGAAATGAATTTCGAGCGATACAAATTTTTCTTTTGCGAGTTTTTGTGATACTTCACTTATAAACCAGTATCGGTTTAACTGCGTCTCATTTAGCGGAAGTGGAATATCTACACACAGGTTTATGTCGAAAAAATTCGAATTCCACTAATGGGAAACGAACTGATCTGTTAATCATGCACAGGTAGGTGTGGACGTTGTTACTTCATCAGATATACACTGGTTTTCCAGGTTATTACGAGAAAATATGAAAAAGTTCAAACAATTTAAAATGGTAATTATAATTTTATTAAGATGAAAAGAGCACTAATAAAGATAAAATCATCGCGCTTAATAATGACTGTTTAATTTTTGTTAATAACGTGTTCCCGATGTTTTTAGGAACAAGTATTATCAGAGAGTGCGGGAGGTAATTTTGGAAGGTTAGAACTTACCGCCATTATGATTTTTAAAAAATGTTTGTAACGTCGTTTCAAAAAAAAAAAAAAAAAGCAGCAAAATTCCAAAATTATTTTTAATACTTTCTAGTTTCGAAATACAGTCGATGTAATTACGGGCACAAATACTATTTAGCGTAGTTTACGTTTGGTGCACGGAGAAGGCACTAAGAAGGTTTCAATCATATTCACATACTGCTTCGTGTTGATGTTTCCGTTGAAGAAGAAGGGTCCGACTATCCTCCACATTGTAACACTTGGCACACACTGTCACACACAGATCGTGCATTGGTTTTTCATGAATAATGTGCGAATTATCACCTGGTGGAGGAGTCTTTAATCCAGTTTAGGATTGTGTTACGATTTAATATCGGTTTTTGCGGAGCAATATTAAAATACTTTCAGAATTCCTGCTGCACACGTGATCGATTCACCCGTTCTAAAATAACATTCGATTGCAAACGCGCGTTGCTGCTTCGGCCAATGCGACATGGTAACTGACGCGTACTAGGAATAAAATTGACGTTTTCTACCACACATAGAGCGCGTTGTGATCGCTCTACCTACTAACCGAATATTTCTATAAATTTTTGAAATCGTCGAAGCTTTTTGGCTGACCCTATATTTGCGTTATACAAATTTACATTCACATTCACACATATCTATATATAACACTGATTACTTTGTAATTAGAAACATAGACTTCACTAAAACTTTTGTTATAAAATTATAAAATATGACTGTTATCTATACTATTGCGTTAACATTTAATTAAAACGAATAAACTGTAGTAAACACTAAAAACACAATGTGATACAATTTAAAAATATAAATATAAAAACTACAAAAACACCGATAGTTTTTATATTTATATTTTTAAATTATATCACATTGTGTTTTTAGTGTTTACTGCAGTTTATTCATTTTAATAATTATAAAACTTAGACATTCTAAAAAATACTTAGAAACATTTAAAAAATAAAATCAATTACAGTTATTTAAAAACATTTAAAAAATCACTGTTTGACCGGTTTCGTCCGGATTATACATATTTATTGACAGTGAAAATAAAAGCTTAAGTATAATTAAGTAATAGATATAAGATCAATATAATGTGTTAGCATTAAGATGTATTATATTTGTGAATAAACGATATAATTATGTTGGGAACCAACAGACGGGCATTTGCCTTGTGGGACCCGCAAATTAAAAAAAAAACCAACTATATCTGTATAATTCAGACGAAACCGGTCGGATCATGATTTTTTAAATGTTTTAAAATAATTTTTAAAAATGTCAAGTTTTATAATTATAACAAAAGTTTTAGTGAATTCAATTTACGTTTCTGATTACAAAATAATCAGTGTTATATGTATGTGTATATATATATATATATATATATATATATATATATATATATATATATATATGTGTGACTAGTGAACGTAAATTCGTATAATGAAAATATAACATCGAGTAACTGCAACGTTGGACTATTATTTATTTGTTTATTTGTAAAATAAAAAGTAATATGTTTTATAAAAGTTTTATAATTTATAAATAATGAACGAACCGAATGATAAAAAATCTCTATATATATAAAAGAAAGTCGTGTTAGTAACACCACTTATAACTCAAGAACGGCTGGACTGACTTTTATGATGTTTGATTTGTTGGATTTGTCTATGCAATTTAAAAAAAAAATTCGATACTTTTTTTTTTCTATATAAAAAGACCAAAGTCTGGTGTGTTACACCATTTATAATTCAGGAACGGTTGGACCAATTTTTATGATATTTGATTTGTTGGATTTGTCTCCACTCCGATTAGCTGAATACGAAATTTAAAACAAAATTTATGAAGAAAATTCATTTTTTCTTTTGCTGTCTTTGGTCCAAAAGGGGGTTCACTCTATTATTTAATCTTAATTTTTGGATTTTATGAAAGAGCTTCTGTATTTCGTTTTGTATTTCAAATTTTGCTTTTAAAGGGTTATCTGGTGGTGAGTTATGAATTTTTTTAAAGGTGATTTTTCAGGTCGTTCTAAATTCCATATTATATATTCGAGACGGTTCCTTGCCGCCCAGGGTAATCTCTCTGCTTAAAGTTGTAAATTATCATAGATGGAAGTTTAATTGTAATGTATAATCCAATTCTGTTAAGTCAAACCGTTTCCCAGCTCTATTGTATAATTGAATATTTTTGTCGTTTGTGAACCGTCTTATTGGGTTATATTGATTTTTGTTATTAAGGGGAATAATGCCTTGCTGCGACGTGAATTACATTCATTTTAATGTAATTAAAATACTTTTCATTTTGATTTTTCTACATTTATTGGACTTAATTCATTTCGAGTATTAATTTTATCTTAATAAAAAACTGAATTTAATTCGGCTAATAAGTTAACACAACATTTATTTTTTAAGACGGTACGAAGTTCGCCGGGTCAGCTAGTAAGTAAATAAATTATGAAAATATATTTTGTACGATTAACTCTTAATCTCGACGACATCTTTGAGATGAAGTTTGTTGTACGTGCATCAATATTGGAAATAAAATTTATAGGGATGAAATACACATTACTGTAGCAACGGAAAAAATATTTTGGCTCCATGCGAAATATGTTTTCTAGCACTACCGAGTTCTTTACATTAAACATAATTTGACCCCAAGACAACGGCAGCGAATGTTATGTGTTGCCGCTGACATAGGCTTTAATTTCAGACTTGGTTAAAATTAACGATACGAATTAGAAGAAAAAATTGCATTTTATTTTTGTACTTTTCTGTATTTTTCCACAAATCAAAATGAAATATTTAAAAAAAAAAAAATACAATTCAAAAGGGAAGAAAAAATACTTAAAACAAACTCATTTAAATATAAAAAAATAAAAAACTTAATAATCAGGTGAAAAACATTTCCAAAAGAAATATTTAAAAACATTTAGAAGAATAAAAATTTCTTACCTGTAAAGTGCAATTCAGAAAAATCCATATAACTCCTAATATGGTTACAAAGAGATCGTATCGATTTCGGCGGGATTGCCAGTATCCGCGGAGGGTAAATGCGATAATCTTCAATATCACTTCAATCAGAAATATTACCGTAAATCCGGTGCTAATGAACGATAATACTTTAGTGTGAGCTTTCCCCTTACGCCACTGAAACATTTTTTAAAATGAATTTTATTTAGTTATCAAAATCAATTAAAATTCTTAATCTGCGTATGTGTAAGTTCATAAATGTTTCGATTACATTCGGCAAGCATGACGGACCGAAGAACAGCATTGACGGTACCAGAGAACATGTCTTTTCTACTCTCATGAGACGGATAGGCTTGAGAAATCTTCAATATAGCTTTTTGACGGTATTTTCATCTAAAATAGTTGTTGTTATCGAGATTTTTGTTTCTCAAAATTTTTCATAAATATGATAAATAAAGAAAAAGTAAACTATTGACTCTAGTAAAATGATCTAACAGCTAATAAAAAAATGTTGTTTCTTCAACTTTAATTTCTTTTGCACAATCGTAATTAACAATTTTAGAGAACTCCGCTAGTGCTGAATATTACATAGCAGTTCCGCCGATATAATTATGCCAGCGATATTTGTTTTTAATTCGGTTTACTGTCCGATGTGTTTCGCTTTTCGACTATTGTGGATTTTTTAATGTAATATAATAATGCTATTTTTAACACCGCGCTACTATGAATTACGAAGTGATGTCTTTTCAACCAACAATTTCGAAAATCATTTTAACTGGTGTTGTCGCGTGATCGCTGTATCGGTTTAAGATGCGTAGTAATTAAAGGATCTTTATCGTCGTGAAAAAACAATTATATTACAATTTTCTGTTGTTGTTTTTCTTTTTAATTGAAGTTTTGAAAAGGAAAACTAAAACTTACTGATACGCAAAGGAGACAACTGTTCAGTAACACGCAGACAGCGATAAATCTTTTGAAGTAGACATTCTGCGTTATATCGTAAATAAGCGCCCGACGAATTTTGTCATCCGGCCTTGGAGGCAAATGTAATGGTTGAGCTATTTTTAGACGTTTCTTCAAATCACACCTGAAATTTTATATTTCATGCTATTATTTTTCCGACAATTGTCAGAATTTTTCTTTCTTAAGTAGGTACAAAAATTAAACGATAGGATTACTAGGTTTTGTGTTTTAGAATATTTTTTCATCATATTCGAAAAAATGTTTATAATTCAGATGTACAACAAACATTTTTTAAACAATTTTTCACCGGAAAAAAAAAAAAAAAAAGGTGATCGTTGGCGAACGCGCTAACTGCTGAAATAAGGATGCAACATTTAGAAAAGTGAAAATAAGATGTAAACACTTGTATGTATAAATAAATAAAAACGTTTCCAACATCCGGCGAATGAAATAATTAAAGTGTTACACTAGAGATAACTTTTCAAAAATAGCAGAGAAATGTTAATGTATTTCATTGGTGCTTTACAATAGCCGAGTAAAAAAAAATGTTGTTGCTATGTTATAAACGGTAAGAAAATTCGAAAGTTATAATTAACAAGGAACTTACGATAGAAATCTAATCAAAAAAAATAAAAAACTAATGCGGACAATTATACGTTGTAATTATATTAATTATTTAAAGCACAGACAACTTCAACGGCCAAAAAGAATAACGCGATATTTTTGAGTAACATATTCTGTTTTATTCGGTGTCATAGTTAGAAAAGAATGAAGTGATTACGCGAATTGCTCGGTTCTCCCAAGTTACTGATGTCAATAGGGGCTTCGCTGAGAGAGAGAGAAAATTGTCAGTTTGTCAGTTTTTAAAATTAGTTATAATAATGGTAATTCAAAACAGCAAAAATTTTACATACACGACAAGAAACGAACATAATTACGGTGCGTAAAATGAATCGATAAGGTTTTAGAAATTGAAAAGTAATATAGTAAAAAACGCTAAAAAGTTATCTGGCTTTTTATGACAGTTTTTTAAAAGACTGAAAAAGGGAAAACTGAAATGTCAATTATTCAAAAGGAAAAAAAAACTACATATTACGGGGAATAAGCGAGAAAAGTCCTTTTTTGTGCTTTCCGAGGTATTCCTTTCTTTTTGCTCTAGGCTCCTACATATTTAGATAAGTTGCACCGATTGTATCTGATGGTTTTGCTGGAATTTTCATTGTATAGTCTTACAATTTCCATGAAGTGCCCTTATTATATCATAGAAATTCAAACCGTGAAGTGTGAAAAATAGGCCTCGGAAGAATTGGAAGTAATTTAAGTGATTAAAGATCTTTTAATATCTTCTGTCTTGCTTTCAAAAAAGCTCACAGTTCTGTTTTATAAGTATAAAAATTACTTTTACTAATATAAAAAATTTTAAAATACGTCCAAAGTTTACGATGACAGGAAACCGTTTAAGTCATCTACTTCATGATTGTTCAGGAAAATTTGCGTTAAAGAAAAAGGGGGAGATTAAAAACCGTGAAATGATTTTTTTCAAAATTTAAAGCGCTTTCATTAATAACTGTGTCGTTCACACGCTAGGGTTAGTAAGAAATTATAGAAGATTATCTCATTCGGGGATAAAAGGTGACCGTTCATGGCAGAATTTGAACAATCATCGAGCTTATATATAATACATATCCGCATACATATATAATATATACACATGTACATGTGTATTTATATATATATATATATATTATTGTTAATTTAAAGTGTACATTTTTCTCAGAGAACCATGTACACTTCCGCTTTGTTATCATTTTATTCTAAAATTTAGCCTCCCTCTAAAAAAAAAATTAACCGATTTAAAAGTTGTATAATTACCTTTTCACTTTTTCAGTCTCGAAATTTTGTCAATTTCCTCATCGAGATTTTTTTAAATTTAAAAATTCACGTTAATATAAGACACGTATATAGTATTCTTGTTATGAATTTTTATCTTGTTAAATGTAAAAACAATTTTATACAAATAATAAATTTGATGTAAAACGTTTTTTGATTATTTTATCTTTTATACCGGACGGAATTCTGTGTCCAGTCAATACATTTTTTGATTACTATTAAAAATAGTCTACTTTTTTTATTAAAACACGCTGAAAAAATTGTTCATATACCATCTTCTCTGGTCGACAGTTAACAAAGCGGTTCCTTTATTTTCCGAATAATTAGCAATAACTACACCAACGAACAAAGTAAGTCCAATCATGCAGCCGAGAAATATATAAACATGAATGTAAATTGCATGCGCCTGAAAAGAGAATGATACACGATCATTATTATAATATTTACTGCGCTTTCCTGAACATATAAATTATCTACAGATATACACTAGCAAAGTAATGAAATTCGTTGAGTAATTACAATTACGTCTGTACACATATTTGAACATTATACAATATTAAATTGAAACTTCACTATTTTTCTTTTATCACTATCGTTACTGTTATTCGATTAGTATTATGATTATTAATAAATAAATAAATAAACAAAAAAAATGGAATTCACCGAATGTAGAAATATATATATACTGAGCCTTTATGGCCGACAAAAATAAACTAAAAGAATCGGCGACACGTTCCGAAGACATGCATTTTAATTGTTCGCTATATTTTGCAAATTTTGGTGTATTTTAAATTTATCAACATAATATCACATTAAATGTTCGTGTTTTGCTTGGAGCGTATTTATTTATGTACATATAATTTATTATTTGAAAATTAGAAATAATGTTTGAAAAATTTACAAATTACAAATAACAGTTATTATCATTTTTATTAAATACACTATGTACATTTTATTATATAGGAATGGCTTGCAATGGATGCGCTAGTTTGTTATGTTTTATATATCATTGAAGAGTACCATATACATATACATATATATATATATACATAATTGCGTGACACTTGGGGTTAAGATTTAAATAAAACAACATTCAGTAAATTTTCAACTTGAAGTATATTTATTTACTAAAGAATAAGAGCGTCAATAATGTATGTAGTTTAAATTAAATTACTTTAGGTGTGAATAATGAATACGCGCAAACTGAGGCGAATGTAAATTTACAACCTTAAGCGAATCGGTAATTTACATAAAAATAAATTTTAATCGCCTTGTCTAAAATTGAAAAATAATACTTAATCAAGCTAACACATACGTTTTTTTGAGTTTTCTTAATTGATCGTTTGAAATACTGCATCACGCAGGGAGACTAATACCCATTTTTTTCCATCGAATTCGTTAACAAAGTCAGCTTTACTATATGGATATTTCTTGTTTTAGTATCCGTAACCTGTCTGTAGTTAGCTGATTGATATTTATATGACACACTTTTCCTTTGAGATTGCACTAAATAAAGTTAAAGGATGCCAAACAAGCGTCCGTTTAAAATACATTTTGCCTTTATTTGAATATTCTATTTATCACGCTTTTAAATACTGTTTTTTACTTTCGTGTAATTTAAAAGTTTCAAAGTCTAAAAAATTTAGCGACAAAAATCCGATTAATTCCACGTGTCGATTTTTTTTTTTTTTTTTTAATCGAATATATTGACATTTTTAAAATTCGCCAAAAATTTTCCGAATACTGCAACACATTTAAGACGGTTCTTGCACGCCAACCTCTACGCAAACTGATAATACGCTTTTTTTTTCTTCTTTTTTTTTTTAAATCGGTAGAAGACTTTTCGTTGTAAACAAACGACACTACTCATCACTAATGTACTTTTACCTAAGCGACTCGGCGAAAAACGAGTCAATTTTAAAGAACTTTTTTTTCTTTAAAATTGCATTAAGTTTTCGTTAATTGTACGTTTGAATTTTTTAGATTTTATACATCTTTAGGTCAATAAGCTCTATAAACAAAGTTGGGAAAGTTTAAGCGTTGTAAAAATAAACTATCGCAGCGTAAAAAAATTAAGCATCGGCGCGAAGGTATTTTCAGCTAACAGATGCGAACGCTTTTTTTTTTATCTAATAATAATAATTAAAGTTACCACAGATATAAAACGTTTATGTAATTACAAAAATTCAGCACTTTTTAATTAATTAAATTAAATTAAATTAAATTAATTAATGAATTAATTTTAATAACGTTTGAGAGAAATCGGAACCGGTAAAGTATTATTAATAAAATGTAAAGAAAACGTATACGCATGTTTTAAGGAATGAAGCCGTTGAAACTTTACAAAAAAAGGAAAAAAATTAAAATGATACAAGCTAGAGCTTTATAAAAACTTTCAAAGCGGTCTAAATAAAACAAGGGCGAAAGCTGAATCGCACTGCGCGTCAATCAGTTTAAATTGTCAACTTACGGGACCGAGGGCTTTGATAAGAATATCGCGAACATCTAACCATCCTTTGAATGAAAGAACTTCAAACAGTGTCAACATGGCGTACCCTATATTGTCGAAGTTAAACCGTCGAGGATTCGCCCTGGCGCGTACACAACACGTACATATTAATCGCATATAACTAGCAAGTCGCTTTTTTATAAAATAAATTCCCGCCGTTCCTTCACTGTAGCGTGCGCGTTTTATTTAATTTATTTTCAGTGCGACCGTGTATTTTTAATTATTAATTACGAATCGCACATATTTCTTGTAATTCATTTTAAAATTATCCGAGCCACTTAAGAACACCGGTGGCCACGCAACCGAGAAAATAAGCCGGGAATTTTCCAAACCGGGAAAAGTAGTAAAAATAGCCGAGAACGGTATTTTTAATAAGAAAAAATCATTTGAAACGTTAAAAATTAATGCATGTTTTAATGTACTTTACTTTAAATAAAAATTACAAAGTTCTGTTTTAGTCATATTACAAGTATATGCTGCGGCGATCAAATATTATCAAAAGTAACAAAAAAAAATTCCATTGTTATTTTTCTACAATTCTAGTGATGATTTCGACCGGGAATAAGCCGGGAATTTAAAAATTTGATTTCAGGGACCACCGTGAGAAGGCAATTTATTTCGGCGATTTTTTTAAGATTACTCTAATAAAAGAAAAGAAAAAATATCGATTCGCGAAATTAAATTAATAATAAAATTTTTTCCGGATAAAAAGCGTAAAATATTAAAATAATGCTTAGTCAAACAATTTCCAGAATAAAATAAAAAGCGAGAAGACAAATAATTCACACAAATTCACGAGTAATAAGTTTCTCAGAGAATTTGCCAGTGTCGCAAAATTTAGGAAACAATAAAATTTCGCTATCCGGAAAAAACAGGATGAAATTGACGAGCCGCGTTAATAGACAAAACGGACGATCTCTATATGTGTCACGCTCGTCTTTTAATTGTAAAGATAACGCTTTTTGATATCACTTTGTAAAATTTTAAGAATAATAACATCGTTACAAAAAAGGTGTAATTTTCTAAAAGAGAACATAATCAATTTTAGGAGATTAGAAAGGATAAGCCAATTATTCTAAATTGAATGTCGTTTAATGGAAAATCTTAATGTACAGCTCTCAAAATTTTAAAGGTGTGTATATAAATTATGATGTGTCTTTTTATCGTTTTTACAATGTTGGAAACAAGTGCAAAATGATTTAAAATATATTTAAAAAAAAGTTCGTTATTAGAAAAAAAAACCTAAATTACAATTATTCAGAATCATATCTATCTTATAGAGCTGCGAGAAAAAAAAAATCGCACAGCCCGTTCTATAGTAGCTGGAAAGTTAATTTTTTTTTAATCGACGTATTTTCTTCGTGGGATCATAAAAAAATTATAAAACTCCCAAAATTTTTTTAAGTTAAAGGGCCCAAATTTTGAAAAGTGGAAAAATCAAGTTTTAAGCAAAAAAAATTTTAAAAAATTCCACAGCCAGTTCTACATGAGTTACGGTATTGATTTTATTTTTAACTTACGTACTAAGGAGTATTCCGAATGCAGGAAAAATATAAAATTCGAAAAATGTTGATATTTAGGGAACAAAATTTGGGAAAATACACTCTTAAATCGGTAAAAAAAATTCCACAGCCCTTCCATCATAGCTGGAGGGTCACACTTTTTTTTTTAAAATGATATATATCAATCACTGCAATATAGAAAAATACAAGACCTACGAAATTTTAAAATCAAAGAGCCCAAATTTTGAAATTATAAGTAAAAACTTTTTAAAGACTTCTACAGCCGGTTCTATGTAAGTTACGGTATTGATTTTATTCTTAACCGGCACTCTAACGTTTCCAAAAAGAATTATGGGGGACTTGCTTTACTTTACTTTTACTTACTTTATATTCCTCTCACATATATTACCCTACTAGCGGTTTAAGTTTTTCAGATATTTTAATTTAAATTTCACTTTTTAATTGACGCGTTGGTGTACTTTCTTTTTTCTTAAAATAACTAAGTATGTACGAACGCTGCAGACTTTACGAAAATTTGCAAAGTAATACAAAAGTCCGAAAGAACGGGCCCCAGCGAGACCAATCCCCTAGCATATATAAATATTTTTATTTGGAAGGGTTATTCGTCGGTTGCAACGAAAGAGTAATTTGCGATTCGAAAATGGATTAATGAGGATGTAGCGATCGATAAATATAATTTTTTCTCAAAATAAAATATTTAGTTTTTCCTATTCTAAGTTAATTCAAATGGTGAATGTGGTCGGGGGGAAAAAAAAAAAAAAAGTTTTTAATGGCTATTTGCATTCGATAACTGCACAGAAATTGTAGTGTCTGATCCCACATGCTTTTTTGTTTTTTTTTTTGTATTCGCGTGAAAATTAAAGAAACAAAATCGAAGAGCTAACTGACTTTTCTGAAAGTAACGCGCAGAGTGAAAATCAGTATAACTGGATAAATTGGTTGAATCAAGGGCATGCGTAGCCGCTAAACTTTGCCTGGAAAGACTGAATTAAGAGAAAAATATACCACATATACAAACTTTTAATATAGGTAAAAAATAATTACAAAAAAACATGGATAAATTAAGGATTAGGCCTACATTTCTCTAACTTGTTATGCAGTATACGATAAAAGTGCTCGACTAATGTATTCGAAACAAGTAAAATTTAACATGGTCAGAGAAAAATAGGACATACCAGCGTAGAGAAGAACATTCTGTTAGATTAATTTTTATCATTCTCGAAAACGGTTTTAATCGCCGAATGACATATTAAAAAGAAGTCAGGGACTAGGTTTAAAATTCTGTTTTTTTTTTTTTTTTTAATTCACTATGATGGAATAGCCGCCGTGTGAAAGAGGCTTTCCGACTCTGTAGATGGACTCGAACGTGGCTGGAGCTAATAAATACTAAAAGTAAAGTAAGTCCCATACCCTTGATAAAGTATAACGGATATTGTGTAATTAAGCTTTTCACAATGTACTTAAGGTCCTAATGGGGATCCGATGAGAATTCTCTGGGGTCAGCTCCTTTCTACTTTTGGATTATCCGCCTTTACTTTCTCCGAGATAATTCTCTGGTACCCAATTATTTCGGGCTGAGTAAACTTGGGAGCGACGCGTTATAAAGAACGAAACGATAAAACATGGAGCTTTGTAATGGGAGAAAGATGGGAAAAAGCGTAGCGTTCAGAATACTCTGTCAATATGGAAATATTACAGAAGAAACGCCGATACAAAAAGGTGGCGGTAACATCCGAAAATGAACAACGTCGAATCGACGACATGACGCATCGCGATTTTCCGAACATTTAGTACCGTGTTTGAACTTTTCGGTTAAGCGTGTAGTTTAGGGGACACTTTCGCCAGATGAAGAGCTTAGGCAGCTGTGTAAAATGGTGAAATTAATTTTACGTCTTTTAACGTTAAAGTGAACGCGTCTCTATGCTTACCAGACTCTCGGCACCAGTATAGCCGGGTAGGTTTCATTTAATGCCGGCTTCAGTTTCATTTTAGTAACGAAAACGCGTCTCAGGAAAACGCCGACGCAGTGCTTACGTTCCGTAATGACCGGATCGTTACAACGCGCCAACTTACCGCCGAACATTTGTAAACCGTAACAAGCGAACACGAACATCAGTATTATCAGCAATATCGACACCTGCGCATAACAAAAAGAAATTATCTCGCATAAAAATCGCGCAAGCAATTTATCGCCTATCTGTGCAGTTTTACGTGAAGATTTTTTTCCATTGATACCTAATTTTTCAAACTTGACATTAAGGATAGAAATTTTTAAACAAGTTTCACCACCGCTCTCTAACTTGTAATACACCACTCAGAAAACCAAGAGGATGTATATGAGAGAATTTTTCGTTTTGCCGATTCCATTTTTCTTCTTGGTACGTCATCTGAACGACCATTCTCCCGATTTTTATGCATCTCGTCATTTTACCGTCACAGTTCCGACCGCACCATTACCACTATCGTCATCACCATTGCCATTAGAGTTTCTGTCTAACGGAGGATTACGGGGGACCTCCGTTTTCGTAAAGCCTTATTATTACGCTTCATTCATTATTCCCAGCTTACGCTGTTTTTCTTTAGCATTCACCAATTTTACCGTTTATCAGCGCTTTACATTATCGGATTTTCACTTCATTTTAGACGGCCATTTTTTGCCGCTCATCACCCGCCTAAGCGAGAACTTACGGTTTTCTTGAACTCGTCGAACTGTTTACTTTTTCGGCACGATGAGTATTTTTGTTCAATTTTTTCGTTAATTTTTTTTCTTTTCTTTTTGACACGGATATGTCTAATATGGGTGTCTCATTTCGCAAAACTGTAATAAAAAAGGAGTACGAAGCAAAGGAGTTTTTCATCGAAATATTTCAATTCGTTTATAGAATCAGATTTGTTGCGTTCTCTCTCTCTCTCTCTCTCTCTCAGAAAAAAAAAAATCCTCCAAAATTTATACCTTTTGTCAATAATAAGTAAATAAATAAATGAACGTACAAAAATTTGCAGTTACTAATTGTTATTAATAATATGTTAAAACCGAATTTTATTCACTATATTCACATATGTATAACATTAATTATTTATAAATAAACATAAATTAATTTCACTAACAATATTTAAAAAAACCTTAATGAACATTTAAAAATTAACTATAAACCCGTATTTAAAAATCTTTTCGTCCGACCGGTTTCGTTAATTGTTTGACATATTCAGATTTAAATACGGTTTATAGTTAATTTTTAAATGTTCATTAAGGTTTTTTTAAATATTGTTAGTGAAATTAATTTATGTTTATTTATAAATAATTAATGTTATACATATGTGAATATAGTGAATAAAATTCGGTTTTAACATATTATTAATAACAATTAATAACTGCAAATTTTTGAACATTCATTTATTTATTTACCTATTATTGGCAGTTTACAAGCATACGTTATCATCACATTTTGTATAAACGCTCTAAATTGCGTTTCTGATTTTTCATTTGCAATATATTTTTTGAAATGTGAATGCTCCATAATAGTTTTGGTACAGTATCGGAAATTGTAGAAATAAACTCTTTTCATGGGGTACTAAGACTTTTCCAGATTCGAAGAGAATATTGCGAGCTAGTAGTTCCTTCCTTCTCGGACCCGCTTTTACTTTTTCAGATTTTTCTTGTACCCAATTCTTCGATTTCAGCTCGAGTAATAAACCAGGGCTTAAGTTTGGAACCAGGCGAGTTTCGAGCCCGCGATCACCGGTTTCATAGGAATTATCAAAAAAATAAATAAATAAATAAATAAATAAATAATAATGGAGTATGCGTGAACTTCTTTTAAAAATGCAAAATACGAAATAATAATAATAACAAAAATATCCACCCTTACTGGGAGTAACATTGGATCATGAATATATCTTTGCTCGGTTGATGTTTCCGATAAAAAAAAAAAAAAAAAAAAAAAATAAGTGAAGACCGCAAACTTTCATATCGAGGAAGGACGACGGAAGTCAGAACAAACATATACCCCAAGTGATCGTGAAGGCATCTTATCGGGCAGGGGACGGAAGGACTAAAAAGTAACGGGGTTATACATTCAAAACTTTTATTACAACATTCATTTAACAGAATGACTAATTACCGTACGTATTGTCTAGTAGAAATTGCTGGATTATTCTAGATTGAAGAGTAATAAATTCGTTACTTCCTTTACCGTTGAAATTGACATTCAAGTTTTCGTGTTACTCGCAGTTTTTTATGATGAGAATGGAGTACTAATCGGGAATTCATTAAATTCTTTACGTATTAATAATAACAAAGTAAATCACCACGGATGATATGCGCATTTAAGTCATGTTATATTTTCGTTACATGAATTGTAAATCAGTTTTTTTTTTGTTTTTTTTTCTTTTCGGGCGCGCCAGCGGCATTGACCCAACAACAACAGAAATTAAGGAAGGGGTTAAATAAAGAGACGATTAGAAATAGGGCTTAGGAAAGATTGGAGTGCAGGAATTATTATATCTGGAGATGGAAAGGAAAGGACAAAGGAAGAATTATACGGAGCAGGAAGACCCAGTGCCAAGATTTTCGAGTACAATACAAAGCGCTCGGAATCAGGGGCAGGGAATTCAAAGAAGATGTGGTTTGCATCACATATGAGAGGAGAGATGGAATTATGAAGGGGACAATCGGGAGAAGGGGACAGGGAAAAACGAAAACGTGAGTTCGCAACATGTAACATTAAAACTGAATTGTAAAAAACGTGAAATCATATAATAATATATGTAAAAACGAATAACGTACAAACGTAAAATAATATTGAAGTCCGATCGGTTTCTCTCTGTGTTTGTTTCAGACGTAGAGTTCCATGGACTCCTTTCGTGACAATTCTCTACGGTCTCTTTCGTTTTTTCGACGCTGACACGCAAGCGTCTCACACGTTCAGTGAATTAAATCTTGACTAACACCGACCTATGTCTATTACAATATGCAGGTAATTTTTTTTTGTATGTTGTAAATTTTGATTCCATCGTTTTACTGACGTTGCGTAACCGTGTAATATCGTATCGTTACAAGCGTTACATTTTTTGGCGTGAAAAAAAACATTACGTAAATTTTCGTTTGACCCCCCCCCCCCGTAATAAGACATATTCGCGTCAAAAATGTTACCGAAAATCGTTATCGGCAGTTATTAGAAACGTCTATTTAAATCAGTTTAAATCGCGCTTTGTAAAATTTCGTTTACTAAAACGAAACGTGACCACACCTCAGGGAGTTGCCAACGTTTCTCCTATCATCGTATGTAGTAATGGAAGATATGTATCACGAAAGAAGCGATGTAATCTACCGAAAGAAGACAAAATATTTTCGAAAATTCCGGTTATTCCTTTAAAACGATTTTTAACTATTTAGATTTTTTATTCAAAACTTGTAACATTTCGCTTTTATTTATGTTTTTTTTTGTATCAACCTGATGCACTTTGACCCTTACATCCAATGCTAGAAAAGCTCGTTGAATACCTCACTGTAAAGGGAAACTTTTATTTGTTATATATGCGTATATATACATATAATGTATATATATATATATTTTTTAAAATACGAATTCGGTATTTACAGCACTATGTAGCGATGATGGCGAGCGGGAAATTATTCTTCGGTAAAATTATTAATTTTCGATCTCTCGGCATCATTGGAGAATACGGTCTGGGACACTTGCACGGTTGAGTATGTAAATTCCGTTTTGCGCTCGAAATTATTTCGGGACGTGTGAAGTTGGGGCCTGTGTAAGTGTCCTGGAGTGTGCGCGTCCGGCGAAAATAGAGTAGTGGTGTCTGTCACCATCCGGAGACCCAAAGTTAGAAGAAAATATTGTATAAATATGTGCGCGCGATAGATCGACTAGTAGGCACATAGCCTGTTGTACTAATTGATAAGTATTTCGGTAATTTACCTTTCTGAAACGTACATCACTGTAAAGCACGAAAGATATAAAGAGTAAAAAGAATTACGTTAAAATGAATGAAAAAACATTTTAGTTAAATTTAAAATCGATTTTTAACAAAAAAATGTTGTTATTACCAGAGCGATTTCTTTAAAACCGCGACATAACTCGTCCACCACCTTGCGCATGTGCGGCACTAATGTAAATATGCGAAGCGGTCGTATGCAACGAAAGATCATCAAGAACTGCGCCAGGGAATTCGGCGGAACACTGCGTGGCATCCAGCACAAAAAGATTAAACTAGTCTGAAAAGAAAACAAAATATAAGACATATTTTATATATATATATATATATATATTTTTTTTTAATAATATACATAACCAAATTAATGAAACGTAATGTTGCATTATAGCACAGTGGCGATTAAAATACGAGGTTCGGATAGAAGTTTAACGGTCATCGCAGAGAAAAAATTCAGTATAATAAAATATAAGAGGAGAAAGAGCGAAAAGCTGGCCGAATGTGTTAAAATCGCACTAAACGGAAATTAGCCGTAATTGACAGAATAAGGATGTCACGTTATTTCGGGGGAAATTTATCATCCGTCAGATAGTTGTAGACCAACGATGCGAGCATCCAGAATAGCAACAATCAGCAAGTATAAGAGTAAACTCGCGCGCAACTTACTATGTATATGAAAACGTCTAGAATTGAAGCGACATCTTTCATGTAGGCTTTCGGCGTAAAAAATACTCCGTCAGCAAATATTTTAAGAGCTAATTCAATGCTCATGAAAATAACGAACATGTACTCGGCGAATTGCAACGCTGGCGTTTCCATAACGCGGTACATCGGAGTTTCGAACATCATCGAAATGCAGGATAACGTCGTCACACATATCATTACCCAATCTAAATACGTCACCAAGCCTAAAAAATTGCTAAAAAATCACACATTTTAAATTAATTACAACATTAAAAATTCAACGAATTCTGAATAAAAGACCGATACAATTCACTAAACTGTTTAGGCAGACCGGATTGTTATGATGTATCATTTGATTTGGATTTGACTAGATTGATGAACAGTAGAGTTCCCCCCTAGTCTAGATATTTCGTTGAATATACAATAAACTTTATCGTAATTTTCTACCGTCTACACTGCTTCCGGGAGTGTTTATTTTTAAAAAAAGTTGAATGAGAAAGGTGTGCAAATGCAGCAGGAGCGATAATTCGCTGCCTGCACAATGAAGAGCATTGCGATATCGAATTAAATCGATTCTAAATTAAGATTAAAACGGAAAGTAGATTTAGATCGGAAAAGTCTAATTAATGTGTTACGGTTCGCTTCATGCGAACGTTAATATAATTACGAAAGAAACGTTGTTTAAATTTCGTCCATTCATCTTACTGCGAATTTTTTTACGAAAAATATTTCGAACGAGTATTAAAAAATCGCATTAATTATCATATCTTTACTAATCTTTAGATTATTGAATAAAATTTTCAGTATACTCCCTCCAAAGAATCGATTTAGTTCTCGATTTTTTTACGCACCCATATAAATATAATCTCATGCAAGTTATCGTCCTTTTAGCGTATCCACTTTTAAATAAAAACGGGGTTGCGTTACAGCGCGCATATTTGTATACGATATTTCAACACAAATATACACAACTATTTTAAAAAAATATATATATATTTTTTTTAGAGCATAGTAACTTAAAGAGGGTTTATCGCGGCGTCTTTTAAACATTAATACTTATTAGAATGGTGGCTAAAAATTCGAATTAATAACTAAAAACTGCTTTAAATACTTTTCACTTCATGTTTTCAGTAATTCGTTCATTGAAAACGACTGACCGCATCGCTATACTTATTTAATACGGTTTCTAATTATTGTTGTAATTTCAATAATAAGAATTAATTTAAATTAAATAATAATCGTAAATATATTTTACCGTTAAATTATATATGATTTTTTATGGAGTATTTATTTTTTATTTTTTTCGCGGCATTTTATCAAATATTTTGAGTAAATCTTGAAGCCGGCATTTTTTTCTTTAAACTATTTTATAATTTTTAACGTAAATATTTTTGAGAAATGATAGACCAACCCTTAAAATGCTGCTACTTTCGGTACAGAATAAAGCTGGCCACTGATTCAAGAGTCAAGTTCCTCCTCAGAGAGAAGTCACTGCAAATCATGTTTTGGGGATTTCAAAATTATCTTTATTCGCACCTACATTTTCACATTTCATTTCATTTAAATACAAATGTTATTACAACTTAAAATAAAAAGTAACATGTAATAGACACGCCACGAGCGCGATCTGCGGAATTATAAACTTACATGGGATAAAAATGTTTCCATTTTTTCCTCTGTACTTTCTGCTCCTAAATTACAATCACTTATCTTTCCTTTTCGTTCCGTCAACGTAAAAAAAGTATGAATTAAAATTTAGCAAATTAGCCCATGTTCACATAATTGGCTCAAACGGCTTAGTAGTTACTTAATATAGGAGCTTATCAAAATGGTGATAAAGAAATGTAAAATATTTAATTAAAAAAGTAAAATAAAATAAGATGAAACACACTCATGCGCCACACCCGTGGAGCACAATGGTCGAACTGCAATGATATTGCTTATAGTTAAAAGTAAAGAAAAAACGTACGAAGCCTAAGCAACAAGCTAATAGAAACTAATAAAAGTAAAATATCAATTCCTAAACTGTAAGTAAAAATAAAGTTAATTTCGTAAAGTTAAATGGAGTAATGCATCCTAATAATAAAGCTTTAAATGACTCTCGCGGCGTTCGTCGCCTCTTTAATTTTAAAATTCCGGGTGTTCATAAATTTTCCGTATATTCAAATGAAAATTTTTCGGCTGATTTTTATCCCATTATGGAGGGAGGAGGCTCCTTTTTAACATTTATTTTAATGACTACTCAGGTAATATGCTCATCCGTACTTTCGTATAGGACTAGTTCAGACCAGCGGTACAGTTTGTAATAAACAAAACGGATATTATTATCAGAGTCCAGCTACATTTTCAAAAGTTATACGCAGTAAATAATAAGACAACGTTAATGTTTGTTAATTCGCGCTAAGGGAATTACAAATTTGTTTTTTTAATCGAATTTTCATTTATCCGTGGCAATCAATTGATAATATTTTAATTTTCGGTCTTATTGAAAATTAGTTTTTTTTCCAACTTACATCTCCATGGGAAAATGATAATATTTTAAATGTTAATGACGTTTGTTATCATTAATAGAAATTTCTCTAAACAATCACTCTTTTTTTACGTTAACCGATGACACCACTGGGTATCTATGTTCATCGATGCAACCTATACGGTACCACTGCTGACTGATTCGCTATCTAATGAACAAAATTAAAATCGGTTCACATGGGCACAAGTTATTCGCGAACAAACATACACATGCATATCGTATATATGTATATAATCTTCTCTTTTTGAAGTTGGTAATAAATACACACACTCTATCTCTGGGATTTCATTATGGAGAAACTCCTTGAGCATCCAAATGGCGCGGTCTCCTGTAATAGCTGGGACAAGTATAGTTTTTCTGGTTGCAGACAAAACATTGGCTTTATACCACGACAATTCTACTTACTATATTTCACTTTCTTCCAATCCGCCACCCTTCTTCCT
The DNA here is from genome assembly GCA_039619475.1 of Icerya purchasi. Taxonomy (NCBI): domain Eukaryota; kingdom Metazoa; phylum Arthropoda; class Insecta; order Hemiptera; family Monophlebidae; genus Icerya; species Icerya purchasi. The sequence continues at coordinate 493,929,281 of CM077116.1, forward strand.
TTATATTTTGCCGTTGGAAGAATTTCTCGGGCGTGTAAATTATGATCCCTTCAGTTTCAAGGAGATTTCAGGTTAAAGGCCAAATCGAGCTGCGACGGAAAAATATTTTATTATAAATTAACGATAATCAGCTCTAACCGCGAAATATATACTAATAATTACTTACTGTAAACTTTTGTAGGTAACTTTTCGCTCTTTTCCGGTCAGCGGATCTCGTAGTCTAGCGTCGTAGCGGGCATAGACGAATACCTGGCAAAATTTTCTGAATTTACTCTCTCGCGGTACAAGAAATAGCGGAGTATCGAATAACGGATGATTTTCTCTCAAATCTTCTTCACGCTGATTCCTGTAATCACGTTTCGAATAAAAGCGTGACGGTCGAATATAAATGTAAATACACGTAAATAGGGGTGTTGAAAATTCAACCATGCTCGCGCGTAAATATAATTCCAAAATTAGAAATGTCGCCTGTATTGCTTTGCTAATAATAAAAAAAATAAATAAATAAAATGGTTTGTAATTAAAATTAGATTTAGAGCAATATTTGACTCTATTTTTTACTCCACTTTAGGATACAATATAAAAAATTATGTGGACCCCATTTAGATCGAAGTGGCTTCCAGGCTTACCCAGCCTGAAATAATTGAGTACCCGAGAATTATCTGGTGGAAAATAAAGGCGGATAATCCAAAAGTAGAAAGGAACTACTGACCGCCCCAGTATTCTTATCTGGTCCATTAGGCTAAATACCATTGTGGAAAGCTTAACTTCACAATATCCGTTATACCCCTTATCAAGGATATAATATGGGACTTACTCTACTTTATTTACCCATTTCGCTGTATTTTAAACGCAAATTTTCAACAAAAACTGCATTAAAAATTGTGTAATTTCGTTTTCAAAAGAATGAGTTCTATTTTAATGTGGACACAACTTTTCACGCTTGAGGTTATTCTAAAATTTTCGTTATTACGTACTCATCTATCACTTTTGAATCAATCTTTATCACATTTTTCTTTGGACTAATCTTTATCATATTCTATTTTAAACTCATCTTTATCAAATTTTTTCGGGGATCATTTTTATGTAAATATTTTTGCATTACGGAATAAATGTCTGTTTTTTTTTTTTTTTTTAATTAATGGAAATAAAATGAAACATTACGAATAATTTTTGAAACGAAGGAATTAAAGGACTGAAATTATACGAAAAAAGAAAGACAAAAAACTTTTTTTTTAGATCACATTTTTATAGCGTAAACATTTTACCGATAAAATACCGTAATAAAAAGAATAGTTGTAGAAAATTGACGTAGGGTCAGGTAAAAGAAAACATTAAGATCGCGAAGTAGATAGAAGCAATGTAAATGCCAAAACAATAATAAAAATTGCCGAGAAAAAGAATGTGATCTCGTCAAGCGCATATCCAATAGAATTATTACCTGCGCATTTCAGCCTGTTGCCGTTTAGCCTGAAGCAGTTTAATGTCGATATCATGCGGTCGATTTCGCGTAGCGACACGATTAACCGTTCCGCCAATGTCTCCATTTTCCATTAAATGCTCGTACGTTTGTTTCAATTTTATCGATCCGCTGCGTACACTTCTTCTAAGCGATCTTCTTAAAATTAAAAGCGGTAAAAATCAAGACTATCATCCGATTTCACACATATATAATAGTATAAATATTTCGCTCGCTTAATTAATAAAAATTCGTAACATCGGATTATTTGGTTGTTATTTAAATCAGATATTTCTTATGTTAATCATCTGTTCGGAGATTATTTAATAAGGGGTTAAAGTAATGCTTTGCTTTTCCTTCTCCTTTAATTAGAAAAAGAAAGTTGGCAAACTTAGCGCCGCATAAAATCCAATCGAAAAGTACTCTAAATAACCAAATAAACACGTAGCACGTAAGTTACATACACGTAGAATGTACTGACAAAAATGCGGTATCCGTCAACAGTAAACCAACCCATCAATCACCCACTTTCCGTTATACAAAACTCCAGCTCTACATCGTCAATAGATACGAATTCAAAACAAACTCGATTTGCATTACAACCTCGATAAATTCAAATAATTCTCAAGTTTTCTCTACAGCGAAAGTAAAATCGAACAACAAAAGGATTACACTTCCACAAACTAATTACAATGATCATTCTGTCAACTAGTCCCACGATATCGACTGTTTATTTGTTTTTGCACTGAAAAACTCAGTGTAACCAGCGTTAAACATTATTACGGGCTTACAAATGTCTAAAAGTAGAATTGTAATTTTCGCGAAAACCGAAGAATCAACAGGCTTATTTTTCATAAATGGGATAGAGATAGGTGACGAAACAATTAAAGCACGTTGGATTAAAATTTCAGCATATTAGCGGCTAGGTCCAACGAAATTAACCCGCGTTGCCCTCAAAATTAATGTTTTCGTTTTCCATCTTGCGTGTCAGCCCAACCGATCAAAAAAAAAAAAAAAAAAAATATGGCCATATTAATTGTACGTCGAATAAATTTATCGCGCTGATTTAGCAGAGTGTAAGGAATAGTAATGATTATGAACGTAGAATTGTTAATCACTCTTAATCTAATTATAATAACTAAAACAAATAAAATTGATAATACGTCTTCGGAAGAACAACAATGGTAGTATATAGAAGCCGAAAATTAGCAAAAGGCAACACATAAACGTCACATTCTGTAACATCAAGCAGTTGGTAACGTAGAGAACGGGTATTTCTAATATAACCGCAGATTCAAAGATTACTAATCGAACAATACAGAAACAACTGTAAGCCTGATTAATATCGCAGTTGCAGATGGTAATATTTTAGAGAATGAATAGTCTCCATTCTTCATACAACTCCGTCATCCGAAAAACATTCGCTGAAATTTAGATCCAACAGATATCAAAAGAGAATTGTAAAGTTTTATTCTTACGGACTCTTGGTCAATGAGAACTGAGCCAACATATTTATTATATGATTACCTGTTTCCACAAAACTTTCTACTCCAAAACTTTCCTCTTTTGTTTTCAATCATGTTATCTGTTAGTTTACCATGTACTGAATGCCCTAAATTTGTGCATCGTATTCGTCATTGAATCTAAATGTCCCTTTACATAGAATTCCCTCCAATTGTCCTCCAACGATGGTTCGAAGTTAGGGATACGTAAATATATCGCCCCCATATCTGCAATAGTTGCCGTTTGCTGTAATCGCAGTTGTATATGGTCCATAGTAACTTCAAACGTATTAAAAAAATAAAATAAATAGCAGATACTATATATTTTTGTTATTTTGATAATAAACTGTAATTGATGTATTATTATACGAACTTTTTTTGATCCATTCGTAATTGTTTCATACTATTTACCGTGCCCTGCGAATGTAAGCCACTTTTTCCGATTCCCGGTAAAGCGATCACACCTGAATCTCCTAATAATAACCGCTGATTGTTCGAATCGCTGAAATAAACAAAGAAAATACAAATTAATGACGTTCCGACCTTTGTTGTGGTTTTCACAACCGTCGTAGTGATGACTGAATATTTCTCATTCGATCTCACTTTTTACGACATTAAAATGTTACTGTCTTCATCCATTGAATAATCAAAATATTTCTATTTCTAACACAAACGATGTAAAAGATAATTTCATTTTCGATAAATAGAAATTAATTTTTAACTTTTGTCCCCCCTTCCCGATTATAGTGTAATATAAATTGACTAAATAAGCGTTAAACATGAGAATACGCTGAGGACGTTGCAAATGTGCGCTTTAATACATATACATATATATATATATATCGTCGAATAGAAATAATATCAGACCGTTATTTATAATAAAACAGGAAACCTTTGTTTAACCTCGTTCTCGATTTCGGCAGTGTCACAAATTTTAGATCCTTATAAGTGCTTATAATTTTTGTTTCTTGACATTTAGCTATTTAAACGAAACTACGATTCACTTGATGAGATATTCTAACTCAGTGGTTTTAAAGCAAATGGATTACATTTTTTTTTTTTTTTTTCGACAAAATATTAAGTGTCCTTTAGTTACCAATACTAAAGTAATATTTTTCTTCCAATTTTAAATGGGCTTTTTAATTTTAGTATCGAAAAAAAGAAAGATTTAAACAAAACATATATAACACGTTTATTACCTCAGTATAGTAGCAATTTTAGCTTTTTGTTCAGCGGGAAATATAAAACGCGGTTTGGGAGCATTTGTCACAATTCTCATCGAATATCGTTTCTTATATAAACATTCGTGTACTATACCGTTCAACCTTTTTGAATTAGCCGGCACGACGTTAGAGTCGTCTTCCAGTTCGTATACAAATTGTTTCATAAAACTTTCCCTTACCTGAAAACCAAAAAGAAACAAATATTCGATTTAGATGAACACAGATATTGCGTTATTTCCAATTCAAATGGGCGACTTTAAAAAAAAAAACAACAACTAAACAACTAATGAAGCTTAAAACAACATTATAGAACGGTATTCACATGTAATTAAACGATCCTCTTTTTTTTTTTTCTTTGAAGTTTCAATCAGTTGTTTTATAAGTAAAACTGTATTCACCATATCATGTATTCGTGTTTTAAACTAGGGAACACAAGGCGTAACTGTTGCACATAATTAAGCTGAGTGAACTTTACTTTAAATACGAATTACGTTAATTTTATACAGAGTGTTACCCTTAAGATAACTTTTTGCTATAAATATTTACATTGAAAAAAATTTAGTACCTATGCAGCTGTTCCATATATCTACGTTAATCACTTTGACTGTAACGTTAGGTAATTATAGGTAATCAATAAATCTTGCTTAGTGAATACAGCTTGGAGCAACATATATCAGTTCTCTTTGATAACAAAGACTGCAGTACTTAAAGTTAAACTTTGTGCCTTGTGAACAGAGTAACACAATAAGCGAAAATTTAAACTCTGTTGTCTCGAGTATTGTACACATCATTTTTGTAAAAATGCGTTGTAGTCAAGGGTGTATAATCATGTTGTATTACGTTGAACCATGGTAATTGTTAAACATAGCCAAAACACTCATATGAAAAAGCGCTTAATATTAAAGAATAATTAGGGAACTCGAGTTTTTAAAAAAAAAAATAAAACATCAATATGTTAAAAATTCCATTCATCATTATCATTCGATTCCAGTCAGTTCTGACCGTTATGACCTGCGAGTTCTCTACACTGTTTCCGGTCTTCAGCTGTGTTAATCACTGTTGCTACCTGACCAAATTGACTTCGTAAGCCGTCAGTCCAACGCGTGGGTACGCTGCCCCTTTCTCGTGTTCGGGGGCTTAGCCAAGCAGTAATGTTTTTTCTAGATTTTCACCTGTGCGTCTTACGATATGTCCGAAAAATTGATGGACCCATCTGTCACATAATCTGTGCAATTCTTCCGGTTCATCCACTTCAGCCCGTATTGAAAGATTTGTTCTTCTTTCCGTCCACGCTATAATTCGTCGCCAAATGCACATTTCAAGCGCATCAATGCGGCGTTTAGATCGTGTACGTTTCGGCCGCATACAAGAAAATTATTGGGAGAATCAGCGTTTTTATTAGTTTCTTCCGCAAGTCTACAGACAGCTTTTTATTACAGGTTAGGTTTTTCAGCCGTGTCATTGCAGCCTTACCTAATGCAATTCGTCTTTTTATTTCTGCTGAACATCCACCATCAGCAGTAATCAACGAACCCAGATAGATAACAGACTGTACTTTTTCAAAAGGCAGCGGGGTAGCCTAGTGGTTAAGGTGCTTGGCTACCAAGTCAGAGGTCACGGGTTCGAGACTTGTCTCGTCCGGGATCCAAATCGCTCCCAAGCCTACCCAGCCTGAAATAATTGGGTACCAGAGAAATCTGGGAAAGTAAAGGCGGCCGAGAGAAAGGAACTGGCCCCCCTACTCTCATTAGTGCTGTTGGGCTTAGTACATTGTGAACCTTAACTTCACAATCCCAACGCCCTGTCAAGGGTATGGAACTCACTTTACTTTTACTTTTTCAAAATCTATCAGGAAATTGGTGTCGTTAAGGACGGATTTACAGTCTATCAACATAATTTTGGTTTTATTTACATTGACTAATGAGCCATGTCTTTCGATAGCTTCTTTGACGCGTTTAATTAACTCCGTCATTTCTTTGCCTGACGTCGCCATTAGCGTAATGTCATCAGCGTATCTCAAATTGGAGATCTTTTTGCTAGCGATAGAAATGCCGCCGTTGTGCAGAGCTTCCCTCATAATATACTCGCCGTAGATATTGAAGAGTTTAAAGCCACAGGAAATCTCCTTGTCGAACACCGCGTTTAGCTTCGAAAGCTGTCGATTCTTCTCCAGCCATTCGGACCGCCATTTCACTTTTTTCGTACAAACTTTTCACCAATGTAATTAGATGTCCAGGTGTGCCCATTTCTGCCAGGATGCGTAGTAAGGAATTCCATGGTACACAATCGAAAACTTTTATATAGTCAATAAAGCATAATATACGGTGGGGATGTTATATTCGCGGCATTTTTCTATTACCATTCGTACGTTAAGAATTTGTTCTCGTGTTCCGCGTCCAGCAGAGAAACCAGCTTGTTCCATCGGTATTTGTTTATTAAGAAAGGCCTCCAATCGTTCGTTCAAGATTTTTAACAATATCTTGTTTGGATGTGAAATTAAAGCAATCGTACGGTAATTGGTGCATTTCTTAGTATCACGTTTTTTGTGGAATTTGGTGCTTTCTCACGTCGATAAAAATGAAGACATTAGCAACATCTTAGAGGAGCACTGACTGCGGATAAGCTACAAGTGGTAAGAGCCGGGTAGCATGATTACGTCGAGCGTGACAAGGGATAGGTTAGATCTCAAACGAAATGAGCGAATGATAAAATATTAGAAGAGAAATGATGCGCAGAAAACATAAAGATGACAGATCAGACTTTGAAAAGGCGAGTTACATTCAACAATTAAAGGAATATGGGAACATCAACGGAAAATGTTTCGGTTGCTTTTATTATTTTCGATTGTTTCGACCCGTTTAAGATGGTATTTTCCAACTCGTTTAGTCAGCTATTTTATGTGTTTCCTATCTATTTGACGAGTTTACATTGTGTCATTTAATTGAAATTATCTATTTTTATTTTTTATAAGTAATCCGAACTAAACCGCTTACAAGGTAAACACTAAAAATGCTATCAAAAAATAAGGAAAATATAACATAAATAAAACAATAAGAAATTATTCCGCGTTACCTTCGGAACCGTGAATTCAGGAGGTACTTTATTCATAAACGCCATCTGAGGACTATCAGGGAACTTCTCGAATACTCTCAACCTCAGCGGTAACGTTTCTTTAATTTCGGCACTCTGATCACGAAATTTTAGCTGCTTCAATTTTTTTATATCTTCATCTAGTTCCAAGTTATCTAAAATAACCGCCACGAACAAACTTAACACAATCTGTAATAAAAGAACAAACAACGAATGAATACAAATTACACGAAAACTGTGCAATGCGAATATTTAACCTTTTTCATTTTTTCCTCCTCCTTCATTTAGCACATACACACACACACAATTGCTAATAATAGATATTTGCATTATTTCTGAAACGATATTATTATAATTTATTGGATTTTATTGGAAATTTTTACTGCACAGCAATTCGGTAGGAATCGAATGTAAATAATTAGAAGGAAACAATATCAAAACGCTGCACTGCTCATGATAATCGGGAAAAATTCGTCAAACGGAAAACGATGAAAGTATCTTACCAGCGTCACAAACACGTGAAACACTATGAAATAGCCGGCAACTAACGGAACGAACTGTTCTTGCGTTCTTAACATTGTCTCGTCCATGACTTCTACCCATGCTTCTTGAGTCAATATTTGAAACATAGACATGAACGCCTGGAAGAAGAAATTTAATTAAAAAAAAAAAAAGAAATGAAATAAAACATTTTAATTTCCTTTAATTTTTAACGCTTAACTCTTTAATCATTTCCGCCCTGTAAACGTATTTTTATAGACCGAACGCGTAATTTATTTCTGAAAAATTGCAAACCGTGTATTATATAGTTCCTCAGTGCAACTTATAAATATAATTTTTAGATATCCGGTTTATTCCCGGCTTTCCCGGTCCAAATCCTCTCGATTTCCCGATCGTTAGAATTGTACAAAAAAAAGAATGGAATTTTTTCATTACTGTCGATAATATTTGACCGTCGCGGCATCACATTTTATATAAATAAAACAGAACGTTCGTAATTTATTCTTGGGTGTGAAGTACATTAAAAAGTGCATTCATTTTTCGCTTAAAATGATTCTTTCTTATTAAAAATATTGCTTTTAGCTATTTTTATTTTTTTCCCCGGCTTATTCCCGGTTTCTCAATTGGGTTTCGTGCAACGCGAGAATACTTCAACTTAAAAAAGAATAATGCAATCGCTGTGTATATACTAATATTACATTTGTTTGTGCAAAACTCATACAAATAAAAACCGCGATTTAAATATTCTTTTAGGTGAATTAATATTGTCAAAAAAGTTGGTCATTAATTTCCTGTTTTAAGCTTAACATGCGCAGGAATACATACCAGTTATGTTCTGTTTTCCGTACAAAGGAAAATAATATGCTCGTGGCAATTAAGCAGTTGTTTGAAAAAATCCTAAGAGAACAGTTCTAGAGAATATAACGGAACATAGGTAAAAATTAGACGTTAAGCAAATTAAACACAGATTATGAAGAGACCCTAATGAAATAAAGTATGAAAGAAATTAATGGAAAAAGGAAAGTAAATCTAACGAGTAAGTAACTAACAGAGAGAACTAGCATGTTTCAAAGAGAAAACTTTTTTTTTTTTTTCGTTTTTTCCCCTTCATAATCTCCCTTAAAAAACGAAGCGAATTCAGAATACACATTTTTAGCAGATTATCTAGCATTAGGGAAACTGATTATATGCCACATACATATAAATCATAGCCAACCTCGATTATCAGTGCCTGGGATAGTTTTATAGTAGTATAATATGCAGATGATAAATTCGAACTGATCGGGCCTTTATTTTTGAATTATTATTCTAAACTAATAAGTATCTCTCGTTGTTACTCGCTGAGGATATTACTCGTTGAGGATATTACTCGCTGAGGATATTACTCGTTGAGGATATTACTCGCTGAGGATATTACTCGTTGAGGATATTACTCGCTGAGGATATTACTCGCTGAGGATATTACTCGTTGAGGATATTACTCGTTGAGAATATTATTCGCTGAGGATACAACGGTAAAGAGGTTGTCGCCTTGCTCGAGCTGAAAGTACACCGCTTGAACAGGGCTTTTTGAATTTTCAACAAAGCGATGATAACCATCAACATAGCGTCGCGTTTTTTTCATCCCAATCAAGTTCACTCGTAAAAGCTTATGATAAACAGCTATAATGTGTACAGTGGGGTGACCAGTTTCAGTGTAACGACCTTATTCGATAATAAATATCGCTGTACGGCACTGTGAAGAATAAAATGGCAATTAAACCGTAATCGGCTGGAAATTTTTTCTATTAATCTAAGCTAGCGGATAGGCGAAATCATTTATAATATAATAATTATGCGGCGTTTTTAACTGTTATAAGTAAAAATTGTCACAAATACCTCTACAAATGTCTCGAATTTGGAGTAATCGGAAAGGTAACAAAACAACTGCATTGAAATACTTGACGAGACAATCAGAACGCACATGGTGAATATTATCAGACTGCCGAGCTTCTTGCCAGGGCCGAAGATTTTATATACGAAATCTTCTAATGTCTCGGATACTTTTATCAATCGCACAAACCTGAGAACCTGTAAAATTTCAACAGCCGAATGTAATTTTAATTTTTTACACTGTGAGATAAAATTAAAAATTGAAAAGCATTTTTGACATTTCTAACATTGTAAAAAGAATCACGTAATTAGCAAATTTACTAATGGTATTTATTAAAGGAATAAACGAATTCAGAAGATTTTAAATCTGAGTGTGTGCATTCTTTTACAAACGTTCTTCCAAACTTATCTGTTGTTAAAAACCAAATTGTTACAATCGTATAAAGTTTTAATGCAGCGCCGAAATGACAACAATCCGTCAAAAATAACGCCCTGTGGTGGTTGTACTTCTTTTATACTGATTACAATGCACCATTAAAAACCAACAGCTAGCTATCGACCGTTAGAAGAGTGCCCGTTAAAAAATTCGAGAATATACCGAAGATTACAATATAAAACATTCAAAAAGACACGATTACAATTCTCACATTTATAATCGATTTTTGCCTACTGAATTCATTTTTATATTTGAACAGCTCCTTCTCTTTCTTTTATATTTTAATTATTTTCTTTTATTTGATCGATTTATATATATATATTAATGGCTATGCTATTTTTACGTCAGGGGTCATCAGGAAAATGTCCTGTCACGAAATTTGTCCCATTTTGAGATTTAATGCGATATTAGCGCTACTACATCCCCTGGTGGTGAAAATTGGAATTCATTGGGAAAAGTGTCCTGTCATGAAAATTTGTTTCAGTCACAGTTTTATGTAACGAGAAAAGGTAACATGATGAAATGGTTTACCTAGGTCCAGATTGCCTTCCTACAACTTCGAATGGAAAATGTCTCGTCGACGAGACTGGACTAACTGGCCGCTTCGCGACCTAACCTTTCAGATTTGTAATTGTTTTGCTTCGTGAATGTTTAATAAGGGGATTGCAGCATTCACAAAATGTTTATTTGATTAAAAAAAAAAAAGAAAGAGAAGAAAAAAGAAAGGATATGAATACGTCAATTAAAAGGTAAAATCTGGACTAAAGTATCTCAAAAATTAAAACTACTAGCAGGCTAATATATTTTTACAGCAGGGGTCATCAGGAAAAGTGTTCTGTCAGCAAATTTGTCGCATATATAAGAGACTAGTTTTTTATAAGTGATAAAATGGTTTGTCCAGGTTCAGATTGCCCCCCTACAACTTCGAATATGTTCAATAAATGTGATTCGATTATATTGTATCGTTGTTGTAAATAAAGATTTTTTTTTTTTTATCGAACGGCATAGCCAATGATAAAGTTTACTCTTCTATAAGAATTATAGAAGAACTAGGCCTGGAAGTGAACGGGGCTTGCCCCATTCCGAGGCTCGAAGGATTGGGTATATATATAATAAAGATTTGATTTAGCCGTCAGCAGGCCACAGTCAATAAGTATTATTGCCCGTAAAAATTTCACCGTATAATATGCTGAATTGTACATGCATTGTAATTACTGAAGTGTTAAAATTAATCCGGATTTTTCTATACAACAGCATACTAAGATAAACATCCAGTAAGACAGGGTTTCATACTGTCGCCAATGTTGTTCAATGTGTACTTGGAACAAATTTTTGAATCGGTTACTGCTGAATCAGTAGAAGGAATAAATGGCGTACTCATAAATAATATTAGATTCACCGATGATATTGCGGTTATCGTTAGTTTCCGAGAAGGCCTACAAAGATTAATCGAGGATGTGCTCAGACATGCAAAGAACTGCAAAGAATTTCGGAATTAAAATACATTTTAATAAAGCAAAGTATATGAAGATATCTAGAGATACACGAGGGAAAGATGAAGAAATTATAATAAAAGAGGAAAAGATAGAAAAAGTTGCATCCTTCAAAAATATCTAGGAGTTTGGATCACAGACGAGGCAAACTCGGATATGGAGATTAAATGCAGAATAGAGGTAGCACGAAACGCATTTATGAAACTCAACGGGATATTATGATATTAATACGCAGTTAAAGTTCCGCCTGATTAGATGCCATATATGGGCTATAGTGACATACGCAGCTGAAACATGGACGCTCACGGCAGCCGCATCGAAAAAGATTGAAACATTCGAAAGGTGGATTTATCGACAGCTTTTGAAAATCAGCTGGACCGAGAAAGTAACTAATGAAGAAGTGCTACGACGTTAACAAAAGACACTATTGACCTTAATTAAAAAGCGAAAAATCAACTATCCGCGTCACATAATGCGAGGAGACAAATACATGAGCTAGTGCAACTAATATTACAAGGAAAAGTAGACGGAAAACGGAAAACGAAAAGACCGAGAATGCCTCGGCTAGACAACATAAAAAGCTGCATAGGTATCAACAATATTATTATAAGGGGAAACTAATGGACGCGGCGCGTAATAGGGAATTATTGAACAATATGTGATCGTCAACGTTCGTTAAGCGGATAAGACAAAAGAAGAAGATGAATAGACGAATTGATAATTTGTCTTTATTCGTAAAATTAGTATAATCGGTAATTAGTAGGACAAGCGCATCACTCTACTCGGGAAACTTCTGGTCCGGAATATTATTGGGATTAAATTACATTTCCCAGTTCTGGTCTATTTTATTTACCTTTTTTTCGTGCTTTTTATCAGATGTTCAAATTAACAAAAATCCGCTTTCAGAATTGTTACACATATCACGCGATAATTTTTTTCACGCGTAAATCGAAGGGCTGCATATGAAGCAGAACAGCTATTGAAAAACTAAAATGCTGAATAAACAGTATTTAAACTTAATTTCATGTAACTGTTATATTAATAAAAATATTTTTAAGTCAAACGAAAAGAAAAACTGAAACGTCACCTGGAAAAAATTCAGCGGCGTCAAATACAAACCGGGAATTATGTGCAGAGTGGAACCTACGCATAATATAAATTCGAACTTGTGCGACGTATGTTTAAAATAACCGCGGAAACCTAAACACCAAATTTTAAAAATCGCTTCCAACGCGAACAGTAATGTAAAGCCGACCTAAATTCAACACAAAACAAAACATTTCACAATGGAGAAAATAATGTTTAACGTAAATTTGTTACGTTCAAATTATATTAAAGCGTTTGTGTTTGTAGACTAGTAAATAATACGATCATCAGTTAAATTTTGTAACGTTTCGGCTTTCATAATAACATCGGTTCAACAAAAAATTATGTAAACACCGTTGAGAACAAAAATCAGTTCCGCTAAACAAACCCTAATATATTCAATGTCAAATTATTTTAGATATTTAAACGTCCAAAAGCTAAATAAAGTAAAACTTGAATGTAAAAAAAACTGTATTTAAGTAACACTATCACGTTTTTTTTTTTCTAATATAAATTTTGTTCTTATTCATAAATTTACTAGTTGATTCTGTACCGAGGATTTGAAAACAATTTTTGCCGATAAGCGCTGGGAAAATCGCTATTTATCAGCATAATTTACGCACGTGTGCGTACATCAACGTATAGACGCAAATGTGCATGTTTATACATCTATATAATTTTTTTATACACAGATATCGTAAAAATATAACACAACAATATGATACATGCGACACCTGTGGTGTCTATTAAAAGGAACCACCTATCGTCCGAAAAGAAGTTTTCGAAAGAACAGCTGTTAAACAAAATAACCCCGTAACGGCGCGCTCGCGCCCATGACCTTCGGTAGCGGTGTACTCGCGAGCTGTCATAATAATCGCTCTTCCACTTTCTCTTTCCTATCAACCATCTTCATTACGAAGTTTTGTTTTTACAGAGAATATTACCGTAGTTTAAACGAACGAATTCCTCTAAATAGTTAATTTTTTAATCGGTTGAAAAGCCATCGTTTTTACTTCGTTCTCTGTTCATTTTGCATTTTTAAATTTTTGTTCACCGGTTTTACATATATCGTAAATATTGAATTATCGTGATGCAACTGCTTTAATTCTCTCATCAACTAGTAGCAGCAGTAGCGCTTCTTAAATAAAAAATGTGTTTAGAAGAAGATTTTTCCAAGTTTTCATGTTCCTTTTTAAAATTGAAAAGTAAATATTAAACCTAGAAGCCTAGGAGTTGTTTCATTGAAAAGAGCGTACACCTCGTTCTGTAAGAATGAATCGGCAAGAAAAGTGAAAATTGACTTTTCAAGCGATATGTATAGGTTCCTTTTAATGGACCGGGTCGCATATATACATACCGCAATGGGTACATTACAATTAAACGTGTAAAATAAATACATCAAATAAAATAATACATAACGATAAAAAAAACACAGTGTGAGAGAGAATGTGAGTGTGCTTCATAAATCCTGCTGTCTGTCAGAGATGAATAGTTCATCAAGAACCATTGCAAGCCGAAGCGCTCATCTTCTACGGTCGATTCCGACAGATAAGGCTCGAAAAGGGAATAAGAAGAAACATCGGATCGAGACTTTTCCACAGAGTTGATTGTTTTTTTTTCAAGTTAAAAATCGGGGTCATCCATCGGAACAGTCTCCACTTATTAAGCAGATAAATGTCTGCGGCGCGAAAAAGTCAAATCACCCATCAAAACGGTTATTTTCGTTAGTTGAATTACGATAACATAAATAGTCGAAAAACGTGTAAATTTCGATGCCAATGTCAATCCAAAAATACAGTCCATGCCTATATCGGAAATATCATCGACCATGGAGACACCAAGAAATTACCTATGCATCAGATCACTGCCGACAACAGAGTGATATGTACAATTTTGCTTTTATTTTATTCAATTATTCATTAACCATTGTAATATTTGTAGATAGTATTTGTTTATTATCGTGGTCTTTTCAGCGGTCGGCCGTTCCAGAAATATCGGTGTACAAAATCGCTGCTTAAATAATCACTGTGAAAGCTTTAAACATTTAACACTGAATACATTCTTAAAAAACCTAACCGTTAAATTAATAAATCGCAATAATTCTAATAAATAAAAATAGTAAACTAGCAACGGTTCCGTGGAGCTGTACAGTCTGTGGTAATATCTCTAAGACATAAAAATAGAACAGTAATGTTTCAATATATATATATATATATATATATATATATATATATATATATATATATATATATATATATATAAAGTGCAAAATAATAAATTAATTTTTTCATTCTGCAATAATTTTGTGGTACAATTTGTAATTATTATGTTGGCGTTTGTATGTTCTCCGGGTAAAAAAAATAGTAAATATGTGGACAATAACTATAATTACTATACGATAAATTAAGCGTAAATATATAAAATCATAAAAAATTAAAAATTTTATTATAACAGTGATCATCATTATGTGGGTGGGTTTTAAAGTGGCTTAAATGAGGAGGGGAAATAAAAAACCATTAACAATTTTATTGCCTGTTTTTTTGATAATGTTTAATAAAATAATTCTATTATCGGTAAGTAATAATAATAATAATAATAATAATAATAATAATAATAATAATAATAATAATAATAATAATAATAATAATAATAATGATAATAAATATACCGTGTAACATAAAAATGAATCAAAAGTTTTTTTAGTGTAATTGACATTTTTTCTTCATTACTTCGTACAGAAACAAATGAAATGGGGAATATGTTTTAAATGAAATTAATATAAAAGTAGACATTTTGAGCAGTTTAATAGCTTTATTTTAGTTTTCGTCTTTTAATTTTACCTACATTGAGGAAAGTATAAAAGAGTTAAGGGGGAAATTAATTAATCTCAATAGTATAGAGTAAAAACTTATGTTGAATCAGTTATTACCGGTATCAACTCAATCAGCATATTAATTTCGAAATAGCCGCGATGTGGTAAATAATCTGTTCCTATATTTTATAATATATAATTGTCAGTTTTACTTCAATTTTCCCCTTTAATATAACGTACAAAATAAAACCAGTCTTATTAAATTAAAAACATTTTTAAAAAATTTCGTCGTGTATTATGGCGAGGAATTTTTTACCTCAAATATATAATGGTTTTCGCCGCGTGGTCGGCCATCGTGCTTGAACGTCATTCTAGCCGTTGATATCCCATTAGCAACGATGACTACCATCATTAAATAACGAAACCATTTTGAAAATAAAATTTTGTGACATATTACCGGAGCAGTGCCAGATTGTTTATTTTCATCCACCGTAACTAATCGCCATCCTTCTTGATCCTCCACAAGAACCTAACAAGTTGACAATAAAACAATATTATACTAACCCCGGCTATTCGATACTACAGCCGCGTTGAAAATATTTTTGAGACAACTTTTAAACTTTCAGAAATATAATTAAAATATTAGTGAGTCACCGACGTGTTCCAAGAGCATCACACGCTCGTGATATACCGTCTGTGTTTCCGAAACATGTCCTTAAGTTATATTAATATTTCAATTATATTTCTCAAAACAAAAGTGTAAAAATTATTTTAAAAGTACATTATCGGAAACGGTTAACCGAAGATACATATGCAATACGCGGTAAAAACATATTTCACATAATCTTCCGATGTCAATTAAAACAAAATTTAAGTATATTGTCGTAGTGTAATTTGAATTTTTAAAAATCAACGTTAACTACATTCCACGGATTAATTTAATCTTCGATAGCATCCAGGCAGAATATACAGCAAACGAAAAATTATAAGGAACATTTTACGAAATCACGGATACATTACACCGAATAATTTTTGTCTTTAACTCGGCCCGTTTATTATTAAAATATCCCGTTCTTTTTACCATTATTATTTATTTAATCTTTAAACATGTATGATAAATAAAACCGTTAATAGGTAAATTTAAAAAATATTTAAAAAATAATTAAAAAAGTAATTAAAAAATAATTAAAAAAATAATTAAAAAAACAACAAAAAAATACGCAGTATCTAAATCGAAAGAACTTTTACCGCGAATTAAACCATTTGAAACGTTTTTGCTAGACAAATCTGTAATATCTTAATTTTGTTTTCAATGTAAAAAAAATAGTTTATTTTGAAGAATTTTATTTTTATTTATCATCATCATTTTGTTGCTTCTTCTGTTGTAGAAGATTGCGTGCAACGGTTTACACTAAACGGCTTCTTTTGCTATCAATTGATTTGAAATATTTGACTTGCGTGCATTATTTAAAGTGAATTCTAAAAGATGAAAAAATAGAAATATCACATTATGTATGTAAACGTATCATTTCAAAAAGGTTCAAATCAGCTGGTTCGGACAATTCTGTCATCCTTAATCCTTCAGTTTAGGTGCCTACTGGTCGTTTTAGAGAAATCAAGCGGATTTCGTTTCGCAATGGTGATTTAAAAACCTTGGCAATTAAAATTTCAGCGTTTCTCTAATTTTAACGATTCACCGATAAAATTTCTTTAGAAAAAGTTAAGAGATTTTATACGATCAACTTGAAAGATAAATAATATAGTAAAACAAGTCAATGGATCGTATTTTTCATAAAAAATATATTTTATACAGACAACCATATATATATATATATATACGTAATATAAATATTTTAACAAAAGTCGCATTCTGTTCGACTCCTCTAATATAACTATAATATTCTTCCATAACAGTCGCATTTACACTGATAGACCTTCTTATCAGTTAGAATTGGTAACAGGTAACACCACTGGGAATGTTAAATTTGAATTGAATCACATTTATGTAATTTATCAGAACAGTAATGTTAAAATTCAATTATTCCAGCGAATTTTTATAGAAACGATTAATTAATTATACATATATAGCTTAAAACTTTTAAAAGATGGTAATATTGTTTGCTTTTTCCCTCGAGAAATAGTACTTGTAACCGTAACTTGTCAATAAACAGTTCTTTAAGTCAGCTCTTGATTCTTTTAGTTTTCGATTTCCTAAATCAGCTCCGGAGTTCTTTCAAAATAGATCTGACATTAAAAATGAATATTACAAATACCCTCATTTAAACCGGTTTTAAATACGCCCGGTATTTGCGTGTTATTACAGTGCCTTGTTCCGTGTGTAACTTACAACAGCTTTAACATATTTTATAATTTTTTTTTTCTTTCATCTATCATTTCGTAGTCACTTTGAATTGCAAATCGTGAGAATCTAGAACGGATAATTATCAGTTCTCACCTTTACGTTTCCATTTTATATGTCGTAGCTAAACTGTCAGTATAAATTCATTACGACATACTGACACGCTCGCGAATTAATGGAAAAATTATCAAACATTCCCTCATTTGCACTTATCGCTGGAAATAAAATTAATTTATTCACTGATAAAACCGTTACCGCGTTATTCTCATTTAGTTCCCTTTTATAATTTCCTATACAACATTATCTTCTTTCTTTTTTATTAAATCAGTTTCAATGGAATCGTTTTCGGCATGCTCTGTCAGGAACTTGTTTTTTTTTCACGCACGTTGTAATATTTTCTTTATTCACTATTGCACGATGTAACGGGGATTTTATAGTAAAATAATAGAACAGAAAGAATTCATTTTTCGAAAAAAAAAAATACACTAACAATTCTTTTTCAGAACCTGTTTCCTCGAAGAACCAGAAATTATCGGATTAATTCGGATTATCACAAAAATAAACAAATAAATTCCTCCGAAAATATTACCGCGAGAGAAACTTCTAAAATCAATCTAACCTTCTTAAGACACACGAAATCCATTACCTTTTTCGCAAAAGAATAGTTCTAACGATCTCTGACATTCTCGTAATTATCCGCATTAATTTAAAAAACAAAATTAAATAAATCTTATGTAAAGTACACGTTAACCGCGCGAAGATTTGAAATCCATCATCGATAATATTAAAGGCAGATATATTAAAGAATGCTAAACAGAAGGTGGAGAGGAGACACGATAGTTATTTTTCAAGTGTACTAAAGTGTAAATTTTGATTCTTTCAACCCGCCATATCTTCAATAAGGATGAGTGTAGTAAAAATTACTTCAATAAATGGGAACGATTATCAGTGGTTAACTGTTTACAAAGATTAGTTAATTAAAACTACATTAATCGGCCGGCGTATAAAATATTACTCGAAATATGATTTTTGAATACAATAAGTAATACGATTTTCTACGATAAATAAACTGTGTTTTAAAACGTGTCGTGTTCATTTAATATTTGCAAATACTTGTAGATATTTTTACATTTTTGTAAATCCTACATACTAATAATTAAATTAAAATATTAAAAACAAAAATAAACTTTTCAGTCAAAAGTAGGTGAATTAGTGTTCCTGAAAAGTCAACAACACATAAACATATACATACGTCATCTATAATCAGACAATTCCATCGTACTACTGCTTTACTGTTAGCAATTTACATATATATATATATATATATATATATATATATATATATATATATATATATATATATATATTAATTACAACGTAATTCTTAGGCTATCCCCCATTAGAAAAAATGTTCTAATTTTATTTGGCGTTCTTGTTTGTTTTTTACTTTTTTTAGTCGCGCCGTGACATACAGCGGATATAGGAGCACTACTGTATATATACATATATTTACACACACACATATACAAATATTTATATATATTTCTATTTTATTTTATTTTATTTATTTATTTATTTTATTTAAAATTAGAAATCAAACTTTTAAGTTCTTTTTAATATTCTTTGATTTTCTTTTTGAGAAAATGGGTTATTTAAGTTTTCCACGGATTCCAAACATTTAATATTAACATTATCTTTATTAATATATTTTCTCTTTGTTTATAGGTAAAGGTGGGAAGTACCCACAAAATACGTTTCTGGTGTTTTAATTTATGTACAATTTTCAATATTAGTGACACTGAATTTTATTTTATAAACGATTGAGACATATAATAAATGTATAGTTAACAAAAGTTTTCAAGAATATCTCATTTGGGAAACTTGCTCCTAAGCTAAAAATGGTTCGTTATCATTGGGCACTCCTCGATTTCTCGATTGACGTAAATGTGAGATCAAATTCATTTCGTGATTTTCGCATTTTATATAATTTTTAGTTGTTACATTTTTTTCATTTTATGTACTGATAAAAGACCGAATAATTTAATAATGAAAAAATTTACTTTTTTTTCTTTTGATTGTCGTTTACAACAGTGACAGAGAAGATGCGGAACAAATTAGTAATTCCAACAGTAGACTTTTTGATTGTTTACATGAAGAAAAACAAAAAACACAGTAACTTGCACTTACATATCGTAAACTTTGTGAATATAAGTAGTAAATTAATCGCTTATTTTTATAATTAATATTGTTATTAATTACAAATCGCAGGTATTTTAATTTCTAATGCTTATTATTTTTCCGATTTAGTAGTAAAATTAAATTTACATTATTAATAAATCTTAGAGTACACTGGCAAATCTAGAAATTTTGGTCCCATCCTACAAACTTTAATTGCGGGCTCTTAATTGTAACTTTTAATTATAAACATATGCAATATCAAATGGGGGGGGGGATCGCGAGGTAAAATTCTGTCCCAAAATTACATCATTTTGTGTCGTCAAAAACTTCTGACAAATCTTTTAAACAATAGACACTGTTTTAAGCTAGGCGCATTTATTTGTATGTTTGCAATCATTAATTATTAACTATTATAAAGTTTATTATTTTTATATTTGTATAATAAAATGTGTCCAGAATAGCGCAGGCGAAGTTCATCAGAAAGAATTCACTGCTAACGTCCAAGGCCATAAGTGTAGAACTGCTGGAAAAATTAATAAAAACATACGTCTGGAGCGCGCTCTTGTACGGAGCAGAGACTTGGACAATAAATAAGGGAGCGCAAAAACAACTGGAAACTTTCGAATTATGGCGTGTTGGAGGAAAATGCAGAAAATGAAATGGCTAGATAAAATTAGAAATACGGAAGTGCTCGAACGCTTTAGTGAAGAAAGATGTTTAATGAGGACCATAAGAGAAAGAAGATGCAATTGGATTATGTTGTAAGAAATAATAGATACCTAACAACGATAATAAGATTAATAAACAGAAAAATATCAAGAATAAAACAGAAATTCATTAGGCAAATATTGGAAGACGCCAAATCGGATAATTTTGATCAGTTAATGAAACAGAAAGCGCAAGCTAGAGATTTCTAAGTATAGTACTTCCGAAAGATTAACCACCAATCGAAAGATTGAGAACAGAAGAAGATAATAAAATGTGATATTATATCGATTATTTATTTTACAATTCAAGTTTTGTAATTACTTTTATATTACGTTACTGTAAGAAACAAGTGATATAATTTCTGCGAATAATTAAATGTCAGTAGAATGATAGACCGCAAATATCGTGCAAACAAAACAAGTCAATAAATACATGAATGTGCATGTTCATAAACGAATAAAGTCAATAGAACGCAAAAAAAAAAAAAAATGGAACAAAAATGATAACGCAGCATACAGCGTTGCATAAAACTAGTAAACGGTTTAATTAACGTTGTTTAAATCAACAAATAGTTTTAATAAACTGATTAACCATTAGTTTAGTGCTTATGAGGAAATAAAAATTAATGGCGTTCTGTTATCATATATCATCAAACTTAAACAACTAATTGTAAATAACGACTTACAGCGTCGAAAGATTTTTTTTCTTCATTAAATTTTTTAAAACCCGATTCCATATAGCTCGGAACGACATTTGACCATTCTTTATCTCCGACTTTTCGTAAAGCTTGAATTTTTATTTTTTGTTTTAATTTGTGCTTGATGGAAGTGAAAATACGAAATGCGAATTAATAAGGAAAAAAACTGACGTCTCATCATACGCTTATCTGTTGCAACGTGGAAATGATATCCGGCGCACACATAAACGAATAAGAATTTTTCTGCAATAAATACACGTTGGGCCATTTAGCACGCAAGTGAAAGTGCGGAGTTACTTCATCGAGAGCAACTGCAGTTGTTAGCCAACGATGCCGGGGCATTGCTATGACTACCATGAATAGTGTTACAGATGGCGACCTCTATGTGTGATGTTTAACTATCGTTCGGATTCAACTGTTTGTTCGGAAATTAAACACGATGTATCCCATCAGACAACGAATTTTTATTGTCTAGCGTTATTTTGCCACTTTGTCTTAGGTGCGTGTTCACGAGCTCTTTAAAGAAGCTTTTCCAGATGTCACTCCACCTATTGGTAGTACAATATCAAACGCTTAATCGATAAATTTCTTGAAACAGGCTGCGTAATCATCAAAGAGAAGAAACACTCATACGCAGAACGTACATCGGAACATGAGCGCACAGTGCAACAAAGCACCCTCGACTGTCGACTACACGTCGTACTCACGTCTCTAAACATGTCGAGTACGGCCGTTTAGACGCATTCTGAACAAGCTGGAGTTGTGTCCGTAGTGCATTTCGATACTTAAAGAACTTAAACTGCCGGAGACTATCCGCGACGTTTGCATTTCTGTCTCGTTGGCTTCTCTTAATTTCGGAAGAAACAATATTGGTGTATTCAACAACAGATGAGGCGTGATTTCATTAAATGGATTCGTTAATGCCCAGAATTACCGAGTTTGGAGTGCAAAAAAGCCTGAAACGTAAAGCAGGGCATCCTCAAAAAGTGGGCGTGTTTTCTCATCATCGCATTTTTTCCCCGACAATAGTGAATGCTGCTGTCTATTATGACATCGTAGTGCAATTTATTCGCTTTGGCGGTTAATGAACGAGATTATATCTTTCAACAGGACGGCGCGACTACGTATACAGCTAGAGATACTGTTGACTTTCTGCGTGAGTTTTTCGGCGATCGCTTCATTTCCAACGGCCACTGCAGAGTTCCGACCTCACATATCCGGATTAATTCCTGCGGGGTAACTACGAAAATAAAGTTTTCTAGACAACAGTTCATGATTTGGATCAGTTGCACAGAATTCAAAGATCTGCAACACTCCGTAATATCTTCTGAAACCTTCTTCGAAGAGTGAAATAGTGTGCCCCAAAATGTCCAAAGTCAACACTTATTGTAATGTTTTTCGACAAATTTTGATTATAATAAATTAATTTTTAAACAACTTTTACTATTCACTTTTTTTCTTCACTCGCGTTCTAAACGGTTCAACTTGTAGTTTTTACTTTTATAACGTCAACAAAAAAAAAAAAAAATAAATAAATAAATAAATAAATAAAATTGTTTAGTCTGATAGAAAAATAATCCTAAACAATCACCCGTACCATCGATCTTTATTATACCATCGCTATGTAATATAATAATGTTATATTAACCTTCGCGGACTTTCTATAAGTACTGAAGAATATTATCCTAAACATTATGAATATTCAGTGAGCTTAATATCGCGTCACCGATATATTTTTTTTCTTGCTACGTTAAAATTGTTAATATAAAAAATCCAACTTTGTTAAACGCTTTTCAATATTTTTGATTTTCGGCGATTGGCGCGTTTTTCTACAAATTATAATAAGAAAAAAAAAAAACATCTTACTTCGTTAGCTTCTTTTGAAGTAATCTGACCGCCTCGAATACCCCACATCTGTTGAAATTGTACACGTATTTCGTTAAATGTTTCCGTAATGACGGCTATGAATACATTTTTCACCAGCCAAGCGAGGAAAAATATCATGGTAGAAAAATACAAGATGGCGCGCCAAGATGGTAAACTGTCGTACGTTCTGAACATGATAAAAACCCAACCTTCTTGAGATGCTGCTTGATACACCGTAAATATACTGGTGGCTATAGAAAATTAATGAAAACGTATGTTAAATATTGATTTCTATATTTCTTTATAATAAATTTTTCGTTTTATTTCCTATTTTCTATAGGGAACCAAAAATAATAATAAAAAAAAAAAAAAAAAAAACGAAAAATAAAAAGTTCTGAAAAGATATGGATTACAAAAACTGATGATAAAAAGCTGTTGTTTATAAAGAATTCTATTATTATCTCTTAAATTATGCAAACTATTAAAAAAAAAACAAACATAATTACCTAAATAGTCAACAAAACAGTATTTAATATAATACACGCGTAATTATGTGTAAAGGCCCGACGCACACTTGTACAACATTTGTCCGTGATATGTTGACGAGTGTCTAAAACATACTGCTGTACATTTTTATTTAGGTCCGTAAAACACGTCAGAGGCAAACTTTAGCGTACCGAAGAGATCATACGACGACACTGATTGCTCCAATTTCAAAAGGTATACGTGATAAAATCAATAGGTCCCTTTGTGTTGTATGTTTGGAGTTGAATTAAATGACGTTATGTGTGGAACTGATGAGTGGTATTCATCTTTATTACGATATTTGTCAATTGACAGCATTATTAATTGTTTGTTGAAAAATGTCGGGAAACGATATGCACTCGAATTATAAAAATGCCGCATAATCGAAAAAAATATACACCGGTCACGTGTCTAAAGGAGGAAGTATTTTTAAGTTACGGTGTCTACGAAAGAGAGCAAAATAAATTAATAAAGGCGGTACGGATATTGCTGGTCTAAAGAGACGAATCAGGTCCTCTAATTCTGTTCGATGCGATTGCATTTAATTAACCCGAGGAGTTTTATAATTGATAAATTTTATGAAGCGTTTAAAGTTTTTTTAAAGGATAATTATTTTCGTTTTCTCGTAATTTTAGCCGTGACTTATCGTTTGTCCGATGTTTACATGAACGTGACCATATCCGGTTTGTTTACAAAGCGCCGCTATGAGCCGACGATACGGAAATGTCCAACTACAAATATACGAATAGAGTAGTAATCTTCACTCTTCGGAAAAACTTGTTCCAGTGTTACGTTAATTATTTAAGCATTGCAAAGTTCATTCGTAAAAACTTATCATTTTCAAGCTAAATAATTACGAACTGCAAATCGGTCGACTTACGACTTCCATAGGAGGGAAAAGAAAAACTTCTCGCATATATAAATCTTGTTTAACAAAAGATAATCGTCGCGGCGACCTATCGTCAACGTATATTAAACAGAAACAGTATTTTTGAATAACAATTGTAAATCTGTACGAAAAGGTCGATCGCGCATAAAGCACGAAAAATCACCCGCCCTTCTTAAAACGACCAATAGCAGGAAGGGAAAAATCTATTGGCTATCTTCAGAAAGTTTGTGCTTGAACGTTTTTCCAGAGATGGATTACAAAAAGGAATGCCAATTCCAGCCGATCACGAAGTTTCGAAAAAGAAAAAAAACAGAAAGCTATACGTGTTCCCAGTTTAAATAATATCAACAGAGAGAGCATTCTATTTTTTATCAGGGGCATTTGTTTATGATTGAAGTATTTGGATGTACAGAGTATCGGGACAGCGCGAACGTGTATAAAAAAAAACAACAAAAAACAAATAAAACAATAAACAACTGATTCGAATAAATGATGTTTGTTGGGTTTATTCAGTCATTCTATAAAGATGTGGAGTTTGTTTGGTTTTTATCGAATGATATTTCAACAAGTGGCAGGATTATGTACGCTACACCATAATCCATTATACATACTTTGGTTCAATGGACGTTGACCGGAAAAAATTTGAAGAACCCGCGCAGTCCTTAAAATATATCGGATAAAAATTGTCTTCCGCCATCAGATCATTCGGATCAAGTGCAAAAGGACATTAAATGGCTGCACGCTAAGTAATTCTAGTAACAGGCCCGAAATATGAATGAGTCGCAGTACAAGAATTCGTAAAAATCGAGGCTACTGCGACTACACGAATAAATGCTGTTGTATATAACTTTTATGAAATAATTATAGTATTTAACGGGATTTCCTGATATTATTAGCAATAAAGACACGCGTGTGCTGCTACTAATTCCGTCGGTCACTTGCAGTATATATGATTTATTAAATATGTTGTTCTCACCGAATTCATCGAATCCGCTAAAGCCCATCACGTACGGAGATAATTCCAACTTCATGCATTTCATTCCGAACGGACACTGATATCCGGCATCCGGATCAGGGGAACAAAATGTATCCGGTATGGCCAAACTATTTAACGTAACGTGGCTGAGGGATTAAATAAAATTTACGTTCGAGATTAATCAAAAAATAAAAATAAAACACACATTATAAATCATTACTTTTTACGTGTAAATGCGCTGTTGCGTTCAAATTTCCAGAAGCAAAAAAAAAAAAAAACAAATGAAAAAAAAAAACGGCAACTGAACTACTCTTAAGAAAATATTTTGTAAACAAATTGAAAAAAATTGTGCATTTCAAATTTTGGAATGAAATTGACAAAATTTACATTTACGTAACGACTTTTTACTAGTGTACTTTTTCTTCTCCTTCAACGTCATCTAAGATCCGATGATACACGTATCCGATGTTTTAACGTGCGATGAGTTGCTGCAGCGAGAAATGCTTCAGAGTGGTGAAATAAAAAAATGAATATATTAAGCCATATTTCTCACCAACACAAATGATAGTATTTAGCAGATGATAAAATCACTGCAGATAATCTGTTAAAAGGTCCGAGCAAAAACCTCGTTACCGCCTAAACAATCCACCCCCAAATAGTAATACATCGCGACACCGAGCAACTTCATTTAATCGCTACTTGCGTATATGCATATATATTTTTTAATATCTTTTGATGATATTACTTTTTTTTTATTCCATCACTACAACCTGAGTTTTGATTCTCATATTGACGCATGTCAACGGGGTTTATTTGGTTTTTGCCTAGACTAGAAACTAATAGTGCACCATCGGTATAATAAACAACGAGTGATTCAAAGTTTCAAGTTAATACTTGCGCAAAACATTATGATAATAAGTGTCATGGCTAGTCGTCCTAACGTTAAAGTAATTTAATAAAATTGCCTTTTTTTTTTTTTTTTTGTTTTTTTAGAAATAATAAGCAGAAGTTTAATCTGAATAAAAATTACATAAGCAATAAATCGACTAGAAAACATTAACACATTAAAAATCATAACACCGAAACATGTTTCAGAGACATTGATCCATAACCACGATATGGAGCAGTGCCTCTGAAACATGTTTTGGTATCATGATTTTTAATATATCAATGTTTCTTAACATAATTATATTAATTTGAAAACATGTTTATACAAAAAGATCACTCTATGAATAAAAAAATTAACTGAAAATTATATATGGGCTCGTATTTTTAAAAAACAACAGAGGTCGAGGAAATAGAAGAGTGTTTTCTTCTTTCTTTCTTTCTTTTTTACAGTTAAGAACTACGCTTACTTTGGATCGGTCGTGTTCAAAACGCAATGATGCTTCAGCTCTCCGAACAATTGAACACCTAGCAACCCGTATAAGGACATGAAGAATAAGAAAAACAAGCTCACGTTATATATCTGTTGGCTGGAGCGCCTGTAAAATAAACATTAACCAGTTCAATAACGCGCGTTTAAGCGGTAATTAAATATCGGAAAATTCTAATTATTAACTGTAAAAGTTAACCGGAATCGGTGATATAGCCGCGATACCGATATTTATAGCGTTCTTCGAAGTATTTACACGAGTGTCGCGCCGAGTTATTGCACTTCATTCGTATTACATATTTCGCTCATTTTTAATTAACAGATTTAATATTTCCTTTAGCAGTTGGTCAAGTAACGACAGAGGTACTCTACGAAACTGGCGTATTAGAACTTACTTAAATATCTGTTCAATGCGCGCCTTCGGCATGGAAAATTTAAGGAAGGCTCGGATGAATCGGACCATTATTAATGGTCGCGGTGCTCGCAGTATTGCTAAATACGTGAAATGCGGAATAACCGATATTATTTCGAAAATCTGAAGTATAACCGAAACGCACAGGAAAAAAACCATCGACGCATCGAACTGGCACCAGTGATCTTTTAGATACGGCGAACCTCCCTGCGCAACGGAAAAACGAACATGAAGTTTAGTTTGTCACCGTTTAAAATTATCCGCATAAAATATATGTACGTACCTTCAATATGCCTCGAGCGTGCATTTTTACAATCATTTCCGCGACAAACAATAACGTGATCGATAGATCAACTACGAAGGTAATGTAGCGAAGAGCCGGGAAGTGCTCGAACGTTTTCGGTGTATTCAAGCTTACAGAAAGTAGACTTAACAGCGAACACAATCTCAACAGTCTTCGAACCCATAGCTGTGAAACAGAGAAGTACATTTTTTTAGATTAATTAAAATTACCCTCTCAAAAAGAGCATGAAAAATACAATATTCGACATAATACAAACTTAAAGACGTACAACTTCGCCAAAATACACATTTTTTTTTTTCCTGTCGAGTTATTTGTAAATACTGTATTATTATTAATATTATTATTATTATTATTATTATTATTATTATTATTACTCATTATTTTCTCGAGTTTACTATATCCCGGTTGATATAATTTGTGACGGATTACATCAAGTCGCAATTACTTTATTATATTTTATAATGGTGTAAAAACTAGGTACTTAATATGACTGTTTTTTGTGTGTTATTATGTATATATCCTAGAATCTGTAATGTTTTAAAACCGTCCATTAATGTGTTTGGTGTAATTCCGGTTACTGACATTATAAGTGGTATTACGATGACCGTCTTTTGTTTCCATATCTTTTTTATTTCAGTGGCTAAACTGCTGTATTTACTTTTTTTTTCTTCATATTTCCGGCTAATATTATACTGTCTTTAGGGACAGATATGTGTCTATTAAAAATGTATTATTATTATTATTATTATTATTATTATTATTATGGACCGCGTATTATAATGCATCCTGTCATTTCTTCTCCGTTCCTTCCAATACATCTTTATCAGCTTCCCGTGCCAGATCTTTCTTTCACTTGTCCAAACTGCTCCCGTTCTTCCTTTTTCCCGTGAACCCCTTCCAATGTTGTGACTTTCTTCGAAATTTGTTTCTATCTTTTATTTCTTCTTCGTTTACTCCCATTTCTGCAAGGTCACTTTTCATCTAAACCAGTTCAGCTTTGTGTTCGTGTTTTTGTCGAAATAGTCAAACAGTTTCTTCGTCATCCTTTTTCCGTCCATTCTTTTTGTAAGTGTTCGTACAGTTTTACTTTTCTTTTCCGCATAGTGCCACCACGACTATTTTTTCAATGTTTTCGTAAACTTCTTTTTTTATTGTTTCTCAATTTCAACATTCCATTTTCCTGTTTCAGTCCTGGAATTCTTCTAATAATCTTTCTTTTATTTCAATTTCTTGCATTTGCTTTGCTACGTTTAGAGCGAAGCATTCAGATGCGTATAAACTTTCCGGTTTTATGACCGAATTATAATAGTGTTTGATTTTTGCATTGACGGACAGTGATCTCTTATTACACACGTTTCTCGTTAGTTGGAATGCGGTTTCGGGACATCTTTCTCATTCTTAACTTATTCGCTTCTTTGTTTATTAGATTCTATTATTTCTCCCAAGTATTTCAATTTCTGTACTTTTTGTATCTTTCCATACTTTGCTCCCATCCAATTCGGGGAATGTTCTAGATCAGTGTCGTGTATTTGGTTTTTTCAAACGATATCTCTAAACCTACTTTTTCGGCTGCCTCTTTTAAGTGTTGTTTATTTGCTTAACCGCAATTATTATTATTATTTTTTTTTTATTTCTTATCTCACGCTGTAAAAATTAGTTATTACCGGTTGCGCAGAAAACCACTTTTAGCTAAGTTTGAAGTTTCACCGATTTCATAAGTATTTTTCATTAAAGTTCAACCTTCTGCGTATAGTATACGTATAAAATCCGATTATCGTTTTATTTTTAAAATTGAATTTCGAATAAATTGTAACTATATAGCGCTTTCGATAAATTTGTAGAAATTGAAAACATAATTTTCTCTATAATTTTTTAAATTTTTTATCGAAATATTAACTATAATTGGAAAAGCGGAAAACACCACTAGTCGAAATCAAGAAAGTTTTGTTATATGACTCGAACTTTAAAAAAAAAGGTTGTTTTAATTGAAAAAAAAAAAAAAGTTTTTTTTTTCCATTTCGAACGGTGTAAAAATTCCCCGTATATTTCACCTATTTCGAATATTTACAATCGATGCTTAGTTAATACTCCGATGATTTTCAACATTATATATTTTTAAAAATTACGCTCGAAACTTAAAACCAAAAAAAAAAAAAGAAACCTTTCCCGTTAAAAATTATCAATTTTAATCGTTAATAGAAACAAGAAAATCTGCTTAAAAACCGCCATTTGATTTCTTTTTTTTTTAAAAGCGAAATATTACATTGAAACAATAGCGCAATTACGTGTATTTGTCAACGGTTCTATTTGTTCTTTTTAAATTGGAGATTTGTACGCAATAATTTGTAATTAGCGTTTCTGATTTTTTTTTTTTTAACAAATACATTTTTCCACGCTTTTAATGCTCAGTTTTTATTTATTTATTTTAAAATAAACGATTAAAAAAATTCGGGTTTTTATAAACCTAGAAATGTACGATTATTAACGTGTGTTTCGATGCAGTGATAAAAACCATAGTTTAATATTAACACGTGTAACAATGTCGAATTTATGAAAGTTAATTTTATTCCACGAACATAAATCAAGTAACAAAGTCACTGTTTAATTTAGTACAATATAACGTTAATTCTAAAATATTTACACATTTATCGTATACAAAGACATTCTCAGTTGCAATCGGCATACTCTATACTATTGATAAATTCCCTCTCTGGCATAAAACGATTAATATTAAAAAAATTCGTTTGAAATACTAGAAAAAAAAAAAAACGTGTTTACGTCGAATGTTAATGCAACGACGAGTAGATTAAATATACTAATGCATTCAGAATACATCGTAAACATTTACTTTATAATATAGCTATATAACTTTTTTCAGTATCTTAAATTCGAAACAGAGTTTCGCGAATGCAGAAAACATTATCGTACTTTTTTTATAGCTTATACGTATACACACTGCTGTGTGTCTCGTTTATTATCAGGACAAACACGATTTCCGATTAAATATAATACGTTTCACTCTCTATTAGAATTATAGTTAGATTTATTATGTATATGTAACAACGGATATATATTTATCTATCGAAATCGGCGAAAATCTAAAATAGAAATAAAGGGCTATTCTAAACACCAAAAACCTAGTCGTGAAATAACAATTCGTCGAATTTTTTCGATAATATTAATTTTTGTAAAAGTGTGCAATTTGTTCAAGCCTTAAAATGAAACATTTCGGCAAAAATTCCTAAACGGATTTAATAGTTTCCTCCTTATTTATTATACGAGGGTAATAAATAGTGAATATTTATTTAAAAACCAGAAACAAAAAAACAAAAAAAAAAAACAAAACACTACTTACTCGGTTTATCCAGTCTACATCTATATTTTCGTCGAACGTTTCATCATTCACTAAATCAGTAAATAACTGATCTCTCAGACTTTGTTTTCTACCCAACATATTTCAGAAAAAACCATTAATCACATTTTAACCTTCTTCTTTTTTTTTTTTTCACCATAACGCTGTTCCATTAATAGAAATAATAATTAAACATCCACTTTTAGGGCTAATAAAACTCCCAAATATTGAAAACATTATCAAAGCATCCTCGCAGTGTTTATCAGTTCGTGTTTATTTATGAAAAAGCGTCAGAGAAAATTACAAACAGATAGGAAACTTTCGTAGAGAGCTCAATGATGAATTAAACAAACTCGCGCTTTAATTAATTTTTCGGCAAAACTTCGTTATAAATTCCCGTTAAAAACGGGAAATTTTAGAAATGTGCGCAAATTTAATTAAAAACAAAAACAAAAAAATAAATAAAATTACGCGCTGCCCGTACACGCAGTTACTGTTGCGGCAATGTTAAATTTTTTATTGGCCAATTTAAAATTTTCCGTTTTTAAATAAAAATTATTATAAACAATTTCGTACAACGGTCATTTATAAAACGGAAAAATTAGAACCGGTAGCGGTATTGGAAATAGCACAGATAACTGCGAGCGACAGATCTTTCTGGAAGCTACTTGTTGGCTATGAACAGATGATTTTGTTTCTCCTTTCATCACCTTGGGGGGTTTTCGCGGACTAAAAGCGGACTGTGTTACGTACCTTGTTGCACCGTCCTGGCCGAAATAACTGCTAACCGGTGTTATATGATATATAACTTTTCGACAATTTGATAAATGTATCGTTAAATTGGGAATAGCCGCGTTTTTTTTTTTTATCGTTTTTCTCCCCCTCCCCTCCCCTACGTTAATTTACATACGGTTAGTTTCGGTGGTAGGCTGTATTTTTGTTTAAAATTGTTTTTGGTTGTACATTTTTGCAATTATATTCGGTCGCAAAGAAAAGTCGCTAAAA
The DNA here is from genome assembly GCA_039619475.1 of Icerya purchasi. NCBI lineage: Eukaryota > Metazoa > Arthropoda > Insecta > Hemiptera > Monophlebidae > Icerya > Icerya purchasi. Next base: position 493,961,401 of record CM077116.1, read on the forward strand.
TGCCGGTGAAAGAATTGAAAATTAACGGACATTATTACAGGAATGAGCATAAAACGATCGGCCGAGAATTTAGATTAGTATCGAAACCGGTGACAGTTGGAAAATTGCCTTTAATGCAGGTAAAATATTATCCTCTATGTTAACGTGTAAATTTTTTTTTTTTTTGATGCTCTAATACGTTTTCGGCGTAATATTAAATTCTCTATTATGTTTGTTACTTTAAATCATATTCGTGAAAATTATTGAACTAAAACGAAATTAACGTTACACATTTTGCGTTACGTAACGGATTTATTTGAAGGGCGGCGCGCTCTTATGGCTTCGATAGATAATAAAAGTATTGCCGCGCCAACTAAAGATGGCGACAAAAGGAGAATTTCGAAGCAAAAATGAAATAGGTATACTTCGAAATTATTGTTCAAATGTGCGCGCGCTTGGGTTTGATTTTCGGCTTTTTCACAGTTGTTTATTCTTTTTGCCGAAACTAGTGAATCAAACGGTCATTTATATTTTTTTTCTATTTTTTTCTCTATTTTTTCGGATTATTTCGGATTATTTCGGATTTGAAAAATAAACTTCCTATTTACCTTCGAGAAAGAATATGCGTGGTATTCAAAAATAACCAGGAAATATAAAAACACTCAACTCTTGGCATATATATGTTAGTTGTTCGGCAAATGTTCTTGGTTGATGTACAAAATTCAGTACAGAATCGTATTACATTTTTCGTATTTTCTTTTTCTTTTTTGTATTCCTTTCAATTAAAATCTCTTTTCATTTTATCACAAAAATACTGTTTAATATTTTTAATAACATGAAAAATTTATTATATGGAATTGAATTAAGCCTTTCTCATAAACAGCGAGGCTCTTTAGAAATTACCCGGAACCGGCTGCCGTGTGCTACTTTTATATGTCGTGATATCGTGTCCGAAAATATTCTACATACAAAAATGTGTAAATTTTAACACCGGAATATCTATTTTAGTCACGCTTATTTCCAGCCATAATTTAATGGAACTGAAATTAAATGACACTTACACTCTCTCTTGTTGTTGTGTATACTTTTAATATAAATTACTGCTTTGATTTATGCGTTTTACCATTTATTTTTATTATTGTTCGAATCATCCCCTTCGTTTTATTGTTGTATTGTATTGTATAAGATTTTGCGCCTTGAAATATTAGCATGTCGAAAGCTTTTCGGATAAATCCAATAACAATTTCAACTACAGAACACGTTCCAAAAGCGGGTAATTTTTCACAGCATTGTTTTCTTCATTAAAATGTCACCTTTTCGAATTTTTTTTTGCAGAAACAATCCGTATTTAATCTACTGTGATTTTTAACTTCGTTCTTTATTAAATACACATAAATCTCGTATTACAGAAAATATAAAAACCGGCCGTCCTGTTCTGGAGTTACTTTATAATCGTGGCAATAATTAAATAAAGTTAATGTTTTTTTTGTTTTTTTTTTAATTATTAACTTCTTTTTTATTATTTCCATGATTTATAAGTAACTCCGAAACGTGTGGGCTGTTTTTATATTTTCTAAATAATTATTTCGTGTAATACGTGTTTTATGTGTATACTTAACAAGGGCGTGCCAGCCGATGGGCCAGGGGGGGGGGCAAGATGATAGAAAAAGGATATGAGTTATAGAAAAAATAAAATTTATAAGTTGTAAAGGCTTAATATTTTATTAAACAAGAATAAAATCTTAATTAAAACATAAATTTCGTCGGTTTTTGGCAAATTATTCATGATTAGGCGCCTATGAATACTCATTATGGCCGGTTGATTAAAAAGTTTCAAGGCTTCACCCCCCCGCTAGCGACGCCCATGATATTTAATAAAGTGATAATACAGAAAATGGACTCAAATATTTATATTTTAACTTTATTCTTGGTTTACATTACTTTTAAAAGAAATTCAAAATTTCAGCACTTGACCGATTTCCAAATTTTATTAGTTTTACATTCTTCGTCTTCCGTCTGCTGTAAATATTTGATTATAACTATTTTTCCACTTATTCCTTGATGCTCGACAACTAAATACGATCTACCGGGCTCGCGAATGTCTGCGGAATAATTGCCTGTCAAAAAAAATTGAAAAAGACAACCGAAAGGGATTTTCCTAGCGGTTATCTTCAGTTAAATTGTATATTTTAACTTTATAATCTCGAATTCCTGTCGAAACGGATGAAATACACTCTGTTCATTTTTTAATAGGAAATCCGAAATTTAATCCTATTTTAAGTCCTTTCCGTATTTTATTATTCTAATGAACCGGTTTAAGTTTTTTTTTTAAATAATTCCGAATGTATTTTGCTATAATTTAATTTGTTCAATATGAGTAACGTTTAATTTACAAATTCTTTCTTTTTACATACCACCTATAGCTTAATTATTATTTGCTAAAAGCTTTAAGCTAGTAATGTAGAATATGCAATCATTTTTTTTAAAAATCCTTGCTTTCACCGTAACTCAAAATGCTACATTTTTAATCGTTCTTCTTTCGGAACCGTTTAATTTCAAAAACGATAAGTATCAATTTGTACGTGTAACATTTGACTTTCATTCAATTTACAATTGAACTAAAAATGGAGATATTTGCATATACACTTAAAAGCAGATTATCCAAATTTTAAGAATATTACGTTTTTGTTTTAGAAACTCTAATCTTCGCAGTTTGTATTTTATAAATTCCAGCGCCAATTTTAAATGATAATTACAAATCTCTCTCTCTCTCTCTCTCTCTCTCTCTATATATATATATATATATATATATATATATATATATATATATATATATATATATTATTGTATATGTTAATATATATATTGTGTGTGTGTGTGTGTACATATATTCAGCGCAGTACAAGTCAAATAATAGACCAAATTATATAACGTATTTATTGGAAGAAAAAATGTTTCAACCACATCGTATTAAGCCTAATTAGTTATTTTTCACGTTTAAAAAAGAAAAAAATGAAATAATCGCGAGAACGTTTAATTTGTTGTTTTCGGTATTTTAATTTTTATAACGTATTTTAGAATAACTGTATTAAGTATTTAAGTTTATCAATAGCTACAGTGACAAGAAGCTGTAATAAGGAGCAGTAATATATTTTATTCGACCGAAAGCCATAAATAGTATAAGATTGATAATACGGATGAAATAGTTTTAATTAAGCTGCTAGAACGAATCCAAGATGTATAATGCAAAAAAAGATCGGAACGTGGAAATTATTAATTAAGAAATGGTTTGTTGATAACGTTAATGAGTGATATTAGGTTAGTTAACCATTCGTATTTGTCAAACATGTAGTATTATATTTTATTTTTTTAAATTTTTTTCTCACTATTTATAATTATGAAAATTAATAGTGTAATTATAAAGAAATATTGTAACATATTTTTTGAATAAACGATGATAAGCGTGTTGGGCACCCACAGATGGGCAGTGTGCGACCTACAACTTCGTTTTAATAATAATAAAAAAAGCCAAAAAAAAAAAATGGTCTGAATTTACGTGTGTTATTTTTTATTCTACATTAATGGAAAAAAAAGTTTGAAATAACCCGAATTTTCCTTCATCATTTGCGTATGTATCGCAGTGTGTTCACTCTTAGTGTATCGCTAATATTTCCGACTCGAAATGGTAACTGCGCGGCGGGTGAACGTATCGTTGTTTTAGAGCGTGGTTTATTTTAAAAAGTCGAATTATTTCCGTTAATTCAAAACCCACGGTACTTGTAATTATTTAAACTGTTGATAAAAAATATACAAAAATATTAGATAAAATTACCATCAAAATAATATAAACAGTTTCTCATAATTAGACGTATTAAAATACGATTTGGTGTTATGTTTTCCTGTTTTTAATGTTAATGTTGCGGAGAATTGATAATAGCTGTGGAGCACTGATACGTTTTTTTACTTATGGTTGGTTACTTGATAAAACAGTACAAATTTCTAATTTAACCGAATTAGGGAGACTAAAAGTAACGCAAAACCGGATCGAATCAAATGCACTTTTATATTGTAAAAGGAAAGAAAATTTCAGAGTCCTTTTTTCTTTTTTTCAAGTAAAATATTTTAAAACGGTTCAAATAATTTACTCTCGCTAAGGGCTAAAGAGGTATACAGTATATCTTATATGTATACATATGTAGCGTTGACAAAGACAAAAGTGTCTCAGTTTAAAAAAACGTTTCCCGGTAGAGCAAATAAAAAGCGAATTAAACAACAGATTAATTTGATAACGGACTCGGGTAAGAGATAAGAGGTGTGCTTGTGTTTGTGACTGAGTAGGGTTCGATATATTTATACATGTATTTTCACGATGTTAAGTAATCGCTTACAAAAATGTCGATTGCATTCTTGTAGTATCAGAATATTATTACCGCATTAGCGTAGATATTGACATACATATTTTTATTTTTTTTTTTTTTTTTTTTTTTTTTCCGGTGTCCCTTACACTGCACATATTACTGAGAATACAACAAAACATGTTTCCGTTCGTGAAACTTGAAATTGTTTCCCGCGGGTTTTCAATAATTAAATTTACCCTCTCTCCTGCCGGTGTATATGTTAGTATGGAAATACAGAAAAGTTTATTTTATTTGTATTAACCTCGAATTGCCGTTCTAAAACTGTGTCTGTGTGCGTACATATTTGGGACGACGAGACGAGCTTTTTGTTTTCCATGTTCGTTCTAGAGAGCGTTAGTTGTCCTCTTCTAGGGCGGTAATGTGTTTCTTACGATTAGCATCGATCTCTGTGCTGGAATAGTTTTCGTTTCAATGTTAATTTTTACGATACGGTATAATATTTTTAATTTTCGGTTACAGCCTATGTCATCGGACCTTCCGAAAATGCTACTACACCGACTTTGCAGTTATCTCTAGGGCATTTTGCTAACTGTTCGGTCGTTTGTGAAATTTGTAATATTCAAAATTAAAAGAAAAAAAAAAAAAAAAGAGTTATTCTACTAATTTATTTGAACTTACATCTGAACGTGTCGTGTCTGTTTATTACCGTAGAACCGTATACACTACAAATTTCGAAGTTATTTAAAATACTTCATAGCGTGTGTTGCATATGAGAAACCGTGTACGATCATGTCCTACCGCAAAAGTACCGGTTTTATGTAGCAATTCAAAACTAGATCTTTGTTAGCATTAAGAAATTTAAAAAAAAATTTTCTAAAACCACCAATTCCTCGGAAACGATATTTATTTTTTTTTCTTTGATATATCTATTTATTGTCGCTCGACAATGGAGCCATTTGCGACGAATATGTTACATCTTAACAGTTAAATTATCTAGATACTATTATACATATTTAAATTTTTTAGGTATGTTAGTACATTTTCACAATTTGATCTGTCGTTGTAAAGGAGTTCTGGTTATAGGTTTTCTTACCATGTCGCAGGCTGCTCGCTGTGTTTCCTACTTTTTGCATGTGAAGAGGTGGTCTACCAAGATAGTCTCTGCGCAGACTTCACAAATGGGGCGCTGGCTCCTTGTCGAGTATTTATTACTCTTAAATAAGGAAAATTATAATTCGGTTATTAAGCAGATTGAGCAGTTTTTGCGTTAATTTTTTTTTATTCGGTCTCAACGGCAGTGGCGAGAGACATTTTTTCTCTAATAGTCCGAAATTTTTGTCTTTTCTTTGTCAACTTCTTACTATAAATTTAAAGATGAAAAAATTTTATTTTTATTTATTTTTCTTCATTATGATTATTTTTACGCGAAGCGATATAGATATAAAATAATTTGGGTCTTGATTACCGTATAATATTTATATATATATTCATCATCAGTGGATCACCTTCAAACGGTAACTATTCTTAGCAGATCGATGTAGTTCGCAGCATTCACTTGAAATATATCGAGCTATAACGATGCAGCTACCATTTTAGCCTCTGGTATATGCGATTGGTCGCCTCGGTCAGTTCTCTTCGGATTTTGTTATAATATGTCGTATCTTTGTTGACACAGATCAACGAAAGTGTAATAGTCGAAGCACCGGAATAAATTTTTCTTTCTTAATTGTTTTCTTTAATTTCCTACATTTTTCGATGTTTTGATTCATTCGAACAACGTAGTTAGTCCGGAAGAGTATTTGTAGCTTTTTAGAATTACACACAGATTTTACTTACGCCGAAGATATCCTCCGGGTGTGATGTATTTTAAATAAGAACAGGTGTAATAACTCTAATCTCCTCTAAAAGAGTAGAGATCTTCCTTTGCGATTTTATTTTGAACGAATTCCCCCGAGGCAATCTATACAACTCACCGTTCAACGAGCGGGAATAAGAAAATTCTTCGAATTTAGGGTTCGTCGACAGCGAAAATTACGAACTTTCGGTTTTTTTTTTTGTTTTTTGTTTTTTTATGAAATTACTAAGTAGCTCACACGGTTTCTGTTACGACTCAAAAAGCTCGGCCAATCCTATAGTTAGCGCGGTGACGACCTTTTTATTTTACTTCGCAAACGTAAACTTCGCAACCGAAATGATGCAACCATTGGAAGAAGTTTAATCAACGTTAGAAATATCGCGAAAATTTAGCAAGCTCGGTGTATATTCTGAATTCCATCAGCTGATAATGCAGTAGACCAAAACAGTTTGGCTGCAAATTTAAAACGATTACTACTGCTATCCGCAACATGTGGCTGAGGCTAATTTATATGATGCACTATTTGCATAATCTTATCAATTCCGCACCATACGGAATTCCAGATTATACATTCGGCCTCCACGTGCGTAATCCCCAGTGTGTAACCGCAAACATTTCCGAATGTGCACGTTGAAAACCGCACCGAAATGTAGCCGATTCTCATGATCGTCGCTGGTTTTAATCTCTGTCTTTCCTCGTTAATATTTATACGTCATCGTGGATCGCTGACCTCTTCGTATTGAAGAAGAAGAATATTTGACATCACTGACGACCTGTATTAATGCTCAGAGTTTTGTGTTTTAGACTCCTTCTGAACCGTACTGAACATTTTCTCTTCGGCAGCTCGATTAGCACGCAGAGATTTGTACACTAGAGTGAGTAACGAGTTTTATTCGTACGCATTTGCCGCAGATTCACGTAACTCGGAGAATTCAGAGTTTTAAACCGGTGAAAAATGTGAATTACGTTCAATGTAAAGGAAAACGCGAATTTTCCGTTATAATTTTACACATTTTTATATCGATCTGGTAGAATCGCTTCCAGCTGACGACAACGCATGCAAAACGAAATATTACAAAAAATAAAGGCACCGGAGTGAGAATGTATTCTTTTAGTGTTCAGTACTTGTGAGTGTGTGTCGTTGAAATTCTGCACATTTAGTTGTTTTTTTTCCCCGTTTATTAATAACGAAATACTAAATCACTGCTCTTGAAATGATTCAGTTCTGTGATTTACCTTTCGATCTCACACCGTTCTAGTTCGTTGAACTGAACAAAATTATGTTTATTTAAAAGCGTTTTATTTTCACAATATTTCCTAATGCGATATCATGTGTATGATTTTCTACAATTGACGATATAACGGAAAAAGTTTTATAAAAAACGACGTTGATTAATATTTGAAAACGGTAGTTTTCCATTCTTTTTTTTTTTTTTTTTTTTTTTTTCGATAAAGAATTTCAGTAGAAACAACTGTAATTTGATAATAGCCAATATTCAACAAAGTCTTTGAGGGGGAATTTGTGAGTGGTCCTGAAACACATCACTGGTCACACAGCGCACTCTAAAGATGTTCGTAAATACCTAATAATAATTCCTACGTGGAATGAACAAACGCGGCCGTAGTGATATAGAACTTTTAAGATTGACCGTTAATAATTTTTTTCGGAGAATCTGAAATAGTCCTTTTCAGGCTATTTCAGAGTTCTATCGCCAACTTTTTCCTACGTAAAGAGATTGTCATTAAATGTGTCTGAGAATTCCGCTAATATCGAATCTTTTTTTCCCGCGATCTCTATTTCTCAGTAAAGAATTTGTTGACTTTTAGGTAAACGATTGTGCATTTTCGTATATTCGTATTTCCGGAGATGCTTTCTCGTTATAAAATACTTTCCCGCTCTGAAGGTTCCCTATAAAGTCGTCGTTCCATTAATAACATTGCGCAGATTACAGTTGGAATTGTTCTAATTATACGGTGTCAATAAGGCCTCGTCTAAGTTTCCGACACTCACGCGAATACAACTACTGCACGGAAAATTTTTGACTTTCGACCGGGATGGTGAGTCTTTTTGCCGGTAAAATATCATCTTACGTAAGCGACGACTTATCCTACGCTGAATTTCATCATGTAATGTCGCTTTACTATTTATAAAGGGGGGGGGGGCTGGCTATGGCACTGTTTCTGTTTCATCGGTGATTTCTTCTTCGATCGATAGTTGTACATTCTCTGCGCCGATTTGATTGTATTGAAGATAGACGTCATTCCCTCTCGCAGCATAGCAGCGCTACTTTTATTACTATCTTAAGAGATCGACATTTTCCAGCTTTTTCTTTTAATGTTAATTTTATATATCTTGAGAAATGTTTAAAAAAAAAAAAAAAAAGAAAAGCAAAAAGAAAACTGTTATATTTTGTAATTGGTTCACACTGGTTACCGAATTTTCTTCGATGTCGCTGATTTGAAGTATTGAAGCACACTATTTCAAGAATTAGGATAAAACTTGAAATTTTTTTTTTTGCTTATTAATGAAATTATCCAGAGTGATATAATTGGTATTTTTCATTATTTAGCTACATCCCTTTATCACTAATTTCCATAATAAAACGACATCGATTGGTCTTTTTTTTTTTTTTTTTTTTTTTTTTTTTATAGTGATTAACAATTTAGATAAGCAAGAACAACTGGCGCATCACTTTCTCTATTTCCTATTTTGGCGAATAGAGCAATGCAGGTGATGTCGAAACTGAAGGTCTCAATCAGATGCATAGTCTGAGTTAACATTCAGCGCGGGTATCAGTACAATAGAGCTCCAGGGGTGTAATAGTCACGTAATTTTCCAGCATCAAAAAAGTTCAAAATAAAATGGGACAACTTTACAAATATACGTATTACTACTTATGGAGTTTACTACTGAAATCAACGATTTTATTTGTATGCTCTCTAGTAATTGATGTATTTATTTTTTATATAAACGAAAAAGAAAAAAAACCTAAAAATTCATGTTATCTGCGCTGTTTGCAGAATAAAAGTAGATCCTAAATTTCCTCGTAATATTTTGTTGTTAGTTCTATAGGCTGTAAATTCTTTTTTTCCCTTTTTTTTCCTTTTTTTTGTTCATTTTATAAAATGTTTAACAAAAGTTCCATCGAGAGTGTTTAAATCCTCCTATTGCCGTCCATAGTAAATTTCGTACTGAACAAAAAGAGATTCCTGTTAACATGGGGCCGCCACAAATGCTTCAGTAAAGAGAGCTGTAGGGTCAAAAATGTGAACAAAAAACGTTTTTTAACAGATTTTTCGGAATAAAAAACACAAACAATTGATTATTATTATTATTATTAAATTAAATTTTACGTGCCATGTGCAGCAACTATGGCTAGAGTCTCGGGAGGAGAAGGATGTTTAGATCAGTGAGTAGAGTCCGGACTTATAAAGGAAAAGGAAAAGGAAATTACAGTTTGTAGAATATTAAATACTGTTTCGATTTAATATCGATATCAGGGTCAGATCTAAAATAGTCCCAAGCCCCAAACTCTAAAAAAAATTTAATTTTACACGTGCAAAGTTTCATTTCCCAAAACACTCAATACTGTAAAAATGCAAGATTTTAAATTTGTATTTTTTACCCTAAAAAGAATTTGGTTAACTTTTTATACATAAAAAAGTAATATTACATGAATTCATTAATAAAATTATATACTTTTTCTGTTTTTCTCATTCAATTTTTTCTGGTGACACCCATGCGCCCCCCATTTTTAACTACAATGGTCATTGCAGCACATGACTCGCTCGTTGCCTTGAATTCCCATATGACGCGGCACCCACAATAGCGTTACCTGATTTCTTGCCTGATGGAGCAACTTCAACGTATAATTGACTTTCAGGGCTAAGATATCCATGTTGTTCTGCGAGGAAATCGTTTTTAGAGAAGCCGAAGAAGAGTCAGTCATTAAAAGTATGCTTCTATCTATACATTCTGTCTGCAAACAAGTTACGAGGCTACTGTATATGGCGTACAATTCTGCTTCCTGTACCGAGCAGTAATCATTTAGACGCAACGAAGTGATTACACTACCGATTTCATATGCGCACGTGGTTGGAGATGGGGAAATTCGCGGGTCTGCCCTGGAAGTATCAGTGTATATGTGCAAAGAGTTGGAATAACTATTGATTTTTTCGGCAACGCGGTGAGTTATGTCCGCACTCGGTCCGCGAATTATTGCCTCCAAGAGAGATGTGTCTGCTCTTGCGGAGATGTCTTCCCAAGGGGGAAATTTATAATAAGGGGCGTCGGGATTTGGCAATTGTACGCCGCTATCAATAACTTGTTTAAATAATATAGAAATTGGGTCGAAAAACGGGAGCGGAATATCAGTAATGTTTGGGAAGGAATTAAAGTCGTACTGATGAAGGTACCGGTGGATTAAATCGCGCGCGGTAATAGAAGCATTCAATTAAATGCTGCATAAAATGAATATAGAAATATATTTATATATAAAATTTCTTATTTGCCGCTCAATTTATGTAGCATTCAATTTGTTAGGGTAAGAGAGTTCATTTTGTAAAGGAGAGCGTAATTTTAATTTTATTAGTTATTCATACGTACACAGTAGGTTTTATTTTTTTTTGCTTGTTTTGTTTCCGCGTGTATAATTTTTTCACCGTTTTTTCTTCGACATTCAAGATTAGCCCCGGGCTCTGTAAATTTTTAATGCACCTCTGACCGATATAGTAATACAATTAACTAGGGAAGAAGAAATAAGAAGAAGAGGGCTTAACATATTTAGTCGTTTACATCTTTTGTTAATTAACAACTTGCTATTGATGTAAATACTGCTAATAAATTGTAGCATTCATAAAAGTAAACTTTTCTATTTTTACGGGAAAATGGCATCGATTACGAACCCGAAAAGCAAGCCTTATGACCCTATTAGTAGATGCATCAAGTGCCAGAGCCGCTTTTCACTTTCGCGAGGCAGTTAGTCGGAGAGCAATTTTGAAATCTAGTGTTTTAATTACGTTACTTTTTTAAACCAGCTGGTTTAACGTGATTATATTCGCAGTGATGTCGATAGTAAATTGTTAATTACATTACAAATGCAAAAATATGTAATGAAATATAAATGGATATTAATTCTGATCGCTTTTAATTGATTAGTATCAATCGAAACGGTATACTTGATATTCTACAGAGTGTTCATTTGAAATTGTTTTAATACGATATATTATTATTATTATTATTATTATTATTATTATTATTATTATTATTATTATTATTATTATTATTATTATTATTATTATTATTATTATTATTATTATTATTATTATTATTATTATTATTATTATTATTATTATTATTATTATTATTATTATTATTATTATTATTATTATTATTATTATTATTATTATTATTATTATTATTATTATTATTATTATTATTATTATTATTATTATTATTATTATTATTATTATTATTATTATTATTATTATTATTATTATTATTATTATTATTATTATTATTATTATTATTATTATTATTATTATTATTATTATTATTATTATTATTATTATTATTATTATTATTATTATTATTATTATTATTATTATTATTATTATTATTATTATTATTATTAGTTGTTCGAGTATTATTCTGAAAAAAAAAAAAATAAAAATGTTAAGCTTTTTTCCCTTGTAAGGAAACGTTGAAGATTTTCCAAAAAAAGTTTTTGTTCCCAGTATGATATATCGTACTGGAACATTGGCGTCGGCTCCTCTCGAACAGACACCCTGTATAATATCATTTTACTGCCGCCTGGGGAATTTTTCGCCAAATACCTTTTTAGAATGTTTTAGTAAATAATTATCGCCCATCCGAACGTTTTGCAATTAGTCCAAAACAATGCCGGCAGAAGGTACGATTTGCGGTATTATTGTACATCCATAAAAACAACAAATGCTAACGGAATAGACCTATGGCTTAATTATTTTTTAGCTTATTTTAAGCTTTCCGAACATTAAAGTGGTCGCGACGTTCGCCGTTTCAACACTAGTTTCACCTGTAGCAGGTGCTTCGTTCAAAACAAGTACCGAGACTGCTGTTGCATCAGTAATGGAAATTGTATGCCGTATGCCGTGTGTCTGAAATTGGCCGTGATCGAATCAAAATGGTGCATGCAGTGCATATAGATAATTTTCCGCTCACATGATTTTGCAAATTACGACCCGATCGTAATTATCGACTACTACTTACTAGTCTTGCCTCAATTTATCCGGGTGTGCTTTTATTAATAAATTTACGGTAATGGACTATTTCTTTGTAGCTTTTGATCGCGTAACTATTATATTGGGAGGGGGGCAGCAATATTAGACCTACCGATTGTTTCATTAGGAGGGCCTAAAATGCGTATACTTTTTTGTGTTCACATTTTCAAAAAGTAGGACCGGTGTCGGGTATTATTCGAATAATAATCGGAATAGCAATAATTATTCGTTATTCGATGACTCGTTTATTCGGTTATTCGTTAGTGATTTTATTCGAATGATCAGGGTTTGCTATGTGGTCTAATGGTATGATGTTCAATATTGCGCAAAGGCTTGAGGTCGGAGACGGTGTTGGAAAATTTATTTTGCTGACTTTTTTGTTTTTCACTTTTTTCCATGATAGACATATTTTGCTTTTCAATTGTTACTTAGTACCATTACGTTTATGTATACTGTATTAAATAATATCAAAGCAAAAATATATTCATACACATATCTCTGTATTCAAATAAAAATTGTGTTAATCTTTTCATCTGTGTGATTAATAAAAACACAATTAATAAATTATAAACATGCCAACTAGTTGCGGTTAAAAGACAACTCTATAATCGTGACATTAAAAAATAAAAAAAATTTAACAGTTATCAGTCTCTTTGATTTATAATTCAACAGTGTTTGTCGTTTCGCGATTTCACTAATTACGGGAAATAATACTGAAGATTAACCGGATTTGTTTAGATATAAATATACTTTTTCTTCCCGTTCCGATGAGTTAAATTTATTATTTAATTAATGTAGCTATGAAAATGAATGTAACCGTATATTATTAATGTTAACTGGAAAACAATGTAACGTAGAAAATGAAGAAGGCCAACAAAATAAATTTTCGGACACACCGCGAATATGCGTAACTGTGTAACAATCTGTAACGTCATAATAACGAATAACTGAATAATCCGATAATCGAATAACCGTTATTAATACGCGATTGACGAATAATGATCAATATCGAATAACGAATAAATTAATCATTATTCATACGTGCGTTATTCGAATAATTTATTCGTCATTAATGAATTATCCGAATAAAAATATCGGGTCCAACTCTGGCTAACACGTGACTGCCGTCGAAGAGTTTCTGAAAAATAATCGATATCTTTTCTGCCTTCAACAGTGCCTGTATATCCCCGGGTCAACTTTATTATTTCGAAAATTCGTAATAATGGCATTTCGTTGCTCACTATCATTGGCATCGAGCAGAAATTTAATTTCCGAACTCTTTCGCTTCTTCCACACCTGTACTGTTACCCTTTTGCGCAACTTGTATTGTTTTTTTTTTTCCTCTAATAATTTCAAATAATAATGTACACCCTGAAAAACCGACTGGAAGAAAAATATTCCTCGAAAAATACTAAAAATAAAATGTAACATCAGTCATTTTACTCTCTTCGAAACAATTTACTATAATCTGATATTCAAATTTTCACATATCATAGTGCTCGACTTTGTCACATTGGACACTACATGAATGTATTTCGTTTGCACGTTCATTTATTGAAAACTCTGTCGCGAAGCGGCCGGTAGAAATGCATTTTTGCTATATAGAAAAAAATTAAAAAAACCACTCCCCCTCCCAAAAAGAAAAAAAAAAAACATTAAAAAAAGCGAGCGGAAAGTGAAGTTACATACATTTTAGGTTTTCTTTATTTTTCATGGGAAAAAAAATATTAGAAATTCAAAAAAGAAAAAAAAGCCCACGCTTTCGCCAGCGTGTTGCGTTGAGAAAGCAAATTGTGTTACACTATCGGGTAGAAGCTGCAGTATCGTCCCGTTCGCTGTTTGCGACACGTCCTGTAAACAATTTCTGTAATTATCTTTGAAATTATCTTCGGAACGGAAACTGTCGCATGTGAGATGGAGAAGAAAATGGAGAGAATTGTATTCGGTCGTTATTAATAAAATTAATTTTTTTCGTACGAAAATTTCGCTTCTCGCCACGACATCGATTTCGGAGTGCCGCGTAATGCGTTCGATGTGGCGCGTCTGTCTCTATTGCTGCGGAAGGTTCGGCCGAGACAGGCTGGGGAGCTGAAACTTTTGCGGGGAAAGCTCCATCATCTGCGTATCATCGGGTCCCGACCGCCGGTAGACGTAACAGATTGTCGCCGTAAATCTTCGTTACGTAAAAGTGACTATTGCGAACGTGCGAGTAAGGCAAGCGATCGGAATGTACGGGAGCCCTCCTCTAGATGGGACGCAGGCGTCGCTTAGTCGCTAGACGCCCGACTTGCTAAAGTTTATTCATACCGTTTGTTTCGTGTGTGTCTGGCCTGTCTCGGCCCGGCTTGACCTATGTGCTCTATTTCTTCTTAGAGAGTTACCACTTTAATTTCGGAAATTGTCAAATTTTCTCTCCAGGTTGCGTCACATCTGCAACAGTTTTTGTGTCTCTATGCATGGCGACGCTGTGTAATACACGGTTTCGCATCTACCGCTCTGACATTTAAAAACGAAAGTTTACAAAAGATATTTTATAATTATTTCGCGCTGATCCCTCTCATATTCGTATGGTGTTTGTTTTTTTTTTCAAAATTATCTATAGGTTCATTTTTATTTTTTCGAAATTTGATGTGCACGCTAAATCAACGCAATATCGGATATTTTCGTTAGCGCATTTACGGTGTTCATCTGCAGTGTACACAATTTCGACCGCTCTGTCGCGATTATCAGAGATGGGCTAGTTTTGAAAAGCATCTGTGAACAGATGAGGGGCCCGATTTTGAGTATAAGTTTACAGGGTTAGTAATCGAATGCAGTTTGACTCTACAGACAAGTATATAAAACGCCATCTGAGTCGGCCATGATGAAACGTATTTACATTTACATTACGATCAAAGTAGAAGTTAGTATTAGTAACGTATACTAATTATCGGAGTTTCCGAAACAAAATATATTTCAAATATTAAAAAACATGTAAAACATCACTTTTTTTTTTTTTTTTCTTTTGAAAATTTGCAAAACTTACAAAAGTTGTATCGTTTACGTTGTAATGTTATAGTTGTTTTTTAGGCGTTATATTTTTGATTCCCCACCAGGGATGCCAAATGTAACGTTATCGTTTACTTATAGCCCACAAGGATGATGCAAACCACGAGCTTTCTGTCTCGTGGATTTGATTTGTTTAAAATGTTATCATTACTTTAGTTTATTCGGTTACAATTATTATTATGATTATAGTAAATAATCAATTTAAATTTTTTACTAATATGTATTTGATTAAACCTGACGACATCTATCTTTTTCGGTATGAAAAACAATATTACTTTACGAATACGACGGCAAATATTATAATATACAAAATTATTAAAGTTAATAAGAAAATTCTACCGATCACTGTTGTCGGTTCGTTGATTACGTACGTCGAGTTCGGACTAGCTATTAATCGGGCCTGCAGCAAGGCCGTGTCCACGGCGAGAGGGTTAAACTCCAATATGAGAACTGAAATAGTTATTATAAATACATAAAAATTTGAAAAAAATCAATAATTTAAAGTAAATATTGATGATTTTTTAGGGTGTTAAAAGAAAAAAGAAAAAATATGCTGCATATTTTTCGGTACTTTATTAATATCTTAAGGAAAAATTTTTTATTACGATTATAATTAATAACATATGTAATTTTTATTAATGTTCATCTACGGGGTAATTCATTTATGTAAATTATTAATACATATAAATCAAAATTATGGAAATTATTAATAGTACGAATATTAGTGAAAAATGTATTGTTATTTATAAAAAATTAATATATGAAGAAAATTTCCATCCTCCCACTCCCCGCCAAAATTCTGGGCACGGGTCTGGCCTGCAGGTTAGTGTTGCGCGATTTATTAATTCTCACTGGACTTCTAAAGTTCGATATTTTACCATTTAAGAATACTACTATGAACGATATCGAATACTTTGTCCGCCGATAGACCGCGAGACATTTTTTACAACTTTTCTGGAAAGACCACGATTGCTTCGCCGAAACTGAACGATAATTTTTCGATGCTTCCAGAGAAGACTCCTTAACTTGACTACCGGTAGCGCACAACTCTTCAAAGGTAAAAACGCAACTGATTTTCTCGAAAAATCTTCTCTCAGTTTTTTTCCAAATTTCGACCGCCTTCCCGTCCGTGACCGCAGGACTTGACCGAACCCTTTTTTTTTTTTCTTTTCTGTACGGTGATTGGCTGCCCCAACCGATAACAGTTTTAGGCACCCGCACCTTCCATTCCAAATTATTTTTATTATGATTTTGTTTCGATTATATTATTTTTCTCAGAATTTTTTAGTTGCCATGTAATGGACACATTACAAAGTGCAAATCAAACACAGTAACGTGAGTTATAATTTCATTGATGTAATTGTATTTAGGCATCAATTTTTTTTCTTATAGATATATTGTAATAATATTATTATATTTTCGTTCAAAAGGTTAATATGATTATTTATCGTCATAATAAAGAAATTTCATTCAATTGCCAACTGATATCGCTGTAATCGAAATTTTCCCGTTCGATGACCAGTGCTGTTAATTTTTAAAATCGGGCTGCAATCGGATAAGCGACGAGAGACCGTTTTATTATTCGGAAAGTATCGTTAAATTTTTGTGGAATTATTATTAGATATCCGATCAGGCATCGTTGCGAAATATCCGTAACTTCTTCTTCTTCGATTTGTAACCGTGCCGTAGGTACTTGGGCCAGAGACACGGAACGAAAGGTATTATATTAAATTAAAGGTAGAATGTTTGTATTATTGAGGAAGAGCAGGAGTTTAGTTTCGGCTAAGGAGGTGCGCCGCAGTATGCTAGGAAGATTATTAGGAAGGCCAACGAGCTGACGTTGGAAAGTATAAGTTGTGCCGGAAGTTAGGATGTTGTAGAGTTTTATTTTCATTTTTTGTAATTAAAATTATATAAAACTTTTCATAATATTTCTTAAAATAGTTTACATAAAAAAGTAATTTTTTCTTCAAATATTTCTGTCTTCAATCGTAATTGTGCTACACACCAATAATTATTTTCAAAAATACACTTAAAAACCTAAATTTTGTAAAAATATACCGATTCCTTCTTAATTATAATTAATCATATATTTTTATAACTTTCAAAAATTTGATACTGCTTTATTTCACTGCAGGAATCCGACAAATTTATTGCTACGTTCCGAATAAAACACGGTTGTAACATTTTAGATGATTGTGCTAGTTTTGGGGGTAATTTTTGCGTTTGCGCTTTTTAAATTAGTCGCGATGCAACCGTTCTTTCGTCTACGTATTATTCGTGTTCAATATGTTAATTTGAATTAAGGAGTTATTATTGGAAATACTACTCCTTCCGTATTATAATATTTTGTTGTTACGCGTGAAAATCCGATAAACGATCAGTTCGAAATAGTCACGTTTTTCAACATTTTCATTTTGCTTATAATCTGTTCACCGAATAAAAGAGTAAATAATGAAAATATATTTTTACGCGTGGAAATATTTTAATCCCCCGGGGCAGGGGTGGTCGATAAAAATTCTCTCTCCTTTTAGGAAATTTTGTGAAAGAAAATTGTGTATAAATTGGTAATTTTCTAAAACGTCTGTATAAAACAGCTTTTGGAATCTGCGAATTATTTTTGGTTCGACGTTAGAAGTATAATTATAAACGTGTATTGTTAGCATTCTCGAATGGCAACGTAACTTTCATAAAACTCGACGATATTTTACAACTTCACATATTATCGCCAGTCTAACGCCCAAGTGTATAGAGATTTTTTTTTTTTTTTTTCTAATCCCAATCAAAAATCGTTGGCGGATTATCAATCTTTCTTCTCGAGTGTACGGATACAAGTAGTTGGAAAATATCGCCGTACGAAATCACAATATGTAGCGTAAACGTGTATTCCAGTGAGAACTGAAAAACTTTGAAGTAATATAGAAAAAACTTTCAACCCTGACAATAAGTTGGGTTATTTTTTCGGTTTTAATATGTTCAAAAATTCTTAAAATTGAAAAATGCAATTGTAATCGAAAAAGAAAAAAAAAACAAGTTCAGTCATGCATTATGTCATGGCTTCATCCGCGTATGTCTTTAGAAGCGAATCACAAACAATCGTACGACAACTATGAAACTAAAAGTGCCTAAAAATTTTCTAGAAATAAATGTCTATATTTATTTCAAAACCATTTTATAATGCGCGAATGCATATGTTTTTACGTTTATATAATTAAAAATTTGTGTTTTTACGTTTATATAATTAAAAATTTGTGTTTTTACGTTTATATAATTAAAAATTTGTGTTTTTACGTTTATATGATTAAAAATTTATGTTTTTACGTTTATATAATTAAAAATTTATGTTTTTTCTCACGCCAGTCTGTAACAGCGGTGAAAACTGGTTTCATAATCAACTACGTTTTCGAAGGTGCAATAATCCGCTGCTCTTTCAAAATAACTTAATGCACGATTTTCTACATAAGTGTCGATGATATCGATTTTAACGAGAAATTCGACGAATTCTTAAATTTTCGCGAACAATAAGTAGACGGCTAATTTAATTAAATACACCCAAAAAAAAAAAAAACAAAAAAAGAACACGTCTGACGAAAAAATTATTATTAAAAAAATATAATAAACAACCGATATGTTTCGGAGTTACACACGGAAATCATGCCATGATTATGGAGTAACTCCAAAGCATGTTGGTCGTTTATTATAATTTTTTAATAATAATTTTTTCGTCAGACGTGTTCTTTTTTTGTTTTTAGGTGTATTTGATAAATGTTGATACAGAAAATGGATACGAACAACATTTATAATCTAAATTGACTAAGCTAATTTCGTTGACGTGATTAAGTTTTTAATCGATTCCGGCAGCTAATTTTGATTCGCGATAATGACTTCCGGAAATAACTTAAAAATTGGTATAATTTTTAGCGAGTTTGCAAAAAGAAACAACGAAAATGTCGTCCATCGTTTTGACATGGATATGTGTGAAATTTTTTTCGTCACGAAGAGAAATGCCACGAGATTTTATAACGATTTTCACCATCAACCAATCGCGGTAGTCAGAGTATATGTTATATTCAATTTATGTAATTAATAGTACGAGTTTGTGTTTTTATTCAAAACGAAAGTCGCACTGTACGCAGCATTTGAGAGACAAATCCCCATGCCGCAGTTTCTGTAATAAGCTCTTTTTTGACCCTCAGGAATGTCATTGTGGTCTCGGGCCTTACCGCAGATGTAAAATTTAATAATTAATTTGTTTTAGCTTTTATTATGCCTATTTTTATTTATTATGCCAATTTTTATGATTATTTCTAAAAGGGCTGTAATTACGTCGATAACTTGAATGAAATATTCCAATTATAATACAAATTTCTCTCTTTAAAAAACAACGCAATTTAGAAATTAATATAAACGAAATAATAAAACAAACTACGTATTATCATCACTGTTATCGGCTGGAGTGTGATGATTGTTCCGCTGATGGCTGCTGGCTCCCGTACCTAATTCGATGAATCCGCACCAGGTATTGATCTCAACACCGATATTTTCTTTCTCGGGTTTAATTTTCGCGTAATTTCAGAATTGGCTTTTTATTAATTTCGCCGATCGCGAAGAAAAAAAGAACCAACTGCTGATGCGTTGGCTTACTACCAACCCTCGTACGACAACGATTTGTCCATCAAAACCGAAAAAATTTTTAAAATCGTCTGCTTTCCTCTGTCATTAATCTCTTTTTCCGTTGTTCCAGCCCCCGCCATCGTTCTATAGATCTTACTGACGCGCAACCCGTTCGGAGTGGCCGCTGGGTGATCTAAACACCCTTAACCGATCTCACAGCACACTCACATATTTTCCGAGATTTTTTGAAAATTATATAGTACTCATGTAATGGACACATTACCGTATGGAATTTATATTTGTAAACGAATAGAGTTGATTAACTGAAAATACCGGTTGTATTTCTTTCGATATTGAAATGAACGGAAACAGTGATATTATGTAGGTCCTGGTCTTTCAGTGACGAAACGTATCGGCGGATCTCCTGTGTAGGGAATAACGTGATTTTTTCAACGCCGACATTTCATGCTCACGCGAGCGGTCGTTTTAATTAGGTGAAGTCAACCGCCGACATTAACTCGCGGTGCAAAGCTGGTTTTGGAGGCTTATGTAAATATTCAGTAATGCAAAGAGCGGCTCGGCCGAAGAATGAACTTTTGTAGTTTTGTTTTAAGTTCGCGGTGTAACACTTAAAAGCTATACGCTGCGAAAATTCAAAAGTCTAGGAATTTCTTAAACAAAAGTTTTTGAAACAGCTGGAGTCGTTACAACTTTCGCTTTCTCCTAAAGCAGCGGCCTGCTAGTGCTGTGCTTTTATATAACTGCTGTCCAACAGCGAGCCGTTCAAAATGCGACACACGATTGCATGTTTGTTATCTTTCAAATTAGCAGTTCCGATGAAACAGCTTTTTGCTTAAATTTTGTTTTACAGCGTATATTTCAAATTTTCTATTGCCAATACATCACGGCCAAAAACTACTACACCTGGTGGCGAGGAATGCAATTTGAAAAAACAAAAAAAAAAATGTTCCGACAGTGATAGTACTCGAACCCGCATCCATACCATAAGGTACCGTCATGATGTACTATTAATTAGGTTCCAAGTTTGTTGTCGAAAAATTGCGTAAAATACTTCTGTATTGCATATACAAAAATACTCGTAGTTTGATGATCGTGTCGCATCGCAAATGTCCTCCTGTAGAATGACAGTTATCCTCTAGCATTTTTATCTGCCACTTTGTCTTCGCGGTTAATTTGTGCGACAGAGAAAAACGAAAAAAAAAAAAATGTACTCTAAAAGTAAGGCTGAAGTACGTTCTCGTTTTCCAAAATGTCACATCAAAAATTCCGCTAAGGCTTTTATCGTTTCTTTCCTTTTTACGATGGAATTTAATGCGACACGCTTAATGTAACAATGACGTGCCGCATAAATTCCGAAACGACGGTAAAAAACTGAATTCTCGAATATAAATAAAAAAGGCCCGGCAACGTCGAATGCGTTGTTACATTTAAATTATATTATTCTCAAAATGTGCGTTCAACTTTCTAAAGTTACTCGAAATTATAATTTCCCTCTTTTCAAACTGAAACATCCTTTAAAGAAGTTGCTGTTGGGCATTTGTAACCTTAATTCTCGATGGAAAATTGCCGACCGGGAAATCGCCCCGATAGCGCGTTGTAGGAAGGTCAGGTGACGTTTTTCCGGAAATGCGCCCTTTTGATCGTTCTGTGCGCCAATACGCTTGATTCTTCGTTCCCGACAATTGCGGGACTGCTGTGTCGGATAATATTTTTTCGATAGTCGTTTAATTTCGGCAATATTCGACAAATTTTCTTTTTTCTTTTTTTTTCCTTTTTTTTTTTTTTGAAGACTTTTATTTAACTTGTGACCTTTTTGTTTGTATTCTCTTTTTCATAGTAATCTCGAAACGCTAGATAAAACGGGGTCACAAGTTAAATAAAAGTCTTCAAAAAAAAAAAAGGGAAAAGAAAAAAGAAAGTTTGTCGAATATTGCCGAAATTAAACGAAAAATTGGCAGCTCTAGATTTTAAAAAATTTTTGCGAAGAAGAGTTTCCGAAAGACGCTTCTGATCGTTTTGTTGCAGATGTTACACACCTCTACATATATGGAGTTTTTAGTTGGGAAAGACTGACGAAAAAGCGCAAATAAATATCTAACCGGTTATTTCTCTGTTAGTTTAGAAGGTCACACGTTATTTGAAATTGAAATCGTTATACGAAAAATTTCATTGTTTGATTTTCTTGTTCGTGTAACACATTTGATAACTTTTTTTCGTTCCTCTTTTACGCTGTCATTCGTTCATAAATGTATAACTATAAATAATTGTAAAATAAAATAATACAAAAAACAAAAATTAAAAAAAAGGACTTTATTTATTAATGCGATAAAAATAAGGAAAATAATTTTCGCCGGTTCATCGGATATTTTAAGGTAATAAAATAAAAATATTGCTTCAAAAAATAAATAAATAAATAAATAAAAAGCATTTCATAATCGCCTAGTAGTAGCACGCTTTTATTTTATTGTTTTAAAATATTCCAATTGCAAAAAAATTATTTTTCTTATTTTTGTCGTTTTAATAAAAATAAAAGTTCATCTTTAAGTTTTTTTTTTCGTATTTCATTAATTATTTCGGTAATTATAGGTGTCTAAAACCGATAATATAACGAAGCTGTTTTAATAATAAATCGGCAAAAAGAGGAAACACAACAGTTCATTTACTAGTTCAATTTTTTCGTGTGACCCAAAAGTTTCGATTTATAAAAGAGTTCCGATTTTATTCGTTCGCGCTAACTACAGAATAATAATAATGTTTCATTCCCATTGAAAGATTCTCCTCGACTGTCACTCATGAGCTACTTCAACGGATGATGCTCATTTAGTAAAACCGAGCCGTAGCGCAAATTAATTACGCGGCCGAATTGCATTTTCACGGGGCGCTTCATTCGAGGCTTTTGCATATTTCTTTTCTGGCAATTGTTATGCGAAATTGGCGGCCAAATCTAATTTTTGGAAGCGCATTTATGCTTCTTTTTTTTCCTTTTCTTTTATAAGTTTTGTTCGCTCAAAAACGTCAGCGCATGCATGGTACAAAACTTTTTTTCGCAATAGATCACTTTCATATCACTGACGCTAAAGATTTTTCATTCGCGGAAAGTTTCGATAACTCCCCCCCCTCTCGCCCCAAGGAAAAAAGGAAAAAAGGAAAAAAAAACTTCCATTTATGAAAAGTTGTAAATCAGAAATTTGCCATTTTTACATATAATTTGTCCAACCGCTTAAATCTGATATTTCATAGGCAACCTTATTAGATAGATTCTAAAATCCATTAATCGATATTATTATTGGTAAGTGTCTATAGGAGGCAGCTCTACACCGTAGGTTACAATTTTTTATAATAATTAATGCCAATAGAATAACGGCATTACCTGTGTTCAAGCCGTTTAACGGTGTTGAGCGTTTCTTTTTTTGCCAGCCCGCAGCTGGGCTCCAAACATTTTATATCATTATCAGCCAAAGGATCTCTTTTTACCGATGTTTTCTAATTTCTCTTCATAGCAGCCAATAAAATTTTTTTACTTAATCGGATACGACGCATCACTTGCAATCTGTCCATTTTATTCGGTACATCCCCGTCGCCACACCTTGAACGCTTCTAATTTCTTTATCGTGTTTTTTAAAAGTGTACATGTTCTCGCCGCCTAGTGTGGCCTTACGTAACCCGAGAAAGCCATTTTAACCGGAGTTGAATCTTCATTTCTCTGTTTCGCAGTACTCGTTCTAATTTATAAGAGGCTCCCCGTGCCATACCTTTTCACTTTCTGTCATCGATATTATTCGAATTCTGAGACCCGTTCCAACGGAATCCTATTTTTATAATTAATCGTTTTTCGTTCTGAGCTCTTTGTTTCGTCACTTTTGTTTTATCAGTGTTCGCCTCCAATCAAAATTTAACACATTCTTGATAAAACCTTCCCACTAATTTTTGTTGCGGAGCATCTGAAATAAGAACTTAATCATTAGCGTAGCTAATCTGATTTACGCGCATTTATCTTGATTCCGGAGTCGTTTGAAATATCCGATGCTTTATTACCTCTTCCGGGTTTACACTGCTCCTCTGCTATTTTCGCGCCAAATTTTTATGTTTTGTTGCCAGTATAAATTATATGTTATATATCTTTATTTCGATACTATCTGCACGTTCTCATTGCAAAACTTGGATTTTTATTATTTTGAAATTTCTACATTATTTAGTTGTGTTTGATATCTGTATGAAATTCCTTTGCAATTACTGAATCTGTAAACATCTACAGTCGCATCAGACATTTTTTGCTTCTCTACATTTTCTTCTTATAGCTTTATTGATCACTTTGTTGGCCACTTCTTTCTTAGATCATCCCCCGTTTCTCAATCATATCGAGTATATTTCTCGTTATCCATTATTTTAGTGTTTACTTCTGTATTTTGCCCGAAACACACGAATCATTTACACTAAATCTAACCCATTCGAGTTTATCCACTCCTCCTTAATATTGGAATTTCTCTTTTTTTCAACTATTATTATTATTAAACAAGTGACAGTTGACCTTTTGATACTATCTTATCTGAAAAAAAAAAAATTATTTTATGACTTCCGCTGTGTAGATCGAGCGGGATTGGATAATTGTGAAATTGTATTTGCCAATTGTAAGGTTTACGTTGTACATTTCGTAAAGAACAGTAATTGCATTTGCAAAATAGACTTTGGCCTGTTCATTATAAACGGTTTAAAAATTGCTATCCTAAATTAATAGGACATAAAATCCGCTTTAACTTTTTTGTATAGTGAACACATGTTTTACAGCTTCGATGAATGCGCTTTGAACTTAAAATCTTTTCATGTTTCTTTATTTTATTTTCCGTACACTGCTAATAATCTAATTAACTCGAGGCAAAATATTTACTACATTTTAAAGTAACGTTTTTTTTGTTTTTTTTTTTTTTTTTGTTAATATTTACGTATAAAAACCAGAGGCGTGCCAAACAGCCAGGGGCAACAGAGGCAGCCCCCCCCCCCCCGACTATATATTATAAATATATATAACAGTTATTTAATAAAGATTTAAGAAAATTAAACTAGAAGCAGGTAAATAAAAAAAATAAAAAAATAAAATTATGTTCATTTCAAATACGTTAATCACATTTTCTTTCATTTTTCATTTTTATTTTTATATGCTTTTTCATTTTACATCATTTCTTACAACATAAAATTTGTTCATATAATATTGCAAACAAAGATCGTTAATTATATAGATTAGCATAAAGCAATTACTAGTATAACTATCGCTTTTCAAACATGTAGGTGCACGTGTGAATATATATATATAGGCCTCTCTCTATGTATAGGGGTGATTTATGTTTTTGCTTGTGAAACGTTGGCACGCCACTGCCCCATGACCGTAAGAAATGTTTGTGTTCTAAAGAAATATCGGTTGTATTTCGTTAATAATGTTAGCATTTTTTATTTTCTACAAAAAAATAATTTTGATGAAATAATTTCTTTTTTCCTCAAATTTTTAGTGTTAAACCGAAGCGGCAGATTCTTTAAAATAATATTTATATTCTATACTGGAGCCACTCAAAGCACAATAAATTATTATTATGATTATTAGTAGTTGGGAGTTTCGCCTTGGCCGCTCTGCCGGTATTCCCCCAACGCCGCGACTTGTTATCATTATTCTTTGCAACATTAAAAATTATCTAAAATCGCGAAAAAACAACATATATATATATATATATTTGCCAACACTTTTTTTCTTATTAATCCCCCTGCTTGATTTACTTAGCTGCTCAACCTGTTCACTTTGATAACACACACGCACACATACAGATGTTGTTAAACTGTCAAAAACACTATTCAAGCGTTCTCATTTTAATTATTTCGGCCTATTGAAATATTTTTACATATCTACATTACGAAATAAACAATCAGGGAAAAAACATCGAATATTTGCCAAGATGTTTTTCTATACATCAAGAGATACAGTTTATGAATGTAAAGAATTTACAGTTACGTGTGAAACGAAATCATCAAAATACGCGGGCGAAAAATTAATTTGTAATAGAAAAAGCTACAATTTAAAATCGAATTAACCGCTAAATAAATTTCAGCGATGAAGCACCTACCGTATTAACTTGATTCTAAGAGGCATTCTAGGAGATGCGTCTTAGATTCGAAGAAGTACTATTAGCGATAACCTACTACGGGGATAGGATATTAAATGTGTAATATCGATATTGTTATTAAAAGTATTGCAATATCTACGACGAATTTACACACATATATATATATATATATATATATACATACATATATATATATATATATATATATATATATATATATATATAGTGGCGGATCCGCGGAGGGGGGAAATAGGGGACCCCCCAAAAATCAAATCCTCTATGAAAAAATTTGTTATAACAGAGAAACTTAATTTATGCTATAAAAGAATTGTTCATGAATTTTACCTACGGATTTTAACAATTAATATTTAATACTATTTTTTAGTAAAACTATTAATGTTCCTTTTTTATTCTATTTTAAACACACAACTGTCGTCGATCTTTTGCCATTTTTATTTATTTTTAATTTTTATTTTGTAATTTTAATTAAAAATAGTTCAATGAGAAATATATATATATATTTAAACTTGTTCCTGAACAAAGAGAATTCGGATCGGATTACTAACAAAAATAAAAAAGAAGTAAAGTGTCGAATAAAAATACTATCTTTCTTACTATTTCTAAACTACCGTTTTAGCTACAATTTTATAATTTCGTTTTATTGTTCACTTAAAAATAGAACTAAATTTAAATTTCTATAAAGGTTGCGCTATTTGATTTTCTTTATGAAACAAGGGGTTAAATCTACTGCTTACCGTAGAAGATTTTACGTAATTATATAACCCCCCCCCCATGTCCTTCTGGATCCGCCTCTGATATATATATATGTATATATCGATAGTTCCGATATTTGCTAATATATTGGATAATTTTTTGCTTAATAGAATATTTAATTCACGGAAATCGTCTAAAATGGATAGTACTAGATACATTTCAAAGTTTAGAATTATTCGGAACAATTATTTGGTAATCTGATGGAAAAGTCTGTTTCAGCCATTATTGGGGGTTTCGTTTTAAGAAAACAATATGAAAATCGTATTTAATAAGTGCGAAGACCTTCCCCACTACTACATCGGCGAAAAAGCCCACCATCAATATTGTAACAAAGTAACGGTATCGAAAAAAATGTTTCCAACCTTCGTTTCGAAAAATGTCATATCACGAATGTTTTAGATATTGATCAGAGGATGACACGTATAAATGTATAGATGCAAATAAAAGTGAACTTGATTATCGGATTGCGATGAATATAAAAGTGGCACCTTAAATTTTCCGTTGTTTTAAACTCAATTTGGAACATATTATTATTCGAGAATATGGTTTATATTTTTTTCTTTGATTAGAGATTTTTCTTCTTCTTTAAATAATGTATTTTCAAAATTAGCACGCGTCTTATTACATTGAATGTAAGGAAAAATTGTGTTTGTGCTCGATGCGAAGTAATAAATTAATTCTTTACGTAGTATGAAAATTTGAGGGAAATATTTTAATTACGAGAGCTATGAATAGAATTTTTTTTCGAGACTGAGTAATTTGCGTTCTTGTATTGTTCGCTGTTTGCATAATAAAAAATCATTTGACGTTCATACTTAGATGCTTCTCTTGAAATGGAATTGTGTTTAAATATGAAATTTTTTAATTACCGTTATTACTATTAACTAGTACTCTATTACTATTATTACTATTATTGTTATTATTCGTATACCAGAAAATAATATCATTTCAGATTCTCCGAATTTACATTAACCCGCGTAATTATTATTTTAAAAAATTCGCGGCTAAAGGTAGTAGTTAAATTTGTTTTGCGAATTAAAGCCGGGTGAGGATAATAACTAGCCGCGGAAACTTTAGTCCTCTGCTCCGTTCCCGTCTTCGCATTATTTATGACGTGTTTCCGGTTTGGTTAATGTCCTCTTTACTGTTCAACTGTTTACGACCTGTTGTTTTTTGTCGCTTGCGCCGGGTTTTCCAATTTTCCTAGTTACTGCCTACCATTCTCGATTCGCCGCGAACTTCGTTAACAACTTCTCGCACAATTCCGCGGAATAATAATTTTACGCTTATTTGTTCTCATTTATATCCTTTGGCGAGTAGTACCGAAGAAGCGTATTTATCATTTTATATACATCGTGCTTACTAATAGGAGAACCGTGCAAAACTTTAAAACGGCATTTTATCGTCGAATTATATGTATAACGTTAATTCAGTGGTACGAATGATCCCCGAAAGAGTGTGTCAGAAATCGTTACGAAAGAATTTGCACACGCATTTTGGGCGCAAACGATCGGAACGGGAAAAAAAGTAATTCCCCGAAAAAGACTATCGGGGTAACTGAAAATGGATTATTCGACATCATCTTTCAACAGTGCGAAGAGCGGGGGTTATAAATATTCACGATAACTTTCGTCATCGTCCGGGGGACGTATCAAAGGTTTGGCTTCGTCTCAGAGTATTCTCTCACTTTTATGCCTTTAAGCTGCTATACGTGCATGCGACCTCAAAACACGAGTTATACCGCCATTATCGATTGAAGATTTCGGACACAAATATTGGATTGCGCGCGTGTCGTGTAATTCTATTCCGAGATGACACTGATATTAGAGTTTTGATAAATTCGTATTCGATGATGGTTGCTTATTAATTAATAATCGTTTCAAGCAGTATTCGAAAGCTCTTTGAAGTTACGGGGACCTTTACGCGTCACTGCTAATTTATGGCATAACCTTACATCATTCTGATGAATCTGTTGAACATGAACGAATATACATAACGTATCCGGAAATGATGGCTAATGGACCACGATTTTGTCCGGTGTTTTTCTTAAGTTGCAGCACAAAATTTAGTTTTTTGTTTCGAGATTTTTCGAAAACTTATTGAAGTCGTTGTTAAAAAGTCGAACGTTTACATATTGCGACGGATTTTCAGGGCCTGTCCGCCCCTACATAAGAGCCGATTTCAAATGACTCCGTTCGAAGCTGAACATTTAATATCGGAATTGTAGATAGAAGGCCCGCAGTTTGTGCCTACGGTTAAATTTTAAAATTCTTACAATTTTAACATAATTATAAGAAATATTTTAAAAATTATGAAACACTAAAGACAGAATTTTTTCGATTTTTTAAATAAAGACTTCTTTTCCGTGTTTAGTGTTTCATGATTTATGAAAATATTCCCTAAAATTTATTTTCAACATCGGATTCAAGTTACTCTCTTTGTTCACTTTATGCTGTTTACGGATGCTGCCTCTGTATGAATAATATTAAGGAAACTATCTAAAAGTATCTACAGTTTATTTATCAGTCACAATAATATTGCCGTGAACCATTATATCTCCCGTTGTTATGACTCATTTAATATCGGTTTTCAATTGTTACGATTTCGTGCCGAGACACTAAAAGTATTTTTAAGTTTAAGAATAATCATAATATCGTGTACATTTTATTGTAAAATATCTTTCATCAACGGGGATTACTTAATTTTTTAACACATTTTTATTAAATTTTTAAGTCGTTTTATATATATATACATATATATATATATATATATATATATATATATATATATATATTAATTACAACGTAATTCTTAGGCTACCTCCCATTCGAAAAAATGTCCCAATTTTATGTAACGCTAAATGTCCCAAAAAAATGTCCAAATTTTACGTAACGTTTGTTATATTTTATAGGATTTTTGTGATTATTATTTAAAAAATATCACAATTTTATGTAACGAAACATGTAACGGAAAATGTAACGAAATGTGTCTTAATTTTATATAATGAAAGTTAAATGTTAGGATAGGATTTCTGTGATTATGTTATTTTTTGTGTGTGTTGATGCCAGTAAGAATTACGTTGTAAATTTTGATCATTTTATACAAAGTATAGAAGAGAAAGAGACAGAAATGAAAGCAAGAGGGGTCAAGGGGCACAGCCCCTTGCGAGGCCAAAATGGCCGAGTTTATATAATATATATATATATATAATAAAATAGTTTTATATCGAACTACACGAAATAAATTTGAATAGAAAGACAAATCAGAATTACATTTTTTCGCGAAAAATATTTTTCCTTAAAGAAAAAAAAAAAAAGAATTACACTTGAAAGTAACGCATCGCGATATGTTTCCAACCGCATAATTTCCTAGGTAGTATGTATAAACTTACTTTTCTGGGAATGTTACGGTGAGCTTGAATCGTTCTGAATTTAATGATGGCGTTTATAAATGTTCAATTAAAAAAGGCGAAGAGAATTGTATACACATTGCAAAAAGTACAACTTTGCGTGATACCATTTAACCTCGTAAACCGATAAAAAATTCCGCGAAAAGTTCAGCATTGGTGCCCGCGCAGCGTTCTGTAAAGAAAAAAGTAAATGCCATTTTAATAGCAATGTAGAGAGTATAAAATTAACGCTATATCGCTTTCGTGAATTTTACACATTTACTGTCTTCACTAGAACATGCCGGATAAAATTGTGAACTTTTAATAATCAACGGTTAATATTAATTATACGGAATTATTCGTGGAGGAACATTTAGCTGTAATTTACCGTGGCACTGTTTGCCATCATTAAAGTTAAAAAAAAAAAAAAAAAATTCGGTTTTTGAGCGTCATCGAAATCTCTGTTCTGACAAGAATGCTGGGTTTTTTTTCAATTTTTCGCGAATCATACCAGAAGGTGTTACGTATATTTTCATTTTATTTAATTAGTTGTATGCACACTCATTTTAGTGAGGTGTAATAAAAGAAGTCTCTAATTTTGGTTCGATTGTCGCAACATGATTTTAAGCGAAACATCGATGATACGTATAATATATCGGTTTTATTTGAACTTTTGAAGGTTATCATCGTGGAAGGATGGTGGCGCACGCGTCCAATCGCTCAGAACGCCGTTATACGAGAGAAAAAAAAAACGAAAAATTCCGCTTACATATCCGGGAGTGTAGAACAAAACAAACATCTTGGCAGTTATGGCGTATTAGTCATAAATAATTGAGAGTAAATGGTTGGGTCGAAACTGGTTATTGTAATAGTTTCCTGCTGGTATTTATCGTGAACGTGATATTTAGCAGTAGCGGCAAAAGAGCGGTAGGTGTGGTATGTCCGTGGTTCACCCAATTATACGAAAATTTCGTGAAATATTACCATATACCAGGCCCGTGCCCATAATTTTGGAAGGGGGGGGGGTTGACAATTTTCTTCGCATATTTATTTTATAAATAAAAATACATTTTTCACTAATATTCATGCTATTAATAATTTCCATCATCTTGATTTATATATTAATAATTTAAATAAACGAATTACTGTATAAACATTAATAAAAATTACATATGTTATTGATTATACTCGTAACAAAAAATTTTGCATGAAATATTAATGAAGTACCTAAGCTATTTCAGTTCTCATGGTGGGGGGGGGTTAACTCCAAAAACCCATCCCGTGGACACGGCCTTGCCATATACATATTTATTATCGTGTTTCATTTTACATTTCCGCGGAAGTGGCGAAAGAATTAAAGTAATTGAAAATAATAATTTTGTTCCGTTCTCTTAAGTAACGATAAAATTGTATAAAATTACTCTTCAAGTAATAATAGAAAGTTATTTAATAGACACGGTTCATTTTCTAGCTCCGTACGGACGAAAAGGTCTTTGAACATTTCTGGTCGATTAAGAACCGATATTTTATGAGTTTAGATTTGTTCTTCTTGCACAGAGAGTCGATTAATTTTTTGCTGTTTTCTTAAAGGACGCACGATATAATCTGAGTTCAGATCTGGGCGCATTGGCAGTGTCCGAGTAACGAAAATATTGAATCCCTAAACTTCTGAACAATAGTATCGATCTTTTTACTTTTTTCGAATTATAAATGGAGGCAATCGATAGTGCCTCTCCCCCTTTAAAAACGTGTCTGTAAAGTATACATTTAAATGGTTAAATTAAATTTTTACATCCGCCGATGTCCGGAAAGAATATAACAGCGCAATAGCGATGGTTGAACATTCTAGTAGCTTTTACTATGGTGGGATTTAGCATCTTAAATGCAATACGGTGAAGTACGACCGATTTGCTTCTGGGGAAAGGCGAGCAATTCTGCTCTTTTACAAGAAAATCTGTTAAAACGGTGACCCGTTTAACCTGTTATTTACACAGTTTCATTGAATTGTCGTCGGTGATTTCGTTCCAGTCTCCGAATCGTGAAATTCTCTCTATATTCCGCTGTTGTTCGACTTGGAAGCGTTATACTTTCCAGTGACGTGATTTTTTGAACTTTTTTTCGAAAACGTCATGGTTGCTCTCTGGTGAATTTCCCAGATCGGCCAAGAAGAAGTAATAATAAACGGAAGAAAATAACAGTCTAACGACATCTCTGTTTAACTTCTCGGCAAAAATAGTAGCAGTAGCGCGTGGTAATTGGAATCAAGAGCGCTCTAGTCATAATAGCTTGTGTTCTGCACCGGTTTTCCGTGCGCCGTTTATACATTATAAAACATGATTGGAAATTCAAATTATTTTGAACGGATTCGAAATTCTTTCTTGCACAATTGTAAAATTAATATAAAACGCAGAATATTTCTTAAAATTATTTCGGTATAAAATTTTAGTTAAGAAAAAAAATTAAATTAAAGTCGCATAATAATATCAATTTCGATCGAATGTTTTCTTCTGATATAATTCGTTTTCATACTATTCAACTGCGGTGCATTTTGTCAAATTTATACAGCCCCCCCCCCCGCGGGGGGGGGGGGGGGCGATTCGGCCTTAAATTCCTTTCAATCGTTGATTTTTATACACTGAGAGAGGCTGGTTACGTCTCTAACGCGATTGAAGCAAAAGCGTGTTGCACCGTAGTCTGCAGGCACTCGCGAATTTTTATCAGAAAACACCTTTCTTGCTCTTCTTGACACGGTAAACTTTTCTTTTCGGGGACACCCGAATTGCGCACCGAACCGAAATAGTCCACATTGCTAAGAACTCGAATTGCGCATCGCTTTAAAAAACAACACTCATGATTTTATAAAATCGACGAAGGAATAATAAAATCAGTAAAAGTGTCGTTCTTTCAGTGACTTCCAAAATGTCTTAATCTCGATGGGGAACGTTTGCTATTTGGAATAACCGCATTTCGGTTGCTTAGAAAAAAACTCCTTTAAAGGTTTGCGAAAAATAGGCTATTTTCTAAGTATACGATGATGCGTAAAAATGTCGAAAGCCATCGGAACATATTCAAATGTTATAAAGCGGCCATCAGTTTTGGGGTCCAACAAATATCACATGGTCCCGTTTTCGTTCGTTTTTTTATATTTCATACCGACAAACTTCTGGTGCGCAATTCGAGTGTTTAGATTACTAAACCTTCTTAAACCGTCGGTCAGGTAAACAACGGTGCGCAATTCGAGTGTCGCCAAATTTTCAACTTAATCATCCACTTGGTGCAACATAGTCGAAAGAAATAAAAGTCGATATTTTTATTATATTTTCTACGATTATTATCCATTATTTACTAATAATAAAATATGTTTTTTTCATTTAAAGATACATGAAAAAAGGAAAAGAAAAAAAAGTGATATAATACTTCTATATCATCGGGGAATAATTATTCAGTGTTAATAGTACTCGTTTTGATTTCTATCGTTTTTAAACGTTTAAAATTGTCACCGGGCTACCGTTGGTAAAACGCTATCTGTCGGAACTTTTAGTAACTATTTTTACGACTTCTA
The DNA here is from genome assembly GCA_039619475.1 of Icerya purchasi. Classification (NCBI taxonomy): domain Eukaryota; kingdom Metazoa; phylum Arthropoda; class Insecta; order Hemiptera; family Monophlebidae; genus Icerya; species Icerya purchasi. The sequence goes on from CM077116.1 coordinate 493,995,368, forward strand.
GAGTGTTGTTTTGATTTCAGTTAACATTAATGGCATTTTCTTTATTGTTGTTTTGACTATATCAAACGTTTAACTTATGTACGCATTTTTGGATTATTTCATTACTTGCGTTAAAGAAGAAAATTCGATATATTTTGATGTAAAATTATGTTATTCGATATATAAAAGGTTGATTTTTTTAAAATTAACATTGAATTCACAATAGTATGGGAAAATATTATATCGTATTTTTTTATGCATCTTTAAATGAAAAAACATATTGTATTAGTAAATAGTTAATAGATGCCGCTATAATCTGTTATTCACTTCCGGAACCGTTTTCCGTGAATTATATGGTATCTGGCTCGCTGTCGATTTCCTCATGAAATCTGACTCACACCAATCGTCCGTAGTGTGTTCAGATTCTCTCTCAGCACTCAACGCCTTGTTCACAGCCACGATTAACATACTGTAGCCGAAAAAGTTCTCAAATTAATATCGTCGAGACCAATTTGGACAGTAACGTTCATGTGGATTCCTGCCCACGCTGGTATTCGAGGGAACGAACTGGCAGACACGGCTGCAAAGGAGGCTGCTGTGACTCTGCCGGTGCCAAGCGTTCCTGTTCCAGCAACCGATCTCAAGATTTACATAAAAAAATGTGGTTTAAAGGCTCTATGGCAGAGGAAATGGCAGCAAACATCGCGAACGAACAAGCCTCGATCAAGAAGTCGTCAGTATCACCGTGGAATATATCATTTCCAAATCGAAGAGATGATGTAGTTATCACCCGACTTCGATACACGGCTCACCCACGAATATTTACTAAATGGAACTGAAGCTCCTCAAGTGCCGTGTGCAGTTTTATCCTCGCCATTTCCCATATTCTCACCGAATGCCTCTCATACTCCTTGGAAAAGAAATTCTTCAACCTGCCTTCTTCTCTAACCCTCACCCTTAAAGGCAACTTCTCTTCACTGTTCAACTTAATTCTTTTCCTTCACAAGTCTCGACTCTACGCACTAATCTAAACCTCCTTCTCCTCCCGTGCCTCTAGCCATGGTTGCTGCACATGACACGTAAATCTAATTTAATAATAATAATAATAATAATAATAATAATAATAATAATAATAATAATAATAATAATAATACTATTCCAAGAAAGCATGATAAAAAAATTGATATCGTTGCACCGAATGGATTAAATTGAAAATTTTACCGTGTCAAGAAGAGTACGAAAAAGGAGTTTTCTGTGAAAAATTCATGATCGGCGTCCGGAAAGGAACATGTGTTTAAATATTATGACAACATTTTTATTAATTTTTTTTCTGAAAAAATTCACGGTTGAAACTTTCCAAAAAAAGTTTTTTTAACATAACATCGATAATTTATAGCAAAAAATTTTTTATTAAAAAATATTCCGTAGAATAGTTGCTATAAAACAAATATCGAACTTAACTTTTTTTGGGTAAGTATGAAAGTTGAAATATTTCTCTTTTTTCAATTAGAAATCTATCAACGAAATGAATTTTTAAAAATCACCGGAGGCAGATTTCACGTGCTTACCCGCCGAGAGGGGTGGTGGTGGGGGGCTATTATGTCATTTGTCCGATATTTTCAATCACTTGGTAGTCGAAACAGCGTTTTAAATTTTCGCGGCACATATTTGCGCGTTTACAGGCGTTCTTTTGAAAAGTTAAGTGGATATTTGGAAAAATTAATTAATTAAATTAAACAAATATCTCACACATAAAGAAATATCTCGACGAAAATTTGTATTTAATAAAATTAAAATTCTACAATAACAACTTAAAGTTATTTCTCGAATTTTCTCGAAAATTATTAGCGCACCGTAATTACATTGTAAAATGTTAAGAAGTCAACAAATCGACCTCTAGTTTAAACGCACGCTGGTACGGACATAATTTGTGAAATTAAATTAAAACCGAGCGAAATATTAAAATGTGTATTTAAATTGCTAATCGTCTTCTTGTTTTGTTTTGTTGTTTCTTTTTTTTTTCCCCCGATAAATAATTAATATTGCAAAAAACAACTATAATAATAATAACTATAAATATTTTTTCGTTTTTTTTTTTTTGTTTTTTTTTTTTTTTTGGTCTGGCTGTGAATACCATTTGGCCGCTAACTACTCTTTTTTATTTATTTATTTATTTTTTTGAAAAATATGTATTTATTATTTTTAACATACAAAACTTTCGTCAAATTAAAACGCTTGTCGACGAATTACCCTATTGAGAACACTTTACCATCTTAAATTAACTTATACATATACATAATCGTGTAATATTTGCTAATCTTAATCTATCTTTTTACTTATTAATCTATTTCTATCTTTTATATTGAATGTTTTTTTCTTCAGTTTTTTCAGTTTTTTTGTTGCGCCTTGTCATTTTATTTTATGTTTATTATTTTTTTTATATTTTCTTCTTCCTGAAGCCATTCCTTTATTTTCCTTTTTCTTTCCCCTATTTTTTCCTTCTCTATTATTTCCTCTTGGGTATTTTATTCAACATCTGAGTTATAATATATTTGTCCGTTTGCTAATCTATGTTCTTTCTAACGGCAGTTGGTACGTAAGATTTTTCCTCAATTCGTATTCTTATTCTTTCCACCAATTAAATTTTCTTTTCCGCTAATATGTACTCCTACATCTTCAGTAATATAAGTACACAATCCTCTTATGCTCATTACGTCTTCTTTTTTAATTATTTCACTTTCAGTTTCTCCCTTCAAGGATTATTTCCTATTAATTTCAAGCATTTAATTTGCAGTTTATTTATTTTCCCCAAGTATACTTTGTTAATTAAATCATTCTATTTCTTATTAAATCTGTTTATTACTAATTTTTAAATTAGTCTATTTTCTTTTTTTTTTGGCTGCCGCTGGGAATCGAACTCTTGACCACTAATATCTCAGCAATCAAGAGTTCACGCCACTAGGCTATCGCGACGGCCAGCTTTTTTTCGAATCACTCGATAAATCTAAAAATAAACGATAAAAGTTTGTTAAATGTTTCCGTAAACTCGGAGCCTCTTCTATAAAAATGAAATTCGTAGTCTCTCCTTCGCAACTGCTAAATTATATTGTATTAAGAAACTCGACACTATAATCCAGTACGAAAGTGTGCTCGAAGCGATACTTGATAACGGCGCGAAAATCAGAATTGCTGTTTATTCGTTTCAGTTTTGTCGCTGGTTGGACGGAATCGATGCGTTACACACATTTATCCGAGTGTGATCGTCATGTATTTCGGAAAATGTTCGTATCGATACGAATTGCGTTAAACTCAGGCCAAAGGGTGGCTGTTTGTGGTACTATTCGCGTCGGTAGGGGCTACTTTTTCATAGGATGGCGAAACAAGGTTTCTCTCATTTGCAGGGGAAAAACGCTTAGATTGCAGCGAGAATAAATACCTACAGTTCTAGTATATAGATTTGGAAGCGTTAACAGTCGGACGATTTATTTTATATACTCTGATTATTTTAAACTGTGCCGAATAGGAGACGCGCGTACAAATATGATAATGAAAAGTAAAAAATAAGCTCGAACGGACGACGTTGAAAGAGACGGCCGTAGATATCAATTATAGGCCGTGAAGAGCAGGTTGCAGAGGATTTCGCAACGAGTCGATGTTTTTTCTGCTCGACAGTGCTAATTGATGGTGCGATATTATTGATAATAATTATCGGTGATTATTGATTGATGATAATGACGGATAAATGGCGGAGAAGAGACACGACTGCTGCACACTGCCTCGGTACGCAGATAAAAGTGAGCGTAAATAAAGCGTGACACTTTGTTGGTACTATATAGGCAGGCGTTCTCGGCGGCTTTGACGTTCGCACACTGACGCGTCGCCGTTCATAATTTAGCATTTTTATCATTTATTTATGCGAAAATGACGAGTTGTGTCAACATCGGTACCAGAGGACTAATAAAAAAAAATACGATGAAATTATATGCGCGCAGCTGTATTTGTCTCTAATAATATATTATT